>CM060975.1:20180692-21454442 GCA_030765065.1 Deroplatys truncata | reverse complement strand
GTTGTTTGTTAGTTTGAGTGTTGCCACATTGTGAAGCATTGTCGATAACCAGAATAGACCCAGTAGGCATATTAGGTATCAACATGGTGTTGATTCACTTCATGTAATTTTCTGTATTCATTTCTTCATGAAAATCTCCTGGTTTTTGTAGCGACTTGTAAAAGAAGGGCATTTGGAACGAACAGAATGAACGATAATAAGTATTTGCCCTTTGGCAACAGGTGCCTGAAAACCTAATTTGCTATCGTCACTTCAACTTTTAGATGTTGTATGACTGCTGTGTATGTACGACTCATCTTCATACACTATAGTTTGACCCTCTAATTTGTACCTCTGAGTAAGGTACTCTTCCAGCTGAGATCGTATGTCGTGCTTTTCTATTAGAACTCTCCTATTTGGTTTCGTTTTCTTCCACGTGAACACTAAATCTTTTATAATTTTTCTGAGATTTGTAGCAGCATCTTGAAAATTTATGCTGATATAAGTACATATAAAATTATAGTCATTTGGAAAGTTAGAATCAGACTGCAAAATTCAGTGCCATAGCCGGGATTTGGGAATTGTAGCACATCCTTGAATATTTATGACATCTTTCAGATTGATGAGCAACCTGCTTATTGTTGGCACAGCTTTTTCTTCACATAGAAATCGTGAATCGTGCGCCGAATGAAGCATTTGTCGAAATCGTCTATTTCTGTAATACGTTTAGGGACCTTATGTTTCTTCACAGGTGTGTCAAATGGTACTCTTTCATCCATATGGTTTTTCTTATCTTTGAGAACTCTGGAAACGGAACTCAGTGAAACACCAGTTAGTTGCTTTGGCTACTCTTTCTTTCACTCTCTTAAGGCTTTTGTGGAACTCGGGTAAACATATTTTCTTCCTTTATCTCTGCTTCTTGCTTCATGAAGTCGAGGACATTTGCAACTATTTCCCTGCATTGAATACGTAATACCTTACTATTTAACTTTGAAAACAAAGGGGCCATGGTTATAAATATCACAAATATAAAATAAGCACTATTTACGTGCTCTCTTTGAAATTACAAAGATGCGGACACTTTCTATGCAGACTGTATGTGTTACGCTCTGTGAGTAAGCAAAGGTATTATATCGATTTCGTTGATTAAGCTAAACATAAACCAACTCCTAGGCTCGGCAGCTGGGGTGGCAATCAAGGTCACGATTCCAGAAGTTTTGCGCCAGTTATACTTTCGGGTGTTCCGTCTCCAAGAGCTTGTGGCACCGTTGCCAACTTAGCTATTTTATAGCTAAATCTAGCATTTTCACAGTAATGTTTGGCCACATAAAATCGTAAAATGCCTATAGCCTGAAATCTAGCCTATTTAACAAACCCCTTTAGCCAAAATATAACCTAAATAGCATAATTTCATCTGCGCTTTAGCTCTGCAAAAGGAATAAATGGTTATGATGAATTCCCACTACCATGTAGTTGTATTATGTTCCCATCATGTCGTCCTCCGTGGACTAGTGGTACCGTTCTAGCCTCTAGTTCCCAAGGTCGCGGGTTCAAACCCGGCGGAGGGCGATGCATTTTTTTCGGGCGTAAAAATCCTTAGCATAGCTTCCTTCGGAAGGGAAGTAAAGCCGGTGGTCCCGTGTCGTAGATTTCCGGCACGTAAAAGTACATCAAGCCTGCTATAGAGGACTCTGAGCAAAATTACCGGTCTTTCACGCCCAATATGGAATGGGACGCAAAGAACCATAGTAGTTAAAGAGCGTCCATAAATAAAACTCAGTTTAAATTTTCCCATCATGAGTCATGACATTTCATTAAAATGGGTACTAATCATAAGGTCGACTTTCTGGAGTATGCGCCCAAAATGTATTATTGATCAATATTATATATTTTATCTAAAGAATTCCAATAAACTTCATATTTCTATATCAGTTATATTTAACGTTCGGTGTTGGTGCTTAGTAAAAATGTACCTTATTCCATTTCAATTTTATATTAAATTATTCCTTTATAATATTTAATATTAAGGAATTATCTAATCAATTATAATATTTAGAATGTCTTTATGGGGTTTAACTTTTGCAACACAAATATGGGTAGTTTTAGACGTCCATTATATCTAGCCATTTTTCGTTAAATAATGCCCTTTAAAAGATACCATCTAGCCATTGTTTCCGAGGAAGTGTTGGGGACACTGGCTTCTGGACTAAAACAAGCGCTTGCAGATAGCTCTCTCGAAGTTGCCCGACGAAGTTCGAGCGAATGCCGAAAATGAACGAAAGCGAACGATCTTAAGGGAGCATTCCAGTTCAAGGGGTAAGGTAGTCCATCCCGGCACATTTGCTCCCATTGGCTGTGGTCAAATACGTAACGTGGGACGCTGGCGCGCGCATTTCGACTAGCAATTGAAAGTGAATACATAAAGCCATGCGTTTCAAAGCAGGAATTTGTACATACATAGTACAAATCGGTTTAAGTTCAGTACCTTCCAAAGATGCGACACAAAGATTTTCAAGAAAATTCCCCACCCAAAATAACCCTTTACACGGAAGAATTCTCGATTTTTTTTCTTCTGAAAAATGACTCAAACGATATTGATTAAAATGCCATTATATTCAAGATATTTATACGAAAAATAAAATGTTTATTTTTAATTTTCTGGGAATAGCTTGTGAAGTCCTCTTCATTCAGAAGGAATTTTGTATAATCTTGTGTAACTGATAAATTTAAGCAACAGAGGAAAATGGAAAATGCACATGCACAGATTTTGCTGTCCTGTGGAATATGTGTAAACATATTCATTTAGTATGCCAAGCATATAAGCCTGTACTTGCATGCCCCGAAAATAAGGAGGCTGAAATAAATACTGAAGCGCATCTACCCACTGAAAATGCAGAATTTCTTGCCAGGGAGCTGTCAACAAGGAGGAAAGTAGAGGACTTAGGGTTGAGGAAGAAATATGAAGCAGAAAGGCTAATGAAAATTATATATGACATAAAAATAGAAGCTGATCTTTTTGCCTTACAGAAATGGACCGCTCCTCTTGAGATAGTGGTGAAAAATGCAGAGCAAACACAAGAACATACAACAGATTTCATTTGCCAAGCTGGAACTTTAAAAGAGCCAGCTAACAAAAAGGTATGTCCACAGAGAAACGTCATGTTTTACTCTGCAAAAAAAGAAAACCATGAAATTATCTTCACGTTTTAAAAAGCCCAATCATGAAGAATGTAACCAGTTAGCGGTAAAGCTCAGTAGTGGATTTGCACCAATCCCTGAGTAGCTAGAGAAGGGTAGTGCCAACATTTTTCTGGTGTGATGAATTTGTTCTGCTGATTTTCTGATTGTACATCATGACTAGTCTTCTGCTGCTGGTCTATGCAGAGTTATCACATAGACGCAACTGTAACTGAAATTCCTTTCTTCCATTTCCAAATGGTGATAATGAAGTAGTCTAGAGAGTACAGGGTTGCCATTTCAGCTTTTGTGTGCTACTTCACCTAGTTGAGTTGCATAAGTTTGTATAATGCTTGTTTGAACACATGTAGAAGCAAAGTGCAATAATTCCTTGGTTGTCTGTCGACTTGTAGTTGAACACACATGGTGAGGAAGCAGAGGAAATTAAACACCTCCCCATTCCTGACATGTCTTTTGTGATATTGTCATCTTGCCAGTCTCTACAGACATAGCAGGTTTGATATTGGACTTTAAATACTTAAGCTACTATGTAAATACTATTGCTGGATAGAAAGTAGTAGGAATACTGGTAGCACACAGTGATTGTATAATTGTTAGTCAATGGGATAGATGGATCTGTTGCATCCCAGTTTTATATGTTATAACGTGTTATGTATATGCAAACTCCACCATCTTCTAAATGTTTTCTTATATTGGGTGAAAGGTATTGCTTGAACTGTAATAAAATGGCTAATAGACACAGGCACAAGGAACCTCACTATGTTTCATTTTTCAGGTTTAATGACAAAAATTGTATTGGACATATTTGCACTACTCATTATATAGAATCCATGATTAACATACGGTACAAGCAGTACCTTCTACTCTGTATACTGTCCTCCCAAATAATACCCATGCAGTAATAAAGAGAATTTCTCGTTTCAAATGATGTCTTTCTCAAACATGTCTTCAAGATAATAGAAATTACATGGGAAATTGAAATTTAAGCATAACATAAGTATAAAGTTATAATTTCGAGCTTATTCAAAGTGAATTAATCATCATAATAGTATCAACTTCATGTAAGCACTTTATGTAGGACAGATTGCATGTGATGGTGATTAACACTTATTTGCTATTGTTGTCCTACTGTAATGCGTGTCGAGAAGTTTACTGTTGAAATGGTGATGGTTTACAAATTTTTCTCTCTTAGATAATGCAAGATGGGGAGGGGAGCGTGCCCCCCCCCCCAAAGGCTGTTCATGGCATTGGGTATATTCCTACTTACTCTGCATACTTCATAATTGTATGATGTGTTCAATTTCCCTGGGCATTGCTCACAGTGGAGCCAAATGAACAAACACAAACAAACAAACATCACTGTATGGGCTCAATTTGTTTTTTTCCCATATGACCTGTGAATAAATTTAAGGTTCCCATGTCCTGTAGCACCTCTACTGTGTTATATCAAATGTTATATATAGAACCTTTCCCAGGAAAAGGAATCAAAGTGTATTTTCTATTCAATAACACTAAGTTTTATTAACTAGAACTGGCTTTGCGTATGCATAAGTGACTAAGTGCAATTATAATTAACTATAAGATCATTCCAATAGATTGTAATAACAGACACTCAAGAGGTTAGAATTTAATGGACATTTTAATTGGGTAGGCCATTCAAATGTATATTAATGTAGGCACATGTTCCTTAAAATACCATACAAATGTATTATACAGTATTATTAAATATGAATGTGAATACAATGTTTCTAAATAATAACAATGTCTCTTTGTGTTTAACCATATCACACCCACCCTTCATAATTGTCAATCACTTTAACATGTAGTTTAGTGGGCCAGTATTAATTGTTTTTTCATATGTTGACTGCAAAAAGAATGTAACAGCACATGCTGGTTTATAAATTTGGGTGGCTGGATGAGACACTCGTTCATTAGTATTGCTCTCTGTCCTCCATAGTATTTTTAATTTTAATGTCCCTTTTAACTTCACATGTTTGCAGAGATTGGAGACTGGCGGGAGGGCGGATGACAATGATGAAGATGGTGCAATTGATGGAATTATGGTGGGGGAAACCAGAGAACATTCATTCTAAGTGCCATTTTACCTACCACAAAATCCCACCTCTGATCCCTAAGATTGAATCCAGGCTTTTTTTGTGAGAGGCCATAGTGCTGCCCCATTAGAAGTGTGAATATGAGACAACATTTAAAACAGAGATAGTATTACTGAATACTATCAAGTAATGAAACCAAGAAGTTGTTTCACAAGGCAGCTCCCACTATGACTTCACAAATGAGGTGTATGCAAATAAAGCATTAACTAATGCTTAAAAAAGAATAACTATTTCAGCAGATATTTTGCCATGCAATACATATTATACATTTATGTAATTTAAGTTGAGTGTTTTGTCATAAATATGGTAGCTGACATTTCGATATGTAGAAATCATTCAGCAATAATGTGGTAATAAACAAGTTTTATGTAACTATTTGTGCTTCCAAGGCCAACGCTTAACCGAGTTACCCAGATTGACAAAAAATTCCCAAAGTTACACAGTACATATGGAGAATTTTCTGTTTATGAAATGGTTTAAGTTATTTTGCAATGAAATGAGCATTATGACCTAATTTATTTATTTGGTATAACAGCAGGAAATAGTGTTGAGCAGAACACTAATACACATCCAAAATCAAACTATGGATCCCAAACTATTATCATTACATCACATTCAAAATTGAAATAGGTATCAGACATAACCTTTGAGCATGAGTTCTCATGTTCGTTTACGATATTAGTGTGCAATCCACAAAAACAAACTTTTCGAAATACAGTCCCTAATTCGAACACATTTCAACACTAAATAGCACAAACACACATTTTAACACCTTAACACACTAAGTATAGTTTATATATAGTTTAAATATAGTTTATATTTAAGGTTAGCTTGTTTTCGCTATATATATTTCAATTCTTCATTAAAACCATCTAAACTTTCGATTCATAACCTGTCTTCTACCTTAGTAGGTTTTCAGGTCATGTTCCAGTTTTAAACACCAAATGCGCGTTATTTGGTACTGAATAAGGTATGACTAATAAACTCCTACATTTACACAATTGCTCGTTGATAAGAAAAATCAGCTTTATTTTTACATTTTCGGCATTGCTATTTTATCAGCTGACTTCCATCTTAGTTTAGTTTTAAGCCTCAGCAATCAGCATGGCAATTGGCAAAGGTCGCGCTATTCGCTCTGTAAGCGTGCTGTTCGTTTACCTTCGGGAGAGCTATCTGCAAGCACTTGTGGTCACAACTTCAGTATCTAGGAAGTTTTGTGTACTCACGGCAACTAAGATTAAATCAGGAGTTCTGATGTAAAATGGTGAATGTTAATGATTTCATGTGTGTGGTTTGGAGTTTCAATCCCAATATTTGCAACAAATTCACTAGTAGGACAGTTTGGTACGATTAATTTGCTTATTGGGTGTCGTTAGATTTGACGGATGACTATTAGGTAGATCTTTAACATATCGACACAGAACTAAAGTGACTACAGTAATTGCAGTTTGATGAAAATTTGAATTTCTTCAAGTAATGAGTGTTAATTCAGAGGATTATTGCTACTCGGGCTTTTATCTTGTTTAAGCTGGGACCTAAGCGGTAACCAATGAGAATTATAATGTACGAATATGAAAGGTTATGGTGAATACCAGGGGAGGTTTCTTAATATGGTAAAAGGTTTGTGCTGCAACCATATCATGACTCGCTATTTATATGTACATGTCAGTTACATTCAGACCTGATTTTGGCTGAAATTACCTGCTTATAGCGGTACTTAAAGTGTGTATCAAAAGTAATTTTAAACTGATACAAATACTTTCGGAGTGGACGTTGAGTAATGGCGGACGATATTAATGTCAGGTACCAACTATAACAAAGAAAAAATGCAGTGGTTATACGATACAAAATAGTTGGTAAAGTTGGGAAATATAATAGAAAAATTGTGCTGCTGTAATAGAAAATCGCAAAACAGTAAATGTATTACAACTAAATAAGGGCAAACTTCCGTATTAGATTGTGTGTTACATATATGTAGTGACTACTCCCATAATCCGATACGGAAGAGTGGTCAATTTTTGATATGAACTTTGATTTCTGATTCAGGGAGTGGTAGGTTAGGTTTAGTTTTTCTAACTTTGGTTTTTGATCCCCAAAAGCAATAGGTTAGGTGAGGTTTAGGTTTTTTTAATATAAGATTTGGCTTATACTTTTCGGTAGCAATTGGTTAGGTTAAGTTGAGCTTTTTATGCATGCATCATTTCAACTAATTGTTATGCGGAGGACAGCATGATGTATAATAGCTCCACTAGTTCATTTTTCTCCCAAAAGTCGTCCTCCATGTACTAGTGGTACTGTGCTAGCCTCTAGTTCCTAAGGACGCGGGTTCAAACCCGGCGGAGGGCGACAGATTTTTTTCAGGCATAAAAATCCTTAGCATGGCTTCCTTCGGAAGGGAAGTAAATCCGGTGGTCCCGTGTCGTAGGTTTACGGCATGTAAAAGAACCTCAAGCCTGATAAGAGGTCTCTGAACAAAATTTCCGGTCTTTCACGCCCAATATAGATTGGGACGCTAAGGACCATAGTAGCTAAAGAGAGTCCATAAATAAAATCAATTTTTTTCTCCCAAAATCTGCAGTAAACTTGAAATTTGTCACTCACTGCCATCACCGTCTATTCTGTTGCTCTCAATCTCAGGTCACTCACCCTTACGCTACACTTTCTGCATTTTCTAACCCCTTTCCCTAAATTTCTATTCTTCATTAATTTTTGTGTTATTCAGTTGGCAGAACTACATCAAAATATCATCAAATTTGCCTTTATAAGAACACAATTTTCCGTGGAGGGTGGGAGATGTTCTATTAACTGACGCTACATCTATTATGAATGGATTCCATAAGAATTGTCATACTTAGATCCTTCTTTATGTATACAGGATGTTGTCTCCTGTTCTTAAATGTTTGAAACTATGAGGCAGTTTATTTTAAAATGTAATTCAGTGCAGCTATTCTTATTTGCTAAGACGACTGTACACAACACCTTATTGATGTAGCAACATCAAAACTGTGTATTTGCTGCATGCTAGCCAATACCAATGTATTATTTGACATAACTAGACATTAAACAAGCATAGAGCACACAGATATAATGTTGAAATGTGCATGTTATTTTTAAATGCGCATTTCCAATAGGAGAACAAGCTGGAAAACAAATGGGTGTCAGATACAATAAATATACACGTTATATAAGTAATGTGTGTATTCTGTAAGTGTAGTATGCATAAAGATGGGTATAACCACATAAATAATTGCAAATTGTTAGTGAATAAATGAAAATGAAGAGCAAAAACACTGTGAAACAAACATGTAGATCAAGCCAAACCAAATAGTGTTTAAAGCAAAGCATACATGAACTACAAATAAATGTGCATGATATTAATAGGAAAAGCTAGAAGTATATATTAACATTATCAACTTTTTTTCTTTTTTTTTTTTCAAACTTGATCCCCAGGTTTCACCAAAAATACTTGTTTTGAGGCTCGCTGAATTAAAAAAAGAACATTATACTTATTCTGCCATGTAACTAGTAGGTAGATAAGATTTTACATTCCTACCAAAAATTCAATATCAAGATTTCATTGGAAATACATGTTTTGAGGCCCTCTGAATCCAAAAAAAGCATGTTTACATATTCTACCATGTACCTAGTAGGTAGAGAAAGTATTGCACTCCACCCAAAAACTTAGTATTAGGATTTTACTGGAAATACATGTTTTGAGTACCCTGAATACAAGGAAGCCACTTTTACATTCACTACTGGTACCTAGTAGGTAAGGAAGGTTTTTGCAAAAATTTCATATCGAGATTTCACAGAAAATACAAGATTTGAGGCACTGGGATACAAAACAAAGCATTTATAGAAAAATATCCTAGAGTGTGTTTGTGAAAGCAAAACTTATTAATGAAATGTCGGATAAACACCAAACATGGTGTTTTGAGTTCATTACCATTCAAAGATTTGAAACGAAAGTTTTCAAGAAAATATCCCCATCCCAAACTTTCCTTTACATGGAAGAATTTCCAAAAATTTTGTTTTCTCAAAAGTGCCTGCAATGATTTTGATTAAAATATATTTATTAAAAATATTTACATAAAGAATATAGTGTATATCTTGAATTTTCTGGGAGCAACCTTTGAGGTCCCCTTCATATAGAAGTAATTTTATATTGTCTGTTAAAAGTCATTTTAAACAGAGGAAAGGGAAGATAAGGAATTTGCGAGGGCACATAGTAGTAATTACAAACAACCACCACACAAACCTGACCTTGCTGCAACCTATCCACTGTCTCAAAGATTTCTGAACAGATAACGTTATCTTGAATAACTGGTAAGTCTCAAAATGGACGAAAATATACTGCAAAAGAAATATGGATGTCTTCAAAAAACACCAATTATGTCAAAAAACTTTTTTTATGAAATGAGCCATTTCTGAGATATCCATTATTAGTGATTCGCTAGAAAAAGTATTGCATTCCAGCCAAAAATTCAGAATCAAAATTTCACTGGAAATACATGCTTTGAGACCTCCAGAATCCAAAATCATTTTTGAAAAAAGGTCCGTCTGTGTTTTTGTTTGTATGTGTCTGAACAGCATAAACCAAAATGAAATGTCGGATGAATGCGAACTTGGTATTCACATTCAACACCTTCTAGAGTTGAGACATCCAGATTTTTAAGGTAACCTCTCCACCCAAAACCAGTCTTTACATAGAACACTTTTCAAAAATTTTTATTTTTAAAAAACATGGCTCTATACGACTTTGATTAAAATACCATATATTAAACATATTGACATTACAAATAAAATGTATATCTTGAATTTGCTGCGAATAGCGTATGAAGTCCTCTTCATTCGGAAGGAATTTTGTATAATCTTGTATAACTGGTAAACGTTAGCAATAGATGATGAGAAGTACCGTACAAATAATATAGATTCTTTAAAATACAATTTGTTTAAAATAATCTTTTATGACGTCTGCCATTTCAGGGATGTCCAATATTGAAGGTTCCAATTGTTCAATTCTTGTGATTCTCTTTTTTTTTTAAGTCCTGTCAACTTTCAGTTATTTGTTGCAATTGCTTGGAACCAATATGGAAGTTTAAGGCCAGCATATAGCATCCATTTCTTAAACATTTGACTATCGCTATTCCCTTTGTAGCTGTAACAAAAGTGTAATGTAGCTATTTCTGCAAAGGTTTATTTGGATTAAAATATAGTAGATAGAAATAAGCTTTAGTAGGAATAATTTGTATACTCAGAATAAAGATAGTCATATGAATGTAACATCAGTTTGTCTTTGTATAGAGTCACCAAAAAGTTAAGATTTTTAGATAGGAATGCCAAATTATTTTTAATTGACCATATTTCAGTAAACCCTGAACTATATCAATAGATGATGCAACATTTTTATCCAGCTCATTTACAACAGCGTAAAACTTACAAAATTTGTTGCATAGTACAAAACTGAATTAAATAGTGTCCCAGTGTGTGACCACTGGTGCAGGGGAAGAAGAAGGTATGAATATTTTTCTTTGAGGATATCAATCCTGTATGGTGATTTAAGAAAGATGTTTTCCCATTAGACAGAAGTGTAACCACGTTGAGATATAGAAGTCTGATACATTCACATAATCTGTGAATAGCATAAACTTCACAAGTGACATGAATCATTTTTGGGAAACTCACAGACAGGACTTTACCCACTTTTATCATGCATAGTGCAACATCTGTTAGAAAGAGTAATACTTGTTTGTATTTTATATGATTTGACAATATCATATGCTTAGTTTCATTGAGTAGCCTCACAATCGTTATATTATTTGATATGGATAATCTTTACACACCACAAAATATGTCTGTTCACTAACCATTTTGTTAATTTTCAATACGACATCAACATTTACTATGTTTCTGAAAGTTGAATCTTGGGTTTCATCAATGGTTACCCAAAGTTTTACATTTTTACATGCTGCCCTAATTTTGTTCAAAGTTTCATCATAGCACTTAAGAAGGTAGTTCTTTCTTAATGCTTATTCCTCAGGAGGCTCAGTTTGGAAATATTTAAACCAAAAGTTCCTAAGTTGAAGATTATTGGCTGTTTTGAGTGGGAATTCATCTGCTACAAATGCTCTGATTAATCTAAACAATACTGGAAACACTTTGATTGTCCAACATTTGAATAAGCCAGTTTGCATATCAATAATTGTTGTGAATTCACACGAGTTGCAGCAACAATGCGTTTATTTCCAGATTGAGTGACTTGTGAAAACTGATCTGCAGTGACTTATGAACTCTGATCCATAAGGAAAAACTTGCTGTTTTTCCTTATGGTTGGCAAGCAAAACTTTATTGTCCATGGTAAATATGTTTTTAAATTCATATAGTATTGCTGAATATGCGATTTAACACTTGTGCATAAGAACTGAAGAATGAATGCAGGATTCACACACTTCATTGCAAGTGCTCAGTCTAGCAGTATAAACATATTATGAAATACACAGATAGCAAATGGGGAATGACCAGCATGTCAGCAAGTTCGATAATGGCCTAATCTATTCTGATTACCTTAGACACCATTGTATGGTTAACATTCTCTGATTCCTATAATGGAATACAAGTAAATCCAAATATATTGTATATATTCATAAGAGAATAAATTAAAATTATGCAGGATAAATAATAGCAAAAATAAAAAATTAATTAAGATCTATACATGGAAGATTATATGAAACTATGCATTTAAATATTTTTTTTATACAAATGTATGTTTATGTAAATAATATTTCATATTTATGCTTATTATGGGCATTTATTCAGAGATTTCCCCTTTTTGTAGGCATTTATGTATTTGCAGAAAAAATATTTATTTACATAAGAATCTGCTCCCTAATTATAATCTCCAGTTAGTGATTCATCCTTCCTCATCATTATTAACTCAATTGCTCTTGTGTTCATACAGCGGTGGTCTGTTGTGTGTTTTTAATGTAAAGTCAATCTTGATAACACTAATAGCCTTTTGTTTTCTACAGGCTATGAAATGGATAGCAAAACAAAAGTTAAAGAAGAAATCGATTTTCTAGAAGAAGAGACACCAATTGACAAAGACTTTTCATCTTCCAGTCCTGAAAGAATATTTGAGTGCGATGCTACTACAAGTCAATCTGACTTTAAAATGGACCACAAAGTAAATATCAAAAAGGAAGTTGATAGTTTGGAACCAGGCTCAACAAATGAGAGTGTGTATTTTTCCACAAATTTTGCAAATGAATTTAAGAATGATACTGTTACATATAGTGATTTTGAATTGTGTAATAATACAGAAACTTTTGTTTCAGATACATGTTTTCAAAAAGAGGAGAAGTGCTTTTCTTTAGATCTTGTAAAGAAGATAAAGAAAGATTTTATCACATATGATGAATTGAGTGTTCAAAGAGTGTCAATAGACACAGAATGCCAATCAGCACCATTGGGTTCAAAAATTTTATTGCAGAGTGAGAACAAGGTAAGTTGACTGGAATAAGTTATAGTTAATACTTCAAAATGTTCATTATACAGGCCGAAGTTAATTCCTGTCTTCAAACATCGTGTATGGTAGAATTTATAATGATGTAACTCAACACATGTGTCCATAGCAGGTGACAGAGAATTGGTATTGGTAAGTGTTAAAAGCAGGGGTTAAATCAGCAGTTTTAAATATATAACTAGCTCTGACGATTCTATTGTTAAATAATGTAATGTGCAATTTTCAGTTTAAGTGATTATCTATGAGCAATCCATCTACATTAGCATTTTCAACACTTCTTTCATTATTTTCTGAGTTAATGTTTAAACATTTGGAACCATATGTAAAGAATCTTGTTTAATTACATCTGTTAAATTTAATACAGACTGTTTAATGCAAACCATTTACACTTCATTATGTTAATTAACTGCCCAACTCAACCAAATTACAATATAAATGTCAGCTTTTTAAATAATATTATTTCTTGATATAAAATATGGATAAGCTAGTAACAGTAATGTGAATTTGAAATTATATAGAAAATTTGAATTACAATTACATGCTACAAGTTGTAAAACATGTAAGTGATGTTGATTGTTTCAACTGTGTTTCAAATTTTCTATATAATATTATTTCTGTTTATAATTGTATAAAATTTTTTAAGAGAATCTCGAATATGCCTAATATTTCTTGTAACAAAGGAATATTTTATTCTGTATACTTAAAAATAATTAGATAAATACTGCATGATTATCCAAATAATTTTTTAAAAAATAAAACAGGAATTACCTTTTACAGTTGGGGATACCAGAGGACTTGCAATCAGCAGATTCATGTAGGTAAGGTCTCACAATAAAGAATATTACAGCTTCACTTTGTAACTTTATTTCATCATTTTATATCCCATAATGCTTGCAGGCTTTACAAGTGATTAGATTAAAACTTACTATAAGGATGTCGGTGATATCTTAGTTCTTATTACCAAGAATGGGGATTGAAGTAGATCTCAGTTTTCTTCACTATATTTACTGATTATCTTACAAAATTATGAGATGTACATGTAATACTCAGCATATGAGATACACTAAATTTTCAAAATTTTAATATCTCAGTACTAGTGAATATATTTTAATGTGGTTAGCAGACAATACTTCCAATATCACAACTATTTCTGCTGCAGCGACTGCTTACAACATGTAGAAACCTGAAAATTATATATAATGTGATAACAAAGGTTGTTATGTATTCAATTCCCTTACTGTCTGTTTTAGTTATGGCAGACATGGTTTGAGAAATATTATCTAGCTTTTCCAGCATAGAACCCTCTGTTTAGACCTGCTGATATGGATGGTCCATGCTTTGATGGGAGGCCCCTGCTGTGACCTCTCTTTCTAGGTATGGGGAGCATACAGAGTATTAAATTTCCACATCTAAACATATTAGGGATGCTGCTAATGCTATTTGCTGTTGGGCACTCCCTCTATTCCTTGCTAATAGAAGTTATGTATGTGCTGTAGACAAAATACCGGCTGCAATGTGAAAATTGTCATTCACTGCAGTCTGTACTTCAGTCAATTTTTAGGTGATTTCCTCCTTCACAAGACTTGCATTACTCTTGGCTTACCAGACAAACAATAATTCGTCCAATTAAACTTAACTGGTTAAACGATACTAAACTAGAAGCCAAAAACAGTTGTAAAATGTCTGTTGGCAATATATTGAACTAGGACTAATAACACAACAACAATAACTGCACTACAGTGACAGATACCTAACTGTGGTAAAATGCCTGTTGCCAAAATTAATTAGCAAATCGCATAAAGCAGCAGGTTTTATTTGGCAACATCATGCAATTTCAACACTTTTATTTCTTATGTTTATCAACATGTTATTCCAGCATGTCAAGAAGATTTGAACCATTATTCCATATCTGTGGCAAGGCTAACAATACAACAATTGGCCCTCATTAACATAAGAAGAATTAGCAGCACACCACAGGCAACACAACAGACCACACAACCGCATCTCCGGCTACGAAATATGACATATCACGAGTGTCACCTCACTTGCCACGTCGTAGCTCCAGAGAACACAAAACAGTTGAATCACCCGTCAGCATACACAATGATACTTCAGCTTCATTTCATCTCATCCAATCACTGCCACTGCAACAAACCAAAGAATGATTAAAAGACAAAAACGTATTCCTCCAAATACTTCCTCGTCCACTTCCTGTGGGGCAGACAGTGCCTCGGTCATGGCTATCAGTTGGATATTTCCTTCACCCGCTGCCAGTGCCATAAGCTGGCAGTTAACTTCCGCACTATCGGGGATGCTCAGCGGAACCCCAACACCTTTCCTCACTTCTCCTGTCAGCTCCTCTCCTTAACTCCACTTACCTATTCCCGTCTTTATGCTAAAAAAGAAAACAAAATATATAGAAGTTTCAGATTCCTCCTGCATCATTAAAAAGAAAGAAAATTTAATGTTATTCCATAAGAATCCTTGTTATCACAAAAGTGAAAAATGCTAATAGAATTAATTTTCTTCCACATAAACCATGTGTAGCAAAGGTTGGGAAGGCAGACTCAGACAACTGAAAAATTAATTGCCATAAAGGCTAAACTATTGAACCTTGGGACTTAAAGTGCCTACGGCATTGTAAGTCACAATTGGTATGTCATCTGCTTGTGGTTAACTAGGACAAATGTGACTCAGCTGGAGAATTTAATATCCTACCTCCACGTTGCCATGGTAACTAGTTTGTTAGAGTAACAGGAAAGTAACGAGGAGATCTATGGTTGAAATCCCGTCTATGACATTGAATTTTTCAGTCATCTGCTTCTAGCTTTACAAAGGTTATAATACTTGAACAGCAATGACATAACTACTTTTCTAATAAAGAAAGCAGGATGTTGGTGCTCTTGCCACTTGCTTGATTAAACAATAGTATTACAGTGCATCAGCAAGATTTACACATATCCCTGTTTATACAGTTTAACTTGCGTGTTGCAGCTCCATAAGGAAAATATATAATGTATTATTTTTATTAATTTTTTTATTTCCCTTAAATGGATGTGGACATTTTGGTTTCATTCTGCTTAACTGTTGATCCTAAGCAGAAAGTACTTCAGAAAAGAGAGATTTTCAACCAGTGGTGTATAGCAACAATGAAGGAGTGGTCAATGCATTGTACCTAGTATAGTGATTATATTCTTTTATCCAAGTACTAGATTGATAAAAGTTTCTTTTGTTTTATATCATTTTTCAAGCAAAAGATGTCAAATAAAAGCATCAGTGTTTCAAGAAGTAGCATATCTGATTCAACTTAAGGAATATTTTACCACAAAAAGTAAAAAAAGAAAATCCTGAAATTTAAAAGATTTAAATGCTTGGAAGAAATGACAACACTTGAAAAAGAAAAACCTGATATTTTGCAAACAAATAGATAAAAAAAAACAAAAAACAAATTCACTGACCTGAACGTAAGAAAAAGAAGTGGCTAATAGAAATTGAAACTTTAATAATAAGGTAACCCTTGAGAACGAGGTATGATTACAACAGCTCACGTTTACTATTCCTGCTAATGGTGTCAATGCAGACAATTTCCAGTGTTGTTGCTCATGCGGGACTCTCAGTCAGCAAGTGTTGACCACTGCATAAGTCCAAGTGAAACAAAGGAGCACTGATGATTATAGTAAGGTACTTCAGCCACTTTAAAGCAATTAAAATCAATGAAAAAAATACTTTTGTGTGGACTGTGTCCCCACGTGTGCCCACTGCAGGGTTAAGGAAGTATACAAAATGAGGTGTCAGATGTCATACATATGGTACGCCACATGATACTGGTAGAAAAGCTGCCTAGTGGCTGACTGTGTTGCTTGGTTGTGTACTCCTGCGAATTATTTCTACTGCTAATAGCAGTCATATATTCCGATTTAACTTTTTTTATAAGTGTTCCCTAAAGGTGTATAGGATAAATGTTTTACCTGTGTTTGTAGTTTAAGAATTACTGAACTTATAAAGTAGCACACATGAAACTACAGCCTTCAACTGATAAATTTAAACTTTAAGAATCCAATAGTAGCATTTGATGGAACTCTGTATGAATAGGTAACTAATTTATGCAGCATTCGGAAGTATAACACGGAATGAATTTCAAGGAGAGTATATTTTTGCTTTTAGGAACTGAAAACCAGTAACCTCTCAGAGTAATTGATTAATGATGTCTACACTCGTTTCCCAAGTTATTACTGATACTTTTGTTCAACGTTTCAGGTTAATTGCAGCTACAACTTGTCGTGAAACTCCTAGAGTAGAAGCTATGGACCCATCTAAATTAGCTAAAAATGTTTACACTCGCAGATCTATGAAGAACATAGAGAATGATGAATCGGGTACTTTAGTGTTAAGTTCAAAAAAGGAAGTTCTGATTAGTGATCCTGGAATACAATGTGAGCATTTTGGAAAAAGATTTTCTGGCAAATCAACATTGACATCGTGTGAATTGATTCCTCAACAAAAGAAAATACACAACTGTGACATTGGCCAGCAGAGCTTCACTCAGCAGCAAACACTTAAGAGAGAGAGGTTTATTCATGAGGGTAAGAAAAAACACAAATGTAATGTCTGCAATAAGAGCTTTACTCAACTACCGTATTTGAAAAGACACAGTTTGTTTCATGAGGGCAAGAAACCACACAAATGTAAGGTCTGCAATAAGAGCTTTACTCGGTTAGGGACTTTGAGAACACACAGTTTGATTCATGAGGGCAAGAAACCACACAAATGTAATGTCTGCAATAAGAGCTTTACCTATCTAGGGTATTTGAAAACACACAGTTTGATTCATGAGGGCAAGAAACCACACAAATGTAATTTCTGCAATAAGAGCTTTACACGGATAGGGAGTTTGAAAACACACAGTTTGATTCATGAGGCTAAGGAGCCACTCAAATGTAATGTCTGCAATAAGAACTTTACTCAGCTAGCGTATTTGAAAAAACACAGTTTGATTCATGAAGGCAAGAAACCACACAAATGTAATGTCTGCAATAAGAGCTTTACTTATCTAGGGCATTTGAGAAGGCACAGTTTGATTCATGAGGGCAAGAAGCCACATAAATGTAATGTTTGCAATAAGAGCTTTATTCAGCTAGGGAATTTGAAAACACACAGTTTGATTCATGAGGCTAAGGAGCCACACAAATGTAATGTCTGCAATAAGAACTTTACTCAGCTAGTGTATTTGAAAAAACACAGTTTGATTCATGAAGGCAAGAAACCACACAAATGTAATGTCTGCAATAAGAGCTTTACTCAACTAGGGAGTTTGAGAACACACAGTTTTATTCATGAGGGCAAGAAACCACACAAATGTAATGTCTGCAATAAGAGCTTTACTCAGCTAGGTAGTTTGAGAACACACAGTTTTATTCATGAGGGCAAGAAACCACATGAATGTAATGTTTGCAATAAGAGCTTTACTCTGCTAGGGTATTTGAAAAGGCACAGTTTGATTCACGAGGGTAAGAAACCACACAAATGTAATGTCTGCAATAAGAGCTTTACTCGGCTAGCATATTTCCGAATACACAGTTTGATTCATGGGGGTAAGAAACCACATGAATAAAGTGTTTGCAGTAAGAGCTTTACTCAACTTTCTAATTTGAAAATACACCCTTTAATTCATGAGGGTGAGAAACCAAACTAATGTAATGTTCTCAATAAGAGCTTTACTGACCAAGGGAGTTTAAGAACACACAGTTTGATTCATTAGGATAACAAACCACAGGAACGTAATGTTTGCAATAAGAGTTTTACTTACCTAGGGCGTTTGAGAACACACAGTTTGATTTATTAGGATAACAAACTACACGAATATAAGGTTTGCAATAAGAGCTTTACTCACCTAGGGAGCTTGAGAACACAGAGTTTCATTCATGAGGGCAAGAAACCACACGAATCTAATGTTTGCAATAAAGGCTTTACTCACATAGAGCATTTGAAAACACACAGTTTGATTCATGAGGGTAAGAAACCACCCAAATGTAATGTTTGCAATAAGGTCTCGACTCAAATAGGTAGTTTGAGAACACACAGTATGATTCATGAGGGTAACAAATCAAAGAATGTAATGTTTGCAATAAGAGCTTTACTGAGCTATCAAATTTGAAAATATACACCTTTATTCTTGAGGGTAAGAAACCACATGAATATAATGTTTGTAATAAGGGCTTTACTCACCTATCAGAGTTGAAGGGACAAAATTTGTTCCATGAGAGTAAAAAAACCACACAAATGTAATGTACACAATAAGAGCTTTACTGGGCTATCACATTTGAAAATTCACAGGTTGATTCACTAGTGCAAAAAGCCGAACAAATGTAATGCTTGCAATAAGAGCTTTACTCAGCTAGGGAATATGAAAAAAAAGATTTTTTCATGAGGGTATGACACCACACAAAAGTAATGTTTGCAATAAAAGCTTTACTCAGCCAGGAAGTTTGAAAGCTCAGAGTTTGATTCATGTAGGAAAAAGAACCACACAAATTTAATGTTTACAATAAGACCTCTACCTGGCTATCACATTTGAGAGCACAATTTGATTCATGAGGTTAAAAAATCACACGAATATAATTTTGCAATTAGGGCTTCTACTCAGCTTAGAGCTTTGAATGCTCACAGTTTGATTCATGAGGGAAAAACGCCACACAGATGTAATGTTTGTGATAGTTTTACTTGGCCATCAGATTTAAAAGCCATGATTTGATTCATGACGTTAAAAGACTGACAAATGCAATGTTTGCAACGAGAGCTTTACTCGGCTAAGAAGTTTTAAAGCGCACAAATTTGATTCATGAGGGTGAAAAGCACACAAATGTAATGCTTGCAGTAATAGCTTGACTCAGCTAGGCTGTTAGAAAGCACACAATTGGATTCATTAGGGCAAAAAGCCACAAAATTGTATAGGTGTCAGTAGGACCTTTATTCTGCTTTCATATTTTATGTGGTTTGGTTCATGAGGACAAGAAGCCACTTAAATATATGAAATAAGAGGATTACTCTGCTATTGCATTTATAAACACACAATTAAATTCATGAGGTAAAAAAATCTGATGAATGTTTGCAATTAAAGCCTTAGTTAGCTATGACATTTGAAAACAGAATTTACTTGTTGAGAGCAAATATCATATAAATGCAAGGTTTCCAATAATAGCAGATTTTTGCAACACAAAGTTTACTCTGCTATTACAGAAGATTGCAGTGTAAACAAACCACTGAGCTGTGAAGGTGTTTTATGTAGAAGCTGTTTTATAATGTCATAAACTATCAGTTTAGCATAATTAACTGAAGCTATGCAATGAAATGGTACATTTTTTATTGTAATGTTATTTTAAATGGAGAAATGTGGTTATTTAACCGTCAATCTGATCGGATTTCTGGAATTTTCTGGAGAAAGTCAAAGACCTTCCACATCCACTTGGTATAAAGTGTCACTGCATTTTAAGTGAGAGTTAGCTCTTATGAAAAATTGTATAAAAATAGCTGTTTAATACATCCAGTGGTGCAAACTTTTCAAGCATAAGACCCAGGTAATATAATATTGATTTATAGCAGTAATAATATATGCATTAATGTCCCCATTAGTAAAGAGGAACACTGCCAGAAGGTAAATATAACAAACATAGCCTCAGAAAGTGCATTTGAAAAAGGTGTAATAAATTTGAATTTGAACATTGAGAAGCTAGTAACAGTGATGTGTCATAATTTAAAATAAAGAGGTAACACATAAGAAAGTAAAGAGAGTCAAAGATATTAGTAGACTCCTCTCAAATGAAGAAAATGGAATTTTCAAGAAATTCACACACCATCCATCAGTTTTCTATAAATTTCAAAGGAGCTTCAAAATGCACATTATCTAGCCTTTAAAACTGTTTACTCCATAAATAAATATACTAAATTCCAAATTAAAATATGTAGGTTGGAAGAAACATCACAAACATAAATATAAAAGAGGAAGAAAGTCAGCAGTAGCTTGATACTTTTGTAAGGAACCACATAGCATTAACAGAGATACCAAATTACTTGGAAACATCAAGGGCAAAGGTGAACTTCAAGTGAGAGAAAACACCCATATCTGGAAAAACAAGAAGGAAAGTCAGCAGTAGCTTGATACTTTTGTAAGGAACCACATAGCATTAACAGAGATCCCAAATTACTTGGAAACATCAAGGGCAAAGGTGAACTTCTAATAAGAGAAAACACCCATATCTGGAAAAACAAGAAGGAAAGTCAGCAGTAGCTTGATACTTTTGTAAGGAACTACATAGCATCAACAGAGATCCCAAATTACCTGGAAACATCAAGGGCAAGGGTGAACTTCAAGTGAGAGAAAACACCCATATATGGAAAAACAAGAAGGAAAGTCAGCAGTAGCTTGACACTTTTGTAAGGAACCACATAGCATTAACAGAGATCCCAAATTACCTGGAAACATCAAGGGCAAGGGTGAACTTCAAGTGGGAGAAAACACCCATATCTGGAAAAACAAGAAGGAAAGTCAGCAGTAGCTTGATACTTTTGTAAGGAACTACATAGCATCAACAGAGATCCCAAATTACTTGGAAACATCAAGGGCAAAGGTGAACTTCAAGTCAGAGAAAACACCCATATCTGGAAAAACAAGAAGGAAAGTCAGCAGTAGCTTGACACTTTTGTAAGGAACCACATAGCCTCAACAGAGATCCCAAATTACTTGGAAACATCAAGGGCAAAGGTGAACTTCAAGTCAGAGAAAACACCCATATATGGAAAAACAAGAAGGAAAGTCAGCAGTAGCTTGATACTTTTGTAAGGAACCACATAGCATTAACAGAGATCCCAAATTACCTGGAAACATCAAGGGCAAAGGTGAACTTCAAGTCAGAGAAAACACCCATATATGGAAAACCACCATGAGAAGCAACACCAGCAGTCGACCTGGATCTGATGATGGGAGTGATTAGCTCTGGAAACATGTGTTCCTTTTTTTGATAAATGGGTGATGTGATTACAAATTCAACTCAAGTTAATGTAAATATAGTTTTATATAAGGTATAATACATTAAACTAATATATGTTTTCGTAGTATAAATACTTTCTATGGAATATAAGTTTAAGAAATCCACAACTGAAAAGACACTCAAAACTTCTGGAGTATAACAAATGAGAGTGATGCTTTGTAAACAAAGAAACAGGTATTAGCATTGTTTTAGAATTTAGGTCAGAAATAATCTTTCTCAGAAAGTTAATATTTAATTTTTATACTACACACCTTATGCACATAGTTCTTGATCTTTGTTGAGGTGAATGGAACACAAAGCACTGTCCTGACATTGAACACTTGTTTGCTGCTCTTCCTGATTAATTGGAACAGTGTGGATGCTACTCCTTGTAGACAATTATGCCTATTTTAGGGAATCTACAATGGAATAGGAAACTGTAAACAACATCTACATAGTAGACAATGATGTCAGTATCAACAAAATAATGCATCAGCTTCTTGTTGTGAATCCCAACAGTAGAAAAATATCACAAGAGTTGCCTTCCATTTTACAAACCAAGTGCACAGCATATATTTGTAATCAGAGGGCTGTTTACCATAGTGAAACCAAGGTACACCATTATAAAACAAGCATTGAAAGAAAAAAGGTGTGAATTCTATCAGTATAGGATGTCACAAAAATTGTTTTACCATGAAGGTTGTTGCAGATTGACTTGATTGGTCCTGATGCTCAGCAGGGTGGACTCTCAAAGCCTAATCTGCTCGTATCTGGCAGTTTAATGGCAAGCAGGTGTTCTACACATGGCACTAAGAGGGTTAAAAATGTTAGTCACATTTCTCTAAATTGAAAAAGTTGTGAGATGTCTGAAATGAAAGTATCACTGGAAATGCTTTGTTTAATATGCACTGACTAATTTAATTATGTAACAAAACTAGTGCACTTCATTGTAATCTGAAAAGTGGGAGCCTCTCCTCATGAAGTTCTCTGATCATGTTAATTAATCTGTGTAACTAAGAATAAAATTAAAGTTGTGATAATAAACTGTATTGAAATCAATATCTGTTATATAAGCAGCATTCTTTTAACTTGAGTTTTGCTTAACTGAGATTTTTTTTTGGAAGAATGTTACTCTACAAGGGTGATTCATAAATGAGGAAAATCTGTTCTGGCATTTGTTATTCTCTTTGCAAGGATGTTTAATAAACACTTTTGGATATAATCACTCTATGTGAAGTTTTCACAATTTTCAAAATGTGTTTGAGAAGTTCCTGTTTAGTACTGTCCAATTGGAGAAAAACCTTGCTTTGAAATATACTGCCCAAAAGTAGGTTAAGCAAAGTAAACAAGTAAGCTACCCTTAAGTAACTCTCACTATGGGAAGCACATAATTAAGACAAAGACCGTACAACAGTGAAATTTGCACCTGACCAAAAATATGTTATTTCAATAGATTTTTAAACACAAATTTCAGAACTCAAATCCGTTTTGTGATATCTCGTAACGGTTGTGATATATTGCCCTTTTTGTGGTTTACAAAAGTCTGCTGTTCTATGCCGCAACCTTCATTTGTTGGCTGAACTTCTCAACATCTGACATTATTCAAGATTGGTAGGAGTTTTATTGCAGGCCAGCCTCTTATACACGGCGCAGTAACTTCTTGACGTTTTGACAAGGGGCTTGCACCGGTATGCAATACCGGTATATGTGTATACGCACCATTCAGTATGCAATACCGATAACCCAGATTTCCGTTACCAGAACTTCATGGATTTTCCATGTCGAGCTGAAGGATTTAGTTAGGGATATTAATTTAACAGAAACTAAGTTCGAACTTTTAAGCTCACAGCTACAAAACTGGAACTTGCTTCAGCCTGGTGTAAATGTAACAGCATACAGAAAATGTGAACACTTTTTGCAGAAAAAAATGAACTTGTTTATTGTAATGATGTTAGTGGGCTCATGGAACAGCTGTGTGACGATTATAATCCATCCGAATGGCGTCTTTTCATTGATTACTCAAATTAAGTTTAAAGGCAGTGTTACTACATAATGGAACTCTTCTCCAGATGAAAGAAACCTTTGAGAATTTGGAGATAGTTTTGAAAGTTATAAAGTATGAAGGTAAATCTGGGGATTTTAAGGTCATAGGGTTACTCCTGGGAATGCAGAGTGGTTTCACCAAGTTTTGTTGCTTTATATGAGAGTGAGACAGTTGAGCTAAAGAAAAACACTATGTAGTAACAGTGTCCTGTAAGGGGTGATTTAATACTGGGAGAAAAGAGTATTAAGTATGAAGCATTAGTTAACAAAGACAAACTTTTGCTGCTGCCACTTCACATTAAGTTAGGCTTAATGATAAACTTTGTAAAGGATTTGAACTGAGAGAGTATAGGGCTTTTCAGTATTTGAAAGAAAAGTTTCCAAGAATAAGTGAAGCAAAACTAAAAGAGGTTATTTTTATTGGCCCACAAATACATAAATTAATGCAAGATGGGCTCTTTGAAGAACTATTGTCAGAGAACGAGAAATCAGCATTTTTGGGATTCAAGACAGTGTGCAATTATTTCCTGGGAAATACAAAAGCTGACAACTACAAGGAAATTATTGAAAATACGCTAAAGGCATTATAACTGTCCTTAAAAATGCACTTTCTTCACTGCCAATTGGACTTTTTTCCTCCCAACCTGGGGACTGTGAGTGACGAACACGGAGAACAGTTTCATCAGGATACATTTGGCAAAGAGAAACAATACAGTGGAAAGTGGTCACCTAGTATTGTTGGCAGCTAATAGGGCAGTTTCCTGATGCCAGCTACAAGCGAAAGTCTTCTCAAAATTTTAATTAAAACCTCTGAGTAAAATTAATAATATTTTTAAGATTTTGCATGAAATTACAAAAATATTGCTTGTAGCTCACTTTAACTGCAATTTATGGGTTCTGCATACTTATTTTGTAATAATGCTGACCTGTATGAAATAATTCCACCTAAAGATTGATTACAATATTTTAATTAGATCTGTTTTATGCATTTATTAAAAAAAAGATTAAAACCAATTTCTCCAAAACACGGTATGTTATAGGAAATTTTGGATTTCAGATCTGAATTCAGCATAGCTAATATGTACAAAATCTCCTATTTTCGTTCTTGTGCAAAAAAAAAAAGGTTGAAAATTGTTGTTCAGTATAATCATAGTCACAAGCAGACATGTTAGAAAGTTCCTTGTGGTTTTAGTTTGTTGACAGCTTTAAAAATAAGGTTACAAAGGTTAATTTTGCAAATTTAAAAGCTAGCAACAGTGATGTATCATAATTTAAAATAAAGAGAGTTGAAGGTGGTTACACTACATCACTTAAAAACAAAGTTACAAAGGTTATTTATTATCTTCTAAGACACAGGCAATAAACAATATATATTTGGAACTTTGCCTAGGTATAGTGCAACAATTATAAATTTCTTTAAACTGAAATGTGGGACATGCTTGTCAGTAATGCTGATTATTTTTTATTTGTGACCACTTGTAGCGTGGGGTTTTGTTTTGATTCCCATATGTAATATAGCTTTGCTTTGAATCTGCGGGACAACACTGCAGCGTTATTAATCACAGCTACCAGACTGCAGGGTTACCTTTCCAGAAAGTTAAATGCATGATCTTAAACAGCAATATGTGCATGAGTAAGGTAGTTTAAATATTGGGATTACCAGAGGCATTTGGGGAGTCCGCCAATATAGCACACAAGTAAGTGAATATAAAATAATATTCCAAAATTAAAGTTACAGCTATAATAGAATATTTCAATACAGGATGATAGTAAATTATTAAGATCTGCAAATATAGCAGGTGGGTCAGCTGCCCTATTTATGCAACGTGCCAAGCAACATATGTGACATGCCTTTTAATAGCTGATTTGCATATCACTTTATAGAGCAGAGAAAGATAACTGAGTGCCTAACTGCTTTATGGGAGAGCATACAATTGCAATGTTTGTCGATGCCACATTCATCCCACCCTGACACTGGGAGCTGCAGTAGCACTTTTAGCTGGTTTTACAAACTTAGCATACCTTCATACACACCTTTGAAAATGCCCCTGAAGGAACAACTTACCACAAACATCGGTTGGTAAAACTATCTGAAAACAGAATGGCAGATTTATGCATTGCAACCAATTCGATTTAAGCCGTAAGCCAACAAAGGTTTGTTGTGCAGCCTTGTCAAAAAATGCTGAGTATTAGGTAGATAATTTTGCTTCTGTCACAAACTATGTCATATTGCAGTTCATACAGTAAATGAAATGGCTGATGCAATTTGCTTATTTGAGTTAAAAGACCCAAAACGAGCTCCAAACTCTGTATGAAGCTGCAAAAATCATGTAAAGATTCGAGGTGGGGTATGATTTCTGCAATTATTTATTCATATAGGAACCCCAGCTCCGAAGATAACACTCTCTGAATGGTATTATGGTTGCTTTCCCACTGTGCTACTTCAGTTTGGGTTCACTTTCTACGTGAGAAGTTGAAACCATTTTTTTACCTTTTTATTTATGTCTTTGAGCCTATAATTTGATATGATACAAAGTACAATCTTGATAACATTTGAAGTGTGTACAAAATAGAATGATCACCATGTTTTTCCCTGACAGGTGGATGATTTATACTTAGTAGTAAGCATTTTATTATGCTTGAAACATTCAACCAAGTTTAAAACACTTCACACATGCAAAGTCGCTTTAGCTATTTGCGCCTGCATCAATGCTTGTCATGAATAAACTTTCTATTATGTACTGAGTATTTGAAACCCTTCTACGAGACAAGGCTGCTGTCATAATGTATACCAACGGCATGTATGTTGACGTGCTGTTAATCTATGGAGAAATAAGATGTAATACACTGTCAGCAAAACGCCCGTATGAAGAACGGTATCCAGGAAGGAGGGCACCTACTGCAGAAACTTTTCAGAGGGTAGTAAGACGCCTTCGTGAAACAGGGTGATTTGGAAGAGCACCACCTGCTCGTGTCGTCCTCCGGGTGTAGTGGTTATCATGCTAGCCTCTAGTTCCCGAGGTTGCGGGTTCAATCCTGGCGGAGGGCGATGGATCTTTTTTCGGGCGTAAAAATTCTTACCATGACTTCCTTCGGAAGGGAAGTAAAGCCCCTGGTCACGTGTCATAGATTTACGGCACGTAAAAGAACCTCAATCCTGATAAAGAGGCCTTTGAGCAAACTTTTTGCCCAATACAGAATGGAACGCTAAGAACCACAGCAGTTAAAGAGCGTTCATAGATAGAAAAACACCTGCTCGCGATGCTCCACTAACTGGAGGCAATAAGGAAGCTGTGCGAAACACAATAGAAAACAATTCACTTACCAGTTCAAGTGTCTTAGCATAAGATCTGTACGTAAGTCAAAGTCGGTCCTCTGTGATGCGCATATTGCACCGTAATATGTATAATCCACACCATCTACAACTAGACTAGGCTCTCCATGGACGCGACTTTCAAGCGGGAGTGACACATGCACAGTGGCTACAGCAGCAAATGCAAATGGATGTAGAGCTTTTAGGAATCTTCTCTTCAGCATTCCACAATAACAGGACTGTTAACCCCCATAATATGCACTATTGGAGTATAGGCAATCCTCACTGGATGTGAGAAGCTGGATTCCTGAGTGGAGCATCAATGTCTGGTGCGTAATATTAGGCGATCAGCTAATTGGAGCTAACTGTTTTTTAAGACAACCTCACAGGAACACGGTACCTTGCATTTCTATAAGAAGAATTGCATTGTTACTTGAAGATGTGCCACTAGTGAAAGAACAGGAATATCGATCCAGCAGGATGGAGCTCCACCACACTGGTCACTGATTGTAAGGATTCACTTACATAGAACATATCCGCAAAGATGGATTGGTAGAAGGCGTTTAGTTGCATGGTCTCCTATATCACAGGATTTATTTCTGTGTGGTCCTTTAAAGGAACAAGTCTACGCTCAAGAACCGCAAAACCCAAATCATCTATGGGCACTCATACGCGAAGAATGCAAACGGATTACACCGCGCATTTTACAGCATGCAAGAAGGTCTGCCTGGCAACGTACGCAAATGTGCATTGCTAAAGGGGATCGTCATCCAAACATTTACTTAGTTGATGAAATCCACGCTCTATAAGAAATTATTCTTCTGTTTACCCGCTAACTTAGCACATTTACAACTCCTTTGTTAGTAGAAGTAAAACATGAGGTTTAAACATAAAACAAAAACTGTTAGATTTAATAGCGTCGACATGCGGCCAAAAGAATGAAAGCTAACTACGTAACACAATTTACAGCACCAGATACCGTATAGATTATTAGGGTAAATACGAAACACAATTATTATCTGATTATAATTCTTGTGTGTTTAGCTTACAGGAGAGCCAATAACAAAAATAAGTAGACTACTATATTAAAATAGAGAAAATAAACACAAGGAGAAAAAAAGAACCAAAACAATTTTGATGTAAGTATTGGATTCAAAGCTCCGAAGCTAATCTTTGCTTCACCACATAGCGTCAGCTAACCCACTCGGCCAGAAGCCACGTATTCTGTTCAGCTTTTCGGGAGAACATTACTCTACCTCCTTGCAAGCATTATGTCGATGAAGAGCCGCCTTTTTTTATCTTTTCGCAGCTCCTTGTCTCATTCAGACCTTTATTATCATTAATGGTGGTTGCATATAGTACCGAATAGAACGTGCTATACGCAACAATAGGTAAAATAGCAGTTTATTAAATGGGTCAATGTTTTCACATTAAACAAAAATTGCGGGTTGCATAGATACAAATACCTAGGGGCAGCTGACTCAACTGATGTATGTATAAAAGTGCAAAAAGTCTCAAAATTTACTTTAACTGTATAATTCAATCCGATATTGGTAGTTTAGAAACATTTAAGCTCTTTGGCCATTTAAATATTACTAATCATGATTACACAAAGCTTTAAACTCTTATATATATTGAACTGGGGCATCAATATGAATTCTTTTTACGTTAATAATATTATCTCCTTACAATTACTGTTTTCTCAATTTAGCATATAACTCTGGTTAAAAAACACCAGAAAGCTAATTCCTCACTGAAAGCTTAAATTGCAATAAATTGCAAAGAATACTATATGTAGGTACAAGTGTATCTGATCCAAGTATTTTGTTCCATACCATTTTAAATTTAGACAATACTGTATGAGACGAATGGTATCCCAATGAGAGAAATATCCGTCTGTACATTATGAAAGTCGAATACATTACCAAAGCTGAAACAGAACACAATCCTGTAAAGGTCTCGGTGAAAAGGAACAAAGCGTTGTTCCTTCAGTGAAATACAGGTATTCGCTTGGTGAAGTCAGAAATGGTTCTATAGACTTCAGCTCACAGCAGACCGAGCAAGGTAGTGTAGCGAAAGAGAGGCAAGCAATCACAGTGGATGGGAGAAACTGCTGGTGTTTCCCCTAGCCACATTCATATATATAACCAAAGTGGCTGGTTTACGTAATGCTGCCACAAATGACACAATCTCCTTCAAGGCCACAAAATGCCTGATTGTCTCCATGTGTTAGAGACCTATTTTGATTGCCTTCTTTTGATTTTCCTAATTTATTTGTCCCTTCCTCTTCCTAGATGATCACCTATACTCCTATTTCTTTCCCTCACTCCGACCCTCAATATTTGTATTACTATTACATTATATCTATTTTATTCTAGCTTGAATATCATATACTCTCTCTCCAATTACTTGTTTCTTTGCACTGTGACAAACAATGAAACATACTCTGTTTCTCCACACATACCTCGTGCTTCCATGCTGCAGTTCCTAAAACCTTTAACATACAAGTCCTTGTTCACATGCATCCTCGGACTTTCTTATCAAACTTCTAACATGCTTTGCGCTCCCATAGTTCTCGTTTATTATCTTGTACAATCTCCAACAGCCTTCATTCTCAAAATTTGATTACATCTCTTGACTGTCAATACTGTGACTTAGTCCAGGTTTCACTGTCACTTAACTAGTCTCTGTCACTTTACTGCTTTGAACTACTTCAGCTATCACTGTTGTTCACTTAGTTCACATTGTCACTTCATTAAAGTGAACTACTTCAGCTTTGCGCTGCAGTCGAAGGAAGGCATTCTCTAATCTCTCACGTTAGCAGCACTCACGGTCGTCACAACCTCGCTTGTAAAACCCCACGTGATATTGTGGTATCTCCATCTCTCTCACTCACCCATCAACGACCGGCGAATCCTCTGGTTTATATAGCTGGTGGAAGTTGCAACGGAACATTTTACATACGTTCAACATTCGGTAGCGGGAGGAAGAGAAGCTTCAGAGGATTCTGATTATGTGTCGTTAACGGTACTGGTGTTTATGTTGTGTGAGAGCGCTACCTCGTCACTGAGCTCTGTTTATCTCTCCAATTGCCGGTGTCAACCTTCCTCGTCTACAGCCGCGGAGTCACTAAGCTCCTTTCTGATGTTTATGTTGTGTGAGAGCGCTACCACGTCACTCAGCTCTGTTAATCGCTCCAATTGCTTGCTTCAACATTCCTCGTCTACAGTTGCAGTGTCCCACAGCTCCCTTCTGATGTTTATGTTGTGTGAGAGCGCTACCACGTCACTCAGCTCTGTTTATCGCTCCAGTTGCTGGCGTCAAACTTCCTGGTCTACAGCTGCAGTGTCGCACAGCTCCCTTCTGATGTTTATGTTGTGTGAGAGCGCTACCACGTCACTGAGCTCTGTTTATAGGTCCAATTGCTGGTTTCAACATTCCTCGTCTACAGCTGCAGTGTCGCACAGCTCCCTTCTGATGTTTATGTTGTGTGAGAGCCCTACCACGTCACTGAGCTCTATCTATCCCTCCAATTGCTGGCTTCAACATTCCTGGTCTACAGCTGCAGTGTCGCAGAGCTCCCTTCTGATGTTTATGTTGTGTGAGAGCGCTACCACGTCACTCAGCTCTGTTTATCGCTCCAATTGCTGGCTTCTAACATTCCTGGTCTACAACTGCAGTGTCACACGGCTCTCTTCTGATGTTTATGTTGTGTGAGAGCACTACCACGTCACTCAGCTCTGTTTATCGCTCCAATTGCTGGCTTCTAGCATTCCTGGTCTACAACTGCAGTGTCACACGGCTCTCTTCTGATGTTTATGTTGTGTGAGAGCACTACCACGTCACTCAGCTCTGTTTATCGCTCCAATTGCTGGCTTCTAACATTCGTGGTCTACAACTGCAGTGTCACACGGCTCTCTTCTGATGTTTATGTTGTGTGAGAGCACTACCACGTCACTCAGCTCTGTTTATCGCTCCAATTGCTGGCTTCTAGCATTCCTGGTCTACAACTGCAGTGTCACACGGCTCTCTTCTGATGTTTATGTTGTGTGAGAGCACTACCACGTCACTCAGCTCTGTTTATCGCTCCAATTGCTGGCTTCTAGCATTCCTGGTCTACAACTGCAGTGTCACACGGCTCTCTTCTGATGTGTATGTTGTGTGAGAGCACTACCACGTCACTCAACTCTTTTTATCGCTCCAATTGCTGGCTTCTGATGTTTATGTTGTGTGAGAGCACTACCACGTCACTCAGCTCTGTTTATCGCTCCAATTGCTGGCTTCTAACATTCGTGGTCTACAACTGCAGTGTCACACGGCTCTCTTCTGATGTTTATGTTGTGTGAGAGCACTACCACGTCACTCAGCTCTGTTTATCGCTCCAATTGCTGGCTTCTAGCATTCCTGGTCTACAACTGCAGTGTCACACGGCTCTCTTCTGATGTTTATGTTGTGTGAGAGCACTACCACGTCACTCAGCTCTGTTTATCGCTCCAATTGCTGGCTTCTAGCATTCCTGGTCTACAACTGCAGTGTCACACGGCTCTCTTCTGATGTGTATGTTGTGTGAGAGCACTACCACGTCACTCAACTCTTTTTATCGCTCCAATTGCTGGCTTCTGATGTTTATGTTGTGTGAGAGCACTACCACGTCACTCAGCTCTGTTTATCGCTCCAATTGCTGGCTTCTAACATTCCTGGTCTACAACTGCAGTGTCACACGGCTCTCTTCTGATGTTTATGTTGTGTGAGAGCACTACCACGTCACTCAGCTCTGTTTATCGCTCCAATTGCTGGCTTCTAACATTCGTGGTCTACAACTGCAGTGTCACACGGCTCTCTTCTGATGTTTATGTTGTGTGAGAGCACTACCACGTCACTCAGCTCTGTTTATCGCTCCAATTGCTGGCTTCTAACATTCGTGGTCTACAACTGCAGTGTCACACGGCTCTCTTCTGATGTTTATGTTGTGTGAGAGCACTACCACGTCACTCAGCTCTGTTTATCGCTCCAATTGCTGGCTTCTGATGTTTATGTTGTGTGAGAGCACTACCACATCACTCAGCTCTGTTTATCGCTCCAATTGCTGGCTTCTGATGTTTATGTTGTGTGAGAGCACTACCACGTCACTCAGCTCTGTTTATCACTCCAATTGCTGGCTTCTGATGTTTATGTTGTGTGAGAGCACTACCACGTCACTCAGCTCTGTTTATCACTCCAATTGCTGGCTTCTGATGTTTATGATGTGTGAGAGCACTACCACGTCACTCAGCTCTGTTTATCGCTCCAATTGCTGGCTTCTGATGTTTATGATGTGTGAGAGCACTACCACGTCACTCAGCTCTGTTTATCACTCCAATTGCTGGCTTCTGATGTTTATGATGTGTGAGAGCACTACCACGTCACTCAGCTCTGTTTATCACTCCAATTGCTGGCTTCTGATGTTTATGTTGTGTGAGAGCACTACCACGTCACTCAGCTCTGTTTATCACTCCAATTGCTGGCTTCTGATGTTTATGTTGTGTGAGAGCACTACCACGTCACTCAGTTCTGTTTATCACTCCAATTGCTGGCTTCTGATGTTTATGATGTGTGAGAGCACTACCACGTCACTCAGCTCTGTTTATCGCTCCAATTGCTGGCTTCTGATGTTTATGTTGTGTGAGAGCACTACCACGTCACTCAGCTCTGTTTATCACTCCAATTGCTGGCTTCTGATGTTTATGTTGTGTGAGAGCACTACCACGTCACTCAGCTCTGTTTATCGCTCCAATTGCTGGCTTCTAACATTCGTGGTCTACAACTGCAGTGTCACACGGCTCTCTTCTGATGTTTATGTTGTGTGAGAGCACTACCACGTCACTCAGCTCTGTTTATCGCTCCAATTGCTGGCTTCTGATGTTTATGATGTGTGAGAGCACTACCACATCACTCAGCTCTGTTTATCGCTCCAATTGCTGGCTTCTGATGTTTATGATGTGTGAGAGCACTACCACGTCACTCAGCTCTGTTTATCGCTCCAATTGCTGGCTTCTGATGTTTATGTTGTGTGAGAGCACTACCACGTCACTCAGCTCTGTTTATCACTCCAATTGCTGGCTTCTGATGTTTATGTTGTGTGAGAGCACTACTACGTCACTCAGCTCTGTTTATCGCTCCAATTGCTGGCTTCTAACATTCGTGGTCTACAACTGCAGTGTCACACGGCTCTCTTCTGATGTTTATGTTGTGTGAGAGCACTACCACATCACTCAGCTCTGTTTATCGCTCCAATTGCTGGCTTCTAACATTCGTGGTCTACAACTGCAGTGTCACACGGCTCTCTTCTTGTGTTTATGTTGTGTGAGAGCGCTACCACGTCACTCAGCTCTGTTTATCGCTCCAATTGCTGGCTTCTAACTTTCCTGGTCTACAACTGCAGTGTCACACGGCTCTCTTCTTGTGTTTATGTTGTGTGAGAGCGCTACCACGTCACTCAGCTCTGTTAATCGCTCCAATTGCTTGCTTCAACATTCCTCGTCTACAGTTGCAGTGTCCCACAGCTCCCTTCTGATGTTTATGTTGTGTGAGAGCGCTACCACGTCACTCAGCTCTGTTTATCGCTCCAGTTGCTGGCGTCAAACTTCCTGGTCTACAGCTGCAGTGTCGCACAGCTCCCTTCTGATGTTTATGTTGTGTGAGAGCGCTACCACGTCACTGAGCTCTATTTATTTCTCCAATTGCTGGCATGAACCTTCCTGGTCTACAACTGCAGTGTCACACAGCTTCCTTCTGATGTTTATGTTGGTGAGGGCGCTACCGCGTCAGTCAGCTCTGTTTATTTCTCCAATTGCTGGCGTCAAACTTCCTGGTCTACAGCTGCAGTGTCACACGGCTCCCTGCTCAGAGCTTTTCCTCGTTCCACATTGTGCAACAAGGCGATCAAGATGAACCTCCACCAGCGCCTCTCAGTGTTGACGCGGTATGCGATATGAATGATACAGGAGGTCACATTCCTGGAATCTGCACAGTTCGCCAGATGGTCATATCGTGGCTGCATCCGGTCACTTGTCATTGTGTCAGCTAGCTGTCTGAACAGTATATCGCCGCACTCGTCCCTGACGAGTCCCTGCTACACTGCTGGCACCACCATTCTACGTCGCTTTCTGTACACAGCCAATAGAATTGGCGACATAATTTCTTCATGGTCTGAGTTATTAATCTGGTCCCTCCGGTAGTACCATCATAGTTTTTCTCAATGACTTGCTTCACCTTAGTCTTCCCATCTCTGAACTTCCAGACTCTCTTCAACATACCATTCCTGGCGCTTAAGGAATCCTGCTGGGCACAATATTTCTTATAGTTGAGCCTCTGGGACGACAGCTACCCATGCTGGTCGTACGCCAGATTATTTATCCTTCAGGGTCGGCACTAGGTATCAATCCTGTTGTTCCCTTCACAAAGTCTATCCCAATTCACTGCGTGTTGTACCATGAAATAGACATAAGGCTATAAAACTCTCATCCATCTCGACGTTTAGGCATTCGTTGCCGTTTCCTTTTCATGGTGTTGGGGAGTGGGCGCCTGAGTAAGAAAAGCGTCTTCCCGCCCAGTGCTCTAAGGCGATGACGGATCCAATATGGTCCTCTTCAAGTTGCTCTTAGCGGTTAATCCGATCTCTCGCAGATTGCACTTAGGTGTCCAGCGTTTCCACAACTGCACTTACGTCTCCGGTCCTATTCGGCCGACACAGAGATAACTCTTCCTGCCGTCATCTTTTCTGCTTCAGTGCATGCGAGAGTCGCCGAGGCGTCGTTTACGTTACGATTTTGCTCCAGTAGAAGCTGCTGTTTCAACTCCCGATTCATTAATAATTGCGTAAGCTGTTTCTCCAGACTTGTAATCTGGTGAAAAATCTGCTAAAGCCGGGTATGTCAGCTGCTGCTGCTCCACGACTAGTTCTTGTAAGATTTGTTTTGCTTGCTGCGCTCTTGACTTCAACTGGTTGCAGTAGGCGCGGGCAAGGCGATGTTCTCCATAATGTTCCTCTAAGAGTTTCATCGAGTTATGGCCGAATCTCCGCTGCGAAGGGTCAAAGCGTTTCTGCTACTTACTTCCACAGGTCTACCAAAAGCTCTTCCTCAGGTGTATGGGTGTCCATCCATTATGTTAAATTAAATTAAGTTTTATTTATGGGCGTTGCTTAACTGCTGTGGGTCCTAGCGTCCGATTCTATATTGGGCGTTAAAGACGCTCAGAGGCCTCTTTATCAGGCTTGAGGTTTTTACGTGCCGTAAATCTACGACACGGGAACACCGGCTTTACTTCCCTTCCAAAGGAAGTCATGCTAAGTATATTTACGCCCGAAAAAGTTCATCGCCCTCCGCCAGGTATGAATCTGCGACCTCGGGAACTAGAAGCTAGCATATAACCACTACACCACACAGGACGACATTTATTGTGTGCCGCATAAACACTGCCTAGGACGAACTGCCATCGAATCAGTGGCTTCGCTGTGTTTACGTTGGGCGAATTTGAAATTGCGACATCATCTCACCTTTGGCACGGATCTTGTGTTCCAGGTCTTGGTGCAATTCTCCCACTGCGGCGTCCATCATCCTCTTCCTTACTTTAGCCTGCAGGTCCAGACGCTCATCCTTTGCAGCCTGTGTCATCCTCCTTTTGCTCTTCATTTGTGCATCCATTCGTTTTTCGTGCTAATTGGATGCTCTTCCGCTGCAGAAATGTTATCTTCCTAGTCAGATTTACTTTCTTCTAACTCCTCTACAATGAAGCTTCCAGGACTTTCAGTTTTATATTTATCTCAGACTTTACAGTGTCAATGTCAAAACTGGGTTAAAAGTTCATTCTCCCTCTTTCATTCTTCGTTTCTGTTTTCACACCCTTTATTGCTTTCTCATCTTCTCCATTCGGGATTTCATTTCCGTCACCATTTCATTCTTCCTAACTCTCTTCATTTCCATTCTCATCTTCTCCATTCTACATTCCATTTCTGTCTGCATCATCTCCATTCAGGCCAATAATTGTTTAAGCATTTCCACCAACTTGGTTTGTAATTCCATTTCTGACACCAGGCTACTTTGTCCAATTTTCACTGTCACTTCACTGTTTTGATATATTTCGACTTCGTTGTGAATTAGTTCACACTATCATTCACCAATGTGAAGTACTTCAATTTTTTATCGCTTCACTTTTCTTTGGTCCACTTCACTCATTTCGTAATTGAACACAAGGTGTCCCTAATCTCGCACAATAGCAGCACTAAGTTCACGCCACGGTGTGATCACAAACTGACTCTGTCGAACCGCACTCACCAACCTACCGGCAAAACCTCTGACTTATATAGTCAGTAGAAGTATCCACAGAACATTCTCATAAGTTCTGGAAGAGGGGGAGGGAAACTTCCAGAGGATTCTGGTTATCTGTCGACAGTACTTCTGTTATTTTTGCTGGGTGAGAGTGCTGCCACATCATTTATCTCTGTTTATCTCTCCAACTGTCTGATGCTGACCTTCCAATAAACTTGGAATACCAATCCTGTTCTGCCAATGCTACCCCTCTTGGTTTTGATCTTTGGAAATCTAATAACTTTAGTAGACATCCTGTGTGTTACACCAGTTTTGTTCACGATCTCCGATAATCCTCAATTTTCAACTCCATATAATATACTTTATTCCACCACTCCTCTACAACCAGTTACAGACATTCCTGGTATCTCGCATAAACACACCCTCACAACTATGGTAGTTGGTTCCCATCCACCATTACTGCTCAATATTACTCCTAAGTAATCAAATGATGTCAATATTTCTAATAACTCTGTAAACACGTACGAAGTGCATGCCCCTATTTTATAAAAAAGGCACTACACACAATTTATCAATTTGGAACTCTGACCACAACTTTGAAAACAGCTTTTATCTTCTGAAACATCTACAAAGACCAATAGAACTTCAAATCTGTAAGATTTTCTTGAAAAAAAATTACGAGTCATCGGTAATTTATTTTGAAATTCCCATGGAAGGCAATTCATTCCAGTGATTAATCGGAGGTCCAGTAGGAGAGCCTCAAGATTCCATAACTAACACATCTAAATTATTCCGGCAGTCGAATGTAGCTGATGATGCAGACAATGCTTGTGAAACATTCTATATGTAGGTTAAAAGTTAGTGAAGCATGAAGTGTTAATTTACACTCAATGTTACTTTAATAAATCATATATATATATTTGTGAAATGGAGGGGAAAATATAAAGTTATTAACAATATTCAAATGCAATTACACACCATAAAGTGTTATGTAGCGATCTTTCGGAATCCTGCTTATGGTTAAAACAGCACGTGATGTACTATCGTTTGTTTATTCTTACAAATAATTCTCATTGTATTGCTATAATTTTTTATCCTGTCGCACAGTTTTTGTAAACGTGTTAATTTTTTTTCTCATAGCTTAATTTTATATGTAGCTGTTATAACTTTTTGTAGTATTCACGTATAACGTTTGGGTTCAAATTAGTAATTTATGTGTTTATACCTTTAGGGAAGCTCATTTATCAGCCAGACAAATGAATGAATAAATAAACAAATAAGGATTGGTAAGTTGCAACCGTTTAAATAAATACTTTATATCCAGCCATTCTCTTCTAAAATAAAAAAGAAATTCTTTGAAATTTTAAGGTTGATACTGTACAGTGTTTTCTTCTTCATATGATTGTAATATTTCCACATTTCTTAGTTTGTTTAGAAACAAATACATCTCTGGAGTAACGTACTTACTCCAAATTAAAGTAAAATTAGTTTTATTTATGGATACTCTTTAACTACCATGGTTCTCATTTTATTTTGCGCGTGAAAGTTCGGAACTTTTGCTCAGATGCTTCTTTGTCAGGCTTGGAGTTCTTTTATGTGCCATAAATCTACCACATGCGACCACCGGCTTTACTTCCCTTCTCTTCGGATTCTTACGCCCGAAAAATGCATCATCTTCGGTCGGGTTTGAACCCGCAACCTCGGGAAATATAGGCTAGCATGATGTGTCTAGACCACGAAGTACGACGTACTTTGTCCACCATACACTCCACAAATATAGGTAGTAGTTGAATTTTTTCAAATAAATAAAATATTATCGCTGTAATTGAAGTATGTTTTAATTTCATAGTTATTCTTATCATGTTTTCGTAACGGGATTTTCTCTCTGACTGCTGCAGTAGTTGACCGAGGTGTGCTTTTCTAACTTTTGCTTTGAAGGTGTTTAGGACGTGTAATAAGACTATAACAAAGCTTGTCTGATCATTTTTGGGTAAGTAATTGATTTTATATTAAGCCAAAATTTCCTTTTTTTTTAAATGTTTCATGTATCAGTTGCTATGAAGCTACATACATTAACATATCCCCCCCTTAGAGGAAAGTCATATAGGCATTTTAGCAATCCCCCCAAAGTGAGGCTATAAGCGCACAATAAAAAAAACGATATATTTTTACTTTCTCTACTACGTATAATAAGTAGGGGAAGTATTGTATTCCACCCAAAAATTCGATAGCGATATTTCACCGGAAATATGTTTTGAGACCCCCTGTATCCAAAAAAAAGCATTTTTATAACGTGTGCGCGCGTTATTGTGCGCGTGAGCGCGCGCGCGTGCCTGTGTGTCTGTGAACAGCATAACTCAGAAACGAACAGTCGGATAAATTCCAAACTTGGTATTTAGATTCACTATCTTCCAGAGATGCGGCGCCGTGGCCAAGTGGTTAGACCGCTCGCCTTCCACCGAGGCGGCCCGGGTTCAATCCCAGGGACCTGCATGTGGGATTTGTGGTGGACGAAGCGACGTCTGGGCGGGTTTTCTCCGGTTTCCCCAGTAGTATTAGTCCCGGATGAGCCAATTGTTTTAACGATAATCCTGCCGCTAGGGGCGCTCGTGTCGCTAGAGTCGCTGCGTGCGACGGCGGCGGCGGTAAGTTTGAAAAGCGCCCTGAGCGGTAGGATTATCGTTATTGCAATTGGTTCATCTGGGACGAGTTGAAAGAATTGAGGATTAGGGTAAGGTGAAGGAGAAACAGGAAGTGACGTGGAGTGTTTTGATTGGTTCGTTAATTTGGGTGGAAGATGAAGGAAAGAAGATGGAAGAGTATGGAGGTCGCGTGATGGAGAGGAGCTGGGTGGCGAGGTGTTGTCTGTGCGGAGGTCGGGACTGAAAAGAGGGAAAACATGGGGAGCGAGGGATAAAAAGTATAGCAGAAAGTGACGTGTGAAGTTGTGATTGGTGGGAATAAGAAGTGATTTTATTGGTGGAAAGGAGCAAATGAAAGTTGTTGATTGGTAAGAATAAGAGAGATTATGATTGGTGGAAAGAAAAAGGTGTGGGAGTGGGGTATGTTGGAGGTGATGGGAAAGGTAAGTTTTGCTAGCAACAAGATTTGAAAAAGCCTGTCGAGAACTGATCAGCAATTTTTTGAACGTTGGATGGTGGTTTTGTTGAGTGGATAGAGAGATGGGGCGATATGAGATGCGGTGGCGAAAATGGGAACTAAACAAGATAGTTGAGACAAGAGGTTTAAGGACGAGGAAATTTGGAGGTTAGTGGTGAACATGGCGGTTGCAAGAGGTGGGGGGGGCAAGGAGACGCGGTGGTGAGAATGTGAACTAAAAGAAGATGGCGGTAGCAAGAGGTTAGAAGAGTAGATTTTGAGGTTAAAATAGTGGGAACTAAAAATGGCGGAGGGTCTGCGACAAGGAGATGCGGTGAGAACTAAACAAGATGGCGGACGCAAGAGGAGGGTAAGGAGATTTGAGGTTACAGTACCAAAACACGAAAGGATATATTCCTACGCCAAGCAGGTCCGAAAAATAATTATGCGTGTGGTACTTACCTGTTACCGGTGGGGATGCGTCACCAAAAGCGCGGCACGCGACGCGAGAAAATAAAAGCAAACTGTTTTTGAAAATGCTTAACCAGCTTTAAGATCAACCAACATCACTACGCACTGATATACCTAGGTTTTTAAAGCGGTACAGACACCCTTTGCAGAGGCGTAATTTAACTATACCAAAAACCTGGTGCTGGACCATCGCGATGGTCGCTAGCGTACGTAGGAGCAGGGTTCTCATAGCCGGTCGAAAGCGGTCAAAAACGTGTACGACGTAGGTGTTCACAGTAGCTGCTGTCGAGTCAACCGTCGAGGTGTGAATGAACGAGATCTGTTCTTGCCGGCAATCTGGTTGGGAGATGAGAGGCGCGGTGGTAAAAATGGGAACCAAATAAGATGGCGGAGGCATGAAGTTGAGGTTAAGGAGCGGTGAGGTGTTGTCTGTGCGGAGGTTGGGGCTGAAAGAGGGGAAAGATGGCGAACGAGGGATAAAAAGTATAACAGAAAGTGACGTGTGAAGTTGTGATTGGTTGGAATAAGAAGTGATGTTATTGGTGGAAAGGAACAAATGAAAGTTGTTGATTGGTGAGAATAAGAGAGATTATGATTGGTGGAAAGAAAAAAGTTGTGAGAGTGGGGTATGTTGGAGGTGATGGAAAAGGTAAGTTTTGCTAACAACAACATTTGCAAAAGCCTATCCAGAATTCATCAGCAATTTTAAATAACTAGTGTTTCGGGGTTTTCTCTGGTTGGTAGACGAATGCAAGCTGTTTCTGCCATACTTATATTATTCGTCTTTTCCTTTTTTTCTTTTTTTCTTTTTGTTTTTTCGTCTTTTTAAAAAATAACTAGTTTTTGGGGTTTTCTGCGGATGGTAAACGAATGCAAGCTCTTTCTGCTTTTTCATAGGTTTTCCCTGGTTGGTAGGCGTTTTCTGTAGTGGTTGACGAAGCCGTTTCTAATTTTCGAGGTTTTCTCAAGTTTTTTAGCGGTTGTCCCTACCCAGTAGGATATTGATGAAGTTTTACCTTGTCGGCGCACGGATACTAGGCACATACTTGCACACACACACACACACACACGTTGCAGCTGCCATACTTATCTGCTTTTTCATAGGTTTTCCCTGGTTGGTAGGCGTTTTCTGTAGTGGCTGACGAAGCCGTTTCTAATTTTCGAGGTTTTCTCAGGTTTTTCAGCGGTTGTCCCTGCCCGGTAGGCAAATGATAAAGTTTTTCTATAATGTCGTCGTTTTGGCTTGTGGCGCACGGATACTAGGCACGTACTCGCGTACACACACACACACGTTGCAGTTGCCATACTTATATTATTCGTCTTTTCCTTTTTTTCTTTTTTTTCTTTTTGTTTTTACGTTTTTTTAAAAAATAACTAGTTTTTTGGAGGTTTTCTGCGGTTGGTAAACGAATGCAAGCTCTTTCTGCTTTTTCATAGGTTTTCCCTGGTTGGTAGGCGTTTTCTGTAGTGGTTGACGAAGCCGTTTCTAATTTTCGAGGTTTTCTCAGGTTTTTTAGTGGTTGTCCCTGTGCGGTAGGCAAATGATAAAGTTTTTCTATAATGTCGTCGTTTTGGCTTGTGGCGCACGGATACTAGGCACATACTCGCACACAGACACACACACGGATATGTTTCCAAAAATGTTTTTTTTTGGATTCAGGAGGTCTCAAAACGTGTATTTCCGGTGAAATCTCGGTATCGAATTTTTGGGTGGAATGCAATACTTCCCCTACTTACTATACGTAGTAGAGAAAGTAAAAAAAGTATAAGTATTGTAAAATTTAAGGAAATAACAAGCAATATCTCGAAAACGGTTCACTCAACAAAAGAAATGTATATGGCATAAGTTGTGTATTTTAACGCGATCTACATTTTTTGTGTAGTAAAATTTTGTCTATCTCTTTTGGTTTACCAGTTATGCAAAAGGCGTTCACAATGAAGAATACTTTTGGAGACATTCCCAGAAAATTTCAGATATACATTTTATTTCTCATGACATTATCTTAAACATATGATATTTTCATCAAAATCGTTATAGTCATTTTTGAGAAAATTAAAAAAAAGTGTGCTATCTTGTTTTCATGGGTTTTCCAGATCGGTAAGCGTTAGAATACTCTTAGAGCTTTTTTTCAGGTTTTTCGCGGTTGTCCCTGTCCGGTAGGCAAATTCGACATGATTAAGACCGAGCCCTTCTCCATCACTCTCGTGAGCAACGCTTCCATGGAACACTTTACCGACAACACCACGGCCAGATTTTCTAACATCTTGCCCGAGGACATTATCTTAAACATATGATATTTTCATCAAAATCGTTATAGCCATTTTTGAGAAAATTAAAATTTTCGAAAAATTTTCCATGTAAAGGGTAGTCTGGAACAGAGTTTTATATACAAGTTTACAAGTTGTTTTAAGAAATTGTTAAATTTCGGTACCGAAAAAAAATAAAAGATACGGTTTTCCAAAAGATTTCGAAAGAACTAAGTTGCTGTTTCAAAATTTCCTTGTTACAAATCGTGCATTTATTTCATAAGGAAACCAGGAATACAGATTTTTTATAAATTTTAGCGTGCACCGATCTATATTTTTAACTTTTACGCCTACGTTTCTCGTCACCATTGCTGAAGAGGTTGGTATTTCTACTCTCTCTACCACGTAAAATAGTAGGTAGAGAGTGCCATACTGTACCGGAAAAATGATACTGAGATTTTTCCAGATATACAGGATTTGAGGCTTCCTGGATAAAAAAGTCAAAAGGTATACTCGCACACACACACACACACACAGACAGACACACACACGGACATGTTTCCAAAAATGCTTTTTTTGGATTCAGCAGGTCTCAAAACGTGTATTTCCGGTGAAATCTCGGTATCGAATTTTTGGGTGGAATGCAATACTTCCCCTACTTACTATACGTAGTAGAGAAAGTAAAAAAGTATAAGTGTTGGAAAATTTAAGGAAATAAAAAGCAATATCTCGAAAACGGTTCACTCAACAAAAGAAATGTATATGGCATAAGTTGTGTATTTTAACGCGATCTACATTTTTGTGTAGTAAAATTTTGTCTATCTCTTATGGTTTACCAGTTATGCAAAAGGCGTTCACAATGAAGAATACTTTTGGAGACATTCCCAGAAAATTTGAGATATACATTTCATTTCTCATGACATTATCTTAAACATATGATATTTTCATCAAAATCGTTATAGCCATTTTTGAGAAAATTAAAATTTTCGAAAAATTTTCCATGTAAAGGGTAGTCTGGAACAGAGTTTTATATACAATTTTACAAGTTGTTTTAAGAAATTGTTAAATTTCGGTACCGAAAAAAAATAAAAGATACGGTTTTCCAAAAGATTTCGAAAGAACTAAGTTGCTGTATCAAAATTTCCTTGTTACAAATTGTACATTTATTTCTTAAGGAAACCGGGAATACAGATTTTTTATAAATTTTAGCGTGCACCGATCTATATTTTTAACTTTTACGCCTATGTTTCTCGTCACCATTGCTGAAGAGGTTGGTATTTCTACTCTCTCTACCACGTAAAATAGTAGGTAGAGGAGGTATGCATTGCATCCAAATATTCAATATTGAGATTTCACTGGAAAACTAAATACTTGTTTTGAGGTCCCCTGAATAAAAACATTTTTAGAAAATTCTGTGTGTATGTGTCAGAGCAGCATAACTCAAAAATGAAAAGTCGGATAAATACTAAACTTGGTATTTAGGTTGAGTACCTTCCAAAGATACGACACAGAGATTTTCAAGAAAGTGCCTCCACCCCAAAGTACCCTTTACATGAACTATTTTCCGAAATGTTTTATTTTCTAAAACTGTCTCTGACGATTCTAATTACAACACCATATATTAAAGACATTTATATGAAAATAAAATGTATATCTTGAATTTTGTGGAAATAGCCTGTGAAGTCCTCTTGATTCGGAAGAAATTTTCTATGATCTTGTATAACTGCTAAGGTTTGAGGAAACACACACAATTTATTTGAAATAACTTTTTTTGTGACGTCAGCCATTTCCGAGATATCTGTTATAAATGGTTCGAATTGTACAATGCTTAGCCATTCTACTTCACTTCTTTCAAACTGCTTAAAAATCATATAAATGAATGTATCACCTCATAATAAGCCTCTATATACGAAAAATGCTGAGTATTCAAAAAGTCAAGAAATTCGATTTTCTAGCCCCTAGTGAGTGTAAAATCGCGTTTACTTCACTTCTTTCAAACTGCTTAAAATTCATATAAATGGATGTATCACCTCATAATAAGCCTCTATATACCAAGAATATTGAGTTTTTAAAAAGTCAAGAAAATCGATTTTCTAGCCCCTAGCGAGTGTAAAATCGCGTTTACTTCACTTCTTTCAAACTGCTTAAAAATCATATAAATGAATGTATCACCTCATAAGAAGCCTCTATATACCAAAAATACTGAGTATTCAAAAACTTAAGAAAATCGATTTTCTAGCCCCTAGTGAGTGTAAAATCGCGTTTACTTCGCTTCTTTCAAACTTCGAAACAAAATCATATAAATGGTTGTTTCACGTCATAATAAGCCTTCATATACCAAAAATACTGAGTTTTTTTCGTACTCACCTATAAGAGATAGAGGGTAGAGATCATACGAACGTAACACTTGAGAATGTTTTATTCTTAAATTTTACATAACACGTATGCACGGCACAACACAAAAACGGTACACACGATACTCATAGTTTTAAATATTGCACTAGTGTGGGTGCAAGCTGAACCACTATTAGCAATCGTTATAGTTCTGCTCCCGTTAGGCTCGGAGAAAGCAGTAAAAAGAGTCATTCCCATGTGCAGCCCTACGTGGAAAGAACGTGTGTGTGCTGATGTATGTGTAAAAAGAGCGTGAGAGCGGATGTTCGTCAGCGGTTAAATCTTATAAATGCATTTTTATTGGCGATGGTAGAAATCGTGCAGTGGTGGATCGTGAAAATTCATATAAATGGATGTATCACCTCATAATAAGCCTCTATATACCAAGAATATTGAGTTTTTTAAAAGTCAGCAACTGTACCTGTGTTTCTATACGTGAACGTCAGATGGCAGCTTCGATACGTGTCCACGGAGACCTTAGTGCTAGGCAACTGTACCTCTGTTTCTATACGTGAACGGCAGATTGCAGCTTCGATACGTGTCCACGGAGACCTTAGTGCTAGGCAACTGCACCTCTGTTTCTATACGTGAACGGCAGATTGCAGCTTCGATACGTGTCCACGGAGACCTTAGTGCTAGGCAACTGCACCTCTGTTTCTATACGTGAACGGCAGATTGCAGCTTCGATACGTGTCCACGGAGACCTTAGTGCTAGGCAACTGTACCTCTGTTTCTATACGTGAACGGCAGATTGCAGCTTCGATACGTGTCCACGGAGACCTTAGTGCTAGGCAACTGTACCTCTGTTTCTATACGTGAACGGCAGATTGCAGCTTCGATACGTGTCCACGGAGACCTTAGTGCTAGGCAACTGCACCTCTGTTTCTATACGTGAACGGCAGATTGCAGCTTCGATACGTATCCACGGAGACCTTAGTGCTAGGCAACTGCACCTCTGTTTCTATACGTGAACGGCAGATTGCAGCTTCAATACGTGTCCACGGAGACCTTAGTGCTAGGCAACTGTACCTCTGTTTCTATACGTGAACGGCAGATTGCAGCTTCGATACGCGTCCACGGAGACCTTAGTGCTAGGCAACTATACCTCTGTTTCTATACGTGAACGGCAGATTGCAGCTTCGATACGTGTCCACGGAGACCTTAGTGCTAGGCACTGCACCTCTGTTTCTATACGTGAACGGCAGATTGCAGCTTCGATACGTATCCACGTAGACCTTAGTGCTAGGGAACTGCACCTCTGTTTCTATACGTGAACGGCAGATTGCAGCTTCAATACGTGTCCACGGAGACCTTAGTGCTAGGTAACTGTACCTCTGTATCTATACGTGAACGGCAGATTGCAGCTTCGATACGTGTCCACGGAGACCTTAGTGCTAGGCAACTATACCTCTGTTTCTATACGTGAACGGCAGATTGTAGCTTCGATACGTGTCCACGGAGATCTTAGTGCTAGGCAACTATACCTGTTTCTATACGTCAACGGCAGATTGCAGCTTCGATACGTGTTCACGGAGACCTTAGTGCTAGGCAACTGTACCTGTGTTTCTATACGTGAACGTCAGATGGCAGCTTCGATACGTGTCCACGGAGACCTTAGTGCTAGACAACTGTACCTCTGTTTCTATACGTGAACGGCAGATTGCAGCTTCAATACGTGTCCACGGAGACCTTAGTGCTAGGCAACTGTACCTCTGTTTCTATACGTGAACGGCAGATTGCAGCTTCGATACGTGTCCACGGAGACCTTAGTGCTAGGCAACTATACCTCTGTTTCTATACGTGGACGGCAGATTGTAGCTTCGATACGTGTCCACGGAGATCTTAGTGCTAGGCAACTATACCTGTTTCTATACGTCAACGGCAGATTGCAGCTTCGATACGTTTTCACGGAGACCTTAGTGCTAGGCAACTGTACCTGTGTTTCTATACGTGAACGTCAGATGGCAGCTTCGATACGTGTCCACGGAGACCTTAGTGATAGGCAACTGTACCTCTGTTTCTATACGTGAACGGCAGATTGCAGCTTCGATACGTGTCCACGGAGACCTTTCGCTTCAGCTGACACAATAACACTAGGCACTTGTGTGCCGTGGTGTAAGCCGCAATCACGGCATTGGTAGCGTGGATCACCTTGGGGCTCTCCTCGGAGTTACCTCAACACCACGTACATGACCTGGTTCGTCACGGGTACGCAGGTCTGCACTACCACTTCCTCGGCGTTAAGCAGGCCCAGGAGGTGATCGTACCGGTACACCAGCTAGCACGTGGACATGTTATCGCGCTGTGGTGTTGCGTGTGCGAGGTATGGAAACTCAAGGACGCAAAACATGCACGACCGAGGGTTAAAAAGTAGAACAAGTAGTGACGTGGAACGTTGTGATTGGTGAAAATAAGGCGATCTCTGATAGGTGGACAAATTGAAATAACGTGATGTGATAGGCGAAAATAAAATCGAAGGTGATTGGATGAAAAATGACGAGAAGGAATTAGTGGTGAATTTGTGAACTAAGATGGCGAAGATTTTTTTTTAAAAAAAAAAAAGCAGACGGATAATATAAGTACGGCAACTGTAACGGTTTACGGCAAACGCGCGCCGCGCAATGCGTCACGCCGGGCATCTTGCTCAATATGGTTTTTGTTTTATTGCCCGGCGTGACGCATTGCGCGGCGCGCGTTTGCCGTAAACCGTTACAGTTGCCGTACTTATATTATCCGTCTGCTTTTTTTTTTAAAAAAAATCTTCGCCATCTTAGTTCACAAATTCACCGCTAATTCCTTCTCGTCATTTTTCAACCAATCACCTTCGATTTTATTTTCGCCTATCACATCACGTTATTTCAATTTGTCCACCTATCAGAGATCGCCTTATTTTCACCATTCACAACGTTCCACGTCACTACTTGTTCTACTTTTTAACCCTCGGTCGTGCATGTTTTGCGTCCTTGAGTTTCCATACCTCGCACACGCAACACCACAGCGCGATAACATGTCCACGTGCTAGCTGGTGTACCGGTACGATCGCCTCCTGGGCCTGCTCAACGCCGAGGAAGTGGTAGTGCAGACCTGCGTACCCGTGACGAACCAGGTCATGTACGTGGTGTTGAGGTAACTCCGAGGAGAGCCCCAAGGTGATCCACGCTACCAATGCCGTGATTGCGGCTTACACCACGGCACACAAGTGCCTAGTGTTATTGTGTCAGTTGAAGCGAAAGGTCTCCGTGGACACGTATCGAAGCTGCAATCTGCCGTTCACGTATAGAAACAGAGGTACAGTTGCCTATCACAAAGGTCTCCGTGGACACGTATCGAAGCTGCAATCTGACGTTCACGTATAGAAACACAGGTACAGTTGCCTAGCACTAAGGTCTCCGTGAACACGTATCGAAGCTGCAATCTGCCGTTGACGTATAGAAACAGGTATAGTTGCCTAGCACTAAGATCTCCGTGGACACGTATCGAAGCTACAATCTGCCGTTCACGTATAGAAACAGAGGTATTGTTGCCTAGCACTAAGGTATCCGTGGACACGTATCGAAGCTGCAATCTGCCGTTCACGTATAGAAACAGAGGTACAGTTACCTAGCACTAAGGTCTCCGTGGACACGTATTGAAGCTGCAATCTGCCGTTCACGTATAGAAACAGAGGTGCAGTTGACTAGCACTAAGGTCTCCGTGGACACGTATTGAAGCTGCAATCTGCCGTTCACGTATAGAAACAGAGGTACAGTTGTCTAGCACTAAGGTCTCCGTGGACACGTATCGAAGCTGCCATCTGACGTTCACGTATAGAAACACAGGTACAGTTGCCTAGCACTAAGGTCTCCGTGAACACGTATCGAAGCTGCAATCTGCCGTTGACGTATAGAAACAGGTATAGTTGCCTAGCACTAAGATCTCCGTGGACACGTATCGAAGCTACAATCTGCCGTTCACGTATAGAAACAGAGGTATAGTTGCCTAGCACTAAGGTCTCCGTGGACACGTATCGAAGCTGCAATCTGCCGTTCACGTATAGATACAGAGGTACAGTTACCTAGCACTAAGGTCTCCGTGGACACGTATTGAAGCTGCAATATGCCGTTCACGTATAGAAACAGAGGTGCAGTTGCCTAGCACTAAGGTCTCCGTGGACACGTATCGAAGCTGCAATCTGCCGTTCACGTATAGAAACAGAGGTACAGTTGCCTAGCACTAAGGTCTCCGTGGACACGTATTGAAGCTGCAATCTGCCGTTCACGTATAGAAACAGAGGTACAGTTGTCTAGCACTAAGGTCTCCGTGGACACGTATCGAAGCTGCCATCTGACGTTCACGTATAGAAACACAGGTACAGTTGCCTAGCACTAAGGTCTCCGTGAACACGTATCGAAGCTGCAATCTGCCGTTGACGTATAGAAACAGGTATAGTTGCCTAGCACTAAGATCTCCGTGGACACGTATCGAAGCTACAATCTGCCGTTCACGTATAGAAACAGAGGTATAGTTGCCTAGCACTAAGGTCTCCGTGGACACGTATCGAAGCTGCAATCTGCCGTTCACGTATAGATACAGAGGTACAGTTACCTAGCACTAAGGTCTCCGTGGACACGTATTGAAGCTGCAATCTGCCGTTCACGTATAGAAACAGAGGTGCAGTTCCCTAGCACTAAGGTCTCCGTGGATACGTATCGAAGTTGCAATCTGCCGTTCACGTATAGAAACAGAGGTGCAGTTGCCTAGCACTAAGGTCTCCGTGGACACGTATCGAAGCTGCAATCTGCCGTTCACGTATAGAAACAGAGGTATAGTTGCCTAGCACTAAGGTCTCCGTGGACGCGTATCGAAGCTGCAATCTGCCGTTCACGTATAGAAACAGAGGTACAGTTGCCTAGCACTAAGGTCTCCGTGGACACGTATTGAAGCTGCAATCTGCCGTTCACGTATAGAAACAGAGGTGCAGTTGCCTAGCACTAAGGTCTCCGTGGATACGTATCGAAGCTGCAATCCGCCGTTCACGTATAGAAACAGAGGTGCAGTTGCCTAGCACTAAGGTCTCCGTGGACACGTATCGAAGCTGCAATCTGCCGTTCACGTATAGAAACAGAGGTACAGTTGCCTAGCACTAAGGTCTCCGTGGACACGTATCGAAGCTGCAATCTGCCGTTCACGTATAGAAACAGAGGTACAGTTGCCTAGCACTAAGGTCTCCGTGGACACGTATCGAAGCTGCAATCTGCCGTTCACGTATAGAAACAGAGGTGCAGTGGCCTAGCACTAAGGTCTCCGTGGACACGTATCGAAGCTGCAATCTGCCGTTCACGTATAGAAACAGAGGTGCAGTTGCCTAGCACTAAGGTCTCCGTGGACACGTATCGAAGCTGCAATCTGCCGTTCACGTATAGAAACAGAGGTACAGTTGCCTAGCACTAAGGTCTCCGTGGACACGTATCGAAGCTGCCATCTGACGTTCACGTATAGAAACACAGGTACAGTTGCTGACTTTTAAAAAACTCAATATTCTTGGTATATAGAGGCTTATTATGAGGTGATACATCCATTTATATGAATTTTCACGATCCACCACTGCACGATTTCTACCATCGCCAATAAAAATGCATTTAAAAGATTTAACCGCTGACGAACATCCGCTCTCACGCTCTTTTTACACATACATCAGCACACACACGTTCTTTGCACGTAGGGCTGCACATGGGAATGACTCTTTTTACTGCTTTCTCCGAGCCTAACGGGAGCAGAACTATAACGATTGCTAATAGTGGTTCAGCTTGCACCCACACTAGTGCAATATTTAAAACTATGAGTATCGTGTGTACCGTTTTTGTGTTGTGCCGTGCATACGTGTTATGTAAAATTTAAGAATAAAACATTCTCAAGTGTTACGTTCGTATGATCTCTACCCTCTATCTCTTATAGGTGTGTACGAAAAAAACTCAGTATTTTTGGTATATGAAGGCTTATTATGACGTGAAACAACCATTTATATGATTTTGTTTCGAAGTTTGAAAGAAGCGAAGTAAACGCGATTTTACACTCACTAGGGGCTAGAAAATCGATTTTCTTAAGTTTTTGAATACTCAGTATTTTTGGTATATAGAGGCTTCTTATGAGGTGATACATTCATTTATATGATTTTTAAGCAGTTTGAAAGAAGTGAAGTAAACGCGATTTTACACTCGCTAGGGGCTAGAAAATCGATTTTCTTGACTTTTTAAAAACTCAATATTCTTGGTATATAGAGGCTTATTATGAGGTGATACATCCATTTATATGAATTTTAAGCAGTTTGAAAGAAGTGAAGTAAACGCGATTTTACACTCACTAGGGGCTAGAAAATCGAATTTCTTGACTTTTTGAATACTCAGCATTTTTCGTATATAGAGGCTTATTATGAGGTGATACATTCATTTATATGATTTTTAAGCAGTTTGAAAGAAGTGAAGTAGAATGGCTAAGCATTGTACAATTCGAACCATTTATAACAGATATCTCGGAAATGGCTGACGTCACAAAAAAAGTTATTTCAAATAAATTGTGTGTGTTTCCTCAAACCTTAGCAGTTATACAAGATCATAGAAAATTTCTTCCGAATCAAGAGGACTTCACAGGCTATTTCCACAAAATTCAAGATATACATTTTATTTTCATATAAATGTCTTTAATATATGGTGTTGTAATTAGAATCGTCAGAGACAGTTTTAGAAAATAAAACATTTCGGAAAATAGTTCATGTAAAGGGTACTTTGGGGTGGAGGCACTTTCTTGAAAATCTCTGTGTCGTATCTTTGGAAGGTACTCAACCTAAATACCAAGTTTAGTATTTATCCGACTTTTCATTTTTGAGTTATGCTGCTCTGACACATACACACAGAATTTTCTAAAAATGTTTTTATTCAGGGGACCTCAAAACAAGTATTTAGTTTTCCAGTGAAATCTCAATATTGAATATTTGGATGCAATGCATACCTCCTCTACCTACTATTTTACGTGGTAGAGAGAGTAGAAATACCAACCTCTTCAGCAATGGTGACGAGAAACGTAGGCGTAAAAGTTAAAAATATAGATCGGTGCACGCTAAAATTTATAAAAAATCTGTATTCCCGGTTTCCTTAAGAAATAAATGTACAATTTGTAACAAGGAAATTTTGATACAGCAACTTAGTTCTTTCGAAATCTTTTGGAAAACCGTATCTTTTATTTTTTTTCGGTACCGAAATTTAACAATTTCTTAAAACAACTTGTAAAATTGTATATAAAACTCTGTTCCAGACTACCCTTTACATGGAAAATTTTTCGAAAATTTTAATTTTCTCAAAAATGGCTATAACGATTTTGATGAAAATATCATATGTTTAAGATAATGTCATGAGAAATGAAATGTATATCTCAAATTTTCTGGGAATGTCTCCAAAAGTATTCTTCATTGTGAACGCCTTTTGCATAACTGGTAAACCATAAGAGATAGACAAAATTTTACTACACAAAAATGTAGATCGCGTTAAAATACACAACTTATGCCATATACATTTCTTTTGTTGAGTGAACCGTTTTCGAGATATTGCTTTTTATTTCCTTAAATTTTCCAACACTTATACTTTTTTACTTTCTCTACTACGTATAGTAAGTAGGGGAAGTATTGCATTCCACCCAAAAATTCGATACCGAGATTTCACCGGAAATACACGTTTTGAGACCTGCTGAATCCAAAAAAAGCATTTTTGGAAACATGTCCGTGTGTGTGTCTGTCTGTGTGTGTGTGTGTGTGTGCGAGTATACCTTTTGACTTTTTTATCCAGGAAGCCTCAAATCCTGTATATCTGGAAAAATCTCAGTATCATTTTTCCGGTACAGTATGGCACTCTCTACCTACTATTTTACGTGGTAGAGAGAGTAGAAATACCAACCTCTTCAGCAATGGTGACGAGAAACGTAGGCGTAAAAGTTAAAAATATAGATCGGTGCACGCTAAAATTTATAAAAAATCTGTATTCCTGGTTTCCTTATGAAATAAATGCACGATTTGTAACAAGGAAATTTTGAAACAGCAACTTAGTTCTTTCGAAATCTTTTGGAAAACCGTATCTTTTATTTTTTTTCGGTACCGAAATTTAACAATTTCTTAAAACAACTTGTAAACTTGTATATAAAACTCTGTTCCAGACTACCCTTTACGTGGAAAATTTTTCGAAAATTTTAATTTTCTCAAAAATGGCTATAACGATTTTGATGAAAATATCATATGTTTAAGATAATGTCCTCGGGCAAGATGTTAGAAAATCTGGCCGTGGTGTTGTCGGTAAAGTGTTCCATGGAAGCGTTGCTCACGAGAGTGATGGAGAAGGGCTCGGTCTTAATCATGTCGAATTTGCCTACCGGACAGGGACAACCGCGGAAACCTGAAAAAAGCTCTAAGAGTATTCTAACGCTTACCGATCTGGAAAACCCATGAAAACAAGATAGCACACTTTTTTTTAATTTTCTCAAAAATGGCTATAACGATTTTGATGAAAATATCATATGTTTAAGATAATGTCATGAGAAATAAAATGTATATCTGAAATTTTCTGGGAATGTCTCCAAAAGTATTCTTCATTGTGAACGCCTTTTGCATAACTGGTAAACCATAAGAGATAGACAAAATTTTACTACACAAAAAATGTAGATCGCGTTAAAATACACAACTTATGCCATATACATTTCTTTTGTTGAGTGAACCGTTTTCGAGATATTGCTTGTTATTTCCTTAAATTTTACAATACTTATACTTTTTTTACTTTCTCTACTACGTATAGTAAGTAGGGGAAGTATTGCATTCCACCCAAAAATTCGATACCGAGATTTCACCGGAAATACACGTTTTGAGACCTCCTGAATCCAAAAAAAAGCATTTTTGGAAACATGTCCGTGTGTGTGTCTGTGTGCGAGTATGTGCCTAGTATCCGTGCGCCACAAGCCAAAACGACGACATTATAGAAAAACTTTATCATTTGCCTACCTGACAGGGACAACCACTAAAAAACCTGAGAAAACCTCGAAAATTAGAAACGGCTTCGTCAACCACTACAGAAAACGCCTACCAACCAGGGAAAACCTATGAAAAAGCAGAAAGAGCTTGCATTCGTTTACCAACCGCAGAAAACCTCCAAAAAACTAGTTATTTTTTAAAAAAACGTAAAAACAAAAAGAAAAAAAAGAAAAAAAGGAAAAGACGAATAATATAAGTATGGCAACTGCAACGTGTGTGTGTGTGTACGCGAGTACGTGCCTAGTATCCGTGCGCCACAAGCCAAAACGACGACATTATAGAAAAACTTTATCATTTGCCTACCGGGCAGGGACAACCGCTGAAAAACCTGAGAAAACCTCGAAAATTAGAAACGGCTTCGTCAGCCACTACAGAAAACGCCTACCAACCAGGGAAAACCTATGAAAAAGCAGATAAGTATGGCAGCTGCAACGTGTGTGTGCTAGTATGTGCCTAGTATCCGTGCGCCGACAAGGTAAAACTTCATCATTTGCCTACCGGGTAGGGACAACCGCTAAAAAACCTGAGAAAACCTCGAAAATTAGAAACGGCTTCGTCAACCACTACAGAAAACGCCTACCAACCAGGGAAAACCTATGAAAAAGCAGAAAGAGCTTGCATTCGTTTACCATCCGCAGAAAACCCCAAAAACTAGTTATTTTTTAAAAAGACGAAAAAACAAAAAGAAAAAAAGAAAAAAAAGGAAAAGACGAATAATATAAGTATGGCAGAAACAGCTTGCATTCGTCTACCAACCAGAGAAAACCCCGAAACACTAGTTATTTAAAATTGCTGATGAATTCTGGATAGGCTTTTGCAAATGTTGTTGTTAGCAAAACTTACCTTTTCCATCACCTCCAACATACCCCACTCCCACAACTTTTTTCTTTCCACCAATCATAATCTCTCTTATTCTCACCAATCAACAACTTTCATTTGTTCCTTTCCACCAATAACATCACTTCTTATTCCAACCAATCACAACTTCACACGTCACTTTCTGTTATACTTTTTATCCCTCGTTCGCCATCTTTCCCCTCTTTCAGCCCCAACCTCCGCACAGACAACACCTCACCGCTCCTTAACCTCAACTTCATGCCTCCGCCATCTTATTTAGTTCCCATTTTTACCACCGCGCCTCTCATCTCCCAACCAGATTGCCGGCAAGAACAGATCTCGTTCATTCACACCTCGACGGTTGACTCGACAGCAGCTACTGTGAACACCTACGTCGTACACGTTTTTGACCGCTTTCGACCGGCTATGAGAACCCTGCTCCTACGTACGCTAGCGACCATCGCGATGGTCCAGTACCAGGTTTTTGGTATAGTTAAATTACGCCTCTGCAAAGGGTGTCTGTACCGCTTTAAAAACCTAGGTATATCAGTGCGTAGTGATGTTGGTTGATCTTAAAGCTGGTTAAGCATTTTCAAAAACAGTTTGCTTTTATTTTCTCGCGTCGCGTGCCGCGCTTTTGGTGACGCATCCCCACCGGTAACAGGTAAGTACCACACGCATAATTATTTTTCGGACCTGCTTGGCGTAGGAATATATCCTTTCATGTTTTGGTACTGTAACCTCAAATCTCCTTACCCTCCTCTTGCGTCCGCCATCTTGTTTAGTTCTCACCGCATCTCCTTGTCACAGACCCTCCGCCATTTTTAGTTCCCACTATTTTAACCTCAAAATCTACTCTTCTAACCTCTCGCTACCGCCATCTTCTTTTAGTTCACATTCTCACCACCGCGTCTCCTTGCCCCCCCACCTCTTGCGACCGCCATGTTCACCACTAACCTCCAAATTTCCTCGTCCTTAAACCTCTTGTCTCAACCATCTTGTTTAGTTCCCATTTTCGCCACCGCATCTCATATCGCCCCATCTCTCTATCCACTCAACAAAACCACCATCCAACGTTCAAAAAATTGCTGATCAGTTCTCGACAGGATTTTGCAAATCTTGTTGCTAGCAAAACTTACCTTTCCCATCACCTCCAACATACCCCACTCCCACACCTTTTTCTTTCCACCAATCATAATCTCTCTTATTCTTACCAATCAACAACTTTCATTTGCTCCTTTCCACCAATAAAATCACTTCTTATTCCCACCAATCACAACTTCACACGTCACTTTCTGCTATACTTTTTATCCCTCGCTCCCCATCTTTTCCCTCTTTTCAGTCCCGACCTCCGCACAGACAATACCTCGCCACCCAGCTCCTCTCTATCACGTGACCTCCATACTCTTCCATCTTCCTTCCTTCATCTTCCACCCAAATTAACGAACCAATCAAAACACTCCACGTCACTTCCTGTTTCTCCTTCACCTTACCCTAATCCTCAATTCTTTCAACTCGTCCCAGATGAACCAATTGCAATAACGATAATCCTACCGCTCAGGGCGCTTTTCAAACTTACCGCCGCCGCCGTCGCACGCACCGACACTAGCGACACGAGCGCCCCTAGCGGCAGGATTATCGTTAAACCAATTGGCTCATCCGGGACTAATACTACTTTCCCCCGCCATTCATTCCACAACTGCTCCATCATCACTTTTCCTTTCATCCATTTCACCTACATTTCGTTTCATCTACTTCCTTCATCCCATACCAGGCATCGGGCTGATCCCCCATCCTGGATGCTCTGTCTGATCCATGAGTGTCTGCTCCTCGACAGGCCTCTGACCCCAGGCGCCCGCCTGTAAGTCCTGGGGGATGTAAGTCGTACATAAAAGGAGGGTAAACCGATAATGAATGAATGAAAAAATATCTTCCAGAGATGCGGCAAGAGGGTTTTCAAGAAAATCCCCCCACCCCAGATTACCCTTTACATGGAATATTTTTCGAAAATTTTAAGTTTCTCAAAAATATCATATGTTTAAGATGTTTTCATAAGAAATAAAATGTATATCTTGAATTTTCTGGGAATGTCTCCAAAAGTATTCTTCATTGTGAGCGACTTTTGCATAACTGGTAAACTATAAAAGATAGACAACATTTTACTAAAAAAATGTAGATCGCGTTAAAATACACAATTTATGTCATATAAATTTTTGTTGTTGAGTGAACCATTTTCGAGATTTGGCTTGTTATTCCCTTAACTTTTTCATTACTTATTTTCTCAAATGAGAACTCGTTATTCATTTTTTTGTCTTGGATATGCAAAGAGTATTAATCTGTGGCAAGGAGAATGGTGCTGCACATAGCAACCAGCTATTAAGAGATATGTCTGTGCGTATATTGCCCTTGCAAATACTAAACAAGGGGAACATTGTAGGCCTTAAGCGAAGGTCAATAATTTTAGAACTGTTCGCTATGTGTAAAATGTAATTCTCTTTGCAGGTTAAAAGATCGTTTCTGCAAATGTTTATCTCGATTAATACAAAGTAGATTGAGAATTAGAGTTTGTAAAAGAGTAGAGAAAGTCATGTGAGTGTAACACATCAGATTTTTTAAAATGATTTGCATAGTGAAATTGGAACTCCCGCTATGTATTGTTATTTAAAACTTTCGAGGATAATGGTTAGGAAATTACATGAAGTTGACGTTATTGTCAAGCATGTTGTTTAGAAAATGACGGATAAAAATGGCACCCTCATTTGGACCCTTTCCTCCAATATTTTCATCATCTATGCAGAAACAGCCTTTTGTTTTTAGAAGTAGCAACATGAATGCAAAACTGCACTCCCACAGCTGACGACTATAAAAGATCATTTGCAGGAATTTTTGGAACTTCAAGGTTTCGTTGGTACTCAAAACATATTGTTTCACAACGATCATTCTCTTTTGCTAGTTCTGACGTTTGTTTTAGGATATACTGAAACACCTCAGCTTTCCGGATATATATTGTTGTTTTTATGTCTTAAGTTTTCTTTTTTTATGCTCAGACTCTGCAGTCCTTAAATTATTGTATAACTGGTCACACTTTCGACAAATAACCGTACGTGGTTTCCCAAATGTCATGTTCAAATGTGAGGCTAATATCTGTGGTAAAAGTCGTACGATATTGTGTCTCATTGCCATTCCTGATTGCAAATTCAAATATTGCTTTGGCTCATGCATTTGCAAATGCAAAAGATATATCCTCTTCACATCCAGACCAGCTCGCAAATAGCACTTCTTTACGTTATCTGTACGACAGTAAAGAGACCGAATATTGGGGAAACTTCTGATACACTGCTTAACTTGAGCTATGCAGCGTGTGACAGATTTCCTCGCAAGTCAGTTGCGCTGGTAGTAATCTGCGCCGAGTGGTCCACAAGACCTTCACCTCTGCTTTTGTCGATCCCATGTAATCTGCAGAATACTGTTTTGCATACCACGCTTTCCTTAGGTCCTTCTCTCACCTAAAGGGTGTGTGTGAGACAGAGGGTGGGGGGAGGGAGAGGGAGATATGTTACCAGATTATAACCTAAAAGGTCCCTTATTACACGGCGTGTCAATGGAAGATATTCATTCTTGCAGATACAATTTTGCTCTCTTACCTTGTATAAGTAAGTGTGCCCACTGAGGGATTCCGCACCAGATTTTTGACGTCGTCGAACTATATTGCGTACTGTTATTAGCCCACACGAGTACTCGTCTTGTTATTCTTTATCGCCTAGTTCGTCAAATGAAACTACAAGTTCCTGCTTCATGCCATAACGTAAACTCGTTAAACCTGCTTTCGACACTCACACGGTGGCCCTGTAGTAAGGCTGGAACGGATTTGCCTGCCTTAGTTACATAAGCCACGCCTTGGTTTCTCTTCATTTCTTGCCCACTTCCTTGGATTGCGCTTTCTTTTCTTTGCCTTCCTCACTTTCGAACTCCGAGTCTTCAGAAGGTGCAAATTCACTTTCTGAAGCAGAAAAATCACCTACGTCATATTAGCGCCAACTGACTGTTGGGGGAGTCTTCTGCTAGCGCTGTGTCTTGGTGTACTATAGCCATATACGGAGAAATACGCCAAACATTTGGTGAAGCAACCAGGCAGCTCTAAGGCTTCCAGCAAACACATGACACAGCCAGCTCCTTTCACACTCCAGCAGCGTGGTTGTTCTATCGACCCATCTGGTTCTTACACCAAATGAAAGAGGATTTTTTCCTTGCTGCCAGGATCAATATGTAACCCATTTTCGCTCAAAAGTGGACAGTTATCTGGTTCTTTCACCAAGCCCTTCAGTTGTTGACTGACATCATAGAAAAAATCCCACGCTCAAAATTGATAATCAGTGGCTCACAGGCCCACCAGAAAAGCTACAAAAGTTTTAGTTAGAGATTCTCTTCGAGCCGTTTAAACGCAATAATACTGAAGGTGCTGACATGAATGAGAAAGTGCAGATAACCCTTGTCCAACCCTTAAAACTGTCACCAATGTGTAAACTCTTCACTCCAGCGATGATACAGAATGCCATTAATAGACCACCTTCCAATAAATCTCCTGGTAACTAAATTAAATTGAGATCTATTTATGGACGCTCTTTAACTGTTGTGGTCCTTGGCGCCCCATTCATTCTATATTGGGCGTGAAATACCGGTAATTTTTCTCAGAGGCCTCTTTAACAGGCTTGAGGTTCTTTTACGTGCCTTAAATCTACGACATGGATCACCGGCTTTACTTCCCTTCCTCAGGAAGCCAGCTAAGGATGTTCAGGCCCGAAAAATATCAATCGTCCTCCGCCGGGTTTAAACCCGTGACCTCGGGAACTAGAGGCTATCATGGTAACCACTTCACATCGGAGGACGACGTTCTGTTTACAACCACATAGTACAACCTTTACTTAAGAATCTACCACGCAAAGTCATAGTACTAATTAAAGTTACAGTTCAAATCTACATGTAACATACTGCCCAACAACATGGAAGCATGCTAATACTATAATGATACCTAAGCCCAACAAAAATCACAATGTGCCCATTTAGCCATAAAGCAATTAACATTCTACATTGTTTTCGAAAATATTCCAGCGACTGTTGTTGCCCAGACTTCTTACATTCCTTGGAGCACTATCGTGTAAAACCTAATTTGGATTTAGCAAATTTCACTCCTGCCCGCAACAGCTATACAGGATTATAGACGAAATAGTGAACACTTATGAAAACAAGAAAATCAGTTTAGGTCTATTTCTTGACACTGAAAAGCATTCGATAAAATTTGGCATAATAATCTGCTATTTAGGATTAAAAACACATTCCTGACACATAGGTACTATTGTCTTATGCAATTATATCTCTACAAACGAACACATTCTATAGTCTATGAAAGTGTAGAGACTCCAATCAGACCAGGATTACCTCAGGGATGCATACTGGGCCCTTTCCTATATCTAATATCTATCATGATTTACCCAAAACCGACCATCTCTGCGTAGCCCAAATTACAACAGACGACATAGTTATTATGTGCAGAGGCAACAAAACGAAAATGTTACAACACACATAACCTATTGAAATAGAATCATAGAACAACAAATGAAAAACTGTTATGAATCCAGGGAAGTCACCTGCTACCTGCTACCTTACGAAAGAACATGCTCATCCTCCTCCTTCGTCGTCCTCCGTGGACTGGTGGTACCGTGCTAGCCTCTAGTTCCCAAGGTCGCGGGTTCAAACCCGGCGGAGGGCGATGGATTTTTTCGGGTGTAAAAATCGTTAGCACGGCTTCCTTCGGAAGGGAAGTAAAGCCGGTGGTCCCGTGTCGTAGATTTACGGCACGTAAAAGAACCTCAAGCCTGATAAAGAGGCCTCTAAGCAAAATTACAGGTGTTTCACGCCCAATATACAATGGGACGCTAAGAACCATAGTAGTTAAAGAGCGTCCATAAATAAAAAAAAAAACTTCAAAACTCCATCCTTGAACAACAGACATAGGTACCACAGATGACGTGGCATTTTTTGGTCACATCTTCGGCGTGTGTTTGGCATGGAATAAGTATATTGATCACCTATATAAATTAAGAAATGCACTTCGACAGCTAAAGCTGCATAAAAGCTCATATTCTACATTTCTTATAATAAACCTTTGCATAATAGTTATCAAACCAATGTGCTAACAAGTATGCTTTTTGGGGGTTTCGTCTCTAGCACACAAATCAACCGTATTCAGACATTTCAGAACTGGGTGTTCACTATTAGCACCAGTGCAACACGCACATAAGAAATGAAAATCTCCATCTAGATCTGAATATACCATAGGTAACCATAGTTATCCACTTATTCTATAATAGTGTATATTCAACTTTCTCAAGGCACTCTAACTCCTTGTAGAATAGGATACCTAGGAAAACAGGCTACCAGAACAACCACAGCGCCGCCTCGAGAGAAAAAGACACACAGATCAACTGACTGATAGAGGAATGTCAATGAATGTAACCCACAGAACAAGCCTCATCATAATGTAAATATGATTATGTTAACAAAGTTGTAGTACCTACAATGTACAAAAATGTTACTGATTAATAATATAAAATGCCTAAACCTGTGTCAATGTTAAATTATTTTGTTAGTACAATTAGTATTCTGGTTTGATGTTTAAAAGATGCATTAACTACTGTAAATTGACCTTTATCCATTTAACAACTTTTGTAAATAGTCCTCGAGTTTTCCTGGTTTGAACTCCATCGTTCTTCAAAGGTCAGACCTTTCTGTGCAATATTAGTAAATGCATCCATGTTTCGAACAAGTTATGTCAAAATGTTTGGAAAAATATTTAGCCAGGACAGTAAGATGTTCACACTTAAAACTGAAACTATGATTTAACGAGGATATCATGGTGATTATGATAATAACAATGATAATAAAAAACAACATAATAATCATAATTAATAATAGTTTACACAAAATTGTTCATTTTTGTTTCTTTCAAATTTGGTGTATTTTGCTTAAAATGGAGACTTTCAGTATCTTCGTATGGCAACCTTGACTATGGTCAACAACTTCAGTATCTAGGAAGTTTTGAGTACTCACGGCAACTAAGATTAAAACAGGAGTTCTGATGTAAAATGGTGGATGTTAGTGATTTCGTGTGTGTGGTTTGGAGTTCAATCCCAATATTTGCAACAAATTGTCTAGAAAGTCAGTTTGGTACGATTAATTTGCTTATTGGGTGTCGTCGTTAGATTTTACGGATGGCTATTATGTAGATCTATGACACGGAACTAAAGTGACTACAGGTAATTGCAGTTTGATGAAAATTTGAATTTCTTCAAGTAACGAGTGTTAATTCAGAGGATTATTGCTACTCGGGCTTTTATCTTGTTTAAGCAGGGACCTAAACGTTAACCAATGGGAATTATAATGTACGAATATGAAAGGTTATGGTGAATACAAGGGGAGGTTTGTGCTATTTGCTATTTATATGTACACGTCAGTTACATTCAGACCTGACTTTTGGCTGAAATTACCTACTTACAGCGGTACCTAAAATGTGTATAAAAAGTAATTTTAAACTGTTACAAATACTTTCGGAGTGGATGTTGAGTAATGGCGGACGATATTAATGTCAGGTACCAACTATAACAAAAAGAAATGCAGTGGTTATACGATACAAAATAGTTGGTAAAGTTGGGAAATATAATAGAAAAATTGTGCTGCTGTAATAGAAAATCGCAAAACAGTAAATGTATTACAACTAAATAAGGGCAAACTTCCATATTAGATTGTGTGTTATATATATGTAGTGATTTCTCCCATAATCCGATAAAGAATGGTGAATTTTTGATATGAACTTTGATTTCTGATTCATGGGAGCTTTAGGATAGGTTTAGTTTTTCTTTTTACATAAACTTTGGTTTTTGATCCCCAAAAGGAATAGATTAGGTGAGGTTTAGGTTTTTTTAATATAAGATTTGACTTATAATTTCCGGTAGCAATTGGTTAGGTTAAGTTGAGATTTTTATCCATGCATCATTTCAACTAATTGTTCTGCGGAGGACAGCATGATGTATAATAGCTCCACTAGTTCATTTTTCTCCCAAAAGTCGTCCTCCATGTACTAGTGGTACTGTGCTAGCCTCTAGTTCCCAAGGTTCAAACCCGGCGGAGGGCGACGGATTTTTCGGGCATAAAAATCCTTAGCATGGCTTCCTTCGGAAGGGAAGTAAATCCGGTGGTCCCGTGTCATAGGTTTATGGCATGTAAAAGAACCTCAAGCCTGATAAGAGGCCTCTGAAAAAAATTTCCAGTCTTTCACGCCCAATATAGAATGGGACGCTAAGGACCATAGTAGCTAAAGAGCGTCCATAAATAAAACTCAATTTTTTTTCTCCCAAAATCTAGAGTAAACTTGAAATTTGTCACTCACTGCCATCACCGTCTATTCTGCTGCTCTCAATCTGAGGTCACTCACCCTTACGCTACACTTTGCTGCATTTTCTAACCCCATTCCCCTAAATTTCTATTCTTCATTAATTTTTGTGTTATTCAGTTTGCAGAACTACATCAAAATATCATAAAATTTGCCTTTATAAGAACACAATTTTCCGTGGAGGGTGGGGGATGTTCTACTAACTGACGCTACATCTATTATGAATGGATTCCATAAGAATTATCATCTTAGATCCTTCTTTATGTATACAAAATGTTGTCTCTTGTTCTTAAATGTTTGAAACTATGAGGCAGTTTATTTTAAAATGCTGTAATTCAGTGCAGTTACACTTATTTGCTAAGATGACTGCACACAACACCTTATTGATGTAGCAACATCACCACTGTGTATTTACTGCATGCTAGGCACTACCAATGTATTATTTGACATAACTAGACATTAAACAAGCATAGAGCACAGATATAATGTTGAAATGTACATGTTTTTTTAAATGCGCATTTCCAATAGGAGAACAAGCTGGAAAACCAACGGGTTCAGATAGAATAAATATACACGTTATATAAGTAATGTTTGTTTTCTGTGAGTGTAGTATGCATAAAGATGGGTATAAACACATAAATATTTGCAAATTGTTAGCGAGTAAATGAAAATGAAGAGCAAAAACGCTGTGAAACAAAACATGTAGATCAAGCCAAACACAAATAGTGTTTCAAGCCAAGCATACGTGAACTACAAATAAATGTGCATGATATTAATAGGAAAAGCTAGAAGTATATATTAACATTTCCAACTTTTTTTTTTTTTTTCCTTCAAACTTGATCCCCAGGTTTCACCAAAAATACTAGTTTTGAGGCTTGCTGAATTAAAAAAAGAACACTTTACTTATTCTGCCATGTAGCTAGTAGGTAGATAAGATTTTACATTCCTACCAAAAATTCAATATCAAGATTTCACTGGAAATACATGTTTTGAGGCCCTCTGAATCCAAAAAAAAGCATGTTTACATATTCTACCATGTACCTAGTAGGTAGAAAAAGTATTGCACTCCACCCAAAAACTTAGTATTAGGATTTTACTGGAAATACATGTTTTGAGTACTCTGAATACAAGAAAGCCATTTTTACTTTCACTACTAGTGCCTAGTAGGTAAGGAAGGTTTTGCAAAAATTTCATATCGAGATTTCACAGAAAATGCATGATTTGAAGCACTGGGATACAAAACAAAGCATTTATAGAAAAATATCCATGAGTGCATTTGTGAAAGCAAAACTTATTAATGAAATGTCGGATAAACACCAAACATGGTGTTTTGAGTTCATTACCATTCAAAGATTCGAAACTAAAGTTTTCAAGAAAATATCCCCATCCCAAACTTTCCTTTACATGGAAGAATTTCCAAAAATTTTGTTTTCTCAAAAGTGCCTGCAATGATTTTGATTAAAATATATTTATTAAAAATATTTACATAAAGAATATAGTGTATATCTTGAATTTTCTGGGAGTAGCCTTTGAGATCCCCTTCATATAGAAGTAATTTTATATTGTCTGTTAAAAGTCATTTTAAACAGAGGAAAGGGAAGATAAGGAATTTGCGAGGGCACACAGTAGTAATTACAAACAACCACCACACAAACCTGACCTTGCTGCAACCTCTCCACTGTCTCAAAGATTTCTGAGCAGATAACGTTATCTTTAATAACTGGTAAGTCTTAAAATGGACGAAAATATACTGCAAAAGAAATATGGATGTCTTCAAAAAACACCAATTATATCAAAAAACGTTTTTTATGAAATGAGCAATTTCTGAGATATCCGTTATTAGTGATTTGCTAGAAAAGGTATTGCATTCCAGTCAAAAATTCAGAATCAAAATTTCACTGGAAATACATGCTTTGATACCTCCAAAATCCAAAATCATTTTTTGAAAAAAGGTCCGTGTGTGTTTTTGTTTGTATGTGTCTGAACAGCATAAACCAAAATGAAATGTCGAATAAATACGAACTTGGTATTCACATTCAACACCTTCTAGAGTTGAGACATCCGGATTTTCAAGATAACCTCTCCACCCCAAATCAGTCTTTACATAGAACACTTTTCAAAATTTTTTATTTTTAAAAAACATGGCGCTATACGACTTTGATTAAAATACCATGTATTAAAGATATTTACATTACAAATAAAATGTATATCTTGAATTTGCTGCGAATAGCCTATGAAGTCCTCTTCATTCGGAAGGAATTTTGTTTATCTTGTATAACTGGTAAACGTTAGCGATAGATGATGAGAAGTACCATACAAAAAATATAGATTCTTTAAAATACAATTTGTTTAAAATAATCCTTTATGACATCTGCCATTTCAGGGATATCCAATATTGAAGGTTCCAATTGTTCAATTCTTGTGATTCTTTCTTTTTTTTTTTTTTTTTTTTTTTTTTTTTTTTTTTTTTAAGTCCTGTCAATTTTCAGTTATTTGTTGCAATTGCTTGGAAGCAATATGGAAGTTTAGGGCCAGCATATAGCATCCATTTCTTAAACATTTGACTATCGCTATTCCCTTTGTAGCTGTAACAAAAGTGTAATGTAGCTATTTCTGCAAAGGTTTATTTGGATTAAAATATAGTAGATAGAAATAAGCTTTAGTAGGAATAATTTGTATACTCAGAATAAAGATAGTCATATGAATGTAACATCAGTTTGTCTTTGTATAGAGTTACACAAAAAGTTAAGATTTTTAAATAGGTATGCCAAATTATTTTTAATTGACCATGTTTCAATAAACCCTGAACTATTTCAATAGATGATGCAACATTTTTGTCCAGCTCAATTACAAAAACGTAGAACTTTCAAAATTTGTTGCATAGTACAAAACTGAATTAAATCAGTGTCCCAGTGTGTGACCACTGGTGCAGGGGAAGAAGAAGGTATGGATATTTTTCATATTGCTCTATGATGATTTAAGAAAGATGTTTTCCCATTTGCGATAAGTGTAACCATGTTGGGATATAGGAGTCTGATACATTCACATAATCTGTGGATAGCATAAACTACACAAGTGACATGAAACATTTTTGGGAAGCTCACAGACAGGACTTTACCCACTTCTATCATGCATAGTGCAACATCTGTTAGAAAGAGTAATACTTGTTTGTATTTTATATGATTTGACAATATCGTATGCTTAGTTTCATTGAGTAGCCTCACAATCATTATATTATTTGATACGGATATTTCTTTCCACACCATAAAATATGTCTGTTCACTAACCATTTTGTCATTTTTCAATACGACATCAATATTTCCTATTTTTCTGAAACTTGAATCTTGGGTTTCATCAATGGTTACCCAAAGTTTTACATTTTTACATGCTGCCCTAATTTTGTTCAAAGTTTCATCATAGCACTTAAGAAGGTAGTTCTTTCTTAATGCTTATTCCTCAGGAGGCTCAGTTTAGATATATTTAAACCAAAAGTTCTTAAGTTGAACATTATTGGCTCTTTTGAGTGGGAATTCGACTGCTACAAATGCTCTGATTAATCTAAACAATACTGGGAACACTTTGATTGTCCAACATTTGAATAAGCCAGTTTGCATATCAATAATTATTGCGAATTCACACATGTTGCAGCAACAATGCGTGTATTTCCAGATTGAGTGACTTGTGAAAACTGACCTGCAGTGAGTTATGAACTCTGATCCATAAGAAAAAACTTGCTGTTTTTTCTTATGGTTGGCAAGCAAAACTTTATTGCCCATTGTAAATATGTTTTTAAATTCATCTACGTTTTGTTGAATATGCGATTTAACATTTGTGTATAAGAACTGAAGAATGAACGCAGCATTCACACACTTCATTGCAAGTGCTCAGTCTAGCAGTATAAACATATTATGAAATACACAGATAGCAAATGGGGAATGACCAGCATGTCACCAAGTTCGATAATGACCTAATCTATTCTGATTACCTTAGACACCATTGTATGGTTAACATTCTCTGATTCCTATAATGAAATACAAGTAAATCCAAATATATTGTATGTATTCATAAGAGAATAAATCAAAATTATGCAGGATAAATAATAGCAAAAATAAAAAATTAATTAAGATTTATACATGGAAGATTATATGAAAATATGCATTTAAATATTTTTTTCATACAAATGTATGTTTATGTAAATAATATTTCATATTTATGCTTATTATGGGAATTTATTCAGATTTTCCCCCTTTTTGAAGGCATTTATGTATTTGCAGAAAAAATATTTATTTACCTAAGAATCTGCTCTGTAATTGTAATCTCCAGTTAGTGATTCATCCTTCCTCATCATTATTAACTCAGTTGCTCTTGTGTTCATACAGCAGTGGTCCGTTGTGTGTTTTTAATGTAAAGTCAATCTTGATAACACTAATAGCCTTTTGTTTTCTACAGGCTCTGAAATGGATAGCAAAACAAAAGTTAAAGAAGAAATCGATTTTCTAGAAGAAGAGACACCAATTGACAAGGACTTTTCATCCTCCAGTCCTGAAAGGATATTTGAGTGCGATGCTACCACAAGGCAATCTGACTTTAAAATGGACCACAAATTAAATATCAAAAAGGAAGTTGATAGTTTGGAACCAGGCTCAACAAATGGGAGTGTGTATTTTTCCACAAATGTTGCAAATGAATTTAAGAATGATACTGTTGCATATAGTGATTTTGAATTGTGCAATAATACAGAAACAAAAGAGCTGGCTTTTGTTTCAGATACATGTTTTCATAAGGAGGAAAAGTGCTTTTCTTTAGATCTTGTAAAGAAGATAAAGAAAGAGTGTATCACGTATGGTGAATGGAGTGTTCAAAGAGTGTCAATAGAAACAGAATGCCAATCAGCACCATTGGGTTCAAACATTTTATTGCAGAGTGAGAACAAGGTAAGTTGACTGTAATAAGTTATAGTTAATACTTCAAAACGTTCATTATACAGAGCGAAGTTAATTCCAGTCTTCAAAGATCGTGTATGGTAGAATTTATAATGATGTAACTCAACACATGTGTCCATAGCAGGTGACAGAGAATTGGTATTGGTAAGTGTTAAAACCAGTGGTTAAATCAGCAGTTTTAAACTGGCTCTGGCGATTCTATTGTTAAATAATGTAAATTGCGATTTTCAGTTTAAGCGATTATCTATGAGCAATCCATCTACATTAGCTTTTTCAACACTTATTTCATTATTTTTTTAGTTAATGTTTGAACATTTGAACCATATGTAAAGAATTTTGTTTAATTAGATCTGTTAAATTTAATACAGACTTTGTTTAATGCAAACCATTTACACTTTGTTATGTTAATTAACTGCCCAACTCAACCAAATTACAATATAAATGTCAGCTTTTTAAATAATATTATTTCTTAGTATAAAATATGGATAAGCTAGTAACAGTGATGTGAATTTGAAATTATATAGAAAATTTGAGTTACAATTACATGCTACAAGTTGTAAGACATGTAAGTGATGTTGATTGTTTCAACTGTGTTTCAAATTTTCTATATAATATTATTTCTGTTTATAATTGTATAACATTTTTTAAGAGAACCTTGAATATGCCTAATATTTCTTGGAACAAAGAAATATTTTATTCTGTATACTGAAAAATAATTAGATAAATACTGCATGATTATCCAAATAAATGTTTTAAAAAATAAAACAGGAATTACCTTTTACAGTTGGGGAAGCCAGAGGACTTGCAATCAGCAGATTCATGTAGGTAAGGTCTCACAATAAAGAATATTACAGCTTAACTTCATAACTTTATTTCATCATTTTATATCCCATAATGCTTGCAAACTTTACAAGTGATTAGATTAAAACTTACTATAAAGATGTCGGTGATACCTTTTTTCTTATTACCAAGAATGGGGATTGAAGTAGATCTCAGTTTTCTTCACTATATTTGCTGATTATCTTACAAAATTATGAGGTGTGCGTGTAATGCTCAGCATTTGAGATACACTAAGTATTCAAAATTTTAATATCTCAGTACCAGTGAATATATTTTAATGTGGGTAGCAGAGAATAGTTTCTATTTCACAACTATTTCTGCTGCTGCAACTGCCTACAACATGCAGAAACCTGAATATTATATATAATGTGATAACAAAGGTTGTTATGTATTTAATTCCTTTACTGTCTCTTTTAGTTATGGCAGACATGCTTTGAGAAATATTATCTAGCTTTTCCAGCATAGAACCCTCTGTTCAGACCTGCTGATATGGATGGTCCATGCTTTGATGGGAGGCCCCTGCTGTGACCTCTCTTTCTAGGTATGGGGAGCATGCAGAGTATTAGATTTCCACATCTAAACATATTAGGGATGCTGCTAATTCTATTTGCTGTTGGGCACTCCCTCTATTCTTTGCTAATAGAAGTCATGTATGTGCTGTAGATAAAACACTGGCTGCAGTCTGAAAACTGTCATTCACTCCAGTCTGTACCTCAGTCAAATTTTAGGTGATTTGCTCCTTCACAAGACTCGCGTTACTCTTGGCTTACCAGACAAACAATAACTCGTCCAATTAAACCTAACTGGTTAAACGATACTAAACTAGAAGCTAAAAACAGTTGTAAAATGTCTGTTGGCAATATATTGAACTAGGACTAATAACAGAACAATAACTACACTCCATTGACAGATACCTAACTGTGGTAAAATGTCTGTTGCCAAAATTAATTAGCAAATCTCATAAAGCAGCAGGTTTTATTTGGCAACATCATGCAATTTCAACGCTTCTATTTCTTATGTTTATCAACATGTTATTCCAGCATGTCAAGAAGATTTGAACCATTATTCCATATCTGTGACAAGGCTAACAATACAACAATTGGCCCTCATTAACATAAGAAGAATTAGCAGCACACCACAGGCAACACAACAGACCACACAACCGCATCTCCAGCTACGACATATGCCATATCACGATGCCACCTCGCTTGCCGCGTCGTACCTCCAGAGAACACAGAACAGTTGAATCACCCGTCAGCATACACAATGATACTTCAGCTTGATTTTATCTCATCCAATCACTGCCACTTCAACATACCAAAGAATGATTAAAAGACAAAAACGTACTCCTCCAAATCCTTCCTCGTCCACTTCCTGTGGGGCAGACAGTGCCTCGGTCATGGCTGTCACCTGGACATTTCCTTCACCTGCTGCCAGTGCCATAAGCTGGCAGTTAACTTCCGCACTGCTGGGGATGCTCAGCGGAACCCCAACACCTTTCCTCACTTCTCCTGTCAGTTCCTCTCCTTAACTCCACTTACCTATTCCCGTCATTATGCTAAAAAGAAAACGAAATATCTAGAAGTTTCAGAATCCTCCTGCATCATTAAAAAGAAAGAAAATTTAATGTTATTCCATAAGAATCCTTGTTATCACAAGAGTGAAAAATGCTAATAGAATTAATTTTCTTCCACACAAACCATGTGTAGCAAAGGTTGGGAAGGCAGACTCAGACAACTGAAAAATTAATTGCCATAGAGGCTAAACTAATGAACCTTGGGACCTAAAGTGCTTACGGCATTGTAAGTCACCATTGGTATGTCATGTGCTTGTGGTTAACTAGGACAAATGTGACTCAGCTGGAGAATTTAATATCCTACCTGCATGTTGCCATGGTAGCTAGGTTGTTAAAGTAACTGGAAAGAAGCTAGGAGATCTATGGTTGATATCTCGTCTATGACATTGAATTTTTCAGTCATCTGATTCTAGCTTTACAAAGGTTATAATACTTGAACAGCGATGACATTACTACTTTTCTAATAAAGAAAGCAGGATGTTGGTGCTCTTGCCACTTGCTTGATTAAACAATAGTATTACAGTGCATCAGCAAGATTTACACATATCCCTGTTTATACAGTGGAACTTGCGGGTTGCAGCTCCATAAGCAAAATATATAATGTATTATTTTTATTAATTTTTTTATTTCCCTTATATGGACGTGGACATTTTGGTTTCATTCTGCTTAACTGTTGATCCTAAGCAGAAAGTACTTCAGAAAAGAGCTTTTCAACCAGTGGTGTATAGCAACAATGAAGGAGTGGTCAATGCATTGTACCTACTATAGTGATTATATTCTTTTATCCAAGTACTAGATTGAGAAAGGTTTCTTTTGTTTTATATCATTTTTCAAGCATAAGATGTCAATAAAAGCATCAGTGTTTCAAGAAGTAGCATGTGTGATTCAACTGCAGGAATGTAATATTTTACCAAAAAAAAGTAAAAAAAGAAAATCTTGAAATTTAAAAGATTTAAACGCTTGGAAGAAATGACAACACTTAAAAAAGAAAAACCTGATATTGTGCAAACAAATAGATAAAAAAATCAAAAACAAATTCACTGACCTGAACGTAAGAAAAAGAAGTGGCTAATAGAAACTGAAACATTAATAATAAGGCAACCCTTGAGAACAAGGTATGGTTACAACTGCTCACGTTTACTATTCCTGCTAATGGTGTCAATGTAGACAATTTCCAGTGTTGTTGCTCACACAGGACTCTCAGTCTGCAAGTGTTGACAACTGCACAAGTCTAAGTGAAACAAAGGAACACTGATGATTATAGTAAGGTACTTCAGCCACTTTAAAGCAATTAAAAGGAATGAAAAAAATACTTTTGTGTGGACTGTGTGTCCACGTGTGCCTACTGCAGGGTTAAGTATGTATACAAAATGAGCTGTCATACATATGGTAGGCCACATGATGCTGGTACAAAAGCTGCCTAGTTGCTTGGTTGTGTACTCCTGCGAATTATTTCTACTGCTAATAGCAGTTGTATATTCTGATTTAATTTTTTTACTTTCTCTACTACGTATAGTAAGTAGGGGAAGTATTGCATTCCACCCAAAAATTCGATACCGAGATTTCACCGGAAATACATGTTTTGAGACCTCCTGAATCCAAAAAAAGCATTTTTGGAAACATGTCCGTGTGTGTGTCTGTGTGTGTGTGTGTGTGTCTGTGTGTGTGTGTGTCTGTGTGTGTGTGTGTCTGTGAACAGCATAACTCACAAACGAACAGTCGGATAAACACCAAACTTGGTATTTAGGTTCAGTATCTTCCAGAGATGCGACACGAAGGTTTTCAAGAAAATCCCCCCACCCCAGACTACCCTTTACATGGAACATTTTTCGAAAATTTTAATTTTCTCAAAAATGGCTCTAACGATTTTGATTAAAATATCATATGTTTAAGATAATGTCATGAGAAATAAAATGTATATCTTGAATTTTCTGGGAATGTCTCCAAAAGTATTCTTCATTGTGAACGACTTTTGCATAACTGGTAAACCATAAGAGATAGACAAAATTTTACTACACAAAAAATGTAGATCTCGTTAAAATACACAACTTATGTCATATACATTTCTTTTGTTGAGTGAACCGTTTTCGAGATATTGCTTGTTATTCCCTTAAATTTTCCAATACTTATACTTTTTCTCAAATTCGTTATTCATTTTTTAATGTACTGGACTTGCAAAGAGAAAGGAATGCGCCGCATAGCAACCAGCGTTAAAATATTTGACCATCGCTTAAAAGCTACCATATTCCCCTTGCATCTACAAGAAAATTAGCAATAAGATTGACATCTCGATATCTCGATTAACATAAAGCATATGGAGAATAGGCGTTTGTAAAAATAGATTGTATAAGAGTAGAGAAAGTCATGTGAGTGTAACACATCAGATTTTTTATAAATGTTCCCAAAAGGTGTATAGGATAAAGGTTTTACCTGTGTTTGTACTTTAAGAATTACTGAACTTATAAAGTAGCTCACTTGAAACTACAGCCTTCAACAGATAAATTTAAACTTTGAGAATCCAGTAATAGTATTTGATGGAACTCTGTATGAATATGTAGTTAATTTATGCAGCATTCTGAAGTATAACCCGGAATGAATTTCAAGGAGAGTATATTTTTGCTTTTAGGAACTGAAAACCAGTAACCTCTCAGAGTTATTGATTAATGATGTCTACACTTGTTTCACAAGTTATTACTGATACTTTTGTTCAACTTTTCAGGTTAATTGCAGCTACAACTTGTCGTGAAACTCCTAGAGTAGAAGCTATGGACCCATCTCAAATAGCTAAAAATGTTTACACTCGCAGATCTATGAGGAACATAGGGAATGATGAATTGGGTACTTTAGTGTTAAGTTCAAAAAAGGAAGTTCTGATTAGTGATCCTGGAATACAATGTGCGCATTTTGGAAAAACATTTTCTGGCAAATCAACATTGACAGCATGTGAATTGATTCCTCAACAAAAGAAAGTACACAACTGTGACATTGGCCAGCAGAGCTTCACTCAGCAGCAAACACTGAAGAGAGAGAGGTTTATTCATGAGGGTAAGAAAAAACACAAATGTAATGTCTGCAATAAGAGCTTTACTCAACTACAGTATTTGAAAAGATGCAGATTGATTCATGAAGGAAAGAAACCACACAAATGTAATGTCTGCAATAGGAGCTTTACTCGGTTAGGAAATTTGAGAACACACAGTTTGATTCATGAAGGCAAGAAACCACACAAATGTAATGTCTGCAATAAGAGCTTTACTCGGCTAGGGTACTTGAAAACACACAGTTTGTTTCATGAGGGCAAGAAACCACATAAATGTAATGTCTGCAATAAGAGCTTTACTTTGCTAGGGACTTTGAGAACACACAGTTTGATTCATGAGGGCAAGAAACCACACAAATGTAATGTCTGCAATAAGAGCTTTACTTATCTAGGGTATTTGAAAACACACAGTTTGATTCATGAGGGCAAGAAACCACACAAATGTAATTTCTGCAATAAGAGCTTTACTCTGCTAAGGTATTTGAGAACACACAGTTTGATTCATGAGGGCAAGAAGCCACACAAATGTAATGTCTGCAATAAGAGTTTTACTCGGATAGGAAATTTGAAAACACACAGTTTGATTCATGAAGGCAAAGTGCCACACAAATGTAATGTCTGCAATAAGAACTTTACGCTAGGGTATTTGAAAAAACACAGTTTGATTCATGAAGGCAAGAAACCACATAAATGTAATGTCTGCAATAAGAGCTTTACTCAGCTAGGATACTTGAAAACACACAGTTTGTTTCATGAGGGCAAGAAACCTCATAAATGTAATGTCTGCAATAAAAGCTTTACTTTGCTAGGGACTTTGAGAACACACAGTTTGATTCATAAGGGCAAGAAACCACACAAATGTAATGTCTGCAATAAGAGATTTACTTTGCTAGGGACTTTGAGAACACACAGTTTGATTCATGAGGGCAAGAAACCACACAAATGTAATGTCTGCAATAAGACCTTTACTCAGCTAGGGAATTTGAGAACACACAGTTTGATTCATGAAGGCAAGAATTCATACAAATGTAATGTTTGCAATAAGAGCTTTACTCAGATAGGGCATTTGAGAACACACAGTTTGATTCATGAAGGCAAGAAAACACACAAATGTAATGTCTGCAATAAGAGCTTTACTCAGCTAGGGTATTTGAGAACACACATTTTGATTCATGAAGGCAAGAAACCACACAAATGTAATGTCTGCAATAAGAGCTTTACTCAGCTAGGGAATTTGAGAACACACGGTTTGATTCACGAAGGCAAGAAACCACACAAATGTAATGCCTGCAATAAGAGCTTTACTCGGCTAGCATATTTCCGAATACACAGTTTGATTCATGGGGGTAAGAAACCACATGAATGAAGTGTTTGCAGTAAGACCTTTACTCAACTATCTAATTTGAAAATACACCCTTTAATTCATGAGGATGAGAAACCAAACCAATGTAATGTTCGCAATAAGAGCTTTACTGACCAAGGGAGTTTAAGAACACACAGTTTGATTCAATAGGATAACAGACCACAGGAACGTAATGTTTGCAATAAGAGTTTTACTCACCTAGGGGGTTTGAGAACATACAGTTAGATTTATTAGGATAACAAACCACATGATTATAAGGTTTGCAATAAGAGCTTTACTCACCTAGGGCATTTGAAAGCACACACTTTGATTCATGACGGTAAGAAAACACACAAATGTAATGTTTGCAATAAGAGCTTTACTCAGCTATCAAATTCGAAAATATACACCTTTATTCATGAGGGTAAGAAACCATGTGAATATAATGTTTGTAATAAGGGCTTTACTCAACTATCAGAGTTGTGGGGACACAATTTGTTTCATGAGAGTAAGAAACCACACAAATGTAATTTACACAATAAGAGCTTTACTGGGCTATCACATTTGAAAATACAGAGGTTGATTCACTAGTGCAAAAAGCCAAACAAATGTAATGCTTGCAATAAGTGCTTTACTTAGCTAGGGAATATGAAAAAAAAGATTTTTTCATGAGGGTATGACACCACACAAATGTAATGTTTGCAATAAAAGCTTTACTCAGCCAGGAAGTTTGAAAGCTCAGAGTTTGATTCATGTAGGAAAAAGAACCACACAAATTTAATGTTTACAATAAAAGCTCTACCTGGCTGTCACATTTGAGTGTGCAGTTTGATTCATGAGGTTATAAAATCACATGAATATAACTTTGCAATTAGGGCTTCTACTCAGCTTAGAGCTTTGAATGCTCACAGTTTGATTCATGAGGGAAAAACGCCACACAGATGTAATGTTTGTGATAGTTTTACTTGGCCATCAGATTTAAAAGCCATGATTTGATTCATGACGTTAAAAACTCACATAAATGCAATGTTTGCAATGAGAGCTTATGTTTGCAATGAGAGCAATCTGTGTAACTAACAATAAAATTAAAGTTGTGATAATAAACTGTATTAAAATCAATATCTGTTATATGAGCAGCATTGTTTTAACTTGAGCTTGCCTTAACTGAGAATATTTTTGCAGGAAGTTAAAAGAATGTTACTTTACAAGGGTGATTCATAAATGAGGAAAATCTGTACTGGCAATTGTTATTCTCTTTGCAATGGTGTTTAATAAACACTTTTGGATATAATCACTCTATGAAACTTTTCATAATTTTGAAAATGTGTTTGAAAAGTTCCTGTTTAGCACCGTCCAATTGGAAAAAAACTATGCTTTGAAATATACTGCCCAAAAGTGGGTTAACCAAAGTACACAAGTAAGCTTCCCTTAAATATCTCCCACTATGGGAAGCATATAATAAAGGCAAAGATAATCATAATTACAAGCAGGCACATTACAAAGCTCCTTGCTATATTAGTTTGTTGTCTGCTTTAAAAATAAGATTACAAAAGTTATTTGTTATCTTGTAGGACACAGGCAATAAACAATATTTATTTTAAGCTTTTCCTAAATATAGTGCAACAATTATAAATTTCTTTAAACTAAATGTGGTACATGCTTGTCACTGATTCTGATTATTTGAGATTTTGTGACCACATGTAGCATGGGTTTTGTTTTGATTCCCATATGTAATATAGCTTTGCTTTGTATCTGCAGAATAACACTGCAGCATTGTTAGTCTTAGCTACGAGACTGCAGGGTTACCTTTCTAGAAAGTTAATTGTATTTTCTTAAACAGCAATATGTGCAAGAGTAAGGAATTTTAAATACCAGAGGCTTTTGTGAGAAGCCCGCCAATATAGCACAAAAGTAACTGAATATAAAATATTCCAAAATTGAAGTTACAGGAATAATAGAATATTTCAACATAAGATGTTAGTAAAACATTAAAGTAAGCAAATATGTATCTATAGATGCTTATAAGATCTCAGATTAACTTAACTGTATAATTAAATTCTGAAATTGGTAATTTAGGACAATTTAAGCTCTTTGGCCACTTAAATATTACAAATCAATTATAATTACATAAAGCATGTATCTGTTTTACATTCCAATGAATTGAATTGGGGACTATAATATGAATTCCTCTTATAGTAATAGCATCAGTTCCTTGCAATTACTGCTTTGCTCAATGTAGCACATAACTGTGGTTGAAAATCACCAGAAAGTTTGCATCACTGAAAGCGTCTATTCCAATCAATTGCCCCATGCAACCATTATGACCATATGTGTAGGTACAAGTATTATGTTCCATTCATTTTAAATGTAGACAATACTATACAAGACAATACCCTAATGAGTGAAAGCTCATCTGTACATTATGAAAGTCGAATACATTACCAAAGGTGAAGCAGAACACAATTCTGTACAGATCTTGTGAGAAGGAACAATGTTTTGTTCCTTCAGTGAAATCCAGGTATTCGTTTGGTAAAGTCAGAAATGGTTTTGTAGTGTTCAGTTCACAGCAGAACCGAGCAAGGCAGTGGCAAGACATCACAATGGAGGGGAGAAACAGCTTCCCCTTACCAGATTCATATATATAACTAAAGTGGCTGGTTTACGTAATACTGCCACAAATGACACAATCTCCTTCAAGGCCACAACATACATGTGTTAGAAAGACCAACTTTGATTACCTTCTTTTGATTTTTCTAATCCATTTTTGCTTTCCTCTTCCTAGATATTCACCCATACTGCTGCTTCTTTCCCACACATCAACCCTCAATATTTTTATTACTATATTATTATTTTCCATTTTATTCCAGCTTGAATGCCATATAATGTCTGTCCAATTACCTGTTTCTTTGCACTGTGTCAAACCATGAAATGTACTCTCTGTTTCTCCACATACAAATCATGCTTCCACGCTGCAGTTCTTAAAACCTTTAACATACAAGACCCTTTTCACATACATGCTCCGCCTTGCTAATCACAGCTCCTAACATGCTACCCACCCCAACAGCCCTCGTTTATTATCTTGTAAATCTCATAGAGCCTTTATTCTCATAACCTGATTATATCTCTTGACTTTAAATACTGTGACTTAGTCCAGGTTACACTGTTTTTTGAAGTACTCTCTGTCAATTCACTGCTTTGATAAACTTCAGCTTTCACTGTTATTCCCTTAGTTCACATTGTCACTTCTCTAATGGGAATTACTTCAGCTTTGAGCTGCAATCGAAATCTGGAAATCGAACGCAGGAGTTCTCTAATCTCTCACGTTAGTAGCAGTCACTGACGTCACAATCACGCTTGTAGAACCGCATTTAAGATTACAGTATCTCCATCTCTCTCAGTCACTAATCAACGGCCAGCGAATCCTCTTGCTTATATAGCCTGTGGAAGTTTCCACGGAACATTTTTACCCACGTTCTGTAGGCGGCGGTGTGATGAAGGGAAGTTTTAGAGAATCTAATTATGTGTCGTTAAGGCTTCTGGTGTTTATTCTGGGTGAGAGTGCTACCGCGTCACTCATCTCTGATTATCTCTCCAATTGCCGACGTCAACCTTCCTGGTCTACAGCTGCAGTGTCACACAGCTCTCTTCTGGTGTTTATGCTGGGTGAGAGTGCTACCGCGTCTCTCAGCTCTGTTTATCTCTCCAATTGCCGACGTCAACCTTCCTGGTCTAAAGCTGCAGTGTCACACAGCTCTCTTTTGGTGTTTATGCTGGGTGAGAATGCTACCGCGTCTCTCAGCTCTGTTTATCTCTCCAATTGCTGACGTCAACCATCCTGGTCTACAGCTGCAATGTCACACAGCTCTCTTCTGGTGTTTATGCTGGGTGAGAGTGCTACCGCGTCTCTCAGCTCTGTTTATCTCTCCAATTGCCGACGTCAACCTTCCTGGTCTACAGCTGCAGTGTGACACAGCTCTCTTCTGGTGTTTATGCTGGGTGAGAGTGCTACCGCGTCTCTCAGCTCCGTTTATCTCTCCAATTGCCGCCGTTAACCTACCTGGTCTACAGCTTTCTTCTGGTGTTTATGCTGGGTGAGAGCGCTACCGCGTCTCTCAGCTCTGTTTATCTCTCCAATTGCCGACGTTAACCTTCCTGGTCTACAGCTGCAGTGTCACACAGCTCTCTTCTGGTGTTTATGTTGGGTGATAGCGCTACCGCGTCTCTCAGCTCTGTTTATGTCTCCAATTGCTGACGTCAACCTTCCTGGTCTACAGCTGCAGTGTCACACAGCTCTCTTCTGGTGTTTATGTTGGATGAGAGCGCTACCGCGTTACTCAGCTCTGTTTATGTCCCCAATTGCCGACGTCAACCATCCTGGTCTACAGCTGCAGTCTCACACAGCTCTCTTCTGGTGTTTATGCTGGGTGAGAGTAATACCGCGTCTCTCAGCTCTGTGTATGTCTCCAATTGCTGACGTCAACCATCCTGGTCTACAGCTGCAGTGTCACACAGCTCTCTTCTGGTGTTTATGCTGGGTGAGACTGCTACCGCATCACTCAGCTCTGTTTATGTCTCCAATTGCCGACGTCAACCTTCCTGGTCTACAGCTGCAGTGTCACACAGCTCTCTTTGTTGGGTGAGAGTGCTACCGCGTCACTCAGCTCTGTTTATGTCTCCAATTGCCGACGTCAACCTTCCTGGTCTACAGCTGCAGTGTCACACAGCTCTCTTTGTTGGGTGAGAGTGCTACCGCGTCACTCAGCTCTGTTTATGTCTCCAATTGCCGACGTCAACCTTCCTGGTCTATAGCTGCAGTGTCACACAGCTCTCTTCTGGTGTTTATGCTGGGTGAGAGGGCTACCGCGTCTCTCAGCTCTGTTTATCTCTCCAATTGCCGACGTCAACCATCCTGGTCGACAGCTGCAGTGTCACACAGCTCTCTTCTCAGAGGTGTTCGTCGTTCTACATTGTGAGAGAAGGCGATCAAGATGAACCACCACCAGCGTCTCTCAGTGTTGACGCGGTATGCGACATCAATGATACAGGAGGTCACATTCCTGGAATCCGGCACTGTTCGCCAGATGGTCATAGCGTGGCTTCATCCGGTCACTTGTCATGGTGTCGCCTAGCTGCCCGTTGCGGTCCGAACATCATATCACCACACTCGTCTCTGATTACGTGACAAGGGTCCACGACTTGCCAAGATGCTACACTGCTGGCCCACCTTTCTTCGTCACTTTGCATACACAGCCAATAGAATTGACTACGTGACAAGGGTCCATGACTTGCCAAGCAGATGCTACACTGCTGGCACCACCTTTCTTCGTCGCTTTGCATACACAGCCAATAGAATTGACTACGTGACAAGGGTCCACGACTTGCCAAGCAGATGCTACACTGCTGGCACCACCTTTCTTCGTCGCTTTGCATACACAGCCAATAGAATTCAAGACGTGGTTTCTTCATAGTCTGAGTTCAAACGTCCTCCGGTAGCACCATCATGGTTTATCTCAATGACTTGCTTCACCTTAATGTTCCCATCTGTGGACTCCCAGACTCTCTTCAATACACCATTCCTGACTCCTAGGGAGTCCTGTTGGACCCAATAGCTCTTATAGTTTGAGCCACTGGGATGACATCTGCCCATGATGGTCGTACGCCAGATTATTTACCCTTCAGGACTGGCACTAGGTATCAATCCTGCTTTCCTTAACATGGGGAATTTAACTCTGGCTGCTGCAATAGTTGCCCAAGAAGTGCTTTTCTAACCTTTGCTTTGAAGGTGTTTGGGACATGTAATAAAAACTATAACAACGACCTATCTGATCAATTTTGGGTAAATAACTCGTTTTACATGAAGCCAAAAATTATATTTTTAAAATGTTCACTGTAGCAGTTGCTATGAAACTACATACATTAACGTGCTCCATCCCCCCATAGAAATAGTCATGTGGCATTTTAACAATTTCCCCAAAGCGAGGCTGTAAGGGCACAATAAAAAAAACCAACATATCATTTATTTTACAATCATTTTCATAGTGAAATTGGAACTTTTTGCTATGTATTGTTATTTCAAGCTTTCGATAAGTTAATGGTTAGAAAATTACAGGAAGTTTTCGTTAGCACTATGTATTTGTGTACGTCAGCGGAATTCTATTGTCTTTTTTTTTATAAAGGAATTAAAGTGAGTTTTATTTATGGGTTGTTGGACTGCGGACTTTGCCTTCCCTAAGACTAATCGCTTCTTCGCTGTTATAGCTCTGCCATTCCAGTTCTCAGACCTATTTTGGTACCCGATGTAATGATGACCTAGGTTTCCCCTTTCCGGGCTGTTCCTTCCGGTATTTCACGAAAATCCCAAGTAATTCCCCAGAAACTCCTGATATTGTGTGGGTGGCCGTTATTCTCGTTGCTGGTATGAATTTTTGGAACTATTTTACTTGACGTCATTTCGCGGAAAACGCTCTTGGTAGCTCTGTTTTGCAGCAGAGTTGAAGGGCTTGGTGAAAGAACCAGGTGGCTCCATTGTACCTCATTTTCACATAAACAAAGAAAACTAAATAAATATCAGTTTTGTTACCATTCGTCTTAAATATAAAATATTTATAGAACTGTGGTGAATAAGCCATCATGCATTGAAATTAAAAATATATTGCACTAAACTTAATGTATGAACATTTTGAAGGCGTAAGAGCTGCCTGGAGTTTTCACCAAAGACACACTTTTTTAGGTTTCGGTTGAAAATGCTGTGTATAAACAAACAAGCGTATTACATGCCTACATATGTCGTAATTAACGAAGTGGGTAAGATATAAGAAGAATCAACTTTTGAACAAGGAGTTGAAGTGTCCTGCAAAAACTAAAATCATGTTCTGAGTAACCGGAATCACAATTAATTTCTTGGAGCTTGCCCGAGCAATCTTATGCCAATCACTTGGCACATACTCTCTCCCATGTTTCCTTTTCAATACTTTGACCAGTCCAAAAGAGGTGTCAAAGGGCAGAAAGCTATGCCCTGGTTCTGGGTAATAATGCTGTATGTTTCTCAATTTTCTGTTGCATTTGCGTCAAACAGTGCTGTATGGGCGTATGGATTTTGTTCTGGGCACTACAGTTGTCAGAAAATATTAGAAGATCAGTGACGTTATTGTCAAGAATATTGTTGACAAAATGATGGATGAAACTGGCAACCTCATTCGGATCATTTCCTACAATATTTTTATCATACATAGAGAAACAGCTATTTTTAGTACTAATAGCATGAATGCAAAGCTGTACTTCCAAGGTTAAAGACTATAAAAGACAACGCAGGAACTTTGGAACTTAAACATTTCGTTGGTAGTCAAAGCATATTGTTTCACATCGATCATTCTCTTTTGCTAGTTTTGACTTTTCTTTCAGGATACTATTATATACCTTAGCTTTTCGGAGATGTAACTGTTTTAAGTTTTCTTTTCTCGTTTTCAGGCGAAATTGTTGTATAATTGGTCACACTTTCGGCAAACAACCGTACGTGGTTTCCCAAATGTCATGTTAAAATGTGAGGCTAATATCTGTGGTAAAAGTACTACGATATTGTAAGTTTCATCGCCATTCCTGATTGCAAATTCAAATATTCCTTTGGCTCATGCATTTGCAAATACAAAAGATATATCCTCTTCACATCCAGACCTGCTGCCAAATAGAACTTGTTTACGTTATCTGTATGACAGTAATGAGACCCCATTCTGGGGAAACGTCTGATAGCTGCTTAACTTCAGCTATGCAGCGCGTGACAGATTTCCTCACAAGTCAGGTGCGCTTGTAGTATTCTGCGCCAAGTGGTTCACAGGACGTTCAACTCTGCTTTTGTCTATCCCATGTAATCTGCAGAATGCTGTTTGCATACCACGCTTTCCTTAGGTCCTTCTATCACCTAAAGGGTGAGAGAGAGAGAGAGAGAGAGAGAGAGAGAGGGAGATATGTTACCAGATTATAACTTAAAAAGTCCCTTATTACACGGTGTGTGAATGGAAAATGCTTCTTACAGTTAATATCTGGCTCTTTTACCTTGTATAAGTAAGTGTGTCTATTTGGTGAAGCAACCAGGCAGCTCTAGAGCTTCCAGCAAACACATGACACAGCCAGCTCCTTTCACACTCCAGCAGCGTGGTTGTTCTATCGAACCATCTGGTTCTTACACCAAATGAAACAGGATTTTTGCCTGTTGCCAGGATCATTATGTAACTCATTTTCGCCCAAAAGGGGACAGCTATCTGATTCTTTCACCAAGCCCTTCAGTTGTTGACCAACATCATAGAAAAAATCTCACGCTCAAAATTGATAATTAGTGGCTCACAGCCCCACAAGAAAAGCTAGAAAAGTTCTAGTTAGAGATTCTCTTCGAGCAGTTTAAACCCAACAATACTGAAGATGCTGACAGGAATGAAAAAGTACAGAAAACCCTTGTCTAACCTCTGCAACTGTCACCAATGTGTAAACTCTTCACTCCAGCGATGATACAAAATGCCATTAATAGATCACATTCCAATAAAGCTCCTGGTAACTAAATTAAATTGAGATCTATTTATGGACGCTCTTTAACTGCTGTGGTCCTTAGCGTCCCATTCATTCTGTATTGGGCGTGAAATACCGGTAATTTTTGTCAGAGGCCTCTTTAACAGGCTTGAGGTTCTTTACGTGCCTTAAATCTACGACATGGTTCACCGGCTTTACTTCACTTCCATAGGAAGCCTGCTAAGGATGTTTAGGCCCGAAAAATATCAATCGTCCTCCGCGAGTTGGCTCCCGTAACCTCAGGAACTAGAGGCTATCATGGTAACCACATCACCTCGGAGGACGACGTTCTGTTTACAACCATATAGTGCAACCTTTACTTAAGAATCTACCACGCAAGTCATAGTACTAATACAAGTTACAGTTCAATTTGTCGCAGTAATCTGTTCGTGTTATCTTATTTGCTGAGCGCTTGTTATTGTTTTACTATTTTGAATTTTGGGTTCTTTGTCCTCCGGCTAGCTATTATTACTCAGTCGAGCAATATCTCTAAGCAGGGCGTGTAAACCGAAAGGAGTTGTTACTAAACGATAACACTGATAAAAGAATTTATTTTAACACTTTTATTACTGTCACAATTAATAGTTCACATCTTTAATCTTTCTACACGCCTGACTATAACTGTTATATTTCCGAATGTAACTACTGTCGTAATAGTTGTTGCGTACTTCAGATTTTGGAACTAACTTTACGACGCGTGAGATTCGGTAGAGTTGTGTAATTGTATCTCGCGAGAGATTCTGTAGAACTGCGCGAAGTTTACCTTGTGAATGATTCTGTAGAACTGCCTGACGTGTACCTCGCGAGAGATATTTCTTAGAACTGCGCGATATTTGCTTTTGGCTCAAGAATTTATACTCCCTCACTCCGATACGCCTAAACATTATAATAGAGCTGCTATTGGTTACTAAATCGCGCCAACATTAGCGTCTATTTTGTCAGCCAATCATAATTACAAACACATATGCTCGAGGGAAAATATTCCCTCCATTTCTAAAGAAAGGCACGCTACCCTGACGTCATTTGTTTGTCTCTTCTAAGTGATAAACAACTCACCCCATCGCTTCATTGTTACCCACTCCTATTGTCAGTTTCAGTGAGGCCGTGTAAACTTATTTCCTAACAATGCTTATAGCTAACAAACATCTAAAATCATTGTCATACAATAATGTTAATTTACACTACAATAACTCTGGCATTCACAGGTTGTGATATAAAATACTGCCTCAAATTCTACATGTAACATACTCCCCAACAACATGGAAGCATGCTAATACTATAATGATACCTAAGTCCAACAAAAATCACAATGATCCATTTAGCCATAAAACAATTAACGTTCTACAATTGTTTTCGAAAATATTAAAGCGTCTGTTGTTGCACAGACTTCTAACATTCTTTGGAGCACTATCATGTAAAACCTAATTTGGATTTACTAAATTTCGCTCCTGACTACAGCAGCTGTACAGGCTTATAGACGAAATAGTGAACACTTATAAAAAACAAGAAAATCAGTTTATATATATATATATATATATATATATATATATATATATATATATATATATATATATATATATATATATATCTGAAAAGCATTCGATAAATATTGGCATAATGGTCTTCTATTTAGCATTAAAAACACTTTCCTAACACATAGGTACTATCGTTTTAATCAACCATATCTCTATAAAAGAACACATTCTATAGTCTATGAAAGTGTAGAGACTCCAATCAGACCAGGATTACCTCAGGGAAGCATACTGGGACCTTTCCTATATCTAATATATATCATGATTTACACAAAACCGACCATCCCTGCATAGCCCAATTTACAACAGACGACACGGCTATTTATGTGCAGAGGCAACAAAACGAAGATGTTACAACACACATAACCTATTGAAATAGAATCATAGAACAACAAATGAAAAACTGTTATGAATCCAAGGAAGTCACCTGCTACCTTACGAAAGAACACGCTCATCCTCTATCCTTGAACAACAGACATACTGTTACGTAAACAGTTGCAGGCAGCAAGATAATTAGTTATAGATTCGATATTTTACTATATTGGCCAAACGCTTACATTTTAACACATTTGGTCATTTTTATATTTCATACACTTTCTTGACTTGGAATTCTAGTTAAAGTTAATTTATGACAGGAAACTGTGGTCTGTTACTTCCTTTGACATTTCAAAGGGATGTTACTGTAGCATCACTTCCTGAGGTGTACGTGTTTTTTTGCAGACTTTTAGCTGCACCTTAAACCACGATACGTCACATAGAATGTTCTAGAACATTGACGTATCGAGCCATGATTGGCCGATATATTTCAAACCTAGGGCGGTGGCACACCATATTTGGTAAGGCTCATGGCATAATTGTCAAGACCCCCCTAGGCAGTAACTTTCTTTATAAGGAGCCGCAGACCCTTGCTGATTCTGAACTTGTCAGCTGTCCATGCTGCTGGACCTGCAACACCTGACAACTCTCGTAAGGTAAGATCCCATTAGGGAAGTTCACCATACTTTATTGAACACTTAAAGACTACACAAGAATACAGCAATGTAATGAGTTGAGCCTTCAGCTAGTTTCAGTCTGAATGCTTAGTCCCTTCAGGACTACATTTGTATATTTTATACAGGTCTCCTCTAGACCGAAATCTGGGGACTGAACCCCAGCATCACTTCATGTTCTCGATAACACAATAAAATGGACCACCAAGAAACATTGTTGGTTATTTGTTTTACTATCTACCTTCACATTTAAGCTACGTTCCCCAGTCACAACCCTTAAGGTTGTGACAATACCACAGATGACGTGGCATTCTTTGGCCACATCTTCGACGCATGTTTGGCATGGAATAAGTATATTGATCACCTATAGAAATTAAGAAATACACTCCGACAGCTAAAACCGTTACTGCATAAAAGCTCATCCTCTCCATTTCTAACAATAGACATTGGCATAATGGTTATCAAACCAATGTGATAACATGTATGCTCTTTTTGGGGTTTCGCTTCTAGCACACAAATCAAGCGTATTCAGACATTTCAGAACCGGGCGTTCATGATTATCACCAGTGCAACATGCACATAAGAAATGAAAATCTCTATCTAGATCTGAACATACCACAGGTAAACATAGTTATCCACTCATTCTATAATCGTGTATATTCAACTTTCTCAAGGCAAACTCCTTGTAGAATAGGATACCTAGGAAAACAGGCTACCAGAACAACCACAGCGCCGCCCCGAGAGAAAAAGACACACAGATCAACTGACTGATAGAGGAATGTCAATGAATGTAACCCACAGAACAGGCCTCATCACAATGTAAATATGATTATGTTAACAAAATTGTAGTACCTAAAATGTACAAAAATGTTACTGATTATTAATAATATAAAATACCTAAAACAATGTAAATGTTAAATTATGTTAATACAATTAGTGTTCCGGTTTGATGTTAAGAAGATGCATTGACTACTGTAAATTGACCTTTATCCATTTAACAACTTTTATAAAGTTTCCTCGAGCTTTCATCGTTTGAACTCTCATCGTTCTTCAAAGTCCAGACCATTCTGTGCAATATTAGTAATGCATCCAAATTTCGAACAAGTTATGTCAAAGTGTTTGGAAAAATATTTAACCAGGACAGCAAGTTGTGCACACTTAGTAAGGAAACTATGATTTAATGAGGATCATGATGATTATGATAATAACAATGATAACAAAAACAAAAACATAATAATGATAATTAATGGTAGTTTACACAAAACTTGTTCATTTTTGTTTCTTTCAAATTTGGTGCATTTTGCTTAAAATGGAGACCTTCTGTATCTTCATATTGGCAACCTTGACTCTGATCAAGAAACTAGCGCTTGCAGAAACCCAACCGAAGTTGCCCGACGAAGTTCGAGGCAAATGCCGAAAATGAACGGAAGGGAACGATTTTCCAGTTCAAGGGGGAAGGTAGTCCATTCCGGCACATTTTGCTCCCATTGGCTGTGGTCAAATTCGTAACGTGGAACGTTGGCGCGCGCATTTCGACTGGCAATTGAAAGTAAATACATAAAGCCATGCGTTTCAAAGCATGAATTTGTAGATACATAGTACAAATCAGTTTAAGTTCAGTACCTTCCAAAGATGCAACACAAAGATTTTCAAGAAAATTCCCCACCCAAAATAACCCTTTACACGGAAGAATTCTCGATTTTTTTCTGAAAAATGACTCAAATGATTTTGATTAAAATGCCATTGTATTCAAGATATTTACATGAAAAATAAAATGTTTATTTTTAATTTTCTGGGAATAGCTTGTGAAGTCCTCTTCATTCGGAAGGAATTTTGTGTAATCTTGTGTAACTGGTAAATTTAAGCAACAGAGGAAAATGGGCTACACAAAAAAGTAGATCTCTCTCTAAAACACACAATTTATTCCACATAACTTTTTATAGCACCAGTAATTTCCCAAATATCCATTATTAATGGTTCGAATTGATCAATAATTAGCCATTCTTTTAAAGTCCTGTCGATTTTCAGTTGGTTCTTGCGATGTCGTGGAAAGAGCGTGGAATTTTAAGGTCAGGGTATAGCGTACAGTTCGTAAACATTTGACTGCCATTCCCTTTTATTTATAACGAAATGTGTATGCAACTATTTCTGCAAAAGTTTATCTCGATTAAAACGAAGTAGACAGAAAAATAAACTTTCGTAAGAATAATTTATATGTCCTCTAATAAGCGATAGAAGGCAGAGAAAGTCATTCAATGTAACAAAGAGATTTTTTAAGTCACATCCACAGTCTGTGTGAAAATGTACTGAGTACACTCAAGCATTATCGGGTTTGAATTTATCACTGTGTTTACACCTGTCTTAGTTTATCAACTCTAGGGAACCTGTGGTAAATCTACGAAACGGGACCACCTGCTTTACTTCCCTTCCGAAGGAAGCCATGCTGACGATTTTTAGACCTCAAAAATCCATTGCCCTCCGCCGGGTTTGAACCTGCGACCTTGGGAACTAGAGGTCACACAAACATATGGCCGTGATGGAGCATGACGTGTGACGTGTGAAAGAGCGCGGGAGTCGCGTTGGGAAACCCCTGTTCCAGTCATTATGGCAAGCGAAGGAAATTCTACACTAAAATGTGATGTGTGCTATAAAGAATTCGGAGACAAATATGATCTTAAAAGACATTTGCAAAACCATAATACGAGGTTAGCAGTAAACATCAAGAAATGTGCCCTGTGCAGTGTACACATTTCTGAATATGAAAAGCACCTTAAGCTAGTCCATGACATTGGCATGAAAAACGAAAATTTAAAGTTTACAACTATGTCCGAGTTTAGTGTGTGGAAAGACAAAATAGAGCAGGAGACAAAGTCAAGATATGTACAACATAGAGGTAGCAGAAGACTTCTGGATGGAAGTAGGGTTACAAATTATTATTGCCACAGAGACGGAAAGTACACTCCGAAAGGAAAGGCTATTAGGTCCTTAAAAACCTCTGGCTCAAATAAAATTAATGCTGACTGCCCAGCAAGTATGAAGGTAGTATCAGGTAATCAGTGCGTGACAGTTACATTCAAAAGCACACATGTTGGACATAGCTGTGATATTGGTAGGATGGTTTTGACCAAACAAAAAAAAGACAGACTTGCAACAAGGATTAATATGAAAATACCTCTGGAAGACATATTAGATGAAATAAGAAATTCTTTGGAAGAAGACAATATACAAAGAATTCATCTTGCAACAAAACAAGATTTAAGAAATATTATTGCACAATATGGTTTAGAGAATGAGTATCAAGAAACAAATGATGCTAAAGCTGTAGATATGTGGGTAGAGCACATGAAGGCAACAAGTAATATAGTCTGCCTTTATAAACCACAGGGAACGATAAGTTCAGATGCTCCCAGTTTGAAACTAGAGGACTTCTGCCTAATCTTTGCAAACAATGTACAGATGGATGTCCTAGAGAAATTTGGAAATGACACCATTTGCATAGATGGGACCCACGGTTTGACAGGATATGATTTTCAACTCTACACAATATTAGTTTTTGACGAGATGAGAACAGGGTTTCCTTGTGCTTTCATGTTCTCAAACAGAGGAGACTCAGTAGTGATGGAGCTCTTTTTCAGAACTATTGTGACACGCTTGGGTAGTTATCTCTCTCCAAAATATTTTATGTCAGATATGGAAGAAACCTTTTATAATGCATGGTGTGCTGTGTTTCCAGATAATGAAACTCAGCAACTGTATTGCGCATGGCATGTGGACAGGGCATGGCAGCAAAATCTTAACAAAGTTAAGACAGAAGAAAAGAAGGTTGAAGTTTACAAGAAAATAAAAGTTCTTATGATGGAAAAAGACAGAAGTGCTTTTGATGTGATGTCAAGAAATTTAATGTCAGAACTATATGGAAACGACCTCAGCAAACATTTTGCCAAATATTTCGAGAGATTTGTTCATGAACCTTCCAAATGGGCGTACTGTTACAGGCTACAAGCTGGAATTAACACCAATATGGCGATAGAAGTGTTTCACCTACATTTAAAACACATTTACCTGGCAGGAAGGAAAGTAAAAAAAATGATAAAATCCATACATGCTCTTCTAAAGTTTATAAGGGATCGCATATATCAAAGACTGATTGGAATGTGCAAAGGATCAGTCACGAAAAAGCTGTTATCTCTGAGAAGAAGACATATGACTTCACTTAAATTGCCATGGGATTCGGTGCATAAGCTGAACGAAGAAGAATGGAATGTTTTTTCTGGAACAGAAATGTACACAATCTCCTTTTTAAATAAGGAATGCACCTGTAAGCTGAGATGTGACCCATGCAGAGCATATTTGCATTCATTCACATGCACATGCACAGATCTGCTGTCCTGTGGAATATGTGTAAACATATTCATTTGGTATGCCAAGCATATAAGCCTGTACTTGCATGCCCCCAAAATAAGGAGCCTGAAATAAATACTGAAGCGCATCTACCCACTGAAAATGCAGAATTTCTTGCCAAGGAGCTGTCAACAAGGAGGAAAGTAGATGACTTAGAGTTGAGGAAGAAATATGAAGCAGAAAGGCTAATGAAAATTATATATGACATAAAAATAGAAGCTGATCTTTTTGCCTTACAGAAATGGACCGCTCCTCTTGAGATAGTGGTGAAAAATGCAGAGCAAACACAACAACATACAACAGATTTCATTTGCCAAGCTGGAACTTTAAAAGAGCCAGCTAACAAAAAGGTATGTCCACAGAGAAATGTCATGTTTTACTCTACAAAAAAGAAAACTATGAAATTATCTTCACGTTTTAAAAAGCCCAATCAAGAAGAATGTAACCAGTTAGCGGTACAGCTCAGTAGTGGATTTGTACCAATCACTGAGTAGCTAGAGAAGCGTAGTGCCAAGATTTTTCTGTTGTGTTGAATTTGTTCTGCTGCTTTTCTGATTGTACATCATGACTAGTCTTCTGCTGCTGGTCTATGCAGAGTTATCACATGGACACAACTGTAACTGAAATTCCTTTCTTCCATTTCCAAATGGTGATAATGAAGTAGTCTAGAGAGTACAGAGTTGCCATTTCAGCTTTTGTGTGCTACTTCACCTAGTTGAGTTGCATAAGTTTGTATAATGCTTGTTTGAACACATGTAGAAACAAAGTGCAATAATTCCTTGGTTGTCTGTCGACTTGTAGTTGAACACACATGGTGAGGAAGCAGAGGAAATTGCACTCCTCCCCATTCTTGACATGTCTTTTGTGATATTGTCATCTTGCTACAGTGCCAGTCTCTACAGACATAGCAGGTTTGATATTGGACTTTAAATACTTAAGCTACCATGTAAATACTATTGCTGGATAGAAAGTAGTAGGAATACCGGTAGCACACAGTGCTACACACATTGTTAGTCAATGGTATAGATGGATCTCTTGCATCCCAGTTTTATATGTTATAATGTGTTATGTATATGCAAACTCCACCATCTTCTAAATGTTTTCTTATACAGGGTGAAAGGTATTGCTTCAACTGTAATAAAATGGCTAATAGACACAGGCACAAGGAACATCACTATGTTTCATTTTTGTAGGTTTAATGACAAAAATTGTATTGGACATATTTGCACTACTTATTATATAGAATCCATGATCAACGTACAGTTCAAGCAGTACCTTCCACTCTTTATACTGTCCTCCCAAATAATACCCATGCAGTAATAATGAGAATTTCTCGTTTCAAGTGATGTCTTTCTCAAACACGTCTTCAAGGTAATAGAAATTACATGGGAAATTGAAATTTAAGCATAACATAAGTATAAAGTTATAATTTCGAGCTTATTCAAAGTGAATTAATCATCATTATAGTTTCAACCTCATGTAAGCACTTTATGTAGGGCAGATTGCATGTGATGATGATTAACACTTATTTGCTATTGTTGTTCTACTGCAATGTGTGTCGAGAAGTTTACTGTTGAAATGGTGAAGGTTTACAAATTTTTCTCTCTTAGATAATGCATGATGGGGAGGGGAGCATCCCCCCCAAAGACTGTTCTTGGCTTTGGGTATATTCCTACTTACTCTGTATACTTCATAATTGTATGATGTGTTCAATTTCCCTGAGCATTGCTCACAGTGGAGCCAAATGAACAAAAACAAACAAACATCACTGTATGGGCTCAATTTGTTTTTTTCCCATATGACCTGTCAATAAATTTAAGGTTCCCATGTGCTGTAGGACCTCCACTATGTTATATCAAATGTTATATATAGAACCTTTCCCAGGAAAAGGAATCAAAGTGTATTTTGTATTCAATAACTGTAAGTTTTATTAACTAGAACTGGCTTTGTGTATGCATAAGTGACTTAAGTGCAATTACCTATAAGATCATTCCAATAGATTGTAATAACAGACATTCAAGAGGTTAGAATTTAATGAACATTTTAATTGAGTAGGCCATTCAAATGTATATTAATGTAGGCACATGTTCCTTAAAATACCATACAAATGTGTTATACAGTATTATTAAATATGAATGTGAATACAATGTTTCTAAATAATAACAATGTCTCTTTGTGTTTAACCATTCAAATGTATATTAATGTAGGCACATGTTCCTTAAAATACCATACAAATGTATTATACAGTATTATTAAATATGAATGTGAATGCAATGACTCTAAACCATAACAATGTCTCTTTGTGTTTAACCATATCACACCCACTCTTCATAATTGTCAATCACTTTAACATGTCGTTTAGTGTGCCAGTATTAATTGTTTTTTCATATGTTGACTGCAGAAAGAATGTAACAGCACATGCTGGTTTATAAATTTGGGGGCTGGATGAGACACTCGCTCATTAGTATTGCTCTCTGTCCTCCATAGTATTTTTAATTTTAATGTCCCTTTTAACTTCACAGGTTTACAGAGATTGGTGACTGGTGGGAGGGGGGATGAAGATGGTGCAATTGATGGAATTATGGTGGGGAAAACCAGAGAACATTCATTCTAAGTGCCATTTTATCTACCACAAAATCCCACCTCTGATCCCTAGGATTGAATCCAGGCTTTTTTGTGAGAGGCCATAGTGCTGCCCAATTAGAAGTGTGAATATGAGACATTTAAAACAGAGATAGCATTACTCAATACTATCAAGTAATGAAACCAAGAAGTTGTTTTACAAGCCAGCTCCCACTATGACTTCACAAATGAGGTGTGTGTAAATAAAGTAGATACTTAAAAAAGAATAACTATTGCAGCAGATATTTTGCTATGCAATACATATTACACATTTATATAATTTAAGTTGGGTGTTTTGTCATAAATATGGTAGCTGACATTTCGATATGTAGAAATCATTCAGCAATAATGTGGTAATACACAAGTTTTATGTAACTATTTGTGCTTCCAAGGCCAGCGCTTAACCGAGTTACCCAGATTGACAAAAAAATTCCCAAGGATATACAGTACATATGGAGAATTTTCTGTTTATGAAATGCTTTAAGTTATTTTGCAATGAAAAGAGCATTATGTCCTAATTTATTTATTTATTTGGTATAACAGCAGGAAATAGTGTTTGAGCACAACACTAATACACATCCAAAATCAAACTATGGATCCCAAAATATTATCATTACATCACATTAAAAATTGAAATAGGTATCAGACATACCGTTTGAGCATGAGTTCTCTTGTTCGTTTTACGATATTAGTGTGCAATCCATAAAAATAAACTTTTCGAAATACAGTCCCTAATTTGAACACATTTCAACACTAAATAGCACAAACACACATTTTAACACCTTAACATACTAAGTATAGTTTATATTTAAGGTTAGCTTGTTTTCGCTATATATATATTTCAATTCTTCATTAAAACCAACTAAACTTTCGATTCATAAGCTGTCTTCTACCTTACTAGGTTTTCAGGTCATGTTCCAGTTTTAAACATCGAATGCGCGTTATTTGGTACTCAATATTAAATAAGGTATCACTATAAACTCCTACATTTACACAATTGCTCGTTGATACGAAAATTCTGGTTTATTTTTATATTTTCGGCATTGCTATTTTATCAGCTGACTTCCATCTTAGTTTAGTTTCAAGCCTCAGCAATCAGCATGGCAGAGGTCGCGGCGACACCTTCCCCCTTGAACTGGAAGATCGTTCCTTTTCGTTCATTTTCGGCATTCGCCTCGAACTTCGTCGGGCAACTTCGGTTGGCTTTCTGCAAGCGCTAGTGATCAAGAACTTCAGTATCTAGGAAGTTTTGTGTACTCACGGCAACTAAGATTAAATCCATAGTGCTGATGTAAAATGGAGGATGTTAGTATTTTCATGTGTGTGGTTTGGAGTTTCAATATAAATATTTGCAACAAATTGTCTAAAAAGACAGTTTGGTACGATTAATTTGCTTACTTGGTGTCGTTGTTAGATTTTACGGATAACTATTAGGTAGATCTTTAACATATCGACACAGAACTAAAATGACTACAGTTTGAGAAAACTGAGTTTCTTCATGTAATGGGTGTTAATTCAAGGATTATTGCTACTCGTACTTTTATCTTTTTTAAGCAGGGAGCTAAACTTTAACCAATGAGAATTATAATGTATGAATATGAAAGGTTATGGTGAATACCAGGGGAGGTTTCTTTATATGGTAAAAGGTTTGTGCTACAACCATATCCTGACTTGCTATTTGTATGTACATTTCGGTTACATTCAGTCGTGATTTTGGCTGAAATTACCTACTTACAGCGGTACTTAAAATGTGTACAAAAAGTAATTTTAAACTGATACAAATACTTTCGGAGTGGTTGTTGAGTAATCGCGGATGATGTTAATGTCAGGTACCAACTGTAGAGCAGAAAAAATGCAGAGGTTATACGATACAAAATAGTTGGTAAAGTTGGTAAATATAATAGAAAAACGACATTATGTTCTTAGTTGTGGCCCGCGCAGCGATGACGATGATGTATATTTCCAACAGATGTCACTCTATGCAAAACACTCGCTGATGATGTATATTTCCAACAGATGTCACTCCATGTCATATGCTTGACTAACACAATACTGCCAACATATTAATAATTGATGCCACCAAAGTGCCGCAACTTTGACCACAGGGCTTAGCCGAGGGATATTATATAACCTTAGGTTTATGAATTCACGGAAGATTACGTGTAGGTTATGTGTTTGTTTTATTTATATAACCTTACATTTCTGAATTCACTGAAGGTTAGGTTACTTTTCTTTTAATTTAAGCTCAGCTTTCTGATTTACTTTTATACATATAACCTTATTTAAATTTGTCGATAATATCCTCTTATAGTGTGCCCCATGGCAATGAATATGATGTGTTATATTGTCCAACAGATGTCACACTATGCCATGCACTAGCTCAACAAATGTCACGTATGTCATATGTTTATGCTGCCAACATATGACAAATTAATGCTGCCAAAACGAAAATTAATGCCGCCAAAGCGCCACGAATGCGGAAACGACCACAGAGTGTAGCACAGGGATCTTAGACAACCTGTGCTTTATGAATTAGTGGAAGGTTACGCTTACGTTAGATTTTTTTATGTAAGCTTTCACGGAAGGTTATATAGCCTTGTTTTAATATGTTACCAGTGGTAACATCAAAGCATAAGCTTACGTTTCTGATTCACGGGAGGTTAGGTTAGGTTTAGTTTTTTTTTTATATAAGCTTACATTAATGGATTCACTGAAAGTTAGGTTTAGGTTAGTTTTTTTTTATATAATCTTACGTTTCTGAATTCATGAAAGGTTAGTTTTAGGTTATTTTTTTATATAAGCATAGGTTTTTTCTAAATTACCTTTATATATCCTTATTTTAATTTGTTATCACTGGTCACATCCTAAGCTTACGTTTCTGATTCACGGGAGGTTAGGTTAGGTTTAGTTTTTTTTTTATATAACCTTACGTTTCTGAATTCATGAAAGGTTAGGTTTAGGTTAGTTTTATTTTATATAAACATAGCACTGTTGAGTTAGAATGCTAAAGACAGTATTCTCACATCCCGTGCAAGCCATTTTGCTTTATATTAAGTACGCACTGTTAATTTGCGTGCGTTGCATTTCAACAACAATCGAAGCAGAACAACAACAATAGCGTTAACAACGGCGCATCGCATTTTTAGCTGATATCACACTTTCATTTACGTTGGCAGTACCCAATTTGCATGTAATTTTTCGCAAAAACCTTTGTTTACTTCGTGATGTGATTTGCCTATATAACTAAAACACCTAAAACGGGCGGGCAGGTGGGCACCAGCTATAAACGAGACCACATCGTGTTCTAAGCTCACTCTTAAGGTAACTTATTCGCTTTCCTTTTGATTTTATAAGCATTTTCTACGGGCATACTATAAGACAATATTAGCCAAATTTGTTACCAGTTGTTACATCAAAGCACGCGAGTGAAGGAAACGTCTGTTACTAACCTTACGTTTCTGGTTCACAGGAGGTTAGGTTAGGTTAGGCCAGGTTTAGTTTAGTTTCTAAGCTTACATTTCTGGTTTACGGTAGGTTAGGTTAGGATTACTTCTTTTTATATAAGCTTACGTTTCAGAATTCAGGGAAGGTTAGCCTTAGGTTAGGGTTTTTTTTTTTATGTAAGCTTGCATTAACTATCCACCACTGTTACGGTAAAACAACTTCTTTATTACACTGTTATTACAATCAAAATAACCTCTTTATAAAATATAATTTGACAAAAACTATTACATACTTAAAACTTTGGTGCATATTCTTTTGCTGCTTTCAATTAGTGCATGGTGCAACCAGTCTTTGAATGCATTACATTTTCTCAGCGGGAATAACACACGATGAAAAACAAGAAGAACAAGAAGAGAAAACACTACTAACAACTGCACATTGCATTTCTGGTGGATGTTCATTTAGGTTGGCAGTTCCCACTATACATCTTCAACGAAAAAAATGCCTACGTTTGTTTTGTTTTGTACGCGATTCGCCTATATCAATGAAACACCGTCAAAGGGCGGGCAGGTGGACACAAGCTACTGAACAGATCAAATCTACTTCTAAACTCACTCACAAGGTAAATTATTCGCTTTTCTTTGGCTAATTTAAGCTACTTCGACGGGCCACAACTAGAGTAGATTAGCCCAGAAAAACTGCGCTGCTGTAATAGAAAATCGCAAAACAATAAATGTAGTACAGCTAAATAAGGGCAAACTTCCGTATTAGATTGTGTGTTATATATTTGTAGTGATTTCTCCCATAATCTGATACAGAAAAATGGCCGTTTTTTATATGAACTTTGGTTTCTGATTCACAGGAGCGGTAGGTTAGGTTTAGTTTTTCTTTTTATATAAACTTTGGTTTCTAATCCCCAAAGGCAATAGGTTAGGTGAGGTGTAGGTTTTTTTAATATAAAATTTGGCTTATGATTTCTGGGAGCAATAGGTTAGGTTAAGTTGAGTTTTTTTATGTGTGCTTCATTGCTACTAGTTGTTCTGTGGAGGGCAGCATGTTGTATAATAGCTCCACTAATTCATCTTTCTCCCAAAATCTGTAGTAAACTTGAACATTTGTCACTCACTGCCATTGCCATCTATTTATTTGCTCTCAATCTCATGTCACTCACCCTTATGCTACACTTTGCTGCACTTTCTAACCCCAATCTGCTAAATTTCTATTCTCCATTAATTTTTGCATTATTCAGTTGGCAGCACTACATCAAAATATTACCAAATTCGCCTTTATAAGAACACAATTTTCCGTGGAGGGTGGGGGATGTTCCATTAACCGATGCAACATCTATTATGAATTGATTCCATAAGAATTATCATCTTAGATCCTTCTTTATGTATACAGAATTTTGTCCCTGGTTCTTAAATGTTTGAAACTAGAGGCAGTTTATTTTAAAATGTGGTAATTCAGTGCAGTTACTCTTATTTGCTAAGACGACTGCACACAACACCTTATTGATGTACCAATATCACCACTGTATATTTGCTGCATGCTAACCACTACCTATGTATTATTTGACATCACTAGACATTAAACAAGCATAGAGCCCACATATATAATGTTGAAATGTGCATGTTATTTTTAAATGCACATTTCCCATAGGAGAACAAGCTGGAAAACCAACAGATGTCGGATAGAATGAATATACACATTATATAAGTAATGTGTGTTTTCTATAACTGAAGTGTGCATAAAGATGGGTATAAACACATAAATATTTGCAAATTGCTTGCGAATACATGCAAATAAAGAGCAAAAACGCTGTGAAACAAAACATCTAGATCAAGCCAAACACAAATAGTGTTTAAAGCAAAGCATACGTGAACTACAAATAAATGTGCATGAAACTAATGGGAAAAGCAAGAAGTATATATTAGCATTTTCAACTTTTTTTTTCAAATTTGATACCTAGGTTTCACCAAAAATACTTGTTTTGAGGCTTGCTGAATTAAAAGAAAGAACATTTCACTTATTCTGCCATGTAACTAGTAGGTAGATAAGATTTTACATTCCAACCAAAAATTCAATATCAAGATTTTATGGAAATACATGTTTTGAGGCCCTCTGATAAAAAAAGCATGTTTACATATTCTACCATGTACTTAGTGGGTAGAGAAAGTTTATTCCACCCAAAAACTTAGTATTAGGATTTTACTGGAAATACATGTTTTGAGGCACCCTGAATCCAAGGAAGCCTTTTTACTTTCACTACTGGTACCTAGTAGGTAAGGCAGGTTTTGCAAAAATTTGATATCGAGATTTCACTGAAAATATATGATTTGAATCATTATGATACAAAACAAAGTATTTATAGAAAAACTGTGAAAGCAAAACTTATTAATGAAATGTCAGATAAACACCAAACATGGTGTTTGAGTTCATTACCATCCAAAGATGCCAAACAAAAGTTTTCAAGAGAATATTGCCATCTCAAACTTTCCTTTACATGGAAGATTTTCTGAAAGTTTGGTGTTATAAAATGTGCCTGCAGTGATTTTGATTAAAATATATTTATTAAAAATATTTAGAATATAGTGTATATCTTGAATTTTCTGGGAGTAGCCTTTGAGGTCTCCTTCATAAAGAAGTAATTTTATATTGTCTATTCAAAGTCTTTTTAGACAGTGGAAAGGGAAGATAAGGAATTTGCAAGACCACACAGTAGTAATTACAAACAGCCACCACACAAACCTGACCTTGCTGCAACCTATCCACTGTCTCAATAATTTCTGAACAGATAACGTTATCTTGAATAACTGGTAAGTCTTAAGATGGGCGATAATATACTGCAAAAGAAATATGGATGTCTTAAAAGCACACAAATTATATCAAATAACTTTTTTATAAAGTCAGCCATTTCTGAGATATCCGTTATTAATGATTCACTAGAAAAGGTATTGCATTCCATCCAAAAATTCAAAATAAAAATTTCACTGGAAATACATGCTTTGAGACCTCCAGAACCCAAAATCATTTTATTGAAAAAAGGTCCGTGTGTGTTTTTGTTTGTATGTGTCTGAACAGCATAAACCAAAATGAAATGTCGGATAAATACGAACTTGGTATTCACATACAATACTTTCTAGAGTTGAGACATCCAGATTTTCAAGATAACCTCTCCACCACAAACCAGTCTTTACATAGAACACTTTTCAAATTTTTTTTATTTTTTTCTAAAACATGGCCCTAAACGACTTTGATTAAAATACCATGTATTAAGATATTTACATTACAAATCAAATGTATATCTTGAATTTGCTGGTAATAGCCTATGAAGTCCTCTTCATCTGGAAGGAATTTTGTATAATCTTGTATAACTGGTTAGCGTTAGCGATAGGTAATGAAAAGTACCATAAAAAAAATATAGAGTCTTTAAAATACAATTTGTTTAAAATAATATTTTATGACGTCTGCCATTTCAGGGATATCCATTATTGAATGTTTGAATTGTTCTATTCTTGTGATTCTTTTTTTTAAGTCCTGTCAATTTTTAGTTGTTTTTTGCAATTGCTTGGAAGCAATATGGAAGTTTAAGGCTAGCATATAGCGTCCAGTTCTTAAACATTTGATTATCGCTATTCCCTTTGTAGCTATAACAAAATGTGTAATGTAGCTATTTCTGCAAAGGTTTATTTGGATGAAAATATAGTAGATAGAAATAAGCTTTAGTAGGAATAATTTGTATACTCAGAATAAAGAGTCCTATGAATGTATCACATCAGTTAGTCTTTGTATAGAGCCACACAAAAAGCTAAGGTTTTTAGATAGGAATGCCGAATTATTTTTAATTGACCATGTGTCAATAAACCCTGAACTATTTCAATAGATGATGCAACATTTTTGTCCAGCTCAATTACAACAGCATAGAACTTTCAAAGTTTGTTGCACAGTACAAAACTGAATTAAATCAGTGTCACAGTGTGTGACCACTGGTGCAGGGGAAGAAGAAGGTATGGATATTTTTCTTTGAGATCAATCCTCAATGGTGATTTAAGAAAGATGTTTTCCCATTTGAGACAAGTGTAACCACGTTGGGATATAGGAGTCTGATACATTCACATAATCTGTGAATAGCATAAACTACACAAGTGACATGAATCATTTTTGGGAAACTCACAGACAGGACTTTACCCACTTCTATCATGCCATAGTGCAACATGTGTTAGAAAGAGTAATACTTGTTGTATTTTATATGATTTGACAATATCATATGCTTAGTTTCATTGAGTAGCCTCACAATCATTATATTATTTAATACGGATATTTCTTTACACACCACAAAATATGTCTGTTCACTAACCATTTTGTCATTTTTCAATACAACGACATCAACATTAACTATTTTTCTGAAACTTGAATCTTGGGTTTCATCAATGGTTACCCAAAGTTTTTCATTTTTACATACTGCCTTAATTTTTTTTCAAAGTTTCATCATAGCACTTAAAAGGTAGTTCTTTCTTAATGCTTATTCCTCAGGAGGCTCAGTTTAGATATATTTAAACCAAAAGTTCTTAAGTTGAACATTATTGGCTCTTTTGAGTGGGAATTCATCTGCTACAAATGCTCTGATTAATCTAAACAATACTGGGAACACTTTGATTGTCTGACACTTGAATAAGCCAGTTTGCATACCAATTGTTGTGAATTCACACGAGTTGCAGCAACAATGCGTGTATTTCCAGATTGAGTGACTTGTGAACACTGATCTGCAGTGACTTACGAACTCTGATCCATAAGGAAAAACTTGCTGTTTTTCCTTATGGTTGGCAAGCAAAACTTTATTGTCCATAGTAAATATGTTTTTAAATTCATATAGTATTGCTGAGTATGCGATTTAACACTTGTTCATAAGAACTGAAGAATGAACGCAGCATTCACACACTTCATTGCAAGTGCTCAGTCTAGCAGTATAAACATAGTATGAAATACACAGATAGCAAATGGGGAATGACCAGCATGTCAGCAAATTCGATAATAGCCTAATCTATTCTGATTACCTTAGACACCATTATATGGTTAACATTCTCTGATTCCTATAATGGAATACAAGTAAATCCAAATATATTGTATATATTCATAAGAGAATAAATTAAAATTATGCAGGCTAAATAATAGCAACAATAGAAAATTAATTAAGATTTATACATGGAAGATTATATGAAAATATGCATTTAAATATTTTTTTCATACAAATGTATGTTTATGTAAATAAGATTTCATATTTACGCTTATTATGGGCATTTATTCAGAGTTTTCCCCTTTTGGTAGTCATTTATGTATTTGCAGAAAAAATATTTATTTACATAAGAATCTGCTCCTTAATTATAATCTCCAGTTAGTGATTCATCCTTCCTCATCATTATTAACTCAATTGCTCTTGTGTTCATACAGCGGTGGTCTGTTGTGTGTTTTTAATGTAAAGTCAATCTTGATAACACTAATAGCCTTTTGTTTTCTACAGGCTGTGAAATGGATAGCAAAACAAAAGTTAAAGAAGAAATTGATTTTCTAGAAGAAGAGATATCAATTGACAAAGACTTTTCATCCTCCAGTCCTGAAAGAATATTTGAGTGTGATGCTACCACAAGTCAATCTGGCTTTAAAATGGACCACAAAGTAAATATCAAAAAGGAAATTGATAGTTTGCAACCAGGCTCAACAAATGAGAGTGTGTATTTTTCCAAAAATTTTGGAAATGAATTTATGAATGATACTGTTACGTATAATGATTTTAAATTGTGTAATAATACAGAAACAAAAGAGTTGGCTTTTGTTTCTGATACATGTTTTCAAAAAGAGGAGAAGTGTTTTTCTATAGATCTTGTAAAGAAGATAAAGAAGGAGTTTATCACATATGATGAATTGAGTGTTCAAAGGACGTCAATAGAGACAGGATGCCAAACAGCACCATTGGGTTCAAACATTTTATTGCAGAGTGAAAACAAGGTAAGTTGACTGGAATATGTTATAGTTAACACTTTGAAATGTTCATTATACACAACAAAGTTAATTCCTGTCTTCAAAGATCATGTATGGTAGAATTTATAATGATGCAATTCAACACTTGGGTCCATAGTAGTTGATGGAGAATTGGTATTGATAGGTGTTTAAAGCAGTGGTTAAATCAGCAGTTCTAAATATTTAACTTGCTTTGGCGATTCTAGCATGAAATAATGTAGTGTGTGATTTCCAGTTTAACTGATTATCTATGAGCAACTCGCACACATTAGCATTTTCAAAACTACTTTCATTATTTTCTGAGTTAATGTTTGAACATTTGGAAGCATATGTAAAGAATCTTGTTTAATTAGTTCTGTTAAATTTAATACAGACTTTGTTCAATGCAAACCATTTACACTTCATTATGTTAATTAACTGCCCAACTCAACCAAATTACAATATAAAAGTCTGCTTTTTAAATAATATTATTTCTTAGTGTAAAATATGGATAGCTAGTAACAGTGATATGAATTTGAAATTATATAGAAAATGTGAGTTAAAATTAGATGTTAGGAGAAGAACTGTGATTCAAATTTTGTATATAACACTATTTCTGTTTATAGTTATATACCATTTTTAAGAGAACGTTCAATATGCCTAATACTTTTTGTAAGAAAGAAAAATCTTATTCTGTATACTGAAAATAATTACATTAATACTGCATGATTATCCAAATAATTTTTAAGAAATAAAACTGGAGTTACCTTGTTACAGTGCGGGAAGCCAGAGGACTTGAAAACAGCTGATTCATATAGGTAAGTTCTCACAATACACAATATCACAACTTGACTTTATAACTTTAGTCCATCATTTTATATCTGATAATGCTTGCAAACTGTCCAAGTGATTAGATTAAAGCTTACTATAAAGATGTCAGTGATATCTGAGTTCCTATTACCAAGAATGAGGATTACAGTAAATCTCAGTTTTCTTTGCTATATTTTGATTATCTTACAAAATTATCAGATATGCGTATAATGCTGAGCATGTGAGATACACAAAGTATTAAAATCTTTGTTATCTCAGAGACAGTGAATATGTTTTATTGAGGTTAGCAGATAATAGTTTCAATATCACAAGTATATCTGCTGCTGCGACTGCTTACAGTATGCAGAAACCTGAATATTATATATAATATAACAATGGCTGTTATATATTTAATTCGTTTACTGTCAGTTTTAGTTATGGCAGACATGCTTTGAGAAATATTATCTAACTTGTCCAACATAGAACCCTCAGTTATACCTGATGATGTTGATGGTCCATGCTTTGATGGGAACCCCCTGTCTTGACCTCTCTTTGCAGGTAGGGGGAGCATTGAGAGTATTACAGTGCTACATCTGAAAATATTAGGGTTGCAGCTAATTGTATTTGCTGTTACTAATCAGGCCACTCCCTCTATTCCCTTGCTGATGGAAGTCATATATGTGCTTAAAACGAAATACTGGCTGCAGTGTGAAAATCCTCATTTACTCCAGTCTGTACCTCTGTTAACTTTTACATGATTTCCTTCTTCACAAGACTCGTATTACTCTGGTTTACCAGACAAGCGATAACTCTCCAATTAAACCTAACCGGTTAAAGGATGCTAAACTAGAAGATAAAAACAGTTGTAAAATGTCTGTTGTCAATATATTGAACTAGGACTAATAACAGAACAATAACTGCACTCCATTGACAGATACCTCACAGTTGTAAAATGTCTGTCTGTTGTCAATATATTGAATTAGGACTAATAACAGAACAATAACTGCACTCCATTGACAGACACCTCACAGTTGTAAAATGTCTGTTGTCAATATATTGAACTAGGACTAATAATGGAACAATAACTGCACTCCATTCACAGATACCTCACAGTTGTAAAATGTCTGTCTGTTGTCAATATATTGAACTAGGACTAATAACAGAACAATAACTGCACTCCATTGACAGATACCTCACAGTTGTAAAATGTCTGTCTGTTGTCAATATATTGAATTAGGACTAATAACAGAACAATAACTGCACTCCATTGACAGATATCTCACAGTTGTAAAATGTCTGTCTGTTGTCAATATATTGAATTAGGACTAATAACAGAACAATAACTGCACTCCATTGACAGATACCACACAGTTGTAGAATGTCTGTTGTCAATATATTGAATTAAGACTAATACGAGAACAATAACTGCACTGCATTGACAGATACCTCACAGTTATAGAATATCTGTTTTCAATATATTGAACTATGACTAATAACGGAACAATAACTGAACTCCATTGACAGATACCTCACAGTGTAGAATATCTGTTGTCAATATATTGAACTAGGACTAATAACAGAATCAATAACTGCACTCCATTGACAGATACCTCACAGTTGTAGAGTATCTGTTGTCGATATATTGAACTATGATTAATAACGGAACAATAACTGCACTCCATTGACAGATACCTCACAGTATAGAAAATCTGTTGTCAATATATTGAACTATGACTAATAACGGAACAATAACTGCACTCCATTGACAGATACCTCACAGTTGTAGAATATCTGTTGTCAATATATCGAACTAGGACTAATAACGGAACAATAACTGCACTCAGTTAACAGATACGTCATAGTTGTAGAATATTTGTTGTCAATATATTGAACTAGGACTAATAACACAACAATAACTGCACTCCATTGACAGATACCTCATAGTTGTAGAATATTTGTTGTCAATATATTGAACTATGACTAATAACGGAACAATAACTGCACTCCATTGACAGATACCTCACAGTTGTAGAATATATGTTGTCAATATATTTAACTAGGACTAATAACAGAACAATAACTGCACTCCATTGACAGATACCTCACAGTTGTAAAATGTCTGTTGTCAATATATTGAACTAGGACTAATAAGAGAACAATAACTGCACTATATTGACAGATACCTCATGGTTGTAAAATGTCTGTTGTCAATATATTGAACTAGGACTAATAAGACAACAATAACTGCACTCTATTGACAGATACCTCACAGTTGTAAAATGTCTGTTGTCAATATATTGATCTAGAACTAATAACAGAACAATAACTGCACTCAATTCACAGATACCTCACATTTGTAGAGTATCTGTTGTCAATATATTGAATTAGGACTAATAACAGAACAATAACTGCACTCTATTGACAGATACCTCACAGTTGTAAAATGTCTGTTGTCAATATATTAAACTGGGACTAATAAGAGAACAATAACTGCACTCTATTGACAGATACCTCACGGTTGTAAAATGTCTGTTGTCAATATATTGAACTAGGACTAATAAGAGAACAATAACTGCACTCTACTGACAGATACCTCACAGTTGTAAAATGTCTGTTGTCAATATATTGAACTAGGACTAATAAGAGAACAATAATTGCACTCTATTGACAGATACCTCACAGTTGTAAAATGTCTGTTGTCAATATATTGAACTAGGACTAATAACAGAACAATAACTGCACTCTATTGACAGATACCTCACAGTTGTAAAATGTCTGTTGTCAATATATTGAACTGGGACTAATAAGAGAACAATAACTGCACTCTATTGACAGATACCTCACGGTTGTAAAATGTCTGTTGTCAATATATTGAACTAGGACTAATAAGAGAACAATAACTGCACTCTACTGACAGATACCTCACAGTTGTAGAATATCTGTTGTCAATATATTGAACTAGGACTAATAACGGAACAATAACTGCACTCCATTGACAGATACCTCACAGTTGTAGAATATATGTTGTCAATATATTGCACTAGGACTAATAACAGAACAATAACTGCACTCCATTGACAGATACCTCACAGTTGTAAAATGTCTGTTGGCAATATATTGAACTAGGACTAATAACAGAACAATAACTGTACTCCATTCACGGATACCTCACAGTTGTAAAACGTCTGTTGGCAATATATTGAACTAGGACTAATAACAGAATAATAACTGCACTCAGTTGACAGGTACCTCACAGTTGTAAAACGTCTGTTGGCAATATGTTGAATTAGGACTAATAACAGAAAAATAACTGCACTCCATTGACAGACACCTCACAGTTGTAAAATGTCTGTTGTCAATATAATGAACTAGGACTAATAATGGAACAATAACTGCACTCCATTCACAGATACCTCACAGTTGTAAAATGTCTGTCTGTTGTCAATATATTGAACTAGGACTAATAACAGAACAATAACTGCACTCCATTGACAGATACCTCACAGTTGTAAAATGTCTGTCTGTTGTCAATATATTGAATTAGGACTAATATCAGAACAATAACTGCACTCCATTGACAGATACCTCACAGTTGTAAAATGTCTGTCTGTTGTCAATATATTGAATTAGGACTAATAACAGAACAATAACTGCAATCCATTGACAGATACCTCACAGTTGTAAAATGTCTGTCTGTTGTCAATATATTGAATTAGGACTAATAACAGAACAATAACTGCACTCCATTGACAGATACCTCACTGTTGTAAAATGTCTGTCTTGTCAGTATATTGAACTAGGACTAATAAAAGAACAATAACTGCACTCCATTAACAGATACCACACAGTTGTAGAATGTCTGTTGTCAATATATTGAATTAAGACTAATACGAGAACAATAACTGCACTGCATTGACAGATACCTCACAGTTATAGAATATCTGTTGTCAATATATTGAACTAGGACTAATAACAGAATCAATAACTGCACTCCATTGACAGATACCTCACAGTTGTAGAGTATCTGTTGTCGATATATTGAACTATGATTAATAACGGAACAATAACTGCACTCCATTGACAGATACCTCACAGTGTAGAATATCTGTTGTCAATATATTGAACTAGGACTAATAACGGAACAATAACTGCACTCCATTGACAGATACCTCACAGTTGTAGAACATCTGTTGTCAATATATTGAACTATGACTAATAACGGAACAATAACTGCACTCCATTGACAGATACCTCACAGTTGTAGAATATCTGTTGTCAATATATTGAACTAGGACTAATAATGGAACAATACCTGCACTCAGTTAACAGATACGTCATAGTTGTAGAATATTTGTTGTCAATATATTGAACTAGGACTAATAAAACAACAATAACTGCACTCCATTGACAGATACCTCATAGTTGTAGAATATTTGTTGTCAATATATTGAACTATGACTAATAACGGAACAATAACTGCACTCCATTGACAGATACCTCACAGTTGTAGAATATTTGTTGTCAATATATGGAACTAGGACTAATAACAGAACAATAACTGCACTCCATTGACAGATACCTCACAGTTGTAAAATGTCTGTTGTCAATATATTGAACTAGGACTAATAAGAGAACAATAACTGCACTCTATTGACAGATACCTCATGGTTGTAAAATGTCTGTTGTCAATATATTGAACTAGGACTAATAACAGAACAATAACTGCACTCCATTGACAGATACCTCACTGTTGTAAAATGTCTGTCTTGTCAGTATATTGAACTAGGACTAATAAAAAACAATAACTGCACTCCATTGACAGATACCACACAGGTGTAGAATGTCTGTTGTCAATATATTGAATTAAGACTAATACGAGAACAATAGCTGCACTGCATTGACAGATACCTCACAGTTATAGAATATCTGTTGTCAATATATTGAACTAGGACTAATAACAGAATCAATAACAGCACTCCATTGACAGATACCTCACAGTTGTAGAGTATCTGTTGTCGATATATTGAACTATGATTAATAACGGAACAATAACTGCACTCCATTGACAGATACCTAGCAGTGTAGAACATCTGTTGTCAATATATTGAACTAGGACTAATAACGGAACAATAACTGCACTCCATTGACAGATACCTCACAGTGTAGAATATCTGTTGTCAATATATTGAACTATGACTAATAACGGAACAATAACTGCACTCCATTGACAGATACCTCACAGTTGTAGAATATCTGTTGTCAATATATTGAACTAGGACTAATAACGGAACAATAACTGCACTCAGTTAACAGATACGTCATAGTTGTAGAATATTTGTTGTCAATATATTGAACTAGGACTAATAACACAACAATAACTGCACTCCATTGACAGATACCTCATAGTTGTAGAATATTTGTTGTCAATATATTGAACTATGACTAATAACGGAACAATAACTGCACTCCATTGACAGATACCTCACAGTTGTGGAATATTTGTTGTCAATATATTGAACTAGGACTAATAACAGAACAATAACTGCACTCCATTGACAGATACCTCACTGTTGTAAAATGTCTGTCTTGTCAGTATATTGAACTAGGACTAATAAAAGAACAATAACTGCACTCCATTGACAGATACCACACAGTTGTAAAATGTCTGTTGTCAATATATTGATCTAGGACTAATAACAGAACAATAACTGCACTCAATTCACAGATACCTCACATTTGTAGAGTATCTGTTGTCAATATATTGAATTAGGACTAATAACACAATAATAACTGCATTCTATTGACATACCTCACAGTTGTAAAATGTCTGTTGTCAATATATTAAACTGGGACTAATACGAGAACAATAACTGCACTCTATTGACAGATACCTCACAGTTGTAAAATGTCTGTTGTCAATATATTGAACTGGGACTATTAAGAGAACAATAACTGCACTCTATTGACAGATACCTCACGGTTGTAAAATGTCTGTTGTCAATATATTGAACTAGGACTAATAACAGAACAATAACTGCACTCTATTGACAGATTCCTCACAGTTGTAAAATGTCTGTTGTCAATATATTGAACTGGGACTAATAAGAGAACAATAACTGCACTCTATTGACAGATACCTCACAGTTGTAAAATGTCTGTTGTCAATATATTGAACTGGGACTAATAAGAGAACAATAACTGCACTCTATTGACAGATACCTCACGGTTGTAAAATGTCTGTTGTCAATATATTGAACTAGGACTAATAAGAGAACAATAACTGCACTCTATTGACAGATACCTCACAGTAGTAAAATGTCTGTTGTCAATATATTGAACTAGGACTAATAACAGAACAATAACCACTCCATTGACAGATACCTTACAGTTGTAAAATGTGTGTTGTCAATATATTGAACTAGGACTAATAAGAGAACAATAACTGCACTCTATTGACAGATACCTCACAGTTGTAAAACGTCTGTTGGCAATATATTGAACTAGGACTAATAAGAGAACAATAACTGCACTCTACTGACAGATACCTCACAGCTGTAAAATGTCTGTCTGTTGTCAATATATTGAATTAGGACTAATAACAGAACAATAACTGCAATCCATTGACAGATACCTCACAGTTGGAAAATGTCTGTCTGTTGTCAATATATTGAATTAGGACTAATAACAGAACAATAACTGCACTCCATTGACAGATACCTCACTGTTGTAAAATGTCTGTCTTGTCAGTATATTGAACTAGGACTAATAAAAGTACAATAACTGCACTCCATTGACAGATACCACACAGTTGTAGAATGTCTGTTGTCAATATATTGAATTAAGACTAATACGAGAACAATAACTGCACTGCATTGACAGATACCTCACAGTTATAGAATATCTGTTGTCAATATATTGAACTAGGACTAATAACAGAATCAATAACTGCACTCCATTGACAGATACCTCACAGTTGTAGAGTATATGTTGTCGATATATTGAACTATGATTAATAACAGAACAATAACTGCACTCCATTGACAGATACCTCACAGTGTAGAATATCTGTTGTCAATATATTGAACTAGGACTAATAATGGAACAATAACTGCACTCCATTGACAGATACCTCACAGTTGTAGAACATCTGTTGTCAATATATTGAACTATGACTAATAACGGAACAATAACTGCACTCCATTGACAGATACCTCACAGTTGTAGAATATATTTTGTCAATATATTGAACTAGGACTAATAACGGAACAATACCTGCACTCAGATAACAGATACGTCATAGTTGTAGAATATTTGTTGTCAATATATTGAACTAGGACTAATAACACAACAATAACTGCACTCCATTGACAGATACCTCATAGTTGTAGAATATTTGTTGTCAATATATTGAACTATGACTAATAACGGAACAATAACTGCACTCCATTGACAGATACCTCACAGTTGTAGAATATTTGTTGTCAATATATTGAACTAGGACTAATAACAGAACAATAACTGCACTCCATTGACAGATACCTCACAGTTGTAAAATATCTGTTGTCAATATATTGAACTAGGACTAATAAGAGAACAATAACTGCACTCTATTTACAGATACCTAATGGTTGTAAAATGTCTGTTGTCGATATATTGAACTAGGAATAATAACAGAACAATAACTGCACTCCATTGACAGATACCTCACTGTTGTAAAATGTCTGTCTTGTCAGTATATTGAACTAGGACTAATAATAGAACAATAACTGCACTCCATTGACAGGTACCACACAGTTGTAGAATGTCTGTTGTCAATATATTGAATTACGACTAATACGAGAACAATAACTGCACTGCATTGACAGATACCTCACAGTTATAGAATGTCTGTTGTCAATATATTGAACTAGGACTAATAACAGAATCAATAACAGCACTCCATTGACAGATACCTCACAGTTGTAGAGTATCTGTTGTCGATATATTGAACTATGATTAATAACGGAACAATAACTGCACTCCATTGACAGATACCTCACAGTGTAGAATATCTGTTGTCAATATATTGAACTAGGACTAATAACGGAACAATAACTGCACTCCATTTACAGATACCTCACAGTGTAGAATATCTGTTGTCAATATATTGAACTATGACTAATAACGGAACAATAACTGCACTCCATTTACAGATACCTCACAGTTGTAGAATATCTGTTGTCAATATATTGAACTATGACTAATAACGGAACAATAACTGCACTGCATTGACAGATACCTAACAGTTATAGAATATCTGATGTCAATATATTGAACTATGACTAATAACGGAACAATAACTGCACTCCATTTACAGATACCTCACAGTTGTAGAATATCTGTTGTCAATATATTGAACTATGACTAATAATGGAACAATAACTGCACTCCATTGACAGATACCTCACAGTTGTAGAATACCTGTTGTCAATATATTGAACTAGGACTAATAACGGAACAATAACAGCACTCCATTGACAGATACCTCATAGTTGTAGAATATCTGTTGTCAATATATTGAACTAGGACTAATAACGGAACAATAACTGCACTCCATTGACAGATACCTCACAGTGTAGAATATCTGTTGTCAATATATTGAACTATGATTAATAACGGAACAATAACTGCACTCCATTGACAGATACCTCACAGTTATAGAATATCTGTTGTCAATATATTGAACTAGGACTAATAACAGAATCAATAACAGCACTCCATTGACAGATACCTCACAGTTGTAGAGTATCTGTTGTCGATATATTGAACTATGATTAATAACGGAACAATAACTGTACTCCATTGACAGATACCTCACAGTTATAGAATTTCTGTTGTCAATATATTGAACTATGACTAATAACGGAACAATAACTGCACTCCATTGACAGATACCTCACAGTGTAGAATATCTGTTGTCAATATATTGAACTATGACTAATAACGGAAAAATAACTGCACTCCATTGACAGATACCTCACAGTTGTAGAACATCTGTTGTCAATATATTGAACTATGACTAATAACGGAACAATAACTGCACTCCATTGACAGATACCTCACAGTTGTAGAATATCTGTTGTCAATATATTGAACTAGGACTAATAACGGAACAATAACTGCACTCCATTGACAGATACCTCACAGTTGTAGAACATCTGTTGTCAATACATTGAACTATGACTAATAACGGAACAATAACTGCACTCCATTGACAGATACCTCACAGTTGTAGAATATCTGTTGTCAATATATAGAACTAGGACTAATAACGGAACAATAACTGCACTCAGTTAACAGATACGTCATAGTTGTAGAATATTTGTTGTCAATATATTGAACTAGGACTAATAACACAACAGTAACTGCACTCCATTGACAGACACCTCATAGTTGTAGAATATTTGTTGTCAATATATTGAACTATGACTAATAACGGAACAATAACTACACTCCATTGACAGATACCTCACAGTTGTAAAATGTCTGTTGTCAATATATTGAACTAGGACTAATAAGAGAACAATAACTGCACTCTATTGACAGATACCTCATGGTTGTAAAATGTCTGTTGTCAATATATTGAAATAGGACTAATAAGACAACAATAACTGCACTCTATTGACAGATACCTCACAGTTGTAAAATGTCTGTTGTCTATATATTGATCTAGGACTAATAACAGAACAATAACTGCACTCAATTCACAGATACCTCACATTTGTAGAGTATCTGTTGTCAATATATTGAATTAGGACTAATAACAGAACAATAACTGCATTCTATTGACATACCTCACAGTTGTAAAATGTCTGTTGTCAATATATTAAACTGGGACTAATAAGAGAACAATAACTGCACTCTATTGACAGATACCTCACAGTTGTAAAATGTCTGTAGTCAATATATTGAACTGGGACTAATAGGAGAACAATAACTGCACTCTATTGACAGATACCTCACTGTTGTAAAATGTCTGTCTTGTCAGTATATTGAACTAGGACTAATAAAAGAACAATAACTGCACTCCGTTGACAGATACCACACAGTTGTAGAATGTCTGTTGTCAATATATTGAATTAAGACTAATACGAGAACAATAACTGCACTGCATTGACAGATACCTCACAGTTATAGAATATCTGTTGTCAATATATTGAACTAGGACTAATAACAGAATCAATAACTGCACTCCATTGACAGATACCTCACAGTTGTAGAGTATCTGTTGTCGATATATTGAACTATGATAAATAACGGAACAATAACTGCAATCCATTGACAGATACCTCACAGTGTAGAATATCTGTTGTCAATATATTGAACTAGGACTAATAACGGAACAATAACTGCACTCCATTGACAGATACCTCACAGTGTAGAATATCTGTTGTCAATATATTGAACTAGGACTAATAACGGAAAAATAACTGCACTCCATTGACAGATACCTCAAGTGTAGAATATCTGTTGTCAATATATTGAACTAGGACAAATAACGGAACAATAACTGCACTCCATTGACAGATACCTCACAGTTGTAGAACATCAGTTGTCAATATATTGAACTATGACTAATAACGGAACAATAACTGCACTCCATTGACAGATACCTCACAGTTGTAGAATATCTGTTGTCAGTATATTGAACTAGGACTAATAACGGAACAATAACAGCACTCCATTGACAGATACCTCACAGTGTAGAATATCTGTTGTCAATATATTGAACTAGGACTAATAACGGAACAATAACTGCACTCCATTGACAGATACCTCACAGTTGTAGAACATCAGTTGTCAATATATTGAACTATGACTAATAACGGAACAATAACTGCACTCCATTGACAGATACCTCACAGTTGTAGAACATCAGTTGTCAATATATTGAACTATGACTAATAACGGAACAATAACTGCACTCCATTGACAGATACCTCACAGTTGTAGAACATCAGTTGTCAATATATTGAACTATGACTAATAACGGAACAATAACTGCACTCCATTGACAGATACCTCACAGTTGTAGAATATCTGTTGTCAATATATTGAATTAGGACTAATAACAGAACAATAACTGCATTCTATTGACATACCTCACAGTTGTAAAATGTCTGTTGTCAATATATTGAACTGGGACTAATAAGAGAACAATAACTGCACTCCATTGACAGATACCTCACAGTAGTAAAATGTCTGTTGTCAATATATTGAACTGGGACTAATAAGAGAACAATAACTGCACTCTATTGACAGATACCTCACGGTTGTAAAATGTCTGTTGTCAATATATTGAACTAGGACTAATAACAGAACAATAACTGCACTCCATTGACAGATACCTCACAGTTGTAAAATGTCTGTTGTCAATATATTGAACTAGGACTAATAAGAGAACAATAACTGCACTCCATTGACAGATACCTCACGGTTGTAAAATGTCTGTTGTCAATATATTGAACTAGGACTAATAACAGAACAATAACTGCACTCCATTGACAGATACCTCACGGTTGTAAAATGTCTGTTGTCAATATATTGAACTAGGACTAATAAGAGAACAATAACTGCACTCTATTGACAGATACCTCACAGTAGTAAAATGTCTGTTGTCAATATATTGAACTAGTACTAATAACAGAACAATAACCACTCCATTGACAGATACCTTACAGTTGTAAAATGTGTGTTGTCAATATATTGAACTAGGACTAATAAGAGAACAATAACTGCACTCTATTGACAGATACCTCACAGTAGTAAAATGTCTGTTGTCAATATATTGAACTGGGACTAATAAGAGAACAATAACTGCACTCTATTGACAGATACCTCACGGTTGTAAAATGTCTGTTGTCAATATATTGAACTAGGACTAATAACAGAACAATAACTGCACTCTATTGACAGATACCTCACAGTTGTAAAATGTCTGTTGTCAATATATTGAACTGGGACTAATAAGAGAACAATAACTGCACTCTATGGACAGATACCTCACAGTTGTAAAATGTCTGTTGTCAATATATTGAACTGGGACTAATAAGAGAACAATAACTGCACTCTATTGACAGATACCTCACGGTTGTAAAATGTCTGTTGTCAATATATTGAACTAGGACTAATAAGAGAACAATAACTGCACTCTATTGACAGATACCTCACAGTTGTAAAACGTCTGTTGGCAATATATTGAACTAGGACTAATAAGAGAACAAAAACTGCACTCTACTGACAGATACCTCACAGTTGGAAAATGTCTGTCTGTTGTCAATATATTGAATTAGGACTAATAACAGAACAATAACTGCACTCCATTGACAGATACCTCACTGTTGTAAAATGTCTGTCTTGTCAGTATATTGAACTAGGACTAATAAAAGAACAATAACTGCACTCCATTGAAAGATACCACACAGTTGTAGAATGTCTGTTGTCAATATATTGAATTAAGACTAATACGAGAACAATAACTGCACTGCATTGACAGTTACCTCACAGTTATAGAATATCTGTTGTCAATATATTGAACTAGGACTAATAACAGAATCAATAACTGCACTCCATTGACAGATACCTCACAGTTGTAGAGTATATGTTGTCGATATATTGAACTATGATTAATAACGGAACAATAACTGCACTCCATTGACAGATACCTCACAGTGTAGAATATCTGTTGTCAATATATTGAACTAGGACTAATAACGGAACAATAACTGCACTCCATTGACAGATACCTCACAGTTGTAGAACATCTGTTGTCAATATATTGAACTATGACTAATAACGGAACAATAACTGCACTCCATTGACAGATACCTCACAGTTGTAGAGTATATGTTGTCGATATATTGAACTATGATTAATAACGGAACAATAACTGCACTCCATTGACAGATACCTCACAGTTGTAGAATATTTGTTGTCAATATATTGAACTAGGACTAATAACAGAACAATAACTGCACTCCATTGACAGATACCTCATGGTTGTAAAATGTCTGTTGTCAATATATTGAACTAGGACTAATAAGACAACAATAACTGCACTCTATTGACAGATACCTCACAGTTGTAAAATGTCTGTTGTCTATATATTGATCTAGGACTAATAACAGAACAATAACTGCACTCAATTCACAGATACCTCACATTTGTAGAGTATCTGTTGTCAATATATTGAATTAGGACTAATAACAGAAAAATAACTGCACTCCATTGACAGACACCTCACAGTTGTAAAATGTCTGTTGTCAATATAATGAACTAGGACTAATAATGGAACAATAACTGCACTCCATTCACAGATACCTCACAGTTGTAAAATGTCTGTCTGTTGTCAATATATTGAACTAGGACTAATAACAGAACAATAACTGCACTCCATTGACAGATACCTCACAGTTGTAAAATGTCTGTCTGTTGTCAATATATTGAATTAGGACTAATATCAGAACAATAACTGCACTCCATTGACAGATACCTCACAGTTGTAAAATGTCTGTCTGTTGTCAATATATTGAATTAGGACTAATAACAGAACAATAAATGCAATCCATTGACAGATACCTCACAGTTGTCAAATGTCTGTCTGTTGTCAATATATTGAATTAGGACTAATAACAGAACAATAACTGCACTCCATTGACAGATACCTCACTGTTGTAAAATGTCTGTCTTGTCAGTATATTGAACTAGGACTAATAAAAGAACAATAACTGCACTCCATTGACAGATACCACACAGTTGTAGAATGTCTGTTGTCAATATATTGAATTAAGACTAATACAAGAACAATAACTGCACTGCATTGACAGATACCTCACAGTTATAGAATATCTGTTGTCAATATATTGAACTAGGACTAATAACAGAATCAATAACTGCACTCCATTGACAGATACCTCACAGTTGTAGAGTATCTGTTGTCGATATATTGAACTATGATTAATAATGGAACAATAACTGCACTCCATTGACAGATACCTCACAGTGTAGAATATCTGTTGTCAATATATTGAACTAGGACTAATAACGGAACAATAACTGCACTCCATTGACAGATACCTCACAGTTGTAGAACATCTGTTGTCAATATATTGAACTATGACTAATAACGGAACAATAACTGCACTCCATTGACAGATACCTCACAGTTGTAGAATATCTGTTGTCAATATATTGAACTAGGACTAATAATGGAACAATACCTGCACTCAGTTAACAGATACGTCATAGTTGTAGAATATTTGTTGTCAATATATTGAACTAGGACTAATAACACAACAATAACTGCACTCCATTGACAGATACCTCATAGTTGTAGAATATTTGTTGTCAATATATTGAACTATGACTAATAACGGAACAATAACTGCACTCCATTGACAGATACCTCACAGTTGTAGAATATCTGTTGTCAATATATTGAACTATGATTAATAACGGAACAATAACTGCACTCCATTGACAGATACCTCACAGTTATAGAATATCTGTTGTCAATATATTGAACTAGGACTAATAACAGAATCAATAACAGCACTCCATTGACAGATACCTCACAGTTGTAGAGTATCTGTTGTCGATATATTGAACTATGACTAATAACGGAACAATAACTGCACTCCATTGACAGATACCTCACAGTGTAGAATATCTGTTGTCAATATATTGAACTATGACTAATAACGGAAAAATAACTGCACTCCATTGACAGATACCTCACAGTTGTAGAACATCTGTTGTCAATATATTGAACTATGACTAATAACGGAACAATAACTGCACTCCATTGACAGATACCTCACAGTTGTAGAATATCTGTTGTCAATATATTGAACTAGGACTAATAACGGAACAATAACTGCACTCCATTGACAGATACCTCACAGTTGTAGAACATCTGTTGTCAATACATTGAACTATGACTAATAACGGAACAATAACTGCACTCCATTGACAGATACCTCACAGTTGTAGAATATCTGTTGTCAATATATAGAACTAGGACTAATAACGGAACAATAACTGCACTCAGTTAACAGATACGTCATAGTTGTAGAATATTTGTTGTCAATATATTGAACTAGGACTAATAACACAACAGTAACTGCACTCCATTGACAGATACCTCATAGTTGTAGAATATTTGTTGTCAATATATTGAACTATGACTAATAACGGAACAATAACTACACTCCATTGACAGATACCTCACAGTTGTAAAATGTCTGTTGTCAATATATTGAACTAGGACTAATAAGAGAACAATAAGTGCACTCTATTGACAGATACCTCATGGTTGTAAAATGTCTGTTGTCAATTTATTGAACTAGGACTAATAAGACAACAATAACTGCACTCTATTGACAGATACCTCACAGTTGTAAAATGTCTGTTGTCTATATATTGATCTAGGACTAATAACAGAACAATAACTGCACTCAATTCACAGATACCTCACATTTGTAGAGTATCTGTTGTCAATATATTGAATTAGGACTAATAACAGAACAATAACTGCATTCTATTGACATACCTCACAGTTGTAAAATGTCTGTTGTCAATATATTAAACTGGGACTAATAAGAGAACAATAACTGCACTCTATTGACAGATACCTCACAGTTGTAAAATGTCTGTAGTCAATATATTGAACTGGGACTAATAGGAGAACAATAACTGCACTCTATTGACAGATACCTCACTGTTGTAAAATGTCTGTCTTGTCAGTATATTGAACTAGGACTAATAAAAGAACAATAACTGCACTCCGTTGACAGATACCACACAGTTGTAGAATGTCTGTTGTCAATATATTGAATTAAGACTAATACGAGAACAATAACTGCACTGCATTGACAGATACCTCACAGTTATAGAATATCTGTTGTCAATATATTGAACTAGGACTAATAACAGAATCAATAACTGCACTCCATTGACAGATACCTCACAGTTGTAGAGTATCTGTTGTCGATATATTGAACTATGATAAATAACGGAACAATAACTGCAATCCATTGACAGATACCTCACAGTGTAGAATATCTGTTGTCAATATATTGAACTAGGACTAATAACGGAACAATAACTGCACTCCATTGACAGATACCTCACAGTGTAGAATATCTGTTGTCAATATATTGAACTAGGACTAATAACGGAAAAATAACTGCACTCCATTGACAGATACCTCAAGTGTAGAATATCTGTTGTCAATATATTGAACTAGGACTAATAACGGAACAATAACTGCACTCCTATGACAGATACCTCACAGTTGTAGAACATCAGTTGTCAATATATTGAACTATGACTAATAACGGAACAATAACTGCACTCCATTGACAGATACCTCACAGTTGTAGAATATCTGTTGTCAGTATATTGAACTAGGACTAATAACGGAACAATAACAGCACTCCATTGACAGATACCTCACAGTGTAGAATATCTGTTGTCAATATATTGAACTAGGACTAATAACGGAACAATAACTGCACTCCATTGACAGATACCTCACAGTTGTAGAACATCAGTTGTCAATATATTGAACTATGACTAATAACGGAACAATAACTGCACTCCATTGACAGATACCTCACAGTTGTAGAACATCAGTTGTCAATATATTGAACTAAGACTAATAACGGAACAATAACTGCACTCCATTGACAGATACCTCACAGTTGTAGAACATCAGTTGTCAATATATTGAACTATGACTAATAACGGAACAATAACTGCACTCCATTGACAGATACCTCACAGTTGTAGAATATCTGTTGTCAATATATTGAATTAGGACTAATAACAGAACAATAACTGCATTCTATTGACATACCTCACAGTTGTAAAATGTCTGTTGTCAATATATTGAACTGGGACTAATAAGAGAACAATAACTGCACTCCATTGACAGATACCTCACAGTAGTAAAATGTCTGTTGTCAATATATTGAACTGGGACTAATAAGAGAACAATAACTGCACTCTATTGACAGATACCTCACGGTTGTATAATGTCTGTTGTCAATATATTGAACTAGGACTAATAACAGAACAATAACTGCACTCTATTGACAGATACCTCACAGTTGTAAAATGTCTGTTGTCAATATATTGAACTGGGACTAATAAGAGAACAATAACTGCACTCTATTGACAGATACCTCACAGTTGTAAAATGTCTGTTGTCAATATATTGAACTGGGACTAATAAGAGAACAATAACTGCACTCTATTGACAGATACCTCACGGTTGTAAAATGTCTGTTGTCAATATATTGAACTAGGACTAATAAGAGAACAATAACTGCACTCTATTGACAGATACCTCACAGTAGTAAAATGTCTGTTGTCAATATATTGAACTAGTACTAATAACAGAACAATAACCACTCCATTGACAGATACCTTACAGTTGTAAAATGTGTGTTGTCAATATATTGAACTAGGACTAATAAGAGAACAATAACTGCACTCTATTGACAGATACCTCACAGTAGTAAAATGTCTGTTGTCAATATATTGAACTGGGACTAATAAGAGAACAATAACTGCACTCTATTGACAGATACCTCACAGTTGTAAAATGTCTGTTGTCAATATATTGAACTAGGACTAATAACAGAACAATAACTGCACTCTATTGACAGATACCTCACAGTTGTAAAATGTCTGTTGTCAATATATTGAACTGGGACTAATAAGAGAACAATAACTGCACTCTATGGACAGATACCTCACAGTTGTAAAATGTCTGTTGTCAATATATTGAACTGGGACTAATAAGAGAACAATAACTGCACTCTATTGACAGATACCTCACGGTTGTAAAATGTCTGTTGTCAATATATTGAACTAGGACTAATAAGAGAACAATAACTGCACTCTATTGACAGATACCTCACAGTTGTAAAACGTCTGTTGGCAATATATTGAACTAGGACTAATAAGAGAACAAAAACTGCACTCTACTGACAGATACCTCACAGTTGGAAAATGTCTGTCTGTTGTCAATATATTGAATTAGGACTAATAACAGAACAATAACTGCACTCCATTGACAGATACCTCACTGTTGTAAAATGTCTGTCTTGTCAGTATATTGAACTAGGACTAATAAAAGAACAATAACTGCACTCCATTGAAAGATACCACACAGTTGTAGAATGTCTGTTGTCAATATATTGAATTAAGACTAATACGAGAACAATAACTGCACTGCATTGACAGTTACCTCACAGTTATAGAATATCTGTTGTCAATATATTGAACTAGGACTAATAACAGAATCAATAACTGCACTCCATTGACAGATACCTCACAGTTGTAGAGTATATGTTGTCGATATATTGAACTATGATTAATAACGGAACAATAACTGCACTCCATTGACAGATACCTCACAGTGTAGAATATCTGTTGTCAATATATTGAACTAGGACTAATAACGGAACAATAACTGCACTCCATTGACAGATACCTCACAGTTGTAGAACATCTGTTGTCAATATATTGAACTATGACTAATAACGGAACAATAACTGCACTCCATTGACAGATACCTCACAGTTGTAGAGTATATGTTGTCGACATATTGAACTATGATTAATAACGGAACAATAACTGCACTCCATTGACAGATACCTCACAGTTGTAGAATATTTGTTGTCAATATATTGAACTAGGACTAATAACAGAACAATAACTGCACTCCATTGACAGATACCTCATGGTTGTAAAATGTCTGTTGTCAATATATTGAACTAGGACTAATAAGACAACAATAACTGCACTCTATTGACAGATACCTCACAGTTGTAAAATGTCTGTTGTCTATATATTGATCTAGGACTAATAACAGAACAATAACTGCACTCAATTCACAGATACCTCACATTTGTAGAGTATCTGTTGTCAATATATTGAATTAGGACTAATAACAGAAAAATAACTGCACTCCATTGACAGACACCTCACAGTTGTAAAATGTCTGTTGTCAATATAATGAACTAGGACTAATAATGGAACAATAACTGCACTCCATTCACAGATACCTCACAGTTGTAAAATGTCTGTCTGTTGTCAATATATTGAACTAGGACTAATAACAGAACAATAACTGCACTCCATTGACAGATACCTCACAGTTGTAAAATGTCTGTCTGTTGTCAATATATTGAATTAGGACTAATATCAGAACAATAACTGCACTCCATTGACAGATACCTCACAGTTGTAAAATGTCTGTCTGTTGTCAATATATTGAATTAGGACTAATAACAGAACAATAACTGCAATCCATTGACAGATACCTCACAGTTGTCAAATGTCTGTCTGTTGTCAATATATTGAATTAGGACTAATAACAGAACAATAACTGCACTCCATTGACAGATACCTCACTGTTGTAAAATGTCTGTCTTGTCAGTATATTGAACTAGGACTAATAAAAGAACAATAACTGCACTCCATTGACAGATACCACACAGTTGTAGAATGTCTGTTGTCAATATATTGAATTAAGACTAATACGAGAACAATAACTGCACTGCATTGACAGATACCTCACAGTTATAGAATATCTGTTGTCAATATATTGAACTAGGACTAATAACAGAATCAATAACTGCACTCCATTGACAGATACCTCACAGTTGTAGAGTATCTGTTGTCGATATATTGAACTATGATTAATAACGGAACAATAACTGCACTCCATTGACAGATACCTCACAGTGTAGAATATCTGTTGTCAATATATTGAACTAGGACTAATAACGGAATAATAACTGCACTCCATTGACAGATACCTCACAGTTGTAGAACATCTGTTGTCAATATATTGAACTATGACTAATAACGGAACAATAACTGCACTCCATTGACAGATACCTCACAGTTGTAGAATATCTGTTGTCAATATATTGAACTAGGACTAATAATGGAACAATACCTGCACTCAGTTAACAGATACGTCATAGTTGTAGAATATTTGTTGTCAATATATTGAACTAGGACTAATAACACAACAATAACTGCACTCCATTGACAGATACCTCATAGTTGTAGAATATTTGTTGTCAATATATTGAACTATGACTAATAACGGAACAATAACTGCACTCCATTGACAGATACCTCACAGTTGTAGAATATTTGTTGTCAATATATGGAACTAGGACTAATAACAGAACAATAACTGCACTCCATTGACAGATACCTCACAGTTGTAAAATGTCTGTTGTCAATATATTGAACTAGGACTAATAAGAGAACAATAACTGCACTCTATTGACAGATACCTCATGGTTGTAAAATGTCTGAGTTCAATATATTGAACTAGGACTAATAATAGAACAATAACTGCACTCCATTGACAGATACCTCACTGTTGTAAAATGTCTGTCTTGTCAGTATATTGAACTAGGACTAATAAAAAACAATAACTGCACTCCATTGACAGATACCACACAGTTGTAGAATGTCTGTTGTCAATATATTGAATTAAGACTAATAACAGAATCAATAACAGCACTCCATTGACAGATACCTCACAGTTGTAGAGTACCTGTTGTCGATATATTGAACTATGATTAATAACGGAACAATAACTGCACTCCATTGACAGATACCTAGCAGTGTAGAACATCTGTTGTCAATAAATTGAACTAGGACTAATAACGGAACAATAACTGCACTCCATTGACAGTTACCTCACAGTGTAGAATATCTGTTTTCAATATATGGAACTATGACTAATAACGGAACAATAACTGCACTCCATTGACAGATACCTCACAGTTGTAGAATATCTGTTGTCAATATATTGAACTAGGACTAATAACGGAACAATAACTGCACTCAGTTAACAGATACGTCATAGTTGTAGAATATTTGTTGTCAATATATTGAACTAGGACTAATAACACAACAGTAACTGCACTCCATTGACAGATACCTCATAGTTGTAGAATATTTGTTGTCAATATATTGAACTATGACTAATAACGGAACAATAACTGCACTCCATTGACAGATACCTCACAGTTGTGGAATATTTGTTGTCAATATATTGAACTAGGACTAATAACAGAACAATAACTGCACTCCATTGACAGATACCTCACTGTTGTAAAATGTCTGTCTTGTCAGTATATTGAACTAAGACTAATAAAAAAACAATAACTGCACTCCATTGACAGATACCACACAGTTGTAAAATGTCTGTTGTCAATATATTGATCTAGGACTAATAACAGAACAATAACTGCACTCAATTCACAGATACCTCACATTTGTAGAGTATCTGTTGTCAATATATTGAATTAGGACTAATAACAGAACAATAACTGCATTTTATTGACATACCTCATAGTTGTAAAATGTCTGTTGTCAATATATTGAATTAGGACTAATAACAGAACAATAACTGCATTTTATTGACATACCTCATAGTTGTAAAATGTCTGTTGTCAATATATTAAACTGAGATTAATACGAGAACAATAACTGCACTCTATTGACAGATACCTCACAGTTGTAAAATGTCTGTTGTCAATATAATAAACTGGGACTAATACGAGAACAATAACTGCACTCTATTGACAGATACCTCACAGTTGTAAAATGTCTGTTGTCAATATATTGAACTGGGACTATTAAGAGAACAATAACTGCAGTCTATTGACAGATACCTCACGGTTGTAAAATGTCTGTTGTCAATATATTGAACTAGGACTAATAAGAGAACAATAACTGCACTCTATTGACAGATACCTCACAGTTGTAAAACGTCTGTTGGCAATATATTGAACTAGGACTAATAAGAGAACAAAAACTGCACTCTACTGACAGATACCTCACAGTTGGAAAATGTCTGTCGTTTGTCAATATATTGAATTAGGACTAATAACAGAACAATAACTGCACTCCATTGACAGATACCTCACTGTTGTAAAATGTCTGTCTTGTCAGTATATTGAACTAGGACTAATAAAAGAACAATAACTGCACTCCATTGAAAGATACCACACAGTTGTAGAATGTCTGTTGTCAATATATTGAATTAAGACTAATACGAGAACAATAACTGCACTGCATTGACAGTTACCTCACAGTTATAGAATATCTGTTGTCAATATATTGAACTAGGACTAATAACAGAATCAATAACTGCACTCCATTGACAGATACCTCACAGTTGTAGAGTATATGTTGTCGATATATTGAACTATGATTAATAACGGAACAATAACTGCACTCCATTGACATATACCTCACAGTGTAGAATATCTGTTGTCAATATATTGAACTAGGACTAATAACGGAACAATAACTGCACTCCATTGACAGATACCTCACAGTTGTAGAATATTTGTTGTCAATATATTGAACTAGGACTAATAACAGAACAATAACTGCACTCCATTGACAGATACCTCATGGTTGTAAAATGTCTGTTGTCAATATATTGAACTAGGACTAATAAGACAACAATAACTGCACTCTATTGACAGATACCTCACAGTTGTAAAATGTCTGTTGTCTATATATTGATCTAGGACTAATAACAGAACAATAACTGCACTCAATTCACAGATACCTCACATTTGTAGAGTATCTGTTGTCAATATATTGAATTAGGACTAATAACAGAAAAATAACTGCACTCCATTGACAGACACCTCACAGTTGTAAAATGTCTGTTGTCAATATAATGAACTAGGACTAATAATGGAACAATAACTGCACTCCATTCACAGATACCTCACAGTTGTAAAATGTCTGTCTGTTGTCAATATATTGAACTAGGACTAATAACAGAACAATAACTGCACTCCATTGACAGATACCTCACAGTTGTAAAATGTCTGTCTGTTGTCAATATATTGAATTAGGACTAATATCAGAACAATAACTGCACTCCATTGACAGATACCTCACAGTTGTAAAATGTCTGTCTGTTGTCAATATATTGAATTAGGACTAATAACAGAACAATAACTGCAATCCATTGACAGATACCTCACAGTTGTCAAATGTCTGTCTGTTGTCAATATATTGAATTAGGACTAATAACAGAACAATAACTGCACTCCATTGACAGATACCTCACTGTTGTAAAATGTCTGTCTTGTCAGTATATTGAACTAGGACTAATAAAAGAACAATAACTGCACTCCATTGACAGATACCACACAGTTGTAGAATGTCTGTTGTCAATATATTGAATTAAGACTAATACGAGAACAATAACTGCACTGCATTGACAGATACCTCACAGTTATAGAATATCTGTTGTCGATATATTGAACTATGATTAATAACGGAACAATAACTGCACTCCATTGACAGATACCTCACAGTGTAGAATATCTGTTGTCAATATATTGAACTAGGACTAATAACGGAACAATAACTGCACTCCATTGACAGATACCTCACAGTTGTAGAACATCTGTTGTCAATATATTGAACTATGACTAATAACGGAACAATAACTGCACTCCATTGACAGATACCTCACAGTTGTAGAATATCTGTTGTCAATATATTGAACTAGGACTAATAATGGAACAATACCTGCACTCAGTTAACAGATACGTCATAGTTGTAGAATATTTGTTGTCAATATATTGAACTAGGACTAATAACACAACAATAACTGCACTCCATTGACAGATACCTCATAGTTGTAGAATATTTGTTGTCAATATATTGAACTATGACTAATAACGGAACAATAACCACTCCATTGACAGATACCTCACAGTTGTAGAATATTTGTTGTCAATATATGGAACTAGGACTAATAACAGAACAATAACTGCACTCCATTGACAGATACCTCACAGTTGTAAGATGTCTGTTGTCAATATATTGAACTAGGACTAATAAGAGAACAATAACTGCACTCTATTGACAGATACCTCATGGTTGTAAAATGTCTGTTGTCAATATATTGAACTAGGACTAATAACAGAACAATAACTGCACTCCATTGACAGATACCTCACTGTTGTAAAATGTCTGTCTTGTCAGTATATTGAACTAGGACTAATAAAAAACAATAACTGCACTCCATTGACAGATACCACACAGTTGTAGAATGTCTGTTGTCAATATATTGAATTAAGACTAATACGAGAACAATAGCTGCACTGCATTGACAGATACCTCACAGTTATAGAATATCTGTTGTCAATATATTGAACTACGACTAATAACAGAATCAATAACAGCACTCCATTGAGAGATACCTCACAGTTGTAGAGTACCTGTTGTCGATATATTGAACTATGATTAATAACGGAACAATAACTGCACTCCATTGACAGATACCTAGCAGTGTAGAACATCTGTTGTCAATATATTGAACTAGGACTAATAACGGAACAATAACTGCACTCCATTGACAGATACCTCACAGTGTAGAATATCTGTTGTCAATATATTGAACTATGACTAATAACGGAACAATAACTGCACTCCATTGACAGATACCTCACAGTTGTAGAATATCTGTTGTCAATATATTGAACTAGGACTAATAACGGAACAATAACTGCACTCAGTTAACAGATACGTCATAGTTGTAGAATATTTGTTGTCAATATATTGAACTAGGACTAATAACACAACAGTAACTGCACTCCATTGACAGATACCTCATAGTTGTAGAATATTTGTTGTCAATATTTTGAACTATGACTAATAACGGAACAATAACTGCACTCCATTGACAGATACCTCACAGTTGTGGAATATTTGTTGTCAATATATTGAACTAGGACTAATAACAGAACAATAACTGCACTCCATTGACAGATACCTCACTGTTGTAAAATGTCTGTCTTGTCAGTATATTGAACTAGGACTAATAAAAAAACAATAACTGCACTCCATTGACAGATACCACACAGTTGTAAAATGTCTGTTGTCAATATATTGATCTAGGACTAATAACAGAACAATAACTGCACTCAATTCACAGATACCTCACATTTGTAGAGTATCTGTTGTCAATATATTGAATTAGGACTAATAACAGAACAATAACTGCATTCTATTGACATAGCTCATAGTTGTAAAATGTCTGTTGTCAATATATTAAACTGACATTAATACGAGAACAATAACTGCACTCTATTGACAGATACCTCACAGTTGTAAAATGTCTGTTGTCAATATAATAAACTGGGACTAATACGAGAACAATAGCTGCACTCTATTGACAGATACCTCACAGTTGTAAAATGTCTGTTGTCAATATATTGAACTGGGACTATTAAGAGAACAATAACTGCACTCTATTGACAGATACCTCACGGTTGTAAAATGTCTGTTGTCAATATATTGAACTAGGACTAATAAGAGAACAATAACTGCACTCTATTGACAGATACCTCACAGTTGTAAAACGTCTGTTGGCAATATATTGAACTAGGACTAATAAGAGAACAAAAACTGCACTCCACTGACAGATACCTCACAGTTGGAAAATGTCTGTCTGTTGTCAATATATTGAATTAGGACTAATAACAGAACAATAACTGCACTCCATTGACAGATACCTCACTGTTGTAAAATGTCTGTCTTGTCAGTATATTGAACTAGGACTAATAAAAGAACAATAACTGCACTCCATTGAAAGATACCACACAGTTGTAGAATGTCTGTTGTCAATATATTGAATTAAGACTAATACGAGAACAATAACTGCACTGCATTGACAGTTACCTCACAGTTGTAGAACATCTGTTGTCAATATATTGAACTATGACTAATAACGGAACAATAACTGCACTCCATTGACAGATACCTCACAGTTGTAGAGTATATGTTATCGATATATTGAACTATGATTAATAACGGAACAATAATTGCACTCCATTGACAGATACCTCACAGTTGTAGAATATTTGTTGTCAATATATTGAACTAGGACTAATAACAGAACAATAACTGCACTCCATTGACAGATACCTCATGGTTGTAAAATGTCTGTTGTCAATATATTGAACTAGGACTAATAAGACAACAATAACTGCACTCTATTGACAGATACCTCACAGTTGTAAAATGTCTGTTGTCTATATATTGATCTAGGACTAATAACAGAACAATAACTGCACTCAATTCACAGATACCTCACATTTGTAGAGTATCTGTTGTCAATATATTGAATTAGGACTAATAACAGAAAAATAACTGCACTCCATTGACAGACACCTCACAGTTGTAAAATGTCTGTTGTCAATATAATGAACTAGGACTAATAATGGAACAATAACTGCACTCCATTCACAGATACCTCACAGTTGTAAAATGTCTGTCTGTTGTCAATATATTGAACTAGGACTAATAACAGAACAATAACTGCACTCCATTGACAGATACCTCACAGTTGTAAAATGTCTGTCTGTTGTCAATATATTGAATTAGGACTAATATCAGAACAATAACTGCACTCCATTGACAGATACCTCACAGTTGTAAAATGTCTGTCTGTTGTCAATATATTGAATTAGGACTAATAACAGAACAATAACTGCAATCCATTGACAGATACCTCACAGTTGTCAAATGTCTGTCTGTTGTCAATATATTGAATTAGGACTAATAACAGAACAATAACTGCACTCCATTGACAGATACCTCACTGTTGTAAAATGTCTGTCTTGTCAGTATATTGAACTAGGACTAATAAAAGAACAATAACTGCACTCCATTGACAGATACCACACAGTTGTAGAATGTCTGTTGTCAATATATTGAATTAAGACTAATACGAGAACAATAACTGCACTGCATTGACAGATACCTCACAGTTATAGAATATCTGTTGTCAATATATTGAACTAGGACTAATAACAGAATCAATAACTGCACTCCATTGACAGATACCTCACAGTTGTAGAGTATCTGTTGTCGATATATTGAACTATGATTAATAACGGAACAATAACTGCACTCCATTGACAGATACCTCACAGTGTAGAATATCTGTTGTCAATATATTGAACTAGGACTAATAACGGAACAATAACTGCACTCCATTGACAGATACCTCACAGTTGAAGAACATCTGTTGTCAATATATTGAACTATGACTAATAACGGAACAATAACTGCACTCCATTGACAGATACCTCACAGTTGTAGAATATCTGTTGTCAATATATTGAACTAGGACTAATAATGGAACAATACCTGCACTCAGTTAACAGATACGTCATAGTTGTAGAATATTTGTTGTCAATATATTGAACTAGGACTAATAACACAACAATAACTGCACTCCATTGACAGATACCTCATAGTTGTAGAATATTTGTTGTCAATATATTGAACTATGACTAATAACGGAACAATAACTGCACTCCATTGACAGATACCTCACAGTTGTAGAATATTTGTTGTCAATATATGGAACTAGGACTAATAACAGAACAATAACTGCACTCCATTGACAGATACCTCACAGTTGTAAAATGTCTGTTGTCAATATATTGAACTAGGACTAATAAGAGAACAATAACTGCACTCTATTGACAGATACCTCATGGTTGTAGAATGTCTGTTGTCAATATATTGAACTAGGACTAATAACAGAACAATAACTGCACTCTATTGACAGATACCTCACAGTTGTAAAATGTCTGTTGTCAATATAATAAACTGGGACTAATACGAGAACAATAACTGCACTCTATTGACAGATACCTCACAGTTGTAAAATGTCTGTTGTCAATATATTGAACTGGGACTATTAAGAGAACAATAACTGCACTCTATTGACAGATACCTCACGGTTGTAAAATGTCTGTTGTCAATATATTGAACTAGGACTAATAACAGAACAATAACTGCACTCTATTGACAGATACCTCACAGCTGTAAAATGTCTGTTGTCAATATATTGAACTGGGACTAATAAGAGAACAATAACTGCACTCTATTGACAGATACCTCACAGTTGTAAAATGTCTGTTGTCAATATATTGAACTAGGACTAATAAGAGAACAATAACTGCACTCTATTGACAGATACCTCACAGTAGTAAAATGTCTGTTGTCAATATATTGAACTAGGACTAATAACAGAACAATAACCACTCCATTGACAGATACCTTACAGTTGTAAAATGTGTGTTGTCAATATATTGAACTAGGACTAATAAGAGAACAATAACTGCACTCTATTGACAGATACCTCACAGTTGTAAAACGTCTGTTGGCAATATATTGAACTAGGACTAATAAGAGAACAATAACTGCACTCTACTGACAGATACCTCACAGTTGGAAAATGTCTGTCTGTTGTCAATATATTGAATTAGGACTAATAACAGAACAATAACTGCACTCCATTGACAGATACCTCACTGTTGTAAAATGTCTGTCTTGTCAGTATATTGAACTAGGACTAATAAAAGAACAATAACTGCACTCCATTGAAAGATACCACACAGTTGTAGAATGTCTGTTGTCAATATATTGAATTAAGACTAATACGAGAACAATAACTGCACTGCATTGACAGTTACCTCACAGTTATAGAATATCTGTTGTCAATATATTGAACTAGGACTAATAACAGAATCAATAACTGCACTCCATTGACAGATACCTCACAGTTGTAGAGTATATGTTGTCGATATATTGAACTATGATTAATAACGGAACAATAACTGCACTCCATTGACAGATACCTCACAGTGTAGAATATCTGTTGTCAATATATTGAACTAGGACTAATAACGGAACAATAACTGCACTCCATTGACAGATACCTCACAGTTGTAGAACATCTGTTGTCAATATATTGAACTATGACTAATAACGGAACAATAACTGCACTCCATTGACAGATACCTCACAGTTGTAGAATATATTGAACTAGGACTAATAACGGAACAATACCTGCACTCAGTTAACAGATACGTCATAGTTGTAGAATATTTGTTGTCAATATATTGAACTAGGACTAATAACACAACAATAACTGCACTCTATTGACAGATACCTCATAGTTGTAGAATATTTGTTGTCAATATATTGAACTATGACTAATAACGGAACAATAACTGCACTCCATTGACAGATACCTCACAGTTGTAGAATATTTGTTGTCAATATATTGAACTAGGACTAATAACAGAACAATAACTGCACTCCATTGACAGATACCTCATGGTTGTAAAATGTCTGTTGTCAATATATTGAACTAGGACTAATAAGACAACAATAACTGCACTCTAATGACAGATACCTCACAGTTGTAAAATTTCTGTTGTCTATATATTGATCTAGGACTAATAACAGAACAATAACTGCACTCAATTCACAGATACCTCACATTTGTAGAGTATCTGTTGTCAATATATTGAATTAGGACTAATAACAGAAAAATAACTGCACTCCATTGACAGACACCTCACAGTTGTAAAATGTCTGTTGTCAATATAATGAACTAGGACTAATAATGGAACAATACCTGCACTCATTCACAGATACCTCACAGTTGTAAAATGTCTGTCTGTTGTCAATATATTGAACTAGGACTAATAACAGAACAATAACTGCACTCCATTGACAGATACCTCACAGTTGTAAAATGTCTGTCTGTTGTCAATATATTGAATTAGGACTAATATCAGAACAATAACTGCACTCCATTGACAGATACCTCACAGTTGTAAAATGTCTGTCTGTTGTCAATATATTGAATTAGGACTAATAACAGAACAATAACTGCAATCCATTGACAGATACCTCACAGTTGTAAAATGTCTGTCTGTTGTCAATATATTGAATTAGGACTAATAACAGAACAATAACTGCACTCCATTGACAGATACCTCACTGTTGTAAAATGTCTGTATTGTCAGTATATTGAACTAGGACTAATAAAAGAACAATAACTGCACTCCATTGACAGATACCACACAGTTGTAGAATGTCTGTTGTCAATATTTTGAATTAAGACTAATACGAGAACAATAACTGCACTGTATTGACAGATACCTCACAGTTATAGAATATCTGTTGTCAATATATTGAACTAGGACTAATAACGGAACAATAACTGCACTCAGTTAACAGATACGTCATAGTTGTAGAATATTTGTTGTCAATATATTGAACTAGGACTAATAACACAACAGTAACTGCACTCCATTGACAGATACCTCATAGTTGTAGAATATTTGTTGTCAATATATTGAACTATGACTAATAACGGAACAATTACTGCACTCCATTGACAGATACCTCACAGTTGTGGAATATTTGTTGTCAATATATTGAACTAGGACTAATAACAGAACAATAACTGCACTCCATTGACAGATACCTCACTGTTGTAAAATGTCTGTCTTGTCAGTATATTGAACTAGGACTAATAAAAAAACAATAACTGCACTCCATTGACAGATACCACACAGTTGTAAAATGTCTGTTGTCAATATATTGATCTAGGACTAATAACAGAACAATAACTGCACTCAATTCACAGATACCTCACATTTGTAGAGTATCTGTTGTCAATATATTGAATTAGGACTAATAACAGAACAATAACTGCATTCTATTGACATACCTCATAGTTGTAAAATGTCTGTTGTCAATATATTAAACTGAGATTAATACGAGAACAATAACTGCACTCTATTGACAGATACCTCACAGTTGTAAAATGTCTGTTGTCAATATAATAAACTGGGACTAATACGAGAACAATAACTGCACTCTATTGACAGATACCTCACAGTTGTAAAATGTCTGTTGTCAATATATTGAACTGGGACTATTAAGAGAACAATAACTGCACTCTATTGACAGATACCTCACGGTTGTAAAATGTCTGTTGTCAATATATTGAACTAGGACTAATAAGAGAACAATAACTGCACTCTATTGACAGATACCTCACAGTTGTAAAACGTCTGTTGGCAATATATTGAACTAGGACTAATAAGAGAACAAAAACTGCACTCCACTGACAGATACCTCACAGTTGGAAAATGTCTGTCTGTTTCAATATATTGAATTAGGACTAATAACAGAACAATAACTGCACTCCATTGACAGATACCTCACTGTTGTAAAATGTCTGTCTTGTCAGTATATTGAACTAGGACTAATAAAAGAACAATAACTGCACTCCATTGAAAGATACCACACAGTTGTAGAATGTCTGTTGTCAATATATTGAATTAAGACTAATACGAGAACAATAACTGCACTGCATTGACAGTTACCTCACAGTTATAGAATATCTGTTGTCAATATATTGAACTAGGACTAATAACAGAATCAATAACTGCACTCCATTGACAGATACCTCACAGTTGTAGAGTATATGTTGTCGATATATTGAACTATGATTAATAACGGAACAATAACTGCACTCCATTGACAGATACCTCACAGTGTAGAATATCTGTTGTCAATATATTGAACTAGGACTAATAACGGAACAATAACTGCACTCCATTGACAGATACCTCACAGTTGTAGAACATCTGTTGTCAATATATTGAACTATGACTAATAACGGAACAATAACTGCACTCCATTGACAGATACCTCACAGTTGTAGAGTATATGTTATCGATATATTGAACTATGATTAATAACGGAACAATAACTGCACTCCATTGACAGATACCTCACAGTTGTAGAATATTTGTTGTCAATATATTCAACTAGGACTAATAACAGAACAATAACTGCACTCCATTGACAGATACCTCATGGTTGTAAAATGTCTGTTGTCAATATATTGAACTAGGACTAATAAGACAACAATAACTGCACTCTATTGACGGATACCTCACAGTTGTAAAATGTCTGTTGTCTATATATTGATCTAGGACTAATAACAGAACAATAACTGCACTCAATTCACAGATACCTCACATTTGTAGAGTATCTGTTGTCAATATATTGAATTAGGACTAATAACAGAAAAATAACTGCACTCCATTGACAGACACCTCACAGTTGTAAAATGTCTGTTGTCAATATAATGAACTAGGACTAATAATGGAACAATAACTGCACTCCATTCACAGATACCTCACAGTTGTAAAATGTCTGTCTGTTGTCAATATATTGAACTAGGACTAATAACAGAACAATAACTGCACTCCATTGACAGATACCTCACAGTTGTAAAATGTCTGTCTGTTGTCAATATATTGAATTAGGACTAATATCAGAACAATAACTGCACTCCATTGACAGATACCTCACAGTTGTAAAATGTCTGTCTGTTGTCAATATATTGAATTAGGACTAATAACAGAACAATAACTGCAATCCATTGACAGATACCTCACAGTTGTCAAATGTCTGTCTGTTGTCAATATATTGAATTAGGACTAATAACAGAACAATAACTGCACTCCATTGACAGATACCTCACTGTTGTAAAATGTCTGTCTTGTCAGTATATTGAACTAGGACTAATAAAAGAACAATAACTGCACTCCATTGACAGATACCACACAGTTGTAGAATGTCTGTTGTCAATATATTGAATTAAGACTAATACGAGAACAATAACTGCACTGCATTGACAGATACCTCACAGTTATAGAATATCTGTTGTCAATATATTGAACTAGGACTAATAACAGAATCAATAACTGCACTCCATTGACAGATACCTCACAGTTGTAGAGTATCTGTTGTCGATATATTGAACTATGATTAATAACGGAACAATAACTGCACTCCATTGACAGATACCTCACAGTGTAGAATATCTGTTGTCAATATATTGAACTAGGACTAATAACGGAACAATAACTGCACTCCATTGACAGATACCTCACAGTTGAAGAACATCTGTTGTCAATATATTGAACTATGACTAATAACGGAACAATAACTGCACTCCATTGACAGATACCTCACAGTTGTAGAATATCTGTTGTCAATATATTGAACTAGGACTAATAATGGAACAATACCTGCACTCAGTTAACAGATACGTCATAGTTGTAGAATATTTGTTGTCAATATATTGAACTAGGACTAATAACTCAACAATAACTGCACTCCATTGACAGATACCTCATAGTTGTAGAATATTTGTTGTCAATATATTGAACTATGACTAATAACGGAACAATAACTGCACTCCATTGACAGATACCTCACAGTTGTAGAATATTTGTTGTCAATATATGGAACTAGGACTAATAACAGAACAATAACTGCACTCCATTGACAGATACCTCACAGTTGTAAAATGTCTGTTGTCAATATATTGAACTAGGACTAATAAGAGAACAATAACTGCACTCTATTGACAGATACCTCATGGTTGTAGAATGTCTGTTGTCAATATATTGAACTAGGACTAATAACAGAACAATAACTGCACTCCATTGACAGATACCTCACTGTTGTAAAATGTCTGTCTTGTCAGTATATTGAACTAGGACTAATAAAAAACAATAACTGCACTCCATTGACAGATACCACACAGTTGTAGAATGTCTGTTGTCAATATATTGAATTAAGACTAATACGAGAACAATAGCTGCACTGCATTGACAGATACCTCACAGTTATAGAATATCTGTTGTCAATATATTGAACTAGGACTAATAACAGAATCAATAACAGCACTCCATTGACAGATACCTCACAGTTGTAGAGTACCTGTTGTCGATATATTGAACTATGATTAATAACGGAACAATAACTGCACTCCATTGACAGATACCTAGCAGTGTAGAACATCTGTTGTCAATATATTGAACTAGGACTAATAACGGAACAATAACTGCACTCCATTTACAGATACCTCACAGTGTAGAATATCTGTTGTCAATATATTGAACTATGACTAATAACGGAACAATAACTGCACTCCATTGACAGATACCTCACAGTTGTAGAATATCTGTTGTCAATATATTGAACTAGGACTAATAACGGAACAATAACTGCACTCAGTTAACAGATACGTTATAGTTGTAGAATATTTGTTGTCAATATATTGAACTAGGACTAATAACACAACAGTAACTGCACTCCATTGACAGATACCTCATAGTTGTAGAATATTTGTTGTCAATATATTGAACTATGACTAATAACGGAACAATAACTGCACTCCATTGACAGATACCTCACAGTTGTGGAATATTTGTTTTCAATATATTGAACTAGGACTAATAACAGAACAATAACTGCACTCCATTGACAGATACCTCACTGTTGTAAAATGTCTGTCTTGTCAGTATATTGAACTAGGACTAATAAAAAAACAATAACTGCACTCCATTGACAGATACCACACAGTTGTAAAATGTCTGTTGTCAATATATTGATCTAGGACAAATAACAGAACAATAACTGCACTCAATTCACAGATACCTCACATTTGTAGAGTATCTGTTGTCAATATATTGAATTAGGACTAATAACAGAACAATAACTGCATTCTATTGACATACCTCATAGTTGTAAAATGTCTGTTGTCAATATATTAAACTGAGATTAATACGAGAACAATAACTGCACTCTATTGACAGATACCTCACAGTTGTAAAATGTCTGTTGTCAATATAATAAACTGGGACTAATACGAGAACAATAACTGCACTCTATTGACAGATACCTCACAGTTGTAAAATGTCTGTTGTCAATATATTGAACTGGGACTATTAAGAGAACAATAACTGCACTCTATTGACAGATACCTCACGGTTGTAAAATGTCTGTTGTCAATATATTGAACTAGGACTAATAACAGAACAATAACTGCACTCTATTGACAGATACCTCACAGCTGTAAAATGTCTGTTGTCAATATATTGAACTGGGACTAATAAGAGAACAATAACTGCACTCTATTGACAGATACCTCACAGTTGTAAAATGTCTGTTGTCAATATATTGAACTGGGACTAATAAGAGAACAATAACTGCACTCTATTGACAGATACCTCACGGTTGTAAAATGTCTGTTGTCAATATATTGAACTAGGACTAATAAGAGAACAATAACTGCACTCTATTGACAGATACCTCACAGTAGTAAAATGTCTGTTGTCAATATATTGAACTAGGACTAATAACAGAACAATAACCACTCCATTGACAGATACCTTACAGTTGTAAAATGTGTGTTGTCAATATATTGAACTAGGACTAATAAGAGAACAATAACTGCACTCTATTGACAGATACCTCACAGTTGTAAAACGTCTGTTGGCAATATATTGAACTAGGACTAATAAGAGAACAATAACTGCACTCTACTGACAGATACCTCACAGTTGGAAAATGTCTGTCTGTTGTCAATATATTGAATTAGGACTAATAACAGAACAATAACTGCACTCCATTGACAGATACCTCACTGTTGTAAAATGTCTGTCTTGTCAGTATATTGAACTAGGACTAATAAAAGAACAATAACTGCACTCCATTGAAAGATACCACACAGTTGTAGAATGTCTGTTGTCAATATATTGAATTAAGACTAATACGCGAACAATAACTGCACTGCATTGACAGTTACCTCACAGTTATAGAATATCTGTTGTCAATATATTGAACTAGGACTAATAACAGAATCAATAACTGCACTCCATTGACAGATACCTCACAGTTGTAGAGTATATGTTGTCGATATATTGAACTATGATTAATAACGGAACAATAACTGCACTCCATTGACAGATACCTCACAGTGTAGAATATCTGTTGTCAATATATTGAACTAGGACTAATAACGGAACAATAACTGCACTCCATTGACAGATACCTCACAGTTGTAGAACATCTGTTGTCAATATATTGAACTATGACTAATAACGGAACAATAACTGCACTCCATTGACAGATACCTCACAGTTGTAGAATATATTTTGTCAATATATTGAACTAGGACTAATAACACAACAATAACTGCACTCCATTGACAGATACCTCATAGTTGTAGAATATTTGTTGTCAATATATTGAACTATGACTAATAACGGAACAATAACTGCACTCCATTGACAGATACCTCACAGTTGTAGAATATTTGTTGTCAATATATTGAACTAGGACTAATAACAGAACAATAACTGCACTCCATTGACAGATACCTCATGGTTGTAAAATGTCTGTTGTCAATATATTGAACTAGGACTAATAAGACAACAATAACTGCACTCTATTGACAGATACCTCACAGTTGTAAAATGTCTGTTGTCAATATATTGAACTAGGACTAATAACAGAACAATAACTGCACTCCATTGACAGATACCTCACTGTTGTAAAATGTCTGTCTTGTCAGTATATTGAACTAGGACTAATAAAAAACAATAACTGCACTCCATTGACAGATACCACACAGTTGTAGAATGTCTGTTGTCAATATATTGAATTAAGACTAATACGAGAACAATAGCTGCACTGCATTGACAGATACCTCACAGTTATAGAATATCTGTTGTCAATATATTGAACTAGGACTAATAACAGAATCAATAACAGCACTCCATTGACAGATACCTCACAGTTGTAGAGTACCTGTTGTCGATATATTGAACTATGATTAATAACGGAACAATAACTGCACTCCATTGACAGATACCTAGCAGTGTAGAACATCTGTTGTCAATATATTGAACTAGGACTAATAACGGAACAATAACTGCACTCCATTTACAGATACCTCACAGTGTAGAATATCTGTTGTCAATATATTGAACTATGACTAATAACGGAACAATAACTGCACTCCATTGACAGATACCTCACAGTTGTAGAATATCTGTTGTCAATATATTGAACTAGGACTAATAACGGAACAATAACTGCACTCAGTTAACAGATACGTTATAGTTGTAGAATATTTGTTGTCAATATATTGAACTAGGACTAATAACACAACAGTAACTGCACTCCATTGACAGATACCTCATAGTTGTAGAATATTTGTTGTCAATATATTGAACTATGACTAATAACGGAACAATAACTGCACTCCATTGACAGATACCTCACAGTTGTGGAATATTTGTTTTCAATATATTGAACTAGGACTAATAACAGAACAATAACTGCACTCCATTGACAGATACCTCACTGTTGTAAAATGTCTGTCTTGTCAGTATATTGAACTAGGACTAATAAAAAAACAATAACTGCACTCCATTGACAGATACCACACAGTTGTAAAATGTCTGTTGTCAATATATTGATCTAGGACAAATAACAGAACAATAACTGCACTCAATTCACAGATACCTCACATTTGTAGAGTATCTGTTGTCAATATATTGAATTAGGACTAATAACAGAACAATAACTGTATTCTATTGACATACCTCATAGTTGTAAAATGTCTGTTGTCAATATATTAAACTGAGATTAATACGAGAACAATAACTGCACTCTATTGACAGATACCTCACAGTTGTAAAATGTCTGTTGTCAATATAATAAACTGGGACTAATACGAGAACAATAACTGCACTCTATTGACAGATACCTCACAGTTGTAAAATGTCTGTTGTCAATATATTGAACTGGGACTATTAAGAGAACAATAACTGCACTCTATTGACAGATACCTCACGGTTGTAAAATGTCTGTTGTCAATATATTGAACTAGGACTAATAACAGAACAATAACTGCACTCTATTGACAGATACCTCACAGCTGTAAAATGTCTGTTGTCAATATATTGAACTGGGACTAATAAGAGAACAATAACTGCACTCTATTGACAGATACCTCACAGTTGTAAAATGTCTGTTGTCAATATATTGAACTGGGACTAATAAGAGAACAATAACTGCACTCTATTGACAGATACCTCACGGTTGTAAAATGTCTGTTGTCAATATATTGAACTAGGACTAATAAGAGAACAATAACTGCACTCTATTGACAGATACCTCACAGTAGTAAAATGTCTGTTGTCAATATATTGAAGTAGGACTAATAACAGAACAATAACCACTCCATTGACAGATACCTTACAGTTGTAAAATGTGTGTTGTCAATATATTGAACTAGGACTAATAAGAGAACAATAACTGCACTCTATTGACAGATACCTCACAGTTGTAAAACGTCTGTTGGCAATATATTGAACTAGGACTAATAAGAGAACAATAACTGCACTCTACTGACAGATACCTCACAGTTGGAAAATGTCTGTCTGTTGTCAATATATTGAATTAGGACTAATAACAGAACAATAACTGCACTCCATTGACAGATACCTCACTGTTGTAAAATGTCTGTCTTGTCAGTATATTGAACTAGGACTAATAAAAGAACAATAACTGCACTCCATTGAAAGATACCACACAGTTGTAGAATGTCTGTTGTCAATATATTGAATTAAGACTAATACGCGAACAATAACTGCACTGCATTGACAGTTACCTCACAGTTATAGAATATCTGTTGTCAATATATTGAACTAGGACTAATAACAGAATCAATAACTGCACTCCATTGACAGATACCTCACAGTTGTAGAGTATATGTTGTCGATATATTGAACTATGATTAATAACGGAACAATAACTGCACTCCATTGACAGATACCTCACAGTGTAGAATATCTGTTGTCAATATATTGAACTAGGACTAATAACGGAACAATAACTGCACTCCATTGACAGATACCTCACAGTTGTAGAACATCTGTTGTCAATATATTGAACTATGACTAATAACGGAACAATAACTGCACTCCATTGACAGATACCTCACAGTTGTAGAATATATTTTGTCAATATATTGAACTAGGACTAATAACACAACAATAACTGCACTCCATTGACAGATACCTCATAGTTGTAGAATATTTGTTGTCAATATATTGAACTATGACTAATAACGGAACAATAACTGCACTCCATTGACAGATACCTCACAGTTGTAGAATATTTGTTGTCAATATATTGAACTAGGACTAATAACAGAACAATAACTGCACTCCATTGACAGATACCTCATGGTTGTAAAATGTCTGTTGTCAATATATTGAACTAGGACTAATAAGACAACAATAACTGCACTCTATTGACAGATACCTCACAGTTGTAAAATGTCTGTTGTCTATATATTGATCTAGGACTAATAACAGAACAATAACTGCACTCAATTCACAGATACCTCACATTTGTAGAGTATCTGTTGTCAATATATTGAATTAGTACTAATAACAGAAAAATAACTGCACTCCATTGACAGACACCTCACAGTTGTAAAATGTCTGTTGTCAATATAATGAACTAGGACTAATAATGGAACAATAACTGCACTCATTCACAGATACCTCACAGTTGTAAAATGTCTGTCTGTTGTCAATATATTGAACTAGGACTAATAACAGAACAATAACTGCACTCCATTGACAGATACCTCACAGTTGTAAAATGTCTGTCTGTTGTCAATATATTGAATTAGGACTAATATCAGAACAATAACTGCACTCCATTGACAGATACCTCACAGTTGTAAAATGTCTGTCTGTTGTCAATATATTGAATTAGGACTAATAACAGAACAATAACTGCAATCCATTGACAGATACCTCACAGTTGTAAAATGTCTGTCTGTTGTCAATATATTGAATTAGGACTAATAACAGAACAATAACTGCACTCCATTGACAGATACCTCACTGTTGTAAAATGTCTGTATTGTCAGTATATTGAACTAGGACTAATAAAAGAACAATAACTGCACTCCATTGACAGATACCACACAGTTGTAGAATGTCTGTTGTCAATATATTGAATTAAGACTAATACGAGAACAATAACTGCACTGTATTGACAGATACCTCACAGTTATAGAATATCTGTTGTCAATATATTGAACTAGGACTAATAACAGAATCAATAACTGCACTCCATTGACAGATACCTCACAGTTGTAGAGTATCTGTTGTCGATATATTGAACTATGACTAATAACGGAACAATAACTGCACTCCATTGACAGATACCTCACAGTGTAGAATATCTGTTGTCAATATATTGAACTAGGACTAATAACGGAACAATAACTGCACTCCATTGACAGATACCTCACAGTTGTAGAACATCTGTTGTCAATATATTGAACTATGACTAATAACGGAACAATAACTGCACTCCATTGACAGATACCTCACAGTTGTGGAATATCTGTTGTCAATATATTGAACTAGGACTAATAATGGAACAATACCTGCACTCAGTTAACAGATACGTCATAGTTGTAGAATATTTGTTGTCAATATATTGAACTAGGACTAATAACACAACAATAACTGCACTCCATTGACAGATACCTCATAGTTGTAGAATATTTGTTGTCAATATATTGAACTATGATTAATAACGGAACAATAACTGCACTCCATTGACAGATACCTCACAGTTGTAGAATATTTGTTGTCAATATATGGAACTAGGACTAATAACAGAACAATAACTGCACTCCGTTGACAGATACCTCACAGTTGTAAAATGTCTGTTGTCAATATATTGAACTAGGACTAATAAGAGAACAATAACTGCACTCTATTGACAGATACTTCATGGTTGTAAAATGTCTGTTGTCAATATATTGAACTAGTACTAATAACAGAACAATAACTGCACTCCATTGACAGATACCTCACTGTTGTAAAATGTCTGTTGTCAATATATTGAATTAAGACTAATACGAGAACAATAACTATACTGCATTGACAGATACCTCACAGTTATAGAATATCTGTTGTCAATATATTGAACTAGGACTAATAACAGAATCAATAACTGCACTCCATTGACAGATACCTCACAGTTGTAGAGTATCTGTTGTCGATATATTGAACTATGATTAATAACTCAACAATAACTGCACTCCATTGACAGATATCTCACAGTGTAGAATATCTGTTGTCAATATATTGAAATAGGACTAATAACAGAACAATAACTGCACTCCATTGACAGATACCTCACTGTTGTAAAATGTCTGTCTTGTCAGTATATTGAACTAGGACTAATAAAAAACAATAACTGCACTCCATTGACAGATACCACACAGTTGTAGAATGTCTGTTGTCAATATATTGAATTAAGACTAATACGAGAACAATAGCTGCACTGCATTGACAGATACCTCACAGTTATAGAATATCTGTTGTCAATATATTGAACTAGGACTAATAACAGAATCAATAACAGCACTCCATTGACAGATACCTCACAGTTGTAGAGTATCTGTTGTCGATATATTGAACTATGATTAATAACGGAACAATAACTGCACTCCATTGACAGATACCTAGCAGTGTAGAACATCTGTTGTCAATATATTGAACTAGGACTAATAACGGAACAATAACTGCACTCCATTGACAGATACCTCACAGTGTAGAATATCTGTTGTCAATATATTGAACTATGACTAATAACGGAAAAATAACTGCACTCCATTGACAGATACCTCACAGTTGTAGAATATCTGTTGTCAATATATTGAACTAGGACTAATAACGGAACAATAACTGCACTCAGTTAACAGATACGTCATAGTTGTAGAATATTTGTTGTCAATATATTGAACTAGGACTAATAACACAACAGTAACTGCACTCCATTGACAGATACCTCATAGTTGTAGAATATTTGTTGTCAATATATTGAACTATGACTAATAACGGAACAATAACTGCACTCCATTGACAGATACCTCACAGTTGTGGAATATTTGTTGTCAATATATTGAACTAGGACTAATAACAGAACAATAACTGCACTCCATTGACAGATACCTCACTGTTGGAAAATGTCTGTCTTGTCAGTATATTGAACTAGGACTAATAAAAGAACAATAACTGCACTCCATTGACAGATACCACACAGTTGTAAAATGTCTGTTGTCAATATATTGATCTAGGACTAATAACAGAACAATAACTGCACTCAATTCACAGATACCTCACATTTGTAGAGTATCTGTTGTCAATATATTGAATTAGGACTAATAACAGAACAATAACTGCATTCTATTGACATACCTCACAGTTGTATAATGTCTGTTGTCAATATATTAAACTGAGATTAATACGAGAACAATAACTGCACTCTATTGACAGATACCTCACAGTTGTAAAATGTCTGTTGTCAATATAATAAACTGGGACTAATACGAGAACAATAACTGCACTCTATTGACATATACCTCACAGTTGTAAAATGTCTGTTGTCAATATATTGAACTGGGACTATTAAGAGAACAATAACTGCACTCTATTGACAGATACCTCACGGTTGTAAAATGTCTGTTGTCAATATATTGAACTAGGACTAATAACAGAACAATAACTGCACTCTATTGACAGATACCTCACAGTTGTAAAATGTCTGTTGTCAATATATTGAACTGGGACTAATAAGAGAACAATAACTGCACTCTATTGACAGATACCTCACAGTTGTAAAATGTCTGTTGTCAATATATTGAACTGGGACTAATAAGAGAACAATAACTGCACTCTATTGACAGATACCTCACGGTTGTAAAATGTCTGTTGTCAATATATTGAACTAGGACTAATAAGAGAACAATAACTGCACTCTATTGACAGATACCTCACAGTAGTAAAATGTCTGTTGTCAATATATTGAACTAGGACTAATAACAGAACAATAACGACTCCATTGACATATACCTTACAGTTGTAAAATGTGTGTTGTCAATATATTGAACTAGGACTAATAAGAGAACAATAACTGCACTCTATTGACAGATACCTCACAGTTGTAAAACGTCTGTTGGCAATATATTGAACTAGGACTAATAAGAGAACAATAACTGCACTCTACTGACAGATACCTCACAGCTGTAAAATGTCTGTCTGTTGTCAATATATTGAATTAGGACTAATAACAGAACAATAACTGCAATCCATTGACAGATACCTCACAGTTGGAAAATGTCTGTCTGTTGTCAATATATTGAATTAGGACTAATAACAGAACAATAACTGCACTCCATTGACAGATACTTCACTGTTGTAAAATGTCTGTCTTGTCAGTATATTGAACTAGGACTAATAAAAGAACAATAACTGCATTCTATTGACATACCTCATAGTTGTAAAATGTCTGTTGTCAATATATTAAACTGAGATTAATACGAGAACAATAACTGCACTCTATTGACAGATACCTCACAGTTGTAAAATGTCTGTTGTCAATATAATAAACTGGGACTAATACGAGAACAATAACTGCACTCTATTGACAGATACCTCACAGTTGTAAAATGTCTGTTGTCAATATATTGAACTGGGACTATTAAGAGAACAATAACTGCACTCTATTGACAGATACCTCACGGTTGTAAAATGTCTGTTGTCAATATATTGAACTAGGACTAATAACAGAACAATAACTGCACTCTATTGACAGATACCTCACAGCTGTAAAATGTCTGTTGTCAATATATTGAACTGGGACTAATAAGAGAACAATAACTGCACTCTATTGACAGATACCTCACAGTTGTAAAATGTCTGTTGTCAATATATTGAACTGGGACTAATAAGAGAACAATAACTGCACTCTATTGACAGATACCTCACGGTTGTAAAATGTCTGTTGTCAATATATTGAACTAGGACTAATAAGAGAACAATAACTGCACTCTATTGACAGATACCTCACAGTAGTAAAATGTCTGTTGTCAATATATTGAACTGGGACTAATAAGAGAACAATAACTGCACTCTATTGACAGATACCTCACGGTTGTAAAATGTCTGTTGTCAATATATTGAACTAGGACTAATAAGAGAACAATAACTGCACTCTATTGACAGATACCTCACAGTTGTAAAACGTCTGTTGGCAATATATTGAACTAGGACTAATAAGAGAACAAAAACTGCACTCTACTGACAGATACCTCACAGTTGGAAAATGTCTGTCTGTTGTCAATATATTGAATTAGGACTAATAACAGAACAATAACTGCACTCCATTGACAGATACCTCACTGTTGTAAAATGTCTGTCTTGTCAGTATATTGAACTAGGACTAATAAAAGAACAATAACTGCACTCCATTGAAAGATACCACACAGTTGTAGAATGTCTGTTGTCAATATATTGAATTAAGACTAATACGAGAACAATAACTGCACTGCATTGACAGTTACCTCACAGTTATAGAATATCTGTTGTCAATATATTGAACTAGGACTAATGACAGAATCAATAACTGCACTCCATTGACAGATACCTCACAGTTGTAGAGTATATGTTGTCGATATATTGAACTATGATTAATAACGGAACAATAACTGCACTCCATTGACAGATACCTCACAGTGTAGAATATCTGTTGTCAATATATTGAACTAGGACTAATAACGGAACAATAACTGCACTCCATTGACAGATACCTCACAGTTGTAAAACATCTGTTGTCAATATATTAAACTATGACTAATAACGGAACAATAACTGCACTCCATTGACAGATACCTCACAGTTGTAGAGTATATGTTGTCGATATATTGAACTATGATTAATAACGTAACAATAACTGCACTCCATTGACAGATACCTCACAGTTGTAGAATATTTGTTGTCAATATATTGAACTAGGACTAATAACAGAACAATAACTGCACTCCATTGACAGATACCTCATGGTTGTAAAATGTCTGTTGTCAATATATTGAACTAGGACTAATAAGACAACAATAACTGCACTCTATTGACAGATACCTCACAGTTGTAAAATGTCTGTTGTCTATATATTGATCTAGGACTAATAACAGAACAATAACTGCACTCAATTCACAGATACCTCACATTTGTAGAGTATCTGTTGTCAATATATTGAATTAGGACTAATAACAGAAAAATAACTGCACTCCATTGACAGACACCTCACAGTTGTGAAATGTCTGTTGTCAATATAATGAACTAGGACTAATAATGGAACAATAACTGCACTCCATTCACAGATACCTCACAGTTGTAAAATGTCTGTCTGTTGTCAATATATTGAACTAGGACTAATAACAGAACAATAACTGCACTCCATTGACAGATACCTCACAGTTGTAAAATGTCTGTCTGTTGTCAATATATTGAATTAGGACTAATATCAGAACAATAACTGCACTCCATTGACAGATACCTCACAGTTGTAAAATGTCTGTCTGTTGTCAATATATTGAATTAGGACTAATAACAGAACAATAACTGCAATCCATTGACAGATACCTCACAGTTGTCAAATGTCTGTCTGTTGTCAATATATTGAATTAGGACTAATAACAGAACAATAACTGCACTCCATTGACAGATACCTCACTGTTGTAAAATGTCTGTCTTGTCAGTATATTGAACTAGGACTAATAAAAGAACAATAACTGCACTCCATTGACAGATACCACACAGTTGTAGAATGTCTGTTGTCAATATATTGAATTAAGACTAATACGAGAACAATAACTGCACTGCATTGACAGATACCTCACAGTTATAGAATATCTGTTGTCAATATATTGAACTAGGACTAATAACAGAATCAATAACTGCACTCCATTGACAGATACCTCACAGTTGTAGAGTATCTGTTGTCGATATATTGAACTATGATTAATAACGGAACAATAACTGCACTCCATTGACAGATACCTCACAGTGTAGAATATCTGTTGTCAATATATTGAACTAGGACTAATAACGGAACAATAACTGCACTCCATTGACAGATACCTCACAGTCGAAGAACATCTGTTGTCAATATATTGAACTATGACTAATAACGGAACAATAACTGCACTCCATTGACAGATACCTCACAGTTGTAGAATATCTGTTGTCAATATATTGAACTAGGACTAATAATGGAACAATACCTGCACTCAGTTAACAGATACGTCATAGTTGTAGAATATTTGTTGTCAATATATTGAACTAGGACTAATAACACAACAATAACTGCACTCCATTGACAGATACCTCATAGTTGTAGAATATTTGTTGTCAATATATTGAACTATGACTAATAACGGAACAATAACTGCACTCCATTGACAGATACCTCACAGTTGTAGAATATTTGTTGTCAATATATGGAACTAGGACTAATAACAGAACAATAACTGCACTCCATTGACAGATACCTCACAGTTGTAAAATGTCTGTTGTCAATATATTGAACTAGGACTAATAAGAGAACAATAACTGCACTCTATTGACAGATACCTCATGGTTGTAGAATGTCTGTTGTCAATATATTGAACTAGGACTAATAACAGAACAATAACTGCACTCCATTGACAGATACCTCACTGTTGTAAAATGTCTGTCTTGTCAGTATATTGAACTAGGACTAATAAAAAACAATAACTGCACTCCATTGACAGATACCACACAGTTGTAGAATGTCTGTTGTCAATATATTGAATTAAGACTAATATGAGAACAATAGCTGCACTGCATTGACAGATACCTCACAGTTATAGAATATCTGTTGTCAATATATTGAACTAGGACTAATAACAGAATCAATAACAGCACTCCATTGACAGATACCTCACAGTTGTAGAGTACCTGTTGTCGATATATTGAACTATGATTAATAACGGAACAATAACTGCACTCCATTGACAGATACCTAGCAGTGTAGAACATCTGTTGTCAATATATTGAACTAGGACTAATAACGGAACAATAACTGCACTCCATTGACAGATACCTCACAGTTGTAGAATATCTGTTGTCAATATATTGAACTAGGACTAATAACGGAACAATAACTGCACTCAGTTAACAGATACGTCATAGTTGTAGAATATTTGTTGTCAATATATTGAACTAGGACTAATAACACAACAGTAACTGCACTCCATTGACAGATACCTCATAGTTGTAGAATATTTGTTGTCAATATATTGAACTATGACTAATAACGGAACAATAACTGCACTCCATTGACAGATACCTCACAGTTGTGGAATATTTGTTTTCAATATATTGAACTAGGACTAATAACAGAACAATAACTGCACTCCATTGACAGATACCTCACTGTTGTAAAATGTCTGTCTTGTCAGTATATTGAACTAGGACTAATAAAAAAACAATAACTGCACTCCATTGACAGATACCACACAGTTGTAAAATGTCTGTTGTCAATATATTGATCTAGGACTAATAACAGAACAATAACTGCACTCAATTCACAGATACCTCACATTTGTAGAGTATCTGTTGTCAATATATTGAATTAGGACTAATAACAGAACAATAACTGCATTCTATTGACATACCTCATAGTTGTAAAATGTCTGTTGTCAATATATTAAACTGAGATTAATACGAGAACAATAACTGCACTCTATTGACAGATACCTCACAGTTGTAAAATGTCTGTTGTGAATATAATAAACTGGGACTAATACGAGAACAATAACTGCACTCTATTGACAGATACCTCACAGTTGTAAAATGTCTGTTGTCAATATATTGAACTGGGACTATTAAGAGAACAATAACTGCACTCTATTGACAGATACCTCATGGTTGTAAAATGTCTGTTGTCAATATATTGAACTAGGACTAATAACAGAACAATAACTGCACTCTATTGACAGATACCTCACAGCTGTAAAATGTCTGTTGTCAATATATTGAACTGGGACTAATAAGAGAACAATAACTGCACTCTATTGACAGATACCTCACGGTTGTAAAATGTCTGTTGTCAATATATTGAACTAGGACTAATAAGAGAACAATAACTGCACTCTATTGACAGATACCTCACAGTAGTAAAATGTCTGTTGTCAATATATTGAACTAGGACTAATAACAGAACAATAACCACTCCATTGACAGGTACCTTACAGTTGTAAAATGTGTGTTGTCAATATATTGAACTAGGACTAATAAGAGAACAATAACTGCACTCTATTGACAGATACCTCACAGTTGTAAAACGTCTGTTGGCAATATATTGAACTAGGACTAATAAGAGAACAATAACTGCACTCTACTGACAGATACCTCACAGTTGGAAAATGTCTGTCTGTTGTCAATATATTGAATTAGGACTAATAACAGAACAATAACTGCACTCCATTGACAGATACCTCACTGTTGTAAAATGTCTGTCTTGTCAGTATATTGAACTAGGACTAATAAAAGAACAATAACTGCACTCCATTGAAAGATACCACACAGTTGTAGAATGTCTGTTGTCAATATATTGAATTAAGACTAATACGAGAACAATAACTGCACTGCATTGACAGTTACCTCACAGTTATAGAATATCTGTTGTCAATATATTGAACTAGGACTAATAACAGAATCAATAACTGCACTCCATTGACAGATACCTCACAGTTGTAGAGTATATGTTGTCGATATATTGAACTATGATTAATAACGGAACAATAACTGCACTCCATTGACAGATACCTCACAGTGTAGAATATCTGTTGTCAATATATTGAACTAGGACTAATAACGGAACAATAACTGCACTCCATTGACAGATACCTCACAGTTGTAGAACATCTGTTGTCAATATATTGAACTATGACTAATAACGGAACAATAACTGCACTCCATTGACAGATACCTCACAGTTGTAGAATATATTTTGTCAATATATTGAACTAGGACTAATAACGGAACAATACCTGCACTCAGTTAACAGATACGTCATAGTTGTAGAATATTTGTTGTCAATATATTGAACTAGGACTAATAACACAACAATAACTGCACTCCATTGACAGATACCTCATAGTTGTAGAATATTTGTTGTCAATATATTGAACTATGACTAATAACGGAACAATAACTGCACTCCATTGACAGATACCTCACAGTTGTAGAATATTTGTTGTCAATATATGGAACTAGGACTAATAACAGAACAATAACTGCACTCCATTGACAGATACCTCACAGTTGTAAAATGTCTGTTGTCAATATATTGAACTAGGACTAATAAGAGAACAATAACTGCACTCTATTGACAGATACCTCATGGTTGTAGAATGTCTGTTGTCAATATATTGAACTAGGACTAATAACAGAACAATAACTGCACTCCATTGACAGATACCTCACAGTTGTAGAATATTTGTTGTCAATATATTGAACTAGGACTAATAACAGAACAATAACTGCACTCCATTGACAGATACCTCATGGTTGTAAAATGTCTGTTGTCAATATATTGAACTAGGACTAATAAGACAACAATAACTGCACTCTATTGACAGATACCTCACAGTTGTAAAATGTCTGTTGTCTATATATTGATCTAGGACTAATAACAGAACAATAACTGCACTCAATTCACAGATACCTCACATTTGTAGAGTATCTGTTGTCAATATATTGAATTAGGACTAATAACAGAAAAATAGCTGCACTCCATTGACAGACACCTCACAGTTGTAAAATGTCTGTTGTCAATATAATGAACTAGGACTAATAATGGAACAATAACTGCACTCCATTCACAGATACCTCACAGTTGTAAAATGTCTGTCTGTTGTCAATATATTGAACTAGGACTAATAACAGAACAATAACTGCACTCCATTGACAGATACCTCACAGTTGTAAAATGTCTGTCTGTTGTCAATATATTGAATTAGGACTAATATCAGAACAATAACTGCACTCCATTGACAGATACCTCACAGTTGTAAAATGTCTGTCTGTTGTCAATATATTGAATTAGGACTAATAACAGAACAATAACTGCAATCCATTGACAGATACCTCACAGTTGTAAAATGTCTGTCTGTTGTCAATATATTGAATTAGGAGTAATAACAGAACAATAACTGCACTCCATTGACAGATACCTCACTGTTGTAAAATGTCTGTCTTGTCAGTATATTGAACTAGGACTAATAAAAGAACAATAACTGCACTCCATTGACAGATACCACACAGTTGTAGAATGTCTGTTGTCAATATATTGAATTAAGACTAATACGAGAACAATAACTGCACTGTATTGACAGATACCTCACAGTTATAGAATATCTGTTGTCAATATATTGAACTAGGACTAATAACAGAATCAATAACTGCACTCCATTGACAGATACCTCACAGTTGTAGAGTATCTGTTGTCGATATATTGAACTATGACTAATAACGGAACAATAACTGCACTCCATTGACAGATACCTCACAGTGTAGAATATCTGTTGTCAATATATTGAACTAGGACTAATAACAGAACAATAACTGCACTCCATTGACAGATACCTCACAGTTGTAGAACATCTGTTGTCAATATATTGAACTATGACTAATAACGGAACAATAACTGCACTCCATTGACAGATATCTCACAGTGTAGAATATCTGTTGTCAATATATTGAAATAGGACTAATAACAGAACAATAACTGCACTCCATTGACAGATACCTCACTGTTGTAAAATGTCTGTCTTGTCAGTATATTGAACTAGGACTAATAAAAAACAATAACTGCACTCCATTGACAGATACCACACAGTTGTAGAATGTCTGTTGTCAATATATTGAATTAAGACTAATACGAGAACAATAAATGCACTGCATTGACAGATACCTCACAGTTATAGAATATCTGTTGTCAATATATTGAACTAGGACTAATAACAGAATCAATAACAGCACTCCATTGACAGATACCTCACAGTTGTAGAGTATCTGTTGTCGATATATTGAACTATGATTAATAACGGAACAATAACTGCACTCCATTGACAGATACCTAGCAGTGTAGAACATCTGTTGTCAATATATTGAACTAGGACTAATAGCGGAACAATAACTGCACTCCATTGACAGATACCTCACAGTGTAGAATATCTGTTGTCAATATATTGAACTATGACTAATAACGGAACAATAACTGCACTCCATTGACAGATACCTCACAGTTGTAGAATATCTGTTGTCAATATATTGAACTAGGACTAATAACGGAACAATAACTGCACTCAGTTAACAGATACGTCATAGTTGTAGAATATTTGTTGTCAATATATTGAACTAGGACTAATAACACAACAGTAACTGCACTCCATTGACAGATACCTCATAGTTGTAGAATATTTGTTGTCAATATATTGAACTATGACTAATAACGGAACAATAACTGCACCCCATTGACAGATACCTCACAGTTGTGGAATATTTGTTGTCAATATATTGAACTAGGACTAATAACAGAACAATAACTGCACTCCATTGACAGATACCTCACTGTTGGAAAATGTCTGTCTTGTCAGTATATTGAACTAGGACTAATAAAAGAACAATAACTGCACTCCATTGACAGATACCACACAGTTGTAAAATGTCTGTTGTCAATATATTGATCTAGGACTAATAACAGAACAATAACTGCACTCAATTCACAGATACCTCACATTTGTAGAGTATCTGTTGTCAATATATTGAATTAGGACTAATAACAGAACAATAACTGCATTCTATTGACATACCTCACAGTTGTATAATGTCTGTTGTCAATATATTAAACTGAGATTAATACGAGAACAATAACTGCACTCTATTGACAGATACCTCACAGTTGTAAAATGTCTGTTGTCAATATAATAAACTGGGACTAATACGAGAACAATAACTGCACTCTATTGACAGATACCTCACAGTTGTAAAATGTCTGTTGTCAATATATTGAACTGGGACTATTAAGAGAACAATAACTGCACTCTATTGACAGATACCTCACGGTTGTAAAATGTCTGTTGTCAATATATAGAACTAGGACTAATAACAGAACAATAACTGCACTCTATTGACAGATACCTCACAGTTGTAAAATGTCTGTTGTCAATATATTGAACTGGGACTAATAAGAGAACAATAACTGCACTCTATTGACAGATACCTCACAGTTGTAAAATGTCTGTTGTCAATATATTGAACTGGGACTAATAAGAGAACAATAACTGCACTCTATTGACAGATACCTCACGGTTGTAAAATGTCTGTTGTCAATATATTGAACTAGGACTAATAAGAGAACAATAACTGCACTCTATTGACAGATACCTCACAGTAGTAAAATGTCTGTTGTCAATATATTGAACTAGGACTAATAATAGAACAATAACCACTCCATTGACATATACCTTACAGTTGTAAAATGTGTGTTCTCAATATATTGAACTAGGACTAATAAGAGAACAATAACTGCACTCTATTGACAGATACCTCACAGTTGTAAAACGTCTGTTGGCAATATATTGAACTAGGACTAATAGCGGAACAATAACTGCACTCCATTGACAGATACCTCACAGTGTAGAATATCTGTTGTCAATATATTGAACTATGACTAATAACGGAACAATAACTGCACTCCATTGACAGATACCTCACAGTTGTAGAATATCTGTTGTCAATATATTGAACTAGGACTAATAACGGAACAATAACTGCACTCAGTTAACAGATACGTCATAGTTGTAGAATATTTGTTGTCAATATATTGAACTAGGACTAATAACACAACAGTAACTGCACTCCATTGACAGATACCTCATAGTTGTAGAATATTTGTTGTCAATATATTGAACTATGACTAATAACGGAACAATAACTGCACCCCATTGACAGATACCTCACAGTTGTGGAATATTTGTTGTCAATATATTGAACTAGGACTAATAACAGAACAATAACTGCACTCCATTGACAGATACCTCACTGTTGGAAAATGTCTGTCTTGTCAGTATATTGAACTAGGACTAATAAAAGAACAATAACTGCACTCCATTGACAGATACCACACAGTTGTAAAATGTCTGTTGTCAATATATTGATCTAGGACTAATAACAGAACAATAACTGCACTCAATTCACAGATACCTCACATTTGTAGAGTATCTGTTGTCAATATATTGAATTAGGACTAATAACAGAACAATAACTGCATTCTATTGACATACCTCACAGTTGTATAATGTCTGTTGTCAATATATTAAACTGAGATTAATACGAGAACAATAACTGCACTCTATTGACAGATACCTCACAGTTGTAAAATGTCTGTTGTCAATATAATAAACTGGGACTAATACGAGAACAATAACTGCACTCTATTGACAGATACCTCACAGTTGTAAAATGTCTGTTGTCAATATATTGAACTGGGACTATTAAGAGAACAATAACTGCACTCTATTGACAGATACCTCACGGTTGTAAAATGTCTGTTGTCAATATATTGAACTAGGACTAATAACAGAACAATAACTGCACTCTATTGACAGATACCTCACAGTTGTAAAATGTCTGTTGTCAATATATTGAACTGGGACTAATAAGAGAACAATAACTGCACTCTATTGACAGATACCTCACAGTTGTAAAATGTCTGTTGTCAATATATTGAACTGGGACTAATAAGAGAACAATAACTGCACTCTATTGACAGATACCTCACGGTTGTAAAATGTCTGTTGTCAATATATTGAACTAGGACTAATAAGAGAACAATAACTGCACTCTATTGACAGATACCTCACAGTAGTAAAATGTCTGTTGTCAATATATTGAACTAGGACTAATAATAGAACAATAACCACTCCATTGACATATACCTTACAGTTGTAAAATGTGTGTTCTCAATATATTGAACTAGGACTAATAAGAGAACAATAACTGCACTCTATTGACAGATACCTCACAGTTGTAAAACGTCTGTTGGCAATATATTGAACTAGGACTAATAAGAGAACAATAACTGCACTCTACTGACAGATACCTCACAGCTGTAAAATGTCTGTCTGTTGTCAATATATTGAATTAGGACTAATAACAGAACAATAACTGCAATCCATTGACAGATACCTCACAGTTGGAAAATGTCTGTCTGTTGTCAATATATTGAATTAGGACTAATAACAGAACAATAACTGCACTCCATTGACAGATACTTCACTGTTGTAAAATGTCTGTCTTGTCAGTATATTGAACTAGGACTAATAAAAGAACAATAACTGCACTCCATTGACAGATACCACACAGTTGTAGAATGTCTGTTGTCAATATATTGAATTAAGACTAATACGAGAACAATAACTGCACTGCATTGACAGATACCTCACAGTTATAGAATATCTGTTGTCAATATATTGAACTAGGACTAATAACAGAATCAATAACTGCACTCCATTGACAGATACCTCACAGTTGTAGAGTATATGTTGTCGATATATTGAACTATGATTAATAACGGAACAATAACTGCACTCCATTGACAGATACCTCACAGTGTAGAATATCTGTTGTCAATATATTGAACTAGGACTAATAACGGAACAATAACTGCACTCCATTGACAGATACCTCACAGTTGTAGAACATCTGTTGTCAATATATTGAACTATGACTAATAACGGAACAATAACTGCACTCCATTGACAGATACCTCACAGTTGTAGAATATATTTTGTCAATATATTGAACTAGGACTAATGACGGAACAATACCTGCACTCAGTTAACAGATACGTCATAGTTGTAGAATATTTGTTGTCAATATATTGAACTAGCACTAATAACACAACAATAACTGCACTCCATTGACATATACCTCATAGTTGTAGAATATTTGTTGTCAATATATTGAACTATGACTAATAACGGAACAATAACTGCACTCCATTGACAGATACCTCACAGTTGTAGAATATTTGTTGTCAATATATTGAACTATGATTAATAACGGAACAATAACTGCACTCCATTGACAGATACCTCACAGTTGTAGAATATTTGTTGTCAATATATTGAACTAGGACTAATAACAGAACAATAACTGCACTCCATTGACAGATACCTCACTGTTGTAAAATGTCTGTCTTGTCAGTATATTGAACTAGGACTAATAATAGAACAATAACTGCACTCCATTGATAGGTACCACACAGTTGTAGAATGTCTGTTGTCAATATATTGAATTACGACTAATACGAGAACAATAACTGCACTGCATTGACAGATACCTCACAGTTATAGAATGTCTGTTGTCAATATATTGAACTAGGACTAATAACAGAATCAATAACAGCACTCCATTGACAGATACCTCACAGTTGTAGAGTATCTGTTGTCGATATATTGAACTATGATTAATAACGGAACAATAACTGCACTCCATTGACAGATACCTCACAGTGTAGAATATCTGTTGTCAATATATTGAACTAGGACTAATAACGGAACAATAACTGCACTCCATTTACAGATACCTCACAGTGTAGAATATCTGATGTCAATATATTGAACTATGACTAATAACGGAACAATAACTGCACTCCATTTACAGATACCTCACAGTTGTAGAATATCTGTTGTCAATATATTGAACTATGACTAATAACGGAACAATAACTGCACTCCATTGACAGATACCTCACAGTTGTAGAATATCTGTTGTCAATATATTGAACAAGGACTAATAACGGAACAATAACAGCACTCCATTGACAGATACCTCATAGTTGTAGAATATCTGTTGTCAATATATTGAACTAGGACTAATAACGGAACAATAACTGCACTCCATTGACAGATACCTCACAGTGTAGAATATCTGTTGTCAATATATTGAACTAGGACTAATAACGGAACAATAACTGCACTCCATTGACAGATACCTCACAGTTGTAGAGTATCTGTTGTCAATATATTGAACTATGATTAATAACGGAACAATAACTGCACTCCATTGACAGATACCTCACAGTTATAGAATATCTGTTGTCAATATATTGAACTAGGACTAATAACAGAATCAATAACAGCACTCCATTGACAGATACCTCACAGTTGTACAGTATCTGTTGTCGATATATTGAACTATGATTAATAACGGAACAATAACTGCGCTCCATTGACAGATACCTCACAGTTATAGAACATCTGTTGTCAATATATTGAACTATGACTAATAACGGAACAATAACTGCACTCCATTGACAGATACCTCACAGTGTAGAATATCTGTTGTCAATATATTGAACTATGACTAATAACGGAACAATAACTGCACTCCGTTGACAGATACCTCACAGTTGTAGAACATCTGTTGTCAATATATTTAACTATGACTAATAACGGAACAATAACTGTACTCCATTGACAGATACCTCACAGTTGTAGAATATCTGTTGTCAATATATTGAACCATGACTAATAACGGAACAATAGCTCCACTCCATTGGCAGATACCTCACAGTTGTAGAATATCTGTTGTCAATATATTGAACTAGGACTAATAACGGAACAATAACTGCACTCCATTGACAGATACCTCACAGTTGTAGAACATCTGTTGTCAATATATTGAACTATGACTAATAACGGAACAATAACTGCACTCCATTGACAGATACCTCACAGTTGTAGAATATCTGTTGTCAATATATAGAACTAGGACTAATAACGGAACAATAACTGCACTCAGTTAACAGATACCTCATGGTTGTAAAATGTATGTTGTCAATATATTGAACTAGGACTAATAAGACAACAATAACTGCACTCTATTGACAGATACCTAGCAGTGTAGAACATCTGTTGTCAATATATTGAACTAGGACTAATAGCGGAACAATAACTGCACTCCATTGACAGATACCTCACAGTTGTACAGTATCTGTTGTCGATATATTGAACTATGATTAATAACGGAACAATAACTGCACTCCATTGACAGATACCTCACAGTTATAGAACATCTGTTGTCAATATATTGAAGTATGACTAATAACGGAACAATAACTGCACTCCATTGACAGATACCTCACAGTGTAGAATATCTGTTGTCAATATATTGAACTATGACTAATAACGGAACAATAACTGCACTCCGTTGACAGATACCTCACAGTTGTAGAACATCTGTTGTCAATATATTTAACTATGACTAATAACGGAACAATAACTGTACTCCATTGACAGATACCTCACAGTTGTAGAATATCTGTTGTCAATATATTGAACCATGACTAATAACGGAACAATAGCTCCACTCCATTGGCAGATACCTCACAGTTGTAGAATATCTGTTGTCAATATATTGAACTAGGACTAATAACGGAACAATAACTGCACTCCATTGACAGATACCTCACAGTTGTAGAACATCTGTTGTCAATATATTGAACTATGACTAATAACGGAACAATAACTGCACTCCATTGACAGATACCTCACAGTTGTAGAATATCTGTTGTCAATATATAGAACTAGGACTAATAACGGAACAATAACTGCACTCAGTTAACAGATACCTCATGGTTGTAAAATGTATGTTGTCAATATATTGAACTATGATTAATAACGGAACAATAACTGCACTCCATTGACAGATACCTAGCAGTGTAGAACATCTGTTGTCAATATATTGAACTAGGACTAATAGCGGAACAATAACTGCACTCCATTGACAGATACCTCACAGTGTAGAATATCTGTTGTCAATATATTGAACTATGACTAATAACGGAACAATAACTGCACTCCATTGACAGATACCTCACAGTTGTAGAATATCTGTTGTCAATATATTGAACTAGGACTAATAACGGAACAATAACTGCACTCAGTTAACAGATACGTCATAGTTGTAGAATATTTGTTGTCAATATATTGAACTAGGACTAATAACACAACAGTAACTGCACTCCATTGACAGATACCTCATAGTTGTAGAATATTTGTTGTCAATATATTGAACTATGACTAATAACGGAACAATAACTGCACCCCATTGACAGATACCTCACAGTTGTGGAATATTTGTTGTCAATATATTGAACTAGGACTAATAACAGAACAATAACTGCACTCCATTGACAGATACCTCACTGTTGGAAAATGTCTGTCTTGTCAGTATATTGAACTAGGACTAATAAAAGAACAATAACTGCACTCCATTGACAGATACCACACAGTTGTAAAATGTCTGTTGTCAATATATTGATCTAGGACTAATAACAGAACAATAACTGCACTCAATTCACAGATACCTCACATTTGTAGAGTATCTGTTGTCAATATATTGAATTAGGACTAATAACAGAACAATAACTGCATTCTATTGACATACCTCACAGTTGTATAATGTCTGTTGTCAATATATTAAACTGAGATTAATACGAGAACAATAACTGCACTCTATTGACAGATACCTCACAGTTGTAAAATGTCTGTTGTCAATATAATAAACTGGGACTAATACGAGAACAATAACTGCACTCTATTGACAGATACCTCACAGTTGTAAAATGTCTGTTGTCAATATATTGAACTGGGACTATTAAGAGAACAATAACTGCACTCTATTGACAGATACCTCACGGTTGTAAAATGTCTGTTGTCAATATATTGAACTAGGACTAATAACAGAACAATAACTGCACTCTATTGACAGATACCTCACAGTTGTAAAATGTCTGTTGTCAATATATTGAACTGGGACTAATAAGAGAACAATAACTGCACTCTATTGACAGATACCTCACAGTTGTAAAATGTCTGTTGTCAATATATTGAACTGGGACTAATAAGAGAACAATAACTGCACTCTATTGACAGATACCTCACGGTTGTAAAATGTCTGTTGTCAATATATTGAACTAGGACTAATAAGAGAACAATAACTGCACTCTATTGACAGATACCTCACAGTAGTAAAATGTCTGTTGTCAATATATTGAACTAGGACTAATAATAGAACAATAACCACTCCATTGACATATACCTTACAGTTGTAAAATGTGTGTTCTCAATATATTGAACTAGGACTAATAAGAGAACAATAACTGCACTCTATTGACAGATACCTCACAGTTGTAAAACGTCTGTTGGCAATATATTGAACTAGGACTAATAAGAGAACAATAACTGCACTCTACTGACAGATACCTCACAGCTGTAAAATGTCTGTCTGTTGTCAATATATTGAATTAGGACTAATAATAGAACAATAACTGCAATCCATTGACAGATACCTCACAGTTGGAAAATGTCTGTCTGTTGTCAATATATATAATTAGGACTAATAACAGAACAATAACTGCACTCCATTGACAGATACTTCACTGTTGTAAAATGTCTGTCTTGTCAGTATATTGAACTAGGACTAATAAAAGAACAATAACTGCACTCCATTGACAGATACCACACAGTTGTAGAATGTCTGTTGTCAATATATTGAATTAAGACTAATACGAGAACAATAACTGCACTGCATTGACAGATACCTCACAGTTATAGAATATCTGTTGTCAATATATTGAACTAGGACTAATAACAGAATCAATAACTGCACTCCATTGACAGATACCTCACAGTTGTAGAGTATATGTTGTCGATATATTGAACTATGATTAATAACGGAACAATAACTGCACTCCATTGACAGATACCTCACAGTGTAGAATATCTGTTGTCAATATATTGAACTAGGACTAATAACGGAACAATAACTGCACTCCATTGACAGATACCTCACAGTTGTAGAACATCTGTTGTCAATATATTGAACTATGACTAATAACGGAACAATAACTGCACTCCATTGACAGATACCTCACAGTTGTAGAATATATTTTGTCAATATATTGAACTAGGACTAATGACGGAACAATACCTGCACTCAGTTAACAGATACGTCATAGTTGTAGAATATTTGTTGTCAATATATTGAACTAGCACTAATAACACAACAATAACTGCACTCCATTGACATATACCTCATAGTTGTAGAATATTTGTTGTCAATATATTGAACTATGACTAATAACGGAACAATAACTGCACTCCATTGACAGATACCTCACAGTTGTAGAATATTTGTTGTCAATATATTGAACTATGATTAATAACAGAACAATAACTGCACTCCATTGACAGATACCTCACAGTTGTAGAATATTTGTTGTGAATATATTGAACTAGGACTAATAACAGAACAATAACTGCACTCCATTGACAGATACCTCACAGTTGTAAAATATCTGTTGTCAATATATTGAACTAGGACTAATAAGAGAACAATAACTGCACTCTATTGACAGATACCTAATGGTTGTAAAATGTCTGTTGTCAATATATTGAACTAGGACTAATAACAGAACAATAACTGCACTCCATTGACAGATACCTCACTGTTGTAAAATGTCTGTCTTGTCAGTATATTGAACTAGGACTAATAATAGAACAATAACTGCACTCCATTGATAGGTACCACACAGTTGTAGAATGTCTGTTGTCAATATATTGAATTACGACTAATACGAGAACAATAACTGCACTGCATTGACAGATACCTCACAGTTATAGAATGTCTGTTGTCAATATATTGAACTAGGACTAATAACAGAATCAATAACAGCACTCCATTGACAGATACCTCACAGTTGTAGAGTATCTGTTGTCGATATATTGAACTATGATTAATAACGGAACAATAACTGCACTCCATTGACAGATACCTCACAGTGTAGAATATCTGTTGTCAATATATTGAACTAGGACTAATAACGGAACAATAACTGCACTCCATTTACAGATACCTCACAGTGTAGAATATCTGATGTCAATATATTGAACTATGACTAATAACGGAACAATAACTGCACTCCATTTACAGATACCTCACAGTTGTAGAATATCTGTTGTCAATATATTGAACTATGACTAATAACGGAACAATAACTGCACTCCATTGACAGATACCTCACAGTTGTAGAATATCTGTTGTCAATATATTGAACTAGGACTAATAACGGAACAATAACAGCACTCCATTGACAGATACCTCATAGTTGTAGAATATCTGTTGTCAATATATTGAACTAGGACTAATAACGGAACAATAACTGCACTCCATTGACAGATACCTCACAGTGTAGAATATCTGTTGTCAATATATTGAACTAGGACTAATAACGGAACAATAACTGCACTCCATTGACAGATACCTCACAGTTGTAGAGTATCTGTTGTCAATATATTGAACTATGATTAATAACGGAACAATAACTGCACTCCATTGACAGATACCTCACAGTTATAGTATATCTGTTGTCAATATATTGAACTAGGACTAATAACAGAATCAATAACAGCACTCCATTGACAGATACCTCACAGTTGTACAGTATCTGTTGTCGATATGTTGAACTATGATTAATAACGGAACAATAACTGCACTCCATTGACAGATACCTCACAGTTATAGAACATCTGTTGTCAATATATTGAACTATGACTAATAACGGAACAATAACTGCACTCCATTGACAGATACCTCACAGTGTAGAATATCTGTTGTCAATATATTGAACTATGACTAATAACGGAACAATAACTGCACTCCGTTGACAGATACCTCACAGTTGTAGAACATCTGTTGTCAATATATTTAACTATGACTAATAATGGAACAATAACTGTACTCCATTGACAGATACCTCACAGTTGTAGAATATCTGTTGTCAATATATTGAACCATGACTAATAACGGAACAATAGCTCCACTCCATTGGCAGATACCTCACAGTTGTAGAATATCTGTTGTCAATATATTGAACTAGGACTAATAACGGAACAATAACTGCACTCCATTGACAGATACCTCACAGTTGTAGAACATCTGTTGTCAATATATTGAACTATGACTAATAACGGAACAATAACTGCACTCCATTGACAGATACCTCACAGTTGTAGAATATCTGTTGTCAATATATAGAACTAGGACTAATAACGGAACAATAACTGCACTCAGTTAACAGATACCTCATGGTTGTAAAATGTATGTTGTCAATATATTGAACTAGGACTAATAAGACAACAATAACTGCACTCTATTGACAGATACCTCATGGTTGTAAAATGTATGTTGTCAATATATTGAACTAGGACTAATAAGATAACAATAACTGCACTCTATTGACAGATACCTCACAGTTGTAAAATGTCTGTTGTCTATATATTGATCTAGAACTAATAACAGAACAATAACTGCACTCAATTCACAGATACCTCACATTTGTAGAGTATCTGTTGTCAATATATTGAATTAGGACTAATAACAGAACAATAACTGCATTCTATTGACATACCTCACAGTTGTAAAATGTCTGTTGTCAATATATTAAACTGGGACTAATAAGAGAACAATAACTGCACTCTATTGACAGATACCTCACAGTTGTAAAATGTCTGTTGTCAATATATTGAACTGGGACTAATAGGAGAACAATAACTGCACTCTATTGACAGATACCTCACTGTTGTAAAATGTCTGTCTTGTCAGTATATTGAACTAGGACTAATAAAAGAACAATAACTGCACTCCGTTGACAGATACCACACAGTTGTAGAATGTCTGTTGTCAATATATTGAATTAAGACTAATACGAGAACAATAACTGCACTGCATTGACAGATACCTCACAGTTATAGAATATCTGTTGTCAATATATTGAACTAGGACTAATAACAGAATCAATAACTGCACTCCATTGACAGATACCTCACAGTTGTAGAGTATCTGTTGTCGATATATTGAACTATGATTAATAACGGAACAATAACTGCACTCCATTGACAGATACCTCACAGTGTAGAATATCTGTTGTCAATATATTGAACTAGGACTAATAACGGAACAATAACTGCACTCCATTGACAGATACCTCACAGTGTAGAATATCTGTTGTCAATATATTGAACTAGGACTAATAACGGAACAATAACTGCACTCCATTGACAGATACCTCACAGTGTAGAATATCTGTTGTCAATATATTGAACTAGGACTAATAACGGAACAATAACTGCACTCCATTGACAGATACCTCACAGTTGTAGAACATCAGTTGTCAATATATTGAACTATGACTAATAACGGAACAATAACTGCACTCCATTGACAGATACCTCACAGTTGTAGAATATCTGTTGTCAATATATTGAACTAGGACTAATAACGGAACAATAACAGCACTCCATTGACAGATACCTCACAGTGTAGAATATCTGTTGTCAATATATGGAACTAGGACTAATAACGGAACAATAACTGCACTCCATTGACAGATACCTCACAGTTGTAGAACATCAGTTGTCAATATATTGAACTATGACTAATAACGGAACAATAACTGCACTCCATTGACAGATACCTCATAGTTGTAGAATATTTGTTGTCAATATATTGAACTATGACTAATAACGGAACAATAACTGCACTCCATTGACAGATACCTCACAGTTGTAGAATATTTGTTGTCAATATATTGAACTAGGACTAATAAGAGAACAATAACTGCACTCTATTGACAGATACCTCAGGGTTGTAAAATGTCTGTTGTCAATATATTGAACTAGGACTAATAAGACAATAACTGCACTCTATTGACAGATACCTCACGTTTGTAAAATGTATGTTGTCAATATATTGATCTAGGACTAATAACAGAACAATAACTGCACTCAATTCACAGATACCTCACATTTGTAGAGTATCTGTTGTCAATATATTGAATTAGGACTAATAACAGAACAATAACTGCATTCTATTGACATACCTCACAGTTGTAAAATGTCTGTTGTCAATATATTGAACTGGGACTAATAAGAGAACAATAACTGCACTCCATTGACAGATACCTCACGGTTGTAAAATGTCTGTTGTCAATATATTGAACTAGGACTAATAAGAGAACAATAACTGCACTCTATTGACAGATACCTCACAGTTGTAAAACGTCTGTTGGCAATATATTGAACTAGGACTAATAAGAGAACAATAACTGCACTCTACTGACAGATACCTCACAGTTGGAAAATGTCTGTCTGTTGTCAATATATTGAATAAGGACTAATAACAGAACAATAACTGCACTCCATTGACAGATACCTCACTGTTGTAAAATGTCTGTCTTGTCAGTATATTGAACTAGGACTAATAAAAGAACAATAACTGCACTCCATTGACAGATACCACACAGTTGTAGAATGTCTGTTGTCAATATATTGAATTAAGACTTATACGAGAACAATAACTGCACTGCATTGACAGATACCTCACAGTTATAGAATATCTGTTGTCAATATATTGAACTAGGACTAATAACAGAATCAATAACTGCACTCCATTGACAGATACCTCACAGTTGTAGAGTATATGTTGTCGATATATTGAACTATGATTAATAACGGAACAATAACTGCACTCCATTGACAGATACCTCACAGTGTAGAATATCTGTTGTCAATATATTGAACTAGGACTAATAACGGAACAATAACTGCACTCCATTGACAGATACCTCACAGTTGTAGAACATCTGTTGTCAATATATTGAACTATGACTAATAACGGAACAATAACTGCACTCCATTGACAGATACCTCACAGTTGTAGAATATATTTTGTCAATATATTGAACTAGGACTAATAACGGAACAATACCTGCACTCAGTTAACAGATCCGTCATAGTTGTAGAATATTTGTTGTCAATATATTGAACTAGGACTAATAACACAACAATAACTGCACTCCATTTACAGATACCTCATAGTTGTAGAATATTTGTTGTCAATATATTGAACTATGACTAATAACGGAACAATAACTGCACTCCATTGACAGATACCTCACAGTTGTAGAATATTTGTTGTCAATATATTGAACTAGGACTAATAAAGGAACAATAACTGCACTCCATTGACAGATACCTCACAGTTGTAAAATGTCTGTTGTCAATATATTGAACTAGGACTAATAAGAGAACAATAACTCACTCTATTGACAGATACCTCATGGTTGTAAAATGTCTGTTGTCAATATATTGAACTAGGACTAATAACAGAAGAATAACTGCACTCCATTGACAGATACCTCACTGTTGTAAAATGTCTGTCTTGTCAGTATATTGAACTAGGACTAATAATAGAACAATAACTGCACTCCATTGACAGATACCACACAGTTGTAGAATGTCTGTTGTCAATATATTGAATTAAGACTAATACGAGAAAAATAACTGTACTGCATTGACAGATACCTCACAGTTATAGAATGTCTGTTGTCAATATATTGAACTAGGACTAATAACAGAATCAGTAACAGCACTCCCTTGACAGATACCTCACAGTGTAGAATATCTGTTGTCAATATATTGAACTATGACTAATAACGGAACAATAACTGCACTCCATTGACAGATACCTCACAGTTGTAGAATATCTGTTGTCAATATATTGAACTATGACTAATAATGGAACAATAACTGCACTCCATTGACAGATACCTCACAGTTGTAGAATATCTGTTGTCAATATATTGAACTAGGACTAATAACGGAACAATAACAGCACTCCATTGACAGATACCTCATAGTTGTAGAATATTTGTTGTCAATATATTGAACTATGACTAATAACGGAACAATAACTGCACCCCATTGACAGATACCTCACAGTTGTGGAATATTTGTTGTCAATATATTGAACTAGGACTAATAACAGAACAATAACTGCACTCCATTGACAGATACCTCACTGTTGGAAAATGTCTGTCTTGTCAGTATATTGAACTAGGACTAATAAAAGAACAATAACTGCACTCCATTGACAGATACCACACAGTTGTAAAATGTCTGTTGTCAATATATTGATCTAGGACTAATAACAGAACAATAACTGCACTCAATTCACAGATACCTCACATTTGTAGAGTATCTGTTGTCAATATATTGAATTAGGACTAATAACAGAACAATAACTGCATTCTATTGACATACCTCACAGTTGTATAATGTCTGTTGTCAATATATTAAACTGAGATTAATACGAGAACAATAACTGCACTCTATTGACAGATACCTCACAGTTGTAAAATGTCTGTTGTCAATATAATAAACTGGGACTAATACGAGAACAATAACTGCACTCTATTGACAGATACCTCACAGTTGTAAAATGTCTGTTGTCAATATATTGAACTGGGACTATTAAGAGAACAATAACTGCACTCTATTGACAGATACCTCACGGTTGTAAAATGTCTGTTGTCAATATATTGAACTAGGACTAATAACAGAACAATAACTGCACTCTATTGACAGATACCTCACAGTTGTAAAATGTCTGTTGTCAATATATTGAACTGGGACTAATAAGAGAACAATAACTGCACTCTATTGACAGATACCTCACAGTTGTAAAATGTCTGTTGTCAATATATTGAACTGGGACTAATAAGAGAACAATAACTGCACTCTATTGACAGATACCTCACGGTTGTAAAATGTCTGTTGTCAATATATTGAACTAGGACTAATAAGAGAACAATAACTGCACTCTATTGACAGATACCTCACAGTAGTAAAATGTCTGTTGTCAATATATTGAACTAGGACTAATAATAGAACAATAACCACTCCATTGACATATACCTTACAGTTGTAAAATGTGTGTTCTCAATATATTGAACTAGGACTAATAAGAGAACAATAACTGCACTCTATTGACAGATACCTCACAGTTGTAAAACGTCTGTTGGCAATATATTGAACTAGGACTAATAAGAGAACAATAACTGCACTCTACTGACAGATACCTCACAGCTGTAAAATGTCTGTCTGTTGTCAATATATTGAATTAGGACTAATAATAGAACAATAACTGCAATCCATTGACAGATACCTCACAGTTGGAAAATGTCTGTCTGTTGTCAATATATATAATTAGGACTAATAACAGAACAATAACTGCACTCCATTGACAGATACTTCACTGTTGTAAAATGTCTGTCTTGTATGTATATTGAACTAGGACTAATAAAAGAACAATAACTGCACTCCATTGACAGATACCACACAGTTGTAGAATGTCTGTTGTCAATATATTGAATTAAGACTAATACGAGAACAATAACTGCACTGCATTGACAGATACCTCACAGTTATAGAATATCTGTTGTCAATATATTGAACTAGGACTAATAACAGAATCAATAACTGCACTCCATTGACAGATACCTCACAGTTGTAGAGTATATGTTGTCGATATATTGAACTATGATTAATAACGGAACAATAACTGCACTCCATTGACAGATACCTCACAGTGTAGAATATCTGTTGTCAATATATTGAACTAGGACTAATAACGGAACAATAACTGCACTCCATTGACAGATACCTCACAGTTGTAGAACATCTGTTGTCAATATATTGAACTATGACTAATAACGGAACAATAACTGCACTCCATTGACAGATACCTCACAGTTGTAGAATATATTTTGTCAATATATTGAACTAGGACTAATGACGGAACAATACCTGCACTCAGTTAACAGATACGTCATAGTTGTAGAATATTTGTTGTCAATATATTGAACTAGCACTAATAACACAACAATAACTGCACTCCATTGACATATACCTCATAGTTGTAGAATATTTGTTGTCAATATATTGAACTATGACTAATAACGGAACAATAACTGCACTCCATTGACAGATACCTCACAGTTGTAGAATATTTGTTGTCAATATATTGAACTATGATTAATAACGGAACAATAACTGCACTCCATTGACAGATACCTCACAGTTGTAGAATATTTGTTGTGAATATATTGAACTAGGACTAATAACAGAACAATAACTGCACTCCATTGACAGATACCTCACAGTTGTAAAATATCTGTTGTCAATATATTGAACTAGGACTAATAAGAGAACAATAACTGCACTCTATTGACAGATACCTAATGGTTGTAAAATGTCTGTTGTCAATATATTGAACTAGGACTAATAACAGAACAATAACTGCACTCCATTGACAGATACCTCACTGTTGTAAAATGTCTGTCTTGTCAGTATATTGAACTAGGACTAATAATAGAACAATAACTGCACTCCATTGATAGGTATCACACAGTTGTAGAATGTCTGTTGTCAATATATTGAATTACGACTAATACGAGAACAATAACTGCACTGCATTGACAGATACCTCACAGTTATAGAATGTCTGTTGTCAATATATTGAACTAGGACTAATAACAGAATCAATAACAGCACTCCATTGACAGATACCTCACAGTTGTAGAGTATCTGTTGTCGATATATTGAACTATGATTAATAACGGAACAATAACTGCACTCCATTGACAGATACCTCACAGTGTAGAATATCTGTTGTCAATATATTGAACTAGGACTAATAACGGAACAATAACTGCACTCCATTTACAGACACCTCACAGTGTAGAATATCTGATGTCAATATATTGAACTATGACTAATAACGGAACAATAACTGCACTCCATTTACAGATACCTCACAGTTGTAGAATATCTGTTGTCAATATATTGAACTATGACTAATAACGGAACAATAACTGCACTCCATTGACAGATACCTCACAGTTGTAGAATATCTGTTGTCAATATATTGAACTAGGACTAATAACGGAACAATAACAGCACTCCATTGACAGATACCTCATAGTTGTAGAATATCTGTTGTCAATATATTGAACTAGGACTAATAACGGAACAATAACTGCACTCCATTGACAGATACCTCACAGTGTAGAATATCTGTTGTCAATATATTGAACTAGGACTAATAACGGAACAATAACTGCACTCCATTGACAGATACCTCACAGTTGTAGAGTATCTGTTGTCAATATATTGAACTATGATTAATAACGGAACAATAACTGCACTCCATTGACAGATACCTCACAGTTATAGAATATCTGTTGTCAATATATTGAACTAGGACTAATAACAGAATCAATAACAGCACTCCATTGACAGATACCTCACAGTTGTACAGTATCTGTTGTCGATATATTGAACTATGATTAATAACGGAACAATAACTGCACTCCATTGACAGATACCTCACAGTTATAGAACATCTGTTGTCAATATATTGAACTATGACTAATAACGGAACAATAACTGCACTCCATTGACAGATACCTCACAGTGTAGAATATCTGTTGTCAATATATTGAACTATGACTAATAACGGAACAATAACTGCACTCCGTTGACAGATACCTCACAGTTGTAGAACATCTGTTGTCAATATATTTAACTATGACTAATAATGGAACAATAACTGTACTCCATTGACAGATACCTCACAGTTGTAGAATATCTGTTGTCAATATATTGAACCATGACTAATAACGGAACAATAGCTCCACTCCATTGGCAGATACCTCACAGTTGTAGAATATCTGTTGTCAATATATTGAACTAGGACTAATAACGGAACAATAACTGCACTCCATTGACAGATACCTCACAGTTGTAGAACATCTGTTGTCAATATATTGAACTATGACTAATAACGGAACAATAACTGCACTCCATTGACAGATACCTCACAGTTGTAGAATATCTGTTGTCAATATATAGAACTAGGACTAATAACGGAACAATAACTGCACTCAGTTAACAGATACCTCATGGTTGTAAAATGTATGTTGTCAATATATTGAACTAGGACTAATAAGACAACAATAACTGCACTCTATTGACAGATACCTCATGGTTGTAAAATGTATGTTGTCAATATATTGAACTAGGACTAATAAGATAACAATAACTGCACTCTATTGACAGATACCTCACAGTTGTAAAATGTCTGTTGTCTATATATTGATCTAGAACTAATAACAGAACAATAACTGCACTCAATTCACAGATACCTCACATTTGTAGAGTATCTGTTGTCAATATATTGAATTAGGACTAATAACAGAACAATAACTGCATTCTATTGACATACCTCACAGTTGTAAAATGTCTGTTGTCAATATATTAAACTGGGACTAATAAGAGAACAATAACTGCACTCTATTGACAGATACCTCACAGTTGTAAAATGTCTGTTGTCAATATATTGAACTGGGACTAATAGGAGAACAATAACTGCACTCTATTGACAGATACCTCACTGTTGTAAAATGTCTGTCTTTTCAGTATATTGAACTAGGACTAATAAAAGAACAATAACTGCACTCCGTTGACAGATACCACACAGTTATAGAATGTCTGTTGTCAATATATTGAATTAAGACTAATACGAGAACAATAACTGCACTGCATTGACAGATACCTCACAGTTATAGAATATCTGTTGTCAATATATTGAACTAGGACTAATAACAGAATCAATAACTGCACTCCATTGACAGATACCTCACAGTTGTAGAGTATCTGTTGTCGATATATTGAACTATGATTAATAACGGAACAATAACTGCACTCCATTGACAGATACCTCACAGTGTAGAATATCTGTTGTCAATATATTGAACTAGGACTAATAACGGAACAATAACTGCACTCCATTGACAGATACCTCACAGTGTAGAATATCTGTTGTCAATATATTGAACTAGGACTAATAACGGAACAATAACTGCACTCCATTGACAGATACCTCACAGTGTAGAATATCTGTTGTCAATATATTGAACTAGGACTAATAACGGAACAATAACTGCACTCCATTGACAGATACCTCACAGTTGTAGAACATCAGTTGTCAATATATTGAACTATGACTAATAACGGAACAATAACTGCACTCCATTGACAGATACCTCACAGTTGTAGAATATCTGTTGTCAATATATTGAACTAGGACTAATAACGGAACAATAACAGCACTCCATTGACAGATACCTCACAGTGTAGAATATCTGTTGTCAATATATGGAACTAGGACTAATAACGGAACAATAACTGCACTCCATTGACAGATACCTCACAGTTGTAGAACATCAGTTGTCAATATATTGAACTATGACTAATAACGGAACAATAACTGCACTCCATTGACAGATACCTCATAGTTGTAGAATATTTGTTGTCAATATATTGAACTATGACTAATAACGGAACAATAACTGCACTCCATTGACAGATACCTCACAGTTGTAGAATATTTGTTGTCAATATATTGAACTAGGACTAATAAGAGAACAATAACTGCACTCTATTGACAGATACCTCAGGGTTGTAAAATGTCTGTTGTCAATATATTGAACTAGGACTAATAAGACAATAACTGCACTCTATTGACAGATACCTCACGTTTGTAAAATGTATGTTGTCAATATATTGATCTAGGACTAATAACAGAACAATAACTGCACTCAATTCACAGATACCTCACATTTGTAGAGTATCTGTTGTCAATATATTGAATTAGGACTAATAACAGAACAATAACTGCATTCTATTGACATACCTCACAGTTGTAAAATGTCTGTTGTCAATATATTGAACTGGGACTAATAAGAGAACAATAACTGCACTCCATTGACAGATACCTCACGGTTGTAAAATGTCTGTTGTCAATATATTGAACTAGGACTAATAAGAGAACAATAACTGCACTCTATTGACAGATACCTCACAGTTGTAAAACGTCTGTTGGCAATATATTGAACTAGGACTAATAAGAGAACAATAACTGCACTCTACTGACAGATACCTCACAGTTGGAAAATGTCTGTCTGTTGTCAATATATTGAATAAGGACTAATAACAGAACAATAACTGCACTCCATTGACAGATACCTCACTGTTGTAAAATGTCTGTCTTGTCAGTATATTGAACTAGGACTAATAAAAGAACAATAACTGCACTCCATTGACAGATACCACACAGTTGTAGAATGTCTGTTGTCAATATATTGAATTAAGACTTATACGAGAACAATAACTGCACTGCATTGACAGATACCTCACAGTTATAGAATATCTGTTGTCAATATATTGAACTAGGACTAATAACAGAATCAATAACTGCACTCCATTGACAGATACCTCACAGTTGTAGAGTATATGTTGTCGATATATTGAACTATGATTAATAACGGAACAATAACTGCACTCCATTGACAGATACCTCACAGTGTAGAATATCTGTTGTCAATATATTGAACTAGGACTAATAACGGAACAATAACTGCACTCCATTGACAGATACCTCACAGTTGTAGAACATCTGTTGTCAATATATTGAACTATGACTAATAACGGAACAATAACTGCACTCCATTGACAGATACCTCACAGTTGTAGAATATATTTTGTCAATATATTGAACTAGGACTAATAACGGAACAATACCTGCACTCAGTTAACAGATCCGTCATAGTTGTAGAATATTTGTTGTCAATATATTGAACTAGGACTAATAACACAACAATAACTGCACTCCATTTACAGATACCTCATAGTTGTAGAATATTTGTTGTCAATATATTGAACTATGACTAATAACGGAACAATAACTGCACTCCATTGACAGATACCTCACAGTTGTAGAATATTTGTTGTCAATATATTGAACTAGGACTAATAAAGGAACAATAACTGCACTCCATTGACAGATACCTCACAGTTGTAAAATGTCTGTTGTCAATATATTGAACTAGGACTAATAAGAGAACAATAACTCACTCTATTGACAGATACCTCATGGTTGTAAAATGTCTGTTGTCAATATATTGAACTAGGACTAATAACAGAAGAATAACTGCACTCCATTGACAGATACCTCACTGTTGTAAAATGTCTGTCTTGTCAGTATATTGAACTAGGACTAATAATAGAACAATAACTGCACTCCATTGACAGATACCACACAGTTGTAGAATGTCTGTTGTCAATATATTGAATTAAGACTAATACGAGAAAAATAACTGTACTGCATTGACAGATACCTCAGAGTTATAGAATGTCTGTTGTCAATATATTGAACTAGGACTAATAACAGAATCAGTAACAGCACTCCCTTGACAGATACCTCACAGTGTAGAATATCTGTTGTCAATATATTGAACTATGACTAATAACGGAACAATAACTGCACTCCATTGACAGATACCTCACAGTTGTAGAATATCTGTTGTCAATATATTGAACTATGACTAATAATGGAACAATAACTGCACTCCATTGACAGATACCTCACAGTTGTAGAATATCTGTTGTCAATATATTGAACTAGGACTAATAACGGAACAATAACAGCACTCCATTGACAGATACCTCATAGTTGTAGAATATCTGTTGTCAATATATTGAACTAGGACTAATAACGGAACAATAACTGCACTCCATTGACAGATACCTCACAGTGTAGAATATCTGTTGTCAATATATTGAACTAGGACTAATAACGGAACAATAACTGCACTGCATTGACAGATACCTCACAGTTGTACAATATCTGTTGTCAATATATTGAACTAGGACTAATAACGGAACAATAACTGCACTCCATTGACAGATACCTCACAGTGTAGAATATCTGTTGTCAATATATTGAACTAGGACTAATAACGGAACAATAACTGCACTCCATTGACAGATACCTCACAGTGTAGAATATCTGTTGTCAATATATTGAACTAGGACTAATAACGGAACAATAACTGCACTCCATTGACAGATACCTCACAGTGTAGAATATCTGTTGTCAATATATTGAACTATGATTAATAACGGAACAATAACTGCACTCCATTGACAGATACCTCACAGTTATAGAATATCTGTTGTCAATATATTGAACTAGGACTAATAACAGAATCAATAACAGCACTCCATTGACCAATACCTCACAGTTGTAGAGTATCTGTTGTCGATATATTGAACTATGATTAATAACGGAACAATAACTGCACTCCATTGACAGATACCTCACAGTTATAGAATATCTGTTGTCAATATATTGAACTAGGACTAATAACAGAATCAATAACAGCACTCCATTGACAGATACCTCACAGTTGTAGAGTATCTGTTGTCGATATATTGAACTATGATTAATAACGGAACAATAACTGCACTCTATTGACAGATACCTCACAGTGTAGAATATCTGTTGTCAATATATTGAACTAGGACTAATAACGGAACAATAACTGCACTCCATTGACAGATACCTCACAGTGTAGAATATCTGTTGTCAATATATTGAACTATGACTAATAACGGAACAATAACTGCACTCCATTGACAGATACCTCACAGTTGTAGAATATCTGTTGTCAATATATTGAACTATGACTAATAACGGAACAATAACTGCACTCCATTGACAGATACCGCACAGTTGTAGAACATCTGTTGTCAATATATTGAACTATGACTAATAACGGAACAATAACTGCACTCCATTGACAGATACCTCACAGTTGTAGAATATCTGTTGTCAATATATTGAACTAGGACTAATAACGGAACAATAACTGCACTCAGTTAACAGATACGTCATAGTTGTAGAATATTTGTTGTCAATATATTGAACTAGGACTAATAACACAACAGTAACTGCACTCCATTGACAGATACCTCATAGTTGTAGAATATTTGTTGTCAATATATTGAACTATGACTAATAACGGAACAATAACTGCACTCCATTGACAGATACCTCACAGTTGTAAAATGTCTGTTGTCAATATATTGAACTAGGACTAATAAGAGAACAATAACTGCACTATATTGACATACCTCATGGTTGTAAAATGTCTGTTGTCAATATATTGAACTAGGACTAATAAGACAACAATATTTGCACTCTATTGACAGATACCTCACAGTTGTAAAATGTCTGTTGTCAATATATTGATCTAGGACTAATAACAGAACAATAACTGCACTCAATTCACAGATACCTCACATTTGTAAAGTATCTGTTGTCAATATATTGAATTAGGACTAATAACAGAACAATAACTGCATTCTATTGACATACCTCACAGTTGTAAAATGTCTGTTGTCAATATATTAAACTGGGACTAATAAGAGAACAATAACTGCACTCTATTGACAGATACCTCACAGTTGTAAAATGTCTGTTGTCAATATATTGAACTGGGACTAATAAGAGAACTATAACTGCACTCTATTGACAGATACCTCACGGTTGTAAAATGTCTGTTGTCAATATATTGAACTAGGACTAATAACAGAACAATAACTGCACTCTATTGACAGATACCTCACTGTTGTAAAATGTCTGTCTTTTCAGTATATTGAACTAGGACTAATAAAAGAACAATAACTGCACTCCATTGACAGATACCACACAGTTGTAGAATGTCTGTTGTCAATATATTGAATTAAGACTAATACGAGAACAATAACTGCACTGCATTGACAGATACCTCACAGTTATAGAATATCTGTTTTCAATATATTGAACTAGGACTAATAACAGAATCAATAACTGCACTCCATTGACAGATACCTCACAGTTGTAGAGTATCTGTTGTCGATATATTGAACTATGATTAATAACGGAACAATAACTGCACTCCATTGACAGATACCTCACAGTGTAGAATATCTGTTGTCAATATATTGAACTAGGACTAATAACGGAACAATAACTGCACTCCATTGACAGATACCTCACAGTTGTAGAATATCTGTTGTCAATATATTGAACTAGGACTAATAACGGAACAATACCTGCACTCAGTTAACAGATACGTCATAGTTGTAGAATATTTGTTGTCAATATATTGAACTAGGACTAAGAACACAACAATAACTGCACTCCATTGACAGATACCTCATAGTTGTAGAATATTTGTTGTCAATATATTGAACTATGACTAATGACGGAACAATAACTGCACTCCGTTGACAGATACCTCACAGTTGTAGAATATTTGTTGTCAATATATTGAACTAGGACTAATAACTGCACTCCATTGACAGATACCTCATGGTTGTAAAATGTCTGTTGTCAATATATTGAACTAGGACTAATAACAGAACAATAACTGCACTCCATTGACAGATACCTCATTGTTGTAAAATGTCTGTCTTGTCAGTATATTGAACTAGGACTAATAAAAGAACAATAACTGCACTCCATTGACAGATACCACACGTTTGTAGAATGCCTGTTGTCAATATATTGAACTAAGACTAATACGAGAACAATAACTGCACTGCATTGACAGATACCTCACAGTTATAGAATATCTGTTGTCAATATATTGAACTAGGACTAATAACAGAATCAATAACTGCACTCCATTGACAGATACCTCACAGTTGTAGAGTATCTGTTGTCGATATATTGAACTATGATTAATAACGGAACAATAACTGCACTCCATTGACAGATACCTCACAGTTGTAGAGTTTCTGTTGTCGATATATTGAACTATGATTAATAACGGAACAATAACTGCACTCTATTGACAGATACCTCACAGTGTAGAATATCTGTTGTCAATATATTGAACTAGGACTAATAACGGAACAATAACTGCACTCCATTGACAGATACCTCACAGTGTAGAATATCTGTTGTCAATATATTGAACTAGGACTAATAACGGAACAATAACTGCACTTCATTGACAGATACCTCACAGTTGTAGAACATCAGTTGTCAATATATTGAACTATGACTAATAACGGAACAATAACTGCACTCCATTGACAGATACCTTACAGTTGTAGAATATCTGTTGTCAATATATTGAACTAGGACTAATAACGGAACAATGACTGCACTCAGTTAACAGATACGTCATAGTTGTAGAATATTTGTTGTCAATATATTGAACTATGACTAATAACGGAACAATAACTGCACTCCATTGACAGATACCTCACAGTTGTAGAATATTTGTTGTCAATATATTGAACTAGGACTAATAACAGAACAATAACTGCACTCCATTGACAGATACCTCACAGTTGTAAAATGTCTGTTGTCAATATATTGAACTAGGACTAATAAGACAACAATAACTGCACTCTATTGACAGATACCTCATAGTTGTAAAATGTCTGTTGTCAATATATTGATCTAGGACTAATAACAGAACAATAACTGCACTCAATTCACAGATACCTCACATTTGTAGAGTATCTGTTGTCAATATATTGAATTAGGACTAATAACAGAAGAATAACTGCATTCTATTGACATACCTCACAATTGTAAAATGTCTGTTGTCAATATATTAAACTGGGACTAATAAGAGAACAATAACTGCACTCTATTGACAGATACCTCACAGTTGTAAAATGTCTGTTGTCAATATATTGAACTGGGACTAATAAGAGAACAATAACTGCACTCTATTGACAGATACCTCACGGTAGTAAAATGTCTGTTGTCAATATATTGAACTAGGACTAATAACAGAACAATAACTGCACTCTATTGACAGATACCTCACAGTTGTAAAATGTCTGTTGTCAATATATTGAACTGGGTCTAATAAGAGAACAATAACTGCACTCTATTGACAGATACCTCACGGTTGTAAAATGTCTGTTGTCAATATATTGAACTAGGACTAATAAGAGAACAATAACTGCACTCTATTGACAGATACCTCACAGTAGTAAAATGTCTGTTGTCAATATATTGAACTAGGACTAATAACAGAACAATAACCACTCCATTGACAGATACCTTACAGTTGTAAAATGTGTGTTGTCAATATATTGAACTAGGACTAATAAGAGAACAATAACTGCACTCTATTGACAGATACCTCGCAGTTGTAAAACGTCTGTTGGCAATATATTAAACTAGGACTAATAAGAGTTCAATAACTGCAATCCATTGACAGATACCTCACAGTTGTAAAATGTCTGTCTGTTGTCAATATATTGAATTAGGACTAATAACAGAACAATAACTGCACTCCATTGACAGATACCTCACTGTTGTAAAATGTCTGTCTTGTCAGTATATTGAACTAGGACTAATAAAAGAACAATAACTGCACTCCATTGACAGATACCACACAGTTGTAGAATGTCTGTTGTCAATATATTGAATTAAGACTAATACGAGAACAATAAATGCACTGCATTGACAGATACCTCACAGTTATAGAATATCTGTTGTCAATATATTGAACTAGGACTAATAACAGAATCATTAACTGCACTCCATTGACAGATACCTCACAGTTGTAGAGTATCTGTTGTGAATATATTGAACTATGATTAATAACGGAACAATAACTGCACTCCATTGACAGATACCTCACAGTGTAGAATATCTGTTGTCAATATATTGAACTAGGACTAATAACGGAACAATAACTGCACTCCATTGACAGATACCTCACAGTTGTAGAACATCTGTTGTCAATATATTGAACTATGACTAATAACGGAACAATAACTGTACTCCATTGACAGATACCTCACAGTTGTAGAATATCTGTTGTCAATATGTTGAACTAGGACTAATAACGGAACAATACCTGCACTCAGTTAACAGATACGTCATAGTTGTAGAATATTTGTTGTCAATATATTGAACTAGGACTAATAAGAGAACAATAACTGCACTCCATTGACAGATACCTCATATTTGTAGAATATTTGTTGTCAATATATTGAACTAGGACAAACAACACAACAATAACTGCACTCCATTGACAGAAACCTCACAGTTGTAGAATATTTGTTGTCAATATATTGAACTAGGACTAATAACAGAACAATAACTGCACTCCATTGACAGATACCTCACAGATGTAAAATGTCTGTTGTCAATATATTGAACTAGGACTAATAAGAGAACAATAACTGCACTCTATTGACAGATACCTCATGGTTGTAAAATGTCTGTTGTCAATATATTTAACTAGGACTAATAACAGAACAATAACTGCACTCCATTGACAGAAACCTCACTGTTGTAAAATGTCTGTCTTGTCAGTATATTGAACTAGGACTAAAGAAGAACAATAACTGCACTCCATTGACCGATACTACACAGTTGTAGAATGTCTGTTGTCTATATATTGAATTAAGACTAATACGAGAACAATAACTGCACTGCATTGACAGATACCTCACAGTTATAGAATATCTGTTGTCAATATATTGAACTAGGACTAATAACAGAATCAATAACAGCACTCCATTGACAGATACCTCACAGTTGTAGAGTATCTGTTGTCAATATATTGAACTAGGACTAATAACGGAACAATAACTGCACTCCATTGACAGATACCTCACAGTTGTAGAACATCTGTTGTCAATATATTGAACTATGACTAATAACGGAACAATAACTGCACTCCATTGACGGATACCTCACAGTTGTAGAATATCTGTTGTCAATATATTGAACTGGGACTAATAACGGAACAATAATTGCACTCAGTTAACAGATACGTCATAGTTGTAGAATATTTGTTGTCAATATATTGAACTAGGACTAATAACCCAACAATAACTGCACTCCATTGACAGATACCTCATAGTTGTAGAATATTTGTTGTCAATATATTGAACTATGACTAATAACGGAACAATAACTGCACTCCATTGACAGATACCTCACAGCTGTAGAATATTTGTTGTCAATATATTGAACTAGGACTAATAACAGAGCAATAACTGCACTCCATTGACAGATACCTCACAGTTGTAAAATGTCTGTTGTCAATATATTGAACTAGGACTAATAAGAGAACAATAACTGCACTCTATTGACAGATACCTCATGGTTGTAAAATGTCTGTTGTCAATATATTGAACTAGGACTAATAAGACAACAATAACTGCACTCTATTGACAGATACCTCACAGTTGTAAAATGTCTGTTGTCAATATATTGATCTAGGACTAATAACAGAACAATAACTGCACTCAATTCACAGATACCTCACATTTGTAGAGTATCTGTTGTCAATATATTGAATTAGGACTAATAACAGAACAATAACTGCATTCTATTTACATACCTCACAGTTGTAAAATGTCTGTTGTCAATATAATAAACTGGGACTAATAAGAGAACAATAACTGCACTCTATTGACAGATACCTCACAGTTGTAAAATGTCTGTTGTCAATATATTGAACTGGGACTAATAAGAGAACAATAACTGCACTCTATTGACAGATACCTCACGGTTGTAAAATGTCTGTTGTCAATATATTGAACTAGGACTAATAACAGAGCAATAACTGCACTCTATTGACAGATACCTCACAGTTGTAAAATGTCTGTTGTCAATATATTGAACTGGGACTTATAAGAGAACAATAACTGCACTCTATTGACAGATACCTCACAGTTGTAAAATGTCTGTTGTCAATATATTGAACTGGGACTAATAAGAGAACAATAACTGCACTCTATTGACAGATACCTCACGGTTGTAAAATGTCTGTTGTCAATATATTGAACTAGGACTAATAAGAGAACAATAACTGCACTCTATTGACAGATACCTCACAGTAGTAAAATGTCTGTTGTCAATATATTGAACTAGGACTAATAACAGAACAATAACCACTCCATTGACAGATACCTTACAGTTGTAAAATGTGTGTTGTCAATATATTGAACTAGGACTAATAAGAGAACAATAACTGCACTCTATTGACAGATACCTCACAGTTGTAAAACGTCTGTTGGCAATATATTGAACTAGGACTAATAAGAGAACAATAACTGCACTCTACTGACAGATACCTCACAGTTGTAAAATGTCTGTTGTCAATATATTGAACTAGGACTAATAACAGAACAATAACTGCACTCTATTGACAGATACCTCACAGTTGTAAAATGTCTGTTGGCAATATATTGAACTAGGACTAATAACAGAACAATACTGTACTCCATTCACAGATACCTCACAGTTGTAAAACGTCTGTTGGCAATATATTGAACTAGGACTAATAACAGAATAATAACTGCACTCAGTTGACAGATACCTCACAGTTGTAAAACGTCTGTTGGCAATATATTGAATGAGGACTAATAACAGAACAATAACTGCACTCCATTCACAGAAACCTCACAGTTGTAGAGTATCTGTTGTCAATATATTGAACTAGGACTAATAACAGAACAATAACTTCACTCCATTCACAGATACCTCACAGTTGTAGAGTATCTGTTGGCAATATATTGAACTAGGACTAATAACAGAACAATAACTGCACTCCATTCACAGAAACCTCACAGTTGTAGAGTATCTGTTGGCAACATATTGAACGAGGACTAATAACAGAACAATAACTGCACTCCATTCACAGAATCCTCACAGTTGTAGAGTATCTGTTGTCAATATATTGAACTAGGACTAATAACAGAACAATAACTGCACTCCATTCACAGATACCTCACAGTTGTAGAGTATCTGTTGGCAATATATTGAACTAGGACTAATAGCAGAACAATAACTGCACTCCATTCACAGAAACCTCACAGTTGTAGAGTATCTGTTGGCAATATATTGAACGAGGACTAATAACAGAACAATAACTGCACTCCATTCACAGAAACCTCACAGTTGTAGAGTATCTGTTGTCAATATATTGAACTAGGACTAATAACAGAACAATAACTGCACTCCATTCACAGATACCTCACAGTTGTAGAGTATCTGTTGGCAATATATTGAACTAGGACTAATAGCACAACAATAACTGCACTCAATTGATAGATACCTTACTGATGTAAAATGCCTGTTACCAAAATTAATTTGCAAATCACATAAAGCAGCAGGCTTAATTTGTCATCATCATGCAATTTCAACACTTCTATTTCTTATGTTTATCAACATGTTATTCCAGCATGTCCAGAAGATTTGAACCATCCTTCCAATATCTGTGAGAAGGCTAACAATATAACAATTGGCCCTCATTAACATAAGAAGAATTAGCAGCACACCACAGGCAACACAACCGCAACTTCAGCTTAAAAACTACGTCTACGATTTACGCCATATCACAAATGCCACCTCGCTTGCCACATCGTAGCTCCAAAACATGCAGAACAGTCGAATCACCCATCAGCATACACAATGATATTTCAGCTTCATTTCATCTCGTCCAATCACCAACATTTCAACAAACCAAAGAATGATACAAAGACAAAAACATACTCCAAATCCTTCCTTGTCTACTCCCCTTGGGGCAGACAGGGCTTCGGTCATAGCTGTCACCTGGACATTTCCTTCAGCCGTTGCCAGCCAATAAGCTGGCAGTTACCTTCTGCACTATCGGGGATGCTTAGTGGAACCCCAACACTTTTCCTCACTTTTCCTTAACTCTACTTACCTATTGCCCTCAGTACGCTAACAAAAAAGAAGACATATCTAGAAGTTTCAGAATCCTTCTGCATCATTAAAAAGAAAGAAGATTTAGCGCTATTCCATTGGAATAATAGAATTAATTCTTCTTCCACACAAACCATGTGTAGGAAAAGTTGGGAAGGCAGATTCAGACAACAGAAAAATTAATCGCCATAGGGACTAAGCTAATGAACCTTGGGACTTAACGGCATTGTAAGTCAGCGTTGGGGTATGTCATCTCAATACAATTTTAGGTGTTCTTGTGATTTACTAGGGAAAATGTGACTCGGCTGGAGAATTTAATGTCCTACCTGCACATTGCCATGGTAACTAGGTTGTTAGAGTAACCGATGGAAACGAGGAGATCTATGGTTGAAATCACGTCTATGACATTGAATTTTTCAGTCATGTGATTCTAGCTTTACGAAGGTAATATTGCTTGAACAGCAATGACATAACTATTTTTCTAATAAAGAAAGCAGCATGTAGATGCTCTTGCCACTTGCTTCATTAACAATAGTAGTATGGTTCGTCAGCACGATCTACACATATCCCTGTTAATACAGGAAGCTTGCGTGTTGCAGCTCAATAAGGAAAATATATAATGTATTATTTTTTAATTTTTTTATTTCCCTTAAATGGACCTGGACATTTTAGGTTTATTCTGTAATAAATGTTGATCCTAAGCAGAAAAGACAGCTTTTCAACCAGTGGTGTATAGCAACAATGAAGGAGTGGTCAGTGCATTGCACCTAGTGTAGTGATTATATTCTTTTATCCATCCCTAGCAATAGCAACAAATCCACTATAGTGAAAAAGAAAAGTAAGGTTCAGGAAAGTTTCTTTTGTTTCACAGCATTTTTCAAGCATAAAATGTCAATAAAAACATCGGTGTTTCAAGAAATAGCATGTCTGATTCAGCTGTAGGAATATAATATTTTATTTACCAAAAAAGAAAATCCTGAAATTTAAACGATTTAAATGCTTGGAAGAAATGACAACACTTGAAAAAGAGAAACCTGATATTCTGCAAACAAATAGATAAATAGAAACATTTACCAACCTGAACGTATCAAAATGATTTGACTAATAGAAACTGAAGCTTTAATAATAAGAAAACCCTTGAGAACAAGGTATGGTTACAACAGCTCAATTTTACTATTCCTGCTAATGGCATCAATGCAGACAATTTCCAGTGTTGTTGCTCACACGGGACTCTCAGTCTGCAATTGTTGACCACTGCACAAGTCCAAGTGAAACAAAGGAACACTGATGATCATAGTAAGGTACTTCAGCCACTTTAAAGCAATTAAAAGGAATGAAAAGATACTTTTGTGCAGAATGTGTGTCCACGTATGCCTACTGCAGGGTTAAGTATGTATACAAACTGAGGTGTCAAATGTCATACATATGGTAGGCCACATGATGCTGGTAGAAAGGCTGCCTAGTGGGCAACTGTATTGCTTGGTAGTGATACTCCTGTGAATTATTTCTACTGCTAATAACAGTGGAATATTCTGATTTAATGCCTTTTATAAATGTTCCCTAAAGTTGTTTAGGGTAAAGGTTTCTCTGTGTTTCCAGTTTAAGAATTTCTGAACTTACAAATGTAGCACACATGAAACTACAGACTTCGACTGATAAATTTAAACTTTCAGTATCAAATAATAGCATTTGATGGAACTCTGTATGAATATGTAACTAATTTATACAGCATTCGGAAGTGTAACCTGGAATGAATTTCAAGGAGAGTATATGTTTACTTTTAGGAACTGAACACCAGATTCCTCTCAGAGTTATTGATTAATAATGTCTACACTCGTTTCCCAAATTTTTAATGATACTTCTTTCAATTTTTCAGGGTAATTGCAGATACAACTTGTTGTGAAGCTCCTGAAGTAGAAGCTATGGACCCATCTCAAAAAACTAAAAGTGTTTATTCCCACAGATCTATGAAGAACATAGACAAGGATAAATTGGGTACTTTAGTGTTAAGTTCAAAAAAGGAAGTTCAGATTAGTGATCCTGGAATACAATGTGAGCATTTTGGAACAAGATTTTCTGGCAAATCAGCATTGTCATCGCAAAATTTGATTCCTCTAGAAAAGAAAGTACACAACTGTGACATTTACCATCAGAGCTTCACTCAACAACAGACATTGAAGAGAGATAGGTTTATTCATGAGGGCGAAGAGTCGTACAAATGTAATGTTTGCAATAAGAGCTTTACTCATCTAGGTGACCTGAAAACGCACAGCTTGATTCACGAGGGTAAAAAACCACATGAATGTAATGTTTGCAATAAGAGCTTTACTCGTCTAGGTGACCTGAAAACTCACAGCTTGATTCACGAGGGTAAGAAACCACACGAATGTAATGTTTGCAGCAAGAGCTTTACTCAGCTAGCACATTTGAAAACACACAGTTTGATTCATGAGGGTAAGAAACCACATGAATGTAATGTTTGCAATAAGAGCTTTACTCGTCTAGGTGGCCTGAAAAAACACAGTTTGATTCATGAGGGTAAGAAACCACATGAATGTAATGTTTGCAGCAAGAGCTTTACTCAGCTAGCACATTTGAAAACACACAATTTGATTCATGAGGGTAAGAAACCACACAAATGTAATGTTTGCGATAAGATCTTTACTCAGTTAGGGGATTTGAAAAGACACAGTTTGATTCATGAGGGTAAGAAACCACACAAATGTAATGTTTGCAATAAGAGCTTTACTCTTCTAGGGAATTTGAAAACACACAGTTGGATTCATGAGGATAAGAAACCACACAAATGTAATGTTTGCAATAAGAGCTTTACTCTTCTAGGGAATTTGAAAACACACAGTTGGATTCATGAGGGTAAGAAACCACACAAATGTAATGTTTGCAATAAGAGCTTTACTCTTCTAGGGAATTTGAAAACACACAGTTGGATTCATGAGGGTAAGAAACCACACAAATGTAATGTTTGCAATAAGAGCTTTACTCTTCTAGGGAATTTGAAAACACACAGTTGGATTCATGAGGGTAAGAAACCACACAAATGTAATGTTTGCGATAAGATCTTTACTCAGTTAGGGGATTTGAAAAGACACAGTTTGATTCATGAGGGTAAGAAACCACACAAATGTAATGTTTGCAATAAGAGGTTTACTCTTCTAGGGAATTTGAAAACACACAGTTGGATTCATGAGGGTAAGAAACCACACAAATGTAATGTTTGCAATAAGAGCTTTACTCTTCTAGGGAATTTGAAAACACACAGTTGGATTCATGAGGGTAAGAAACCACACAAATGTAATGTTTGCGATAAGATCTTTACTCAGTTAGGGGATTTGAAAAGACACAGTTTGATTCATGAGGGTAAGAAACCACACAAATGTAATGTTTGCGATAAGATCTTTACTCAGTTAGGGGATTTGAAAAGACACAGTTTGATTCATGAGGGTAAGAAACCACACAAATGTAATGTTTGCAATAAAAGCTTTACTCTTCTAGGGAATTTGAAAACACACAGTTTGATTCATGAGGGTAAGAAACCACACAAATGTAATGTTTGCGATAAGAGCTTTACTGTTCTAGGAAATTTGAAAACACACAGTTTGATTCATGAGGGTAAGAAACCACACAAATGTAATGTTTGAAGCAAGAGCTTTACTCAGGGCATTTGAAAAGACACAGTTTGATTCATGAGGGAAAGAAACCACATGAATATAATGTTTTTAATAACCGTTTTACTCACCTAAGGAGTTTGCGAACACACAGATTCATGAGGATAACAAACCCACAAATGTAATGTTTGCAATAAGAGAAAGTTGAGCATATGATCTTAAAGACTTATATGTGCACGAGTAAGGAAGTTTAAGTACAGGATTACCGGAGGCTTTTGGGGGAAGTCAGCCAATATAGCACAGAAGTAACTGAATATAAAATATTATTTCAAAATTGAAGTTACAGGTATAATAGAATATTTCAATATAAGATGTTAGTAAAGGTTTAAGATATGCAAATATATATGTATGGAAGTAGCATATAACTGTTTGAAAAACACCAGAAAGCTAGTGCTTCACTGAAAGCTTCTATTCCAATCAATTGCCCCATTCAACCATTAAGGCTACTATGTGTAGGTATAAGTATATGTGATCCAAGTATTATGTTCCATTCATTTTAAATTTAGGCAATACTGTATAAGACAAATGTTAACCTAATGAGAGAAATCTCCGTCTGTACATTATGAAAGTCATATAGATTACCAAAGCTGAAACTGAACACAATTGCTGTACGGATCTTAGTGGGAAGGAACAAATCATTATTCCTTCAGTGAAATGCATGTATTCGCTTGGTGAATTCAGAAATGGTTCAGCCTTACAGCAGACCCAGCACGACAGTGTAGTGAAGAAGTGGCAAGCCATCTTAGTGGAGAGGAGAAACTGTTGGAGCTTCCCCTTACCACATTCATATGTATAAGCAAAGTGGCTGGTTTGCGTAATACTGCAACAAATGACACAACCTCCTTCAAGGCTGCAACTTTCTTTATTGTCTGCATGTCTTAGAGACCTACTTTGATTACCTTTTTATTTTTCTAATCCATTTGTGCTTTCCTCTTCCTAGATATTCACCCATACTCCTACTTTTTCCCCACACTCCGTCTCTCAATATTTTTATTACTATGATATTCTTTTCCAATTTATTCCAGCTTGAATGTCATATAATGTCTCTCCAATTACTTGTTTCTTTGCACTGTGTCAAACAAAAGCACACTGTATGTTTTTCCACACATAACTCATCCTGCAGTTCCTATAACCTTTAACATACAAATCCCTGTTCACATATATGCTCCACCTTGCTTATCACAACTCTTAACATGCTTCTCCCTCCCACAGTCCTTGTTTATTATCTTGTACAACCTCAAAGAACCTTCATTCTCAAAATTTGATTACATCTCTTGACTCTCAATACTGTGACTTAGTCCAGGTTTCGCTGTCACCTCAGTGCTTTGATCTACTTCAACTCTCACTGTTATAGTTCACACAGTGATTTCACTAGTGTGAACTACTTCAGTTTTGTGCTGTAATCAATATCTGCAAATGGAACGCAGTCAGTCTGTAATCTCTCATGTTAGCTGCACTCCCTATTGTCACAACTTCACTTGTAGAACTGCACTTGATATTGCAGCATCTGCATCTCTCTCAATCAGTAATCAACGGCTGGCGAATTCTCTGGCTTATATAGCTGGTGGAAGTTTCCACGGAACACTTTTACATATGTTCTGGTGGCGACGCTGGCAGGAAGTGAAGCTTCAGAAGATTATGATTATGTGTCATTGACGCTTCTGGTGTTTATGCTGGGTGAGAGCACTACTGCGTCACTCAGCTCTGTTTATCCCTTCAATTGCTGTTGTTAACTTTCCTGGCCTACAACTGCAGTGTCACACAGTTCCCTTCTGGTGTTTATGCTGGGTGAGAGCACTACTGCATCACTCAGCTCTGTTTATCCCTTCAAATGCTGTTGTTAACTTTCCTGGCCTACAACTGCAGCGTCACACAGCTCCCTTCTGGTGTTTATGCTGGGTGAGAGCACTACTGCATCACTCAGTTCTGTTTATCCCTTCAAATGCTGTTGTTAACTTTCCTGGCCTACAACTGCAGTGTCACACAGCTCCCTTCTGCTGTTTATGCTGGGTGAGAGCACTACTGCGTCACTCAGCTCTGTTTATCCCTTCAATTGCTGTTGTTAACTTTCCTGGCCTACAACTGCAGTGTCACACAGCTCCCTTCTGGTGTTTATGCTGGGTGAGAGCACTACTGCGTCACTCAGCTCTGTTTATCTCTTCAATTGCTGTTGCTATCTTTCCTGACATACAACTGCAGTGACACACAGTTCCCTTCTGGTGTTTATGCTGGGTGAGAGCACTACTGCGTCACTCAGCTCTGTTTATCCCTTCAAATGCTGTTGTTAACTTTCCTGGCCTACAGCTGCAGTGACACACAGCTCCCTTCTGCTGTTTATGCTGGGTGAGAGCACTACTGCGTCACTCAGCTCTGTTTATCCCTTCAATTGCTGTTGTTAACTTTCCTGGCCTACAACTGCAGTGTCACACACTTCCCTTCTGGTGTTTATGCTGGGTGAGAGCACTACTGCGTCACTCAGCTCTGTTTATCTCTTCAATTGCTGTTGCTAACTTTCCTGACATACAACTGCAGTGACACACAGTTCCCTTCTGGTGTTTATGCTGGGTGAGAGCACTACTGCGTCACTCAGCTCTGTTTATCCCTTCAAATGCTGTTGTTAACTTTCCTGGCCTACAGCTGCAGTGACACACAGCTCCCTTCTGGTGTTTATGCTGGGTGAGAGCACTACTGCGTCACTCAGCTCTGTTTATCTCTTCAATTGCTGTTGCTATCTTTCCTGACATACAACTGCAGTGACACACAGTTCCCTTCTGGTGTTTATGCTGGGTGAGAGCACTACTGCGTCACTCAGCTCTGTTTATCCCTTCAAATGCTGTTGTTAACTTTCTTGGCCTACAGCTGCAGTGACACACAGCTCCCTTCTGCTGTTTATGCTGGGTGAGAGCACTACTGCGTCACTCAGCTCTGTTTATCCCTTCAATTGCTGTTGTTAACTTTCCTGGCCTACAACTGCAGTGTCACACAGTTCCCTTCTGGTGTTTATGCTGGGTGAGAGCACTACTGCGTCACTCAGCTCTGTTTATCTCTTCAATTGCTGTTGCTAACTTTCCTGACATACAACTGCAGTGACACACAGTTCCCTTCTGGTGTTTATGCTGGGTGAGAGCACTACTGCGTCACTCAGCTCTGTTTATCCCTTCAAATGCTGTTGTTAACTTTCCTGGCCTACAGCTGCAGTGACACACAGCTCCCTTCTGGTGTTTATGCTGGGTGAGAGCACTACTGCGTCACTCAGCTCTGTTTATCCCTTCAAATGCTGTTGTTAACTTTCCTGGCCTACAACTGCAGCGTCACACAGTTCCCTTCTGGTGTTTATGCTGGGTGAGAGCACTACTGCGTCACTCAGCTCTGTTTATCCCTTCAAATGCTGTTGTTAACTTTCCTGGCCTACAGCTGCAGTGACACACAGCTCCCTTCTGGTGTTTATGCTGGGTGAGAGCGCTACTGTGTCACTCAGCTCTGTTTATCCCTTCAAATGCTGTTGTTAACTTTCCTGGCCTACAGCTGCAGTGACACACAGCTCCCTTCTGGTGTTTATGCTGGGTGAGAGCACTACTGCGTGACTCAGCTCTGTTTATCTCTTCAATTGCTGTTGTTAACTTTCCTGGCCTACAGTTGCAGTGACACACAGCTCCCTTCTGGTGTTTATGCTGGGTGAGAGCACTACTGCGTGACTCAGCTCTGTTTATCTCTTCAATTGCTGTTGTTAACTTTCCTGGCCTACAGTTGCAGTGACACACAGCTCCCTTCTGGTGTTTATGCTGGGTGAGAGCACTACTGCGTGACTCAGCTCTGTTTATCTCTTCAATTGCTGTTGTTAACTTTCCTGGCCTACAGTTGCAGTGACACACAGCTCCCTTCTGGTGTTTATGCTGGGTGAGAGCACTACTGCGTGACTCAGCTCTGTTTATCTCTTCAATTGCTGCTGTTAACTTTCCTGGCCTACAGTTGCAGTGACACACAGCTCCCTTCTGGTGTTTATGCTGGGTGAGAGCACTACTGCGTGACTCAGCTCTGTTTATCTCTTCAATTGCTGTTGTTAACTTTCCTGGCCTACAGTTGCAGTGACACACAGCTCCCTTCTGGTGTTTATGCTGGGTGAGAGCACTACTGCGTGACTCAGCTCTGTTTATCTCTTCAATTGCTGTTAACTTTCCTGACATACAACTGCAGTGTCACACAGCTCCCTTCTGGTGTTTATGCTGGGTGAGAGCCCTACTGTGTGACTCAGCTCTGTTTATCCCTTCAATTGCTGTTGTTAACTTTCCTGGCCTACATCTGCAGTGTCACACAGCTCCCTTCTGGTGTTTATGCTGGGTGAGAGCCCTACTGTGTGACTCAGCTCTGTTTATCCCTTCAATTGCTGTTGTTAACTTTCCTGGCCTACAGCTGCAGTGACACACAGCTCCCTTCTAGTGTTTATGCTGGGTGAGAATGCTACTGCGTGACTCAGCTCTGTTTATCTTTCCAATTGCTATCGTTAACTTTCCTGGACTACAGCTGCAGTGCACACAGCTCCCTTCTGGTGTCTATGCTGGGTGAGAACGCTACTGCATTACTCAGCTCTGTTTATCTCTTCAATTGCTATCGTTAACTTTCCTGGTCTACAGTTGCAGTGTCACACAGCTCCCTTCTGGTGTTTATGCTGGATGAGAGCGCTACCACTTCTCTCAGCTCTGTTTATCTCTACAGTTGCCGACGTTAACCGTCCTGGTATGCATCTGCAGTGTCACACAGCTCCCTTCTGGTGTTTATGCTGAGTAAGAGCGCTACCGCGTCACACAGCTCTGTTTATCTCTATAATTGCCCACGTTAAACGTCCTGGTCTACAGCTGCAGTGTCACACAGCTCCCTTCTGGTATTTATGCTGGGTGAGAGCACTACCGCGTCACTCAACTCTGTCTATCTCTACAATTACCGGCGTTAACCTTCCTGGTCTACAGCTGCAGTGTCACACAGCTCCCTTCTGGTGTTTATGCTGGCCGAGAGCGCTACCACTTCACTCAGCTTTGTTTATCTCTCCATTTGCCGGCGTTAACCTTCCTGGTCTGCAGCTACAGTGTCATACAACTCCCTTCTGGCGTTTATGCTGGCCGAGAGCGCTACCACTTCACTCAGCTTTGTTTATCTCTCCATTTGCCAGCGTTAACCTTCCTGGTCTGCAGCTACAGTGTCACACAGCTCCCTTCTGGTGTTTATGCTGGCCGAGAGCGCTACCACTTCACTCAGCTTTGTTTATCTCTCCATTTGCCGGCGTTAACCTTCCTGGTCTGCAGCTACAGTGTCACACAGCTCCCTTCTGGTGTTTATACTGGGTGAGAGCGCTACCACTTCACTCAGCTCTGTTTATCTCTCCATTTGCTGGCGTTAACCTTCCTGGTCTGCAGCTACAGTGTCACACAGCTCCCTTCTGGTGTTTATGCTGGGTGAGAGCGCTACCACTTCACTCAGCTCTGTTTATCTCTCCATTTGCCGGCGTTAACCTTCCTGGTCTGCAGCTACAGTGTCACACAGCTCCCTTCTGGTGTTTATGCTGGCCGAGAGTGCTACCACTTCACTCAGCTCCCTTCTGGTGTTTATACTGGGTGAGAGCGCTACCACTTCACTCAGCTCTGTTTATCTCTCCATTTGGTGGCGTTAACCTTCCTGGTCTGCAGCTACAGTGTCACACAGCTCCCTTCTGGTGTTTATGCTGGGTGAGAGCGCTACCACTTCACTCAGCTCTGTTTATCTCTCCATTTGCCGGCGTTAACCTTCCTGGTCTGCAGCTACAGTGTCACACAGCTCCCTTCTGGTGTTTATGCTGGCCGAGAGTGCTACCACTTCACTCAGCTCTGTTTATCTCTCCATTTGCTGGAGTTAACATTCCTGGTCTACAACTCCCTTCTCAGAGGTGTTCGTCGTTCCGCATTGTGTAACAAGACGATCAGGATGAACCACTACCAGCGCCTTTCAGTGTTGATGTGGATGCCATCTCAATGATCCAGGAGGTCGTCAGCTTCCTGATATCCGGCACTGTACGCCAGATGGTCATAGCGCGCTTTAATCCGGTCACTTGCCATGGTGTCACCTTGCTGTCCGTTGCAGTCCGAACATCATATCGCTGCACTCGTCACTGACTACGTGACAAGGTTCGACGACTTGCCAAGCAGATGCTACACTGCTGGCACCACCTTTCTACGGCGCTTTACATGCACAGCCAATAGAACTGGCAACGTAGTATCTTCACGGTCTGAGTTACTACTCAGGTGCCCTCCACTAATACCATACTGGTTCTTCTCGATGACTTGCTTTATCTTGATGTTCCCATCTGTGGACTCCCTGATTTTCTGTAAATAGTATTAGTAAATATTAATGACAATTTCCAATTATATTGATGCCTGCTCTAGAATTAATGAAGCTATTTAAATATACATATATCTTGTATATATGTAACTATATTATACATTGCATTGACAGCCATACAGTATATCTTTATTTTATTTTAAATGTTGTGTAGTCTATGTAATATATATGTAACTATTATACATTTCATTGACAGCCATACAGTATATCTTTATTTTATTTTAAATGTTCAATATTCTGTATAATATTTATTTTTATATGTAATTTTTATACACTTCCGTGACATGTTGTATGTTCGTAAGCCTTTATGGCTGCTAGTGAATTCATAGAATGCAATCCAATCTAATCTAGTTCTGTGTTGGTATATTAAATGAAGGTTTATCTAACATTTATCTGGAAAGTCTAATGAAGACGCCCAATAAACAAATTACTCGTACCAAACTGTATTTTTAGGCAATTTGTTACAGAATATTGGGATTGAAATTCGGAACGACACACTTCAGATAACATCCACCATATTACATCAGGAATCTGCATTTAATCTTAGTTGCCGCGTCTAGTCAGAACCTCCCAGATACCACTGAACTCCAAACGGAATTTTGGCCTTAAAGTTATAATTGTTAAGTAATTAATAAATTTAAAATATGCATATTACACAGTTATTAATTGTTCGTTTTATTTTTGTGTATCATAATGATATGCTGCGATAGGTTATGTTCATTGAAATGTGATTATAACTTCCGAAATTGGACTGGCATGCAGAAGGCTTTTCTTTCATTGTTTAGTTGGGTATGAGTAAATAAATGCATATAAGATCCAAACGTGTTTTTCGGTTCTTTTTTTTACTCTGATTTGTCGCAGCATTTTGCTCTTATTGTTCTTTAACTACAATTATAATGAATGGTTTTCAAGATTTAATATCAATTATTTGCGAATAAGAAAAATTCATTACTAAAATGGTGTAATGCAGAAGGAAGGCTTTTAGTTTATTTTGTTAACAGATCCGTATAGTGGCGGAGTAGAAAGCCTTTTAAAATAAAGCGCATGCATCATTCATGCATTTTGTGGAGTATTAGAACTTTAACACAAGCATCAGCACCAATGAACACAGAATTATCAAAACAGCATTTCTGTATTTATACTTAGTATTGTACCACACTATTTGTGGCATTTATTCTAACCACTAGTACAACATTATTACTTCCTCTACTAGGTATAGTAAGTAGGGGAAGTATTGCATTCCCCCAAAAATTCAATACCGAGATTTCACCAGAAATACATGTTTTGAGACCCCTTGAATCCAAAATAAGGACTTTTGGAAAAATGTCCGTGTGTTTCTCTGAACAGCATAACGCAGAAATAAACAGTTGGATAAACACCAAACTTGGTATTTAGGTTCAGTATCTTCCAGAGATGTGACACGAAGGTTTTCAAGAGAATCCCCCCCACCCCAGATTACCCTTCACGTGGAACATTTTAATTTTCTCAAAAATGTCTCTTAACGATTTTGATTAAAATATCATATGTTTAAGATATTTTCATGACAAATAAAATGTATATCTTGAATTTTCTGGGAATGTCTCCAAAAGTATTCTTCATTGTGAACTACTTTTGCATAACTGGTAAACCATAAGAGATAGACAAAATTTTACTGCACAAAAAATGTAGATTGCATTAAAATACACAATTTATGTCATACTTTTTTTTGTTGAGTGAACCATTTTCGAGATATTGCTTGTTATTCCCTTAAATTTTTAAATACTTTTTTCTCAAATAAGAATTTGTTATTCATTTTTTTGTCTTGTATATGCAAGGAGTATTAATCTGTGGCAAAGATAATGGTGCTGCACCTAGCAACCAGCTATTAAGAGATATGTATGTGCTTAAAGGCTACTGTATATCTATATTGCCCTTGTAAATATATATTCCCCTTACATCTACAAGAAATTTAGCAATAAGATAGAGTCTGCAAATGTTTATCTCGATTAACATGAAGTAGATGGAGAATAAGCGTTTGTAAAAATAGTGCGTACAAGAGTAGAGAAAGTCATGTGAGTGTAACACATCAGATTTTTTTTGTCCTGGTAATGCAAACAAAATGGTATACTCCACATAGCAACCAGCTCTTTAAAATATTTGACTATAGTTTAAAGCCTAACAATTCCCCTTGCATCTACAAGAAAATTAGCAATAAGATTAACATCTCGATTAACATGATACATATGGAGAATAAGCGTTTGTAAAAATAGTTTGTACAAGAAAAGAGAAAGTCACGTGAGTGTAACATCAGATTTTTTTTAGTTAAGATTAAGTAAATTTATTTATTGTTCATGGGACAGATCCAACTCTGTGAAATTCAACCTCGGAAATTCGCTATGTGCTAATTTAAACATTTTTATTTTTTTAATTCATTTTACTTTTGTTACCTTACTGATGCAATTATATTAATTCTATCAACCTTTATTCTGAAATGTATGTAACACGGTTAAAGAAGCCAAGTTTAGGAGCAAACCTGTATTATTGTAATTCACATGGAAGTCGACAGCACCCTTAACAAGTTAAGCAATTTCTTATTCTTAATTCCCCCAGCCCCTACAAGTTAAGTTAATATAATCATATTAGCTTTTCCTTCATAGCTATGATTGAATGGTTATCGGTGAATATATTCCACCATGCACACTACAGGTCGTGGCAGCTCGTGCAGAATTTTACCAATGTGCTACATTATTACAAAAATGGAAAACAAATTCACAATAAATAAATAACATAAAAGGTAGTTCTCATTCAGTGGCGAATATGAAGCCCTTACGTTGTTGATTTCTCCTGCAGAATTTATCTGTAACTTTGGAGTTTAAACATAATATCTTGTGTTTTTCTACTTGCTATTTCGTCATGATAGGCCCGACTTAATAGTGTTGCGATATTACCTTTACCGAATGCACTAAGATCACGTGTGTTTACATGTTTTTATTTCTGTTATGTTTCTCTATGTCCTATATCTTTCACTTCTCCTGTATCCCAAGCATCCCTATTTCCTAATAACAAACATGGAAAGCAAAAAAGTGCATTCCGAAAATCCCACCACAGATAGAAGTGTTTTCATTTCTAAGTTTCCTTATATACCCGCTTTTTTCTTGCTTATGTTTAAATTTGGAGTAGGTCTATCTAACTCTTTAACTCTCACTTTCTCCTCCAAAGATCTGGACCTGATACTCATGTTGCTTGCACGAATCTTTACGAGCATATTCATAGAAAAGATGCAACGTAACACAATACATAGGCATACCTAGGGGGTCTCTTCCGATTCCTGCGATTTTCATTTGCATGCTGACGTCATACTGCTCTATCACGGCAGTATGCCTCAATTAGACTGCCTCTTCCTTGGTTTAACATTTCTGTATGCTACTTTAAAATTACGCATACTGTGTGTTACATATTCTGCTAACGTCACATTGTATTACAATCAACACAGTACTATTACAATTGGTATGGAGCAGGATGCCATTTCATTCCTGCATTGACATTTAAATCATTTTAAAATTGTATTTAAAATTCTACAAGTACTGTAAAAGGTATTAAATAATTTGTGTTACATTCTTAACCAATAAAGATTCCATATTTTAAATTAATGTGACAGTGAACTGAATCTGCAGTACAGGTGCATAAACATACTGGTACACACTCATAATAACACCTACTGATTGTGTACCAGTAAGGTTAAGTACCAAGCTGAAGTGCAACTCTAGTGGTGTCTTGTAAAATGCGGTGTGTGTGTGTGCATTAGTGTGGCCTCTAGTTCCCGAGGTCACGGGTCCAAACTCTGCGGAGGGTGATGGATTTTTTCTGACGTAAACATTGTTACCATGGCTTCCCTCGGAAGGGAAGTAAGGCCGGTTGTCCCTTGTCGTAGGCTTAAAAGAAAACCTGAGGCCTGATAGAGAGTCCTCTGACAAAATTTCCAGTCTTTCATGCCCAATATAGAATGGGACGCCAAGAACCAGTTAAAGAGCTTCCATAAAATGAAATCAATTTCAATTTAAAAATGAGTAATCTTTCAAACCACAAAGTTAATTATGTTGTAGCACAATGCAATAGTATGGCAACAAAAGCATCTGAAGTTATGTACCATTGGTTCTCCAGAGCTGATAGACAACACAGGTTTGGTTTTCTCGGTGTAAACAGTGAGATAAATACAATCCTGATAATGCTCTAGTGTGCTCAGTACATTTTCGCACAGACTATGAATGTGACTTACAAGATCTGATGTGTTACTTTCAATGCCTTTCTCTACCCTCTATTGCTTAATATTGGATGTACAAATTATTCTTAAGGAAGGTTTATTTTTCTATTTACTTTGTTTTAATCCAGATAAACGCTTGTTGAAATAGCTGCATTACACATTTCATTATAAATAAAAAGGGGACAGTGACAGTGAAATTTTTACAAACTGGATGCTACACGCTTACTTTAAAATTTCATGCCCCGTCTATGACATCGCGCCTTAAAAGAATGGTTAAGTATTGATCAGCTCGAACAGTGGGGAAGAAAAAACGATTCTGGCACCCATTTTAAACCAAAAATGCTTTTATATGGGAGAGATGCTAGGCTAGACAGGGGTTAAATGGTGGAATATTCGTTTATATGGAAAAAATAGGGAATACAGGAGAGATGCAGGGGTTGATTGGTAGAATATACGTTTATATGGAAAAGATTGGGAATACGAGGAACGATGCTGGGCTATGCAGGGGTTGAATGGTGGAATATCGTTTATATGGAAGAGATACGGAATATGAAGAAAGATACTGGGCTAGGCAGCGGTTTAATAGTGGAATATACGTTTATATGGAAGAGATAGGGAATACGAGGAAAAATAGTGGGCTATGCAGTGGTTTAATAGTGGAATATACGTTTATATGGAAGAGATAGGGAATACGAGGAAAGATAGTGGGGTATGCAGGGGTTTAATAGTGGAATATACGTTTATATGGAAGAGATAGGAAATACGAGGAAAGATGCTGGGCTAGGCAGGGGTTTAATAGTGGAATATATGTTTCGATGGAAGAAATAGGGAAAACGAGGAAAGATGCTGGGCTATGCAGGGGTTTAATAGTAGAATATACGTTTATATGGAAGAGATATGGAATATGAGAAAAGATGCTGGGCTAAACAGGTTCAATGGTGCAATATGCGTTTAAATGGAAGAGATTATAGAATACAAGGAAAGATGTTGGGCTAGACAGGGGTTGAACAGTGGAATATGCGTTTATATGGAAGAGATATGGAATTCAAGAAGAGATGCAGGGGTTAAAGGGTGGAATAGGTGTTTATATGGAAGAGATAGGGAATACGAGGGAAGATGCTGAACTAGACAGGGGTTTAATAGTGGAATATACGTTTATATGGAAGAGATGGGAATACAAGGAACGATGCTGGGCTATGCAGGGGTTGATTGGTGGAATATTCGTTTATATGGAAAACATAGGGAATACAAGGAGAGATGCAGGAGTTGATTGGTGGAATATTCGTTTATATGGAGGAGATAGGGAATACGAGGAAAGATGCTGGACTACGCAGGGGTTTAATAGTGGAATATACGTTTATATGGAAGAGATAGGGAATACGAGGAAAGATGCTGGACTAGACAGGTTGAATGGTGGAATATGCGTTTAAATGGAAGAGATTATAGAATACGAGGAAAGATGTGGGCTAGACAGGGGTTGAATGGTGGAATATGCGTTTATATGGAAGAGATTGGGAATACAAGGAAAATACTGGACTAGGCAAGGGTTGAATAGTGGAATATACGTTTATATGGAAGAGATAGGGAATACGACGAAATATGCTGGACTGGGCAGGGGTTTAATAGTGGAATATACGATTATATGCAAGAGATAGGGAATACGAGGAAAGATGTTGGGCTAGACAGGGGTTTAATAGTGGAATATACATTTATATGGAAGAGATAGGGAATACGAGAAAAGATGCTGTGCAAGGCAGGGGTTTAATAGTGGAATATACGTTTATATGGAAGAGATAGGGAATACGAGAAAAGATGCTGAGCTAGACAGGTTGAATGGTGGAATATGCGTTTAAATGGAAGAGATTATAGAATACGAGGAAAGATGTTGGGCTAGACAGGAGTTGAATGGTAGAATATGCGTTTATATGGAAGAGATAGGGAATCCAAAGAGAGATGCAAGGGTTGAATGGTGGAATATACGTTAATATCGAAGAGATAGGGAACACAGGGAGAGATGCAGGGCTTGAATGGAGGAATAGGCGTTTAATGGAAGAGATAGGGAATACAAGGAGAGATGCAGGGGTTGAATGGTGGAATATGCGTTTATATGGAAGAGATAAGGAATACAAGGAGAGATGCAGGGGTTGAATGGTGAAATATGCGTTTATATGGAAGAGATAGGGAATACAATGAGCGATGCAGGAGTTGAATGGTGCAATATACGTTTATATGGAAGAGATAGGGAATACGAGGAGAGATGCAGGGGTTAAATGGTGGAATATGCGTTTATATGGAAAAGATATGGAATACGAGGAAAGATGCTGGGCTAGACAGGGGTTGATTGGTGGAATATTCATTCATATAGAAAATATGTGGAATACGAGGAAAGATGCTGGGCTAGACAGGGGTTGATTGGTGGAATATTCGTTTATATGGAAAAGATATGGATTCCGAGGAAGGATGCTGGGCTAGACGGGGTTGAATGGTGGAATATGTATTTATATGGAAGAGATAGGGAATACGAGGAAAGATGCTGCGCTATACGTGTGGAATGGTGGAATATGCGTTTGTATGCAAGAGTTAGGGAATGCGAGGAGAGATGCTGGGCTAGGCAGGGGGCAGAATCTGCGTTAAATAGAAGATATCGGGAATACAAGAATAGATGCTAGGCTTGAACAGGAGTTGAAGGGTAGAATATGCGTTCATATGGGAAGAGATGGGGAAACCGAGGAGAAATGCTATAAAGGACAGGAATTGAAGCCTAGATTATGTGATTATATAGAAGAGATAGGGAATACGAGGAGAGCTGCTAGGCGTGACAGGGTTGAAGGGTAGAATATCCGTTTATATGGGAAGAAATAGGGAGATGCTAGGGAGGGCAGGAATTGAAGCGTAGAATATGCGTTTATGTGGGAGAGGTACGAGGGTGTAGAGGACTAGAAAATTTGTATATATGGAAAGACACAAGGAATACGAGGACGGTGGTTGAGGTGTTTGGGAATGCTCTCCATAAGCGTGGGGGATAGTTTAGGAGGCTTTTAGAATACAGATATAGCTATAGTTATCTCGGAAGGCAATTAGAAGCCACTTTTGGGCACACGTTTAAATTACCTTACAGGTATTCGGATTGTGTTTTGATGCAGTGGAACCATTTGGCATCCTCTTACGGGCTAGAGGACATTTTTAGACACAGAAACAGGTATTTTAAGGTGTTGGTGTAAGCTTTTCGATGGTATTTTAGCCACTGTATTAGGAATTATTAAGCGCTTTAGCATCAATTTATTGGTTTTTTTTGCCACAGGCACAGGTATTTTTATCGTTTTTAGAGCATTTCAGATATTGACACATGTTATTAGAACATTCTGGTACACGAGGCAAGAGAATTTCAGCTGCATCAAAGGTATTTTTAGAAACTACAGCAGACGTTTTCATGGTATTGGTACAGTTTCAGTACATCTCAAAGGTATTTTATGTATTTTAATATTTTTTTCTGGCATTTTCAAAGGTACTGTTTGGAGTATTTCAGACTCTTTCAAGGTATTGCCACACGCGTTTAAAACTTTTTGGAACACAGGCAGGGGAAATTCATGGCTAATTTAGACATTATTACATGGTGGGGGTAATTTCATACTTCAGGTTATATCATAGGTATTTAGGTTGAATTTAGTAGGTCATTTAGCTAGTATCACTGAGATTTACGGTGATTTAGTGGGATTTAAGTTATCACAGATATTTAGGTAGTTTCACAGCAAAAATACATGTATTAATACTCGTATTCAGGGTAATTTCATAGGTAATTCAGCTAATGTTAAAGGTATTTTAGCTTATTTTGAGTAAATCATGGATTAACATGGGTATTTAACCTAATTTCAGGACTTGATGCATTTTTGCATTCATTTTGAATTGTTTATAAACATTTCTATTCCAATGTTACAGTTTTATGATATTTTTTCTAAATTTTATAAACTTTTATTGGTTAAACAGTTAACGTGGAAGACCGAGAGAGATAAAATGTGTATTGGTTTACAGTTTCAGGGTATATAATGGTAGTCTAAACTAAGCATACCTCGAACATCCTAACCTAACCTGTCCCTGTCTTACCTACTCTGGATCATCCAGTGATTATCTATTCTATCCTGTCATTACCTAACCAAAACAACGTATCAACAAAACGCAACCCAACGTGAGCGGTCCATTCATAAGTCAATCTAAACTAAACAGGCATTCATAACTTACATAACAAGTATGCAAGCTTAACCTATCCTAGACTATCGTCTATTATGTCATCTCATCTTCTAAACAAATGAATACCATCCTGACCTGACGTTTGGCACTCTAACCTAACCAATCTTAGACAGCAGTCCTCTCATCTATTCTATCCAGTCATTACTTGAAAAATACCAGCTATACCATCATTTAAATATCTATTCCAAGCTATCATAATCTAGCCTAAATAGACATTGCACTAGTTAACTAGTCCTGTCATTGTTCATCCTAAATCAACATAAACGAACACTTATCTTATTGGAGAGCCTATCATAATCTCGACGAATACATACATCACATAAACGTTCCCGTAAATGAAAACATTAAATACTTTTCTAGGAATTAATACTTTGCGTAACGAACTCTGTCGTTTCCACAGTCATTCTCCTAAGTTTTAATTAATTTTTGACGCTTTGTAGTTAGTACCATTCTCCGCTATCATCGTCGTTATCATCATCATTATCACAACCTGCGTCACTTGCTATGAACACCACAAGTCTGCACTATTACCACCATCACTCCATTAACGCAATAACCCCGTAAGCTCGCCATTACAGCCACCATTACCATCGCTAGGCGACGATCGTCGTAGTTAAATCTAAATACAGCACCTACAAGTTACAGCCCCTCATTTATGAAGCTTGCGCAAGGTAATTTCTAGGACGGTAATACAGTTACGACAGGAGCACCGTCCAAAGCGAGCAACAGATCTCGCATACTCTGTCTTTCTATTCCCTAAGCTACAGTTTTTCTTTTTTCAAAATCATTTCATGTATCAACAATGTTACCGCATACGCTACCACCCGTGGTAAGAACATGAGTTAAACACTACAAAAAATCTCATGTTACACTCACATGACTTTCTCTACTCCTGTACAAACTATTTTTACAAACGCTTATTCTCCATCTACTTCATGTTAATCGAGATAAACATTTGCAAACTCTTATCTTATTTCTAATTTTCTTATAGATGTAAGGGGAATATAGGTATATTTACAAGGGCAATATAGAAATACAGTAGCCTTTAAGCATAGACATTACTCTTAATAGCTGGTTGCTATGTGCAGCACCATTCTCTTTGCCACAGATTAATATTCTTTGCATATCCAAGACAAAAAAAAATGAATAACGAATTCCCACTTGAGAAAATAAGTATTAAACAATTTAAGGGAATAACAAGCAATATCTCAAAAATGGTTCACTCAACAAAAAAACCCCTCAGGGGCTCACCTTATGTGAGTACGGGTTTTTGGCGCACCCGGGGGTTCCCGAGCCAATCATCGCCACATTCATCCTCTCACCCCCATCCGGTCGAGGTGGGTTCTTCTCGTGACCGGTGGACACAAGGTAGGCTCTCGTGCGTTCTTTACATTCCATTCATACCGCACCTCACCATCGTTTCTTTCTTCCCTTATCACTTTCCGGCCATTTCGCACCACGACATTCGCATATCTCTTTTTCTTCCCCGCCGGCCTACCTTGCGTGCGAAACGCCCACACAGTTTTAGTTTCTTTTATCTTTTTATTTAAATCCTCCGTGGACACAGCCTGACGGATACCCGCGCACCGCGTGCGCAGCTGGGTGAGTGGGTAATGGCGTCATCCCCACCACCCGGGTTCTTCATGTAGGGTATGTGTTCGTATCCGCTGTTCAACTGCAGTCCCGCGGGGGGGCCATTGCATGAGCTGCTGACTTCTGACGGCGATTGGGTCCCTCTGTCTATGTTCTGGGAGGTGTGACCCTGGGGTGAGTCTGGTATAGATAGGCCACTCACCCAAGCCGGGGTAACGCCCGAGAAGTCAGAGCCCGAGGTCGGAGACGGTTGCAATGGTGGAGGATTTTTTTTCGCTATGGAGCACCCTTTCTCCATTATTAACAACAAGCGCCGTAAAACTTTAGTAACAGAAGTAGCACCGCCAACAGCTGGTTGTTACTTAGTGATTACCCGTACAGAGGAAGGACAATCATTTGAGAAGGTGAACCCTTTTATCATCCAGAAGGGCATTGACTCAATTGCTGGTCCGGTTCTTTCCTGCACTCGGCTTCGTAATGGTTCGTTATTGGTTCAAAGCAAATCCGAGGCACAAAGTAAGTCCTTGTTGAGCGCCACGCTTCTCCACGCTTATCCTATCCGTGTTGAGAAGCACCGCACCTTGAATTCTTGTAGAGGCGTTGTCACCACGCATAGCCTCGATGGTATCTCTGACGAAGACCTGGTGGAATATCTTGCAGACCAGAGGGTGACAGCGGTTCATCGAGTGCAGGCCAAACGCGACGGCGTGTTGGTACCCACTCGTACCCTGTTCATTACATTTGATGGCGTCGATCTGCCCACGAGCATTTCCGCAGGGTACGAACGGATTTCTGTGAGGCCTTATATTCCTAGACCTCTGCGTTGTTTTAAATGCCAACGTTTTGGGCATACGCAAGTCTCATGTAAGAGTGCCGTTAACATTTGTGCAACCTGTAGCCAGCCCTCACACGAAGGTACCTGTTCAACAGGCCCCGTCTGCGTTAATTGTAAAGGGTCTCATTCTGCTTCGTTTGCCGACTGTCCGCGGTACTTGGACGAGAAGGCGATCCAGGAGATCCGGGTAAAGGAAAAACTCTCCTTCGCTGAAGCCCGGAGGCGTTACCATGCGCGCCAACCTTCACTCCTGCGATCTGGCACATTTAGTTCTGTTGTTGCCTCGCCAGTACCACGAGTAGATGCCGAAACTCAGACTTGGACCTTGACTGGATTAACCGCCACTACCATCCGGCCGTCTATTAAGGCTACAGTTACCAAGCCGTATAAACCTGGTCCCAAGTCAATGAAGTCAAAAGCCGTTGAAAAGAAGCCCAAGCAGAAACTTCGTAGGGAAGATTTTTTGAAAGACCCTCCGCGTGCGCGCGGTAACAAAAGTTCACCTCCTCCTCGGAGGTCGCTGTCCCAGGAAGGTCCTGGGACAAGCCGCGCTCAGCGGCACCCTTCACCCATCGCCACCCAGAACCGATTCACGGCGCTTGAATCGGTTTCTGGCACTGAGCGCGTGGGCCCTCCCTCCGAGGAAGCTATGGAGTCTGACCAACTCCATACAAAAAGCCCGAGCCCAAAGGTTAAACAAAAGGTAATTTTAAGCCGCCCTTCTAAATAGACAGTTTATCCCCTTATTCTTAATGGCTATCCTGACCTGGAATGTACGTGGTGTACGATCGCATAGGGCGGAACTGCAACTTTTATTGCGTTCCCATTCACCTATGGCCGTGTGTTTGCAGGAGACCAAGCTTCGCCCTCACGACCCTTTCGATCTCCGAGGGTACACTCCGGTTCGCTACGATCTTGACCCGGAGGAGGGTGCTCCTGCTCATGGAGGTGTCATGTTGTTGGTGCGTAATGACGTTCATTTTCAACCTATCATACTTACGTCCGACTTGCAAGCTGTTGCCATTAGACTGCAGTTACCCGGTTTTTTCTTTTCTGTTTGTTCCGTGTATTCACCTCCATCGTCTCCCCTCGCTCCCGCGGACATTCGAGCTATTCTGTCCGCTCTCCCAACACCAGTTCTTCTGTTGGGAGATTTTAATGCCCATCACCCACTATGGGGTTCGCCGAGGGCTTGTGCGAGGGGAACTCTTCTTTCCGACATTTTTTACCAGTTTAATCTCTCAATCTTCAATACAGGTGAGCCTACTTTTATTTCCGATTCTTCTGGTACATTCTCACACCTGGACCTTGCCGTTTGCTCCCTCCAGCTTGCTAGTCGTCTGCTGTGGAACGTCGTCGCTGACACCTACTCCAGCGACCATTACCCCTGCATCGTTTCTCTTCTGTCACACCACGTCCAACATTCCAGAGTACCTACCTGGATATTCCCAAAAGCCGACTGGAGTTTGTATTCCAGCCTCGTTCATTTTGACTACCAGCCCTTCACCGACATTAACGAACTAGTGCAATACCTTACGTCTACTATTTTCTCTGCTGCCGAACGCGCCATTCCCCGTTCATCCTCTCAACCTCGGCGAATGCCTGTTCCGTGGTGGAACGAGGATTGTCGGGCCGCCGTTCGTGCTCGTAGGGCTGCACTTAGGGTGTTTCGGCGCCACCCTACACTTGATAATTTGGTGACTTTTAAACAATCGCGCGCCAGGGCTCGTCGCACTATTCAGGATAGCAAGAAGGCGTCGTGGGCTCGTTTTGTCGAGTCTTTTAATCGCTTTACGCCTTCATCTGTTGTTTGGGATAAACTTCGTCGCTTCTCAGGTAAAGTGTCGCATTGTACTGTTTCTGGCCTACAGGTTTCTAATGCCACCATAGTGGATCCGGCTGCCATCGCTAACACTCTGGGTGCTGCCTTTGAGGCGGTATCCTATTCGGACCATTATTCCGCCGGCTTTCGCTCTATCAAAGACCGGCTGGATTCCGACACCTTTAATTTTCGATCTGCTAATATTGAGTGTTATAATGAACTTTTCACAATGAGGGAGCTGGAGCATGCTCTTCATTGCTCTCGGCACTCCGCTCCTGGGCCGGACGGCATTCATGTCCTGATGTTAAAGAACCTTTCAGCCGACAGTAAACTCTTTCTCTTACAGGTCTATAACCGTATTTGGCAGGACGGCATTTTTCCTTCCGTTTGGCGCGAAGCCACCATTGTCCCTATACTTAAGCCTGGGAAGGATCGCCAACTACCTTCCAGCTACCGCCCTATCTCCCTCACCAGTTGCATTTGCAAGGTGATGGAGCGCATGATCAACGGGCGGTTGACATGGTGGCTTGAGTCTCAGAAACTTCTAGCGAACGCTCAGTGCGGGTTTCGTCGCTATCGCTCTACCGTCGATCATCTGGTGTCCTTGTCGACGCATATTATGAATGGATTTCTGAGAAAGTGTCAAACCGTGGCTGTATTTTTTGACCTGGAGAAAGCTTATGACACTTGTTGGAGGGGCGGCATTTTACGTAAGTAGTATTAGTCCCGGATGAGCCAATTGATTTAACGATAATCCTGCCGCTAGGGGCGCTGGTGTCGCTAGTGTCGGTGCGTGCGACGGCGGCGGCGGTAAGTTTGAAAAGCGCCCTGAGCGGTAGGATTATCGTTATTGCAATTGGCTCATCCGGGACTGTTTTCTTTATTTATACTTTGAATACAGCACATTGGATAAAGATATGTATACATAGTTTTGATTAACATGATGTATTATTTGCTTAACATATAAATACATAGTTTGAGAATAACATAATGGATTATTTGATTACAGGAGATTAACATATGAATACAATAAATGGACAATATAAGAAATATTAGGAGAAAAAAAAGCACATTAAAATTCATAGTTTTTGTTTGAGGCACTAGGACACACAGATTTCGCGCACAACAATGATTTTAAAGTACGTGGTGCACTTTTTTGAGTCCTCGTCATCGCTACTGCTGCTATCGGCGGTAAATTGGTGGATAGGTTTGGTGATGCAGGTGACGAGCAGGTGAGAGAAACTTTCGTTGACGAACTCGGTGAAGGTTGGTATATAGATGGGGATGGTAAATTCGTTGTAATGGCTGGTTGAGAAGCATCCTGTGGATGTGACTTTGTTGGTTAGAGCAGGAATGTTGCTGTTGCCGAGGTATATGACGCATAGTGCGTCTTGTTTATGCTGGTGTACTTTGGTAGGTACGCATTTGACGTGGACGGCGTGAGCCCCTTGGACGTCGAGTGTGATGGTGACAACTCTGCTGTTGCGGAAATAGGAGTTGGAGATGCAGAGGATACGGATAGGTGAAGCTGCGTTGAGAATGAGTTGTAGGTTAAGATTGTTCCCCACGGGGACGGGGTAGGTTTCGTCGGACATTATTTAGGGTTATATGGGGAGAACGTGACGATGTGACGTTTGAAACCGCTGCGTAGTTTTTCCTCGCCTGCGTATATGATGCAGAATGAGTTAGAGTTGAGTTTGTTGACGAGTTCTGGAGAGGCTTTTGCAAATCTTGTTGGTAGGAAAACTTCTGTGTCGTTGTCGAGTTTGGCGACGAGCTTTGTACCGTGAACGGTGTCGATTGTTTTGACGCCGACGACGCGATATGGTACGTGCTGTTGAAGCGTAGATACGCTGAGAGTGTGGGCGCTGCTGGAAAGTTCTTCTAGCTCTTTAAGGACGTCCTGTGACATTCTGACGGCACAGATGGCAGTTTTTGATAAACGGGGGAGGACCGTCTATATGAGTGGTTTGATGAGGAAGGTTGTAGTGTTGTTTACACCTGCGATAAGGTGCGCAAACTACCTGTGCGTCTGCGGGAAGTTGGTTCCACACAAGGTCGACGTCGCTTGGGGGATAACGTTCGAAGATGTATATGCCGTTCTGCAGCAGCACTTGGCGTTCCCTGGGCAGTAGCAGGTGGATTCTTCGTCCGTTATCGAGATACCGAAAGAGCACGATGAAGCAGTTCATGTGGTGTTTCTAGCGGAGTACCTTCGAAGGAATTGCTGAATTTGCTTGTTGAGATGATCGAGGTCTTCGTAGAAACCGTGTTGACACTGCGTGCAGAGGAGGGTGAGACGGTGCTTAAGTTCGCAGCTGCACGTTTGGTGAAAGCAAAACGAGCAGTGGAAGTCTTTACACGACGGTCCTGGCATTCCCCACGGCTGGCTAGCACCGAATGAAGGGGTAAAGAATGCGCGTGCATAAATATAACCCAACTGCCGGAAGCAGGAAATCACTGGTGGGGGAAAAGTTCGTTGGAGATTTACCACATCAGGGGAAGCACTGGTGGGGGAAAAGTTCGTTGGAGAAACACCACATCAGGGGAAGCAGTGGTGGGGGAAACGTTCGTTGGAGGTTGGCTACATACGACGGAAGCGCTTAGCGATTATTGCACAACATCCGCAGGAAAAACACTGTGTCCGTTGATTTAACGGTTTTCGTCTTGGAGGAGAACTCTGTTTTGAACGGTGCTGAACATGCAAACGACCACATCAGGGGGAAGCACTGGTGGGGAAAAGTTGGTTGGAGAATTACCACATCAGGGGAAGCACTGGTGGGGGAACGTTCGTTGGAGGTTCACTACATCCGCAGGAAAAACGCTGTGTCCGTTGATTTAACGGTTTTCGACTTGGAGGAGAACTCTTTTTTGAACTGTGCTGAACATGCAAACGACCACATCAGGGGGAAGCACTGGTGGGGAAAAGATGGTTGGAGAATTACCACATCAGGGGAAGCACTGGTGGGGGAACGTTCGTTGGAGGTTCACTACATACGCCGGAAGCGCTTAGCGATTATTGCACAACATCCGCAGGAAAAACACTGTGTCCGTTGATTTAACGGTTTTCGTCTTGGAGGAGAACTCTGTTTTGAACGGTGCTGAACATGCAAACGACCACATCAGGGGGAAGCACTGGTGGGGAAAAGTTGGTTGGAGAATTACCACATCAGGGGAAGCACTGGTGGGGGGAACGTGCGTTGGAGGTTCACTACATCCGCAGGAAAAACACTGTGTCCGTTGATTTAACGGTTTTCGACTTGGAGGAGAACTCTTTTTTGAACGGTGCTGAACATGCAAACGACCACATCAGGGGGAAGCACTGGTGGGGAAAAGTTGGTTGGAGAATTACCACATCAGGGGAAGCACTGGTGGGGGGGGAACGTTCGTTGGAGGTTCACTACATCCGCCGGAAGCGCTTAGCGATTATTGCACAACATCCGCAGGAAAAACACTGTGTCCGTTGATTTAACGGTTTTCGACTTGGAGGAGAACTCTGTTTTGAACGGTGCTGAACATGCAAACGCCGTGAATGTGATCGGGTATGATATAGGATGCTTCGCGACCCGAATGCGGGAGCGAAGGGCACGAGATGTTTGGGTGAGGTGCGGTTGGAACGCTGGTAGAAATACATGCGCACTAAGAACTATTTTGTGAGATGCGCAGTGCGAAATGGGTGTTGAGGAAATGATGAACCTCGAGGAATGTTCTAAAATTGGCGCACCGTATGTACTTGGTGAACTGCGTGAAATTCATGTCATGTAAGGGAACGTTGGAGGCATGGTTGTGAAGCATGTACTTGTGGTATGCCATGATTTGATTTTGCACGTCCGTCTCTTCCTTCTTTTTGTGATAGATGATGTCGGTAATGATGCGCTGCAGGGTATGCAACACGTGCCATTCTTGTTGGTTGAGCGTAACGGATGCGCCTTGCGGTTCTTTGAAAACGAGCTTTAGCTTTCCGAACACAAACTTAAACACGATGGTGACGCTGTCGCTGAACTGAAATTGCTGTAGACGTCCCTGCGGGTCATTCAAGCGTTTGTGAATGATGGGGATGGCTTCGACGAGTTTGTGCCACTGCGAGGGACTCATGACGACTGCGTTGTGCTGTCCACATTTGGCAATGGTGACGACGAGATGGTGCGGCGGCCGGGGGGAGAATCCCACACTGACGAATTTAGTTTGTTGCGGGTTGAGGAAGTAGATATCCGCCAGAGGACCCACAACTGCACTGTGTTGGAACTGTGCTGGCGGAGCAGGGCTGTCGGGATGCTGTTGGAGGTCGAAGATGGGTAGTTTCCTTTTTTCCCCGGGTTTTGAGGTGGTCGGGGTTCGACATTCGGTTATACTGGAACACACAAAACAATAATAATAATAATGTGAGGGATAGAGAGATAAACAGGATAGAAAAAAGCAAGCTAATACATAGGTGCGGACCTACCTGGTCGGCGTGCTGCATGGCAGCAGGACTGTATCCGTGCGCTGCATGGTACACTCTGAATGAGGCGAGCGGCACCGTGACGTTGCTTTTATATGAGCAGGAGCGTCTTCTGAAAGCACGTGCAAGACGATGGATTAGCTTAGATGTGCTGAATAGTGACACACACACACACACACACACACGTACTCACCTTCAAGGGTTGACAAGTTTGCCGAGCGTCAGAGCACTTTGCGCGGCATGCGTTTTTGAACGTTTTGCGAATGACGACATCATTATGCGCGTGATTGCTGACGTGAAATTTTGAGAAGAATGTATGCTTAGGCAAGCCGGAGCAGCGGTGGGTGAGGTAGGCGAAGACGTAATGACCGCACGTGGTGCTGTCGAAACCTTGCAGCCTTCTAGCGTTGGTGGACCAACGCGTCCCGCAGACCGAATTTAAGAACCGGAGAAAATGGGGCGAAAGCGGTCCTATGCCGTAACTGTCAAAATATTCTGCATGCGAGTTTTTGTCCACAAAGATGCAAACCCAGTGTTGCCCTGATTTGGTGCTGGGGTCTGTGTTAGCCACTAGCGCCAAGGGAGGCGTTCGAATGCCGTGAAGTACGGGTAGTTTATCGCAGGGGTAGACGCCTAAAAAGTGAGAGCGCGTAGAGGGGCATGTCGATAGAAACCGTTGAATTTGAAAGGTGTTCATGATACCAAAATGGATCGGTTGGCGTCGATTTCGACCGTGCGATGTATTTCCGCTAGCAGCAGAAGTATGACCGGTTCTGTCAATTTATCGGCAAAACCGATGCTTATAGAGACGGTTCCGTGGCGCTGACCCGAGATGTGAGACTCGTTAGCGCTCATGTCTGCAGTGAGATCGAAAACCATTATCGTATACCCTTGCGGGTAGGTTTCTCTGGAGATGGAGTGTCCCTCGTCCTTGAAATGAATGCCTAGGCCGTCCTGCAGGGTTTGAAAGCATTGCAAATAGTGTCCTTTTGTAAAGTCGGGTTGCAGAGGTTGGGAGGGAACGGGTTGCCCATTCACGTAGAGCTGAAAGAAGTTCATTTTAAAATGTTTCAAGTTGTACGGATTTGAGTTAAAATGGCCGGAATAGGCCTTGTCGGTGACCATGGCTACTACCACTCTCCTTGGAACTTGCCCTACGCACACGTCGCTAAACGTCATTGCCCTGGACTCCTTTGGGATGCTGAGAGCGTGAAAGCTGACGTCTTTGAGATGGTACTTTGCGTTGCCCTTTGCGAGCACGGCCTGGTGCGCGAGCTTTATGGTCGGCGAGGGCCGCACCGATTTTAAGCGCAGCGTGGCAGACACGATGTCGGCGTACCCCTTAAAGGTATCTACGTCGGAAAACAGATAAAACTGGGGAGAGGCGGGAGTGAGCCTGACGGTCATGCTAACGTTGTTCAAAAGCAGCTTCTCCTGTCTAAAAAGAGCGTTGGACAGAGGACCGATGAGCTGCACGACGTTGCTTCCTTTGGTAAACCCCTGACGCCACTGAAAACCCGCATTGGCGATAAAAGTGTCCATGATGCCTGCCGTGTCCTTTCTCCAGAGGGTAGATTCTAGTTTGGTGTTCATGGCATCTTCGGAGTAATTGAGAAGCGTCTCGAGGTAGGTTCTATAGGGGTAACCGGCTTGCGGCATGGAGACGATGACGTTATTTAGGGTTACCTCCATCTGTTGAAACAGGGAATTTAAGGCGTTGTTGACCAGAGTGGCGTTAGCGTCAGCGTTTAAGGCCTCTCCTTTGTCATCTACAATGCGCACCATGAGTTCGAGTACGACGTAGGTCAGGTCTAGGTAATCGTCCGCATTTCCGGAATAATGAAAGGTGATGGGGGCATTTTTCATTAAAGTGTTTTGAGGGTTTAGGTATAGGAACCGTGACTCCTCGATGCTCATCTGAACCGGCACCTCTGTAAAGAGATCCAGTTCGGAACTCATGTGGACGGTCGCGTCTGTCATTACGAAAATACGTCTTGCACCTTGCGCCTACCGCGTTTCAGCTTGGACTGCTTGCTCTTTCTGGATTTGCTCGGTTTTATTCTCTTGAGACGCCTGGCGCCGGAACCGAGCATGGCATCGAGCTTTTCGTCGGCTTTTCGCTTTAAATTGTATCCGGACTCCTTGAGCCTCCGCTGGAGCGCTTGCTTCGGCGCTGCTCCCGCCACAGTCACATCGGACAGAACGTGGGCGCCCGCCTTTAAGGCCTCCTTTCCGACTGCTTTTGCTCCGCTCTTTAAAAACGGTAGCAACCTTCTGAAGAGTCCTCCGAGGGCTGAAAAGAGACCGCTGCCTCTTTGGTAGCGCTTGCCCCTGTAGAGAGTGAAATCGCGATGGTGGAACGCTCCGCCGGTCTGATTGAGGTAGTACCGCGTTACGGCGTGCACGTCCATTACGCCTGTTTCGGTCGAAAAGCGAGAACTACAGTAGAGGAAAATCCGTCGGCGAATGGCAAGAGATCGCCGTAACCGTTCCTTAAATCTATGTTGACCGTCTTGAAGTCTTGCTGAATCAAGGGTACCCAATTTTGGGGAAAAAACGTCTTTTCGTCGCTCATGTAAGTGTTGTTGCTTCTTTCGTATTCCACGGCCGCGCTCTCTATGACTTGGGCGAAGGTGTCGCCCACGACTTGCGGGGACACTAGATTACAATAGACGAACATTTCGTAAGGAAACCCCATATAAGGATCTACGGGGTGTTTAGCAGCTTTTTCGAGAACGACGTTGACGTAGGGCTCGAAACCCAACATTTTTGCCATAACGGGCGTTAAGAGCAAACTGTGGATGCGGTGTAGAGGTCCCGGAGGGTCCTCCGATTTTGAAACGTCTCGTTTGGGTCTGACGGAACGAGCCGCCGCGGGTTTCTGCTGCCCCGAAGCCCGGGGCTTCGGTTTCGGTTTCGGCTTGGGTCTCTGGTGGGGCGCATCGTTGAGAGCTTCGTATTCGCCGACCGCGTACGGTACGACCGTGCGCGCGACATTTTCCACAAACCCGTCGAACGGAATGTCGGGTAGTGGTTCGGGATGGGCGACGGCGGCATTCACGCCCACCGTCTGCTTGCGCTCGTCGAAGAGGAAGAAGTTTTCCACGTGCAAGTGTTCGAGTAGAACGGCGTTGACGAGGTTCACCAAGTCTTTGGGATTGTGCACGATGCCTTGCGGCATTTGCAAACTGAATTTGGAATGCGTTGGGAGGAGCGTCATGGTGTACTTGGCGCCCGCCAGACGGGCATCGTCTGGCGAAAGGTTATAAAATTTCACCGGATACCTGACCTTTTGCAGGGCGACCTCCCATTCTCCCTGCAGAACGATTCTCTCGGGCAAGATGTTAGAAAATCTGGCCGTGGTGTTGTCGGTAAAGTGTTCCATGGAAGCGTTGCTCACGAGAGTGATGGAGAAGGGCTCGGTCTTAATCATGTCGAATCGACGGTCGAAGCCAGAACCCACGAGTTAAACTTTGCCGGATACCCCTTCCACTTTACCAAGACCTGCTTGCGGCGCCCTCGGCCCTTGGTCTGTAAAACGCGTTCGATCTTAAACGTCCGAGGTAGCGCGACCTTTTGTAGCTCCTGGGTGTAAAATGTGCCGTCTATGGCTTCTCCGGCCAGATCCTTCAACTTATATACCACCGGCCGACCGCGCACCACCTCGGCTATCCGAAATATTTCGCCCGTCCAATTCTGCTCGTAGCCCTTGTCGAATTTCATTTTTTCTTTAGAGATGCGCACGTGATCGCCGACGGAAAATGTGGGTTTCCCTGCGCGAGGTAGGGTCCTATTTCCGTAGAGATTGCGGTACACTCGTAAAATGTTAGATTCGTTCACGTCCTTCGGAGCCATTTTTATGGACCTGTGATGCGAGCTATTGTACGACTCGAGTAAGGCCGGAAGGACATCCAGGTATCTGTAACTGTTTTTGTGCGTGAAATACCTCCACATCTTGGTTTTTAAGGTGCGGTTGAAGCGCTCCACGACGCTGGCTTTAACGTTATTTTTGGTTGTGTAATGTTTCACGTCGTGTTTCTTCAGAAAGTCGCGAAAAGTCTTGTTGGTAAACTCTGTTCCCTTGTCCGTCTGGAGGACCCTGGGGACGCGTTGGGAGAATATGGAGCGAAACGCTTGCACGACCTCGGTACCCAGCTTCGATTTCAGGGGTACGACCCAAGCATATTTGGAAAATACGTCGATAACGGTCAGAATGTACACGTAAGGTTTGTTATGTTCCCTCACGCTGTTCATGACGTTTAGATCGGCCTCCCAAAGATCGTCCATATTCGTCACGTGATAACATCTGGTGGGGAACCGCTTTCTGACCGGTTTGTGCAGAGTGTAACTGTCCTGGGTTTGAAGGAAGGACTCGATGTTCGCCTTAGACGCGCCCGTGGCCTTTCGAAGGGGCTTGACCGTGCCCAAACCGGCATAGTGTTCCGGTCTGGCATAGTATCGCCTTAGCGCCTTCCATTCCTTCATGCTTTACTTGTACAGGGGCTGCCAGACGCGCTTGCGAAAATGGTACGACGCGGAAGGCGATTTCGATTTCTTTTTCGGAGTGGCAGGGTTTGCCCTCTTCTTTTTGCGAGGCGAGAGGAGGTTGACCTTTATGGTTCGGGGTTCGACCTCCTGCTTCACCGGCACGCGCTCGTGCACGTCTTCGTAATCGTCGTCGTCGTCGTCGTCGTCGCCGAGGAAGGGCTTTCTGACTTGTGCCACGAGATCGAGGTAGTTGTCCAATTTATGTTTTACGAGCCGCCACTTTTCGTCGGCAGAGAGCTTTGCGCTCTGCAGGTTCCGAATTTCTTTAGCCAATCTGGATATGGTGCGGTCTACAGCGTGAAGCTTGTCGACGGTCTTCGGTTGCGGTGCAACGAGGATCTGCCTGCCGTACTTCATCCTGTTAATTTCGACACTAGCGCGCCGCCGAGCGAAGCCAGGACGGGTAGGAGGAATGCCGGCAAAAAACCTCCTTTTTGAACCAAGATGCTCTTCTTCTTCTTCAGAGGAACCCGTTTATCCGTCAACTTCCTCCAAGAAGCCTTGTGCTTCTTCAGGCGAGCCAAGCACTTTGCGGGAAGTTGCACGTGACCTCTGCACACGTTGAGCATGCATTCGCTAATGGCCTTGATCAGATCGCCGTCGGCATTTTTTAACAACTTTTTGCGCAGAGGGGCCTTCGCCTTGGCCAGAGCCGCCAAATTACCGTGCTGTCTCGTCGCGAGCCTTGACCTACCTCTAGCCATGCTTGCGCGATAATGACGTTCGCTCCGAAAGCGGTACTTTTTATTTAGACTCGACGGCCTCAGTCGGGCAAGACCCTGCCGGGACGATATGGAACGAAACGAACCCGAGTCCTCTCGGCGGTCTCAGTTGGGTACGAAATAAGAGAGGTTTTCCCCCGGCAGCACGCCGGTTCGATACCTGTATCGGGCGGGCGTGTACTGGGTGCAGTCCAACACGAGATACCCGTGAGGGCGTTCGGTGGCCTTCTCGAAGGCCTCCAAGAGAAACCTAGAGTTCCTGGGTTCGATCTGCTGGCACAGTCTCTCGATCTGCATCTTGTCCCGGTTGTTCTTGAAGACCACGACATAGTTTGCATTCAGAGAGATGTTGCGATATTTCTGACCCTGCGGAAACACATTCTGCAGGATGTAGACGATGCCGAAGCGCTTGTGATGGGAGTCTCTGGTGAAAAAGTTGGACACGTCCTTCCCGCCACCCTCCAGCATCAGATCGTCGAGGACGACGAGGTCGTTCTCGCCCACCGATGCAAGTTCGGGTATGCCCGCGTGGGTCTCGCAACGCAGAGCCGAGGGTTCGAGTCTCGGCGAATACTCCGGAGGGTGGCACCACAGCACCCTCCTGGGGCGCGCGTCGAACATCCGGTGCGCGTGGCGCAACAGGTTTTTCACGAAGGTCGACTTGCCGCAGCGCGACGGCCCCGCCACGAGCATCGTGCTGGGAAACTCGAATCGGCCCAGGTCTCGGGGACCGGGCATCGTCTCCTCGGGGCGCCCGGTTCGAAATGACTTTGGCGCGGCTGCGGACGTCTCATTTATGCGTTCCTCTTGAACCCGTAGGGATAGGAATCGTGATCGCCGGCGAGCACGCGCTTGTTGACCACCATCCTAAACGTCTTCGAGCTGGGTTCGGTGACGACCGTCCAAGACGGTTTCCGCGAGATCTGCGTGCCCGCCAGCTTCACCGCGCGGTCGTTGTCCCTCAGCACCGTGTCGCGAATCACCTCCGCGTTCACCAGCTCCAGGTTGCCCGAATTGAGCGTGATCCCCTTCACCTTGCACACCGAGAAGGTCTTGCCCGTTTCGGGGCAAACGATCTCCATGCAGTAGCTCTTGGGCCCCGTGGAGGCGAACCGGGCGATGTAAGAGCCCCGCCCGTACTTCTCCAGCTCGTCCGTCATGTCCCCCAGGAGGCGTCCGACGGACGGCGTCCAGTCGCCCGGAGCGGCGGCGACGACGACGGAATCGGTGTCGAAGTAGCAGACCCGTTCTCCCAGCCTCTTCAGGTAGGAGTAGAGCACCAGGCGCGCGTGAGCCGTGGTGTAGGCCGCCAGGACGGCGTTGGCTGCGGGGTTGACCTTGCGGCACTCCTCGCGGTACCTCCACACCGCGTACATGATCCGGTCGGTGACGGGCACGTAGGTCTGCACTTCCACGCCCGGGTCGTTGAGCAGCTCCAGGAGGCGGTCGTACCGGTCCACCAGCTCGCACGTGGGGAGGTTTTCCCTCTGCCCGAGTTTGCCCCAGAAGCTGTTGAGCATCAGCTTGGCCAGCTCCCGCCTGCCGGGGTTGGTGGCGACGGCCTGAGGATCCAGGGCGACGCCTTCGTGCTCGAAGAATTGCTCCACGTACTGCTGCTTTGCGGCAGGGTCGTCGCAATCCGAGGGCCAGCCGGAGGCTTCGGTCTTGATCTTCAGGAACTGATTCACGTAGTCCTCGAAGAGACCCTTGACTCCGGTGGTCGGTTCGTGCCGCACCACGTCGTACTCCCAGATCTCGTGGACCCTCAGCAGGCGGTACCCCTCCTCCAGGGCGACCTTCATCTCGTCGATCACCCAGGTACCCGACAACGCCCTCTCGCGCTCTCCGTGGTGGCACTCGTCTTGGTTCTCCGCCTCCGCACAAGCGCGGCATAGCGGGAACATGAGTTTGCCGCCGATGCGCGCCGGTAGCACCGGGTGGTACAGGTGTTGCGGCGGTAGAGCCTCGCACTTCACCAACCCGCCCCCCACGTCTTCCAAGCGCGGGAATCGATCCACGTGGATCTTGGGGTGGCCCGCGGGGTAGGGCTTCGTCTTGTTCACGTACGGGTACAGGCTGCATACGTCGTAGTAGTAGATCTTGCTATCCCCCTTCGCCTCGCAGTACGTCTTGGTGCAGTTGGTGCGACCTCCGTAGAAGGCGTCTCTGGGGTTCAGGGGTTCGGGTACCGGAAAGTCCCTTGCGTGGCGCGCCAGGTCCTGGTTGGCCTTCATCGCGGCGTTAAACTCGCACTCCCACATTTCCACCACGGCGTAGCCGGCGTCCTTGATCTTGGCCGTGACCTTCTCGGTGCTCTCTAACCTGGAGGTCATGGTTTCGTGTCCCGAGTTGTATATCGCCGCATGGCGATTGTGAAAGCACCGCCTGCAGCCGTGGTAAAAGCACCCGTGGAAAAAGTACGCGGTTTTTTCGGCCTCTCTGTACCCGTCCACCTTGTGCCCCGCGATTTTAACTTCGCGTCCTCGCATGGCGTGCTGGATGACGATGCGGTTTTGCATCTCTAGCCAAGTTAGCCATATGCATGCGGCGCGACACTGCCGGTCCGCTAGTCGATACCCGCCCGCTGGCAAGAGGGCAAGTTTTTTAAGCGGCATGAAGCGCTTTCTATACACGCACATGCACGCCTGCGCGATGGTGACGCATTCTCTGAACGGGTCTATTCCGTTCTCGTCCAAGAATTCCCTTCTGAATTTGGAAACTCCCTGACTGAGTAGAAATACGTCCATCTTGCAATACGCCACCATTTCTGCCCTCATGTCGAAGACGTACCCGGAGGACGCCTTTTCTTCGTGCCACTGCTCGAAGGGTTTCCGACCCTCCGCCGACATGCCCTCCGGGCAGTAATGCCTTTTGTCGGGAATCGAACCCACGTACCGCTCGTTTTCCTTCGTGTTAAACAGGTACGGGAAATAACCTTTGCATTCCTTCAATCCGAAGGTCTTGGAAAAGCGGGAGAGTGGCATGGGTATGAAGTTGAGCGAGTCTAGAAATGTGACGTCACCGTACCTCATCCTGTAGATCTTGCTGCCGTTCATGATGAGCTCCGGCACCCAGTCTAAGTGCGCCACCATGTACTTTAATAGAAACTGCCCGTCGTAAGCTCTAAGGTTATGCGCCACGACGTAGACGTCCCAGGCTTCGAACCTCGCCTGCGCGATGTGCTCGAAAAGCTGCTTCACGGGCTCGTCCATAAACACCCATTCTTTGCAACCGCATTCGGTACAGTATGCCGTCTTGTGGCGTTCGTCGATGCACAGCGAACAGGCTTGGTACAACACGCACAAGTTAGGTACATGCTCGTATGTGTCCTTTTTGCCGGTATATGGAATGTTTTGCGTGCATTCAAAGTCGATAAACATAAACACGTACCGATTTCTTTTGTTCTTTGTGGCATACGGCTGCATATAGCACATGTGGCTAGAATTCACGTGTGCCTTGCAATGATTGCAGTACTTTTCCCCGCACTGGTGCGCGGTTTTTCTGTGCCTCGCATTCACGAGCTTATTGCAAGACGTGCACACCTTTTCTACATCGCACACCGACAGCGCCTTTGGGTAAAAAACGCCTTTCTTTGCGTGGTTTGCAAAGCATGTCGGTCCCTTAAAATCTCTGTTGCACTCGGCGCAGCGTATGTAGGCGTCAAATCGCGCATCGCACTGCTGATGGCATTTAGCACACCTGGCGTCGCACCTATGAAATTCTTTTTTGTGTGCCGAGGGATGATGGCACTGGCGGCAATACCATTTGCATTTAAAACACTTGTGAAGGTTCACGATAGCATTAAAGTGCCCGGCGTGGAGCATGACGTCGATGTATTTACCGCATTTCTTATCCGACGCGTACAGCACGTGCTTCCCCGTATGATCGCCAAACACCGTCACAGCGTAGCCCTTTAACGCAGCGTCAAAACGTCTGACGTCATTTATCGTACAGCTGTCGTGGCCTTGACCGATGCTCGCGCACAAGGCTACGGCCTTCGATTTTTGTAGATACTCGGAGCACGTCATCGTTCTATAATTGACGTCGCGATCCACTTTGGCTTTAACTACAACAATGGCTCTTGCTAAACACAAGTTGTCTTTGTTGGCTATTTCGACAATGCCTTTATTGTCCCTACAGGCATCGCAAGGTTGGTGGCACGAACCCGAGACCTCCTTGGTCCACACAAACGTCACGTGAAGAGGCCCGCTTAGCAAGAATTGTTGGTTACTTTGCATTACTTTTTCGATGCTTCCAACAATGACATCCGCATTCAATTGCTCTATGCGCCTCACGCTCATGTTGAAGGCTTTGGACGTCTCCTTTTCGTCTGTTATGGATATGCCTAAATATCCGGGTTCGTTTTCTAACAGGTTCTCTTTCGCAAAGTTTAGAATATCGTTAAACAAATGCGATACCCATTGCTCCGGGTTAACATTTCTGGGGACCGGGTTTAACGTAATTTGAGACTCTGTAAAGCCGGAAAAAAGCTTTGGCAGCCTCCTCTGCTTGTGTCCTATAATTTCGAACGTAGGCTGCAAGGTGTCATCGCGACTTCCTCCGGGTTGTTGGTCCATCTTATCGTCCGAATGCACCGATCGCTCTTTCCCTGCAAAGTGCTGCGGCTATTTTGTTTTTATTTTAAAACTATTTTTCGTCAAATAGAACGATTTTGTAGAAAAACCCACTATCGCTTCCGTTTGTCACTACGGGCTTTTGCTGTTGGCACCGGGTTTTTATAAGCTCGCTTATCGCAACCGTTGTTTCATCATGCGTGTCGAGTTAAATGCCTCGTTTCGCTAAAAAATTGTCTAGTTTTAAAAACTAGAGTCAAACTGGCACGAGCCGCCACTGCACAATTCCCTCCGCCGACATAAAGGTTGCTGACGAAGTTCCGCTTCTCATGCCTTTCACTGTCATCAGCACACGGTTCTTTTGCGTGTAACGCTGAATGCGAACGAGCTGAGCTAAGTTATTCCTGATGTTATTAGTGCAATATTAAAACTATGAGTATCGTGTGTAGTGTTTTATGTTGTGCCAGTGCATACGTGTTATGTAAAATATATGAATTAAATACAATCAGCAGATACTTCTTTTTAAGGAGTAACACCAACTGTTGAATATAAATTCTCAAAGTGCTACGTTCGTACGACCTCTACCCTATATCTCTTATAGGTGAGTACGAAAGTATGTAGATCGCGTTAAAATACACAACCTATGTCATATACATTTTTATTGTTGAGTGAACCGTTTTCGAGATATTGCTTGTTATTTACTTAAATTTTCCAATACTTATTTTCTCAAATGAGAATTCGTTATTCATTTTTTTTGTCTTTGATATGCAAAGAGTATTAATCTGTGGCAAAAAGAATGGTACTGCACATAGCAACCCGCTATTAAGAGATATGTCTGTGCTTAAAGGCTACTGTTTTTCTATATTCCCCTTGTAAATATATTTTCCCTACATCTACAAGAAAATTAGCAATAAAATAGAGTTTGCAAATGTTTATCTCGATTAACATGAACTAGATGGGGAATAAGCGTTTGTAAAAATACTTTGAACAAGAGTTGAGAAAGTCATGTGAGTGTTACCCATCAGATTTTTTTTATGTGTTTCAGTGGGTGAATAATAATTAGTTTGTTGGTATCGTTATCACAGTACTGTTTCACTTGTGAAATCCCGTTCTCTTTGTATTAAAAAAAAATGGCTCTAACGATTTTGATGAAAAATATCGTATGTTTAAGATAATGTCGTGAGAAATGAAATGTATATCTCGAATTTCTGGGAATGTCTCCAAAAGTATTCTTCATTGTGAACGACTTTTTCATAACTGATAAACCGTAAGAGATAGACAAAAGTTTACTACACAAAAAATGTAGATCGCGTTAAAATACACGACTTATGTCATATACATTTTTGTTGTTGAGTGAACCGTTTTCCAGATATTGCTTGTTATTTCATTAAATTTTCCAATACTTATTTTCTCAAATGGGAATTCGTTATTCATTTTTTTTGTCTTTGATATGCAAAGAGTATTAATCTGTGGCAAAAAGAATGGTGCTGCACATAGCAACCAGCTATTAAGAGATGTGTATGTGCTTAAAGGCTACTGTTTTTCTATATTCCCCTTGTAAATATATTTTCTCCTACATCTACAAGAAAATTAGCAATAAAATAGAGTTTGCAAATGTTTATCTCGATTAACATGAACTAGATGGAGCATAAGCGTTTGTAAAAATACTTTGTACAAGAGTAGAGAAAGTCGTGTGAGTGTTACACATCAGATTTTTTTTAATACAAGAAAATTAGCAATAAAATAGAGTTTGCAAATGTTTATCTAGTTTAACATGAACTAGATGGGGAATAAGCGATTGTAAAAATACTTTGTACAAGAGTTGAGAAAGTCATGTGAGTGTTACACATCAGATTTTTTTTTATGTGTTTCAGTGGGTGAATAATAATTAGTTTGTTGGTATCGTTATCACAGTACTGTTTCACTTGTGAAATCCCGTTCTCTTTGTATTAAAAAATGGCTCTAACGATTTTGTTGAAAAATATCATATGTTTAAGCTAATGTCGTGAGAAATGAAATGTATATCTCGAATTTTCTGGGAATGTCTCCAAAAGTATTCTTCATTGTGAACGCCTTTTTCATAACTGATAAACCGTAAGAGATAGACAAAATTTTGCTACACAAAAAATGTAGATCGCGTTAAAATACACATCTTATGCCATATACATTTCTTTTGTTGAGTGAACCGTTTTTCGAGATATTGCTTGTTATTTCCTTAAATTTTCCAATTCTTATACTTTTTACTTTCTCTACCACGTATAGTAAGTAGGGGAAGTATTGCATTCCACCCAAAAATTCGATACCGAGATTTCACCGAAAATACACGTTTTGAGACCTCCTGAATCAGAAAAAAGCATTTTTGGAAACATGTCCGTGTGTGTGTCTGTTTGTGTGTCTGTCTGTGTGTGTGTGTGTGTGTGTGTGCGCGCGCGCGCCAGTACGTGCCTAGTATCCGTGCGCCACAAGCCAAAACGACGACGTTATAGAAAAACTTTATCATCTGCCTACCGGACAGGGACAACCGCGAAAAAAACCTCAAAAAAGCTCTAAGAGTATTCTAACGCTTACCGATCTGGAAAACCCGTGAAAACAAGATAGTACACTTTTTTTTAATTTTCTCAAAAATGGCTATAACGATTTTGATGAAAATATCATATGTTTAAGATAATGTCGTGAGAAATAAAATGTATATCTCAAATTTTCTGGAAATGTCTCCAAAAGTATTCTTCATTGTGAACGCCTTTTGCATAACTGGTAAACTATAAGAGATAGACAAAATTTTACTTCACAAAAAATGTAGGTCGCGTTAAAATACACAACTTATGCCATATACATTTCTTTTGTTGAGTGAACCGTTTTCGAGATATTGCTTGTTATTTCCTTAAATTTTACAATACTTACACTGTTTTTACTTTTCTCTACTACGTATAGTAAGTAGGGGAAGTATTGCATTCCACACAAAAATTCGATACCGAGATTTTACCGGAAATACACGTTTTCAGACCTCCTGAATCCCCAAAAAAGGCATTTTTGGAAACATGTCCGTGTGTGTGTGCCTGTCTGTGTGTCTGTCTGTCTGTGTGTGTGTGTGTGTGCGCGAGTACTTGCCTAGTATCCGTGCGCCACAAGCCGAAACGACGGCATTATAGAAAAACTTTATCATTTGCCTACCGGACAGGGACAACCACTAAAAAAAACCTGAGAAAACCTCGAAAATTAGAAACGGCTTCATCAACCACTACAGAAAACGCCTACCAACCAGGGAAAACCTATGAAAAAGCAGAAAGAGTTTGCATTCGTTTACCAACCGCAGAAAACTCCCAAAAAACTAGTTATTTTTTAAAAAAAAAGAAAAAAAAGGAAAAGACGAATAATATAAGTATGGCAACTGCAACGTTTGTGTGTGTGTGTGTGTGTGTGTGTGTGTGTGTGTGCGCGAGTATGTGCCTAGTATCCGTGCGCCGACAAGGTAAAACTTCATCATTTGCCTACCGGGCAGGGACAACCGCTAAAAAACCTGAGAAAACCTCGAAAATTAGAAACGCCTTCGTCAACCGGTACAGAAAACGCCTACCAACCAGGGAAAACCTATGAAAAAGCAGAAAGAGCTCGCATTCGTTTCCCATCCGCAGAAAACCCCAAAAACTAGTTATTTTTTAAAAAAAACGAAAAAAAAAGGAAAAGTCGAATAATATAAGTATGGCAGAAACAGCTTGCATTCGTCTACCAACCAGAGAAAACCCCGAAACACTAGTTATTTAAAATTGCTGATGAGTTCTGGATAGGCTTTTGCAAATGTTGTTGGTAGCAAAACTCACCTTTTCCATCACCTCCAACATACCCCACTCCCACACCTTTTTTCTTTCCACCAATCATAATCTCTCTTATTCTCACCAATCAACAACTTTCATTTGTTCCTTTCCACCAATAACGTCACTTCTTATTCCCACCAATCACATCTTCACACGTCACTTTCTGTTATACTTTTTATCCCTCGTTCGCCATCTTTCCCCCTCTTTCAGACCCCAACCGCCGCACAGACAACGCCTTACCGCTCCTTAACCTCAACTTCGTGCCTCCGCCATCTTATTTAGTTCACATTTTTACCACCGCGCCTCTCATCTCCCAACCAGATTGCCTGCAAGAACAGATCTCGTTCATTCGCACCTCGACGGTTGACTCGGCAGCAGCTACTGCAAACACCTACGTCGTACACGTTTTTAACCGCTTTCGACCGGCTATGAGAACCCTGCTCCTACGTACGCTAGCGACCATCACGATGGTCCAGTACCAGGTTTTGGTATAGTTAAATTACGCCTCTGCAAAGGGTGTCTGTACCGCTTTAAAAACCTAGGTATATCAGTGCGTAGTGATGTTGGTTGATCTTAAAGCTGGTTAAGCATTTTCAAAAACAGTTTGCTTTTATTTTTCCGCGTCGCGTGCCGCGCTTTTGGTGACGCATCCACACCGGTAACAGGTAAGTACCACACGCATAATTATTTTTCGGACCTGCTTGGCGTAGGAATATATCCTTTCGTGTTTCGGTACTGTAACCTTAAACCTCCTTACCCACCTCTTGCGTCCGCCATCTTGTTTAGTTCTCACCGCATCTCCTTGTCGCAGACCCTCCGCCATTTTTAGTTCCCACTATTTTAACCTCAAAATCTACTCTTCTAAACTCTTGCTACCCCATCTTCTTTTAGTTCCCATTCTCTCCACCGCGTCTCCTTACCCCCCACCTCTTGCGACCGCCATGTTCACCACTAACCTCCAAATTTCCTCGTCCTTAAACCTCTTGTCTCAACCACCTTGTCTAGTTCCCATTTTCACCACCGCATCTCATATCGCCCCCATCTCTCTATCCACTCAAGAAAACTACCATCCAACGTTCAAAAATTGCTGATCAGTTCACGACAGGCTTTTGCAAATCTTGCTGCTAGCAAAACTCACCTTTCCCATCACCTCCAACATACCCCACTCCCACACCTTTTTCTTTTCCACCAATCATAATCTCTCTTATTCTCACCAATCAACAACTCTCATTTCCTCCTTTCCACCAATAAAATCACTTCTTATTCCCACCAATCACAACTTCACACGTCACTTTCTGTTACACTTTTTATCCCTCGCTCCCCATCTTTTCCCCCATTTCAGTACCGACCTCCGCACAGACAACACCTCGCCACCCAGCTCCTCTCCATCACGCGACCTCCATACTCCTCCATCTCCCTTCCTCCATCTTCCACCCCAAATTAACGAACCAATCAAAACACTCCACGTCACTTCCTCAATTCTTTCAACTCGTCCCGGATGAGCCAACCGATTTAACGATAATCCTACCGCTCAGGGCGCTTTTCAAACTTACCGCCGTCGCACGCACCGACACTAGCGACACCAGCGCCCCTAGCGGCAGGATTATCGTTAAATCAATTGGCTCATCCGGGACTAATACTACTTACGTACACTTCACGATTGGAATATCCGCGGTCGTCTTCCCATATTTCTTCGGGAGTTTATGACGGACCGTGTACGTGTGGGCTCGGTTTTATCTCGTCGTTTTATTCAAGAGTACCGCAGGGCTCTGTACTCAGTGTCACACTTTTTGCGATTGCTATCAACCCCATTGTTGATTGTATTCCACCTGGCATTTCATCGTCCCTTTTTGTTGACGATTTCGCTATTTATTGTAGTTCCCGGCGGACCTATCTACTCGAACGCCGTCTCCAGAGCTGTATCGACCGTCTCTACGCCTGGAGTAACGCCAACGGCTTTAATTTCTCCGCCGAGAAATCCGTCTGCATCAACTTTTGGCGCCGGAAGTATTTCCCTCCGCCCTCTCTCCATCTTGGGCCAGGGATACTTCCGTTTGCAGACAGGCGAAATTTTTGGGGTTGATTTTTGACAGGAAGTTGTGTTGGACCTCGCACGTTTCCTTTTTAAAAGCCAAGTGTGACCGTTCTCTTAATATTTTACGTGTTTTAAGTGGCACATCCTGGGGAGCTGATCGGACCGTCCTTCTTCGCCTTTATCGCTCTTTGGTCCGATCCAAGCTTGATTACGGGTGTATTGTTTATTCGTCGGCACGTCCATCTGTGTTACGTCGATTGAATGCCATTCACCATCGTGGCATAAGAGTCGCTACAGGGGCCTTTCCAACTAGCCCTGTACCCAGTCTGTACGCAGAAGCTGCAGAGCCTCCGCTGTCCTTCCGGCGTGAGATGCTTTTGTGCAGCTATGCTTGTCGACTCTCAAGCTTGCCTAACCACCCGTCCTTCGATGTATTTTACGAGGATTCGCTTGACCGGCAATATTTATTTAGCTCCTCTGCATTGCTCCCTCCAGGGGTTCGATTTCGACTGCTACTTCGGCATTTGGACGTTACGCCAGCGCCGGCCCTTACCCGAGGGGAAACGCGCTTTCCTCCATGGTCGCGAGCTGAGGCCCACATCCACCTTGGGCTAACGTCGATGCCGAAGAATGAGACCCCTGCTTCAGTCCTTAGATCCGCATTTTTAGAACTTCAGGCAACATTCGGAGACTGTAATTTTATTTATACTGATGGGTCTAAGACTGATGTTGGAGTAGGATGTGCCTTTGTTTTAGGTGCGCATAGTTTTACTTTTCGTTTACCCGGGCAATGTTCGATTTATACCGCCGAACTTTTTAGTATTTATCAATGTGTTTTATACATTCAGCGGCATGTCTTACGGCGTTGTGTTGTTTGTTCGGACTCTCTGAGTGCCCTTCAGAGTATTAACGCGCTGTACTCTTACCACCCCCTCGTACAGCGCATTCATGACCTGCTCCATTCGCTAGGTGCCTCTGGCATCAGCGTCTCTTTTATGTGGATTCCAGGTCATGTGGGTATCTCAGGGAATGAGTCGGCCGACGCCGCTGCGAAATCGGCGATTTTATTACCCAGATTTTTTACTTCTGTTGTTCCCTCGTTAGATTCGTGTGTTATTTTACGTCGCCGCATCCTCTCGCGCTGGCGCGATGAGTGGACGGCCCTCCGGGGGAACAAGTTGCGGGAGGTTAAACCTCTTCCGCTAGTCTGGGCTACCTCTTCCCGTGCTTCTCGTCGGGAAGAGGTACTTTTAACACGCCTTCGTATCGGACATTGCCTTTTTAGTCATAGATACCTGTTAAGTGGTGATCCCGCACCTCTGTGTGGTCAGTGTGACGTGCCCTTAACGGTCCGTCACATTTTAACCGAGTGTCAAGTTTTAGCTCCACTGCGCGTTCGCGTGGGTCTGCCTGTTGGCCTAGCCAACGTATTGGCAGACGACGCGCGTGCTGTAGAATGTCTTTTACGTTTTATCACTGACATTGGTTTTAGCCGTCGGATTTGATGCGCTGAGTGCCTTTTAGCTGTTTGATTTTTATTGTTAGTTTTAATGCGGCCCTTCTCCCCTGATATAAGGCGCTCATGTTCCTTGCATTCTACAGTTCTTGACCCGTTTTATTCTTTTAGTGACCATGATTTTAGTGTGTTAGTTTTTCAGATATATTTATTGTTATTCTTGTTATTGTTATTATTGTTATTGTTTTTATTGTTATTGTTATTATTGTTATTGTGTTCCTATTGTTATTTTTAACTTTTTTGACATCGCGAGTTTGTGTCCCGTTTTTTTAATTATGCGGTTTTTTACCTGTCTTTTATATTGTGACCTTATATTTTACTCATTGTAAGGGCGCTGATGACCGCAGCAGTTTAGCGCCCTTAAACCGCATATCATCATCATCATCAACAACAAAAAAATGTATATGACATAAATTGTGTATATTAACGCGATCTACATTTTTTGTGCAGTAAAATTTTGTCTATCTCTCATGGTTTACTAGTTATGCAAAAGTCGTTCACAATGAAGAATACTTTTGGAGACATTCCCAGAAAATTCAAGATATACATTTTATTTGTTATGAAAATATCTTAAACATATTATATTTTAATCAAAACCGTTAGAGCCATTTTTGAGAAAATTAAAATGTTCGAAAAATGTTCTATGTAAAGGATAATCTGTGGTGGGGGATTTTCTTGAAAACCTTCGTGTCGCATCTCTGGATGATACTGAACCTAAATACCAAGTTTGATGTTTATCCGACTGTTCGTTTCTCAGTTATGCTATTCACAGACACACACACGGACATGTTTCCAAAAATCATTTTTTTGGATTCAGGGGGTCTCAAAACATATATTTCCGGTGAAATCTGGTATCGAATTTTTGGGTGGAATACAATACTTCCCCTACGTAGTAGAGAAAGTAATAAGTAACTTTATATTTTCAGATATTCTTACATCATGTAAGCGAACCAGAGATAGTATTTGAGCGCAAACCTTAATTCAAATGTTTTAGGAAGATTATAAAATATTAAATAAACATGCATTTCATAAAATAATGATTAAACACTTAGATTGATCACCCGTTTTACTTTAAGTTCCTGATACTATTGTTGCAGAACGTAATTCTTATTCACTGGTTATTTATTAATTAGTGTAAAGCATATTCGCGTCAAGCCATTTGTTTCTTTTTCCTTCTTCCCGAGTTATTGAAACTTTTCTCTCGTAGTTCATTGCAAAGATGAATGCACTCACTAAGACGGATCGAAGTGATGCTATTAGAGTTTTTAAGCAAATAGGATGAAAATAAAAAGTCCAGGTTTCGTAATGTAAAGCTTCACCATAGAGTACTGCAAATATAAAGAAAGAAAGCAAGAGAGAAAGGTGTGTATGTATCCATGCATGTCATGTTTTCGGGTGTGTTTATATGACCTCGTGCATGCCCACATGTTTTGAGAGGAGGTGTCAGTAAGTGTTGATTTATGTTTCATATGCATTCATACGGATGTGTTTGTGCAGTCGAGTGTGTACGTATATATTGTGTATACGGTGGTGATGTGTGCGTGTATGCGCTTGTGTGTGCGCGTGTGACTATGAATGATACTGTGGGTGAGCGTATGCGCGAGCGCGTGTTTGATTGTGTGTGTGTGTGCGTGTACGTGCGTGAGTGATTGCGAATAGTATAACTCAAAAACGAAAAGTCGGATGTATACCGAACTTGGTATTTAAGTTCAGGACCCTCCAAAGATGCTACTCAAATATTTTTAAGAATATCCCCCACCTCAAACTACCCTTTACATGTAATATTTTCGAAACTGTTTGGTTTCTAAAAAACGCCATTAACATATTGTTTAAAATGCCATACACTAAAGATATTTACATAAACAAAATGCATACGGAAACTTTTAGGAGAAATAGCTGTGAAGTCCACTCACTTCATTCAGAGGAAGCTTTGTTTCACCATGCACAGCTGGAAAATGTTAAGCGATGGATGAAAGACGTACTACATACGAATATGTAGCCCACTTTTAAATATACAATTCATTACAAATAAGTTCTTTGTAGCTTAAATCATTTCAGAAGTATCCATTATTATTGGTTCGAACTGTTTAATACTTAGACATTCTTTTAAAGTAAATTTGCAGTTGTTTCTCGAGGTTGCATGGAAAGAGGCCAGGGTATGGCGCTCAGTTCTTAAACATTTCTCTATCACTGTTCCCTTTGAATGTGTAAGCAAAATGTAATGTAGATATTTTTACAAAGGTTTAGTTGCTTTAAAGTGTAATGGATAGAAAAATAACCTTTAGTAAGAATAGCTTGTATACCCATTAATAAACGTTGGGGGTAGAGAAAGATTGTAAATGTATCACATCATTTAAGCATAAATTTCAAACGCACGTAAATCCATTCGGGCATGAATAAGCGTGGACTCGCGAGAGATAGAAATTGAACTCATCAAAGAAATTTCTCCATCACCCGACTACATAAACAAACATCTGACCTGTTAGTTTTCAGAGTGCCAACTACGTAGGCACCTTTTTCCACTATATTATTAATTGTATCTGTAACGAAATGAATAATATAGCTATTTCTGTAAAGGATTTTATCTCAATTAACATGAACTATATAGAAAACAATTGTTATATAACATTAATTTTAAAGAATTGGAATCTATACTCCATAAGAGAATCAGATACTCTCTAAAAAAGTTTTTTCGTAAACGTTACCGCATTCTCGCAAGCGAGAGATGTCCATGCAGTCTTTTTGTATACCACGCTCCAATGAATAGAATTCGTTAAGAAGAATACCCATTCAACTGTTAGCAGGTAATCTTTTTATCGTCAGTACAGTCACAATTTCTAAGCTTTTCAAACATTTCACTAGCATTACATCTATAACGAAATTCGTAATATTGTCGTGACCTCTAAACAAATGCTCAAATGGGAGCTAGGCGACTCGCTAATAAGGTACCAGTAAGTTAACAACTTAAATAAGGCGAGGCCACTACAAGGGACGCAGCTAAATGAAAATGAAAAATATTATAGGATATCTGATAAAAGGATGCCTACATGGTTCAGAATGGATGAAAGGAGCTTTATACTATGGTAAATTAAACAGGGAAGACTTGGATGGTATTATGTTATATTGCTGAAAGTAGTTACATTACCTCCTTGACTTCATGTCCACTCGTCGCGGACGCCATACATCTGGAGAGTGCGTAACAACACGACCTGCCCGGTGCGCCTCTACTCACTGACTGACAAGCCACGCTACTTCAGCGTGGGACGCTATCTAAGCTTGCTACCCCCACCACTCTTACGTAATCCCCGATCCAGGCGACCAAGGGCACGTACACACTTAACAATGCTTGCATACGTCACATCTCCCCCTGGCCACCCAGCTCAACGCCCTCGTCGACACAAGGAGGATTTTGTTTATGGAGAAGAAAAAAAAGTACAATACAGAAGAAAATATGACATACAGGTGGTTAGATAATTGGACAACAAGCAATATCTGTGAATGTATATGGAGCATACATATCTGTGAAAGAATTAAATGCTGATTAGCATATTTGGGAGTCTTGAGTGCCTCTGACGATGTTTTTGTTTGACAGATCACCTACGTACGAGTACCCCGCACACGCACACTACACCATGCTACCACTGTTACATGCACACTACACTGCACCTGGATGTTCCGACGTAACTGTTTGTGGGTGGGATTTCCACATCACCCACAACGGCGAATTTTCAGCTGCAGTCTTTCAGGTTCTGCTGAAGATGTGGGGGCAGCAATCGCTAGCTTGGACTGCCCCCCAAAATAGTGGCTCCTTATGCCACAGCAGTGTAATGGATGAACGACAGCTCTCCTGTGGTGTCTCTGGAACCTCTGGCGTGACTATCCAGCGGGGGTACTCCTCTTGACACTGCAGTGTAGTGGATGAACGACAGCTCTCCTGTGGTGTCTCTGGAACCTCTGGCGTGACTATCCACCAGGGGTACTCCTCTTGACACTGCAGTGTAGTGGATGAACGACAGCTCTCCTGTGGTGTCTCTGGAACCTCTGGCGTGACTATCCACCAGGGGTACTCCTCTTGACACTGCAGTGTAGTGGATGAACGACAGCTCTCCTGTGGCGTCTCTGGAACCTCTGACGTGACTATCCAGCGCGGGTACTCCTCTTGACACTGCAGTGTAGTGGATGAACGACAGCTCTCCTGTGGTGTCTCTGGAACCTCTGACGTGACTATCCAGCGGGGGTACTCCTCTTGACACTGCAGTGTAGTGGATGAACGACAGCTCCCTGTGGTGTCTCTGGAACCTCTGACGTGACTATCCACCAGGGGTACTCCTCTTGACACTGCTGTGTAGTGGATGAACGACAGCTCTCCTGTGGTGTCTCTGGAACCTCTGACGTGACTATCCAGCGGGGGTACTCCTCTTGACACTGCAGTGTAGTGGATGAACGACAGCTCTCCTGTGGTGTCTCTGGAAACTCTGACGTGACTATCCAGCGGGGTACTCCTCTTGACACTGCAGTGTAGTGGATGAACGACAGCTCTCCTGTGGTGTCTCTGGAACCTCTGGCGTGACTATCCAGCGGGGGTACTCCTCTTGACACTGCAGTGTAGTGGATGAACGACAGTTCTCCTGTGGTGTCTCTGGAACCTCTGGCGTGACTATCCAGCGGGGGTACTCCTCTTGAAACTGCAGTGTAGTGGATGAACGACAGCTCTCCTGTGGTGTCTCTGGAACCTCTGGCGTGTCTGTCCAGCGGGAGTACTCCTCTTGACACTGCAGTGTAGTGGATGAACGACAGCTCTCCTGTGGTGTCTCTGGAACCTCTGGCGTGTCTGTCCAGCGGGGGTACTCCTCTTGACACTGCAGTGTAGTGGATGAACGACAGCTCTCCTGTGGTGTCTCTGGAACCTCTGGTGTGTCTATCCACCAGGGGTACTCCTCTTGACACTGCAGTGTAGTGGATGAACGACAGCTCTCCTGTGGTGTCTCTGGAACCTCTAGCGTGACTATCCAGCGGGGGTACTCCTCTTGACACTGCAGTGTAGTGGATGAACGACACCTCTCCTGTGGTGTCTCTGGAACCTCTGGCGTGTCTATCCACCAGGGATACTCCTCTTGACACTGCAGTGTAGTGGATGAACGACAGCTCTCCTGTGGTGTCTCTGGAACCTCTGGCGTGACTATCCACCAGGGGTACTCCTCTTGACACTGCAGTGTAGTGGATGAACGACAGCTCTCCTGTGGTGTCTCTGGAACCTCTGGCGTGTCTGTCCAGCGGGGGTACTCCTCTTGACACTGCAGTGTAGTGGATGAACGACAGCTCTCCTGTGGTGTCTCTGGAACCTCTGGCGTGTCTGTCCAGCGGGGGTACTCCTCTTGACACTGCAGTGTAGTGGATGAACGACAGCTCTCCTGTGGTGTCTCTGGAACCTCTGGCGTGACTATCCACCAGGGGTACTCCTCTTGACACTGCAGTGTAGTGGATGAACGACAGCTCTCCTGTGGTGTCTCTGGAACCTCTGGCGTGACTATCCACCAGGGGTACTCCTCTTGACACTGTAGTGTAGTGGATGAACGACAGCTCTCCTGTGGTGTCTCTGGAACCTCTGGCGTGACTGTCCAGCGGGGGTACTCCTCTTGACACTGCAGTGTAGTGGATGAACGACAGCTCTCCTGTGGTGTCTCTGGAACCTCTGGCGTGTCTGTCCAGCGGGGGTACTCCTCTTGACACTGCAGTGTAGTGGATGAACGACAGCTCTCCTGTGGTGTCTCTGGAACCTCTGGCGTGTCTGTCCAGCGGGGGTACTCCTCTTGACACTGCAGTGTAGTGGATGAACGACAGCTCTCCTGTGGTGTCTCTGGAACCTCTGGCGTGACTATCCACCAGTGATACTCCTCTTGACACTGCAGTGTAGTGGATGAACGACAGCTCTCCTGTGGTGTCTCTGGAACCTCTGGCGTGACTATCCAGCGGGGGTACTCCTCTTGACACTGCAGTGTAGTGGATGAACGACAGCTCTCCTGTGGTGTCTCTGGAACCTCTGGCGTGTCTGTCCAGCGGGGGTACTCCTCTTGACACTGCAGTGTAGTGGATGAACGACAGCTCTCCTGTGGTGTCTCTGGAACCTCTGGTGTGTCTATCCACCAGGGGTACTCCTCTTGACACTGCAGTGTAGTGGATGAACGACAGCTCTCCTGTGGTGTCTCTGGAACCTCTGGCGTGTCTATCCAGCGGGGGTACTCCTCTTGACACTGCAGTGTAGTGGATGAACGACAGCTCTCCTGTGGTGTCTCTGGAACCTCTGGCGTGTCTATCCACCAGGAATACTCCTCTTGACACTGCAGTCTAGTGGATGAACGACAGCTCTCCTGTGGTGTCTCTGGAACCTCTGGCGTGACTATCCACCAGGGGTACTCCTCTTGACACTGCAGTGTAGTGGATGAACGACAGCTCTCCTGTGTTGTCTCTGGAACCTCTGGCGTGTCTGTCCAGCGGGGGTACTCCTCTTGACACTGCAGTGTAGTGGATGAACGACAGCTCTCCTGTGGTGTCTCTGAAACCTCTGGCGTGTCTGTCCAGCGGGGGTACTCCTCTTGACACTGCAGTGTAGTGGATGAACGACAGCTCTCCTCTGGTGTCTCTGGAACCTCTGGCGTGACTATCCACCAGGGGTACTCCTCTTGACACTGCAGTGTAGTGGATGAACGACAGCTCTCCTGTGGTTTCTCTGGAACCTCTGGCGTGACTGTCCAGCGGGGGTACTCCTCTTGACACTGCAGTGTAGTGGATGAACGACAACTCTCCTGTGGTGTCTCTGGAACCTCTGGCGTGACTATCCACCAGGGATACTCCTCTTGACACTGCAGTGTAGTGGATGAACGACAGCTCTCCTGAGGTGTCTCTGGAACCTCTGGCGTGACTATCCAGCGGGGGTACTCCTCTTGACACTGCAGTGTAGTGGATGAACGACAGCTCTCCTGTGGTGTCTCTGGAACCTCTGGCGTGTCTGTCCAGCGGGGGTACTCCTCTTGACACTGCAGTGTAGTGGATGAACGACAGCTCGCCTGTGGTGTCTCTGGAACCTCTGGCGTGACTATCCACCAGGGATACTCCTCTTGACACTGCAGTGTAGTGGATGAACGACAGCTCTCCTGTGGTGTCTCTGGAACCTCTGGCGTGACTATCCAGCGGGGGTACTCCTCTTGACACTGCAGTGTAGTGGATGAACGACAGCTCTCCTGTGGTGTCTCTGGAACCTCTGGCGTGACTATCCAGCGGGGGTACTCCTCTTGATACTGCAGTGTAGTGGATGAACGACAGCTCTCCTGTGGTGTCTCTAGAACCTCTGGCGTGTCTGTCCAGCGGGGGTACTCCTCTTGACACTGCAGTGTAGTGGATGAACGACAGCTCTCCTGTGGTGTCTCTGGAACCTCTGGCGTGACTCTCCAGCGGGGGTACTCCTCTTGACACTGCAGTGTAGTGGATGAACGACAGCTCTCCTGTGGTGTCTGGAACCTCTGGCGTGTCTGTCCAGCGGGGGTACTCCTCTTGACACTGCAGTGTAGTGGATGAACGACAGCTCTGCTGTGGTGTCTCTGGAACCTCTGGCGTGACTATCCAGCGGGGGTACTCCTCTTGACACTGCAGTGTAGTGGATGAACGACAGCTCTCCTGTGCTGTCTCTGGAACCTCTGGCGTGACTATCCACCAGGGATACTCCTCTTGACACTGCAGTGTAGTGGATGAACGACAGCTCTCCTGTGGTGTCTCTGGAACCTCTGGCGTGACTAACCAGCGGGGAACTCCTCTTGACACTCGAGCTCCAGAATCAGCAAAGTCACTATAACAGAAATCACAGAAAGGTGCTCCAGAAGATCATCATACATAAAAACAAGTAGTATGTCATTTACAGTAAAAAGATTTAAAATGCCAAAAAGTTTACAATCAATCAATTCTTTTAGTATGGGGCAAAGAGAAACAAAATGACTACATGTTGACATAAAAACTGAATTTTACAAGGGGCTACCATCCAAAATTTAACACAAACTGCTTTAGAATCCAAATACAGAGACACAAAAGGACCAAAATACATAAATATTACATCACTGACATTCATTGTTTACATACAATAACACAACACATATATAGAAACTTATTTGGGATCCCAATATTATTTAACCAGCTGGTACTACTAAGGAAAAGAAATAAGTGCACTTACAGTACATACATACATGACAATGAAATGAAATTATTCATACTGACCATGACCCAAATTATACACAACACTAACTTAAATAACTAACCAAAACTACTATGTGCATTACTACAGACTTCAAAAATAAATGTACATTACATACATCAAACTACACCTCATTACATTCTTTCTCTACAATACTCATGCTTTACTCTCAAATATATAGTCTCCTCTACATTACTATCTTATCCATCTCATTATTATCCTCATCATCTCAATCATCATCATCATCATCAGTATTTATATCATCATCGTCTTAGCTTTCAACTTTCTCGTAGACAGTAATTACTGAGAAAATAAAACATCTTCACTGACGTGTCTCATTCAACATGCTGCAAAGTCAAAAATACCTGACATAGGCATAAACTTAAAGAAATCACATTAACATTTAGAAATGACACAAATAACATGACATTATACTGTTGCATCCACATCCTCCGAATCAAAATTAAGCTGGAAAATAGATGGTATTAAAACTCGCTATATAAGATGGTACTAAACTTGTTGCATAAACACAAAAAAAATTATTCTCATTGCATACACTTCATTACATTTACTCTCGTGTGAATACATCACACACGCTATACTGGGCACGTTACAGCAACACCAATAAGCAAAATCTCTCAAATCATCACATCAAATCGAATTTCCAGGTACATGTAGCCCTCCTGAAAATCAAACATTTACACTTCAACTATCGGGGTTACTCTTTGGCACTTCCACCGAAGCTGACATCAACTCATCTCATCTCTCACATTACCACCGTCGGGGTTACTCTTAGGCACTTCCACCGAGGCAAATATTTACTTATCTCTCACATAACCTCACAAACATATACACACACTATTCATGCAACAATTTTCTGCAAATAAAAGATCACAGCATCATAATGAAACCCAAACCAAACCAAATCGAATGCAACAGAACAAATCACATCATCACCCAAAACAACACTGTCACAGAACATTCCTGAAAATCAAAGCCTAATTAAGCACACAGTACACATCAAACACATTCCTGCAGCAAAACATGACATACCAAATAATTTGCAATGCCCAAAACAGAATTCAAAATTTTAGTTACACAAAATAATAATAAACTTTCAATTTAGCAGAGACATTCATAGCACACATTATTCCTGAAAAGCAAAGCTTAATTAAGCATTAGTCAATGAAACAATAAAAATTTAGCATACCTGTGTGAGTTGTGAAACTGTTTCATTCGTCCAAACTTTAGCACACACAATGTACACATACTTACAGGTTATGTTTCTTATTCTTTCTTTTTACCACAAAATTCCAGTGCAACTTTCCAAAATCTGGTAACACACATATAGCTGATCCATCAACATCATGTCGTACTGGTCCAAATTGGAGTCACGTTAAAGCTAATTAGGTGAAGATACTGGCAAGGTTGGTAGTAGCTGAAACTTTTACTTAAATTAGTCATTTTGAAATATTTTCCCTCAAAAATATTCATTGCGTAACTAGATAAACCAAACATGGCAACGGTGAAGCAAAATTATCATCATTATGATTACCACTATTCGTACCGCGAGCATACAATGCACAAGTATGAATTTTCAATATCTATACTCTTAACTGCTTTCGTTTTATTATTTTATTATTACAAACAGATGCACAACACTTTTTATACACACGCAATTTTAAACACGCAACTCGCGAACTTTGAAATATTTGCTTCCCTTTCGAGTCGTTAACACTTACAAGATGACGCAACCAATAATGCAATGTTGCTTAGACCAGCTAACACACGCAACTATATTATCAAAGTTACAAATATCGCCCAATTTTTCACAATTCACAAAAATAAGTACTTTAAAATGACCAGTACGAATGATTTGTCACAGTAACAGAATTTAGTAGAAGTGAAGCCAAGGTAAGGGGAAAAATGGAGCCAAAAGCTTTAGCGTCACGCCACCGACAGACAATGGTAAAAAATATAAAAATGAACTTAAAATTGAAATTTAGACACGGGACTTTCAGAAAACACTACAACAGGAATTTAGAATAAAGGAACCACAAATGATACAACCAAAACCCTTACCCTTAAGCCAAGAAAAAGATTTACATTTTTTAACGAACACGTGGAGGACCAAAAACGTTACATTTTAGTGAAAAAAAATTTTTGCAGTTAAAAATCTCAAACGTATCCGGCCCTTCACCAAGATACACGTCGCCTCACACCAAGATGTCGTGACCTCTAAACAAATGCTCAAATGGGAGGTAGGCGACTCGCTAATAAGGTACCAGGAAGTTAACAACTTAAACACGGCGAAGCCACAAGGGACGCAGCTAGATGAAAATGAAAAATATTATAGGATATCTGATAAAAGGATGCCTACATGGATCAGAATGGAAGAAAGGAGCTTTATACTATGGTAAATTAAACAGGGAAGACTTGGATGGTATTATGTTATATTGCTGAAAGTAGTTACATTACCTCCTTGACTTCATGTCCACTCGTCGAGGACGCCATACATCTTCGTGTATGGAGAGTGCGTAACAGCACGACCTGCCCGGTGCACCTCTACTCACTGACTGACAAGCCACGCTACCTAAGCTTGCTACCCCCACCACTCTTACGTAATCCCCGATCCAGGCGACCAAGGGCACGTACACACTTAACAATGCTTGCATACGTCACATCATAGCTGTTCAGCAAGGGTTTATATATATATATATATATATATATATATATATATATATATTAAAGCGTATTAGATACAAAAATAAGCTTTAGTAAGGGGAATTTATATATCCACTAATAAGGTTCGCGGCAGAGGAAGTCGTGTGAATATAACACATAGATTTTTATTCTGTATTTTCCTGTGAACGGTGCCCAGTAAAACAGGCCTCAGAATTCATCATGGAATCACATGAAAACAAATTGCTTGTATTTTCTGACCCCATTAATACTCTGATGGCTGTCCTCTTCAATGGGAAGGAATTTTGTATAATCTTGTATAGCAGGTAAACGTTAAGTGATACACGAAAATGTATCTACTACACAGAAAAATGTAAATATCTTTAAAACGTATAATTTATTTCAAATAAGCGTCTTGTAGCTTAAACCACTTCTGAGGTGTCCGTTATTAATGGTTCGAATGGTTTAATACTTAGCCAATCTTTTAAAGTCGCTTTTCACTTGTTTCTCGAGGTTGCATGGAAAGAATACAGGGTTTTAATGTTATCATATAGCGCCGAGTTCTTAAGCATGTTACTATCGCTGTTTCCTTTGTATTTGTAAGAAAAATAAGGTTTAGTGAAAATAGTTTGTATACCCGGTAATAAATATTAAGAGGGTAGCTAAGGCCATGTGTGTGTATCACATCAGAAATTCTATTTAAACATTAATTTCAAGCACACGCTTAAATTGATTCACGCATAAATAAATGTAGACTCGCCAAAGGTACAAATTGATGTCGTTGAAGAAATGTATCTATCATCTCACCTGAGAAATGAACCTGTGACCTATAGTATTCAGATCGCTAACTACACAGAGGCTTTTCCTGTATCTTATTCATTTTATCTAAACGAAATGTGCCATGTAGCTGTTTCTGCAAAGGTTTATTTGTAGATATTAAAATGTAATAGATAGAAAAATAAGCTTTAGTAAGAATAGTTTGTGTGTCCACTAACAAACGATAAGAGTAGAGAAAGACTTGTGAATGTAGCACATCAGAAATTATATCTTAACATTAATTTAGGATACACATTGATTCCCATATACATAATTCAGCTGTAAGAATCTTTTTCCCTCTCAGTCGGGAATCGAGCCAGGAACCCCCTCACAACATTCCGTACTGTAAGGTTCTAAGGTGTTTTTTTATTCTTTCTGATTCCGACGAAATGAATAGATACCGCTTTTTATAGATAGCGAACTCAACCTTATTAGGAAGGAATTTTGTGTATTCTTGTAGAACAGGTAAGCGATTGATGAAAACATACTACACACAAAAAATGTATATCTCTTAAAAGGCGTACTTTATTTCAGTTAACTTTTATAGCATAAACTATTTCTGATATTTACTGAATATAAGACGACTTTTAGTCATGAAAGGACTCCAGTGAATTATTGTACACCTACGCAGCCGCTATATGTGTAACATTAGACTCACTTTAATTCAGTGCTTTTTTTTAACATGAATAGCTCTTGAAACTGCAGAAGCTATTCTGTGACAATGGCAGATCCTTCACGGACGACCTTCAGAAAGACACGATCACCCCCCCCCCCGGGGCTCACTAGCATTAAGAAACGTAACCAAATAATAGAGTATTAACCTCTTAGAAATACCATATAGATGCAACGCGAGTTATGTTATCTCTTTCTTTCATGCTTTCCATGGGCGATATTTAAACATAATTTGTTCTACTCGAAACAATGCAAGCATTCAATCCTTTATATAGCCTACTTTCCAAAGTTTTTATTGCCCTACCTGCACCCCATCACTTTTAAGAAACTTATTCGTTATTGGAAAGATAGAATTGGATGACTGAAAAATTCAATGCCATAGCCGGGATTTGAACCTGCTGATTCTACCTTTCCAACCCTGTCCAACACACGGCTTGAGTGAAAGAACAAATAATTTCATGTCGGCATGTTGCCATGGTAGCTCAGTGGTTAGAGCAACCGGACAGAGACCGGGAGATCCGTGGTTCAAATCCCGGCTATGGCATTGCATTTTTCAGTCATCTGATTCTACCTTTCCAACCCTGTCCAACACACGGCTTGTGTGAAAGAACAATTAATTTCATGTCGGCATGTTGCCATGGTAGCTCAGTGGTTAGAGCAACCGGACAGAGACCGGGAGATCCGTGGTTCAAATCCCGGCTATGGCATTGCATTTTTCAGTCATCTGATTCTACCTTTCCAACCCTGTCCAACACACGGCTTGTGTGAAAGAACAAATAATTTCATTATTCGTTATTGTTTTTCATTAAATTGCAGAGACTTGTGATAGTGTTAACTTTTTTAATATGGGATATATTTCTGCTAAAATGATACGTATGGTTACTCATTGTTAATATCCAAGATTTTAATATAAGAGCACCAATGGTGTTAAAAATTAAATTGAGTTGTATTTATGGACGCTCTTTAACTGCTGTAGTCCTTAGTGTCCCATTCTATATTGGGCGTGAACGACCGGTAATTTTGCTCAGAGGCCTCCTTAACAGGCTAGAGGTAATTTTACGTGCCGTAAATCTACGACACGGGAACGCCGGCTTTACTTCCCTTCCGAAGGAAGCCATGCTTAGGATTTTTAGGCCCGAAAAAAATCCATCGCTTTCCGCCGCGTTTGAACCCCGTCCTGGGGAACTAGAGGTTAGCATGGTAACCGCTACACCACGGAAGACGACGTCCTGGTTACTACCACATAGTGCAACCTTTACTTAAGAATCTCCCACGCAAAACCATAGTAGTGCTTGCATAAATTACAATTCAATGCTACGAGTAACATACTCCCCAATAGCATGGAAGTATGCTTATATTATAGTGATACCTAAGTCCAACAAAAATCACAGTGAGCCATTTAACTATAAACCAATTAACCTTCTACCATTGTTTTCGAAAATATTCGAGCGTCTATTATTTCCCAGACTTCACATTCCTCGGAGCGCTATTGCCTAAATCCGATTTGGATTTAGCAAATTTCACTCCTGCCCACAACAGCTACACGGTATTATGGACGAAATACGGAACACTTACGAAAACAAGAAAATCTGCTTAGGCCGATTTCTTGACACTGAAAAGCATTCGATAAAGTTTAGCGTGATGTCTTCTATTCAACGTTAAAAAACGTTTTCCTGACACACAGGTACTGTTGTCTCATTCAATCATAGCTCTACAAATGAACATATTCTGTAGTCTCCCATCAGACCTATCAATACAGTATTACCTCAGGGAAGCATACTGTGACCTTTTCTATATCTAATATACAGTGACGATTTATCCAAAACTGGCCATTTATGCATAGCCCAATTTGTAGATACCTGTTATATACAGAGACCGCACAAGTGAAGATGTTACAACACATATACGAATAAACTATTTGAAATAGAATCATGGAACAACAAATGGAAAACTGACATGAATCCAAGAAAGTCACCTGCTGTCAGTTTCGCCTATCTTAGGAAAGAACATGCTCATCCTATATTCCTGAACAACACGGCAATACAACAGACCAATGACACCTTAGCCTCATCCTCCACATATGTTTGAAATGGAAGAAGCATATTGATCACATTCTACAACAATTAGAAATTGGACTTCCAACAGCTAAAACCTCTACTGCATAAAAACTCATCCCTCTCCATTTTTAACAATAGACTTATTTACACAATGGTTCTCAAACCAATATGGCAATATACACGCTGCTTGTGGGGTTCCATCTCTAGCACCCAAATCAAGCTTATTCAGACATTCCAGAACTGGGTGTTCAGGATTATCACCAGTGTACCTGTACATAAAAAGTGAAAATCTCCATCAGGATCTGAATATAGCAGAGGTAACCACAGTTCTACACACATCCTATAACGTTAATATTCAACATTCTCAATTATTATTATTATTCTTATTGTTATTATTGTTATTATTATACTAAAGAATAATGACAACAATGATAATTATTATTCTTAAAGCACACTGTAAATGTTAAATTACTTTGTTAATACAATTAGTATTACAGTTTGATATTTAGAAAGATGCATTTCCTGTAAATTGACATTTATCGATTTAAGAGCTTTTTAAAAATAGTCTTCGAGTCTTTTCATTTCAACTCTTGTTGTGCTTCAAACGCCAGACCTTTTTGTACAATGGCACTAATGGATCAAAGTTTTGAAAAAGTTATGTCAAAGTGTTTGGTAAAATATTAAGTGCAGACAGGAAGATTCACATTCTTGTTTACACCTAGAAAAGAAATAATGATTTAATGAGAATGATGATGATAACAATTATGGTAATAATAATTTTACACAACATAACACATTTTTGTTTCTTTCAAATTTGGGGTATTTTGCTTAAAATGAGGACTTTCAGCATCTTTGGGTTGCCATTGTTGACTAAGGACAACACCTTCAGTATTTGGGAGGTTTTGTTTGCTTGTTTGTTCATTTGTTCCCACTGTGAGCAACACTCAGGGACATTGAACACATCATACAAATATGAAATATGCAGCATAACTAATAAACATACCCAATACCAAGAACATTTTCCCCTCTCCTCACCCTCCCTACACCATGCATTATTTAAGAAATTAAAATTTTCAAACCATCACCATTCCAAGAGTAAACATCTCAGCATGCATTACAGTAGGACAATAACAAATAAGTTTAAGTCACCATCATATGGCATCTGCCCTATGTATTGAATCTTTGTATGCTGCATGTCATATTAAAAAATTCCTCCATAGTATATGTGGGGTGAGTATATAAGAAAGAATTTAGCTCTTTCTTAAAGATTTTATGTTGATTAGGCTTGTCTAATAATTTTAAGTATAATGGAAGGTTATTATAAATTGTTATTGCAGAATAGTAACATCCTTTTTGAAATAGTTTTAAGCTGTTTGCTGGTCTATGTAAATCGCATGCATGTTTTGTATCGTGGTCTGCACAGCAAGGTTTATTGTCAACTTATCATAATTATCTGTAAGGTAGCTCAATAGAGAATATACGTATTCACCAGTGAGAGTAAGAATTTTTTGGGTTTTGAACAAAGGTCTACAGGAATGACAGGACCCAACACCTCAGATAATACGCACGGCCTTTTTTTTGTAATATAAGTACTTGCTTGCTATTAGCCCAGAACATTATTCCATATTGCAACAGGGAGTGAAAGTGTGCAAAATATGCTGTTCTTAAGGCTTTTTGGTGGAGCAAATTTTTTAAGTTTCTTAAGGCAAAGCAAGCCGAACTCAGTTTTGGCAGCATGATTTTTATTTGCTTTGTCCAGTTGAGCTCTACATCAATTTTAAGCCTAAGAAATGTCGTATCAGTTACGTTAATTATGGTGTAATTGTTGTACCTGATTGTTAATTTACTCACCATTTTATGCCCCGTTTGAAATTGAATAGCATTGGTTTTATCATAGTTTAATGTAAGCTTATTAACTTCAACCCAAAAGTTGAGCTGTTTGAACACTTTATTGACAGAATTTCTTAATTGCTGATGTGACTTTTCAGATATAAGTACACTGGTATCATCTCCAAAAAAACACAGCAATTGAATCTTTGCTAAGATAGTATGGCAGATCGTTTATAAATATTAAAAATAACAAAGGACCAAGTATAGAACCTTATGGACCTTATTACCTCTAGTAATAATACCTGTTTCTGAATCACAACCATTGATTCTGGTTTTCTGGATCCTTTTTTAAGTAAGATCTGAACCATTTCATAGTGATATGACTGAAGCCTTTAACTTTTAACTTTTGCAGCAAGGGAGTGTGATCTAAGCTGTAAAATGCTTAGCTAAGTCACAAAATATTCCTAGTGCTAGTTCCTTTTTATCCAAGGCTGTTAATACTTCAGAAGTGAGCATGTATGATGTATTTTCTGTTAACATTTTATCCGAACTGGGATACTGAGAGAATGTTGTTGAACTCCAAGTATTTTATAACCCGATTATATACAGCTTTTCTCCATCATTTTAGAAAAGGCTGTCAAAAGAGAGATGGGCCTATAGTTGGAAACCAGACTTTTGTCTTCTTTCTTGTATAGAGGCTAAACAATTGTATGTTTCATTTTTTCTGGAAATATCCCTGACCTAAGGAAATGACTGCATATAAACTCTTCTGTGCAATATTTTAACAATTTGGTACTTATCTCATGCAATCCATGAGAGGTTAAGTTTTTCAATGAGCTAATAATATTTTCTATTTGTCTTGGTGTTGTGGAGTCCATCTTAAATTCACAATTAATTTTGAGATGTACAGCTGGGTTTGGGTCAAATCTGTTTATTTTGCTATTTGCTAAATTAAGGAAGTATCTGTTAATGGCATTGGCAATGTCTGAGCACTGATGTCTTTATTTTCAGTAGTTATGTGAGTAATATTACTATTTGATGTAATTCTTCCTGTTTCAGTTTTTATTATATTCCAGATTGTTTTAATTATATTAATGGAATCATCAATGGCTAGTGAGTAATACTTTATTTTAGTTTTATTAATTACTCTTTTAAGTATTTTACAATATGTTTTGTAGTGTGCTTTAATGTTTGAATCATTACTTGTGCAATATAGGAAGAACAAATTTCTTTTATTTGCACAGGACTTCCTTATACCTCAAGTAATCCAGGATTTGACCTTTGTTACCTGTGATGAGGTTATTGCTTTCTTAGGAAAAACAGCTTCAAATGCTAATAGTACTGTTTTAAGGAATTCATCAAATTTATGAGTGCTGGAATAAACAGAAGCCCGTTTTTCTTTTTTAATACTAGTTTAAAATTATTGATATGTTCATTATTAATTATTCTTGTTGTAATTTTACTTTTTGTATTAACAATCTGTTTGCTGGCTATAACACGCACCAGCAATACCTGAGCATCATGATCTGACATGCCATTTACAATAGGAATAAAGGTATAATTTGTAATTTCTTCTAAGTCTAGAAATATGTTGTCTATAGCTGTTGTAGTGTTCATATGGGAAAATGAACCACATATTTCAAGTTAAATGTGTGTAATAGGGAAGTGATATGTGTTTTCATTTCACTGTCATTAAGCGTGTTAACATTAAAATCTCCACAAACTATTATTTTAGCATTTTGAGTGTAAATGTATGAGATGGTTCTTTCTAATGCATTTATATTGGAAGTTCCCTGTGGGAGCTCTATATACTGCAAAAATGATATATGTATCCCTGCCAAATCCTATTTTTACTGAACAGCATTCAAATTCCTTTTCGTCAAAAAAAGATATGCAACATTTATGTCGGTGAACCTTATCTTGCTTTTAGCAAATATACTTACTTCTCCAGAATTTAATCTACTTCTGCAAATACTGAAACATAATGTTTACTTACTGAAGTTCACACTTTTAAGCTCTGCTACTGTCATGTGGTGCTGTTGTGCAGATTACTGTGATATCATAATTTATATCTTGAATATGCAAGCTTAGCTCCTCTACTTTATCCTTTAACCCTCATATCTTTTGATGATATAAACCAAATTAATTTTTGGATACTGAAGGGGAGGCAGTGTTTACATATGCAACAGCTTTTAGCTGTGTGGACCTCCTTTCTACCTTCTTCCTAAAAAACAAGATCTGGCACCCACAATAACGATTATTATACTTCAACTCCTCTGCCAAGGGACACACAAGCGCCCTCTTGCGTAACAAGTTGAGATGCAATCCGTGTCGCATGAAATGCTCTCGATGGAGACTAAATGTTGGCAGGACATCAACGTTCTGAAAGGCAGTACTTCTCTTCCACAGATCCTCCTTTACTCAGGCTATCACATGATGAACTGCTGGCTTATCATGTCTGAAGTGGCTCAACAAATTAGTGTGTATGCTTACCTTGGCAATGTGGTTCAGATCTTCCTTGATAGAGTGCCCATAATCAGCATCAATGTTCTGAAAGGCAGTACTTCTCTTCCACAGATCCTCCTTTACTCAGGCTATCACATGATGAACTGCTGGCTTATCATGTCTGAAGTGGCTCAACAAATTAGTGTGTATGCTTACCTTGGCAATGTGGTTCAGATCTTCCTTGATAGAGTGCCCATAATCAGCATCAATGTTCTGAAAGGCAGTACTTCTCTTCCACAGATCCTCCTTTACTCAGGCTATCACATGACGAACTGCTGGCTTATCATGTCTGAAGTGGCTCAACAAATTAGTGTGTATGCTTACCTTGGCAATGTGGTTCAGATCTTCCTTGATAGAGTGCCCATAATCAGCATCAATGTTCTGAAAGGCAGTACTTCTCTTCCACAGATCCTCCTTTACTCAGGCTATCACATGACGAACTGCTGGCTTATCATGTCTGAAGTGGCTCAACAAATTAGTGTGTATGCTTACCTTGGCAATGTGGTTCAGATCTTCCTTGATAGAGTGCCCATAATCAGCATCAATGTTCTGAAAGGCAGTACTTCTCTTCCACAGATCCTCCTTTACTCAGGCTATCACATGACGAACTGCTGGCTTATCATGTCTCTGAAGTGGCTCAACAAATTTAACATTAGTGTGTATGCATACCTTGGCAATGTGGTTCAGATCTTCCTTGATAGAGTGCCCTTAATCAGCATCAATGTGGTTGCCACACGCCCCAATGATCACAACGTTCTGAAAGGCAGTACTTCTCTTCCACAGATCCTCCTTTACTCAGGCTATCACATGACGAACTGCTGGCTTATCATGTCTCTGAAGTGGCTCAACAAATTAGTGTGTATGCTTACCTTGGCAATGTGGTTCAGATCTTCCTTGATAGAGTGCCCATAATCAGCAGCAATGATCACAATGTGATCATCCTTATTGAGACCGACAGACACACTTTTAAGATCTGAGGTCACATTCTCAAGGCTAGCACTTGGCTTACACATAAATTCCACTTGGAAGCTGCTCCTACAGCAAGGGTCCCATCCTTCTAGCATGGCTGCTGCCTAACACAAGCACCCTCTTCTTGTTGGGCTTCTTGCTGTTTACTGCAACATCAGGCTCTGCTACATTTTCCATCCCTGAAACATTATCTTCCAAAACAGAAAATCTGTTAGTACTCTGTATACCACCTGTCCTGATTTCTGGCGACATCCAGCTCCTGTTCCCTCATCGCCTAACTTCTCCAATCTGGGTGCTTTCCATTTGCATTTTGTAGCTCAGCTTTCAGGGTCCGGACATCATCCTGTAACATACAAATTAAATCTTAAAGTTGCTAATTTCTTTCTCTTTGTTACACAATTTGCAAAACCAGTCACCCTTTGGAATCGCCCGCTTGTTAACTCCTCACAGCTGAAGTGGTACCACGAATCACATCCATCACATTGTAAACCCTCCGGTACTCGTTTATGCCAGTTACCACACAATTCTTCCATTCTGTAAAAACAAAATCACAACACACAGTTTAAAACAACAGCAACTTACTATATATGTATCTATGTGCTTATATAGGAAAACCCAAAACAAACTGGAGTTAAAACAATAACAAACTTTGATGGTTAATTCAATATGGTTAGTGGCGATTTTGACTACATATGGCGATTAAGATTGAAGTCAGAATTCTGATATATAATGGTGGATATCATGTGTATCGTTCCGTATTTCAGTTCCAATATTATGTAACAAATTACCTAGAAAGACAGTTACGTAAGAGTAATTTGTTTATTGGAAGTTGCTGATGGATTTTTCAGATAAATATTTGGTATACCTTCATTTAATACAGCGATAGTGTCTCTACAGGTAATTGCAGTTTGAGGAAAATTTTAATGTCTGCATGTAATGAGTCTGTTAATTCAGAAGAGACGTAAATTGCTCTTACGTGGTCACCAACAGCGATGGAAGTGATATTATATGTCCTACAACTTCACTCTGTGTCATTCTCTAGCCCTACAGATGTCACCCTGTGGCATTCTCTAGCTCTAACGCAATGCTGGCAACATATGAATAAGTAATGCCACCAAAACCGCTAAGATATCGCTTTCTTAATTACTTAATTTAGGTTTATTGATTTTTTACGTTTCTGATTTCACGGAAGGTTAGCCTTACGTTAGTTTTTTTTAATAAGCTTAAGTTTCTGAATTCACGGAAGGTTAGCCTTAGGTTAGTATTTTTTATATATAAGCTTACGTTTCTGAATTCACGGAAGGATAGCCTTAGATTAGTTTTTTTTTAATAAGCTTAAGTTTCTGAATTCACGGAAGGTTAGCCTTAGGTTAGTATTTTTTATATATAAGCTTAGGTTTCTGAATTCACGAAAGGTTAGCCTTAGATTAGGGTTTTTTTAATAAGCGTAAGTTTCTGATTTCACGGAAGGTTAGCCTTAGGTTAGTATTTTTATATATATATATAAGCTTAGGCTTCTGAATTCACGGAAGTTTAGCCTTAGATTAGATTTTTTTTAATCAGGTTAAGTTTCTGATTTCAAGGAAGGTTAGCCTTAGGTTAGGTTTTTGTATATATATATAAGCTCAAGTTTCTGAATTCACCGAAGGTTAGCCTTAGGTTTGGTTTTTTTTAAATATATAAGCTTATTTTTCTGTATTTCCGGCTGCAAGAACGTCGCATAAATCGCAAATTGTTAAATCGTTTTTTATTCCATGCTGCACCAGTAATGCGTTGCGTTTTTGTGAGCGGCAATACAAAATGAAGAAGTATTAACGCATCGCTTATTTCGCAGATTTTAACTTTTTATTTAAGTTGGCACTTCCAACTGAGCGTCTGTATTAGCGGGAAGATGGCTACGTGTGTTGTGTTTATATCGCAATTTTCCTATAAAAGTAAAACACCTAAAAGGGGCGGGCAGCAGCTATTCGCGAGATCACATCTACTTATTTCCACACTCTTTAGGTAATTTGTTCCACTCCGTCTTGCTTTTTTCAGCGTTTTCAACCTAAGAGCAAGATAGACCAGGAGAATATTACTACTCGAGCCTACATCTTTTTACTTTCTCTACTACGTATAGTAAGTAGGGGAAGTATTGCATTCCACCCAAAAATTCGATACCGAGATTTCACCGGAAATACATGTTTTGAGACCTCCTGAATCCAAAAAAAGCATTTTTGGAAACATGTCCGTGTGTGTGTCTGTGAACAGCATAACTCAAAAACTAATAGTCGGATAAACACCAAACTTGGTATTTACGTTTAGTATCTTCCACAGATGTGACACGAAGATTTTCAAGAAAATCCCCCCACCCCAGACTACCCTTTACATGGAACATTTTTCGAAAATTTTAATTTTCTCAAAAATGGCTCTAACGATTTTGATTAAAATATCATATGTTTAAGATAATGTCATGAGAAATGAAATGTATATCTCGAAATTTCTGGGAATGTTTCCAAAAGTATTCTTCATTATGAACGACTTTTGCATAACTGGTAAACCATAAGAGATAGACAAAATTTTACTACACCAAAAATGTAGATCGCGTTAAAATACACAACTTATATCATATACATTTTTTTTGTTGAGTGAACCGTTTTCGAGATATTGCTTGTTATTTCCTTAAATTTTGCAATACTTATACTTTTTCTCAAATTCGTTATTCATTTTTTTATGTCCTGGACATGCAAAGAGAATGGAATGTGCCACATAGCAACCAGCGATAAAATATTTGACTATCGCTTAAAAGCTACCATATTCCCCTTGCATCTACAAGAAAATTACAAATAAGATTGACATCTCGATATCTCGATTAATATGAAGCATATGGAGAATAGGCATTTGTAAAAATAGATTGTACAAGAGTAGAGAAAGTCATGTGAGTGTAACACATCAGATTTTTTTTAATTGGTACCTAAACGTTGACCGACGAGTGTTATAATGGATGAATATCAGGGGTGATTTCTTAATGTGGTAAAGGGTTTGTGCTACAACAATATCCTTGCATTTCCTTTAATGTAAACTAAGCTATTTATGTGTACATTTCCGTTTCATTCGGACCTGATTTTTGCTGAAATTACCTACTTTCATTGGTACTTAGTAATTCTGAACTAATACAAATACTTTCGGACCACAGAACACCAAAGTTTCGGACTGCATATTGGGAAATAACGGACGATATTAATGTCAGTATGTGCATCGTCTGATGCCAACTGTAAAGGAGAAAACACGGAGCAGCTATAAGGTACATAACAGTTGGTACATTTGAGAAATATATAGAAAAGTTGTGCTGCTGTACTAGGAAGTTACGAAACAGTAAATGTAGTACAACTAAATAAGGGCAAACTTCCATATAGGATTATGTGTTATATATATGTAGTGATTTCTCACATAATCCGATATGGAAGAATGGCAGGTTTTTTACATAAACTTTGGTTTCTGATTCCCAGGAGGGTTAGGTTAGATTGTTTTTTTGGTTTCTGGTTCCCAGGAGCAATAGGTTAGGTTTAATTTTTTCTTAAGGATATGAAATTTGACTTGCGATTCTTGAGAGCGATAGGTTAGATTAAGTTGTTTTACGTGCCTGGTTTCCACATGTTATGCAATGAATTGCTCCATGGAGTATAGTGTGTTTTATTAATGGTTGCGCTAATTCATCTTCTTTCTCCCAAAATGTGTAGTAAACCTGAACATTTGGTACTCACAGTCACCACATGTTTTGCAATGAATTGCTCCATGGAGTATAGTGTGTTTTATTAATGGTTGCGCTAATTCATCTTCTTTCTCCCAAAATGTGTAGTAAACCTGAACATTTGGTACTCACAGTCAGCACATGTTTTGCAATGAATTCCTCCATGGAGTACAGTGTGTTTTATTAATGGTTGCGCTAATTCATCTTCTTTCTCCCAAAATGTGTAGTAAACCTGAACATTTTATACTCACAGTCAGCACATGTTTTGCAATGAATTGCTCCATGGAGTATAGTGTGTTTTATTAATGGTTGCGCTAATTCATCTTCTTTCTCCCAAAATGTGTAGTAAACCTGAACATTTGATACTCACAGTCACCACATGTTTTGCAATGAATTGCTCGATGGAGTACATTGTGTTTTATTAATGGTTGCGCTAATTCATCTTCTTTCTCCCAAAATGTGTAGTAAACCTGAACATTTGGTACTCACAGTCACCACATGTTTTGCAATGAATTCCTCCATGGAGTATAGTGTGTTTTATTAATGGTTGCGCTAATTCATCTTCTTTCTCCCAAAATGTGTAGTAAACCTGAACATTTTATACTCACAGTCACCACATGTTTTGCAATGAATTGCTCCATGGAGTACATTGTGTTTTATTAATGGTTGCGCTAATTCATCTTCTTTCTCCCAAAATGTGTAGTAAACCTGAACATTTGGTACTCACAGTCACCACATGTTTTGCAATGAATTGCTCCATGGAGTATAGTGTGTTTTATTAATGGTTGCGTTAATTCATCTTCTTTCTCCCAAAATGTGTAGTAAACCTGAACATTTGGTAGTCACAGTCACCACATGTTTTGCAATGAATTGCTCCATGGAGTACAGTGTGTTTTATTAATGGCTCTGCTAATTCATCTTCTTTCTCCCAAAATGTGTAGTAAACCTGAACATTTTATACTCACAGTCACCACATGTTTTGCAATGAATTGCTCCATGGAGTACATTGTGTTTTATTAATGGTTGCGCTAATTCATCTTCTTTCTCCCAAAATGTGTAGTAAACCTGAACATTTGGTACTCACAGTCACCACATGTTTTGCAATGAATTGCTCCATGGAGTACATTGTGTTTTATTAATGGTTGCGCTAATTCATCTTCTTTCTCCCAAAATGTGTAGTAAACCTGAACATTTGGTACTCACAGTCACCACATGTTTTGCAATGAATTGCTCCATGGAGTACATTGTGTTTTATTAATGGTTGCGCTAATTCATCTTCTTTCTCCCAAAATGTGTAGTAAACCTGAACATTTTATACTCACAGTCACCACATGTTTTGCAATGAATTGCTCCATGGAGTACATTGTGTTTTATTAATGGTTGCGCTAATTCATCTTCTTTCTCCCAAAATGTGTAGTAAACCTGAACATTTTATACTCACAGTCACCACATGTTTTGCAATGAATTGCTCCATGGAGTACATTGTGTTTTATTAATGGTTGCGCTAATTCATCTTCTTTCTCCCAAAATGTGTAGTAAACCTGAACATTTTATACTCACAGTCACCACATGTTTTGCAATGAATTGCTCGATGGAGTACATTGTGTTTTATTAATGGTTGCGCTAATTCATCTTCTTTCTCCCAAAATGTGTAGTAAACCTGAACATTTGGTACTCACAGTCACCACATGTTTTGCAATGAATTCCTCCATGGAGTATAGTGTGTTTTATTAATGGTTGCGCTAATTCATCTTCTTTCTCCCAAAATGTGTAGTAAACCTGAACATTTTATACTCACAGTCACCACATGTTTTGCAATGAATTCCTCCATGGAGTATAGTGTGTTTTATTAATGGTTGCGCTAATTCATCTTCTTTCTCCCAAAATGTGTAGTAAACCTGAACATTTTATACTCACAGTCACCACATGTTTTGCAATGAATTGCTCGATGGAGTACATTGTGTTTTATTAATGGTTGCGCTAATTCATCTTCTTTCTCCCAAAATGTGTAGTAAACCTGAACATTTGGTACTCACAGTCACCACATGTTTTGCAATGAATTGCTCCATGGAGTACATTGTGTTTTATTAATGGTTGCACTAATTCATCTTCTTTCTCCCAAAATGTGTAGTAAACCTGAACATTTGGTACTCACAGTCACCACATGTTTTGCAATGAATTGCTCCATGGAGTACAGTGTGTTTTATTAATGGTTGCGCTAATTCATCTTCTTTCTCCCAAAATGTGTAGTAAACCTGAACATTTGGTACTCACAGTCACCACATGTTTTGCAATGAATTGCTCGATGGAGTACAGTGTGTTTTATTAATGGTTGCGCTAATTCATCTTCTTTCTCCCAAAATGTGTAGTAAACCTGAACATTTGGTACTCACAGTCACCACATGTTTTGCAATGAATTGCTCGATGGAGTACAGTGTGTTTTATTAATGGTTGCGCTAATTCATCTTCTTTCTCCCAAAATGTGTAGTAAACCTGAACATTTTATACTCACAGTCACCACATGTTTTGCAATGAATTCCTCCATGGAGTACAGTGTGTTTTATTAATGGTTGCGCTAATTCATCTTCTTTCTCCCAAAATGTGTAGTAAACCTGAACATTTTATACTCACAGTCACCACATGTTTTGCAATGAATTGCTCGATGGAGTATAGTGTGTTTTATTAATGGTTGCACTAATTCATCTTCTTTCTCCCAAAATGTGTAGTAAACCTGAACATTTGGTACTCACAGTCACCACATGTTTTGCAATGAATTGCTCGATGGAGTATAGTGTGTTTTATTAATGGTTGCGCTAATTCATCTTCTTTCTCCTAAAATGTGTAGTGAACCTGAACATTTGGTACTCAAAGTCACCACATGTTTTGCAATGAATTGCTCCATGGAGTACAGTGTGTTTTATTAATGGTTGCGCTAATTCATCTTCTTTCTCCCAAAATGTGTAGTAAACCTGAACATTTTATACTCACAGTCACCACATGTTTTGCAATGAATTGCTCGATGGAGTACATTGTGTTTTATTAATGGTTGCGCTAATTCATCTTCTTTCTCCCAAAATGTGTAGTAAACCTGAACATTTGGTACTCACAGTCACCACTGACAATTTTGTTTCTCTCTATATCAGGGTAAGGTTACTCAACCTTATGCTACACTCTGCTGTGCTTTCGAACCCCATTCCGATACATATCTGTATGTTCGCTCCATTAATTTTTGCTTTATTCATTTGGCAGAACGACATCAAAATATTTCCAAATTTGCCTGTATAAGGAACACAATTTTCTGTGATGGGTGGGAGCATGTTGCAACATCTATTATTATTTTTTTCCATAAGTTTTGGCATCTTAGATCCTTCTTTACATATACAGAATTATGTCCCTTGTTCTTAAATCTTTGAAACTATGAGGCAGTTTATTTTAAAATGCGGTAACTCAGAGCAGCAACTCTTATTGGCTAAGGTGACTGCACGCAGCACCTTATTGATATACCAACATCACGCCTATGTATTTGCTGCATGCCAGCCACTTCCAATGTATTATTTAATATCACTAGACATTAAACAAGTATAGAACACACAGATATTATGTTGAAATGTGAATGTTATTTTAAATGCACTTTTCAAATAGGAGTACAAGCTGGAAAACCAATGGATGTCACATTTAATGAATATAGGCATTATATAAGCGATGTGTGTTCTCGATACGCAGAAATGTGCATAAAGATGGGTATAACAACATAAATATTTGCAGATTGCTTGTTAATACACAAAAATGAAGAGCAACAACGCTGTGAAACAAAACATCTAGATAAAGCCAAACATAAATAGTGTTTAAAGCAAAGCATACGTAAACTACACGATACATGGGATGAAATTCATGGGGAAAGCTACAATGATATATTAAGTTTGGCAAGGAATATTGCAACATTTTTAATTTTTTCTTTTTTCAATTTGATACTGAGGTTTCACAAAAATACATGTTTTGAGGCTTGGCGAATTAAAACAACAACATTTTGCATATTCTACCATGTACCTAGTAGATAGAGAAGGTAATACGTTCCATCCAAAAAGTTGATATTGAGATTTTACCAGAAATACACGATTTGAAGCACCGTGAAAACAAAATAAAGCATTTTTAAATAAAAGATCCATGTGTGTGTCTGTGAAGGCATAACTTAAAAATGAAAAGTCAGATAAGCATCAAACTTCGTGTTTGAGTTCATTACCCTCCAAGAATGCGAAACAAACTTTTTCAAGAAAATATCCCCATCCCAAACTTTCGTTTATATGAAAGAATTTCCAAAAATTTGTTTTTTTAAAAAATGTGCAGTGATAGTTATTTAAAATATAGTTATTAAAAACATTTACGAACATGAAAAATAAAGTGCATATTTTGAATTTTGGGGAATAACCTTTGAAGTCCCCCTCATATAGAAGGAACTTTGTATAATCTTGTATAACTGGTAAACGGTAAATGATAGATGAAAGGTACCACACAAAAAATATGAATTGTTTAAAACTATTTATTTCAATTAATTTTTGTGGCATCTGGCATTTGTAGGATATCCGTTATTAAAGGTTTGATTTGTTCAATGCTTGTCATTCTTTCTTTTTAAGTCCTGATAATGTTCAGTGTTTCTTGCAATTGAATGCAAACAATATGGAAGTTTAAGGCCAGCGTCCAGTTCTTAAACATTTGACTATCGCTGTTCCCTTTATATCTATAACGAAATGTGTAATGTAGCTATTTCTGCAAAGGTTTGTTTGGATTTAAATGAAGTAGATAGAAAAATAACGTTTAACAAGAATCATTTGTACACTCACTAATAAAGACAGTCATTTGAATGTATCATATCAGTTTTTCTTTGTATGGAGTCACACAAAGGGTAAATATTTGTAGATAGGAATGCTAAATCATTTTTATTTGGTCATGTGTCAATGAACTTTGAATATATTTCAATAGGTGATGCAACATGTTTGTACAACTCATTTACATCAGTGTAAAACTTTCAAAATTTGTTGCATTGTACAAAACTGCATTAAACCAGTGTCCCAGAATATGACCACTGGTGCAGAGAAAGTAAGGGTATATTTCTTTGAGGAGATCAATCCTCAATGGTGATTAAGAAAGATTTTTCCCATTTGATACAAGTCTAACCACATTGGGATATAGGAGTCTGATACATTCACATAATCTGAGAATAGCATAAACTAAACAGGTGACATGAATCATTTTTGGAAAACTCACAGAAAGCACTTGACCTGCTTTTATCATGTATAGTGCACCATCTGTGAGAAGGAGTAATACTTATCGTATTTTATACCATTTGGCCATATCATAAGCATAGTTTCATTGAGTAGCTTCACAATCGTTATATTATTTGATGCGGATGGTTTTTTACACACCACTAAATAGACGGCTCATTAACTATTTTGTCACTTTTAAATACAATGAAAACATTTCCTATTTTTCTGAAACTTGAATATTGGGTTTCATCATTGGTTACCAAAAGCGTTTCATTTTTACACTGCCCTAATTTTTTTTTTTTTTTGGAATTTTCATCATAGTACTTAGGAAGGTAGATCTTTCTTAATGTTGATTCCTCAGGAGGCTCAGTTTGGATATATTTAGTCCAAAAGTTCCTAAGTTGAACATTATTGACTCTTTTGAGTGGAATTCGTCTGCTACCAATGCTCTGCATATATCTAAACAATACTGGGAACACTTTGATTGTCTTACACTTGAATAAGCCAGTTTGCATATCAATAATTGTCGTGACTTCACACAGTTGCAGCAGCAATATGGTTATTTCCAAATTGAGTGACTTGTGAACGCTGATTTGCGTTGCCTATTAACTCTGATCCAGAAGAATAAACTTGCTGTTTTTCCTAATGGTTTACAAAACAAAACTTTATTGTCTGTGGTAAATATGTTTTTAAATTCGTCTACATATTACTGAAGTTGTGATTTAACACTTGTTCATAAGAACTGAAGAATGAACGCATCATTCACACACTTTATTGCAAGTGCTTAGTCTAGCAGTATAAACATACGAAATAGCAACTAGGGAATAACCAGGTTATCAGCAAGTTTGATTGCATCCTAATCTATTTCATTTACTTAGGCACCCTTATATGTTGAACGTTCTCTGATTAATGCAATGCAATACAACTAAATCTAAATATTTTGTATATATTAGTAAGAGAATAAATTAAAAACTATACAGGATAAATAAAAGCAAAAATAAAAAAATTAATTAAGATGTATCTAGATTTTTTTTGTAAAAAAAATGTATGTTAATGTGAAATAAGATTTCATATTTATGATTATTATGTGCATTTATTCAGAGTTTTCTCTTTTTGTACGCATTCATGTGTTCGCAGAAAGAAATATTTATTTACATAATAATTTGCTCTGTAATTATAATCTCCAGTTACTGTTTCATCCGTCCTCATCAATGTTAACTCAATTCCTCTTGTGTTCATACAGCAGTGGTTCTTTGTGTGAAGTCAATATTGATAACACTAATAGCCTTTTGTTTTCTACAGGCTGTGAAATGGATAGCAAAACAGTAGTTAAAGAGGAAATCGATCTTCTAGAAGAAGAAGAAGAAGAAGAAGAAGAGATATCAATTGACAAAAACCTTTCATCCCCCAGTCCTGAAAGAATATGTGAGAGCAATGCTACTACAAGCGGTTACTTCGTATTATCTATTTGCTGAGGGCCTGTTATTGTTTTACTATTTTAAATTTTGCGTACTTTGTCCTCCAGCTAGCTATTATTATTATTATTATTATTATTATTATTATTATTATTATTATTATTATTATTATTATTATTATTCAGTCGAGCAAATCTCTTGAACAGGGTGTGTAAACGGAAAGGAGTTGTTACTAAAAGATAACACTGATAAACGAATTTGTTTTTACACTTTTATTGACGTCACACTTCATTAATTTCACAGATTTACTTTTTATACACGCCTGACTGAAACTGTTAGATTTTCAAATGTAACTTATTTGCCGCACATTATTAATTTGCGTATTTTACATATTTTAACTAACTTTACGACGCGAGAGATTTTGTAGAACTGCGCGACGTTTAACGCGTGAATGATTCTGATGAACTGGGCAACGTGTAACTTCTGAATGATTCTGTAGAACTGCGCGACGTTTGCCTTGTGAATTATTCTGTCAAACTGCGCGTTACCCGTATCGCACGGAATTTATACTCCCTCACCCCGATATGCCTAAACATCATAATAGAGCTGCCATTGGTTAATAAAGTGCGCCAACATTAGCGTCTATTTTTATATCCAATCAAAATTATGAACACATCTGCTCTAGGAAAGATATTCCCTCCATTTCTAAACAAAAGCACGCTACTCTGACGTCATTTGTTTGTCTCTTCTAATTGATAAACAACTCATCCCCTCGTTTCATTGTTACTCGCTCCTGTTGTCAGCTTCCGTGAGGCCGTGTAAACTTATTTCCTAACAATGTATATAATTAACAAACATCTCAAATCATTGTCATACAATAATGTTAATTTACACTACAATCACTCTGGCATTTACAGTGTTGTGATATAAAATACTGCCTCAAAGTCAATATGACTTGAAAATGCATCACAAAATAAATATCAAAAAGGAAGTTGATATTTCGGAACCAGGCTTACTAAATCAGAGTGTATCTTATTCCACAGATTTTGAAAATGGATTTAAGAATGGTATTGTCACATATAGTGATTTTGAATTGTGTAATAATACAGAAACAAAAGAGTTGGCTTTTGTTTCCTGTTTTCAGAAAGAGGAGAAGTATTTTTCTTTAGATCTTGTAAAGGAGATAAGGGAAGCATTTAACACCTATGGTGAAGTTAGTGTTCAAAGAAGGTCAATAGAAACAGAATGCCAATCAAAACCATTGGATTCAAACATTTTATTGCAGAATGAAAACAAGGTAAGTTGACAAGAATAAGTTATAGATAACACTTTAAAATGTTCATTATACAGAGTGAAGTTAATTCCTGTCTTCAAAGATCAGTTTATGGTAGAATTTATAATGATGTAATTCAGCACCTGGGTCCAGAGCAGGTGATGGAGAATTGGTACTGTTATGTGTTAAAAGCAGCAGTTAAATCAGCAATTTTAAATATATAACTAGCTCTGGTGATTCTAGTGTTAAATAATGTAATGCGCAATTTCCAGTTTAACTAATTATCAATGAGCAACCCACCCACATTAGCATTTTCAACACTTCTTTCATTATTTTCTGAGTTAATGTTTGAACGTTTGGAACTATGTGTAAAGAATCTTGTTTAATTAGTTCTGTTAAATTTAATACCAACCCCTTATACTTGGTTATGTTAATTAACTGCCCAACTCAACCAAGTTGCAATATAAATGCCGGCTTTTTAATAATATTAGTTCTTAGTATAAAATACATATAAGCTAGTAATAATGTTGTGAATTTGAAATTATGTAGAAAATTTGAGTTACAATTAGTTGTTAAAAGTTATAAGACATGTAAGTGATGTTGATTGTTTCAACTGTGATACAAATTTTCTATATATTATTATTATTATTATTATTATTATTATTATTATTATTATTATTATTATTATTTGTGTTTATATTCGTGTAACATTTTTTAAGAGAACCTTCAAAATGCCTAATATTTGTTGTAACAAAGAAATATTTTATTGTGTATACTGGGAAATAATTACATTAATACTGCATGATTATCCAAATAATTTTGTCAAAAATAAAACAGGAGTTACTTTGTTACAGTACACGAAGACAGAGGACATGGAATCAGCAGATTCATATGGGTAAGGTCTCACAATATGGAATATTACAGCTTGAATTTGTAACTTTATTTTTTCATTATTTTATATCCCATAATGCTCGCAAACTTCCCAAGTGATTACATTAAAGCTCACTATAAAGATGTCATTGATACCTGAGTTCTTATTACCAAGAATGGGGATTACAGTTGATCTCAGTTTTGTTCGCCATATTTACTGATTATCTTACGAAACTATGAGATGTGTGTGTAATGCTCAGCATGTGAGATACACTAAGTATTCAAAAGTTTAATATCTCAGTACCAGTGACAGTGAATATGTTTTATTGGGGTTAGCAGACAATATTTTTAATATCATAATTATTTCTGCTGCGATTGCTTACAGAAACCTGAATATTATATATAATGTAATAACAATGTTTGTTATATATTTAATTCCTTTACTGTCAGTTTTAGTTCTGGCAGACATGCTTTGAGAAATATTATCTAGCTTGTCCAGCATAGATCCCTCTCTTTAGACCTGCTGATATGGATGGCCCATACTTTAATGGGAAGCTCCTGCCTTGACCTCTCTTTGCAGGGAGGGCGCGCATTGAGTGTATTACAGTGCTACATCTGAAATTATTAGGGATGCTGCTAATGGTATTTACTGTTACTAATCAGGCCACTCCATCTATTCCCTTGCTAATGGAAGTCATGTGTGTACTTTACACAATATACTGGCTGCAGTGTGAAGATCCTGATTTACTCCAGCCTGTTCCTCGGTTAAATTTTAGGTGATTTCCTCCGTCACAAGGCCTATTTTACTCTTGGTTTACCAGAAAAGCAATAACTCGTACAATTAAACCTAACTGGTTAAAGGATGCTAAACTAGAAGCTAAAAATTGTAAAATCTCTGTTGCCAATATTAATTTGCAAATCACATAAAGCAGCACACTTAATTTGGCATCAATATGCAATTTCAACACTTTTATTTTTTATGTTTATCAAAACGTTATTCCAGCATGTCAAGAAGATTTGAACCATCAAACCAATATCTGTGAGAAGGATAACAATATAACAATTGGCCCTCATTAACATAGAAGAATTGACGGCATATCTAGAAGTTTGAGAATCCTCCTGTATCATTAAAAAGGAAGAAAATGTAATGTTATTCCATAAGAATCCTTGTCATCACAAAAGAGAATAAAGCTAATAATAGAATTAATTCTTCTTCCACACAAACCATGCGTAGGGAAGGTTGGGAAGGCAGAATCAGACAACTAAAAAATTAATTTCCATAGAGGCTAAACTAATGAAGCTCGGGATTTAAAGTGCTTACAGCATTGTAAGTCACCATTGGGGTATGTCATCTGAATACAATTTCAGATTCCTTGTGGTTTACCCAGGAAAAATGAGATTCAGCTGGAGAATTTAATGCCCTGCCTACATGTTGCCATGGTAACTAGGTAGTTAGTGTAACCGGACAGAAAACAGGAGATCTAGGGTTGAAATTCTGGCTATGACAATGAATTTTTCAGTCATCTGTTTCCACCTTTACAAAGGTAATAATACTTGAACAGCAGTGTCATAACTTTTTTTTGTAATAAAGAAAGCAGGATGTTGCTTCATTAAACAATAATAGTATAGTGTGTCCTCAAGATCTACACATATACCTGTTTATACAGTGAAACTTACGTGTTGCAGCTTCATTGTTTATAAGGAAAATATATACTGTACTATGTTTAATTGTTTTATTTCCCTTATATGGACATTTTGGTTTTATTCTGCAATAGATGTTGATCCTAAGCAGAAAGTACTAGCATTTCAGAAAAGAGAGCTTTTCAAGCAGTGATGTATAGCAACAATAAAGGAGTGGTCAATGCATTGTACCTAGTACAGTGATTATATTCCAGAACCGGGTGTTCAGGATTATCACCAGTGCACCTGTACATAAGAAATGAAAATCTCCATCTTGATCTGAATATAGCAGAGGTAACCGCAGTTCTTCACTCATCCTATAACGTTTATTGTCAACGTTAGCAACGCATCCGAAGTCTTTGGTCAATCGTTTATTAGCAGTAGGTTACATAGTTATATTCTTAGTCATAAATAAATTTACTGATCGACATGTAAAGATGGACAATATTTAGAAATGCTTTGAACAGTGCTTCCAGCAGCAGTTTTCATTTTTATTGCATTGAATTCTTTAGAAGAATCACAGCGCCGCCTCGAAAGAGACCTACTGACTGATTGAGGAATGTCCGGACCGTCATTCTAGACGGTCCTGGGAATGTCAATGGATGTAACCCTCAGAACACGCCTCCTCACAATGTAAATATGACTATGTTAAAAAAGGAGTACCTACAATGTACAAAAATTATACTAAATAATAATTACAATGCGTAAAGCATAGTGTAGATGTTAAATGATTTTGTTTATGCAATTACCTAGCATTTCGGTTTGATATTTAGAAGGTGCATTTGTTGTAAATTGAATTTTATCCAATTGAAAAATATTGCTCGAGCCTGAGCTGTTTTTGTTTATAGTCTCATCGTTCTTTAAACGCGTGTCTTGTTTGTAAATTGTAGTAATGGATTAAAGTTTTGAATAAGTTATGTCAAAGTGTTTGGAAAAATATTTAACGCAGACAGGAAGTTGCATTCTTGTACACACCTAGAAAAGAAATAACGAATAAATGAGGGTGATAATAATCACAGCAATATTAATTTCACACAAAATAATACATTTTTGTTTCTTTCAAATTTGAGGTATTTTGCTTAAAATGGGGACTTTCAATATCCTCGTGTTGGTGACCTTGACTATGGACAACAACTTCAGTATCTTTTTTTTTTTTTTAACTACACACGCAATTAAGATTGAAGTCAGAGTACTGATGTAAAATGGTGGGTATTGTGTTGTGTGTTTCGTTCCGAAATTCAATTCCAATATTCTGTAACAAATTAGCTAGAAAGACAGTTTTTCGTACAAGTAATTCATTTATTGGATGTCGTTGATAGATTTTTCAAATGAATATTTGGTATACCTTCATTTAATACAGCTACAGTGACTCTCCAGGTAATTGCAGCTTGAGGAAACTTTGAATGTCTCCGTGTAATGAGTCTGTTAACTCAGAAGAATATTGTAAGTCGGGCTTACATCCTTTTTTTAGTGGGTACCTAAACGTTAACCGACGAGGGTTATAGTGGATGAATATCGGATGGTTTCTTAATGTGGTAGAAGGTTTATGCTACAACCATATATCTGTAGCGATTTTTCTCTTAATCCGATATGGAAGAATAACTCTTTTTTTCGACAATCTGCTTTTAGTTATCTTCCTTGGTAATGAAAATGATGTGGTATATGTCCAACAGACGAATATTTAATAACGCCAAAGCCGGTAAGATACTCAGCCTCAAGGCGTAGCCGAGAGATTGAGAGCCCTTAGCCTCAAAGCTTAACCGAGGGATCTGCGTGTCTAAAACTGGAATGATTCACGTTCGCAAAAACATCAGCACATCGCATATTTAGCGAATTTCGCTTTTTATTTAGGTTGACTGTTCCCACTTTGCATGTGATTTAGCGAAAAAATGGCTACGTTGTGTTCATAACGCAATTTGCCTATAAAAGTAAACCACCTAAGGGGCGGGTAGGCGTGCACCAGCTGCCGAAGAGATCACATCCACTTCTGAACTCACTCTTAAGGTATTTTATTCACTTTCCTATTGCTTTTATAACCATTTTCAACAAAGAGAACTAACAGCAGATTAGCCGTTTTTTTAAAATATAAACTGTGGTTTCTAATTGGAATGTAAGGTTAGATTTAATTTCTTTGGTTATTATGCAGAACTAGGGCCGCTTGAAAAAATGAACGAATTACGGTGTTAATGGTAGAATCGTTTATGCTGATTACGTTTTTACCAATTTTGTATGTCGGAAAGGTTCCATAATGGAGTTGGACGCTAATTTGTTACATGCGTGTAGGGATGCTTATTTGCGGATATTTAATAAGAATACTATCTAGAAGGAGCAGGACTTGGATAAAGAAGCTTTATGCATCATTTAAGATGTAAGCATTGTTAATATTAATTTTAAGTACCTAAAACCTGGGTTTCATTGTCAGAGGAAGAGGTTGAATGTTATGCTCTGCAACAACAGCATATGTCGCTTGAGGCTGGCTACCGTACCACGGTTTGCACCACATTAACAGCTGCTCAGTGAAGCGAGTAGCGTGTTCTTTGGTTAAGATCTCTTGGGAGAGATTAAAGGAAATATTACATTAGTTTAATCATGGCTCCTTTTTATTTTTTCCTATTGTGCTGGTACAAGCATGTTCCTTTCGCTATTATTCCATATATATAAAGGATCCATGAATCTTTATAGTGAATTGCATCTTTTGAATGATCTTTTGATGTTATTTATAGTGAGGATTTTAACACACTTTAAGTATTTTGAACCCTTTTTAGGCATTTAAAGCACTTTTCATACCAACGCATTGCATCCGAGGCCTATCGGTTTTTGTGTGTAAATATACATACAGTATGTGATCAAAAGTATCCTGACACACCCACAAACATACGTTTTTCATCTTAGGTGCATTGTGCTGCCACTTACTGCCTGGTACTTATCTGCAACCTCAGTAGTCATTAGACATCATGAAACAGCAGAATGGGATGCTCCATAGAACTCACGGACTTCGAACGTGGTTAGGTGATTGGGTGTCACTTGTGTCAGAAGTTTTTACACAAGATTTCCACACTCTTAAACATCCCTAGGTACACCGTTTCTGATGTGATAGTGAAGTGGAAACGTGAAGGGACATGTACAGCGCAAAAATGTACAGGCCAACCTTGTCTGTTGACTGACAGGGAACACCAACATTTGAAGAGGGTTGTAAAGAGTAATAGGCAGACATCTATCCAGACCATCACACAGAAATTCCAAACTGCATCAGGATCCATTCCAAGTACTATGACAGGCGTGAGATAAGAAACCTTGGATTCCATGGTCGAGCGGCTGCTCATAAGCCACACATGACACAGAAAAATGTCAAACGACACCTCGCTTGGTGTAAGGAGCGTCAACATTACACAATTGAACAGTGGCAATGTGGAGTGTCGAATCATGGTACGCAATGTGGCGATCCAATGGCAGGGTGTGGGTATGGCTAATGCCTGGCGAACGTCATCTGCCAGCATGTGTAGGGCAAACAGTGAAATTTGGATGTGGTGGTGTTATGGTGTGGTCGTGTTTTTCCTGGAGGGGGCTTGTACCCCTTGTTGTTTTGCATAGAACAATCACAGTGCAGACCTACATTGATAATTTAAGCACCTTCTTGCTTCCCACAGTTGAAGAGCTATTCGGGGATGGCAATTGCATCTTTCAACACGATCGAGCACATGTTCATACATCACAGGCTGTGGCAGAGTGATTACACGATGATAACATCCCTGCAATGGACTGGTCTGCAGAGTCCTGACTTGAATCCTATAGAACACCTTTTGGATATTTTGGTATGCCGACTTCGTGCCAGGCCTTACCGACCTACATCGATACCTCTCCTCAGTTCCGCACTCCGTGAAGAAGTGGCTGCCAATCGCCAAGAAACCTTCCAACATCTGATTGAAAGTATGCTTGTGAGAGTGAATGTGGTCATCAAGGCTAAGGGTGGGCCAACACCATATTGACTTCCAGCATTACCAATGGAGGGTGCCACGAACTTGTACGTCATTTTCAGCCAGGTGTCTGGATACTTTTGTTCGCATAGTGTATAAATTCACAGAAGGTTAGCATTAGGTTTTTTATATATAAGCTTAAGTTCGGTACCGAGATTTCACTGGAAATACATGTTTTGAGACCCCCTGAATCCAAAAAATGCATTTTTGGAAACATGTCTGTGTGTGTGTGTGTGTGTGTGTATATGTGTGTGTCTGTGTCTGTGAACAGCATAACCCAGAAACGAACAGTCGAATAAACACCAAACTTGATATTTAGGTTCAGTATCTTCTAGAGATGCGATACTTCAGCTTTTCATAAGTTTCGGTGGCTGTATGGTTTAAACGAAAACAGAATTTGAATGTGCTGTACTGCTTGTCTCGCGTCACCTCCATTGTCTGGTATGCGAAATGCACGTAGGGTCTACAAAATAGAGCATTACTACTAACCTACCAATACGAGAGTGCTGCCGCCTACCAACATTATACATAAAAACCCGCTCTTTTCAAATATTTATGTTACAGATACAAAACTATCATGGAAGCTACAGGAAAAAATCAGTCTGTCTTTGTTGATCAGCCCTCGTATATATAAGCTTAGGTTTCTAAATTCACGGAAGGTTAGCGTTATGTTGGTTTGTTTTTTATATATATAAGCTTAGGTTTCTGAATTCATGGAAGGTTAGCATTAGCTTAGTATTTTTTTTATATATATATAAGGTTAGGTTTCTGAATTCATGGAAGGTTAGCATAAGCTTGGTTTCTGAATTCACGGAAGGTTAGCATTAGCTAAGTTTTTTTTATATATGTATATATACGCTTAGGGTTCTGAATTCATGGAAGGTTAGCATTATCAGGTTTTTTTTTTAATATACACACATATATATAAGGTTATGTTTCTGAAATCATGGGAAGTTTAGCATTAGCTTAGTTTTTTTTGTATATATATATATATATATATATATATATATATAAGCTTGGCTTTTTGAATTTATGAAAGGTTAGCATTAACTTTGTTTTTTTATATAAATAAGCTTAGGTTTGATAATTCATGGATGGTTAGCATTACGTTACCTTTTTTATTTATTTATTTTTTTGTATATATAAGCTTGGGTTTCTGAGTTTATCGACGGTTAGCATTACCGTAGCTTTTTTTTTTTAATAGTTTATTTTCTGAATTCAGAGAAGGTTATTCATTAGGTTATCTTTTATTTTCATATAAGCTTGGGTTTCTGAATTCACGGAAGGTTAGCATTAGGTTAGTTTTATTTACATAAATTATGTATAAGCTGAGGTTTCTGAAATCATGGTGGGTTAGCATTGTTTTTTATATATATATAATAAGCTTAGGTTTCTGAATTCACAGAAGGTGAGCATTAGATTAGCTTTTTTTTTTATATTTAAGCTTAGGTTTCTGAATTCATGGAATGTGAGCATTAGATTAGCTTTTTCTTTTATATATAAGCTTAGGTTTCTGAATTCACGTAGGTTAGCCTTATTATATTAGGTTTTTTTACTTTCTCTGCTATGTATAGTAAGTAGGGGAAGTATTGTATTCCACCCAAAAATTTGATACCGAGATATCACCGAAAATACATGTTTTGAGACCCCCTGATTGCATATAAAACATTTTTGGAAACATGTCCGTGTGTGTGTCTGTGAACGGCATAACTCAGAAATGAACAGTCGGATAAACTCCAAACTTGGTATTTAGGTTCAGTATCTTCCAAAGATGTGACACAAAGGTTTTCAAGAAAATCCCCCCACCCCAGATTCCCATTTACATGGAACATTTTTCGAAAATTTTAATTTTCTCATAAATGGCTCTTAGCGATTTTAATTAAAATATCATATGTTTAAGATATCTTCATGACAAATGAAATGTTTATCTCGAATTTTCTGAGAATGTCTCCAAAAGTATTCTTCATTGTGAACGACTTTTGCATAACTGGTAAACCATAAGAGATAGACAAAATTTTACTGCACAAAAAGTGTAGATCACTTTAAAATACACAATTTATGTCATATACATTTTTTTTGTTGAGTGAAACATTTTTGAGATATTGCTTGTTATTCCCTTAAATTTTCCAATAATTATAATTTTTCTCAAATTCGTTATTCTTTTTTGTTTTTTTTTGTTTTTTTTTTGTTTTCCTGGGAATGCAAACAAAATGGAATACTCCACATAGCAACCAGCTCTTAAAATATTTGACTATAGCTTAAAGCCTACCAATTCCCCGTGCATCTACAAGTAAATTAGCAATAAGATTATTATCTTGATTAACATGAAGCATATGGAGAATATGCTTTTGTAAAAATAGAGTAGAGAAAGTCATGTAAGTGTAACACATCAGATTTTTTTTTATAATAATATATAAGCTTAGGTTTCAGAATTCACAGAACGTTACCATTAGGTTACCTTTTTTGTTTTTAATATATATAAGCTTAGGTTTCTGAATTCAGAGAAGGTTAGTATTAGGTTAGCTTGTATTTTCATATTAGCTTAGGTTTTTGAATTCACGGAAGGTTAGCATTAGCTTATTTTTTTCTTTTTTATATATAAGCTTAGGTTTCTGAATACACGGAAGGTTAGCATTAGCTTAGTTTTATATATATATATATGGTAAGGTTTTTGCATTCATGAAAGTTTAGCGTTATGTTAGCTTTTATTTTCATATATAAGCTTAGATTTCTGAATACACGGAAGGTTAGCATTAGCTTAGTTTTTTTATATATATATATATTTTTACGAGGCCTGATCAACAAAGACTGCAACTGATTTATTTTCACAGATGTTTATTACTCCAATTAAATGTTTACATGATCTTTTTCAAAGTAGTCCCCTCCTACTTCAATTGCACTTTTTATAGCGTCTCTGCCAGTCCTTGAACACGTGCTGCAGACCATTCTTTGTCAGGTCCTTGAGAATCGCCTCACTTTTCTTGAGCACTTCTTCAGAGTTCTCAAATCGAATACCCCTAAGCTTTGCCTTTAGTGATGGGAATAAAAAAAGAGTCACAGGGTGCAAGATTGGGGCTATAAGGTGGATGTGATACACAGGTAATTTGGAATCGAGCCAGAAACTGCATGACTTGATTTGCGACATGAGGCCGTGCATTGTCATGATGAAGTCGCCACCCAGTCCGAGAAAGCTATGGTCGTTTCTTTTCAATGTGCTTCCTCAGTGTAGCCAATACTGAGGTGTAGTATGCTGCTATAACAGTAGTGTGAGGGGGAACTGCATGCTGGTAAATCATTCCATTACAGTCAAAAAATGTGATCATCACTTTCCCTGCAGATGGAACAACTTTTGCCTTTTTTGGTGTTGGAGAACCTGGCGATTTCCATACTGTGCTGGCTTGTTTTCCTTCAGGATCATAATGATGCAGCCATGACTCATCACCGGTGATAGTCGGTTTAAAAAATGCATCCCCTCCATCCGAAAAGAGATGCAGCACCTCACGGCTTGTCTCCATTCGCGCAGCCTTTTGTTCGGGAGTCAACAGACGTGGCACCCAATGAGCACAAACTCGGGTCTTATGGAGATGGTCGTGCATAATTGTAAACACACTGTCATATGAAATTCTCAACACTTCACTGAGGTTACATAATGTTATACGCCGATCCTCTCGGACAATCACAGCAGCTGTGTTGATGTTGATTTCAATCACAGCAGAAGCCAAACACCAGGCCTTCCTTGCTTAACACTTACAAGTCGGCCTTCTTTGAAGTCCTTGAACCACCTAAACACTGTTGCACAAGGTAGTGCATCTTCACTGTATGCTTGCTTCAGCTTTTCATAAGTTTCGGTGGCTGTATGGTTTAAACGAATACAGAATTTGATTGTGCTGTACTGCTCCTCTCGCGTCACCTCCATTGTCTGGTATGCAAAATGCATGTAGGGTCTACAAAATAGAGTAATACTACCAACCTACCAATTTGAGAGTGCTGCTGCCTACCAACATTATACATAAAAACCCGCTCTTTTCAAATATTTATGTTACAGATACGAAACTATCATGGAAGCTACAGGAAAAAATGCGTCTCAGTCTTTGTTGATCAGCCCTTATATATATAAGCTTAGGTTTCTGAATTCACGGAAGGCTAGCGTCATATTAGTTTTTTTTTTTTATATACTAGCTTAGGTTTCTGAATTCATGGAAGGTTAGCGTTAGCTTAGTATTTTTTTTTATATATATATAAGGTTAGGTTTCTGAATTCATGGAAGGTTAGCATAAGCTTGGTTTCTGAATTCACGGAAGGTTAGCATTATCAGGTTTTTTTTTTTTTTTTAATATATATAAGGATAGGTTTTTCTAAAATCATGGATGGTTAGCATAGCATAGCTTAGCTTTTTTATATATATAAGCCTAGGTTTCTGAATTCAGAGAAGGTTAGCATTAGGTTAGGTTTTGTTTTCATATAAGCTTAGTTTCTGAATTCACGGAAGTTTAGCATTAGCTTAGTTTTTTCATATATATATAAGCTTGGATTTTTTAATTCATGGAAGGTTAGCGTTAGCTTAGTTTTTTTATATAAATAAGCTTAGGTTTCATAATTCATGGATGGTTAGCATTACGTTACCTTTTGTTTTGTTTTGTTTATTTTTTTATATATATATAAGCTTGGGTTTCTGAATTTATGGACGGTTAGCATTAGCGTAGCTTTTTTTTTAATAGTTTAGTTTTCTGAATTCAGAGTAGGTTATTCATTAGGTTATCTTTTATTTTCATATAAGGTTAGGTTTCTGAATTCACGGAAGGTTAGTGTTATGTTTTTTTTTTTTTTATATGCTAGCTTAGGTTTCTGAAATCATGGAGGGTTAGCATTGTTTATATATATATATATATATATATATATATAATAAGCATAGGTTTCTGAATTCACGTAGTTTAGCCTTATATTAAGTTTTTTTTACTTTCTCTACTACGTATAGTAAGTAGGGGAAGTATTGTATTCCACACAAAAATTTGATACCGAGATATCACCAGAAATACATGTTTTGAGACTCCCTGAATCCAAAAAAAGCATTTTTGGAAACATGTCCGTGTGTGTGTGTGTCTGTGGCTGTCTGTCTGTCTGTGAACAGCATAACTCAGAAACGAACAGTCGGATAAACACCAAACTTGGTATTTATGTTCAGTATCTTCCAAAGATGCGACACAAAGGTTTTCAAGAAAATCCCCCCTCCCCAAATTACCCTTTACATGGAACATTTCTCAAAAATTGTAATTTTCTCAAAAATGGCTCTTAACGATTTTAATTAAAATATCATATGTTTAAGATATTTTACTGCAAAAAAAATGTAGATCACTTTAAAATACACAATTTATGTCATATACATTTTTTTGTTGAGTGAATCATTTTTGAGATATTGCTTGTTATTCCCTTAAATTTTCCAATAGTTATACTTTTTCTCAAATTCGTTATTCATTTTTTTTTGTCCTGTTAATTCAAAGAGAATGGAATACTGTACATAGCAACCAGCTCTTAATATATTTGACTATCGCTTAAAGCATACCAATTCCCCTTGCATCTACAAGAAAATTAGCAATAAGATTCATCTCGATATCTCGAATAACTTGAAGCATATTTACAATAAGCGTTTGTAAAAATAGTGTGTACAAGAATAGAGAAAGGCATGTGAGTGTAACACATCAATTTTTTTTTATATAAGGTTAGGTTTCTGAATTCATGTAAGGTTAGCGTTAGGTAGGTTTTTTTGTACTGAAAGTGTTGAAAATGTTTAAAGTGTGCTAAAATGTCCAGTATAAATAACAGATTGAAGGATCATTCAAAAGATCCGAATCTTTGAAAAGTTTTGACAATTTTGTTAATTCTTGGAAGTTGTTGGGCAAAATATTCGCTGTGTTTTCTAGCTTTATTGTGAGGTTGCCCTTAAGGTTAGTGTGTGTATATGAACTGATGGTAACAATTGTGTGTGTAAGAAGTTTGAAAAGTCGCTGTTTTTACGGGTTTCACTAGTATTGTTGGGTTGGCACTTTCTTCAGCGCATCCATGGTTGTAACAAACATTGACATTTACTAGTTTATTTCTTATATAAGAATGTGTCGTAAAAGTGGAGGGTGGGTGGTTTGCAGTCTATCTAATTATCATGCCTACTTTTAAACCGTGTAATATAAGCTTACCTTTTACAAATGGTATGTCCAGCCGCTTTGAAGAACATATTGTTGCGGTGGTCTGTATAGGTTTGCTTGAACATAAATTCAGCAAGATACCCGCTGTAGTACGCCTTTTTACAGCCATACTGGGGAACTTTAAACTGTACCTCCCTCCAGACTCGTTCAAAGTTTTGTGTGTGTGCCCCGGTATCAGGATCCACAAAATTAACACTGTATAGTACAGAAAACCTTCGTCTGTAAGGCAGGTGTAAGCTTTCCAACAATTGCTTACTATTGTGCTGCCTGGTAGAATGTAATTGTTAAATGCAGCTGAAAGATAGGTATTGTCACGTTTTACAACAGGCACCATAAAGATGTTTACTGGATTTCCGTGTTCTACCTGTCCGAAAATCCACTGCCCCTCAATTACATGGTCACAATTGTATTTCCTTTTGCCCACCTTTGCTTTGTCGATTTCCACAGTAATACTGACTCCCCCAATTTGCTTTATGTTTCTGAAACACCAATCTAGGCAAACTTCCCTAGAGAATGAAGATCAGTCCACCACGGTGTATGTATTCACGCTCCAAATAGGTTTGTCATGGTGGATCTCAGAATAGCCAATATACTACGAACAAACACACTGTTTCTAGTGTTAAATGTACTTGGGAGAGGAAGGTGTAGCCTTAAACAGAGGTCTTGAAGCTGCACTCTTTCCTCTTCATTTTGCCGGCACTAACTTTCTTCCTGCATCTGAAACTTTTTGTGTTCCAGTTTGCACTTAAAGGAGTACCACAATTTTTACAACTACTGGTATTTGGTAATACTCCATGATTAATCAGAAAGGACTGCAGGTTTTCTCTATTCAGTACAGTTTGTATAAACGTAGTTGCTGTAACTATACACCATTTACAGGAATTGAAGCCCAGTCCTTCTGAAGTGCTCAGTTCCATTTTACAAACGCAACTGGCATGTGTCACCTGTCAGGAAGTTTCATGTTTGGTCAATCACATGTTGCTCTTTCACCTCGTAACATATGAAGTTGTCCTGAACATGGAGAGTTTGTGAACATAGGGTAAAATAAATTGAGTATTTCAGTAACTCGTTATCCAAGTTAAAAGGAAGTAAAATTATGCTTTTATGGTCTGAAATCCTGTGAATAAAGGAAAGGAAGTGAAAATTTATACTGGAATTAAAATACGATTCTATTATTTCATAGTTCTTGTTATGTATACTTTTGAATGGCCAACTTGACATGAAGCCTTCACAGCGCAGTGGATAACGTGTTGGATTGTAAAGTTGGAGTCTCTCGGATCGAGCCCTCTTGAGTTAAGCTGAATTGTAAAATAATGTATGTACATGTGTAATTGTGTATAAAAGGGTAAAAAAGAAGAGAAAAATCAGGAGGAAAGAAGATGTGAAGGGGGAGAAAAGGAGAAAGTAGGAGTTACTTTTTGTTGTGACAGTTTCCCCACCCAAAACCCCTCATTCCCAGGGTTGTGCTGTTAATGTGCAAAACAGACATAAGTCATGGTAGAAAATGCTGGCGGCCCTATTTCTGCATGCAGCCCTATATAAAAACTTTGGTTTCTGGTTCCCAGGAGTGATAGGTTAAGTTTAGTTTTTTCTTAAAGATATGAAATTTGTCTTGTGATTCCTGGGAGCGATAGGTTAGGTTAACTGGTTGATATTGTAATGAAAAGAAGCTAGAAACAGTGATGTGTATTGAATTTATTTAAAGGTGAGTTGGAATTGTTATACTAACATCACTTAATAAATAGGTTAACTGGTTTTAAGTGCCTGGTTTCCACATTTTTTGCAACGAATTGCTCCATGAAGTACAGTGTGTTTATTGATGGTTCCGCTAATTCATGTTCTTTCTCCTAAAATTTGCAGTAAACCTGAACATTTGGTACTCTCAGCCATCACCGCCCATTTTGTTGCTCTCAATTTCAGCGTAAGGTCACTCACCCTTAAGCTACGCTTGCTGCATTTTGTAATCCCATTCCAATAAATTTTTCTGTATGTTCACTCCATTAAGTTTTGCTTTATTCATTTGGCAGAACTACATCAAAATATTTCCAAATTTGCCTATATCAGGAACAGAATGTTTCGTAGTGGGTGGGACTATGTTCTATTAACTGAGGCAACATTTATTATGAATTGATTCCATAGGTCTTAGCATTTTAGATCTTTCTTTACGTATACAGAATTTTGTCGCTTGTTCTTAAATGTCTGAAACTATGAGTCAGTTTATTTTTAAATGCGGTAATTCAGTACAGTGACTTTTATTGGCTAAGGTGACTGCACGCAGCACCTTATTGATCTAACAACTTCACAACTGAGTATCTGCTTCATGTTACCCCCTACCAATGTAATATTTAATATCATTACACATTAAATAAGTATAGAACACAAATATTATGTTGAAATGTGCATGTTATTTTTAAATACACAGTTCGATTAGGAGAACAAGCTGGAAAAGCAATGGATGTCACATGCAATGAATATATGCATTAAATAAGTAGTGAGTGTTCTCTATAAGCAGAAATGTGCATATATTATTATGGGTATAGCACATAAATATGTGCATCATGCTCCATGGTGTAGTGGTTACTATGCTAGCCTCTAGTTCCTGAGGTGAGGGTTCATCCCTGGCAGAGGGCAATGAATTTTTTCGGGCATAATAATCCTTAGCATGGCTTCCTTCGGAAGGAAAGTAAAGTGGGTGTCCCGTGTTGTAGATTTACGGCAGTAAAAGCAGCTCAAGCCTGATAAATAGGCCTCTGAGCAAAATTACCAGTCTTTCATGCCCAATATAGAAAGGGAAGCTAAGGACCATAGTAGTTAAATAGCGTCCATAAATAAACAAAAAAATAAATAAAAATGTGCAGTTTGTTAAGGAATACACAAAAATAAAGATCAAAAAAGCTTTAAATCAAAACATATAGATCAAGCCAAACATAAATAGTGCTTAAAGCAAAGCATATGAAATTAAAGGGAAAAGCTAAAGTATATATTGAGTTTGGCAAATAATATTGGAACATTTTCAATTTTTTCTGTTTCCCCCCCCCCAATTTGATACTGAGGTTATACCAAAAATACACATGCTTGCTGAATTAAAATGACATTTTACTTTTTCTGCCATGTACGTAGTAGGTAGAGAAGATTTTGCATTCCAAACACAAATAAACAAGGGCTGATCAACAAAGACTCAGACTGATTTTTTTCACAGATGTTTATTGCTCCAATTCAATGTTTACATGATCTTTTTCAAAGTGGTCCCCTCCTACTTCAATGCACTTTTTATAGCGTCTCTGCCAGTCTTTGAACATGTGCTGCAGACCATTTTTTGTCAGGTCCTTGAGAATCGCCTCACTTTTATTGAGCACTTCTTCAGAGTTCTCAAATCGAATATCCCTAAGCTTTGCCTTTAGTGATGGGAATAAAAAAACGTCACAGGGTGCAAGACTCAGTGTCAATATATTTAGTCCAGAAGTTGTTAAATTGAACATTATTGATTCTTTTGAGTGGGAATTCGGCTGCTACCAATGCTCTGCATAAATGTAAACAATACTGGGAAGACTTTGATTGTTTTACACTTGAATAAGTCAGTTTGCATATCAATAATTGTCATGAATTCACACGAGTTGCAGCAGCAATATGTTTTTTTCCAGATAGAGTGACTTGTGAATGCTGATCTGCATTACTTTATGGTTGGCAAAATAAAGCGTTATTGTCTGTGATAAATATGTTTTTAAATTTGTCTGCGCATTGCTGAATATGCAATTTAACACTTGTTCATTAGAACTGAAGAATGAACGTATCATTCACACACTTTATTGCAAGTGCTCAGTCAAGCAGTATAAACATATTATAGAATACACAGATAGCAAATGGGGAATAACCAGGATGTTAGCAAGTTTGATAAGGGCCTAATCTATTCTATTACTTTAAACACCATTATACGGTAAACATTCTCTGATTCCTGTAATGCAATACAAGTAAGTCTAAATATATTGTATATATTTGTAAGAGAGTAAATTCAAAATTATGCAGATAAATAATAGCAAAAATCAAAGATTAATTCAGATTTATATTTGGAAGATTATCTTAAAATATGTATTTAGTTACTTTTTTCATAAAAATGTATCTCTATGTGAAATAATATTTCATATTTATGCTTATTATGAACATTTATTCTGTATGTTCCCCTCTTTGTAGGCATTTATGTGTTCACAGAAAAAATATTTATTTACTTAAGAATCTGCTCTCTAACTATAAACTCCACTTAACGATTTTTTTTACCGGGCAGGCGCAGTGCCCCCTCTACCCAAGAAACCATCGACATACTTTGGTTTCAACTGTATCTAAAGTGCCAGCTGCTCCGATGCCAAAACCAACACCTCCACCTCCAACCCCGGCTGCAACAGACTCTGTGAGATGCGGTCCAGGATCTGCACTCAGAGGTCCTCAACATAGGATCCAGCATAACTCAAGATGAAATGCTATCGTCGCTCATCAACACAGACAACTCGGAACATCATCTCCACAGACTTGCTACCATAGAATCAGCAATCGAGGATCTTCACGCCATCACCACTGCCTTCTTAACCACCTTCCACATATTCACCACCAGCTGCCTGCTGCGATATGACAATACTGACTCAACAATCAGGGTCTGGGCAAAGCCATCACCAGCCTGCTACAGCCAGGTCCAAAAGATTGCCTGGTGGAGTTTAAAACACACATTAAGAGGTCTTGTTGACCTGGTAAAAGTCCTGCACACAACGACAGCCAAGTGGACTGCAGTCCTCTCCGGCCTGAAGAGTGGGCAGGAACGACTGTGCGGCACATGATGACACAGGAACACACTCCCCTTGTTTCGTATGGCAGCACTAGATACCAATGCCAAAGCTGGGCGCACCTCTTGGGGGGCGCTGAACAATTCTACAATTTGATGCAACAAAAGCACATAAAAATCCCTATCCAACCACGTTCTATTACACGGGGTGCAGTCAGGGCCCTGGCATGGTCGTGGCTGTCACCTGGATGTTTTCTACACCCACTGCCAGTGCAGTAAGCTGGCAGTTACCATCTGCACTATCGGGGGTGCTCAGCGGAACCCCACTACCTTTTCTTACTTCTCCTTTCAATTCCTCTCCATAAATTCTCCTACCTAATCACGTCACTATTACACAAAAAAAACCCTCCTTCCTCATCATTGCTAACTCAATTGCTCTTATGTTCATACAGCAGTGGTTCTTTGTGTGTTTTTAGCATAAAGTCAATCTTGATAACACTAATATCCTTTGTTTCTTGCAGGCTGTGAAATGGATAGCAAAACAAAAGTTAAAGAAGAAATCAATCTTCTAGAAGAAGAAGAAGAGATATCAATTCACAAAGACGTTTCATCCTCCAGTCTTGAAAGAATATTTGAGTGCAATGCTACTACAAGCCAACATGACTTTAAAATGGACCACAAAATTAATATCAAAAAGGAAGTTGATATTTTGGAACCAGGCTCACCAAATGAGACTGTGTGTTATTCCACAGATTTTGGAAAGGAATTTAAGAATGATATTGTCACATATAGTGCTTTAGAATTGCATAATAATACAGAAACAAAAGAGTTGGCTTTTGTTTCTGATACATGCTTTCAGAAAGAGGAGAAGTGTTTTTCGTTAGATCTTGTAAAGAAGATAAAGAAAGAGTTTATCACATTTGGTGAAATGAGTGTTCAAAGAATGTCAATAGCAACAGAATGCCTATCAGAACCGTCGGATTCAAACATTTTATTGCAAAGTGAGAATAGGGTAAGTTGACCAGAATACGTTATAGTTAACACTTCAAAATGTTCATTATACAGAGTGAAGATAATTCCTGTCTTCAAAGATAAGTGTATAACAGAATTTATAATGATATAATTCAAGACTTGGGTTCCATAGCAGGTAATGGAGAATTGTATTCGTATATGTTAAAAGCAGCGGTTAAATCAGCAGTTTTAAAAATTTAACTAGCTCTGGTGATTCTAGTGTTAACTAATATAATGTGCAATTTACAGTTTAAGTGACCCACCCACATTAGGATTTTCAACACTTCTTTCATTATTTTCTGAGTTAATGTTTGATCATTTGGAACCATGTGTATAGAATCTTTTTAATTAGTTCTGGTAATTATAAGTAATAATGTAGAAGCTGTTAATAGTGAAGTATTTGAAATGAAACTGAACAAGTAGGAAAACTCATGCTGCTGCTGATAAGAGCAAAGGACTCTCGAAAAATGTCCAGGTAATTTTACATAAGTGAAGAATGTAAATGAGTTGTCCTACTCCACGTTCATTTTCATTAGTTCTGTTAAATTTAATACCGACTGTGTTTAATGCAAACCATTTACGCTTGGTTATGCTAATTAACTGCCCAACTCAACCAAATTACAATATAAATGTCAGCTTTTTAAATAACGCTATTTCTTAGTATAAAATACAGTAAGCTAATAACAATGATGTGAACTTGAAATTATATAGAAAATTTAAGTTACTATTATAAGTTAGAGTTGTAAAACATATAAGTGATGTTAAATGTTTAACTCTGATTCAGGTTTTCTATATATTATTATTTGTATTTGTATAACATTTTTAAAGAGAACCTTCAATATGCGTAATATTTCTTGTAACAAAGAAATATTTTCTGCTGTATACTGGAAAATAATTAGTTAATACTGCATGATTATCCAAATAATTTTTTAAAAAATAAAACAGAAGTTACCTTGTTACAGTACAGGAAGCCAGAGGACTTGGAATCAGCAGATTCATACAGGTAAGGTCTCTCAGTATAGAATATTACATCTTGACTTTGTAACTTTATATCCCATAATGCTTGCAAACTTTACAAGTGATTAGATTAATGCTCACTATAAAGATGATGTGATATCCGAGTTCCTGTTACCAAGAATGGGGAACAAAGTAGATCTCAGTTTTCTTTGCCATACTTACTGATTATCTTACAAAATTATGAAATGTGTGTGTAATGCTCAGCATCTGAGATACACTAAGTATTCAAAGGTTTAATATCTCAGTACCAGTGACAGTGAATGTGATCACAACAGTTCAATATCACAACTATTTCTCCTGCTGCGCCTGCTTACAACATGCAGATACCTGAATAGTAGATATAATATAAACAATGGCTGTTACGTATTTAATTCCTTTACTGTCAGTTTTAGTTATCTTAGAAATTCTTTGAGAAATATCATCTAGCTTGTCCAGCATAGAACCCTCTGTTCAGACCTCCTAATGTGGATGGTCCATGCTTTGATGCTAAGTCTCTGCCTTAAGCTCTCTTTGCAGGTAGGAGAGCATTGAAACTATTACAGTGCTACAACCGAAAATATTAAGGATGCAGCTAATTGTATTTGCTGTTACTAATAGGCCACTCTCTATTTCCTTGCTAATAAAAGTCATGTATTTGCTTTAGCAAAATACTGGCTGCAGTATGAAAATCCTCATTCACTCCGGTCTTTACCTTAGTTAACTTTTATGTAATTTCCTCCTTTACAAGCTTCCTATTATTCTTGGTTTACCTGACAAGTAAACTTGACTAATTTTTAAGATTTAGAAGCTAGCAACAGTGATGTGTCATAATTTAAAATAAAGAGAGTTGAGGGTTGTTACACTACATCACTATAATATTCTTATTTGAACGCGTTTCGGGAAACGGCTTGTTCCCATCGTCAGCATGTTCTCAACTCAAAGAGAACATGCTGACGAAGGGAACAAGCCATCTCCCGAAACACGTTCAAGTAAGAATATTATAGTGATGTAGTGTAACAACCCTCAACTCTCTTTATTTTAAAGTAATAACTTGTCCAATTAAACCTAACTGGTTAAAGAATGCAAAACTAGAAGCTGAAACCTTTTGTAAAATGTCTGTTGGCGATATATATTGAACTAGAATTAACAATAATTGCACTCCATTGACAGATACCTCACAGTTGTAAGATGCCGGTTGCCAATATTAATTTGTAAATCACAAATCAGGAGTATAAACCAAAATGAATTTCAAGGACAGTATATTTTTGCTTTAGCACCTGAATACCTATATCCTTTCAGAGCTATTGATTAATAACACCTACACTCATTTTCGAAAATATTAATAACACTTCTTTCAATTTTTCAGGTTAATTGTAGATGCAACTTGTCATGAAACTCCTGGAGTAGAAGCTATGGACCCATCTCAAATAGCTAAAAGTGTTTATTCTCACAGATCTAAGAAGAACATGGAGAATGATAAAACGAGTACTTTAGTATTACGTTCAAGAAAGCAAAATCTGGTTAGTGATTCTGGAATACAATTTGAGTGTTTTGCAAAAAGATTTCATGCCAAATCAGCATTGAAATTATGTGATTTGATTCCTGAAGAAAAGAAAGTACAGAACTGTGACATTTGCCAGCAGAGCTTTACTCTGCAACAAACATTGAAGAGAGACAGGCTTATTCATGAAGGTGAAGAGACGCACAAATGTAATGCTTACAATAAGAGCTTTACTCAGCTTGGTAATTTGAGAACACACAGTTTAGTTCACGAGAGTAAAAAACCACACAAATGTAATGTATGCAATAAGAGCTTTACCCACCTATGGTATTTGAAGTCACACAGTTTGATTCATGAGGGTAAAAAGCCACACAAATGTAATGTTTGCAATAAGAGCTTTACTCTCCTAGGCAGTTTGAGAACACACAGTTTAATTCATGAGGGTAAGAAACCACACAAATGTAATGTTTGCAATAAGAACTTTACTCATCTATGGAATTTGAGAACACACAGTTTGATTCACGAGGGTAAGAAACCACACAAATGTAATGTTTGCAATAAGAGCTTCACTCGCCTATCGCATTTGAAAATACACAGGGTGATTCATGAGGGTGAAATGCCTCACAAATGCAATGCTTGCAATAAGAGCTTTACTCAGCTAGGGAATTTGAGAACACACAGTTTGATTCATGAGGGTAAGAAACCACACAAATGTAATGTTTGCAATAAGAGCTTTACTCACCTAGGGAATTTGAAAAAACATATTTTGATTCATGAGGGTAAGAAGCCATACAATTGTAATGTTTGCAATAAGAGCTTTACCCTTCTAGGGAATTTGAGAACTCACATTTTGATTCATGAGGGTAAGAAATCACATGAATGTAATGTTTGCAATAAGAGCTTTACTCGGCTAGGGAATTTGAGAACACACAGTTTGATTCATGATGGTAAGAAACCACACAAATGTAATGTTTGCAATAAGAGCTTTATTCAGCTAGGGAATTTGAGAACACACAGTTTGATTCATGAGGGTAAGAAACCACACAAATGTAATGTTTGCAATAAGAGCTTTACTCACCTAGGGAATTTGAAAACACACATGTTGATTCATGAGGGTAAGAAACCACACAAATGTAATGTTTGCAATAAGAGCTTTACTCTGCCAGGGAGTTTGAAAAGACATAGTTTGATTCATGAGGGTAAAAATATTGCACAAATGTAATGTTTGCAGCAAGAGCTTTACTCAGTTATTGCATTTGAAAACTGACACTTTTAATTATGACGGTAAGAAACCACATGAGTATAATGTTTGTAATAAAAGCGTTACTCACCTGGGGAGTTTGAGAACAGATAGTTTGATTCATGAGGGTAAAATATGAGGCAGTGTTTTAATGCCTGAATAGTATTAATTGTATGTTTTATAATTAAATTCAATAACAGCTTACTTCGAAAAAACAATATGTATATAATTATTATTTAAGCTGTATGTAAGGTCATTGCGTATACTTATTTTTATTGTAAAGGTATGTTATTAATGTTATGTAATTGTTTATATATTTAATAGTGCAAAAAAACTGCGAGAATAATATGTTTTAGGCTGTTAATAATGAGGTAATAATGTAATTTTGTGACAATGTGTCTGGAATTTTGAAAAGTACTGGTCATGAAAAGATCAGTAGTGACGTTTCGCTTACAGTTTTGAATTAGCCAATCAAAATTAAAGAAAAGTTTTAGTTTGAATGCTTAAATTCTATTGGACAAGAATTAGCCAATAAGAGACTGGCATTACCGAAGCTTACCGTTGGAATTAGTCAATCGCGGACATGATGTGATAGAGTGCAGATGGAAAAGTCTCGAGCAAGATTTTATAGAAAATACATTAAGAATGTATAAAGCTTTCACAGTTTCTTATATAAAGTGTTGTTTTTTATAAATGTGCAAACATAAAGAAATAAAAAGAAGTGAAATTTAAAAGTAAATTCTGCGACGTCTTTAATTTTAGTCATATCACAACCTGAACAAGACCTTATGTGTCTATAGTTCGACTGAAGCAGCCGAGGCAGATTTAAATAATATTTACGTAAGCTTAATTAATTGAAACCTACGCACAAAGCAAGAAATTAAAATATAAAGTCTTGAAGTTTCTGCATAAAAATTACATTGCGCAACATTGTGTAAACATTACGTAACACAAGCATCATCTCCAACACTTCAAAGTTTTGGCGTCCCAAGCAACAAGCATCATCCAACTTCAAAGTGTATCTTCATTACGTGGGCAGTTTAAATTAAAACTCAAACTTCATCTCCATAAGTTTGAGGAACATAACTTCTTCAAAGTGGCGCAAAAGGTGAGGGAAATACTGTTACAAACTTCAGATTGAGAAAACTACTTTCTTCAGATACCGCATGAATGTAATGTTTGCAATAAGAGCTTTACTCACCTAGGGTGTTTGAGAGCGCACAGTTTGATTCATGAGGGTAAGAAACCACACATATATAATGTTTGCAGTAAGAGCTTTACTCTTCTAGGCAGTTTAAGAACATACAGTTTCATTCAGAGGATAAACCACAAGAATGTAATGTTTGCAATAAGAACTTTAGTCACCTAGGGGGTCTGAAATCACACAGTTTGAGTCATGATGGTAAGAAACCACACGAATGTAATGTTTGCAATAAGAACTTTACACTCCAAGGGAGTTTGAGAAGACACATTTTGATTCATGAAGATAAAAAACCAGACAAATGTAATGTTTGCAATAAGGGCTTTACTTGGCTATCACATTTGAAAACACACAGGCTGATTAATGAGGGGAGATACTGTGCAAATGTAATGCTTGCAATAAATGCTTTACTAGGCTAGATAGTTTGAAAGGACAAAATTTGATTCCTGAGGATAAACAAACCACACAATTATAATATGTTCAGCAAGATCTTTACTCGTCTATCACATTTGAAAAGACACACTTTTATTCATGAGGGCAAAAAGCTGCACAAATGTAATGCTTGCAATTACGGTTTTACTCAGCCTGGGAATTTAAAAAGAAAAACAGTTTTATTCAGGAGGTATGAAACCACATGAATGTAATGTTTGCAGTAAGATCTTGACTCATCTATCAGAGTTGAAAAGACACAGTTTGATTCATCAGGGTAAAAAGCCACACAAATGTAATGTTTGCAATAAGAGCTTTACTCATCTAGGAAGTTTGAAAGCTCACAGTTTGATTCATGAGGGAAAAAGCCATACAAATGTAATGTTTGCTATGAGAGCTTTACTTTGCCATCAGATTTGAAAAGACGTAATTTGATTCATGAGGGTAAAAAACTACATTAATGTAATGTTTGCGATGAAAACTCTACCTGGCTAGGATGGTTTAAAGCACAGCAGTTTGATTCATGAGGGTGAAAAACGCACAATTGTAATCTTTATAGTAAGAGTTTACTCATCCAGGGAGGTTGAAAAAACACAGATTGATTCTTGAGGGTTAAAAGTCAAACAAATGTAATGTATGGTATGGGAACGTTGCTCAGGTAAGATGTATGAGAGCACACAGTTTGATTGATGAGGGCAAAAAAAGGCTCAAGGATGTAGGACCTTTATTCAGCTATCATATTTGAAAAGCGTGGTTTGATTCATGAGGGTAAAAAGTCACTGAAATAAGAGGATTACTCTGCTATTGCATTTATAAACACAATTAAATTCACAAGGGTAAAAAATCGCTTGAATGTTTGCAAATAAAAGCCTTAGATAGCTATGACATTTGAAAACACAATTTAATTGTTGAGCGCAAAATATCAATTAAATGTAAGGTTTCTGATAAGATCAGACTTTTCAAATGATAAAGACACTGATTAATAAGTAAAAATACACATGCATATATATGTTCATGAATGCAAAAGCCACATAAATGTAATGTTTGCAATAAAAGGTTTACTCTGCTATCACAGAAGATCGCAGTATAAACACAAAGCTGAGTGGTGAATATTTTTTATGTCTATCAGTTTAGCTTAATTGAAGGTATGCAATGGAGTTGTACATTTTTTATAGTAAAGTCATTTTAGATGGAGAAATGCAGTTATTTAACTGTCAATCTGATCAGCTTTCTGAAATTTGCTGAAGAAAACCAGAGGCCTTCCACATGCAGCTGGTGTAAAGAGCCACTGCAAATATAAGCGAGAATTAACTGTAATGAAAAATTGCTGTTAAATACATACAATGGTGAAAACCTTTCAAGCATAAGACCCAGGTAATATAATATTGTAATAATACATAGATATTAAGAGGAATATAACCATAAGGTAAATATAAGAAAAGTTGCCTTAGAAAATGCATTTGAAAAAGACATAATAAATTTGAATTTGAAGATTGAGAAGCTAGTAACTGTGATATGTCATAATTTAAAATAAAGCAATAATGCATAAGAAAGTAAAGAGAGCCATGAATAAAAAGAGATTCAAAGACGTGAGTATACTCATCATAAGTGTAGAAAATGGAATTTTCAAGAAATTCATCAGTTTTCTATAAGTTTCAAAGGATCTTCAAAAGGCACATCATCTAGCCTATAAAAATATTACTCCATAATTAAATATACGAAATTGTAAATTAAAATGTGTACATTGGAAAAAAGTAAATGGAACATAAATAAAAAATCTGATGTGTTACACTCACATGACTTTCTCTAGTCTTGTACAAACTATTTTTACAAATGCTTATTCTCCATATGCTTCATGTTGAGATATCGAGATGTCAATCTTAATGCTAATTTTCTTGTAGATGCAAGGGGAATATGGTAGGTTATAAGCGATAGTCAAATCTTTTAAGCGCTGATTGCTATGTGGCGCATTCCATTCTCTTTGCATGTCCAGGACACAAAAAAAAAAATCTGATGTGTTACACTCAATGACTCTCTACTCTTGTACAAACTATTTTTACAAATGCTTATTCTCCATCTACTTCATGTTAATCGAGATAAACGTTTGCAGAATCTATCTTGTTGATAATTTTCTTGTAGATGTAAGGGGAATATATATTTACAAGGGTAATATAGAAATACAGTAGCCTTTAAGCACATACATATCTCTTAATAGCTAGGTGCAGCACCATTCCCTTTGCCACAGATTAATACTCTTTGCATATCCAAGACAAAAAAATGAATAACGAATTTCCATTTGAGAAATAAGTATTGAAGAATTTAAGGGAATAACAAGCCATATCTCGAAAATGGTCCACTCAACAAAAAAAACCTAAATGACATAAATTATGTATTTTAACGCGATCTATTTTTTGTGTAGTAAAATTTTGTCTATCTCTTATGTTTTACCAGTTATGCAAAAGTCGTCCACAAGAAGAATGCTTTTGGAAACACTCCCAGAAAATTCAAGATATACATTTTATTTGTCATGAAAATATCTTAAGGATATGATATTTTAATCAAAATCGTTAGAGCCATTTTTGAGAAAATTAAAATTTTCCAAAAATCTTCCATGGAAAGGGTAATCTGGGGTGGGGGATTTTCTTGAAAACCTTTGTGTCGCATCTCTGGAAGATACTGAACCAAAATACCAAGTTTGGTGTTTATCCGACTGTTCCTTTCTGAGTTATGCTGCTTACAGACAGACAGACACACACACACACACACACACGGACATGTTTCCAAAATCTTTTTTTGGATTCAGGGGGTCTCAAAACATGTATTTCCGGTGAAATCTCGGTATTGAATTTTTGGGTGGAATATAATACTTTCCCTACTTACTATACATAGTAGAGAAAGTAAAAACGGGAGAAAAAGTCAGAGTTGAACCTTTCCTTGCTCTAGACGTTCTCGGGTTACAAGCCAGGTGAAGTGATGTGGAGACATCGACGTTTCAGGAGCGTACATCTCTCCAGGACGCTCTGGATACCGGACCTGACACTGGCATTTAAAATGGCGGCCATATGTGGCGGGAATTTGGGAAATGCCGTAATCAGTTCTTGTCTACAAGTTATGACTTCTCCACAGTAAAATACAATTAATGTGGTGCAGTGACATGTCTTTTGTGTAGATATATGCTTTTGTGCACAAAAACGCTGTCTGTTAAGTAAACTAAATGCATTTTAACATTAAATGAAATATGTAACCTCAAACAACATTCATGCAGTCTACAGTTTTGTATGCTATAACTTAACAGCATTTCTAAACTACAGCTACTTATTTAAATTACAAAGGACATAGTTTTTATAAACTGCAAACACTGTAATACTTGCATGAAACAGAACTGTTGATATTGAGGTTGACATTGATTGAGTTCACTCAAAATTTACACTGTAACTATTTACACTGTTAATCACACTGTACATACACAATATTATATGCACAAAATATACACTGGATGGCACGAAATGGCGTTGTTTACAGCAATTAGCTATTAAATTTAGAAGTTTTAGAGTTACTTTTGCTTTCACTGAACGCTTTTCATTTATAAGTTTGCAATAATTATTCAAAACTATACCACTTAGCGATTTATAGCATCCTTTACTAGTTTTTGCAGAGAGTCCACACCAACAGACTGAAATATAACAAATAAGTAGTCTTAAACCAGCACTGCAAGTGAAATATATGAAATACATAACCTTAAACAGCATTGCAAAACAACATTCATGCAATCTACAGTATTGCATGCAACAATGTAACAGCATAAATACGATGGCTGAATTAAAACAAACTGTTAGAAATGCACCATTCTGCAGTTTAAACACTTTCTTGGAACCGTTATAAAAGAACCACCGTAACGGAATGTATCCTTTCTTATAACTAGGTCGGAAACAACGATGTATGCATACAGGTGAATCCTTCGAAGGCGTAAAGTGTTTACAAATTATGAATATTAACCGTTTTGTTTTAAATCTTTATCTTTTGGAAATATGAATGGCAATACTCCGGTATATGAGAATAACTGGAACTCATTATACACATAGATACACTCTCAATTACTTATAATTGTTTTATTGTATCTCACAAATATACATAATTTAATATATTTTATAACTCAAATTAACACCATATATAGCATATTTTAAAATATTTATCACAATTATTTGCACCTCTATTCATTATAATCAAAGTTCGATTTACATCCGGAAACATAATGGCTTTGTAATGTTTTAGGTTAAGTATATTTACTACCAATACGTCCAAACTCTAACAATTTCTTTATTTCACCACAGTAACCGTGACACAAACTATATTCTCAAGTAGGTAATTAAAAAATCTGATGTGTTACACTCACATAACTTTCTCTACTCTTGTACAACCTAATTTTACAAACGCCTATTCTCCATATACTTCATGTTAATCGAGATATCGAGATGTCAATCTTATTGGTAATTTTCTTGTAGATGCAAGGAAAATATGGTAGCTTTTAAGCGATAGTCAAATATTTTAACGCTGGTTGCTATGTGACGCATTCCATTCTCTTTGCATGTCCAGGACATAAAAAAAATGAATAACGCATTTGAGAAAAAGTATAAGTATTGGAAAATTTAAGGAAATAACAAGCAATATCTCGAAAACGGTTCACTCAACAAAAGAAATGCATATGACATAAGTTGTGTATTTTAACGCGATCTACATTTTTTGTGTAGTAAAATTTTGTCTATCTCTTATGGTTTACCAGTTATGCAAAAGTTGTTCACAATGAAGAATACTTTTGGAGACATTCCCAGAAAATTCGAGATATACATTTCATTTCTCATGACATTATACTAAACATATGATATTTTCATCAAAATCATTAGAGCCATTTTTGAGAAAATTAAAATTTTCGAAAAATCTTCCATGTAAAGGGTAGTCTGGGGTGGGGGGATTTTCTTGAAAACCTTCGTGTGGCATCTCTGGAAGACACTGAACCTAAATACCAAGTTTGGTGCTTATCCGATTGTTCGTTTTTGAGTTATGCTGTTCACAGACACACACACACACAGACGGACATGTTTCCAAAAATGCTTTTTTTGGATTCAGGAGGTCTCAAAACGTGTATTTCCGGTGAAATCTCGGTATCGAATTTTTGGGTGGAATACAATACTTCCCCTACTTACTATACGTAGTAGAGAAAGTAAAAATGTTTAAGTATACATTTAATGTAGCCATAACCTACATGTAATATATTAGTAACATAAGTAACACTTGGAAAGCACACGGCACTGAAAACGCATGACTGGGATTATTCCCGTATCCCAAATTGCTCAAATAAAGGTTTTCAAACACTATTGCTTCGCTAATGTGATTACAAACTGCCGCAGTTACTAAAATACTATAAATCACAGGCATCGGAAACACAACACAGCAGTTGCCGAGTGTAAACACGTCAGGAATCACCACCAACTACCGCCACCATTTTTCTCAATCTCGAACCCAGTGTCAGGTCTGTTCATTCTAGACGGTCCTGATCTCTCCCATCTTCAGGATGCTGATTAATGTCAGCATTAGCTTGGAACTTTTGTAAGGAACCACATAGAATCAACAGAGATCCCAAATTACTTGGAAACATCACAGGCAATAGTGAACTTCCAGTCGGAGAAAACACGCGTATCTGGAAAAACAAGAACCATATCTTACAGTTTAAATCCCAGCAGGAGACATTTTAATGTAGAAGTTCATCCAACCACCATGAGAAGCAGTCGATCTGGAAATGATAATGCGAGCGATTAGCTCTTGAAACATGTGTTCCTTTTTTCGATAAATGGGTGATGTAATTACAAATTTGACTCAAGTTTATCTAAATACAGTTTTATATATGGTATAATACAGGGCTGTATTTAGAGAGGGGGTTTTAGGGTTCAAACCCCCAACCTGAAGCTTCTGACAGTTTTATTTATTTCAATTCATAGCAAACCAATATGGGAAAGTGTCGTTGGATTACATTAGGTCTATTGCTAGTAGCACATTTACAAGAAAGAGGGAAACGTAGTATCGTCGCCTTACATAGGTAAGGTAACCATACATTCTGGTTTTCAAAGCAGTCTCCATGTTTTGTGCTGTAAGGTGAAATATGCTTATTCTGGTGAGTTTTTTCTTGTGTATATAATGTCTCCAAGCAATTCTCTTATCCATGTAACATCTATATACAGGGAGAGCCAAAAAAACCACGAAGCGGCTGCGCGATGTTTTCTCTGTCCGCTTACTCGGCTATCGTTGCCGTTTGCCGCTGTCATAGTAAGCAACGGATGAAACCATACAACCTTTTTAAAACTACTTTTAAAGGCTTTACTTACCAACTTTATGAAAGGAGATGCTGAAACTGGCCACCATCGTTGTCCATATATTTTTGGCACCTCTTTAGGGAACTATCCATCACTCGTCGTAGTTCACGTTGAGAAATGCTGGCAATTTTCTGGCAGATATTTTGTTTTAATTCTTCCAGGGTGTGTGGGTTTGTCTTGTACACTCTATTTAAGTTACCCCAGAGATAGAAATCGCAGTGGGTTAGATCGGGGGACCACAAATCTCTACTAATAATTGTGTCCTCAATTGTTCTCATCGAAATATTGGCCGTATGAGCTGTTGCAGAGTCTTGTTGAAAAAAGGCAAAATCATGCTCCCTATCTGTTAATTCTCTGAAAACACGGAGCAAAATTCTATTCACGTATGCACGGGCTTCAACTATCGACTCGAAAAGAAAAATTCCATTTTTTATAAGAAAGTTGGTAAGTAACGCCTTTAAAAGTGGTTTTAAAAATGTATGGTTTCATCCGTGCCTTTCTATGATAGTAGCAGACGGCGAGCGCCGACGGTGCAGACGGGAAAAACACCGTGCAGACGGTTCGTAGTCTTTTGGCTCTCTCTGTACTAAGGAGTCGATACAAGGTAACTTTGTGGGGTACTGTTAAGTTTAGATCTACTTACGGAAAACCCCCTCCTAAATTTTTTTCTGCGTACGGGCATGGTATAATACAATACAATAAAATAGGTTTTTGTAGTATAAATACTTTCTTTGGAATATAAGGTTTTTAAGAAACTCCACAACTGAAAATACACTCAAAAGTTATGGAGTATAACAAATGAAGAGTGAACATGTATTAGCGTTCCAAATTATTTTATTGTTTTAAAATTTAGGTCAGAAACAATCTGTCTCGGAAAGTTAATATATAATTATTTATACACACCTTACACCATAGCTCTTGATGGTTTTTGTTGAGGTGAATTGAGCACAATGCACTGTCCTGACACTGAACATTTGTTTGCTGGTTCTTCCTCATTAATTGGAACAGTGGATGCTATTCCTTGTGGACAATTATTGCTATCTACAATGGAACAGGAAACTATATGCAGCATCTCCATTGTTGACAATGATGTCATCATCAACAAAATAATGCATCAACTTCTTGTCATCAACCCCAACAATATCACAAGAGTAGCCTTCCATTTTACAAACAAAGTGTACAACATACAATTGTAAACTGAGGGGCTTGAAACCCAGGTACACCTTTATAAAGCAAGCAGTCAAAGAACAAAAAAGTATGAATTTTATCAGTATAGGATGTCACAAAAATTGTTTTACCATGAAGATTGTTACAGTTTCACTTGATTGGCCCTAATGCTCAGCAGGTTGGACTTTCAAAGCCTAATCTGCTCGTATCTGGCAGTTTAATGGCTAGCAGGTGTTCTACACATGGCACTATTAAAATTGTTAGTCACAAATACAGTTTTCTCTAAATTGAAAAAGTTGTGAGATGTCTGAAATGAAACTATGGCTTGGAATGTTTTGCTTAAAATTTGACTATGCAACAAAGCTAGTGCACTTCATTGAAATGTTAGCACCCTTATACAAAGTGGGAGCCTCTCCTCATGATCATGTCAATTAATCTTTGTAATTAAGAATAAAATTAAAGTTGTTATAAGAAATTGTATTATAATCAATATCTGTTATATAATCAGCATTGTTTCACCTATCGTTTTCATTAACTCAGCAATTGTTTGCAGGAAGTTACAAGAGCGATTCCTAAATCAGGGTAATCTGTACTGGCAATTGTTATTCTCTTTGCAATGGTGTTTAATAAACACTTTTGGATATAATTACTCTATATGAAATTTTTCACAATTTTGAAAATGTGTTTGAAAAGTTTCTGTAAAGCACTGTCCAAATGGGGAAAAAACCAATGGTTTGAAATATATAGCCCAAAAGTGGGTTAACCAAAGTAAACAAGTAAACTAACCTTAAATAACTCTCACCATGGGAAGCACATAATAAAGACAAAGATAACCATAATCACAACAGGGGCATTACAAAGTGTCTTGTTATTTTAGTTGGTTGTCTGCTTTCAAAATAAGGTTACCAAGGTTCTTATCTTCTAAGACATAGGCAATAAACAGTATTAATTTCAAGCTTTCCCTAAGTATAGTGCAACAATTATAAATTTCTTTAAACTGAAAGGTGGGACATGCTTGTCACTAAAGCTGACTATTTGAGATTTGAGACCACTTGTAGCGTGGGTTTTGTTTTTATACCCATATTTAACATAGCTTTCCCTAAGTATAGTGCAACAATTATAGTTCTTTAAACTGGAAGGTGGGACATGCTTGTCACTAATGCTGATTATTTGAGATTTGAGACCACTTGTAGCGTGGGTTTTGTTTTTATACCCATATTTAACATAGCTTTCCCTAAGTATAGTGCAACAATTATAAAGTTCTTTAAACTGAAAGGTGGGACAGGCTTGTCACTAAAGCTGATTATTTGAGATTTGAGACCACTTGTAGCGTGGGTTTTGTTTTTATACCCATATTTAACATAGCTTTCCCTAAGTATAGTGCAACAATTATAAAGTTCTTTAAACTGGAAGGTGGGGCATGCTTGTCACTAATGCTGATTATTTGAGATTTGAGACCACTTGTAGCGTGGGTTTTGTTTTTATACCCATATTTAACATAGCTTTCCCTAAGTATAGTGCAACAATTATAAAGTTCTTTAAACTGGAAGGTGGGACATGCTTGTCACTAAAGCTGATTATTTGAGATTTGAGACCACTTGTAGCGTGGGTTTTGTTTTTATACCCATATTTAACATAGCTTTCCCTAGTATAGTGCAACAATTATAAAGCTCTTTAAACTGAAAGGTGGGACAGGCTTATCACTAATGCTGATTATTTGAGATTTGAGACCACTTGTAGCGTGGGTTTTGTTTTTATACCCATATTTAACATAGCTTTCCCTAAGTATAGTGCAACAATTATAAAGTTCTTTAAACTGAAAGGTGGGACAGGCTTGTCACTAATGCTGATTATTTGAGATTTGAGAGCACTTGTAGCGTGGGTTTTGTTTTTATACCCATATTTAACATAGCTTTGTTTGAATCTGTGGGATAACACTGCAGCGTTATTAATCTCAACTACCGGACCACGGAGTTGCCTTTCCAGAAAGTTAAATGTATGATGTTAAACAGCTATATGTGCATGAGTAATGATGTTTAAATACTGGGATTACCAGAGGCTTTTCGGGGAAGTCCACCAATATAGCACCAAAAAAGTGAATATAACATATTATTCCAAAAGTGAAGGTGCAGCTATATGTGCATGAGTAATGAAGTTTAAATACTGGGATTACCAGAGGCTTTTCGGGGAAGTCCACCAATATAGCACCAAGAAACTGAATATAACATATTATTCCAAAAGTGAAGGTGCAGCTATATGTGCATGAGTAATGATGTTTAAATACTGGGATTACCAGAGGCTTTTTGGGGAAGTCCACCAATATAGCACCAAGAAACTGAATATAACATATTATTCCAAGAGTGAAGGTGCAGCTATATGTGCATGAGTAATGAAGTTTAAATACTGGGATTACCAGAGGCTTTTCGGGGAAGTCCACCAATATAGCACAAAGAAACTGAGTATAACATATTATTCCAAAAGTAAAGGTGTAAAGGTGCAGCTATAGTAGAATATTTCAATACAAGATGTTATCTTGGTTGAACTCTGGTTGAAAAACATCACAAAGCTTGCCTCACTAAAGCTTCTATTCCAATCAATTGTCCCTTTCAACCATTAAGACCATTATATATAGTAACAAGTATACAAGAAACGTTGCTGGTTTGCATATCAGTGCCACAAATGACACAATCTCTTTCAAGACCACAACATGCCTGATTGTCTGCATGTGTTAGAGGCCTACTTTGATTATCTTTTTCTTGTGATTTTTCTAATCCATTTCTTCTCTCCTCTTCCTAGATTTTCAGCAGTACTCCCTACTTCTTTCTCACACTTCAACCCTCAATATTGTGATTACTAAAATATTCTTTTCCATTTTATTCCAGCTTGAATGCTATCTAACGTCTCTCCAATTACTTCTTTCTTTGCACTGTGTCAAACAATGAAACATACTCTCTGTTTCTCCACACACAAATCATGCTTCCATCCTGCAGTTCCTATAACCTTCAACATACAACTCCCTTTTAACATGCATGTTCCGCCTTGCTTATCACAGCTCTTAACATGCTTCTCGCTCCCACAGTCCTCATTTATTAGCTTGTACAATCCCGAAAAATCTTCATTTTCAAAATTTGATTACAACTCTTGAATGTCAATAATGTGACTAGTCCAGGTTTCACTGTCGCTTAAGTACTCTGTTACTTCACTGCTTTGATCTACTTCAAATTTTTCTGTTATTCCCGTTGTTAACGTCGTCACTTCACCAACGTGAACTTCTTCAGCTTTGCGCTGCAATCGAAATCTGGAAATCAAACGCAGGCGGTCCCTAATCTCTCACGTTAGGAGCGCTCACTGTCACCACAATCTCGCTTGTAGAACCGCACTTGATATTGCAACATCTCCATCTCTCTCACTCACTAATCAACGGCTGGCGAATCCTCTGGCTTATATAGCCGGTGAAACCTTACATAGAACATTTTTACATACGTTCTGGAGGCGGCGATCGGAGAAAAGGAAGTTTCAGAAGATTCTGATTGTGTCGTTAACGCTTCTGGTGTTTATATTAGGTGAGAGTGCTACCGCTTTGCTCAGCTCTGTTTATCTCTCCAATTGCCGTCGTTAACCTCCCTGGTCTACAGCTGCCCATGCTGGTCGTACGCCATATTATTTATCCTCAGGATCGACACTAAGTATCGATCCGGATGCTCCCTTCACAACGTCTCGTCCCAATCCACTGCATGTTGTACCTTGACCAGGCATAAGGCTATAAAACTCGTATCCACCACGACGTTTAGGCATTGGTTGTCATTTCCTTGGCGTGGTCTTCGGGAGTGGGCGCCTGAGTAAGAATGGCTGATACCCGCCCAGTGCTATGAGGCGATGACGGTGTCAATGTGCTCCTCTTCAAGTTGCCTGTTAGCGGTTAACCCGTTCTCTCGCGGTTTGTCCTTAGGTGTTCAGTGTTTCCGCAACTAAAGCACTCTTGTCTCCGGTTAGACTGTTGTGCTCGGAGCCGGTTCTTATCGGCCGACACAGGGGTAGCTCTTCCTGCCGTCATCCTTTCTGCTTCAACGTCTACGACAGCTGCCGGGGCGTCGTTTACGTTACGATTTTGCTCCAGGAGAAGCTGCTGTTTCAACTCCCGATGTGTTAACCCAATAGCAACTGCAAAGGCTGCTTCTCCGGAAATGTAATCTGTTGAAAAATCTGCCAAAGCACGGTGTGCCAGCTGCTGCTCCTCCACGAGCAGTTCTTGTAAGATTTATTTTACTTGCTGCGCTCTTGCCATCAACCGGTGCCAGTAAGTGGCGTCAAGGCGGTGTTCTTCATAATGTTGCTACACCAGTTTCATTAACTTATGCCCGAACCTCCGGCAGTGAAGGTTTAAAGTGTCTCTGTTTGTTACCCCCTGCAGGTCAATCAAAATCTCGTCAAAAAAATGTGGGCTTTATTTGTGGACGCTCTTCAACTGCTGTGGTCCTTAGCGTCCCATTCTATATTGGGCGTGAAAGACGGGTAATTTTGCCCAGGGGCGTCTATCAGGCTTGAGATTCTTGTACGTGCCGTAAATCTACGTCGGGACCACCGGCTTTACTTCCCTTCCAAAGTAAGTCATGCAAAGAATGTTCACGTCCGAAAAGATCCATCCCCTTCCTCCGGGTTTCAACCCGTGGCCCCGGTAACTAGAGGCTAGCATGGCAAGTACTACACCACGGAGGACGACAAAAGCTTGACGTCATGTGTATGGGCGTCCTTCCATTAGGTGTCGTAATGGACTCGCACTGCACAGGGCGAACTACCTTCGAATTTCAGTGGCTTCACTGATTTTACACTGGGTGATATTGAAATTGCGACATCTTCTCACCTTCAGCGTGGATCTTGGGTTCCAGGTCTCTGCGCAGCTTCACCACTGCGGGGTCCAACCATTAGGTGTCGCAATGGACTCGCACTGCACAGGGCGAACTACCTTCGAATTTCAGTGGCTTCACTGATTTTACATTGGGTGATATTGAAATTGCGACATCTTCTCACCTTCGGCGTGGATCTTGGGTTCCAGGTCTCTGCGCAGCTTCCCCACTGCGGCGTCTATCATCCTCTTGCTTACTTTAACTGCAGGTCCAGACGCTCATCCATTGCAGCCTGTGTCATCCTCTTTTTTGTCTTCATCTGCTCATCTATCCGTTTTTGTGCTAATTGGATGCTCTTCCACTGCAGTAATTTTATCTTCCAAGTCAGATTTAATTTCTTCTAACTCCTCTGCAATGAAGTCACTGTTATGTTTATCTCCTACTTTACAATGTCAATGTCAAAACTAAGTTAAATTTTCACTCCTGTTTTCACACTCTTTATTTCGTTCTCATCTCCTTCATTCGGGATTTCATTTCCGACTCCATTTCATTCTTCTTGACAGTCTTCATTTCCATTCCCATCTTCTCCGTTCTAGATTACATTTCTGTCTACATCTTCTCCATTCCGGCCAATAACTTTTTAAGAATTTCGCCCATCTTGGTTTGTAATTCCACTAAATACACCAGGTTACTTTTGATGTATTTCGGCTTCATTGTGACTTAGTTGTGTCATTCACCAATGTGAAGTACTTCAATTTTCTGTCACTTCATTGTTGTTTTGGTCGAGTTCACTCGCCACGTAATTGAACACAAGAAGCCCCTAATCTCTAAGTGTACGCACAGTGTGATAAACTCGCATGTGGAACCGCACTTCATATCGCAGCTGAAATGCGCTCACCACGCTACCGACACATTCTCTGCCTACATAGCCAGTAGATGTATCCACAGAACATTCTCATAAGTACTGGAAGAGGGGGAGGGAAGCTTCCAAAAGATTGTGGTTATATGTCGACGGTACTTCTGGTTTTTATGCTGGGTGAGAGTGCTGCCACTCGTTTATCTCTCCAACTGCCTGGTGCTGGAATATCAATCCTGTTCTGCCAATGCTACCATTCTTGGTTGTATTTTTGGGTAAATCTAATAAGTTTAGTAAACATCCTATGTATTACATCAGTTTTGTTCACGATCATTGACAATCCTCAATTTTCCACTCCATATAACACTTGATTCTACCACTCCTCTACAACCAGTTTACAGATATTCCTGGTATCTAGTATAAACACCCTTGCTACTATGATAGAGGGTTTCTATCTACCATTACTGGCCAATCTTTCCCCTAAGTAATCAAATGGTGTCAATATGTCTTAATTACTCTGTAACCACGTACGAAGTGCATGTCCCTATTTCATAAAAGAAAAAAAAACACTACACACAATTTATCATGTTGAAATAATTTTATATGCAGTGTACAATATTCTGTTACTTTTCTACATCGTTGCCACCCCCCTCAGGGGCTCGCCTTATGTGAGTACGGGTTTTTGGCGCACCCGGGGGTTCCCGAGCCAATCATCGCCACCTTCATCCCCTCACCCCCATCCGGTCGAGGTGGGTTCTTCAAGTGACCGGTGGACACAAGGTAGGCTCTCGTGCGTTCCTTGCATTCCATCCATACCGCACCTCACCATCGTTTCTTTCTTCCCTTATCACTTTCCGGCCATTTCGCACCACCACATTCGCATATCTCTCTTTTTCTTCCCCGCCGGCCTACCTTGCTTGCGAAACGCCCACACAGTTTTAGTGTCTTTTAACTTTTATTTTAAATCCTCCGTGGACACAGCCTGACGGATACCCGCGCACCGCGTTTGCAGCTGGGTGAGTGGGTAATGGCGTCATCCCCACCACCCGGGGTCGCTGTTCAACTGCAGTCCCGCGGGGGGGCCATTGCATGAGCTGCTGGCTTCCGACGGCGATTGGGTCCCTCTGTCTATGTTCTGGGAGGTGTGACCCTGGGGTGAGCTAGGTATAGATAGGCCACTCACCCAAGCCGGGGTAACGCCCGGGAAGTCAGAGCCCGAGGTCGGAGACGGTTGCAATGGTGGAGGATTTTTTTCGCTATGGAGCACCCTTTCTCCATTATTAACAACAAGCGCCGTAAAACTTTAGTAACAGAAGTAGCACCGCCAACAGCTGGTTGTTACTTAGTGATTACCCTACAGAGGAAGGACAATCATTCGAGAAGGTGAACCCTTTTATCATCCAGAAGGGCATTGACTCAATTGCTGGTCCGGTTCTTTCCTGCACTCGGCTTCGTAATGGTTCGTTATTGGTTCAAAGCAAATCCGAGGCACAAAGTAAGTCCATGTTGAGCGCCACGCTTCTCCACGGTTATCCTATCCGTGTTGAGGCGTTGTCACCACGCATAGCCTCGATGGTATCTCTGACGAAGACCTGGTGGAATATCTTGCAGACCAGAGGGTGACAGCGGTTCATCGAGTGCAGGCCAAACGCGACGGCGTGTTGGTACCCACTCGTACCCTGTTTATTACATTTGATGGCGTCGATCTGCCCACGAGCATTTCCGCAGGGTACGAACGGATTTCTGTGAGGCCTTATATTCCTAGACCTCTGCGTTGTTTTAAATGCCAACGTTTTGGGCATACGCAAGTCTCATGTAAGAGTGCCGTTAACATCTGTGCAACCTGTAGCCAGCCCTCACACGAAGGTACCTGTTCAACAGCCCCCGTCTGCGTTAATTGTAAAGGGTCTCATTCTGCTTCGTTTGCCGACTGTCCGCGGTACTTGGACGAGAAGGCGATCCAGGAGATCCGGGTAAAGGAGAAACTCTCCTTCGCTGAAGCCCGGAGGCGTTACCATGCGCGCCAACCTTCACTCCTGCGATCTGGCACATTTAGTTCTGTTGTTGCCTCGCCAGTACCACGAGTAGATGCCGAAACTCAGACCTGGACCTTGACTGGATTAACCGCCACTACCATCCGGCCGTCTATTAAGGCTACAGTTACCAAGCCGTATAAACCTGGTCCCAAGTCAATGAAGTCGCAAGCCGTTGAAAAGAAGCCCAAGCAGAAACTTCGTAGGGAAGATTTTTTGAAAGACCCTCCGCGTGCGCGCGGTAACAAAAGTTCACCTTCTCCTCCTCGGAGGTCGCTGTCCCAGGATGGTCCTGGGACAAGCCGCGCTCAGCGGCACCCTTCACCCATCGCCACCCAGAACCGATTCACGGCGCTTGAATCGGTTTCTGGCACTGAGCGCGTGGGCCCTCCCTCCGAGGAAGCTATGGAGTCTGACCAACTCCATACAAAAAGCCCGAGCCCAAAGGTTAAACAAAAGGTAATTTTAAGCCGCCCTTCTAAATAGACAGTTTATCCCCTTATTCTTAATGGCTATCCTGACCTGGAATGTACGTGGTGTACGATCGCATAGGGCGGAACTGCAACTTTTATTGCGTTCCCATTCGCCTATGGTCGTATGTTTGCAGGAGACTAAGCTTCGCCCTCACGATCCTTTTGATCTCCGAGGATATACTCCGGTTCGCTACGACCTTGAACCGGAGGAGGGTACTCCTGCTCATGGTGGTGTCATGATTTTGGGGCGTAATGACGTTCATTTTCAAACTATCACACTTACGTCCGACTTGCAAGCTGTTGCCATTAGACTGCAGTTACCTGGTTTTTTCTTTTCTGTTTGTTCTGTGTATACACCTCCTTCGTCTCCCCTCGCTCCCGCGGACATTCGATCTCTCCTGTCCGCTCTCCCAACACCATTTCTTCTGTTGGGAGATTTTAATGCCCATCACCCACTATGGGGTTCGCCAAGGGCTTGTGCGAGGGGAACTCTTCTTTCCGACATTTTTTATCAGTTCAATCTTTCCATCCTCAATACAGGTGCACCTACTTTTATTTCTGATTCTTCTGGTACATTTTCTCACCTGGACCTTGCAATTTGCTCACTCCAGCTTGCACGTCGTCTTCAGTGGAACGTCGTCGCTGACACCTACTCCAGCGACCATTACCCCTGCATCGTTTCTCTTCTGTCGCACCACGTACAGCATTCCAGAGTACCTACCTGGATATTCGCAAAAGCCGACTGGAGCTTGTATTCCAGCCTCGTGCATTTTGACGACCAGCCCTTCTCCGACATTCACCAACTAGTGCAGCATCTTACGTCTATTATTTTCTCTGCCGCCGAACGCGCAATACCCCGTTCATCCTCCCAACCTCGGCGGCCACCTGTTCCGTGGTGGAACGAGGATTGTCGGGACGCCGTTCGTGCCCGTAGGACTGCACTTAGGGTGTTTCGGCGACACCCTACACTTGATAATTTGGTGACTTTTAAACAATCGCGCGCCAGGGCTCGTCGCCTTATTCAGGATAGCAAGAAGGCATCTTGGGCTCGTTTTGTCGAGTCTTTTAATCGTTTTACGCCTTCATCCGTTGTTTGGGATAAACTTCGTCGCTTCTCAGGTAAAGTGTCACATTGTACTGTTTCTGGCCTTCAGGTTTCTAATGCCACCATAGTGGAACCGGCTGCCATCGCTAACACTCTGGGTGCTGCCTTTGAGGCCGTATCCAGTTCAGACCATTATTCCGCCGGCTTTCGCTCTATCAAAGACCGGCTGGATTTCGACACCTTTAATTTTCGGTCTGCTCATAATGAGTGTTATAATGAACTTTTCACACTGAGGGAGCTGGAGCACGCTCTTAATTGCTCTAGGCACTCCGCTCCTGGCCCGGACGGCATTCATGTCCTGATGTTAAAGCACCTTTCAGCCGACAGTAAACTCTTTCTCTTACAGGTCTATAACCGTATTTGGCAAGACGGCATTTTTCCTTCCGTTTGGCGCGAAGCCACCATTGTCCCTATGCTTAAGCCTGGGAAGGATCGCCAACTACCTTCCAGCTACCGCCCTATCTCCCTCACCAGTTGCATTTGCAAGGTGATGGAGCGCATGATCAACGGGCGGTTGACATGGTGGCTTCAGTCTCAGAAACTTCTAGCGAACGCTCAGTGCGGGTTTCGTCGCTATCGCTCTACCGTCGACCATCTGGTGTCCTTGTCGACGCATATTATGAATGGATTTCTGAGAAAGTGTCAAACCGTGGCTGTATTTTTTGACCTGGAGAAAGCTTATGACACTTGTTGGAGGGGCGGCATTTTACGTACACTTCACGATTGGAATATCCGCGGTCGTCTTCCCATATTTCTTCGGGAGTTTATGACGGACCGCGTCTTTCGTGTACGTGTGGGCTCGGTTTTATCTCGTCGTTTTATTCAAGAGAACGGAGTACCGCAGGGCTCTGTACTCAGTGTCACACTTTTTGCGATTGCTATCAACCCCATTGTTGATTGTATTCCACCTGGCATTTCATCGTCCCTTTTTGTTGACGATTTCGCTATTTATTGTAGTTCACGGCGGACCTGTCTACTCGAACGCCGTCTCCAGAGCTGTATCGACCGTCTCTACGCCTGGAGTAACGCCAACGGCTTTAATTTCTCCGCCGAGAAATCCGTCTGCATCAACTTTTGGCGCCGGAAGTATTTCCCTCTGCCCTCTCTCCATCTTGGGCCAGGGATACTTCCGTTTGCAGACGAGGCGAAATTTTTGGGGTTGATTTTTGACAGGAAGTTGTGTTGGACCTCGCACGTTTCCTTTTTAAAAGCAAAGTGTGACCGTTCTCTTAATATTTTACGTGTTTTAAGTGGCACATCCTGGGGAGCTGATCGGACCGTCCTTCTTCGCCTTTATCGCTCTTTGGTCCGATCCAAGCTTGATTACGGGTGTATTGTTTATTCGTCGGCACGTCCATCTGTGTTACGTCGATTGAATGCCATTCACCATCGTGGCATAAGAGTCGCTACAGGGGCCTTTCCAACCTGCCCTGTACCCAGTCTGTACGCAGAAGCTGCAGAGCCTCCGCTGTCCTTCCGGCGTGAGATGCTTTTGTGCAGCTATGCTTGTCGACTCTCAAGCTTGCCTAACCACCCGTCCTTCGATGTATATTACGAGGATTCGCTTGACCGGCAATATTTAGTTAGCTCCTCTGCATTGCTCCCTCCAGGGGTTCGATTTCGACTGCTACTTCGGCATTTGGACGTTATGCCAGCGCCGGCCCTTACCCGAGGGGAAACGCACTTTCCTCCATGGTCGCGCGCTGAGGCCCACATCCACCTTGGGCTAACGTCGATGCCGAAAAATGCGACCCCTGTTTCTGTTCTTAGATCCGCCTTTTTAGAACTACAGGCGCAGTTCGGGGACTGTCATTTTATATATACTGATGGGTCTAAGACTGATGTTGGAGTAGGATGTGCCTTTGTTTTTGGTGTACAGTGTTTTACTTTTCGTTTACCAGGACAATGTTCAATTTTTACCGCCGAACTTTTTAGCATTTATCAATCGGTTTTACACATCCAGCGGCACGACTTACGGCACTGTTTTATTTGTACGGACTCTCTGAGTGCCCTTCAGGCTATTCATGCGCTGTACCATTACCACCCACTCGTACAGCGCATACATGACCTGCTCCACTCGCTTGGTGTCTCTGGCATCAGCGTGTCCGTCGTGTGGATTCCAGGTCATGTGGGCATCTCAGGTAATGAGTCTGCCGACGCCGCTGCGAAATCGGCGATTTTATTACCCAGATTTTTTACCTCTGTTGTTTCCTCGTCAGATTCGTGTGTTGTTTTACGTCGCCTTTTTTTTTTTTTTTTTTTTTTTCCGTGGGGGGAAAAATGCATTATTGCATTCAACCCCCAGCCAGTGTGCAATGGCTAGGGGGATATGTGGGGCTCGCCGCTCGGAAGCGGAATACCCACTAAAAAACCCTACCACGTGTTAATCGTGTAATGCTGTGTATGATCGTGCATTCATGCTTGCATGCTTTAGTCGGGTCCCGCATAGCACCCCGGTTAGTAAGTGAATAGCTACTTAGCTGACATGCATTGCATGCGAGCGCGTTAAGTGTTACTTCCTGGTATTGCCCATGAAACCTGAGCAATACCAGTGGGTTATATGCGTCTTATCTTATGTTGTTATATATGCTTAATTTATGCTTAAGGTTTAATTTGTGTGTTGTTTGCAGGGAGACCTGCGTGTCATGCGGTTTAACTTTAACTTACTGCTAAGTTAGTTGTATATAGAGCTAATTCTATGCATTATTGAATGATTGAGTAGTTGCGTCCTGTGCTGTCCTTTCCAGGGAGTTCCTGTTCGTCATGTGGGCGCACAGGCGTCTGTCTTTGCATCCGGCCTTCTAGGTCCTTCGTTGTACTCGTTGTCCTGATGGTCGCCTATGTCGACTATGTGAACGACTCCATAATGCAGTGGCCCGTCTTTCACTGCCCACGTCGTTCACTTTGGGAGGCCCCTCCTCCCGGGCCGCCTCAGCGGTTGCTGAGGGCTTGGGGGCACTGCAACGGGCTGGTCTGAAACAAGGAAGAAGAAGAATAAAAGATTAATGTTGGGTGTTTAGAGGGGAGTAGTCCTTTGTTGGTGTCTTTGTCATGTTTGAATAAGATTGTCGAGGAAGTGTTGTATTTCTGCCGTGTAATCAATGGATAATGTTCTATCGAATAGTGATAGGGGTCTGTTGTGTTTGTTATTTTCTGTATCGTAGGTTCCTAATGTTGATATTAGTGGATTGTGATGGCGGTGTAATTTGTCGTACATATCGCATGTTAGTTTCTTAATGAACTCTTCAACTGTGTGCATTTTAAGCTCTTCATGGAGTAGATCGGATGGTGCTGTGTACGGTACTTTGGCTATCATACGCAGGATCTTGTTTTGAAATCTTTGTAATCTTTTAATGTAGGTTAAGGCGGCATATCCCCAAACTGGTGCAGCATAAGTGAATATTGGTCTTATTAAAGTTTTATATAGCGTAAGTCCCATGTTTAGATTTAATTGGGAATCAATGTTGATGAGTGGGTAGAGCCTGCCCAGTTGGGCATTGGCTTTTCCCCGTATCTGCTGTATATGCTTCTTCCATGTTAGGCCTTGGTCCATTTTTAGCCCTAACCAGGTTACCGTGTCATTCCACTCAATGTTGTCTCCAAATATGGTGAGCGGCGGTAGCTGGTGTTTGGGAAATCTGTGGTTAATACGCTTTGTGAATATGATGGCTTGTGTTTTTGGTGCATTTACCTTAATGCGCCATTTTGTAAGCGAATCCTCAAGATTATTGAGGGCGCTTTGTAGTCTTCGGTGTATAAATTCGGTTTTGCCAGATTGCGTCATTATTGCTGTGTCGTCAGCATAAATGTATAAGTTTGTGTTCGCGGTTTTCGGAATGTCGTTTATGTATATATTAAATAGCGTCGGCCCGAGCAGACTTCCTTGTGGGACTCCTGCTTTGATTGGCCGCTCCGTTGAGAGGTGATTGTTCACTCTAGATTGGAATTTTCTGTTGTTTAAGTAGTTTGCTATAAGTTTGATTAGCGAGTCGTGTATGTTTATAGTTTTGAGTTTCTTTAGTAGGCCCGCGTGCCATACTCTATCGAATGCTCGTTCGACGTCAAGCATTAGTGCACCTGTTGATTTGTTTATGTTGAAACCATAGGTGATGTTTTCGATTGCTCTACTTAATTGTAGTGTTGTCGAATGTTTGGCTCTGAACCCAAACTGTTCCGGAATTAGGATGTTTTGCTTGATTAGCTGTGTGTTGAGTCGCTTGAGAATTACTTTTTCTAGGAGTTTGCCTAATGTGCTCAGTAGACTAATTGGTCTGTAGTTGTGCGGGTTGGACAGATTTTTCCCCTTTTTGGGAAAGTGGGCCACTGTGGCCAGCTTCCATCTGTCCGGGAAGTTTCCGCTTGTTAGCACTTGATTGAATATTTTTGAGAGTAATTTTATGGCATCTTCCGGTAGATGCATGAGGACTGCTGTTGGGATGCTGTCCGGCCCTGGGGCCTTTCGTCTTGGGAGGTGACTAATTAGCCATTTGATTTCGCTTGGGCAGGTTTTTCGCAGTTGGTTGTGAGTAACCTGTTCTTTGTAGCTGACGGTTTCAGTTTCCGTTGCTACAGTGAAGTGTGGGCACGATGGGGTGGGGTTCGGTGTTAGCGTTTGCTGAAGTGCATCGGCTAGTGTGTTCGCTTTTTGTTGGTCGGTTGACGATATTGTTTGATTGTAGTGTAGGGGTGGGATTTGCGTTTTGTCGCGTGTTAAGCATCGGGCTATTCTCCACACAGAGTCTCGTTCGTAGTTGAGGTTCTCGAGTGTGTGTTGCCATTGCTGGGAGATGAAATTTGTTGTTCTTTCTCTAACTAGAGCGTTTAGTTGTCTAAAGTATTCTTGGTCCGCAATGTGTCGAGATTTCTGCCATTTTCGCCTAGCTCTGTTTCTTTCTTCTGCTAGCATGTGTATGTCTTGTGGCAGTGGCGGTTGGGTTGATCGCGGTTTACATAACGGTACCGCCGCGGTGGTTGCGGTTTTGATGGCTTGTTCGAATTTGATTACGGCCGCATTTACGTTTTCAGTAGTGTTTAGTTGGGTTGTGGGTAGGTTCTGGTTTACGATCGTCGCAAATGTTTCCCAGTCCGCTTTGTTGTAGTTGCGGCGCTGAACTGGTGGATCTTGGGCTGCTGAGCCTTCGAGGGTTATTAATACTGGCACATGATCGGAGGACAGCTCGTTTTTAACCTGTAAGCCAATCCTGCGAGTCAGGTTGCGTGTTATTGCTATGTCCAGTATTTCTGATCGTTGATTTCTGCTGAAGGGGATGTATGTGTGTTCTGTAGGAGTATGAATTATGTAATCCGTGTTGTTTTCAAGATTAAGGAGAGCCCTACCTTCGGGATTGGTTTCATTGCAGTCCCAAATTTGGTGTTTTGCATTTAGATCGCCAGCTATTATTGCTCTCTGGTTTAATTGCATGAGTGCGTTCAGGTCCGCTGTATTTAGTACACCTGGGGGGGCATATGCCGCCGTCACTAATACGCGATTGTTATCTAATGTGATGTAGATACTAGTTGCTTCTAATGTTTGAAGTTGAGGTTGTGGCGCTAGGTCGTGAGTTATGCCTTGCTTTATTATTAAAGCAGTTCCTCCTCCGCGTCTATTTCTATCGTTACGGTGCGTGGTGTAACCTTGAATGTTGAATCTATCTTTGTCGCTTAAGTGTGTTTCGGTTATTAGGGCAATGTGAGTGTTATTTCGTACAAGAAAGTCTTTGAGTTCAGTCTTGCGTCTTCGCAGTCCACGCGCGTTCCAGGTTATGAGGTTTAGGATTGATGGTGTAATATTCATAGGAAGCCTGGAGTGGTAAGGAGTTGGAAAAAGTCACGGTAAGTTGCCAGGATACTTCGGGTCTCCGACTCCTCCGAATAGGCGAGTAGTTCTATGATGTGGGCGCAGGTGTCCCTGATGTGCGCGTCGCTCCATCTTTTTGCCATGCTTCTGCCGTACATCTGTCGCTGGTGTTCCAGTCGAGGGTCGTCGATGGGTTCCGGTCCTGTAGGTCGTGCATGTCTTGTAGGTTGCTCCCTCGCTGGGTGACGTGGCCTACCTGGTGGTTGGCTAGGCCTCTGAGCCTGGGTCTGACTCTCCCGTACAGGAGCTTCCGCCCGCCTCTCAGCCACACCAGGGGCAGGTTGCACGCGCGCCGGTGGGTCTCCTCGGACACGGCGCTCACTCGGCCGCTCTCCCGCACGTCCACCCGTCCCCATGAGGTTGCGCGCCGCCGCAACTTGCCTCTTGTACTCGGGACAAGCCCGGTACCTGGCCCCGTGGCCGACACAGAGGCAAAGGGCGCACTTCCTCTGGGGAGGGGGAACAGTGCAGGTCCGCGAGTCGTGCGAGCCCGTGCATTTGGAGCACACCACCTCGCTCGCCGTGCACCTGTCCTGTGTGTGACGGAGCTGCTGGCATCTGCTGCACTGCACCGGGATGACCGGCCGTCGGTACAGCTCCACCTTCACTCGAAAGTGGAGCATATACTCGATCAGCCGTAGCCGATCCAGGTCATCCGCTGTCGCCAGGTCCACCAGGTAAAACGGAAGAGGTGTTCGGGCCTGGTCGTAACGCCGGAGCTGCGAGACACGCAGCACTGAAAAGTGCGCCGCCTGCAGCTCAGCCTTAATTGCCTCTTCCGCGCCGTCATAGTATACGTGCTTAACCACGGCACGGAAGGTCTGCGTCTGGTTGGTCCTCGTTAGCTGGAACTGTACCCTGCGTTCCCGCAGAAAGCTTGTCATGAGCGCGTAGTCCCCGGCGGACCTGGTGCGCACCAGGAAGTCCCGCGAAAGCGGGGCCCTAGACACGACATAGCCCTCATTGGGATGCAGGGCGTCGAAGTCTCGGAGCGTCTGAAACAGAGAGACATGGTGCTTCGAGACATAGATGGGAGCCTGGAGTCGGGAGGATAGGGCTTGGGCATAAGAGATTGGAGGTCGGGTGGGGGCTGGGTTGGGGGTTGGATCGGGATGGGAAGAAGAGGGTAGGATGGGCAGGAAACCAGGAGGGGGGGAAATGGGATGGGCAAGAAGGGCAGGAATAGGAGAGGACGGGCCGGGAATAGGGGAGACGGGACGAGGGGGTGGAGTGGGCTGGGGGGCACAGGAGCGGACGGACGAGGACGAGGAAGAACGGGAAGCAGGGAGTGGAGAGTCGAGGGCAGCCGGGGTGACGGACAGGCATGGAATCGCAGCCGAGCTGTTATCCATACCAGCAGGGTTAGGGGTAGAGCCAGGAGAGGGACCAGAAGAGCGGGGAGTGGATGCAGAGGATCGAGGAGTAGGAGCAGAGGAGCGAGGAGTGGGAGCAGAGGAGCGAGGAGTAGGAGCAGAGGAGCGGGGAGTGGGTGCAGAGGATCGAGGAGTGGGAGCAGAGGAGCGAGGAGTGGGAGCAGAGGAGCGAGGAGTGTGTGCAGTGGATCGAGAAGTGGGTGCAGAAGATCGAGGAGTGGGTGCAGAAGGAACAGCAGAAGCACCAAACTGAAGCTGGGTCTTGGCAACCGCTTGCCTAGTGACCCGCAACTCCGACGGGGAGCCCTTCATGGTCTTTCGCTGCTTGGTCATGGAGAGAGATGGGAGGATGGTACAAGTCGCCGCATCCTCTCGCGCTGGCGCGATGAGTGGACGGCCCTCCGGGGGAACAAGTTGCGGGAGGTTAAACCTTTCCCGTTGATCTGGGGTACCTCTTCTCGTTCTTGTCGTCGGGAGGAGGTAATTTTAGCTCGTCTGCGGATTGGACATTGTGTTTTTAGTCATAGGTATTTGCTCAGTGGTGACCCCGCACCACTCTGTGGGCAGTGTGACGTGCCGTTTACGGTGCGTCACATTTTAACAGAATGTCAGGTTTTAGCTGCATTGCGTGTTCGTGTGGGTCTGCCTGTTGGCCTAGCCAGCGTTTTGGCAGACGACACGCATGCTGTGGAATGTGTTTTACGTTTTATTCATGACAGTGCTTTTAATCTGCGCATTTAATGCGTTGGGCGTCTGGTAGCTTCGTACTTTTATCCTGTCCGTTTTTATGGGAACTCTTATCCCCAGTGGACATATGGCGCTCATGTCCCTCGCATTCTACAGTTCCTGACACGTTTTAATCGTTTATTGCCTATGCTTTTAGTGTGTTGGTTTTTTCAGATATTTGTATTGTTCTTGTTGTTATTGATTTTATTGTTGTTATTGATTTTATTGTTATTGATTTTATTGTTGTTATTGTTATTATTGTTGTTATTGTTATTATTCTTGTTATTGTTATTTTTAGCCTTTTGGACATTGCGGGTTTACGTCCCGTTTTTTAATTATGCGGTTGTTTTACCTGTCTTTTATATTTTGACTTTATATTTTATACCTTGTAAGGGCGCTGATGACCTCAGCAGTTTAGCGCCCTTAAGCCGCATATCATCATCATCATCGTTGCCACCTTTTTTTCAAGCTTTCTTTGGTAATGTAACCCAAGCTTTCCGCGTGTGTGTTGTTTCAGATCGGGCCCCTTGCTTGTAACCAGCTGTTTACTTCTGATTTGACTTCATCGTGGATGTAATGCTGTATATCAAAGGAAAACTTGTCTCGTAGACTTCTTTTCCTTCATGAGATTGAAGAATACATCAAACTCGCAAACGTAATTGTCAATCAAACTGAATTAACTTTCCAAACGATAACATACAAGCAAAATTTTGATGTAATGATGGAAAACCGGTTATTGATTTTTCTGGCCGACTGTTTTATGACCTTCTTTGACACTCAGATCACCACTGCTTTCCGCCCATATTTTCAAGGAAAGGATCCCATTGATGATATCCTCAGAAACATTAATAAGCTTGAATTTGGTATATACAGGAAAGATACACATAAAGACAATCACATAAAAGGAAACAGTTTCAACCACATGCATGCCATCATAAACAGCCAACTGCACAGATTACTCAACATCCCACTAAATGAAACAGAACACAAGAAGGAATTAAAATAAATAGAAACAACGACAGAGAAGAACCTTTTTGACTAGCCATTAGTACATAAGAAATCACAGGAGTTAAAAAATGAGAAACAAAAACCATACACGGCCACTCTAACAGCAGGAAAAGAAAAGAAAAGTTTCAAAAACTTCACTTACCACCCAAAGTTCATGAAAAAATTCCAAAAGTACCTCCAAGGATATACCTCAGTATTAGCCCCACAAAACAGGCACAGTTTAAAAAACTTAATAAAATCCAATACATCTGATGTAACACGTTCTTCAAAGAAACCAGGAATTTATAAAATTTCCTATAAAGATTGCGAGAAAATATACAAAAGCAAAAAAGGAACACGAAAACCCGTCTCAAGGAGCACTTTAGGCTCAGCTTCAGCACTAGCACACAATTTTTGGAACTCTGCCCACAACTTTGAAAACAGCATCCATCTTCTGAAACATCTACAAAGAGCAATAGAACTTGAAACCTGGGAGATTTTCTTGACAAAATATGAGTCAAGGGTAATGAATTTTGAAACCCCCGCCGAAGGCAACCCACTGCATAGATTCATCGGAGGTCCACTAGGAGAGCCTCAAGATTCCAGAGGAACACACATCTAAATTATTCCGGCAGTCGAATGTGACTGATAATGCAGACAATGTGTGTTAAACACGTTCTGTATATAAGTTAAAAGTTAGGGAAGCATTAAGTGTTAATTTTGACTCAATGTTACTTTAATAAACCACAAAATGGTTAGTAAGTGACAACCGTTTAAATAAATATTTTATATCAGGCCATTCTCTTCCAAAAATCTAATAGAAATTCTTTGAAATTTAAATATTTATAGTGCACAGTGTTTTCTTTCTCGTATTATTTTAATATTTCAATTGCTTAATGTGCTTAGAAGCAAATACATCTCTATGGAATATCGTACTTTGTCCACATTAAATTGAAATGAGTTTTATTTCAAGATGATCTTTAACCACTGAGATTCTTAGCGTCCCATTCTATATTGGGCGTGAAAGACTGGTCATTTTGCTCAGAGGCCTCTTTATCAGGCTTGAGGTTTTTTCATGAACCGTAAATCTACGACACGGGACCACCGGCTTTTCTTCCGTTCCGAAGGAAGCCATGCTAAAGATTTTTACGCCAGAAAGAATCCATCGCCCTCGGCCAGGTTTGAACCCATTACCTCGGGAACTAGAGGCTATCACGGTAACCGCTTCACCACGGAGGAGACGTTCTGTTTATAACCACATAGTGCAACCTTTACTTAAGTATCTACCACGCAAAGCTATAGATCTCCTAATGCAAGTTACAGTTCTGTTTTGCAAGTAACATACTCCCCAACAGCATGGGCGCATGCTATTGTAATGATACCTAAACCCAACAAAAATTGCAATGATCCATTTAGCCATAAAGCAATTAATGTTCAACCATTGTTTTCAAAAATATTCGAGCGCCTGTTATTGCCCAGATTTCTCACATTTTTTGGAGCACTATCACGTAAAACCCAACTTAGATTTAGCAAATTTCACTCCTGCCTACAATAGCTCTACAAGGTTATAGACGAAGAACTGAGTTTTATGAAAACAAGAATATAGTTTAGGTCTATTTCTTGACACTGAAAAGCATTCAATAAACTTTAGCGTGATGGTCTTCTATTCAGCATTAGAAAACACTTTTCTGACACACAGGTACTATTGCCTTATTCAACCATACCTCTACAAACGATAATATTCTGTAGTCTCCCATCAGACCTATCAATACAAGATTACCTCAGGGAAGCATACTGGGACCTTTTCTATATCTAATATACACCGATGCTTTATGCAAAACCGACGATCTACACATTCACCAATTTGCAGACGATATGTGTTATATACAGAGGCCCCACAGGCGAAGACGTTATAACACATTCACGAATAATCTATTTGAAATAGAATATGGAGCAACAAATGAAAAACTGTTATGAACCCAAGAAAGTCACCTGCTGTCACTTTCACCTATCTTAGGAAATAACATGCTCGTACTATATTCCTGAACAACACAGCCATACCACAGACCACGCTACATACCTTGGTCTCATCCTCCACATATGTTTGACACGGAGGAAGCATATTGATCACACTCTATAACAATTACGAATTAGACTTCGATAGCTAAAAGCCTCTACTGCATAAAAACTCATCCCTCTCCATTTCCAACAATAGACGTTTTTACACAATGGTTCTTTAACCAATATGGTAATATGCATACTGATTATGCGGTTGCGCCTCAAGCACCCAAATCAAGCTTATTCAGACGTTCCAGAACCGGATGTTGAGGATTATCACCAGTGCACCTGTAAATAACAAATGAAGAATCTCCATCTGAATGTGAATATAGCAGAGGTAACCACAATTCTCCACTCATCCTTTAATACTTATATTCAACGATCTCAATGCATCCTAAGTCCTTACTCAATGGCTTAATAACAATAGGTAACATATAGAAATCCTTAAAAATGAATAATAAATTTACTGATCGATATCTAATAGATGAACTACCTACATTTACAAATGCTTCCAGCAGCAGGTTTAATATTTATTGCATTGAATTCATCATAAGAATCACAGTTCCGCCTCGAGAAAAAGCTCACACCGACTTACTGTTTTGTTTTTGTTTTATTTTTAAGCTCCTTTGTTTTACCCAGTTTATATTACTGTGTTTTTAGTGTTCGTTACCGGTTATTACTGAAAGTACACGACACACTCGTGGCGGGGTCGAACCCGCCACACTCAGCTTGGCAGAGCGCCGTAGCTGTACACTCCAGCGACCACGACTACGAGTGTCGGCAAACCTAGTGACAGATGGAGGAGCGACAATTGAACACGCTCCATCACAATGTAAATATGACTATGTTAACAAAATTGTGGTATCTACAATGTACAAAAATTTTACTAAAGAATAGTAATAACAATAACAATAATAATTACAATACTTAAAGCATAGAGTAAAAGTTAAATTACTTTGTTAATGCAATTAGTATTTCGGTTTGATATTTAGAAGGTGCGTTTGTTGTAAATTGACTTTTAGCCATTTAAGTACTTTTGAAAAATAGTGCTTGAGCTTTTTTCGTTTGAACTTTCATCGTTCTTCAAATGCACCTTTTTGTACAATAGTAGTAATGGATCAAAGTTTTGAAAAGGTTATGTGTTTGGAAAAATATTTATCTCAGACATGAAATATTTATCTCACTTTCTTGTTCACACCTAGAAAAGAAATAATGATTTGATGATGATAATCACATTAATAATATTTTTACACAAAATAACTCATTTTTGTTTCTTTCAAATTTGGGATATTTTACTTAAAATTGGGACTTTCAGCATCTTCGGGTTAGCAACAGCTTAAGTATCTGGGAAGTTTTGACTACTCACGGCGATTAAGATTGAAGTCAGAGAGGTGATGTAAAATGGTGGATGTTAATTATGTGTATTGTTCCGAATTTCAATTCCAATATTCTGTAACAAATTACCTAGAAAGACAGATCCTTACGAGTAATTTATTTATTGGATTTTGTTGATAGATTTTTGAAGTGAATATTTGGTATACCTTCATTTAAAATAGCGTTAGTGACTCTACAGGTAATTGCAGTTTGAATAGAACTTGAATGTATCCTTGCAATGAATCTGTTAATTCAGGAGAATATTGCTACTTGGGCTTACATCTTTGTTTTAGTCGGTACCTAAACGCTAATCGACGAGTGTTATAATGGATGAATGTCAAGAGTGGTTTCTTAATGTGGGTTGTGCTACAACCGTATAATTGCTTTTGCTTTAATGTAAATAACTAAGCGATTTATGTGTACATTTCGGTTTCGTTCAGACCTGATTTTGGCTGAAATTACCTACTTGCAGCGGTACTTAGTAATTCTAAACAGGTACAAAAATACTTTCGGAGTGGATGTTGGGAAATGCCGGACGATACCAACTGTAAAGCAGAAAAAACGGAGAAGCTTTAAGGTACATAATAGCTGGTACAGTTGAGGAATTTATAGAAAAGTTTCGCTGCTGTACTAGGAAGTCCCGAAACAGTAAATGTAGTACAACTAAATAAGGGCAAACTTCCTTATTGGAATATATGTTACTTGTATGGGCAATTATGCTACTTTTGTATCCCGTTGAAGTAGCTTAAATTAGCTAAAGAATACCTTGTGAGTGAGTTTAGAAGTAGATGTGATCTGTTCAATAGCTTGTGACCACCTGCCCGCCCCTCGACGGTGTTTTACTTATATAGGCGAATCGCGTATGAAACAAAACAAACGTAGCCATTTTTTCGTTGAAGAAGATGTATAGTGGGAAGTGCCAACCTAAATGAAAATCCACCAGAAATGCGATGTGCTGTTGTTAGTAGTGTTTTTTCTTCTTGTTTTTCTTCGTGTGTTATTCCCGCTGAGAAAGCTTAACGCATTCAAAGACTGGCTGCACCATGCACTAATTGAAAGCAGCAAAAGAATATGCACCGAAGTTTTAAGTTTGTAATAGTTTTTCCCAAAGTATATTTTATTAGGAGATTATTTCCATTGTAATAACAGTGTAATAAAGAAGTTGCTTTACCGTAACAGTGGTAGATAGTTAACGCAAGCTTACATAAAAAAAACCCTAACCTAAGGCTAACCTTCCCTGAATTCAGAAACGTAAGCTTATATAAAAAGAAGTAATCCTAACCAAACTTCCCGTGAACCAGAAACGTAAGCTTAGGAACGCACACGAGCTTTGCTCACATGCTTTAATGTAACCACTGGTAACTAATTAAAACAAGCTTATATAAAAAGAAACTAAACCTAACCCTACCTCCGTGAACCAGAAACGTAAGCTTAGCTACGCATGCTCGCGTGCTAGATGTAACCACTGGTAACAAATTTAAACAAGGTAATGTATATAAAGGTAAATCAGAAGCCTAAGCTTATATTAAAACAAAAGTAACCTAAACTTCCGTGAATTCAGAAACGTAAGGTTTCCGTGAATTCATAAACCTAAGGTTATATAATATCCCTCGGCTATGCTCTGTGGTCATACTCGCGGTGCTTTGGTGGCATAAATTATTCATATATTGGCAGTATTGTGCTAGTCAAGCGTATGCCATAGTGACATCTGTTTAGCTAGTGTTTTGCATAGAGTGACATCTGTTGGAAATATACATCATCGTCATCACTGTGCAGGACACAACTAGAGCATAATGTCGCATGTATATAGTGATTTCTCCCTTAATCCGATATGGAAGAACGGCCGGGTTTTTTTATATAAACTTTATAGGTTAAATTTATTTTTTGGGTTTCTGGTTCCTAGGAGCGATAGGTTAAGTTTAGTTTTCTCCTAAGAATATGAAATTTGGCTTGTGATTCCTGAGAGAGATAGGATAGATTAAGTCATTTTACGTGACTCGTTTTCACATGATTTGCAATAAGTTGCTGCTCCATGGAGTATAGTGTGTTTCATTAATGGTTCCGCTAATTCATCTTCTTTCTCCCAAAATCTGCAGTAAACCTGAACATTTGGTACTCGCAGTCATCACCATCCATTTTGTTGCTCTCAATCTCAGCGTAAGATCATTCACCCTTTGCTACATTTTGCTGTGTTTTCTAACCCCATTCCGATACATATCTGTATGTTCGCTCCATTAAGTTTTGCCTTATTCATTTGGCAGAACTACATCGAAATGTTACCAGATTCATCTGTATAAGGAACACAATTTTCCGTGTTGGGTGGGAACATGTTCCATTAACTGAGGCAATGTCTATTATGAATTGATTCAATAAATATTAGCATCTTAGATCCTTCTTTATGTATATAGAATTTTGTCCCTTGTTCTTAAATGTCTGAAACTTTGAGGCAGTTTATTTTAAAATGCGGTAATTCAGTGCAGTGACTCTTATTGACTTAAGGTGACTGCATGCAGCTCGTTATTGATGTGCCAACATGACAACTGTGTATTTGCTGCATACTAGGCACTACCCATGTAATATTTAATATCACTAGACATTAAACGAGTATAGAACACACAAATATTATGTTGAAATGTGCCTGTTATTTTAAATGCACATTTCAAATAGGAGAACAAGCTGGTAAACCAATGGATGTCACATGCAATGAATATATGCGTCAAATAAGTAATGTGTGTTCTCTGTTTGCACAAATGTGCCCAAAGATGTGTATAAGCACATAAATATGTGCAGATTGTTTGTGGATATACAAAAATGAAGAGCAACAATGCTGTGAAACAAAACACATAGATCGAGCCAAACATAAATAGTGTTTAAAGCAAAGCATATGTAAACTGCAGTATAAATATGCATGAAATTAATGGGAAAAGCTAGAAGTATATATTAAGTTTGGCAAGGAATATTGAAACAATTTCAATTTTTCCTGTTGTTTTCAATTTGATACCAAGGTTTCACAAAAATACATATTTTGAGTCTTGCTGAATTAAAAGAAGAACATTTTACGTATTCTACCATGTACCTAGTAGATAGTGAAGGTATTGCATTCCACCAAAAAATTTGGTATTAGGAGTTTATTGGAAATATATGTTTTGTGTCCTGCTTAATTAAAAGAAGAACATTTTACTTATTCTACTATGTACCTAGTAGATAGTGAAGGTATGGCATTCAACCGAAAAATTTGGTATGAGGAGTTCATTGGAAATATATGTTTTGACTCTTGCTGAATTAAAAGAACAACGTTTTACTTATTCTACCATGTACCTAGTAGATAGTGAAGGTATTGCATTCCACTGAAAAATTTGGTATTAGGAGTTTATTGGAAATATATGTTTTGAGTTCTTCTGAATTAAAAGACGAACATTTTACTTATTCTACCATGTACCTAGTAGATAGTGAAGGTATTGCATTCCACTGAAAAATATGGTATTAGGAGTTTATTGAAAATATATGTTTTGAGTTCTTTTGAATTAAAAGAAGAACATTTTACTTATTCTACCATGTACCTAGTAGATAGTGAAGGTATTGCATTCCACCGAAAAATTTGGTATTAGGAGTTCATTGGAAATATATGTTTTGAGTCTTGCTGAATTAAAAGAACATTTTACTTATTCTACCATGTACCTAGTAGATAGTGAAGGTATTGCATTCCACTCCAAAACTTGGTATTAGGAGTTCATTGGAAATATATGTTATGAGTTCTTCTGAATTAAAAGAAGAACATTTTACTTATTCTACCATATACATAGTAGATAGTGAAGGTATGGCATTCCACCAAAAACTTGGTATTAGGAGTTTATTGGAAATATATGTTTTGAGTTCTTCTGAATTAAAAGAAGAACATTTTACTTATTCTACCATGTACTAGTAGATAGTGAAGGTATTGCATTCCACTCAAAAATTTGGTATTAGGAGTTTATTGGAAATATATGTTTTGAGTTCTTCTGAATTAAAAGAAGAACATTTTACTTATTCTACCATGTACTAGTAGATAGTGAAGGTATTGCATTCCACTCAAAAACTTGGTATTAGGAGTTTATTGGAAATATATGTTTTGAGTTCTTCTGAATTAAAAGAAGAACATTTTACTTATTCTACCATGTACTAGTAGATAGTGAAGGTATTGCATTCCACTTAAAAACTTGGTATTAGGAGTTTATTGGAAATATATGTTTTGAGTTCTTCTGAATTAAAAGAAGAACATTTTACTTATTCTACCATGTACTAGTAGATAGTGAAGGTATTGCATTCCACTCAAAAACTTGGTATTAGGAGTTTATTGGAAATATATGTTTTGAGTTCTTCTGAATTAAAAGAAGAACATTTTACTTATTCTACCATGTACCTCGTAGGTAGTGAAGGTATTACATTCCACTCAAAAACTTGGTATTAGGAGTTTATTGGAAATATATGTTTTGAGTTCTTTTGAATTAAAAGAAGAACATTTTACTTATTCTACCATGTACCTAGTAGATAGTGAAGGAATTGCGTTCCACTGAAAAATATGGTATTAGGAGTTTACTGGAAATACATGTTTTAAGGCAGCCTAAATCCAAAAAAAAAGCATTTTTAGTTTCTCTACTGTGTACCTCGTAGGTAGTGAAGGTATTACATTCCATCTAAGAATTTAATATTGAGATTTCACTGGAAATACATGATTTGAAGCACCGTAAAAACAAAATAAAGCATTTTTAGAAAAAGATCCATGTTTGCGTCTGTGAAAGCATAACTTAAAAATGAAAAGTCGGATAAGCATCAAATTTGGTGTTTGAGTTCATTACCCTCCAAGGATGCCAAACGAAATTTTTTAAGAAAATATCCCCATCCCAAACTTTACTTTACATGATAAAACTTCCAAAAATGTTTGTTTTCTAAAAAATGCTTGCAGTGATTTTTATTAAAATATAAACTGGTAAGCGCTAAATGATAGATGAAAAGTACCATACAAAAACTATAAATTCTTTAAAACACAATTTATTTCAATTAATTTTTTGTGGTACCTGGCATTTCTGGGATATCCGTCAATAAAGATTTGTTCTTTTCAATTATTGCCATTCTTTCTTTTTAAGTCCCGTCGATTTTCTATTGTTTCTTGCAATTGCATGCAAACAATATAGAATATTAAAGCCAGCACATTGCGTCTAGTTCTTAAACATTTTACTATTACTATTCCCTTTGTATCTATAATGAGATATGTAATGTAGCTACTTCTGCAAAGGTTTATTTGTACTAAAAAGTAGTACATAGAAAAATAACCTTTATTAAGAATAATTTGTATACTCAGTAATAAAAATAGTTATATGAATGTGTCAAATCAGTTTTTTTTTTTCTAAGGAGTCACACAAAAAGTAAAGATTTGTAGATAGGTGTGCCAAATCATTTTTATTTGGTCATCTGCCAATGAACTTTAAAATATTTCAATAGATGACATAACATTTTTGTTCAGCTCATTTACATCAGTACAAAGCTTTCAAAATTTGTTGCATAGTACAAAACTGCGTTAAACTAGTGTCGCAGTGTATGACCACTGGTGCAGAGAAAGAAGAAGGTGTGGATATTTTTCTTTGAGGAGATCAATCCTCAATGGTGATTTACGAAAGATTTTTTCTCATTTCACAATGGTTTAACCACATTGAGCTATAGGAGTCTGATACATTCACATAATCTGTGAATAGCATAAACTACACAAGTGACATGAATCATTTTTGGAAAAGTCACATAAAGGACTTGACCTGCTTTTATCATGTATGGTGTACCATCTGTGTGAAGGAGTAATACTTATCATATTTTATACATTTGGCCATATCATAAGCATAGTTTCATTGAGTATCCTCAAGATTGTTATATTATTTGATGCTGATAGTTCTTACACACCGTTAAATATGACTGCTCGCTAACTATTTTGTCATTTTTCAATACGACAACATTTCATATTTTTCTGAAACTTGAATCTTGGGTTTCATCAATGGTTACCCAAAGCTTTTCATTTTAACGTGTTGCCCTATTTTTTTTTTCAAAGTTTAATCATAGTACTTAGAAAGGTAGTTCTTTTTTAATGTTGATTTCTCAGGAGACTCAGTGTCGATATATTTAGTCCAAAAGTTCTTAAGTTGAACATTCTTCTTCTTTTGTGTGGGAATTCGGCTGCTACCAATGCTCTGCATAAATCTAAACAATACTGGGAACACTTTGATTGTCCTACATTTGAATAAGCCAGTTTGCATATAAATAATTGTCGTGAATTCACACGAGTTGCAGCAGCAATATGGTTATTTCCAAATTGAGTGACTTGTGAATGCTGAACTGTGCGAAGCTATGTTTGTAAAACAAAACTTTATTTTCCGTAGTAAGTATGTTTTTAAATTCGTCTACATATTGCTTAAGATGTGATTTAACACTTGTTCATAAGAACTGAAGAATGAACACATCATTCACCTACTTTACTGCAAGTGCTTAGTCTATGAAATATACAGATAGCAAATGGGGAATAACCAGGATGTCAGCAAGTTTGATAACATCCTAATCTATTCACCTTAGGCACCATTATATGGTGAAGATTCTCTGATTCGTGTAATGCAATACAAGTAAATGTAAATATATCGTATATATTTGTAAAAGAATAAATTAAAAGTTATGCATGATAAATAATAGCAAAACTAATAAATTAATAAACACTTATACATGGAATATTATATGAAAATATGTATTTAAATACTTTTTCATAAAAATTTATGTTTATGTGAAATAAAATTTTATATTTATGCTCATTATGAACATTTATTTAGGGTTTTCTCCTTTTTGTAGGCATTTATGTATTTGTAGAACAAATATTTATTTACATAAGAATCCTCTCCCTAATTATAATGTCCAGTTGTTGATTCATCCTTCCTCATCAATGTTAACTTAATTGCTCTTGTGTTCATACAGCAGTGGTTCTTTGTGTGTTTTTAGTGTAAAGTCTATCTTCATAACACTAATAGCATTTTGTTTTATTTGCAGGCTGTGAAATGGATACCAAAACAAAAGTTAAAGAAGAAATCGATCTTCTAGAAGAAGAGAGATCAATTGACAAAGACTTTTCAATCCCCAGTCCTGAAAGAATATTTGAGTGTGGTGCTACCACAAGTCAATATGACTTTAAAATGGACCACAAAATAAATATCAAAAAGGAAGTAGATACTTTGGAACCAGGCTTATCAAATGAGAGTGTGTGTTTTTCCACAGATATTGGAAATGAATTTAAGAATGATACTGTCACATATAGTGATTATGAATTGCATAATAATACAGAAACAAAAGAGTTTGATTTTGTTTCTGATACATGTTTTGAGAAAGAGGAGAAGTGTTTTTCTTTAGATCTTGTAAAGAAGATAAAGAAAGAGCTTATCACATTTGGTGAATTAAATGTTCAAGGAATGTCAATAGAAACAGAATGCCACTCAGAACCGTCGGATTCAAACATTTTATTGCAGAGTGAAAACAAGGTAAGTTGACCAGAATAGGTTATAGTTAACACTTTAAAACATTCTTTATAAAAACATTCTTTTTTATATAAGCTTAAGTTACTGAATTCACAGAAGGTTAGCCTTAGGTTAGGTTTTTTTTTATATAAGCTTAAGTTTCTGAATTCACAGAAGGTTAGCCTTAGGTTAGGTTTTTTTTTTTTATATATAAGTTTAAGTTACTGAATTCACAGAAGGTTAGCCTTAGGTTAGGTTTTTTTTTATATAAGCTTAAGTTACTGAATTCACAGAAGGTTAGCCTTAGGTTAGGTTTGTTTTTATATAAGCTTAAGTTACTGAATTCACAGAAGGTTAGCCTTAGGTTAGGTTTTTTTTTTTATATAAGCTTAAGTTACTGAATTCACAGAAGGTTAGCCTTAGGTTAGGTTTTTTTGTTTATATAAGCTTAAGTTACTGAATTCACAGAAGGTTAGCCTTAGGTTAGGTTTTTTTTTATATAAGCTTAAGTTTCTGAATTCACAGAAGGTTAACCTTAGGTTAGGTTTTTTTTATATAAGCTTAAGTTTCTGAATTCACAGAAGGTTAGCCTTAGGTTAGGTTTGTTTTTATATAAGCTTAAGTTTCTGAATTCAGGGAAGGTTAGCGTTAGGTTAGGTTTTTTTTATATAAGTTTATGTTTCTGTGTAATTTTGAAGGTTTAAAAGCTAGTAACAGTGATGTGTCACAATTTAAAATAAAGAGAGTTGAAGGTTGTTACACTACATCACTAAAATATTCTTACTTGAACGCGTTTTGGGAGACAGTTTGCTGCCATCGTCAGCATGTCCTCAACTCATGTCCTTGAGCATCAACATGTCCTTGTTGAGGACATGCTGACGATGGGAGCAAACTTTCTCCCAAAACGTGTTCAAGTAAGAACATTTTAGTGATGTGTAACAACCTTCATCTCTTTATTTTAAATTATGTTACTGTATTTCCGCCTGGAAAAACACTGTGACATGAATTGCAGTTACTTACTTCATTGATTATTTCATGCTGCACCAGTAATTCATTGCATTTGTGTGAGTGGCAATGTCAAATGAAGAAGAAGTAGTAATAACGCATCACTTATTTTGCTGATTTTTATTTTTTATTTAAGTCCATTAAGCATATGTATTAGCGGGAAGATGGCTATGTTTGTTGTGTTTATATCACAATTCTCCTATAAAAGCAAAACACCTAAAAGGGGCGGGCAGGTGGGCAGCAGCTATTGGTGAGATCACATCTATTGAAGAAAGAGTGAGTTGACTTAAGATACTCTTTGCTCCACTTACTACATATTACTTGCAGGACATGTTTCATGAGGCATTCTCCACATCTTCCGCTTCTATGCATTGACTGGCTTCGGGGTAGGATTCCGATTCCCTGGTGCCATCTGTTGACCAATTGATGAACTTAGTGATGAGATTTCTTCTTCGTGGTATTTCAAAGTTCATCAGTTGCTCTTGGAACTTTTTGGTGTATATTTTCTCCCACAAAGTTAATTTGGCGGTTTCTTGACGTACTTTAGTAATTTTGCTTACTTTTCTACTGTGTGGTTCTCTTTCCAAAAATGGTTCGCTACAGCAGACCTTTCCAAATCTGATGTTGTAGTAGTGTTCCTTTAGTCTGGTTCCAATGTTCCTCTTGGTGTTCCTTATGCATATTTTGTCACAATCTTTGCAGTTTATCTGATATATATACCTTGTTTCTTTTCATGTGAAATACTATTAGTAGTGCTAGATTTTAACATCTTTTGTAAGCTGAATTTACTGTATGGTGCCAGGGTTATCTTGTATTTCTTGAAAGTCTTCTGGAATTTGTGGAAGGCCCAAGGGTGGAAATGCAATCCTCTTGTATCTCCAAGATGTAGTAAGTGGAGCAAAGAGTATCTTAAGTCTGCTGACTCTTTCTTCAATATATTTGAATGCTTCTCTGTGTATAAGTTCCAATTTTTCAAGAAACTCTGAGATCACATCTACTTATTTCCTCACTCATAAGCTAATTTATTCCATTCCTTCTTACTTTTATCAGCGTTCTCAAAGGGGACCACCTAAGGTCAAAATAGCCGAATCTTGTTTAATTAGTTGTGTTAAATTTAATACCTACTTCGTTTTATGCAAAGTATTTATACTTGGTTATGTTAATTAACTGCCCAACTCAACCAAATTGCAGTATAAATGCCAGCTTTTTAAATAATATTATTTTTTGGTTTAAGATACATATAAGCTAGTATCAGTGATGGGAATTTGAAATTATGTAGAAAACTTCAGTTAGATTTGTTATATGTTTCAACTCCGATTCAAATTTTCTATATATAATTATTTGCATTTGTATTTGTACAACATTTTTAAGAGAACCTTCAATATGCCTAATATTTGTTGTAATTAAGAAATATTTTATTCTGTATACTGGAAAATAATTAAATTAATACTGCATGATTATCCAAATAATTTTTTCAAAATAAAACAGAAGTTACCTTGTTACAGCACAGGAAGCCGGACGACTTGGTATCAGCAGATTCATATAGGTAAGGTCTTACAATACGGAATGTTACAGCTTGACTTTGTAACTTTATTTCATCATTTTATATCCCATTATGCTTCCAAACTGTCCAAGTGATTAGATTAAAGCTAACTATAAAGATGTTGGTGATATCTGAGTTCCTATTACCAAGAATGAGAATTACAGTAGATCTCAGTTTTCTTCACCATACTTGCTGATTTCTTACAAAATTATGAGACGTGCGTGTAACGCTCAGCATGTGAGATACACTAAGCATTCAAAAGTTAATATCTCAGTACCAGTGACAGTGAATATGTCTTACTTTGGTTAACAGACAATAATTTCAATATCACAACTATTTCTGCTGCAACTGCTTACAGAAACCTGAATATTATATATAATGTGATAACAATGGTTGTTATGTATTTAATTTCTTTACTGTCAGTTTTAGTTATGGCAGACATGCTTTGAGAAATATTATGTAGCTTGCCCACTACAGAACCCTCTCTTCAGACCTGCTGATATGGATGGTGCATGCTTTGATGGGAAGCACCTGCCTTGACTTCTCTGTGCAGGTAGGGGAGCATTGAGAGAATTGCAGTGCTACATCTGAAAACTTAGGGATGCAGCTAATTGTATTTGCTGTTACTAATCAGGCCACTCCCTCTATTCCCTTGCTAATGGAAGTCATGTATGTACTTTACACAATATATTGGCTGCAGTGTGAAGATCCTGATTTACTCCAGCCTGTTCCTCGGTTAACTTTTAGGTGACTTCCTCCTTCACAAGACTCATATTACTCTTGTTTTACCAGAAAAACAATAACTCGTCCAATTAAACCTAACTGGTTAAAGCATGCTAAACTATAAGCTAAAAACAGTTGTAAAATGTCTGTTGCCAATATTAATTTGCAAATCACATAAAGCAACAGGCTTAATTTGGCATCATTATGCAATTTCAACACTTTTATTTTTTATGTTTATCTACACATTATTCCAGCATGTCAAGAAGATTTGAACCATCTTTGTAATACCTGTGAGAAGGATAACAATATAACAATTGGCCCTCATTAACATAGAAGAATTGATGGCATATCAAGAAGCTTAAGAATCCTCCTGAAAAGGAAGAAAAAGTAATGTTATTCCATAAGAATCCTTGTCATCTCAACAGACAACGAAGCTAATAATAAAATTAATTCTTCTTCCACACAAACCATGTGTAGGAAAGATTGGGAAGGCAGATTCAGACAACTGAAAAATTAATTGCCATAGAGGCTAAACTAATGAAACTCACACTTTAAGTACTTACAACATTGTAAGTCACCACTGGGGTATGTCATCTCAATACAATTTCAGATTCCTTGTGGTTTACTAGGAAAAATGTGAATCAGCAGGAGAATTTGATGTCCTTCCTACATGTTGCCATGGTAACTAGGTAGTTAGTGTAACCGGATAGAAACCAGGAGATACATGGTAGAAATACCAGCTATGACATTGAATTTTTCATTCATCTGTTTCCACCTTTACAAAGGTGCTTACTTACTTGAGCAGCAATGACATAACAGTTTCCTAATAAAGAAAGCGCGATGTTGGTGCTCTTGCAGTTGCTTCATTAAACAGTAGTAGTATAGTGCGTCATCAAGATCTACACATATACCTGCTTATACAGTGGAACTTGTGTGTTGCAGCTCCATTGTTTATAAGGAAAATATACCATGTATTATGTTTAATTGTTTTATTTCCCTTAAATGGACATGGACATTTTGGTTTTATTCTGCAATAGATGTTGATCCTAAGTAGAAAGTACTAGCATTTCAGAAAAGAGAGCTCTTCAACCAGTGGTGTATAGCAACAATGAAGAAGTGGTCAATGCACTGCACTAGTATAGTGATTATATTCTTTTATCCAGTCCTAGCAATAGCACCAAATCCACTATAGTGAAAAAGCAAAATAAGATTGAGAAAAGTTTCTTTTGTTTCACAGCATTTTTCATGCATGAAATGGCAATAAAAACATGAGTGTTTCAAGAAATAGCGTGTGTTATTCAATTGCAGGTATATAATGTTTTACCCAAAAGATTGTAAGAAGAAAAAAATCCTAAAATTTAAAAGACTTAACACTTGGAAGAAATGACATCTAAAAAAAACTCCTTATATTCTGCAAAAGAACAGATAAACAAAAACAAATTCATTGACCTGAAAGTGAGAAAAAGATGTGGCTAATAGAAACTGAAACTTTAATAATAAGAAAACCCTTGAGAACAAGTTTTGGTTACAACAGCTCACTTTTACTATTCCTGCTAATGGTGTCAATGTAGATAATTTCCAGCATTGTTGCTGACACGGGACTCTGCAATTGTTGACCAGACAATAACCACTGCACAAGTCCAAGTGAAACAAAGGAATACTGCTGATTATAGTAAGGTACTTTGGTCACTTTAAAGCAGCTAAAAAGAATAAAAAAATACTTTTGTGCGGACTGTGTGTCCACGTGTGACTACTTCAGAGTTAAGAATGTATACAAACTGAGCTGACCGATATCACACATGTTGCTGGTAGAGGGCGACTGTGTTGCTTGGTAGTAATACACCGAATTATTTCTACTGCTAATAACAGTGGTATATTCTGATTTAATACCTTTTATAAATGTTCCCTGCATAGGGTAAAGGTTTTCCTGTTTTTGCAGTTTAAGAATTTCTGAACTTAAAAATCATCGGATAAATTTAAACTTTAAGAATCAAATAATAGCGTTTCATGGAAATCTGTAAATATGTAAGTAATTTATGCAACATTCGAAGTATAATCCAGAATGAATTTCTAGGAGAGTATGTTTTTGCTTTTATGAACTGAACACCAGTATCCTCTCAGAGTTATTGATTAATAATGTCTACACTCGTTTCCCAAATTATTACTAATACTTTTTTCAATTTTTCAGGTTAATTGCAGATACAGCTTGTGAAACTGTTGGAGTAGAAGCTATGCACCAATCTGAAATAGCTAAAAGTGTTTACTCTCATAGATCTAAGAAGACCATACAGAATGACAAATCCGGTACTTTAGTATTGCATACAAAAGAGCAAAATCTGATTAGTGATTCTGGAATACAATGTGAACATTTTGAAAAACGAGTTTCTGGCAAATCAGCATTGAAATTGCATGATTTGATTCCTGAAGAAGAGAAAGTACACAACTTTGACATTGGCCAGCGAGGCTTGACTCGGCAACAAATATTGAAGAGAGACATGTTTATTCATGATGGTAAGAAACCAAAGGAATGTAATGTTTGCAACAAGAGCTTTACTGACCTACGCAGTTTGAGAACACACAGTTTCATTCATGGGGGTAAGAAACCACACAAATGTAATGTTTGCAATAAGAGCTTTACTGAGCTAGGGAGTTTAAAAAGGCACAGTTTGATTCATGAGGGTAAGAAACCACACAAATGTAATGTTTGCAGCAAGAGCTTTACTCGGTTAGGGAGTTTAAAAGCACACAGTTTGATTCATGAGGGTAAGAAACCACACGAATGTATTGTTTGCAGCAAGAGCTTTACTTGGCTAGGGGATCTGAAAAGACACAGTTTGATTCATGAGGGTAAGAAACCACACAAATGTAATGTTTGCGATAAGAGCTTTACTCAGCTAGGGAGTTTGAAAGCACACATTTTCATTCATGAGGGTAAGAAACCACACGAATGTATTGTTTGCAATAAGAGCTTTGCTGTAAGGCACAGCTTGAAAACACACAGTTTGATTCATGAGGGTATGAAACCACACAAATGTGATGTTTGCAATAAGAGCTTTTCTAGGCTAGAGACTTTGAAAGCACACAGTTTCATTCATGGAGGTAAGAAACCACACGAATGTAATGTTTGCAGCAAGAGCTTTACTCGGCTATCAGATTTGAAAAAGCACAGTTTGAATCATGAGGGTAAGAAACCATACAAATGTAATGTTTGCAATAAGAGCTTTACTTGGCCAGCGAATTTGAAAGCACACAGTTTGATTCATGAGGGTAAGAAACCACACAAATGTAATGTTTGCAATAAGAACTTTACTCAGCTGGGGAGTTTGAAAGCACACAGTTTGATTCATGAGGGTAAGAAACCACACAAATGTAATGTTTGCAATAAGAGCTTTACTCAGTTAGGGAGTTTGAAAGCACACATTTTCATTCATGAGGGTAAGAAACCACACGAATGTATTGTTTGCAATAAGAGCTTTACTCAGCTAGGGACTTTGAAAAAGCACAGTTTCATTCATGAGGGAAAACAAACTGCACAAATGTAATGTTTTCAATAAGAGCTTTACTCACCTATCAGTGGTAAAAGGACACAGTTTGATTCATGAGAGTAATAAAGCACATAAATGTAATGTTTACAATAAGAGATTTATTCAGCTAGGGAATATGAAAGAAAAGTTTTATTCATGCGGGTATGACTCTACACAAATGTAACGTTTGAACAGGAGCTTTACTGACCTAGGGAGTTTGGGTATACACAGTTTGACTCATGATGGAAAAAAACCACACAAAGGTAATCATTTACAATAACAGTTCTACTCAACTATTACATTTGAGAACTCTGTTTGATTCATGAGGTTAAAAAAACCACACTAACATAATTTTGCAATTACAGCTTTACTCAGCTAAGTGGTTGGAAAGCTTACAGTTTAATTTATGAGGGCAAAAAACCACAAAAGTGTAAAGTTTGCAGTAAGAACTTTAGTCAGCTAACATATTTGATGTGGTTTTGTTCATGATGGCAAAAACCACTTAAATGTATAAAATGTTTGCTTTTGGAATTATAACCACACAATAAAATTCATGAGGGTAGAAAAATCTCAGAAATTGTTGGAATAAAATCAGTTAACTATGATATTTGAAAACACAGTTTAATTGTTGAGAGTAAAATATCATTTAAATGTAAGATTTTCAATAAGAGCAGATTATTCAAATGACAAGGCTCTGCTTATTTAGTATAAAAGTACTCACAAGTGTGATGTTTACAGAAGAAATACATGCATACCTACATAATATGTATATATATATATATTCATGAGTGCAATATAAATGTAATGCTTGTAACAAAAAGTTTACTCTGCTATCAGAGAAGATTGCAGTTTAAACAAAACACGGAGTGGTGAAATTTTTTTATGTACAAGGTGTTTCATAATGTCTTAAACTATCAGTTTAGCTTAATTAACTGAAGGTATGCAGTGAATTTGCACATTCTTTATAGCAATGTCATTTTGGATGGAGAAATGCAGTTACTTAGCCATCAATCTGACCGGCTCTCTGAAATTTGTGGAGAAAGTCAGAGGCCTTCTACATGCACCTGGTGAAAAGTGTCACTGCCTTTAAATGAGAGCTCTTATAAAGATTGCATAAAATAGTGTTTAATACATACAATGGTGGAAACTTTTCAAACATAAGACCCAGCTAATATAATATTCAATTATAACATAATATGCATATTAATGTCTCAATAAGAGGAATATGACCAGAAGGTAAATATAATAAACATGTTTATTTAAAGGTGAGTCGGAATTGTTACACTAGTGTAACAATTCCGACTCACCTTTAAATAAATTCAATACACATCACTGTTTCTAGCTTCTTTTCATTACAATATCAACATAATAAACATGGCTTCAGAAAATGCATTTGAATTTGTAGATTGAGAAGCTAGCAATAGTGATGCGTCATAATATAAAATAAAGAGGTAATGTATAACAGAGCAAAGAATAAAAAGAGAATCAAAGACATGAGTACACTCATCTCAAAAGAACAAACTAGAACTTTCAAGAAATTCACATACCATCCATTACTTTTCTATAAATTTCAAAGCATCTTCAATAGGCACATCATCTAACCTATAAAAATGGTTACTCCATAAATAAATATACAAAATTGCAAACTAAAATATGTAGGTTGGAAGAAACAAAAGAAACATTAGAAAAATAAACCAAAAATGGGAAGAAAAGTCAGCAGTAGCTTGGTACTTTTGGAGGGAACAAACATTGCATCAACAGAGGTCCCAAATTACTTGGAAACATTACAGAAAAAGTAAACTTCCAGTCTCAGAAAACACCCATATCTGGAAAAACAAGAACCTTGCCTTAAACTCTGAAATCCAACCATGAGACATTTTGATGTAGAAGTTCATCCAACCACCATGAGAAGCAACCCGGCCGTCTACCTGGAACTGATGATGGGAGTGATTAGCTCAGGAGAGATGTCTTTGTTTTTCGATAAATGAGCAATGTAATTACAAGTTTGACTCGTTTATTTAAACATAGTTTTATATGAGGTATAATAGATTATATTAAAATATGTTTTTGTAGTATAAGTACCTTCTTTGGAATATAAGTTCAAAATATCCAAAACTGGAAATGTACTCAAAACTTCTGGAGTATAACAAATGAAAGAGTGATGCTTTGGAAACAAAGAAACATGTATTAGCATTCCAAATTATTTTATTATTTTAAAATTTAGGTCATAATGTCTGGAAGTTAATGTATAATTATTTATACACACCTTATGCACATAGCTTTTCATGATCTTTGTTGAGGTGAATGGAACACAATGTACTGTTCTGACACTCAACACTTGTTTGCTGACTCTTCCTGATTAATTGGAACAGTGTGTATGCTATTTCTTGTAGACAATTATTCCTATCTTAGGAAATTCACAATGGAACAGAAAAACTGTAAACAGCATCTCCATTGTTGACACTGATGTCAGCATCAATAAAATAATGCATCAGCTTCTCGTCATGAACGCCAGTAGTAAAAGAATATCACAAGAGTTGCCTTCCATTTTATAAACAAAGTGCACAACATACAATTGTAAACTGAGGTGCTGTTTACTATAGTCAAACCAAGGTACACCATTATAAAGCAAGCAGTGAAAGAAAAAAGGTGTGAATTCTGTCAGTATAGAATGTCACAAAAATTGTTTTACCATGAAGATTGTTGCAGGTTGACTTGATGGCCCTGACGCTCAGCAGGGTGGATGAGCGTAATCTGCTCGTATCTGGCAGTTTAATGGCTAGCAGGTGCTCTACACATGGCACTAGGAGGGTTAAAGTTGTTAGTCACAAATACAGTTTTCTGTAAGTTGAACAACTTATGTGATCTAGGAAATGAAACTATCACTGGAAATGTTTTGCTTAAAACGTATTGACAAATTTAATTATGTAAAAAACTAGTGCACTTCATTGTAATGCTAGCACCCTTTTATATAGTGGGAGTCTCTCCTCATGAAATCCTCTTATCATGTTAATTAATCTGTGTAACTAAGAATAAAATTAAAGTTGTGATAAGAGATTGTATTTCAATCAATATCTTTTATATAAGGAGCATTGTTTTAACTTCAGTTTTCCTTTGAGAATTTTTTTGCAGGAAGTTACAAGAATGTTACTCTGCAACAGCGATTCATAAATGAGGAAATCTGTACTGTAATTGTTATTCTCTTTGCAATGGTGTTTAATAAATACTTTTGGATATAATCACTGTAATTGAGAACACATAGTTCGATTCATGAGGGCAAAAAACCACGCAAATGTAAAGTCTGGAATAAGAGCTTTACACAGCTTCAACATTTAAAAATGCACAGTTTGATTCATGAGGGTAAGAAACAACACAAAAGTAATGATTGCAATAAGAGCTTTTCTCAGCTGTAAAATTTGAAAATGCACAGTTTGTTTCATGAGGGTGAGAAACAACACAAAAGTAATGTTTGCAATAAGAGTTTTTCTCAGTTGTAAAATTTGAAAATGCACAGTTTGTTTCATGAGGGTAAGAAACAACACAAAAGTAATGTTTGCAATAAGAGCTTTTCTCTGCTGTAAAATTTTAAAATGCACAGTTTAATTCATGAGGGTAAGAAACCACACAAAGGTAATGTTTGCAATAAGAACTTTACTCAGCTAGGGAATTTGAAAACACACAGTTTGATTCATGCCGTTAAAAAAAAACAAATGTAATGTTTACAATAAGAGCTTTATTCAGCTAGGGAATTTGAAAGAAACATTTTATTCATGAGGGTATGATACCACATAAATGTAATGTTTGCAATAAAAGCTTTACTCAGGATGTTTCAAATCTCAGTTTTATTTATGAGGTTAAAAAACTATAATAATATAATTTTGCAATTAAAGCTTTACTCAGCTAAGAGGTTTGAATGCTCACAGTTTCATTCATGAGGGAAGAAAGCATCACAAATGTAATGTTTGCGATACCTTTGCTTGGCCATCAGATTTACAATGACATAATTTGATTCATGGGGGTAAAAAAAACTGAAGGACTGTTATATTTGCAATGAGATCTGTACTCAGCTAAGAAGTTTTAAAGAGCACAAGTTTGATTCATGAGAGTGAAAAGCGCACAAATGTACAGGGTTACTCATAAGTCAATGTCGCATTTCTGAAGTTTGTTATGAAATAAGTACTTGACATGTTAGTGTCAATGATATGCCAAATGAAAGAAAATGTCTCAAAATTTGTTTGCTATACCTTACAAGTGTTCAATGTGTTTGCGTCTGTTTATACGGGAGACATTCAGGTGATAGTCCAATTCGGCCCACTCTCGCACCAGCATGGCACGGTCGAACGTTGTTATCGCTGCTGTAATGCGATCTCGGATGTCCTTCAAGTCAGCTGAAAGAGGTGGAAATCACATGATGATAAGTCCGGGGATCGGGGCGAACTCGAAACAATGCGTAGTCATTGCCAGCATTTGGTCCAATCCAACGTCGCGATAAGTTCTGCTTCAGGTACGCGCACACCAGTTGATGGAAGTGGGTTGGGGTCCCGTCCTGTTCGAAAACGATGTCACCTCCGTCAGTTGTGGTATAATTCATTTTTCTATCATGTCCAGATAAGTGATGTCAGTTATTGTGCATTCGGCAAAGAAACGGGGCCTGTATACCTTGTCCTTCGACAAGGCATACAACACGTTGATTTTTGGGGAGTCGCACAGATGCTTGACTGTGACATGTGGGTGTGGGTTCCCCAGATGTGCACGTGGCAGTTCACTTTTCCCAACAAGTGAAACATTGCTTCGTTGCTGTAGACTAGTGTGACATGTGGGTGTGGGTTCCCCAGATGTGCACGTGGCAGTTCACTTTTCCCAACAAGTGAAACATTGCTTCGTTGCTGAAGACTAGTGTGACATGTGGGTGTGGGTTCCCCAGATCTGCACGTGGCAGTTCACTTTTCCCAACAAGTGAAACGTTGCTTCATCGCTGAAGACTAGTGTGACATGTGGGTGTGGGTTCCCCAGATCTGCACGTGGCAGTTCACTTTTCCCAACAAGTGAAACGTTGCTTCGTTGCTGAAGACTAGTGTGACATGTGGGTGTGGGTTCCCCAGATGTGCACGTGGCGGTTCACTTTTCCCAACAAGTGAAACGTTGCTTCGTCGCTGAAGACTAGTGTGACACAAAACGCATCATTGTATGCCATTGCAGCCTACATGTCGATGGTAAATTGTGTGTGAACCTCCTTGTCACCAGCTGTGAGCACCTGCAGGAGTACCAGTTGTACGGTTTCACCTTCAGTTGCTTGCAAAGAATCTGCCACTCAGTCAACTGAGACATTCCCAGCTCCAAACTTGCACAATTTGTCAATTTCTGAGAGTTGCACGCAAACAACTCATTAACACCTGCAACAGTGGCCCCTGATGGTCCTGGCCTTCCGGGTCATTTGGGTGGACACAACCAGTGCACTCAAATGTTTCAAACCACCTCTTGATGGTCCTGCGATCTGACACATCCTTATGAAAGTCAGTGCGAAATCGCTGCTGAACAGGTACAGAAACCACTGTTTTGCAAATTGTATCATGCAAAGCACTGTCTCGTTACCTGTGAATGCCATTTTCTCCAGTCAACCGCATCACCACAACATGTGCACTTCACGTGACACATACTTGGAGAGTTTCTGTTTCCATACGTACATGATCTGGACTCATACATCATGCACAAGATGTTTTCCAAATGTGACACTGACTTATGAATAACCCTGTAATGCTTGCAGTAAGAGCTTGACTCAGCTAGGGAGTTTGAAAGTGCAGTTTGATCCATGAGGGCAAAAAGCCACAAAAGTGTAATGTTGCCAACAAAAGGTTTACTCTGCTATCAAACAAGATTGCAGTGTAAATACAAGGCTGAGTGGTGAAGGTTTTTTTATGTAGCAGGTGTTTCATAATGTCATAAACTATCAGTTTAGCTTATTTAACTGAAGATATGAAGTGAAGTTGTACATTTTTTTATAGTAATGTAATTTTAGTTGGGGAAATGCAGTCAATCTGATCGTCGCTCTGAATTTTGCTGTAAAAAGTCCGAGGACTTCCACATCCACCTGGTGTAATGAGCCACTGCATTTTAAGCGAGAATTAGCTGAAATGAAAAATTGTGTAAAAATTGCTGTTTATTACTTACAATGGTGAAAACCTTTCAAGCATAAGACCCAGGTAATATAATATTGTAATAATACATAGATATTAAGAGGAATATAACCATAAGGTAAATATAATAAAAGTTGCCTGAGAAAATGCATTTGAAAAAGACATAATAAATTTGAATTTGAAGATTGAGAAGCTAGTAACTGTGATATGTCATAATTTAAAATAAAGCAATAATGCATAAGAAAGTAAAGAGAGCAATGAATAAAAAGAGAATCGAAGACGTGAGTTCACTCATCCTAAGTGTAGAAAATGGAATTTTCAAGAAATTCATCAGTTTTCTATAAGTTTCAAAGGATCTTCAAAAGGCACATCATCTAGCCTATAAAAATGGTTACTCCATAAATAAATATACCAAATTGCAAATTAAAATGTGTACATTGTAAAAAAGTAAAAGAAACAAAACATTTGCAGACTATCTTATTGCTCATTTTCTTGTAGATGTAAGGGGAATATATATTTACAAGGGCAATATAGATATACGGTAGCCTTTAAGCACATACATATCTCTTAGTAGCTGGTTGCTAAGTGCAGCACCATTCCCTTTGCTACAGATTAATACTCTTTGCATATCCAAAACAAAAAAATTAATAACGAATTCCCATTTGAGAAAATAAGTATTGAAGAATGTAAGGGAATAACAAGCAATATCTCAAAAATGGTTCACTCAACAAAAAAAATGTAAATGACATAAATTATGTATTTTAACACAATCTACATTTTTTGTGTAGTAAAATTTTATCTATCTCTTATGGTTTACCAGTTATGCTAATAAATCGTTCACAATGCAGAATACTTTTGGAGACATTCCCCAGAAAATTCAAGATAAACATTTTATTTGGTCATGAAAATATCTTAAACGTATGATATTTTAATCAAAATCGTTAGAGCCATTTTTGACAAAATTAAAATTTTCGAAAAATCTTCCATGGAAAGGGTAATCTGGGGTGGGGGAATTTTCCTGAAAACTTTTCTGTCGCATCTCTGGAAGATACTGAACCTAAATACCAAGTTTGGTGTTTATCCGACTGTTCCTTTTTGAGTTATGCTGTTCACAGACAGACACACACACACACACGGACATGTTTCCAAAAATGCGTTTTTTTTGGATTCAGGGGGTCTCAAAACATGTATTTCCAGTGAAATCTCGGTATCGAATTTTTGGGTGGAATACAATACTTCCTCTACTTACTGTACGTAGTAGAGAAAATAAAAACGGGAGAAAAAGTCAGCATTAAATAAGAGTTGAAGCTTTCCTTGTGACGAATATGGTCTAGACGTTCTCGGGCTTCAAGTCAGGTGAAGTGATGTGGAGACATCCACGTTTCGGGAGCGTACATCTCTCCCATCTTCAGGATGCTGATTAATGTCAGCATTAGCTTGGAACTTTTGTAAGGAACCACATAGCATCAACAGAGATCCCAAATTACTTGGAAACATCACAGGCAATAGTGAACTTCCAGTCTGAGAAAACACGCGTATCTGGAAAAACAAGAACCATATCTTAAAGTTTAAATCCCAGCAGGAGACATTTTAATGTAGAAGTTCATCCAACCACCATGAGAAGCAACACCAGCAGTCGATGCGAGCGATTAGCTCTTGAAACATGTGTTCCTTTTTTCGATAAACGGGTGATGTAATTACAAATTTGACTCAAGTTTATGTAAATACAGTTTTATATATGGTATAATACAGGGCCGTATTTAAAGGGGGGTTTTAGGGTTCAAACCACCCCTGAAGCTTCTGACAGTTTTATTTATTTAAATTCATAGCAAACCAATATGGGAAAGTGTCGTTGGATAACATTAGGTCTATTGCTAGTAGCACATTTACAAGAAAGAGGGAAACTTAGTATCGTCGTCTTACATAGGTAAGGTGACCATACATTCCGGTTTTTGAAGCAGTCTCCATGTTTTGTGCTGTAAGGAGAAATGTGCTTATTCTGGTGAGTTTTTTCTTGTGTATATAATGTCTCCAAGCAATTTTCTTATCCATGTAACATCTATATACCGGGAGAGCCAAAAAAAATTCGAAGCGGCTGCGCATTGTTTTCCCTGTCCACGTACTCGGCTATCGTTGCCGTTTGCCGCTATCATAGTAAAGAACGGATGAAACCATAGAACTTTTTTAAAACTACTTTTAAAGGCTTTACTTACCAACTTTATGAAAGGAGATGCTCAAACTGGCCACCCTAGTTTTCCATATATTTTTGGCACTCTTTAGGGAACTATCCATCACTCGTCGTAGTTAAAGTTGAGAAATGCTGGCAATTTTCTGGCTGATATTTTGTTTTAATTCTTCCAGGGTGTTTGCGTTTGTCTTGTACACTATCTAAGCTGCCCAAGAGATAGAAATCGCAGTGGGTTAGATCGGGGGACCGAGGAGGCCACAAATCTCTACTAATAATTGTGTCCTCGAACGCACTTTCAATTGTTCTCATAGAAATATTGGCCGTATGAGCTGTTGCAGAGTCTTGTTGAAAAAAAGCAAAGTCATGCTCCCTGTCTGTTAATTCTCTGAAAACGGGGTAAAATTCTATTTACGTGTGCACGGGCTTCAGCTATCGACTCGATAAGAAAAATTCCATTTTTTACAAGAAAGTTGGTAAGTAACGCCTTTATAAGTGGTTTTAAAAATGTATGGTTTCATCTGTGCCTTTCTATGATAGCGGCAGACGGCAACGAGCGCTGAGGGTGCGGACGGGAAAAACACCGCGCAGCCGGTTCATAGTCTTTTGGCTCTCTCTGTACTAAGGTGTAGGTACAAGGTAATTGTGTGGGGTAGTGTTAAGTTTAGATGTACTTACGGAAAACCCTCCCCGAAATTTTCTTCTGGGTACGGGTATGGTATAATACAATAGGTTTTTGTAGTATAAATACTTTCTTTGGAATATAAGGTTTTTAAAAAAACTCCACAACTGAAAATACACTCAAAAGTTATGGAGTATAGCAAATGAAGAGTGAACATGTATTAGCGTTCCAAATTATTTTATTGTTTTAAAATTTAGGTCAGAAACAATCTGTCTCGGAAAGTTAATATATAATTATTTATACACACCTTACACCATAGCTCTTGATGATTTTTGTTGAGGTGAATTGAGCACAATGCACTGTCCTGACACTGAAAACTTGTTTGCTGGTTCTTCCTCATTAATTGGAACAGTGGATGCTATTCCTTGTGGACAATTATTGCTATCTACAATGGAACAGGAAACAATATGCAGCATCTCCATTGTTGACAATCATCAACAAAATAATGCATCAACTTCTTGTCATCAACCCCAACAATATCACAAGATTAGCCTTCCATTTTACAAACAAAGTGCACAACATACAATTGTAAACTGAGGGGCTTGAAACCAAGGTACACCTTTATACAGCAAGCAGTCAAAGAACAAAAAAGTATGAATTCTATCAGTATAGGATGTCACAAAAATTGTTTTACCATGAAGATTGTTGCAGTTTGACTTGATTGGCCCTAATGCTCAGCAGGTTGGACTTTCAAAGCCTAATCTGCTCGTATCTTGCACTTTTAATGGCTAGCAGGTGTTCTACACATGGCACTATTAAAATTGTTAGTCACAAATACAGTTTTCTCTAAATTGAAAAAGTTGTGAGATGTCTGAAATGAAACTATCGCTTGGAATGTTTTGCTTAAAATTTGACTATGCAACAAAGTTAGTGCACTTCATTGAAATGTTAGCACCCTTATACAAAGTGGGAGCCTCTCCTCATGATCATGTCAATTAATCTTTGTAATTAAGAACAAAATTAAAGTTGTTATAAGAAATTGTATTATAATCAATATCTGTTATATAATCAGCATTGTTTCACCTATAGTTTTCCTTAACTCAGAAATTGTTTGCAGGAAGTTACAAGAGCGATTCCTAAATCAGGGTAATCTGTACTGGCAATTGTTATTCTCTTTGCAATGGTGTTTAATAAGCACTTTTGGATATAATTGCTCTATATGAAATTTTTCACAATTTTGAAAACGTGTTTGAAAAGTTCCTGTTAAGCACCGTCCAAATGAAAAAAAAACCATGGTTTGAAATATATAGCCCAAAAGTGGGTTAACCAAAGTAAACAAGTAAACTAACCTTAAATAACCCACCATGGGAAGCATATAATAAAGACAAAGATAACCATAATCACAACAGGGGCATTAAAAGGTTCCTTGATATTTTAGTTGGTTGTCTGCTTTCAAAATATGGTTACCAAGGTTCTTATCTTCTAAGACATAGGCAATAAACAATATTTATTTCAAGCTTTCCCTAAGTATAGTGCAACAATTATAAAGTTCTTTAAACTGAAAGGTGGGACATGCTTGTCACTAATGCTGATTATTTGAGACCACTTGTAGCGTCGGTTTTGTTTTTATACCCATATTTAACATAGCTTTCCCTAAGTATAGTGCAACAATTATAAATTTCTTTAAACTGAAAGGTATGACATGCTTGTCACTAATGCTGATTATTTGAGATTTGAGACCACTTGTAGCGTGGGTTTTGTTTTTATACCCATATTTAACATAGCTTTCCCTAAGTATAGTGCAACAATTATAAAGTTCTTTAAACTGAAAGGTGGGACATGCTTGTCACTAAAGCTGATTATTTGAGATTTGAGACCACTTGTAGCGTGGGTTTTGTTTTTATACCCATATTTAACATAGCTTTCCCTAAGTATAGTGCAACAATTATAAAGTTCTTTAAACTGAAAGGTGGGACATGCTTGTCACTAAAGCTGATTATTTGAGATTTGAGACCACTTGTAGCATGGGTTTTGTTTTTATACCCATATTTAACATAGCTTTCCCTAAGTATAGTGCAACAATTATAAAGTTCTTTAAATTGAAAGGTGGGACAGGGTTGTCACTAAAGCTGATTATTTGAGATTTGAGACCACTTGTAGCGTGGGTTTTGTTTTTATACCCATATTTAACATAGCTTTCCCTAAGTATAGTGCAAGAATTATAAAGTTCTTTAAACTGAAAGGTGGGACATGCCTGTCAGTAATGCTGATTATTTGAGATTTGAGACCACTTGTAGCGTGGGTTTTGTTTTTTTACCCATATTTAACATAGCTTTCCCTAAGTATAGTGCAACAATTATAAATTCCTTTAAACTGAAAGGTGGGTCGTGCTTGTCACTAAAGCTGATTATTTGAGATTTGAGACCACTTGTAGCATGAGATTTGTTTTTATACCCATATTTAACATAGCTTTCCCTAAGTATAGTGCAACAATTATAAATTTCTTTAAACTGAAAGGTGGGGCAGGCTTGTCACTAATGCTGATTATTTGAGATTTGAGACCACTTGTAGCGTGGGTTTTGTTTTTATACCCATATTTAACATAGCTTTCCCTAAGTATAGTGCAAAAATTATAAAGTTCTTTAAACTGAAAGGTGGGACAGGCTTGTCACTAAAGCTGATTATTTGAGATTTGAGACCACTTGTAGCGTGGGTTTTGTTTTTATACCCATATTTAACATAGCTTGCCCTAAGTATAGTGCAACAATTATAAAGTTCATTAAACTGAAAGGTGGGGCAGGCTTGTCACTAATGCTGATTATTTGAGATTTGAGACCACTTGTAGCGTGGGTTTTGTTTTTATACCCATATTTAACATAGCTTTCCCTAAGTATAGTGCAACAATTATAAAGTTCTTTAAACTGAAAGGTGGGGCAGGCTTGTCACTAATGCTGATTATTTGAGATTTGAGACCACTTGTAGCGTGGGTTTTGTTTTTATACCCATATTTAACATAGCTTTCCCTAAGTATAGTGCAACAATTATAAAGGTCTTTAAACTGAAAGGTGGGACATGCTTGTCACTAAAGCTGATTATTTGAGATTTGAGACCACTTGTGGCGTGGGTTTTGTTTTTATACCCATATTTAACATAGCTTTCCCTAAGTATAGTGCAACAATTATAAAGTTCTTTAAACTGAAAGGTGGGACAGGCTTGTCACTAAAGGTGATTGTTTGAGATTTGAGACCACTTGTAGCATGGGTTTTGTTTTTATACCCATATTTAACATAGCTTTCCCTAAGTATAGTGCAACAATTATAAAGTTCTTTAAACTGAAAGGTGGGACATGCTTGTCACTAAAGCTGATTATTTGAGATTTGAGACCACTTGTAGCTTGGGTTTTGTTTTTATACCCATATTTAACATAGCTTTCCCTAAGTATAGTGCAACAATTATAAAGTTCTTTAAACTGAAAGGTGGGACATGCTTGTCACTAAAGCTGATTATTTGAGATTTGAGACCACTTGCAGCGTGGGTTTTGTTTTTATACCCATATTTAACATAGCTTTGTTTGAATCTGTGGGATAACACTGCAGCGTTATTAATCTCAACTACCGGACAGCAGAGTTGCCTTTCCAGAAAGTTAAATGTATGATGTTAAACAGCTATATGTGCATGAGTAATGAAGTTTAAATACTGGGATTACCAGAGGTTTTTTGGGGAAGTCCACCAATATAGCACCAAGAAACTGAATATAACATATTATTCCAAAAGTGAAGGTGCAGCTATATGTGCATGAGTAATGATGTTTAAATACTGGGATTTCCAGCGGTTTTTCGGGGAAGTCCACCAATATAGCACCAAGAAACTGAGTATAACATATTATTCGAAAAGTGAAGGTGCAGCTATATGTGCATGAGTAATGATGTTTAAATACTGGGATTACCAGAGGCTTTTCGGGGAAGTCCACCAATATAGCACCAAGAAACTGAATATAACATATTATTCCAAAAGTGAAGGTGCAGCTATATGTGCATGAGTAATGAAGTTTAAATACTGGGATTAGCAGCGGCTTTTCGGGGAAGTCCACCAATATAGCACCAAGAAACTGAATATAACATATTATTCCAAAAGTGAAGGTGCAGCTATATGTGCATGAGTAATGATGTTTAAATACTGGGATTACCAGAGGCTTTTCGGGTAAGTCCACCAATATAGCACCAAGAAACTGAATATAACATATTATTCCAAAAGTGAAGGTGCAGCTATATGTGCATGAGTAATGAAGTTTAAATACTGGGATTACCAGAGGCTTTTCGGGGAAGTCCACCAATATAGCACCAAGAAACTGAATATATCATAATATTCCAAAAGTGAAGGTGCAGCTATATATGCATGAGTAATGAAGTTTAAATACTGGGATTACCAGCGGTTTTTCCGGGAAGTCCACCAATATAGCACCAAGAAACTGAATATAACATATTATTCCAAAAGTGAAGGTGCAGCTATATGTGCATGAGTAATGATGTTTAAATACTGGGATTACCAGAGGCTTTTCGGGGAAGTCCACCAATATAGCACCAAGAAACTGAATATAGCATATTATTCCAAAAGTGAAGGTGCAGCTATATGTGCATGAGTAATGATGTTTAAATACTGGGATTGCCAGAGGCTTTTCGGGGAAGTCCACCAATATAGCACCAAGAAACTGAGTATAACATATTATTCCAAAAGTGAAGGTGCAGCTATAATAGAATATTTCAATACAGGATGTTAGCTTGGTTGAACTCTGGTTGAAAAACACCAGAAAGCTTGCCTCACTAAAGCTTCTATTTCAATCAATTGTCCCATTCAACCATTAAGACCATTATATGTAGTTACAAGTATACAATGAAAGTTGCTGTTTTGCATAACACTGCCACAAATGACACAATCTCTTTCAAGACCACAACATGCCTGATTGTCTGCATGTGTTAGAGGCCTACATTGATTATCTTTTTCTCGTGATTTTTCTAATCCATTTCTGCTTTCCTCTTCCTAGATATTCAGCAATACTCCTACTTCTTTCTCACACTTCAACCCTCAATATTTTGATTACTATAATATTCTTTTCCATTTTATTCCAGCTTGAATGCTATATAACGTCTCTCCAATTTCTTCTTTCTTTGCACTGTGTCAAACAATGAAACATACTCTCTGTTTCTCCACACACAAATCATGCTTCCATCCTGCAGTTCCTATAAACTTCAACATACAACTCCATTTTAACATGCATGTTACGCCTTGCTTATCACAGCTCTTAACATGCTTCTCGCTCCCACAGTCCTCATTTATTAGCTTGTACAATCCCGAAGAATCTTCATTCTCAAAACTTGATTACAACTCTTGAATGTCAATACTGTGACTAGTCCAGGTTTCACTGTCGCTTAAGTACTCTGTTACTTCACTGCTTTGATCTACTTCAAATTTTTCTGTTATTCCCGTAGTTAAAGTCGTCACTTCACTAATGTGAACTACTTCAGCTTTGCGCTGCAATCGAACGCAGGCGGTCTCTAATCTCTCACGTTAGGAGCACTCACTGTCATCACAATCTCGCTTGTAGAAGCGCACTTAATATTACAGCATCTCCATCTCTCTCACTCACTAATCAACGGTTGGCGAATCCTCTGGCTTATATAGCCGGTGAAACATTACATAGAACATTTTTACATACGTTCTGGAGGCGGCGATCGGAGGAAAGGAAGTTTCAGAAGATTCTGATTGTGTCTTTAAGGCTTCTGGTGTTTATATTGGGTGAGAGTGCTACCGCTTTGCTCAGCTCTGTTTATCTCTCCAATTGCCGTCGTTAACCTCCCTGGTCTACAGCTGCCCATGCTGGTCGTACGCCATATTATTTATCCTCAGGATCGACACTAGGTATCGATCCGGATGCTCCCTTCACAAAGTCTCATCCCAATCCACTTCATGTTGTACCTTGACCAGGCATAAGGCTATAAAACTCGTATCCACCACGACGTTTAGGCATTGGTTGTTGTTTGCTTGGCGTGGTCTTCGGGAGTGTGCGCCTGAGTAAGAATGGCGGATACCCGCACAGTGCTCAGAGGCGATGACGGTGCCAATGTGATCCTCTTCAAGTTGGCTGTTAGCGGTTAACCCGATCTCTCGCGGTTTGGCCTTAGATGTTCAGGGTTTCCGCAACTAAAGCACTCATGTCTCCGGTTAGACTGTTGTGCTCGTAGCCGGTCCTTATCGGCCGACACAGGGGTAGCTCTTCCTGCCGTCATCCTTTCTGCTTCAATGTATACGACAGCTGCCGGGGCGTCGTTTACGTTACGATTTTGCTCCAGGAGAAGCTGCTGTTTAAACTCCCGATCTGTTAACCCACTAGCAACTGCGAAGGCTGCTTCTCCGGAAATGTAATCTGTTGAAAAATCTGCCAAAGCCCGGTGTGCCAGCTGCTGCTCCTACACGAGCAGTTCTTGTAAGATTTCTTTTGCTTGCTGCGCTCTTGCCATCAACTGGTCCCAGTAAGCGGCGTCAAGGCGATGTTCTACATAATGTTGCTACACCAGTTTCATTAACTTATGCCCGAACCTCCGGCAGGGAAGGTTTAAAGTGTTTCTGCTTGTTACCCCCTGCAGGTCAATCAAAATCTCGTCAAAAAAATGTGGGCTTTATTTGTGGACGCTCTTCAACTGCTGTGGTTCTTAGCGCCCCATTCTATATTGGGCGTGAAAGACGGGTAATTTTGCCCAGGTCCCTCTATCAGGCTTGAGATTCTTGTACGTGCCTTAAATCTACGTCGGGACCACCGGCTTTTTTCCCTTCCAAACTAAGTCATGCAAAGAATGTTTACGCCTGAAAAGATGAATCCCCTCCCTCCGGGTTTGAACCCGTGACCCCGGTAACTAGAGGCTAGCATGGTAAGCACTACACCACGGAGGACGACAAAAGCTTGACGTCATGAGTATGGGCGTCCATTCATTAGGTGTCGCAATGGACTCGCACTGCACAGGGCGAACTACCTTCGAATTTCAGTGGCTTCACTGTTTTTACACTGGGTGATATTGAAATTGTGACATCTTCTCAGCTTCGGCGTGGATCTTGGGTTCCAGGTCTCTGCGCAGCTCCCCACTGCAGCGTCCATCATCCTCTTGCTTACCTTAACTGCAGGTCCAGACGCTCATCCATTGCAGCCTGTGCCATCCTCTTTTTTGTTTTCATCTGCGCATCTATCCGTTTTTTGTGCTAATTGGATGCTCTTCCACTGCAGTAATTTTATCTTCCAAGTCAGATTTAATTTCTTCTAACTCCTCTGCAATGAAGTCTTTCAGGTCTTTCACTGTTATATTTATCTCCTACTTTACAATGTCAATGTCAAAACTAAGTTAAATTTTCACTCCTGTTTTCACACTCTTTATTTCGTTCTCATCTCCTTCATTCGGGATTTCATTTCCTACTCCATTTCATTCTTCTTGACAGTCTTCATTTCCATTCCCATTTTCTCCGTTCTAGATTACATTTCTGTCTACATCCTCTCCATTCCGGCCAATAACTTTTTAAGAATTTCGCCCATCTTGGTTTGTAATTCCACTTCTGACTTCAGGTTACTTTTGATGTATTTTGGCTTCATTGTGACTTAGTTCTGTCATTCACCAATGTGAAGTACTTCAATTTTCTGTCACTTCATTGTTGTTTTGGTCGAGTTCACTCGCCACGTAATTGAACACAAGAAGTCTCTAATCTCTAAGTGTACGCACGGTGTGATAAACTCGCATGTGGAACCACACTTTATGTCGCAGCTGAAACGCGCTCACCAATCTACCGGCACACTCTGCCTACATAGCCAGTAGATGTATCCACAGAACATTCTCATAAGTACTGGAAGAGGGCGAGGGAAGCTTCCAAAAGATTGTGGTTATATGCCGACAGTACTTCTGGTTTTTATGCTGGGTGAGAGTGCTGCCACATCATTTATCTCTCCAAATGCCTGGTGCTGGAATATCAGTCCTGTTCTGCCAATGCTACCACTCTTGGTTGTATTTTTGGGTAAATCTAATAACTTTAGTAAACATCCTATGTATTACATCAGTTTTGTTCACGATCTTTGACAATCCTCAATTTTCCACTCCATATAACACCTGATTCTACCACTCCTCTACAACCAGTTTACAGACATTCCTGGTATCTTGTATAAACACCCTTGCTACTATGGTAGAGGGTTTCTATCTACCATTACTGGCCAATCTTACCCCTAAGTAATCAAATGCTGTCAATATGTCTTAATTACTCTGTAACCACTTTCAAAGTGCATGTCCCTATTTCATAAAAGAAAAAAAAACACTACACACAATTTATCATGTTGAAATAATTTTATATGCAGTGTACAATCTTCTGTTATTTTTCTACATTGTTGCCACGTTTTTTTAGCTTTTTTTGGTAATGTAACCAAGCTTTCCGCGTCTGTGTTGTTTCAGATCGGGTCTTATGCTTGTAACCAGTTGTTTACTTCTGATTTTACTTCATCATGGATGTAATGCTGTATATCAAAGGAAAACCTGTCTCGTAGACTTCTCTTCCTTCATGAGATTGAAGAATACATCAAACTCACAAACGTAATTGTCAATCAAAGTGAATTAACTTTCCAAAGGATAACATACAAGCAAAATTTTGATGTAATGATGGAAAACCGGATATTGATTCTTCTGGCCGACTGTTTTATGACCTTCTTTGACTCTCAGATCACCACTACTTTCCGCCCATATTTTCAAGGAAAGGATCCCATTATGATGATATCTTCAGGAACATTAATATGCTTGAATTTGGTATATACAGGAAAGATACACATACAGACAATCACATAAAAGCAAACAGTTACAACCACAAGCATGCCATCATAAACAGCCTACTGCACAGATTACTCAACATCCCACTAAATGAAACAGAACACAAGAAGGAATTAAAACAAATAGAAGCAACGACAGAGAAGAACCGTTTCGACTAGCCATTAGTACATAAGAAATCACAGGAGTTAGAAAATAAGAAACAAAAATAGACACGGCCACTCTAACAGCAGGAAAAGAAAAGAAAAGTTTCAAAAACTTCACTTACCACCCAAAGTTCATGAGAAAATTCCAAAAGTACTTCCAAGGATATAACTCAGTATTAGCCCCAAAAAACAGGCACAGTTTAAAAAACTTAATAATATCCAATACATCTGATGTAACACCTTCTTCAAGGAAACCAGGAATTTATAAAATTTGCTGTAAAGATTGCGAGAAAATATACAAAAGCAAAAAGGAACACGAAAACCGGCCTCAAGGAGCACTTTAGGCTCAGCTTCAGCACTAGCACACCATTTTTGGAACTCTGCCCACAACTTTGAAAACAGCATCCATCTTCTGAAACATCTACAAAGAGCAATAGAACTTGAAACCTGGGAGATTTTCTTGAAAAAATATGAGTCATGGGTAATGAATTTTGAAACCCCCGCCGAAAGCAACCCACTGCATAGATTCATCGGAGGTCCACTAGGAGAGCCTCAAGATTCCAGAGGAACACACATCTAAATTATTCCGGCAGTCGAATGTGACTAATGATGCAGACAATGTGTGTTAAGCACGTTCTATATGTAAGTTAAAAGTTAGGGAAGCATTAAGTGTTAATTTTGACTCAATGTTACTTTAATAAACCACAAAATGGTTAGTAAGTGACAACCGTTTAAATAAATATTTCATATCAGGCTTCCAAAAATCTAACAGAAATGTTTTGAAATTTAAATATTTATAGTGCACAGTGTTTTCTTTCTCGTATTATTTTAATATTTCAATTGCTTAATGTGCTTAGAAGCAAATACATCTCTATGGAATGTCGTACTTTGTCCGCATTAAATTGGAATGAGTTTTATTTCGGGATGCTCTTTAACCACTGACGTTCTTAGCGTCCCATTCTATATTGGGCGTGAAAGACTGGTAATTTTGCTCAGAGGCCTCTTTATCAGGCTTGAGGTTTTTTCACGCGCCGTAAATCTACGACACGGGACCACCGGCTTTTCTTCCGTTCCAAAGGAAGCCATGCTAAAGATTTTTACGCCAGAAAGAATCCATCGCCCTCCGCCAGTTTTGAACCCACTACCTCGGAAACTAGAGGCTATCACGGTAACCGCTTCCCCACGGAGGAGACGTTCTGTTTATAACCACATAGTGCAACCTTTACTTAAGTATCTACCACGCAAAGCTATAGATCTCCTAATACAAGTTACAGTTCAGTTTTGCCAGTAACATACTCCCCAACAGCATGGGCACATGCTATTATAATGACACCCAAGCCCAACAAAAATTGCAATGATCCATTTAGCCATAAAGCAATTAATGTTCAACCATTGTTTTCGAAAATATTCGAGCGCCTGTTATTGCCAAGATTTCTCACATTTTTTGGAGCACTATCACGTAAAATCCAACTTAGATTTAGCAAATTTCACTCCTACCTACAATAGCTGTACAAGATTATAGACGAAGAACTGAGTTTTATGAAAACAAGAATATAGTTTAGGTCTATTTCTTGACACTGAAAAGCAATCGATAAACTTTAGCGTGATGGTCTTCTATTCAGCATTAGAAAACATTTTCCTGACACACAGGTACTATTGCCTTATTCAATCATACCTCTACAAACGATAATATTCTGTTGTCTCCAATCAGACCTATCAATACAAGATTACCTCAGGGAAGCATACTGGAACCTTTTCTATATCTAATATACACCGATGCTTTATGCAAAACCGACCATCTACACATACACCAATTTGCAGACGATATCTGTTATATACAGAGGCCCCACAGGCGAAGACGTTATAACACATTCACGGTCCCCTCAGGGGCTCACCTTATGTGAGTACGGGTTTTTGGCGCACCCGGGGGTTCCCGAGCCAATCATCGCCACATTCATCCCCTCACCCCCATCCGGTCGCGGTGGGTTCTTCAAGTGACCGGTGGACCCAAGGTAGGCTCTCGTGCGTTCTTTACATTCCATTCATACCGCACCTCACTATCGTTTCTTTCTTCCCTTATCACTTTCCGGCCATTTCGCACCACGACATTCGCATATCTCTTTTTCTTCCCCGCCGGCCTACCTTGCGTGCGAAACGCCCACACAGTTTTAGTTTCTTTTATCTTTTTATTTAAATCCTCCGTGGACACAGCCTGACGGATACCCGCGCACCGCGTGCGCAGCTGGGTGAGTGGGTAATGGCGTCATCCCCACCACCCGGGGTCGTCATGTAGGGTTTGTGTTCGTATCCGCTGTTCAACTGCAGTCCCGCGGGGGGGCCATTGCATGAGCTGCTGACTTCTGACGGCGATTGGGTCCCTCTGTCTATGTTCTGGGAGGTGTGACCCTGGGGTGAGTCTGGTATAGATAGGCCACTCACCCAAGCCGGGGTAACGCCCGAGAAGTCAGAGCCCGAGGTCGGAGACGGTTGCAATGGTGGAGGATTTATCTCGATATGGAGCACCCTTCCTCCATTAATACAAACAAGCGCCGAAAAGTTATTGTAACAGAAGTAGCACCGCCGTCATCTGGTTGTTACTTGGTCATTTCGAGAACAGAAGAAGGACAAAACTTTGAGAAGGTGAACCCTTTTATAATTCAGAAGGGCATAGATGCTATTGCTGGTGCGGTTCAATCATGCACTCGTCTACGGAATGGTTCCTTATTGGCACAAACTAAGTCCGATCAGCAAAGTAATACCTTGTTGCGCGCTACGCTTCTCCACGGTTACCCCATCCGTGTTGAGAAGCACCGCACATTGAACTCCTGTCGGGGCGTCGTTACAACCCATAGCCTCGATGGTATATCGGACGAGGATCTCGTAGAATATCTATCTGATCAAAAGGTGACTGCAGTGCATCGAGTGCAGGCCAAACGCGACGGCGTATTGGTACCCACTCGTACCCTGTTTATTACATTTGATGGCGTCGATCTGCCCACGAGCATTTCCGCAGGGTACGAACGGATTTCTGTGAGGCCTTATATTCCTAGACTTCTGCGTTGTTTTAAATGCCAACGTTTTGGGCATACGCAAGTCTCCTGTAAGAGTGCCGTTAACATCTGTGCAACATGTAGCCAGCCCTCACACGAAGGTACCTGTTCAACAGCCCCCGTCTGCGTTAATTGTAAAGGGTCACATTCTGCTTCGTTTGCCGACTGTCCGCGGTATTTGGACGAGAAGGCGATCCAGGAGTTCCGGGTAAAGGAAAAACTCTCCTTCGCTGAAGCCCGGAGGCGTTTCCATGCGCGCCAACCTTCACTCCTGCGATCTGGCACATTTAGTTCGGTTGTTGCCGCGCCAGTACCACGAGTAGATGCCGAAACTCAGACCTGGACCTTGACTGGATTAACCGCCACTACCATCCGGCCGTCTATTAAGGCTACAGTTACCAAGCCGTATAAACCTGGTCCCAAGTCAATGAAGTCGCAAGCCGTTGAAAAGAAGCCCAAGCAGAAACTTCGTAGGGAAGATTTTTTGAAAGACCCTCCGCGTGCGCGCGGTAACAAAAGTTCACCTTCTCCTCCTCGGAGGTCGCTGTCCCAGGATGGTCCTGGGACAAGCCGCGCTCAGCGGCACCCTTCACCCATCGCCACCCAGAACCGATTCACGGCGCTTGAATCGGTTTCTGGCACTGAGCGCGTGGCCCTCCCTTCGAGGAAGCTATGGAGTCTGACCAACTCCATACAAAAAGCCCGAGCCCAAAGGTTAAACAAAAGGTAATTTTAAGCCGCCCTTCTAAATAGACAGTTTATCCCCTTATTCTTAATGGCTATCCTGACCTGGAATGTACGTGGTGTACGATCGCATAGGGCGGAACTGCAACTTTCATTGCGTTCCCATTCGCCTATGGTCGTATGTTTGCAGGAGACTAAGCTTCGCCCTCACGATCCTTTTGATCTCCGAGGATATACTCCGGTTCGCTACGACCTTGAACCGGAGGAGGGTACTCCTGCTCATGGAGGTGTCATGTTCTTAGTGCGTAACGACGTTCATTTTACACCTGTCACACTTACATCCGACTTGCAAGCTGTTGCCGTTCGCCTTCACTTACCCGGCTTTTTGTTTTCTGTTTGCTCTGTATATTCACCTCCATCGTCTCCCTTCGCTCCCGCGGACATTCGAGCTCTCCTGTCCGCTCTCCCAACACCATTTCTTCTGTTGGGAGATTTTAATGCCCATCACCCACTATGGGGTTCGCCAAGGGCTTGTGCGAGGGGAACTCTTCTTTCCGACATTTTTTATCAGTTCAATCTTTCCATCCTCAATACAGGTGCACCTACTTTTATTTCTGATTCTTCTGGTACTTTCTCTCACCTGGACCTTGCCCTTTGCTCAATCCAGCTTGCACGTCGCCTTCAGTGGAACGTCGTCGCTGACACCTACTCCAGCGACCATTTCCCCTGCATCGTTTCTCTTCTGTCGCACCACGTACAGCATTCCAGACTACCTACCTGGATATTCGCAAAAGCCGACTGGCGCTTGTATTCCAGCCTCGTGCATTTTGACGACCAGCCCTTCTCCGACATTAATCAACTACTGCAGCACCTTACGTCTATTATTTTCTCAGCCGCCGAACGTGCAATACCCCGTTCATCCTCCCAACCTCGGCGGCCACCTGTTCCGTGGTGGAACGAGGATTGTCGGGACGCCGTTCGTGCCCGTAGGACTGCACTTAGGGTGTTTCGGCGCCACCCTACACTTGATAATTTGGTGACTTTTAAACAATCGCGCGCCAGGGCTCGTCGCATTATTCAGGATAGCAAGAAGGCATCTTGGGCTCGTTTTGTCGAGTCTTTTAATCGTTTTACGCCTTCATCCGTTGTTTGGGATAAACTTCGTCGCTTCTCAGGTAAAGTGTCACATTGTACTGTTTCTGGCCTTCAGGTTTCTAATGCCACCATAGTGGATCCGGCTGCCATCGCTAACACTCTGGGTTCTGCCTTTGAGGCGGTTTCCAGTTCCGACCATTATTCCGCCGGCTTTCGCTCTATTAAAGACCGGCAGGATTCCGCATCATATACTTTTCGGTCTGCTAATGATGAATGCTATAACGAACTATTTACAATGAGGGAGCTGGAGCACGCTCTTCATTGCTCTCGGCACTCCGCTCCCGGGCCGGACGGCATTCATGTCCTGATGTTAACGAACCTTTCAGCCGACAGTAAACTATTTCTCTTACAGGTCTATAACCGTATTTGGCAAGACGGCATTTTTCCTTCCGTTTGGCGCGAAGCCACCATTGTCCCTTTACTTAAGCCTGGGAAGGATCGCCAACTACCTTCCAGCTACCGCCCTATCTCCCTCACCAGTTGCATTTTTAAGGTGATGGAGCGCATGATCAACGGGCGGTTGACATGGTGGCTTGAGTCTCAGAAACTTCTAGCGAACGCTCAGTGCGGGTTTCGTCGCTATCGCTCTGCCGTCGACCATCTGGTGTCCTTGTCAACGCATATTATGAATGGATTTCTGAGAAAGTGTCAAACCGTGGCTGTATTTTTTGACCTGGAGAAAGCTTATGACACTTGTTGGAGGGGCGGCATTTTACGTACACTTCACGATTGGAATATCCGCGGTCGTCTTCCCATATTTCTTCGGGAGTTTATGACGGACCGCGTCTTTCGTGTACGTGTGGGCTCGGTTTTATCTCGTCGTTTTATTCAAGAGAACGGAGTACCGCAGGGCTCTGTACTCAGTGTAACACTTTTTGCGATTGCTATCAACCCCATTGTTGATTGTATTCCACGTGGCATTTTATGGTCCCTTTTTGTTGACGATTTCGCTATTTATTGCAGTTCACGGCACCTGTCTACTCGAACGCCGTCTCCAGAGCTGTATCGACCGTCTCTACGTCTGGAGTAACGCCAACGGCTTTAATTTCTCCGCCGAGAAATCCGTCTGCATCAACTTCTGGCGCCGGAAGTATTTCCCTCCGCCCTCTCTCCATCTTGGGCCAGGGATACTTCCGTTTGCAGACGAGGTGAAATTTTTGGGGTTGATTTTTGATAGGAAGTTGTGTTGGACCTCGCACGTTTCCTTTTTAAAAGCAAAGTGTGACCGTTCTCTTAATCTTTTACGTGTTTTAAGTGGCACATCCTGGGGAGCTGATCGGACCGTCCTTCTTCGCCTTTATCGCTCTTTCGTCCGATCCAAACTTGATTACGGGTGTTTTGTTTATTCGTCGGCACGTCCATCTGTGTTACGTCGTTTGAATCCCATTCATCATCGTGGCCTTAGAGTCGCTACAGGGGCCTTTCCAACTAGCCCCGTGCCCAGTCTTTATGCTGAAGCTGCAGAGCCTCCGCTGTCCTCCAGGCGTGAGATGCTCTTGTGCAGCTATGCCTGTCGACTCTCAAGCTTGCCTGACCACCCGTCTTTCGCGGCATTTTTCGAGGATTCACTTGACCGGCAATATTTAGTTAGCTCCTCTGCATTGCTCCCTCCAGGGGTTCGATTTCGACTGCTACTTCGTCCTTTGGACGTTACGCCAGCGCCGGCCCTTCCAAGGGGGGAAACGCGTTTTCCTCCATGGTCGCGCGCTGAGGCCCTCTGTCACCTTGGGTTATCGTCAATGCCGAAAAATGAGACCCCTGCTTCAGTCTTTAGATCAGCGTTTTTAGAACTTCAGTCGCAATTCGGGGACTTGCCTTTTATCTTTACTGATGGATCTAAGACTGATGCTGGAGTAGGATGTGCCTTTTTTTGTGGTGGAAATAGTTTTACCTTTCGTTTACCAGAGCAATGTTCGATTTTTACCGCCGAACTTTTTAGCATTTATCAGTCTCTTTTATATATTCAGCGGCACGACTTACGGCACTGTTTTATTTGTTCCGACTCCCTGAGTGCTCTTCAAAGTATTAGCTCGCTGTACAGTTACCACCCGCTCGTACAGCGCATTCATGACCTGCTCCACTCGCTTGATGTCTCTGGCATCAGCGTCTCCTTCTTGTGGATTCCAGGTCATGTGGGCATCTCAGGTAATGAGTCTGCCGATGTCGCTGCCAAGTCGGCGATTTTATCACCCAGACGTTTTACCTCTGTTGTTCCCTCGTCAGATTTGTTTATTGTTTTACGTCGCCGCATCCTCTCGCTTTGGAGCGATGAGTGGACGGCCCTCCGGGGGAACAAGTTGCGGGAGGTTAAGCCTCTCCCGTTAGTCTGGGCTACCTCTTCCCGTGCTTCTCGTCGGGAAGAGGTAATTTTAACACGCCTTCGTATCGGACATTGCCTTTTTAGTCATAAGTATTTGCTGAGTGGTGACCCCGCGCCACTCTGTGGGCAGTGTGACGTGCCCTTAACGGTGCGTCACATTTTAACAGAGTGTCAGGTTTTAGCTGCATTGCGTGCTCGTGTGGGTCTGCCTGTTGGCCTAGCCAACGTTTTGGCAGACGACACGCATGCTGTGGAATGTGTTTTACGTTTTATTCATGACAGTGATTTTAATCTGCGCATTTAATGCGTTGGGCGTCTGTTAGCTTCGTACTTTTATCCTGTCGGTTTTTATGGGAACTCTTATCCCCAGTGGACATATGGCGCCCATGTCCCTCGCATTCTACAGTTCCTGACACGTTTTAATCCTTTACTGCCTATGCTTTTAGTGTGTTGTTTTTCAGATCTTTGTCTTGTTCTTATTATTGTTGTTATTGTTTTTATTTTTATTGCTGTTATTCTTATTATTGTTATTGTTATATTTGTTATTGTTATATTGTTAGTTTTAGCTTTTTGATCATCGCGGGTTTGGGTCCCTTTTTTAAATATGCGGTTCTTTTACCTGTTTTATATTTTGAACTTATCTTTCATACACTGTAAGGGCGCTGATGACCATAGCAGTTTAGCGCCCTTAAACCGCATATCATCATCATCACACATTCACGGTAATCTATTTGAAATAGAATATGGAGCAACAAATGAAAAACTGTCATGAACCCAAGAAAGTCACCTGCTGTCACTTTCACCTATCTTAGGAAATAACATGCTCGTCCTATATTCCTGAACAACACAGCCATACCTAGGTTTCATCCTCCACATGTTTGACATGGAAGAAGCATATTGATCACACTCTATAACAATTACGTTTTAGGCTTCGATTGCTAAAAGCCTCTACTGCATAAAAACTCATCCCTCTCCATTTCCAACAATAGACGTTTTTACACAATGGTTCTTTAACCAATATGGTAATATGCATGCTGATTATGCGGTTCCGCCTCTATCACCCAAATCAAGCTTATTCAGACATTCCAGAACGGGGTGTTGAGGATTATCACCAGTGCACCTGTAAATAACAAATGAAGAATCTCCATCTGAATGTGAATATAGCAGAGGTAACCACAATTCTCCACTCATCCTTTAATACTTATATTCAACGATCTCATCGCATCCTAAGTCCTTACTCAATCGCTTAATAACAATAGGTAACATATAGAAATCCTTAAAAATGAATAATAAATTTACTGATCGATATCTAATAGATGGACTACCTACATTTAGAAATGCTTCCAGCAGCAGCTTTAATATTTATTGCATTGAATTCATCAGAAAAATCACAGTTCCGCCTCGAGAAAAAGCTCACACCGACTTACTTTTTTGTTTTTGTTTTATTTTTAAGCTCCTTTGTTGTACCCAGTTTATATTACTGTGTTTTATTGTGTTCGTTACCGGTTATTACTGCAAGTACACGACACACACTCATGGCGGGGTCGAACCCGCCACACTCAGCTTGGCGGAGCGCCGTAGCTGTACACTCCAGCGACCACGACTACGAGTGTCGGCAAACCTAGTGACAGATGGAGGAGCGACAATTGAACACGCTCCATCACAATGTAAATATGACTATGTTAACAAAATTGTAGTATCTACAATGTACAAAAATTTTACTAAAGAATAGTAATAACAATAACAATAATAATTACAATACTTAAACCATAGAGTAAATGTTAAATTACTTTGCTAATACAATTAGTATTTCGGTTTGATATTTAGAAGTTGCATTTGTTGTAAATTGACTTTTAGTCATTTAAGGACTTTTGAAAAATAGTCCATGAGCTTTTTTCGTTTGAACTCTCATCGTTCTTCAAATGCACGTTTTGTACAATAGTAGTGATGGATCAAAGTTTTGAAAAGATTATGTGTTTGGAAAAATATTTATCTCAGACAGGAAATCTTTATCTCACTTTCTTGTTCACAGCTAGAAAAGAAATAATGATTTGATGATGATAATCACATTAATAATATTTTCACACAAAATAACTCATTTTTGCTTCTTTCAAATTTGGGATATTTTACTTAAAATTGGGACTTTCAGCATCTTCGGGTTAGCAACAGCTTAAGTATCTGGGAGGTTTTCATTACTCACGGCGATTAAAATTGAAGTCAAAGAGATGATGTAAAATGGTGGATGTTAGTTATGTGGATTGTTCCGAATTTCAATTCCAATATTCTGTAACAAATTACCTAGAAAGACAGGATCCTTACGAGTAATTTGTTTATTGGATTTTGTTGATAGATTTTTGAAGTGAATATTTGGTATACCTTTATTTAAAACAGCGATAGTGACTCTACTGGTAATTGCAGTTTGAATAGAATTTGAATGTTTCCTTGCAATGAATCTGTTAATTCAGAAGAATATTGCGTCATTATGCTCTAGTTGTGGCCCGCACAGCGATGACGATGATGTCGTATTAAAGAAGTTGCTTTACCGTAACAGTGGTAGATACTTAACGCAAGCTTACATAAAAAAACCCTAACCTAAGGCTAACCTTCTCTGAATTCAGAAACGTAAGCTTATATAAAAAGAAGTAATCCCAACCTAAGGCTACGTTTGTTTTGTTTCGTACGCGATTCGCCTATAGAAGTAAAACACCGTCGAGGGGCGGGTAGGTGGACACAAGCTATTGAACAGATCACATCTACTTCTAAACTCACTCACAGGGTAAATTATTCGCTTTTCTTTGGCTAATTTAAGCTACTTCGACGGGCCACAACTACAGCAGATTTGCCAAAAAGATAAAAGCCCGAGTAGCAAAAATCCTCTGAATTAACACTTATTACATCAAGAAATTCAAATTTCCCTCAAACTGCAATTACCTGTAGTCACTTTAGTTTTGTGTCGATATATTAAAGATCTACCGAATATTCATCCGTAAAATCTAACGACGACACCCAATAAGCAAATTAATGGTGCCAAACTGTCTTTCTAGTCAATTTGTTGCAAATATTGGGATTGAAACTCCAAACCACACACATGAAATAACTAACATCCACCATTTTACATCAGAACTCTGGATTTAATCTTAGTTGTCGTGAGCACTCAAATCTTCCTAGGTGCTGAAGTTGTTGTCCATAGTCAAGGTTGCCAATACGAAGATACTGAAAGTCTCCATTTTAAGCGAAATACACCAAATTTGAAAGAAACAAAATTGTGCACTTTTTGTGTAAACTATTATTATCATTATTATGTTGTTTTTGTTATCATTGTTATCATAATAATCACCATGCTCCTCATTAAATGAAGCGAAATACACCAAATTTGTAAGAAACAAAAATTTGCATTTTTGTGTAAACTATTATTATCATTATTATTATGTTGTTTTTGTTATAATTGTTATTATAATAATCACCATGCTCCTCATTAAATCATAGTTTCCTTTCTAAGTATGAACAACTTGCTGTCCTGGCTAAATATTTTTCCAAACACTTTAACAAAGCTTGTTCGAAACTTGGATGCATTACTAATATTACACAGAAAGTTCTGGCCTTTGAAGAACGATGGAGTTCAAACGAGGAATGCTCGAGGACTATTTACAAAAGTTGTTAAATGGATAAAGGTCAATTTACAGTAGTTATTGCATCTTTTAAACATCAAACCGGAATACTAATTGTATTAACAAAATAATTTAACATTGACACTGGTTTAGGCATTTTATATTATTAATCAGCAACATTTTTGTACATTGTAGGTACATTGTGATGAGGCCTGTTCTGTGGGTTACATTCATTGACATTCCTCTATCAGGCAGTTGATCTGTGTGTCTTTTTCTCTCGAGGCGGCGCTGTGGTTGTTCTGGTAGCCTGTTTTCCTAGGTATCCTATTCTAGAAGGAGTTAGAGTGCCTTGGGAAAGTTGAATATACAGGATTATAGAATGAGTGGATAACTATGTTTACCTATGGTATATTCAGATCTAGATGGAGATTTTTATTTCTTATGTACATGTTGCACTGGTGATAGGTAATCATGAACGCCCGGTTCTGAAATGTCTCAATACGCTTGATTTGTGTGCTACAGGCGAAACCCCATAAAGAGCATACATGTTGTCACATTGGTTTGATAACCATTATGTCATTGTCTATTGTTAGAAATGGAGAGGATGAGCTTTTATGCAGTAACGGTTTTAGCTGTCGAAGTGTATTTCTTAATTTCTATAGGTGATCAATATACTTATTCCATGCCAAACATACGTCGAAGATGTGGCCAAAGAATGCCACGTCATCTGTGCTATGTCTGTTGTTCAAGGATGGAAGATGAGCATGTTCTTTCGTAAAGTAGCAGGTGACTTCCTTGGATTCATAATAGTTTTTCATTTGTTGTTCTATGATACTATTTCAATTGGTTATGTGTGATGTAACATTTTCGTTTTGTTGCCTCTGCACATAATAGCTGTGTCGTCTGTTGTAAATTGGGCTATGCAGGGATGTTCGGTTTTGTGTAAATCATGATATTTATTAGATATAGGAAAGGGCCCGGTATGCTTCCCTGAGGTTATCCTGGTCTGATTGGAGTCTCTACACTTTCATAGACTATAGAATGTGTTCGTTTGTAGAGATATAATTGAATAAGACAATAGTAGCTATGTGTCAGGAAAGTGTTTTAATGCCAAATAGAAGACCATTATGCCAAACTTTATCAATGTGTTTCAGTGCCAAGAAATAGACCTAAAGTGATTTTCTTGTTTTCATAAGTGTTCACTATTTCGTCTATAATTCTGTACAGGTGTTGTGGGCAGGAGTGAAATTTGCTAAACACAAATTAGGTTTTACATGATAGTGTTCCAGAGAATGTGAGAAGTCTGGGCAACAACAGACGCTGAAATATTTTCGAAAACAATGGTAGAATCTTAATTGCTTTATGGCTAAATGGATCATTGTGATTTTTGTTGGACTTAGGTATCATTATAGTATTAGCATGCTTCCATGTTGTTGGGAAGTATGTTAGATGTAGAATTGAACTGTAACTTTTATTAGTACTATGACGACTTTGCGCGGTGGATTCTTAAATAAAGGTTGTACTATGTGGTTGTAAACAGAATGTCGTCCTCCGAGGTGAACTGGTTACAATGATAGCCTCTAGTTCCCGATGTCACGGGTTCAAACCCGGAGGAGGACGACTGATATTTTTCGGGCCTAAACATCCTTAGCATGGTTTCCTACGGAAGGGAAGTAAAGCCGGTGATCCATGTCATAGATTTAAGGCACATAAAAGAACCTCAAGCCTGTTAAAGAGGCCTCTGAGAAACATTACCGGTATTTCACGCCCAATATAAAATGAATGGGACGCTAACGACCACAACAGTTAAAGAGCGTCCATAAATAAAACTCAATTTAATTTAGTTACCAGGAGCTTTATTGGAAGGTGATCTGTTAATGACATTCTGTATCATCGCTGGAGTGAAGAGTTTACACATTGGTGACAGCTGCAGAGGTTGGGCAAGGGTTTTCTGCACTTTTTCATTCATGTCAGCGTCTTCAGTTTTGTTGGGTTTAAACTGCTCGAAGAGAATCTCTAACTAGAACTTCTCTAGCTTTTCCTGTTGGCCTGTGAGCCACTGAGTATCAATTTTGAGCGTGGGATCTTTTCTATGATGTTGGTCAACAACTGAAGGGCTTGGTAAAAGAATCAGATAGCTGTCTCCTTTTGGGCGAAAATGAGTTACATAATGATCCTGGCAGCAAGGAAAAAAATCCTCTTTCATTTGATGTAAGAAGCAGATGGTTCGATAGAACAACCACACTGCTGGAATGTGAAAGGAGCTGGCTGTGTCATGTGTTTGCTGGGAGCTCTAGAGCTGCCTGGTTGCTTCACCAAATGGTTGGCGTATTTCTCCATATATGGCCAGTAGTACACCAAGCGGCAAAGCTAGCAGCAGACTCCCACAACAGTCAGTTGTCGCTGATATGACGTAGGTGACTTTTCTGCTTCGGAAAGAGAATTTGTAACTTATGAAGACTCGGAGTTCGAAAGTGAAGAAGGCAAAGAAAAGAAAGCGCAATCCAAGGAAGTGGGCAAGAAATGAAGAGAAACCAAGGCGTGGCTTGTGTTTGCCAGGCAAACCCGATACGGCCCTACTACAGGGCCACCGTGTGAGTGTCGAAAGCAGGTTTATCGAGTTTACGTCATGGCATGAAGCAGAAACTTGTAGTTTCATTTAACGAACTGGGCGATAAAGAAGAAGAAGAAGACGAGTACTCGTGTGGGCTAATAACAGTACGCAATATAGTTCGACGTCAAAAATCTCCTGCGGAATCCCTCTGTGGACACACTTACTTATACAAGATAAGAGAGCAAGATATTAACTGCAAGAAGGAATATTTTTCATTGACACACCGTGTAATAAGGGACTTTTTAGGTTATAATCTGGTAACATACCTCCCTCTATCTCTCCCTTTAGGTGCGAGAAGAACCTAAGGAAAGCGCGGTATGCAAACAGTATTCTGCAGATTACATGGGATCGACAAAAGCAGAGTTGAACGTCTTGCGAACCACTTGGCGCAGATTACTACAAGCCCGCCTGAGAGCATTCCCAAACACCTCCAACTTCTGCCTTCCCTATCATCTCTCCTTGTGTCTTTCCATATATACACATTTACTAGTCCTCTACACCCGCCTGCCTCTCCCACATAAACGTTATTCTACGCTTCAATCCCTGTCCTCCCTAGCATCCCCCTCTCTTCCCATATAAACGGATATTCTGCCCTTCAACCCCTGTCAAGCCTAGCATCTCTCCTCGTATTCCCTATATCTTCTATATAAACACATAATCTAGGCTTCAATTCCTGCCCTCTCTAGTATTTCCCCTCGTTTCCCGTATCTCTTCCCATATGAACGCATATTCTACCCTTCAACTCCTGTCAAGCCTAGCATCTCTCCTCGTATTCCCTATCTCTTTTATATAAACACATAATCTAGGCTTCAATTCCTGCCCTCTCTAGTATTTCCCCTCGTTTCCCGTATCTCTTCCCATATGAACGCATATTCTACCCTTCAACTCCTGTCAAGCCTAGCATCTCTCCTCGTATTCCCTCTCTCTTCTATTTAACGCACATTCTGCCCCTGTCTATCCCAGCATATTTCTTCGTATTCTATATCCCTTCTATATAAACGCATATTCCACCATTCAATCCCTGTTTAGTCTAGCATCTCTCATTGTTTTCCCTAACTCTCCCATATAAAAGCATTTTTGGTTAAAAAAAAGTGCCAGAATCGTTCTTTCTTCCCCACTGTTCGAACTGATTAATACTTAGTCATTCTTCTAAGGCCCGGTCGATATTCAGTTGTTTCGCGCGATGTCATATAAGGAGTATGAAATTTTAAAGTCAGCGTGTAGTGTCCAGTTCGTAAAAATTTCACTGTCGCTATCCCCGTTTTATTTATAACGAAATGAGTAATGCAGCTATTTCTACAAATGTTTATCTGGATTAAAACGAAGTAGATAGGAAAATAGACCTTCCTTAAGAATCATTTGTATACTCACTAATAAGCAATAGAGGGCAGAGAAAGTCATTGAATGTAACACATCAGATCTTTTATGTGGCGTTCATGGTCTGTGCGAAAATGTACTGAGCACACCCGAGCATTATCGGGATTGTATTTATCACACTGTTTACACCGAGAAAACCACACCTGTCTTGTCTATCATCTCTGGGGAACCTATGGTACACAACTTCAGCTGTTTTTGTTGCTGTATTAGGTCATTGTGCTACAACACAATTAACTTTGTGTCTCGAAAAGTTACTCATTTTTAAATTGAAATTGATTTCGTTTTATGGACGCTCTTTAAATGGTTCTTGGCGTCCCATTCTATATTGGGTGTGAATGGCCGGAAATTTTGATTAGAGTTCCATCAGGTCTCAGGTTTTCTTTTAAATCTACAACATGGCACCACCGGCTTTACTTCCCTTCCGAAAGAAGGCATGCTAACGATTTTTACGTCCGAAAACATCCATCGCCCTCCGCAGGGTTTGGACACGCGACCTCGGGAACTAGAGACTACACAAACATGCATACACACCGCACTTTACAAGATACCGCTAGATTTCACTTCAGCTTGGTACTTAACCTTACTGGTACACAATCAGCAAGTGCTTTATAAGTGTGTACCAATGTGTTTTGTGGTGGGTGTATGTTTATGCACCTGTACTGCAGATTCAGTTCACTGTCACACTAATTTAAAATATAGAATCTTTATTGGTTAAGTATGTAACACAAATTATTATTAGATACCTTTTACAGTACTGTAGAATTTTAAACACAATTTTAAAACGATAAACGCAAGTAGAAAACGATTTAAATGCGAATGCAGAAATGAAATCGCATCCTGCTCCATACCAATTGTAATAGTACTGTGTTGATTGTAATACAACGTCACGTTAGCAGAATATGTGACACACAGTATGTGTAATTATAGAGTAGCATACAGAAATGTTAAACCAAAGTAGAGGCAGCCTAATTGAGGCATACTGCCGTGATGGAGTAGTATGACGTCAGCATGCGAGTGAAAATCGCGGGAATCGGAAGAGACCCCCTGGGTACGCCTATGTAATGTGTTACGTTGTATCTTTTCTTTGAATGTGCAGGTAAAGATTCGTGCAAGCAACATGAGGATCAGGTCCAGATCATTGGAGGAGAAAGTGAGAGTTAGATAGACCTCCTCAACTTTAAAGCTAACTAGGAAAAAAGCTGGTATACGAGGAAAAATAGAATGAAAACACTACTATCTGTGGTGTGATTTTCGGAATGCGCTTTTTTGCTTTCCACGTTTGTTATTAGGAAATAGTGATGTTTGGGGCACAGGAGAAGTGAAGGATATAGGACATAGAGAAACATAACGGAAATAAAAACATTTAAACACACGTGATCTTAGTGCATTCGGTAAAGGTAATATCGCAACACTATTAAGTCGGGCCTATCATGACGAAATAGTGAAACACAATCAGCAGGTAGAAAAACACAGATATTATATTTCAACTCCAAAGTTGTAGAAAAATTCTGCAGAAGAAATCATTGACCTTATTCGCCACTGAATGAGAACTACTCTTTATTTTATTTATTTATTGTGAATTTGTTTTCCAATTATTTTTGTAATAATGTAGCCAATTGGTAAAATTTTGCAGGTGCTGCCACGACCTGTAGTGTGTATGGCGGAATATATTCACCAATAACCATGTAATCATAGCTATGAAGGAAAAAGCAAATATGATTATATCAATTTAACTTGTAGGGGCAGGGGGAATTAAAAGATAATGCTTAACCCGAGTTGAGGGTTCTGTCGACTTCCATGCGAATTACAATAATACAGGTTTGTTCATAAAATTGGCTTCTTTACCCGTGTTCCATGCATTTCAGAATAAAGGTTCATAGAACTAATATCATTGCATAAGTAAGGTAACAAAAGGTAAATAAAAATGTTTAAATTAGGTTATAATAGCACATAGCGATATTTTGGAGGTTAAATTTCACAGAGTTAGATCCGTCCTGTGAACAATACATAAATTTACTTAATTTTAACTAACGGATAAGTTATACTAGTGTTTAAAATAAATGCCACAAATAGTGTGGTACAATACCGAGTAAAACTACAGAAATGCTGTTTTGATAATTTTGTGTTTATTGGTGCTGATACTTGTGTTGTAATACTTCACAAAATACATGAATGATGCTTGCACTTTATTTCAAATAGCTTTCTACTCCACCACTATTGGGATCCATTAACAAAATAAACTAAAAGTCTTCCTTTAGCATTGCACCATTTAGTAATGAATTATTCTTATTCGCAAATAATTGATATTAAATCTTGTAAACCATTCATTATAATTTTAGTCGAAGAACAACAAAAGGCAAATGCTGTGACAAATCAGAGTACAAAATTAAATAACATGTTTGGATTTTATATGCATTTAGTTACTCGTCTCAACTAAAACAATTAAACTCAAGGCTTCTGCACGACAGTCCTATTTCAAAAGTTATAATTACATTTCAATGAACATAACCTAATGCAGCATATCATTATGATACACATTAAAAATAAACCGAACAATTAATAACTATACAATATGCATATTTTAGCTTCACTGATTACTTAACAATTACAACTTTAAGGCCAAATTTCTGTTTGGAAATCTGTGGTATCTGGGAGGTTCTGACTACACATGGCAACTAAGATTAAATGCAGATTTCTGATTTAAAAATAATGGATGTTAATTATCTCATGTGTGTAGTTCCGAATTTCAATCCCAATATTATGTAACAAATTGCCTAGAAATACAGTTTGGTAAGAGTAATTTGTTTATTGGGCGTCTTCATTAGACTTTCAGCTAAATGTTAGATACACCTTCATTTAATATAGCGACACAGAACTAGATTAGTTTGGTTTGCATTCTATGAGTTCACTAGCAGCCATAAAGGCTTGTGAACATAGAACATGTCACGGAACTGTATAACTGTAACATTTGTGTCAGTATTACGTAAACCAGCCACTTTGTTTATACATAAGGATGTGGTTAGGTGAAACACCAGTAGTTTCTCCTCTATACTGCCATGCTGGTCTGCTGTGAGCCGAAGCATTTCGGAATTCACCAAGGGAATACCTGCATTTCAATGAAGGAATAATGATCAGTACAGAAATTGTGTTCTGTTTCAGCTTTGGTAATCTATTCGACTTTCATAATGTACAGATGGAGATTTCTCTCATTAGGATATCATTCAACTCAAACAGTATTGTCTACATTTAAAATGAATGGAACAGATATACCTATACCTACACATAGTGGCCTTAATGGTTGAATGTGGCAATTGATTGGAACAGAAGCTTTCAGTGAAGCACTAGCTTTCTGGTGTTTTTCAAACAGTTATATGCTACTTCCATACATATATATTTGCATATCTTAATACTTTACTAATATCTTATATTGGAATATTCTATTATACCTGTAACTTCAATTTTAAAATAATATTTTATATTCAGTTACTTCTGTGCTATATTGGTGGACATTCCCCAAAAGCCTCTGGTAATCTCAGTACTTAAACTTCCTTACTCATCATGCACATACAGCTCTTAAGATCATGTATGGAAAGATAACCTTGCAGTGTTATCCTGCAGATTCAAAGCAAATCTATGTTACATATAGGAATCAAAACAAAACCCATGCTACAAGCGGTCACAAATCACAAATAATCGGAGTTAGTCACAAGCATGTCCCACATTTCAGTTTAAAGAAATTTATAATTGTTGCACTATACTTAGTGAAAGCTTGCAATAAATATTGTTTATTCCCTATGTCTTACAATATAAGAACCTTTGTAACCTTATTTTCAAAGCCGACACCAAACCAAAATAACAAGGAAATTTCTAACGTGTCTGCTTGTAAGTATGATTATCTTTGCCTTAATTATGTCCCTCCCATAGCGAGAGTTATTTAAGGGTAGCTTACTTGTCTACTTTGGTTAATCTACTTTTGGGCAGTGTATTTCAAAACAAGGTTTTTTCGAATTGGACAGTGCTAAACAGGAACTTCTCAAACACAACTTCAAATTTGTGAAAATTTTATATAGAGTGATTATATCTAAAAGTGTTTATTAAACACCATTGCAACGAGAATAACAATTGCCAGTACAGATTTTCCTCATTTATGAATCGCTCTTGTAGAGTAACTTCCCTCAAAAAATTTCTCAGTTAAGGAAAACTCAAGTTAAAACAATGCTGCTTATATAGATAATAATTTTAATACAATTTTCTATCACAACTTTAATTTTATTCTTAGTTACACAGATTAATTAACATGCTATAGGACTTCATGAGGAGAGGCTTCCAGTTTTTAAAAGTGTGCTAACATTACAATGAAGTACACTAATTTTGCTACATACGTAATTAAATTTGTCAGTGCATTTTAAGCAAAACATTCCCAGTGATAGTTTCATTTCAGACATCTCACAAGTTTTTCAATTTGGAGATTACTATATTTGTGATTAACAAGTTTAACCCTCTTAGTGCCATGTGTAGAACACCTGCTAGCCATTAAACTGCCAGATACAACCAGATTAGGCTTTGAAAGTCCACCCTGCTGAACATCTTTGGCCAATCAAGTAAATCTGCAACAATCTTCATGGTAAAACAACTTTTGTGACATCATATACTGATAGAATTCACATCTTTTTCTTTCACTGCTTGCTTTATAATGGTGTACCTTGATTTCACTATAGTAAACAGCCCCTCAGTTTGCAATTGTATGTTGTGTACTTTGTAAAATGGAAGGCAACTCTTGTGATATTGTTTTACTGTTAGGGATCATGACAAGAAGCTGATGCATTATTTTGTTGATGCTGACATCATTGTCAATTATGAAGATGCACTTTACAGTTTTCCTGTTTCATTGTAGATTTCCTAAGATACTAAGAATTGTCTACAAGAAATAGCATCCATACTGTTCCAATTAATGAGGAAGAGCCAGCAAACAAGTGTTCAGTGTCAGGACAGTGCGTTGTGTTCCATACACCACAACAAAGATAATCATAAAGAACTATGTGCGTAAGGTATGTATAAATAATTATATATTAACTTTCGGAGACAGATTGTTTCTGACTTAAATTTTAAAACAATAAAATAATTTAGAATGCTAATACACGTTTCTTTGTTTCCAAAGCATCACTCTTTCAATCGTTATACACCAAAAGTTTTGAGTGTATTTTCAGTTGTGGAGTTTTTAAACTTACATTCTAAAGAAAGTATTCATACTACAAAAAACATATTTTAATGTATTTTATACCTCATATAAAACCAGATTTAAATAAACTTGAGTCAAATTTGTAATTACATCAGCCATTTATTGAAAAAAGGAACACATGCTTCCAGAGCTAATCGCTTCCATCATCAGTTCAAGGTCAACTGCTGGTGTTGTTTCTCATGGTGGACTTCTACATTAAAATGTCTCCTGGTGGGATTTAAAGTTTAACACATGGTTCATGTTTCTCCAGATATGTGTGTTTTCTGAGACTGGAAGTTCACTTTTGCCTGAGATGTTTCCAAGTAATTTGGGATCTCTAATGATGCGATGTGGTTCCTTAGAAAAGTGTCAAGCTACTGTTGACTTTTCTTGATTTATGTTCCCTAATGTTCCTCTGGTTTTTCAAATCCACATATTTTAAATTGCAATTTAGTATATTTATTTATGGAGTAACCCTCTTCACAGGCTAGATAATGTGCCTTTTGAGGATCCTTTGTAATTTATAGAACACTGATGGATGGTATGTGAATTTGTTGGAAGTTACAGTTTGCTCGTTTGAGACGAGTGTACTCATGGCTTTAACTCTCTTTTTATTCTTTGCTCTCTTTACTATCTTATGTATTACTTCGTTATTTTATATTATGACACATCACTGCTACTAGCTTCTCAAACTTCAAATTAAAATGAATTTTCTGAGGCTATGTTTATTATATTTACCTTCTGGTTGTATTCATCTTTACTCATGGGGCATTAATATGTATATTATTACTGCTATAAATCAACATTAATTACCAGGGTCTTATGCTGTAAGTGTTTCCACCATTGTATGTATTAAACACTATTTTTACACAATTTTTCATAAGAGCTAACTCTCGCTTAAAATGCAGTGGCTCTTTTCACCAGGTGCATTTGGAAGGCCTCTGACTTTCTCCAACAAATTTCAGAAAGCTGGTACAATGGGTCAACGCCTTCTATGAATGCATAGAGAAATGAAGTTTTGAGGTTGGACAAGGCTGCTGAACTCACACTTTCATTGTGACAGGAATAACGCGAAAACCAAGGATTATGGGACATATGTTCATATGAACTTCTTTTGGCATGAGGAACTCACAGCCAAGGTTTGTAAAAGTATTTCTGAAACACACGGTATGTATATATTGTGTGTGTGTGTTTCTTCTTGTACACATAACACTTGTGTGACTTTTAGACTCAATCAGAGCCTTGTCATTTGAATAATCTGCTCATATTGAAAACCTTACATTTAAATAATATTTTACTCCCAAGAATTAAATTGTGTTTTTAAATGTCATAGCTAACTAAAGCTTTTATTGCAAACATTCATGTGATTTATTATCCTCATAAATTTAATTGTGTGTTTATAATTGCAATAGCAGAGCAATCCTCTTGTTTTAAACATTGAAGTGGTTTATGTCATCATGAACCAAACCACATCAAATATGATAACTGAATAAAGATCCAACTGCAACCATTACACTTTTGTGGCTTTTTCCACTCATGAACCTAAGTATGAGCTTTCAAACCTCTTAGCTGAGTTAGGCTGTAATTGCAAAATTATATTAGTGTGGTTTTTTACACTCATGAATCAAATAGTGCTCTCAAATGGCATATAGTGGAGCTCTTATTGCAAATAATTACATATGTGAGATTTTTTTCCCTCATAAATAAACTGCGAATTTCAAACTTTCTAGCAGAGTAAAGCTCGTATTGCAAGCATTACTTTTGTGTGGTGTTTTGCACTCATGAGTCAAACTTTGAATTTTTAAATGCGATAGCCTAGTAAAGCTTTTATTGCAAACATTACATTACTGTGGTGTCTTACTCTCATGAATCAAACTGTGTCTTTTCAACTCTGATAGGTGAGTGAAGTCCTTATTCCAAAATTATATTCATGTGTTTTCTTACCTTCTGAATAAAAGTGTGTATTTTCAAATGTGATAGCCGAGTAAAGCTCTTATTGCAAACTTTACATTTGTGTGGTTTCTTACCCTCATGAATCAAACTGTGAGTTTTCAAACTCCCTAGCTGAGTAAAGCTCTTGCTGCAAACATTACATTTGTGTTTTTTTTCTACTCATGAATCAAAAGGTCTCTTTTTAAATTCCCTAGCTGAGTAAAGCTCTTTTTGCAAGCATTACATTCGTGCGGCTTTTCACCCTCATGAATTAAACTGCATATTTTCAAATCTGATAGCCGAGTAAAGCTCTTATTGCAAACATTATATCATGGTTTTCTTACCCTCATGAATCAAACTGTGTGTTCTCAAATTCCCTAGGTGAGTAAAGCTCTTATTGCAAACATTACATCTGTGTGGCTTCTTACTCTCATGAATCAAACCGTGTGTTCTCAAATTCCCTAGCTGAGTAAAGCTCTTACTGCAGACATTACATTTGTGTGGCTTCTTACTCTCATGAATCATACTGTGTGTTCTCAAATTTCCTAGCTGAGTAAATCCCTTCTTGCAGACATTGCATTTGTGTGGCTTCTTACTCGCATGAATCAAACTGTGTGTTCTCAAATTCCCTAGCTGAGTAAAGCCCTTATTACAGACATTACATTCATGTGGTTTCTTACTCTCATGAATCAAACTGCGTGTTCTCAAATTCCCTAAATGAGTAAACCTCTTATTGCAGACATTACATTTATGTGGTTTCTTACCCTCATGAATCAAACTGTGTGTTTTCAAACTTCCTAGCTGAGTAAAGCTCTTATTGCAAACTTTACATTTGTGTGGTTTCTTACCCTCATGAATCAAACTGTGAGTTTTCAAACTCCCTAGCTGAGTAAAGCTCTTGCTGCAAACATTACATTTGTGTTTTTTTTTCTACTCATGAATTAAAAGGCCTCTTTTTAAATTCCCTAGCTGAGTAAAGCTCTTTTTGCAAGCATTACATTCGTGCGGCTTTTCACCTCATGAATTAACCTGCATATTGTCAAATGTGATAGCCGAGTAAAGCTCTTATTGCAAACATTATATCAGGGTTTTCTTACCCTCATGAATCAAACTGTGTGTTCTCAAATTCCCTAGCTGAGTAAAGCTCTTATTGCAAACATTATATCAGGGTTTTCTTACCCTCATGAATCAAAATGTGTGTTCTCAAATTCCCTAGCCGAGTAAAGCTCTTATTGCAAACATTATATCAGGGTTTACTTACTCTCATGAATCAAACTGTGTGTTCTCAAATTCCCTAGCTGAGTAAAGCTCTTATTGCAAACATTACATTCGTGTGGCTTTTTACCCTCATGAATCAAACTGTGTGCTCTCAAATTCCCTACCTGAGTAAAGCTCTTATTGCAGACATTACATTTGTGTGGCTTCTTACACTCATGAATCAAACTGTGTGTTCTCAAATTCCCTAGCTGAGTAAAGCCCTTCTTGCAGACATTGCATTTGTGTGGCTTCTTACTCTCATGAATCAAACTGTGTGTTCTCAAATTCCCTAGCTGAGTAAAGCCCTTATTACAGACATTACATTCATGTGGTTTCTTACTCTCATGAATCAAACTGTGTGTTCTCAAATTCCCCAAATGAGTAAACCTCTTATTGCAGACATTACATTTATGTGGTTTCTTACCCTCATGAATCAAACTGTGTGTTTTTAAACTCCCTAGCTGAGTAAAACTCTTATTGCAAACTTTACATTTGTGTGGTTTCTTACCCTCATGAATCAAACTGTGAGTTTTCAAACTCCCTAGTTGAGTAAAGCTCTTATTGCAAACATTGCATTTGTATGGTTTCTTACCCTCATGAATAAAACTGTGCGTTTTCAAATGCCCTAGCTGAGTAAAGATCTTATTGCAATCATTATATTTGTGCAGCTTTTCGCTCTCACGAATAAACCTCTCTCTCTTCAATGTTTGTTGCAGAGTAAATCTTTGCTGGTAAACGTCACAGTTGTGTACTTTCTTTTCTTCATGAATAAAATTACGCAATTTCAATGCTGAATTGCCAGGAAATCCTTTTCCAAAATGCTTACATTGTATTTCAGGATCACTAATTAGAACTTGCTCTTTTGTACATAATACTGAAGTACCCGATTTATAATTCTCTATGTTCTTAGATCTCTGAGAATAAACACTGTTAGCTATTACAGATGGATTCATAGCTTCTACTCCAGTAGTTTCACAAGTTGTATCTGCAATTAACCTGAAAATTGAAAGAAATATCATTAATAATTTGAGAACGAGTGTAGACATTATTAATCAATAATTCTGAGAGGATACTGGTGTTCAGTTCCTGAAACCAAAAATATACTCTCCTTGAAATTCAATCTGGGTTATACTTCCGAATGTTGTATAAATTAGTTATTTATTCATACAGAATTTTATCAAATGCTATTATTTGATTCTCAAAGTTTAAATTTATCAATCGTAGGCTTTAGTTTCATGTGTGCTATATTTTTAAGTTCAGAAATTGTTAAACTGCTAACACAGAGAAACCTTTACTTTATACACCTTTAGGGAACATTCATAAAAGTTATTAAAACAGAATAAACCACTGTTATCAGCAGTAGAAATAAGTCGCAGGAGTACCACAACCAAGCAACATTCGCCTACTAGACAACCTTTCAACCAGCATCACGTGTCTCACCATACGTGTGACATCCTTAACCCTGCAGAGTCACACAGTCTGTACAAAAGTGTTTTTTCATTCCCTTTAAATCAGCCCAAGTACCTTACTATAATCTGCAGTTTTCCTTTGCTTCACTTGGACCTGTGCAGTGGTTAACAATTGCAGACTGACAGTACCATGCGAGCAAACAACACTGGAAATTATCTGCATTGACGCCATTAGCAGCAACAGTAAAAGTGAGCTGTTGTAACCATATCTTGTTCTCAAGGGTTTTCTTATTATTAAAGTTTCAGTTTATATTAGCCGCATCTTTTTGTTGCGGTCAGGTCAGTGAATATGTTTTATTTATCTATTCTTTTGCAGAATATCAAGTTTTTCTTTTTAGAGCATTGTCATTTCTTCCAAGTGTTTAAATGTTTTGAATTTCAGGATTTTCCTTTTTACAATTTATTTAATAAAACATTACATTTCTGCAACTGAATCAGACATGCTATTTCTTGAAACACTGATGTTATTGACATTTTATGCTTGAAAAATGCTGTGAAACAAAAGAAACTTTTCTGAATCTTATTTTGCTTTTTCACTATAGTGGATTAGGTGCTATTGCTAGGGCTGGATAAAAGAATATAATCAGTATACTAGGTGCAATACATTGACCAGTCCTTCAGACATTGCTACACACCATTGCTTGAAAAGCTCTTTTTTCTGAAATGCTTATACTTTCTGCTTAGGATCAACATTCACTACAGAATAAACCCAAAATGTTAACATCCATTTAAGGGAAATAAAACAATTAAACATAATGCACTGTATATTTTCCTATTAAACAATTGAGCTGCAACACGTAAGTTTCACTGTATAAACAGGTTATATGTATAGATCTTAATGATGCACTACACTACTATTGTTTAATGAAGCAAGTGGCAAGAGCACCAACATCCCACTTTCTTTATTAGAAAAATAGTTATGTCATTGCTGTTCAAGTATTATTACCTTTGTAATGCTAGAATCAGATGACTGAAAAATTCAATGTCATAGCCGGAATTTCAACCCTATATCTCCTGGTTTCCGTCCAGTTACACTATCTAGTTACCATGGCAACATGCAGGTAGGACATCAAATTCTCCAGCTGAGTCACATTTTTTCTAGTAAACCACAAGCAATCTGAAATTGTATTGAGATGACAGACCCCAATGCCGCAAGTACTTTAAGTCCTGAGTTTCCTCAGTTTAGCCTCTATGGCAATTAATTTTTCAGTTGTCTGTATCTGCATTCCCAACTTTTCCTACGCATGGTTTGTTTGGAAGAAGAATTAATTCTATTATTAGCTTTGTTCTCTTTTGTGATGACGATTCTTATGGAATAACATTACATTTTAATCCTTTTTAATAATACAGGAGGACTCTCTAATTTCTAGATATGCTGATCATTCTTCTTATGTCAATGAGGCCAATTGTTATATTGTTATCCTTCTCAGAGATATTGCAATGATGGATTCAAAACTTATTGACATGCTGGAATAACGTGTTGATAAACATAACAAATAGAAGTACTGAAATTGCATCATGATGCCAAATTAAGCCTACTGCTTTATGTGATTTGTAAATTAATACTGGCAACAGGCATTTTAGGACCGTGAGGTATTTGTCAATGGAGTGCAGTTATTGTTCTCTTATTAATCCTAGTTCAATATATTACCAACAGACATTTTACAACTGTTTTTAGCTTCTAGTTTAGCATTCCCTTAACCAGTGAGGTTCAATTGGACAAGTTATTGTTTGTCTGGTAAATCACTTCTTGTGAACAAGGAAATCAGCTTAAAGTTAATGGAGGTACAGACCGGAGTTAATGAGGATTTTCACACTGCAGCCAGTATTTTGTCTAAAGCACATACATGACTTCCATTAGAGAGGGAATAGAGGGAGTGGCCTGAATAGTAACAGCAAATACAATTAGCTGCATCCCTAACATTTTCAGATGTAGCACTGTAATACTCTCAATGCTCCCCCTAGCTACAAAGAGAGGTCAAGGCAAGGGCTTCCCATTAAAGCATAGACCAACCACATCAGCAGGCCTCAACAGAGAGTTCTATGTTGGACAAGCTAGATAATATTTCTCAACGCATGTCTGCCATAACTAAAACTGACAGTAAAGAACTTAAATACATAACAGCCATTGTTATCACATTATATATAGTATTCAGGTTCCTGCATGCTGTAATCAGTCGCAGCAGTCAAACTAGTGGTGATATTGAAATTACTGTCTGGTAACCACAAAAAAACATATTCACTGTCACTGGTACTGAGATACCAAACTTTTGAATACTTAGTGTATCTAACATGCTGAGCATTAAAAGCACATCTCATAATTTTATGAGATAATCAGTAAATATGGCGAAGAAAACTGAGATCTACTGTAATCCTCATTCCTGGTAATAGGAACTCAGTTATTACTGACATCTTTATAGCGAGCTTTAATGTAATCACTTGTAAAGTTTGGAAGCATTATGGGATATAAAATGACAAAATAAAGTTACAAAGTCAAGCTATAACATTCCATATTGTGAGACCTTACCTATATGAATCTGCTGATACCAAGTCGTCCGGCTTCCTGTGCTGTAACAAGGTAACACCTGTTTTATTTTTGAAAAAGTTATTTGGATAATCATGTAGTATTAAACTAATTACTTTTTAGTATACAGAATTAAATGTTTCTTTGTTAAAAGAAATATTAGGCATAACGAAGGTTTTCTTAAAACATTTTATATCAATATATACAGAAATAATATTATATAGAAAATTTGAATCAGAGTTGAAACACTTAATATCACTTACACGTTTTACAACTTGTAACCTTTAAGCCTAACTAAAATTTTCTATATAATTTCAAATTCATATCACTCCTTCTATCTTATCTGTATTTTATACTAAGAAATAATATTATTTTAAAAAGCTGACATTTATATTGTAATTGAGTTAAGTTGTGTTAACATAATGAAGTATAACTGGTTTGCATTAAACAAAGTTGGTATTAAATTTAACACAACTAATTAAACAAGATTTTTTACATACGTTCCAAATGTTCAAACATTAACTCAGAAAATAATGAAAGAAGTTTTGAAAATGCTAATGTAGGTTGCTCATAGATAATCACTTAAAACTGTAAATCACACATTACATTATTTAGCACCAGAATCGCCAGTTAGTTATATATTTAAAACTACTGATTTAACCGCTGCTTTTAACACACAACAATATCAATTCTCTATTATCTGCTATGGCTCCAAGTATTGAATTACAACATTATAAATTCTACCATACACTGATCTTTGAAGACCAGAATTAACTTTGCTCTGTATAAGAACATTTTAAAGTGTTAACTATAACTTATTCCTGTCAACTTACCTTGTTTTCACTCTGCAATAAAATGTTTGAATCTGATGGTTCCGATTGGCATTCTGTTTCTATTGACATTCTTTGAACATTCAATTCACCATATGTGATAAACTCTTTCTTTATCTTCTTTACAAGATCTAAAGAAAAACACTTCTCCTCTTTCTGAAAACATGTATCAGAAACAAAAGCCAACTCTTTTGTTTCTGTATTATTACACAATTCAAAATTACTATATGTGACAGTATCATTCTTGAATTCATATCCAAAACCTGGGGAAAAACATACACTCTCATTTGGTAAAGTTGGTTCAGAAATATCAGCTTCTTTTTTGATATTTATTTTGTGGTCCAGTTTAAAGTCATATTGACTTGTAGCATCATACTCAAACATTCTTTCAGGACTGGAGGATGAAAAGCCTTTGCCAATTGATATCTCTTCTTCTAGAAGAGGATTTCTTCTTAACCTTCTGTTTTGCTATCCATTTCACAGCCTGTAGAAAACAAAAGGCTATTAGTGTTATCAAGATTGACTTCACACTAAAAACACACAAAATAAACCACTGCTGTATGAATACAATAGCAATTAAACTAACAATAACTGGAGATTAAAATAACATAGCAGATTCTTATGTAAATAAGTATTTTTCTGCAAACACATAACGCATACAAAAAGGGAAAACTCTGAATAAATGTCCATATTAAGCATAAATATGGAATCTTATATCACATAAACACAAATTTTTTAACGGAAAAGGTATTTAAATGCATTTTTAATATAATCATCCATGTATAACTCTTAATTAATTTTTTATTTTGCTATTATTTATCCTGCATAAGTTTTAATTTATTCTCTTACAAATATATACACAATATTTACATTTAGTTGTATTGCATTACAGGAATCAGAGAATTCTTAGCATGTAACAGTGCCTAAGGTAAATAGAATACATTAGGATGTTATCAAACTTGTTGACGTCCTGGTTATTTCCCATTTGCTATCTATGTATTTCATATATTTATACCGCTGGATTGAGCACTTGCAATAAAGGGTGCGAATAATATGTTCATTCTTCAGTTCTTATGACCAAGTGTTAAATTGCATCTTCAGCAATATGTAGATGAATTTAAAAACACATTTACCACAGAAAATAAAGTTTTGTTTCCTAAACCATAAGGAAAAACAGCATGTTTAGCCTTATGGATCAGAGTTAATAGGTCAATACAGATCAGCATTCACAAGTCAGTCAATTTGGGAATAAACATATTGCTGCTTCAACTGTATGAATTCAAGACAATTATTGATATGCAAACTGGCTTATTCAAGTGTAGGGCAATCAAATTGTTCCTAGTATTGTTTAGATTTATGCAGAGCATTGGTAGCAGCCGAATTCCGACTCAAAAGAGTCAATATATTTGGATTCACACTGAGCCTCCGGAGGGATCAACATTAAGAAAGAACTACCTTCCTAATTACTATGACGAAACTTTGAAAAAAATTTGGGTAGTATGTGAAAATGAAAAACCTTGGGTAAGCATTGATGAAACCCAAGATTCAAGTTTCAGAAAAATATGAAATGTTGTCGTCATATTGAAAAATGACAAAATAGTGAGCAGTCATATTTAGCAGTGTGTAAAGAACTATCCGCATCAAATAATACAACGATTGTGAGGTTAGTCAATGAAACTATGCACATGATATAGCCAAATGGTATAAAATATGATAAGTATTACTCTGTCTCACAGATGGTACACCACACATGATAAAAGCAGGTCAAGTGCTTTCTGTGAGTTTTCCAAAAATAATTCATGTCACTTGTGTAGTTTATGCTATTCACAGATTACGTGAATGTATCAGGCTCCTATATCCCAATGTGGTTAGACTTGTGTCAAATGGGAAAAAAATCTTTCTTAAATCACCATTGATGATTGATCTCCTCAAAGAAAAATATCCATACCTTCTTCTTTCTCTGCACAAGCGGTCATATACTGCAACACTGGTTTAATGCAGTTTTGTACTATGCAACAAATTTTGAAAGCTTTGCACTGATGTGAATGAGCTGGACAAAAATCTTGCGTCATCTATTGAAACATTTCAAAGTTTGTTGACATATGATCAAATACAAATGATTTGGCATTCCTATTTACAAATCTTTACTCTTTGTGTGACTCCATACAAAGAAAAAGTGATATGACACATTCATATGACTATCTTTATTAGAGAGTATACAAATTATTCTTACTAAAGGTTATTTTTCTATATACTATGTTTTAATCCAAATAAACCTTTGCAGAAGCAGCTACATTACACATTTTGTTATAGATACAAAGAGAATAGTGATAGTAAAATGTTTAAGAACTAGACGCTATGCACTGGCTTTAAACTTCCATATTGTTTGCATGCAATTGCAAGAAACAATTGAAAATCAACGGAACTTAAAAAGAAAGAATGACAAGAATTAAATAGATCAAATCTTTAATAACAGATATCCCAGAAATGCCAGATGCCACAAAAAATTAATTGAAATAAATTTTGTTTTAAAGAATTTATATTTTTTGTGTGATACTTTTCATCCATTGTTTAGTGTTTACCAGTTATTCAACATTATGCCAAATTCCTTTTATAAGAGGGGGATTTCTAAGGCTATTCCCGAATATTTAAGATATATATATATACACTTCATTTTTCATGTAAATGGTTTTAATAAATATATTTTAATAAAAATCACTGCAGGCATTTTTTAGAGAACAACATTTTTGGAAATTCTTTCATCTAAAGGAAACTTTGGGATAGGGATATTTTGTTGAGAAATTGAGTTTTGCATCCTTGGAGGGTAATGAACTGTAACATAAAGTTGGAAGCTTATCCGACTTTTCATTTTTAAATTATGCTTTCACATGTATACACATGGATCTTTTTTTTATAAAAATGTTTTATTTTGTATTCATAGTGCTTCAAATCATGTATTTCTGATAATATCTCAATATCAAATTTTAAGATGCAATGCAAGACCCTCTCTACCTACGAGGTACGCAGCATTTGAAAGTAATAAAGTTTTCATTTTGAATTTAGGTTGGCTCAAAATATATATTTCCAGTAAAATCCTAATACTAAATTTTTGGGTGGAATGCAATACCTTCTCTACATACTAGGTACATGGTTGAATAAGTAAAACTTTCTTTTAATTCGGCAAGCCTCAAAACATGTATTTTTGTGAAACATCAGTATCAAATTAAAAAAAAAAACAGAAAAAATTGAAAATGTTCGAATATTCCTTGCCAAACTTAATATATCCTTCTAGCTTTTACCATTAATTTCATGTACATTTATCGTGTAGTTTACAATGCTTTGCATAAACAATATTTGTTTGGCTTGATCTACGTGTTTTGTTTCACAGCGTTATTGCGCTTCATTTTTTGTGTATTCACAAACAATCTGCACATATTTATGTGGTTATACCCATCTTTATGGACATTTCCGCTTATCGACAACTCACATCACTTATTTAATGCGTATATTCATTATATCTGACATCCATTGGTTTTCTAGCTGGTACTCCTAATCGAAATGTGCATTTACAAACAACATGCACATTTCAACATAATATCTGTGCGTTCTATACTTGTTTAACGTCTAGTGATATTAACTAGTACATTGGTAGTGGCTGGCATGCAGCAAATACATAGTCATGATGTTGGTACATCAATAAGGTGCTGCGTGCTGTCACCTTAGTCAATAAGAATCACTGCTGCGAATTACCGTATTTTAAAATACACTGCCTCATAGTTACAAACATCTAAGAACAAGGGACTAATTCTGTATATGTAAAGATGGATCTAAGATGCTAATAATTATGGAATCAATTCATAATAGATGTTGCCTCGGTTAAAAGAACATGCCCCCACCCATCACGGAAAATTCTGTTCCTTATATAGGTGAATTTGGAAATAGTTTGATGTAGTTCTGCCAAATGAATAAAGCAAAAATTAATGGAGTGAACACACAAATATGTATTGAAATGGTGTTAGAAAACACAGCAAAGTGTAGCATAAGGGTGAGAGACCTTATGCTGAGACTGAGAGCAACAAAATGGACGGTGATGGCTGTGAGTACCAAATGTTCAGGTTTGCTGCAGATATTGGGATACAGAAGATGAATTAGTGGAGCCATTAATAAAACACACTGTACTCGTGGAGCACTTCATTGCAAAACATGTGGAAACCAGGCACGCAAAATGACTAACCTAACCTATCACTCTCAAGAATCACAATCCAAATTTGATGTCTTTAAGAAAAAGCTAAACTTAACCTATTGCTCCTGGGAACCAGAAACCAAGGTTTATATATTAAAACAAAATAATAAAAATAAACAAATCTAACTTAATGCTCTTGGGAATTAGAAACAAGGGTTTATATATTAAAACAAAATAATAAAAATAAACAAATCTAACCTACTGCTCCTGGGAACCAGAAACCAAGGTTTATATATTAAAACAAAATAATAAAAATAAACAAACCTAACCTAGTGCTCCTGGGAACCAGAAACCAAAGTTTATATATTAAAACAAAATAATAAAAATAAACACATCTAACTTAATGCTCTTGGGGATCAGAAACCGAAGTTTATATATTAAAACAAAATAATAAAAATAAACACATCTAACTTAATGTTCTTGGGGATCAGAAACCAAAGTTTATAATAATAAAAAAAAATCTGATGTATTACACTCACATGACTTTCTCTACTCTTGTACAAACTATTTTTACAAACTCTTATTCTCCATCTATTTCATATTAATCGAGATAAACATTTGCAGAAACGATCTTTTGACATGCAAAGAGAATTACATTTTACACATAGCGACCAGTTCTAAAAATATTTGACTATCGCTTAAGGCGTACTATGTTCCCTTTGTTTTGTAATTGCAAGGGCAATATAGAAATACAGTAGCCTTTAAGCATAGACATTACTCTTAATAGGTGGTTGCTATGCACAGCACCATTCTCTTTGCCACAGATTAATACTCTTTGCATATCCAAGACAAAAAAATGAATAACGAATTCCCATTTGAGAGAAAGTATATTGGAAAATTTAAGGGAATAACAACCAATATCTCGAAAATGGTTCACTCAGTGAAAAAATGTATATGACATAAATTGTGTATTTTAACACAATCTACATTTTTTGTGTAGTAAAATGTTGTCTATCTCTTATGGTTTACCAGTTATGCAAAAGTCGTTCACAATGAAGAATACTTTTGGAGTCATTCCCAGAAAATTCAAGATATACATTTTATTTGTCATGAAAATATCTTAAACATATGACATTTTAATCAAAATCGTTAGAGCCATTTTTGAGAAAATTAAAATTATCCAAAAATGTTCCATGTAAAGGGTAATCTGGGGTGGGGGGATTTTCTTGAAAACCTTTGAGTCGCATCTCTGAAAGATACTAAACCTAAATACCAAGTTTGGTGTTTATCTGACTTTTCGTTTCTGAGTTATGCTGTTCACAGACACACACACGGACATGTTTCCAAAAATACTTTTTTTTGGATTCAGGGGGTCTCAAAACATATATTTCCGGTGAAATCTCGGTATCGAATTTTTGGGTGGAATGCAATTCCTACTTACCCTACGTAGTAGAGAAAGTAATTAGGTTACACTCTTAAAAACGCATCCTATTGAAATTTTATAAATAGCAGACTTTTCAGATATTAATTATCCTTTAATGTGCAACTTTTTTTTCCTGAAACTATGTTCCAGAAATATTTCGATTTTTACTTTTTCTACCGCTTACATGTGGTAGGTAGAGGAAGAATTTATTTTAGTTTAATTTTACAACTTCATTTAGCTTCTATGCTCTTAATGCGGGCTTTGACCAGAAAGAACTGGTGTTCGTAACTCTCAATTGTAGTTTTTACTTTCTCTATCAGGTATCTGTAGCATTCTACCTTGAAATAGATGTCAAGATATCAAGGAAATACATTTTTTGAGGCCCCGTTAATAAAAAAGAACTGCTGTAAAAACTACTCTGTATGTGTGAACAGCATAACTAAAAATGAAGTGTTGATAAATACCAAATTTGGTATTTTAAGTTCCGTACCGAAATGCGACACGAAGATGCCATCCCCTGCTCAAAACTACTCTTTACATGGAAAATTTTTTTGAGAATAGCTTGAGAATTCTGCTTCATTCGGAAACAATTTTGTATAATTTTGTATAGGAAGTGATAAATGTTAAGAGAAAGAGAGAGAGACAAAAGCATACTACTACCTTCACAAAGAATGTAGATCTTTTTAACGCACACACACACACACACAATTTATTTCGAGTAAAGTTTTTGTGGCATCGGCCATTACCGAGATATCCATTATTATTGCTTAGAATTTTTCAAAACCTTTTAAAAAAAGTTTTAAGTACTGTCGCTATTCAGTTGTTTTTCACGATGTCATGAGAAGACTATGGAATTTTAAGGTCAGGATATAAGTGGCTTACTTTTAAACATCTGAGTATCGATTCGGTTTCCTCTATTTCTCTTGTAACTACAACGAAATATGTAATTAAACTATTTCTGCAAAGGTTTGTCTAGATTAACGTGAAGAATAGAAAAAAAAATCTGATGTGTTACACTCACATGACTTTCTCTACTCCTGTACAAACTATTTCAACAAACGCTTATTCTCCATATGCTTCATGTTAATCAAGATGTTAATCTTATTGCTAATTTTCTTGTAGATGCAAGAGGAATATGGGAGACTTCAAACGACAGTCAAATATTTTAAGAACTGGTTGCTATGTGGAGTATTCCATTCTCTTTGTATGTCCACGACATAAAAAAAAACTCTGATGTGTTACACTCACATGACTTTCTCTACTCTTGTACAAACTATTTTTACAAACACTTACTCTCCATATGCTTCATGTTAATCAAGATGTTAATCTTATTGCTAATTTTCTTGTAGATGCAAGTGGAATATGGGAGACCTTAAGCAACAGTCAAATATTTTAAGAACTGGTTGCTATGTGGAGTATTCCATTCTCTTTGTATGTCCACAACATAAAAAAAACTCTGATGTGTTACACTCACATGACTCTCTCTACTCTTGTAGAAACTATTTTTACAAATGCTTATTCTCCATATGCTTCATGTTAATTGAGATATCGAGATGTCAATGTTATTGCTAATTTTTTTGTAGATGCAAGGGGAATATGGTAGGTTTTAAGAAATAGTCAAATATTTTAACACTGGTTGCTATGTGGTGCATTGCATTCTCTTTGCATGTCCAGCACATAAAAAATGAATAACGAATTTGACTAAAAGTATAAGTATTGGAAAATTTAAGGGAATAACAAGCAATATCTCGAAAACGGTTCACTCAACAAAAGAAATGTATATGACATAAGGTGTGTATTTTAACGCAATCTACATTTTTTGTGTAGTAAAATTTTGTCTATCTCTTATGGTTTATCAGTTATGCAAAAATCGTTCACAATGAAAAATACTTTTGGAGACATTCCCAGAAAATTCGAGATATACATTTCATTTCTCATGACAATATCTTAAACATATAATATTTTAATCAAAATCGTTAGCCATTTTTGAGAAAATTAAAATTTTCGAAAAATGTTCCATCTAAAGGGTAGTCTGGGGTGGGGGATTTTCTTGAAAACCTCCGTGTCGCATCTCTAGAAGATACTGAACCTAAATGCCAAGTTTGGTGTTTATCCGAGTGTTCGTTTCCGAGTTATGCTGTTCACAGACACACACACGGACATGTTTCCAAAAATGCTTTTTTGGATTTAGGGGGTCTCAAAACATGTATATCCGGTGAAATCTCGGTATCGAATTTTTGGGGGGAATACAATACTTTCCCTACTTACTATACGTAGTAGAGAAAGTAAAAAGGTTATTCTGCCATACCGGATTTTGGGAGAAATCACTACATACATGTAAGATATAATCCAATATGGAAGTTTGCCCTTATATAGTTGCACTACATTTACTGTTTCGCGATTTTGTAGTACAGCAGCGCAACTTTTCTATTACATTTCGCAATTGTATCAACTATTTTGTATCTTATAGCTGCTGCATTTCTTCTGCTTTGCAGTTGGTATCTGACAATGCACACCCTGGCATTAACATCAACTCCTAAAGTATTTGTATCTGTTTAGAATTACTAAGTACCGTTGCAGGTAGGTAAATACAGCCAAAATCAGGTCTGAACGAAACCGAAATGTACATATAAATAGCTTAGTTATTTACATTAAAGGAAAAGCCAGGATATGGTTGCAGCACAAACCACATTAAGAAACCAGCCCTCATATTCATCCATTATCAACACTCGTTGGTTAGCGTTTAGGTACCGACTAAAACAAAGATGTAAGTTCGAGTAGCAATGTGCTTCTGAATTGACAAATTCATTACAAGGAGACATTCAAATTCTCCTCCAACTGCCCCTCAGGGGCTCACCTTATGTGAGTACGGGTTTTTGGCGCACCCGGGGGTTCCCGAGCCAATCATCGCCATATTCATCCCCTCACCCCCATCCGGTCGCGCTGGGTTCTTCAAGTGACCGGTGGACCCAAGGTAGGCTCTCGTGCGTTCTTTACATTCCATTCATACCGCACCTCACCATCGTTTCTTTCTTCCCTTATCACTTTCCGGCCATTTCGCACCACGACATTCGCATATCTCTCTTTTTCTTCCCCGCCGGCCTACCTTGCGTGCGAAACGCCCACACAGTTTTAGTTTCTTTTACCTTTTTATTTAAATCCTCCGTGGACACAGCCTGACGGATACCCGCGCACCGCGTGCGCAGCTGGGTGAGTGGGTAATGGCGTCATCCCCACCACCCGGGGTCGTCATGTAGGGTTTGTGTTCGTATCCGCTGTTCAACTGCAGTCCCGCGGGGGGGCCATTGCATGAGCTGCTGACTTCTGACGGCGATTGGGTCCCTCTGTCTATGTTCTGGGAGGTGTGACCCTGGGGTGAGTCTGGTATAGATAGGCCACTCACCCAAGCCGGGGTAACGCCCGAGAAGTCAGAGCCCGAGGTCGGAGACGGTTGCAGTGGTGGAGGATTTATCTCGCTATGGAGCACCCTTCCTCCATTAATACAAACAAGCGCCGAAAAGTTATTGTAACAGAAGTAGCACCGCCGTCATCTGGTTGTTACTTGGTCATTTCGAGAACAGAAGAAGGACAAAACTTTGAGAAGGTGAACCCTATTATAATTCAGAAGGGAATAGATGCTATTGCTGGTGCGGTTCAATCATGCACTCGTCTACGGAATGGTTCCTTATTGGCACAAACTAAGTCCGATCAGCAAAGTAAGACCTTGTTGCGCGCTACGCTTCTCCACGGTTACCCCATCCGTGTTGAGAAGCACCGCACATTGAACTCTTGTCGGGGCGTCGTTACCACCCATAGCCTCGATGGTATATCGGACGAGGATCTCGTAGAATATCTATCTGATCAAAAGGTCACTGCAGTGCATCGAGTGCAGGCCAAACGCGACGGCGTATTGGTACCCACTCGTACCCTGTTTATTACATTTGATGGCGTCGATCTGCCCACGAGCATTTCCGCAGGGTACGAACGGATTTCTGTGAGGCCTTATATTCCTAGACCTCTGCGTTGTTTTAAATGCCAACGTTTTGGGCATACGCAAGTCTCCTGTAAGAGTGCCGTTAACATCTGTGCAACATGTAGCCAGCCCTCACACGAAGGTACCTGTTCAACAGCCCCCGTCTGCGTTAATCGTAAAGGGTCACATTCTGCTTCGTTTGCCGACTGTCCGCGGTATTTGGACGAGAAGGCGATCCAGGAGATCCGGGTAAAGGAAAAACTCTCCTTCGCTGAAGCCCGGAGGCGTTTCCATGCGCGCCAACCTTCACTCCTGCGATCTGGCACATTTAGTTCTGTTGTTGCCTCGCCAGTACCACGAGTAGATGCCGAAACTCAGACCTGGACCTTGACTGGATTAACCGCCACTACCATCCGGCCGTCTATTAAGGCTACAGTTACCAAGCCGTATAAACCTGGTCCCAAGTCAATGAAGTCGCAAGCCGTTGAAAAGAAGCCCAAGCAGAAACTTCGTAGGGAAGATTTTTTGAAAGACCCTCCGCGTGCGCGCGGTAACAAAAGTTCACCTTCTCCTCCTCGGAGGTCGCTGTCCCAGGATGGTCCTGGGACAAGCCGCGCTCAGCGGCACCCTTCACCCATCGCCACCCAGAACCGATTTACGGCGCTTGAATCGGTTTCTGGCACTGAGCGCGTGGGCCCTCCCTCCGAGGAAGCTATGGAGTCTGACCAACTCCATACAAAAAGCCCGAGCCCAAAGGTTAAACAAAAGGTAATTTTAAGCCGCCCTTCTAAATAGACAGTTTATCCCCTTATTCTTAATGGCTATCCTGACCTGGAATGTACGTGGTGTACGATCGCATGGGGCGGAACTGCAACTTTTATTGCGTTCCCATTCGCCTATGGTCGTATGTTTGCAGGAGACTAAGCTTCGCCCTCACGATCCTTTTGATCTCCGAGGATATACTCCGGTTCGCTACGACCTTGAACCGGAGGAGGGTACTCCTGCTCATGGAGGTGTCATGTTCTTAGTGCGTAACGACGTTCATTTTACACCTGTCACACTTACATCCGACTTGCAAGCTGTTGCCGTTCGCCTTCACTTACCCGGCTTTTTGTTTTCTGTTTGCTCTGTATATTCACCTCCATCGTCTCCCCTCGCTCCCGCGGACATTCGAGCTCTCCTGTCCGCTCTCCCAACACCATTTCTTCTGTTGGGAGATTTTAATGCCCATCACCCACTATGGGGTTCGCCAAGGGCTTGTGCGAGGGGAACTCTTCTTTCCGACATTTTTTATCAGTTCAATCTTTCCATCCTCAATACAGGTGCACCTACTTTTATTTCTGATTCTTCTGGTACTTTCTCTCACCTGGACCTTGCCCTTTGCTCAATCCAGCTTGCACGCCGCCTTCAGTGGAACGTCGTCGCTGACACCTACTCCAGCGACCATTTCCCCTGCATCGTTTCTCTTCTGTCGCACCACGTACAGCATTCCAGAGTACCTACCTGGATATTCGCAAAAGCCGACTGGAGCTTGTATTCCAGCCTCGTGCATTTTGACGACCAGCCCTTCTCCGACATTAATCAACTACTGCAGCACCTTACGTCTATTATTTTCTCAGCCGCAAAACGTGCAATACCCCGTTCATCCTCCCAACCTCGGCGGTCACCTGTTCCGTGGTGGAACGAGGATTGTCGGGACGCCGTTCGTGCCCGTAGGACTGCACTTAGGGTGTTTCGGCGCCACCCTACACTTGATAATTTGGTGACTTTTAAACAATCGCGCGCCAGGGCTCGTCGCATTATTCAGGATAGCAAGAAGGCATCTTGGGCTCGTTTTGTCGAGTCTTTTAATCGTTTTACGCCTTCATCCGTTGTTTGGGATAAACTTCGTCGCTTCTCAGGTAAAGTGTCACATTGTACTGTTTCTGGCCTTCAGGTTTCTAATGCCACCATAGTGGATCCGGCTGCCATCGCTAACACTCTGGGTTCTGCCTTTGAGGCGGTTTCCAGTTCAGACCATTATTCCGCCGGCTTTCGCTCTATTAAAGACCGGCAGGATTCCGCATCCTATACTTTTCGGTCTGCTAATGATGAATGCTATAACGAACTATTCACAATGAGGGAGCTGGAGCACGCTCTTCATTGCTCTCGGCACTCCGCTCCCGGGCCGGACGGCATTCATGTCCTGATGTTAAAGAACCTTTCAGCCGACAGTAAAGTATTTCTCTTACAGGTCTATAACCGTATTTGGCAAGACGGCATTTTTCCTTCCGTTTGGCGCGAAGCCACCATTGTCCCTATACTTAAGCCTGGGAAGGATCGCCAACTACCTTCCAGCTACCGCCCTATCTCTCTCACCAGTTGCATTTGCAAGGTGATGGAGCGCATGATCAACGGGCGGTTGACATGGTGGCTTGAGTCTCAGAAACCTCTAGCGAACGCTCAGTGCGGGTTTCGTCGCTATCGCTCTACCGTCGACCATCTGGTGTCCTTGTCGACGCATATTATGAATGGATTTCTGAGAAAGTGTCAAACCGTGGCTGTATTTTTTGACCTGGAGAAAGCTTATGACACTTGTTGGAGGGGCGGCATTTCACGTACACTTCACGATTGGAATATCCGCGGTCGTCTTCCCATATTTCTTCGGGAGTTTATGACGGACCGCGTCTTTCCTGTACGTGTGGGCTCGGTTTTATCTCGTCGTTTTATTCAAGAGAACGGAGTACCGCAGGGCTCTGTACTCAGTGTAACACTTTTTGCGATTGCTATCAACCCCATTGTTGATTGTATTCCACGTGGCATTTTATGGTCCCTTTTTGTTGACGATTTCGCTATTTATTGCAGTTCACGGCGGACCTGTCTACTCGAACGCCGTCTCCAGAGCTGTATCGACCGTCTCTACGCCTGGAGTAACGCCAACGGCTTTAATTTCTCCGCCGAGAAATCCGTCTGCATCAATTTCTGGCGCCGGAAGTATTTCCCTCCGCCCTCTCTCCATCTTGGGCCAGGGATACTTCCGTTTGCAGACGAGGCGAAATTTTTGGGGTTGATTTTTGACAGGAAGTTGTGTTGGACCTCGCACGTTTCCTTTTTAAAAGCAAAGTGTGACCGTTCTCTTAATCTTTTACGTGTTTTAAGTGGCACATCCTGGGGAGCTGATCGGACCGTCCTTCTTCGCCTTTATCGCTCTTTGGTCCGATCCAAACTTGATTACGGGTGTATGGTTTATTCGTCGGCACGTCCATCTGTGTTACGTCGTTTGAATCCCATTCATCATCGTGGTATTAGAGTCGCTACAGGGGCCTTTCCAACTAGCCCCGTGCCCAGTCTTTACGCTGAGGCTGCAGAGCCTCCGCTGTCTTTCAGGCGTGAGATGCTCTTATGTAGCTATGCTTGTCGGCTCTCGAGCTTGCCTAACCACCCGTCCTTCCATGTATTTTACGAGGATTCGCTAGATCGACAATATTTCGTTAGCTCCTCTGCATTGCTCCCCCCAGGGGTTCGATTTCGACTGCTACTTCGGCATTTGGACGTTACGCCAGCGCCGGCCCTTACCCGAGGGGAAACGCGTTTTCCTCCATGGTCGCGCGCTGAGGCCCACATCCACCTTGGGCTAACGTCGATGCCGAAAAATGCGACCCCTGCTTCTGTTCTTAGATCCGCCTTTTTAGAACTACAGGCGCAGTTCGGGGACTGTCATTTTATATATACTAATGGGTCTAAGACTGATGTTGGAGTAGGATGTGCCTTTGTTTTTGGTGTACGGAGTTTTACTTTTCGTTTACCTCAACAATGTTCAATTTTTACCGCCGAACGTTTTAGCATTTATCAATCTGTTTTATTCATTCAGCGGCACGACTTACGGCACTGTTTTATTTGTACGGACTCTCTGAGTGCCCTTCAGGCTATTCATGCGCTGTACAATTACCACCCACTCGTACAGCGCATACATGACCTGCTCCACTCGCTCGGTGTCTCTGGCATCAGCGTCTCCTTCATGTGGATTCCAGGTCATGTGGGCATCTCAGGTAACGAGTCTGCCGACGCCGCTGCGAAATCGGCGATTTTATTACCCAGATTTTTTACCTCTGTAGTTCCCTCGTCAGATTCGTGTGCTCTTTTACGTCGCCGCATCCTCTCGCGCTGGCACGATGAGTGGACGGCCCTCCGGGGGAACAAGTTGCGGGAGGTTAAGCCTCTCCCGTTAATCTGGGGTACCTCTTCTCGTTCTTCACGTCGGAAGGAGGTACTTTTAGCCCGCTTACGAATTGGACATTGTGTTTTTAGTCATAGGTATTTGCTCAGTGGTGACCCCGCACCACTCTGTGGGCAGTGTGACGTGCCCTTAACGGTGCGTCACATTTTAACAGAGTGTCAGGTTTTAGCTGCATCGCGTGCTCGTGTAGGTCTGCCTGTTGGCTTAGCCAACGTTTTGGCAGACGACACGCATGCTGTGGAATGTGTTTTACGTTTTATTCATGACAGTGATTTTAATCTGCGCATTTAATGCGTTGAGCGTCTTTTAGCTTATTCCTTTTATTCTGTCAGTTTTTATGGGGACTCTATTCCCCAGTGGACATATGGCGCTCATGTCCCTCGCATTCCATAGTTCTTGACACGTTTTAATCGTTTATTGCCTATGCTTTTAGTGTGTTGGTTTTTTCAGATATTTGTATTGTTATTGTTGTTGTTATTGGTTTTATTGTTGTTATTGATTTTATTGTTGTTATTGTTATTCTTGTTGTTATTGTTATCATTATTGTTATTGTTATCTTATTGTTATTTTTAGCCATTTGGACATCGCGGGTTTACGTCCCGTTTTTTAATTATGCGGTTCTTTTACCTGTTTTTATCTTTTGACTTTGTATTTTCTCCATTGTAAGGGCGCTGATGACCTTAGCAGTTTAGCGCCCTTAAGCCGCATATCATCATCATCATCATCCTCAAACTGCAATTACCTGTAGAGTCACTATCACTGTATTAAATGAAGGTATACCAAATATTCATCTGAAAAATCCATCAACGACATCCAATAAACAAATTACTCGTACGAAACTGTCTTTCTAGGTAATTTGTTACAAAATATGGCTAATATCTTATAGTGTGCCCGTAGAAAATGCTTATAAAATCAAAAGGAAAGCGAATAAATTACCTTAAGTGTGAGCTTAGAACACGATGTGGTCTCGTCTATAGCTGGTGCCCACCTGCGTAAGGTATTTTAGTTATATAGGAAAATCGCGTCAGGAAGTAAACAAACGTAGCCATTTTGCAAAAAATTACATGCAAATTGGGTACTGCCAACGTAAATAAAAATGTGAAATCGGCTAAAAATGCGATGCTCCGTTGTTACCGCTATTTGATGTTGTTCTGCGATTTTGTTGAAACGCAACGCGTGCAAATTAACAGTGCGTATTTAATATAAAGCAAAATGGTTTGCACGAGATGTGAGAATACTGTCTTTAGCATTCAAACTCAACACGTGCTATGCTTATATAAAAAAAACTAACCTAAACCTAACTTTTCGTGAATTGAGAAACGCAAGCTTATATAAGAAAACTAACCTAAATCTAAACTTTCGTGAATTCAGAAACGTAAGCTTATATAAAAAAAACTAACCTAAACCTAACCTTCCGTGAATCCATAAATGTAAGCTTATATAAAAAAAACTAACATAAACCTAACGTTTCATGAATTCAGAAACGTAAGCTTATATAAAAAAAAACAACATTAAGTGAATTCAAACGTAAGCTTATATAAAAAAAACCTAACCTAAACCTAACCTTCCGTGAATCCATAAACGTTAAGCTTATATAAAAAAAACTAAACCTAACCTCCCGTGAATTAGAAACGTAAGCTTAGGAACGCACGCTCGCTTCGGCGCGTGCTTTGATGTAACCAATGGTAACAAATTAAAACAAGGATATATATATATAAACGTAATTCAGAAACCTATGCTTATATAAAAAAACTAACCTAAACCTAACCTTAACCTTTCGTGAATTCAGAAACATAAGCTTATATAAAAAATAACTAACCTAAACCTAACCTTTCGTGAATTCAGAAACGTAAGCTTACATAAAAAAAACTAACCTAAACCTAACCTTTCGTGAATTCAGAAACATAAGCTTATATAGAAAAACTAACCTAAACCTAACCTTCCGTAAATCCATTAACGTAAGCTGATATAAAAAAACTAAACCTAACGTTACCTAACCTCCCGTGAATCAGAAACGTAAGTTTAGGAACGCACGCTCGCTTCGCTCGCGTGCTTTGATGTGATCAGTGGTAAAAAATTAAAACAAGGATATATATAAAGGTAATTCAGAAGCCTATGGTTATATAAAAAAACTAACCTAAACCTAACCTTTCGTCAATTCAGAAACGTAAGCTTATATACAAAAACTAACCTAAACCTAATCTTTCCTGAATTCAGAAACGTATGCTTATATAAAAAAAATCTGATGTGTTACACTCACATGACTTTCTCTACTCTTGTACAAACTATTTTTACAAACACTTATTCTCCATATGCTTCATGTTAATCAAGATGTTAATCTTATTGCTAATTTTCTTGTAGATGCAAGTGGAATATGGGAGACCTTAAGCAACAGTCAAATATTTTAAGAACTGGTTGCTATGTGGAGTATTCCATTCTCTTTGTATGTCCACAGCATAAAAAAAACTCTGATGTGTTACACTCACATGACTCTCTCTACTCTTGTAGAAACTATTTTTACAAATGCTTATTCTCCATATGCTTCATGTTAATTGAGATATCGAGATGTCAATTTTATTGCTAATTTTTTTGTAGATGCAAGGGGAATATGGTAGGTTTTAAGAAATAGTCAAATATTTTAACACTGGTTGCTATGTGGTGCATTCCATTCTCTTTGCATGTCCAGCACATTAAAAATGAATAACGAATTTGACTAAAAGTATAAGTATTGGAAAATTTAAGGGAATAACAAGCAATATCTCGAAAACGGTTCACTCAACAAAAGAAATGTATATGACATAAGGTGTGTATTTTAACGCAATCTACATTTTTTGTGTAGTAAAATTTTGTCTATCTCTTATGGTTTATCAGTTATGCAAAAATCGTTCACAAAGAAGAATACTTTTGGAGACATTCCCAGAAAATTCGAGATATACATTTCATTTCTCATGACAATATCTTAAACATATAATATTTTAATCAAAATCGTTAGCCATTTTTGAGAAAATTAAAATTTTCGAAAAATGTTCCATCTAAAGGGTAGTCTGGGGTGGGGGGATTTTCTTGAAAACCTTCGTGTCGCATCTCTAGAAGATACTGAACCTAAATGCCAAGTTTGGTGTTTATCCGAGTGTTCGTTTCCGAGTTCTGCTGTTCACAGACACACACACGGACATGTTTCCAAAAATGCTTTTTTTGGATTCAGGGGGTCTCAAAACATGTATATCCGGTGATATCTCGGTATCGAATTTTTGGGTGGAATACAATACTTTCCCTACTTACTATACGTAGTAGAGAAAGTAAAAAGGTTATTCTGCCATACCGGATTTTGGGAGAAATCACTACATACATGTAAGATATAATCCAATATGGAAGTTTGCCCTTATATAGTTGCACTACATTTACTGTTTCGCGATTTTGTAGTACAGCAGCGCAACTTTTCTATTACATTTCGCAATTGTATCAACTATTTTGTATCTTATAGCTGCTGCATTTCTTCTGCTTTGCAGTTGGTATCTGACAATGCACACCCTGGCATTAACATCAACTCCTAAAGTATTTGTATCTGTTCAGAATTACTAAGTACCGTTGCAGGTAGGTAAATACAGCCAAAATCAGGTCTGAACGAAACCGAAATGTACATATAAATAGCTTAGTTATTTACATTAAAGGAAAAGCCAGGATATGGTTGCAGCACAAACCACATTAAGAAACCAGCCCTCATATTCATCCATTATCAACACTCGTTGGTTAGCGTTTAGGTACCGACTAAAACAAAGATGTAAGTTCGAGTAGCAATGTGCTTCTGAATTGACAAATTCATTACAAGGAGACATTCAAATTCTCCTCAAACTGCAATTACCTGTAGAGTCACTATCACTGTATTAAATGAAGGTATACCAAATATTCATCTGAAAAATCCATCAACGACATCCAATAAACAAATTACTCGTACGAAACTGTCTTTCTAGGTAATTTGTTACAAAATATGGCTAATATCTTATAGTGTGCCCGTAGAAAATGCTTATAAAATCAAAAGGAAAGCGAATAAATTACCTTAAGTGTGAGCTTAGAACACGATGTGGTCTCGTCTATAGCTGGTGCCCACCTGCGTAAGGTACTTTAGTTATATAGGAAAATCGCGTCAGGAAGTAAACAAACGTAGCCATTTTGCAAAAAATTACATGCAAATTGGGTACTGCCAACGTAAATAAAAATGTGAAATCGGCTAAAAATGCGATGCTCCGTTGTTACCGCTATTTGATGTTGTTCTGCGATTTTGTTGAAACGCAACGCGTGCAAATTAACAGTGCGTATTTAATATAAAGCAAAATGGTTTGCACGAGATGTGAGAATACTGTCTTTAGCATTCAAACTCAACACGTGCTATGCTTATATAAAAAAAACTAACCTAAACCTAACTTTTCGTGAATTGAGAAACGCAAGCTTATATAAGAAAACTAACCTAAATCTAAACTTTCGTGAATTCAGAAACGTAAGCTTATATAAAAGAAACTAACCTAAACCTAACCTTCCGTGAATCCATAAATGTAAGCTTATATAAAAAAACTAACATAAACCTAACGTTTCATGAATTCAGAAACGTAAGCTTATATAAAAAAAACAATATTTAGTGAATTCAAACGTAAGCTTATATAAAAAAAACCTAACCTAAACCTAACCTTCCGTGAATCCATAAACGTAAGCTTATATAAAAAAACTAAACCTAACCTCCCGTGCATTAGAAACGTAAGCTTAGGAACGCACGCTCGCTTCGCTCGCGTGCTTTGATGTAACCAATGGTAACAAATTAAAACAAGGATATATATATATATATAAACGTAATTCAGAAACCTATGCTTATATAAAAAAAACTAACCTAAACCTAACCTTAACCTTTCGTGAATTCAGAAACATAAGCTTATATAAAAAATAACTAACCTAAACCTAACCTTTCGTGAATTCAGAAACGTAAGCTTACATAAAAAAACTAACCTAAACCTAACCTTTCGGGAATTCAGAAACATAAGCTTATATAGAAAAACTAACCTAAACCTAACCTTCCGTAAATCCATTAACGTAAGCTGATATAAAAAAAACTAAACCTAACGTTACCTAACCTCCCGTGAATCAGAAACGTAAGTTTAGGAACGCACGCTCGCTTCGCTCGCGTGCTTTGATGTAATCAGTGGTAAAAAATTAAAACAAGGATATATATAAAGGTAATTCAGAAGCCTATGGTTATATAAAAAAACTAACCTAAACCTAACCTTTCGTCAATTCAGAAACGTAAGCTTATATAAAAAAACTAACCTAAACCTAATCTTTCCTGAATTCAGAAACGTAAGCTTATATAAAAAAAAATCTGAAGTGTTACACTCACATGACTTTCTCTACTCTTGTACAAACTATTTTTACAAACACTTATTCTCCATATGCTTCATGTTAATCAAGATGTTAATCAAGATGTTAATCTTATTGCTAATTTTCTTGTAGATGCAAGTGGAATATGGGAGACCTTAAGCAACAGTCAAATATTTTAAGAACTGGTTGCTATGTGGAGTATTCCATTCTCTTTGTATGTCCACAACATAAAAAAAACTCTGATGTGTTACACTCACATGACTCTCCCTACTCTTGTAGAAACTATTTTTACAAATGCTTATTCTCCATATGCTTCATGTTAATTGAGATATCGAGATGTCAATCTTATTGCTAATTTTTTTGTAGATGCAAGGGGAATATGGTAGGTTTTAAGAAATAGTCAAATATTTTAACACTGGTTGCTATGTGGTGCATTCCATTCTCTTTGCATGTCCGGCACATAAAAAATGAATAACGAATTTGACTAAAAGTATAAGTATTGGAAAATTTAAGGGAATAACAAGCAATATCTCGAAAACGGTTCACTCAACAAAAGAAATGTATATGACATAAGGTGTGTATTTTAACGCAATCTACATTTTTTGTGTAGTAAAATTTTGTCTATCTCTTATGGTTTATCAGTTATGCAAAAATCGTTCACAATGAAGAATACTTTTGGAGACATTCCCAGAAAATTCGAGATATACATTTCATTTCTCATGACAATATCTTAAACATATAATATTTTAATCAAAATCGTTAGCCATTTTTGAGAAAATTAAAATTTTCGAAAAATGTTCCATCTAAAGGGTAGTCTGGGGTGGGGGATTTTCTTGAAAACCTCCGTGTCGCATCTCTAGAAGATACTGAACCTAAATGCCAAGTTTGGTGTTTATCCGAGTGTTCGTTTCCGTGTTCTGCTGTTCACAGACACACACACGGACATGTTTCCAAAAATGCTTTTTTTGGATTCAGGGGGTCTCAAAACATGTATATCCGGTGATATCTCGGTATCGAATTTTTGGGTGGAATACAATACTTTCCCTACTTACTATACGTAGTAGAGAAAGTAAAAAGGTTATTCTGCCATACCGGATTTTGGGAGAAATCACTACATACATGTAAGATATAAACCAATATGGAAGTTTGCCCTTATATAGTTGCACTACATTTACTGTTTCGCGATTTTGTAGTACAGCAGCGCAACTTTTCTATTACATTTCGCAATTGTATCAACTATTATGTATCTTATAGCTGCTGCATTTCTTCTGCTTTGCAGTTGGTATCTGACAATGCACACCCTGGCATTAACATCAACTCCTAAAGTATTTGTATCTGTTTAGAATTACTAAGTACCGTTGCAGGTAGGTAAATACAGCCAAAATCAGGTCTGAACGAAACCGAAATGTACATATAAATAGCTTAGTTATTTACATTAAAGGAAAAGCCAGGATATGGTTGCAGCACAAACCACATTAAGAAACCAGCCCTCATATTCATCCATTATCAACACTCGTTGGTTAGCGTTTAGGTACCGACTAAAACAAAGATGTAAGTTCGAGTAGCAATGTGCTTCTGAATTGACAAATTCATTACAAGGAGACTTTCAAATTCTCCTCAAACTGCAATTACCTGTAGAGTCACTATCACTGTATTAAATGAAGGTATACCAAATATTCATCTGAAAAATCCATCAACGACATCCAATAAACAAATTACTCGTACGAAACTGTCTTTCTAGGTAATTTGTTACAAAATATGGCTAATATCTTATAGTGTGCCCGTAGAAAATGCTTATAAAATCAAAAGGAAAGCGAATAAATTACCTTAAGTGTGAGCTTAGAACACGATGTGGTCTCGTCTATAGCTGGTGCCCACCTGCGTAAGGTATTTTAGTTATATAGGAAAATCGCGTCAGGAAGTAAACAAACGTAGCCATTTTGCAAAAAATTACATGCAAATTGGGTACTGCCAACGTAAATAAAAATGTGAAATCGGCTAAAAATGCGATGCTCCGTTGTTACCGCTATTTGATGTTGTTCTGCGATTTTGTTGAAACGCAACGCGTGCAAATTAACAGTGCGTATTTAATATAAAGCAAAATGGTTTGCACGAGATGTGAGAATACTGTCTTTAGCATTCAAACTCAACACGTGCTATGCTTATATAAAAAAAACTAACCTAAACCTAACTTTTCGTGAATTGAGAAACGCAAGCTTATATAAGAAAACTAACCTAAATCTAAACTTTCGTGAATTCAGAAACGTAAGCTTATATAAAAAAAACTAACCTAAACCTAACCTTCCGTGAATCCATAAATGTAAGCTTATATAAAAAAGCTAACATAAACCTAACGTTTCATGAATTCAGAAACGTAAGCTTATATAAAAAAAAACAACATTAAGTGAATTCAAACGTAAGCTTATATAAAAAAAACCTAACCTAAACCTAACCTTCCGTGAATCCATAAACGTAAGCTTATATAAAAAAAACTAAACTAACCTCCCGTGAATTAGAAACGTAAGCTTAGGAACGCACGCTCGCTTCGCTCGCGTGCTTTGATGTAACCAATGGTAACAAATTAAAACAAGGATATATATATATAAAGGTAATTCAGAAACCTATGCTTATATAAAAAAAACTAACCTAAACCTAACCTTAACCTTTCGTGAATTCAGAAACATAAGCTTATATAAAAAAACTAACCTAAACCTAACCTTTCGTGAATTCAGAAACGTAAGCTTACATAAAAAAAACTAACCTAAACCTAACCTTTCGTGAATTCAGAAACATAAGCTTATATAAAAAAACTAACCTAAACCTAACCTTCCGTAAATCCATTAACGTAAGCTGATATAAAAAAAACTAAACCTAACGTTACCTAACCTCCCGTGATTCAGAAACGTAAGTTTAGGAACGCACGCTCGCTTCGCTCGCGTGCTTTGATGTAATCAGTGGTAAAAAATTAAAACAAGGATATATATAAAGGTAATTCAGAAGCCTATGGTTATATAAAAAAACTAAACTAAACCTAACCTTTCGTCAATTCAGAAACGTAAGCTTATATAAAAAAACTAACCTAAATCTAATCTTTCCTGAATTCAGAAACGTAAGCTTATATAAAAAAAATCTGATGTGTTACACTCACATGACTTTCTCTACTCTTGTACAAACTATTTTTACAAGCGCTTATTCTCCATATGCTTCATGTTAATTGAGATATTAATCTTATTGCTAATTTTCTTGTAGGTACAAGGGGAATATGGTAGGCTTTAAGCGTTAGCCAAATCTTTTAAGAGCTGGTTGCTATGTGGCGCATTCCATTCTCTTTGCATGTCAGGACATGAAAAAATCTGATGTGTTACACTCACATGACTTTCTCTACTCTTGTACAAACTATTTTTACAAACGCTTATTCTCCATATGCTTCATGTTAATCGAGATATCGAGATGTCAATCTTATTGGTAATGTTCATGTAGATGCAAGTGGAATATGCTAGATTTTAAGCGATAGTCAAATATTTTAACGCTGGTTGCTATGTGGCGCATTCCATTCTTTTTGCATGTCCAGGACATAAAAAAATGAATAACGAATTTGAGAAAAAGTATAAGTATTGGAAAATTTAAGGGAATAACAAGCAATATCTAGAAAACGGTTCACTCAACAAAAGAAATGTGTATGACATAAATTGTGTATTTTAACGCGATCTACATTTTTTGTGTAGTAAAATTTTGTCTATCTCTTATGGTTTACCAGTTATGCAAAAGTCGTTCACAATGAAGAATACTTTTGGAGACATTCCCAGAAAATTCAAGATATACATTTTATTTGTCATAAAAGTATCTTAAACATATAATATTTTAATCAAAATCGTTAGAGCCATTTTTGAGAAAATTAAAATTTTCGAAAAATGTTCCATGTAAAGGGTAGTCTGGGGTGGGGGGGATTTTCTTGAAAACCTTCGTGTCGCATCTCTGGAAGATACTGAACCTAAATACCAAGTTTGGTGTTTATACGACTGTTCGTTTCTGAGTTATGCTGTTCACAAACACACAGACAGACACACAGACAGACACACAGACAGACACACACACGGACATGTTTCCAAAAATGCTTTTTTTGGATTCAGTGAGTCTCAAAACATGTATTTCCGGTGAAATCTCGGTATCGAATTTTTGGGTGGAATGCAATACTTCCCCTACTTACTATACGTAGTAGAGAAAGTAAAAAACTAAACCTAACCTCCCGTGAATCAGAAACGTAAGTTTAGGAACGCACGATCGCTTCGCTCACGTGCTTTGATGTAAACAGTGATAACAAATTAAAACAAGGATATATATAAAGGCAATTCAGAAACCTATGGTCATATAAAAAAAACTAACCTAAACCTAACCTTTCGTGAATTCAGAAACATAAGCTTATATAAAAAAACTAACCTAACCTTTCGTGAATTCAGAAACGTAAGCTTATATAAAAAAATTAACCTAAACCTAACCTTTCGTGAATTCAGAAACGTAAGCTTATATAAAAAAACTAACCTAAACCTAACCTTTCGAAAGCTTACATAAATAAAAAATCTAACGTAAGCGTAACCTTCCATTAATTCATAAAGCACAGGTTGTCTAAGATCCCTGGGCTACACTCTGTGGTCGTTTCCGCATTCGCGGCATTAATTTTCGTTTTGGCGGCATTAATTTGTTATATGTTGGCAGCATAAACATATGACATACGTGACATGTGTTGGGTTAGTGCATGGCATAGTGTGACATCTGTTGGACAATATAACACATCATATTCATCGCCGTGGGGCACACTGTAAGATGATATTGTCCCAAAATATTGGAATTGAAGTTCGGAACGATACACATAACAAAACTAAAACACACCATTTTACATCAGGACTCTGACTTCAAACTTAATTTCCGTGTGTAGTCAAAACTAGACATGGGGCGATTCATGAACGATTACAAGGAAAGAATCGCATGAATCGTTCAAAAAGAATCGTGCATGAATCGTCGTTCAAAATGAATCGTAAGAATCATGTATGAATCGTCGTTCAAAATGAATTGTAAGAATTGTAAGAACCTTATATTCAAACAAAAAAACTCCCTGGAATACCGGGAAAAATCTCCTAGACATAACCAAAAACGGAAATCAACATATAAACATAACCTAAACAATGAACCTACCACAGGCCAATATGTAGTTAACCTCTCAAAAGAACCATTCACCAGCACTGAGCTATCTGTCTTGAACAATGGCCTAAAAACATGTTTCAACTTCACAAAAAATACAGAAAACTTTGTTGCTGATATTGAAATAGCCTCCAACCACCTTACAGATAAGGATAAAAGTTTAATACAATCACAGTGTGAACCAATATTGGACCAGATACAAGCCCAAAAACACCACTACGTACCACATCAAAAAATTATCAAATCTCTAAAGTCAAAACCTGTAGTATACACCAAAGCAGACAAAGGAAACACATTAGTGATATTAGACCAAGATGATTATGAATCTAGAGTTATGCAATTACTACATAACCCAGAGTACATAGAAATCAGCAAAAATCCATTAAAAGAATGCACCAAGTCACTCCAGAATACATTGATAGAAACCAAAACATTAACAAAAGCCGAAAAATCCAGAATTAAACCAGATTTTCCCATCATACCTAGGTTATATGCACTACCAAAAATACACAAACTCGGCAACAAAATGAGGCCCATAGTGAATAACATAAACTCTCCCACATATAAACTAGCAAAATGGCTTTCAAATACCTTCAACTCCATGCCTATGTTCAAAAGTCTTAGCATAAAAAATTCTTTAGAATTAACCAGTCACCTTTCAAATATAAATATATCACCCACAGACATGATGGTATCATTTGATGTCACTGCACTCTTCCCAAGCATACCAAAAGAAGAATTATTACCACTCCTAGAAAATTGGATATTAAACAATGGCACACCTAGAGCACAAACAGAAGATTACCTGAAACTAACAAAATTATGTCTGGACCAGAATTTCTTTTCATTCCATCACAAAATCTTTAAACAAACCTCAGGCCTAACTATGGGAAACCCCCTTTCACCATTTTTAGCAGAACTATATATGAGCCATTTTGAATCCCATATTACAGAATCTTTCCCACATCTATTCAAAACCTGGTATAGATATGTAGATGATATTTTTGCTATTGTTCCAAAAAAACTTTCAGAAGATGCTTTGAAATTATTAAATTTACAAAAAAGATCTATAAAATTCACAATGGAAAAAGAAGAAAATGGCCAATTACCTTACCTAGACATCAGGATCATCAGAAATAATGCACACAACAAACTAACGTTTGGCATTTACAGAAAACCAACGCACACAGAAAACTACATTAAAAATAATAGCTACAATCCTACAAGCCACAAACATGCAATTTTAAATAGTATTACAAACAGGTTAGTACATATACCAATGGAGAAAGAGGAATACCAGAAAGAATACCAACACATTATCAACATAGCCACTATGAATGGATACCAGAAAAAAACAATAGATAAGAAGATAAAAAGGTTTGAAAGACAGAAATACATCCAACAAGTGACTACATTACTCAGACAACAAAAACCACAAGCATATAGAAAATTCACTTATCACCCTTGGACACATCATAAATTTCAAAGGATTTTCAAAAAATACAACATCACCCTGTCTCCACAGAATAACCACAACATACAGAAACTACTATGCAACAGAACAAAAGATCCTATCCCCAACGATAAATCAGCTGGTATATATCAAATTGATTGTAATGAATGTAACCTGGTATATATAGGAAGAACAAAAAGAAATCTTGAAATAAGACTTAAAGAGCATATGAGATGCATTTACCAAAAGCAGCAAGATAAATCAGCAGTAGCACATCATTTCTGGTCTTCAAACCATGATATCACTCCAAACATAAAATTCTTAAAACCGATCAACAGCAGCAATGAATTGGACATCTGGGAAAAAATACATATTGTCAAACACAGGAATCACCTAATGAATTTTGAACTGCCGCCACCCAACAGCCTTTGGAGGTTCATCAGCCCAGCACCAGAGAACACCACAAACCACACACATCCCCCAGACGATGACCGGCAAATATCAGTTGAGAGAGAATGCTGAAGATGGGGACAAGCCGTCTCCCGAAACGCGTTCAAGTAAGATTATTATAGTGATGTAGTGTAACAACCCTCAACTCTCTATTTTAAATGTAAGAATCGTGTATGAATCGTCGTTCAAAATGAATCGTCGCTCAGAAAGAATCGCAAGAATCGTACATGAATCATCGTTCAGAAAGAATCGTGATCAGGACATTCTCGATTCATTCTCGCTTGCGCTTTGGCTGCCTAGCCGAGCCCGGACGAATGTTGCCGAGTGGGTACGATGATGAGCAAGAAAATTACCAAGCGGCAAGCATTGTGATAGTATTGCCAGGTTCTTTCGAATCGTAGTACACCGGAATGATCGAAGTATTGAGTGAATTGCACAGATCTAAAAATCGCTAGAATTCATAATATGAATTGGTAGATCAACACGATTCTTCGAGATGTTGATGTCATAACCTAGGAGTACCGAGTTCAGCCGAGAAAGATTAATTCTTTAAAACAAATTGTGTAAATAGCTGTAAAGCGCAGTAAAATGAATCGGAAGCATTGCCAATGGATGAACGTAGGCTGCAGCACATGGTATAAACAATTGAAGTAATTTTCAGTACTTTACTGGAAGATTTGATACACAGTATTGCATGATTACAGTGTAGTAGATATTATAATATATAATACCAAAATATATGCAAAATGTAGGAAAAATAGAGAATTTTAGAATTCTTGGTTTGATTAACATTGTGTATATAAAATATTAAAGTGTTTAGAATTATATAATTGAAAAGCATTAATATATATACTATGATCTACATTAAAAATATGGGAACATGCATTGATATAACTAAGCCAATTCTAATGCATTAATAGTACCTCGAATATGCCGATGTAAAATTTATTTAAAAATTATTATTCTCTGCACGCACGGTCACGTATTTATAAAAGTTATAGAGCTTATTGGCCCACGCAACTGCGGTAGTGGTGACGAATGATGATATGATAATAATGATGATGATGATAATATGTGACGGTATTCTTTGTTAAGTTCCACGTTGTGGTAGCCAATTTGCGATGGTATTAGTGTTTGTTTGAAAGAATGCTACTGTTTATTTGCCGCACGTATAAAAGACAATCTGTCACGGTAACTTCGTGTTATCTTTTACTAAACGCCTATTATTGTATTTAATTTTGGGTTCACTGTCCTCCCGCTAGCTATGATCTCTCGGTCAAGCAAATCTCTTAATCATGGTGTGTAAACGGAAAGGAGTTTTTATCCAAAGATAACACTGATAAAAGAATTTGTTTTATACTTTTATTGTCGTAACACATTATGCACTTTCACATATTAATCTTGACACTCGCCAAACTGAAACTGTTATAATAACTTATTTACTGCACATTATTAATTCGCGAACTTCAACTTTTTTGTGTAATTAACTTTACACACTTGAGATTTTTCAGAACTTTTTTATAACTTTGCTACGTGTACACTGCAAATCGATAAACTATGCGACTGTTTCTATTGAACTCGGCGACGTATAATGCACAAATGTTTCCGATGGACTGAAGGGATCTAGATCTGACTTAGCTCTTTTTATACTCCCACACCCCGATATGCTTAAAGATTATAACCGAGCTGCTATTGGTTAATAAAACGCGCCAACATTAGATTCTATTTTTATATCCAATGAAAATTATGAACACATAGCTCTAGGGAAAATGTTCCCGCAAATTCCTAAGAAAAACGCGCCAATATTACGTCATTTGCTCGTCTCTAATAATGATAAACAGCTCACCCCCTCGCTACATTATTGCACGCTATTATTGTCAGTTTCAGTAAGGCCGTATAAACCCACTTCTCAACAATGCTTACAATCATCAAACATCTCAAATCAATGTCACACAATAATGCATATTCACACTATAATCACTCTTGACTTTTACATAATTTGTGATACAAATTACTGCGTCAAATAATAACAACTTTGCTTATTCACATTGCAGGCACAGTGAATATCGTCATGCAATCGAAACTTACATGGTAATTATAGATTTAAACACATTTCATATTAATTCTTTTGTACAAAAAATGGAGAAATGGAGGAAATTGCGACAAATGTATTAAGCAACACATGGAAAAGAGTTTGTTCTTTTTCTGCTAAAAGATAGTAGTGGATTTCTTTTGCTTCTAAGTACTAAGCCGAGCTTCGGCGAAAACTGCTGAGTGCGATGATGCGTTAAAGTAGAAATTAAGGACTATAACCGACTTTAGTTTCTTGTGAGAACACAAAACAGTAGGCTAAAAAACGAACATTGCCGGTCTCTGCTGACGTCACTAGAATCATCATTGTATTATTGAGGAATAACTTATTGCACAGGTCATTGCAACCGTTAGAATTTAGAATATAAATTGGTAGACTAACGCGATTCTTTGGGTACTGACATGAGGTCCGCCAGGGAAAAACTTAACAGTACCTATTGATTTCGGCTGAGAGGAATGAACTGGTCGCATATTTTAAATAATATCATATTTTAACGCGATCTACATTTTTTGTGCAGTAAAATTTTGTCTATCTCTTATGGTTTACCAGTTATGCAAAAGTCGTTCACAATGAAGAATACTTTTGGAGACATTCCCAGAAAATTCAAGATATACATTTCATTTGTAGTAAAAATATCTTAAAGATATGATATTTTAATCAAAATCGTTAGAGCCATTTTTGGGAAAATTAAAATTTTCGAAAAATGTTCTATGTAAAGGGTAATCTGGGGTGGGGGAATTTTCTTGAAAATCTTCGTGTCGCATCTCCGGAAGATACTGAACGTAAATACCAAGTTTGGTGTTTATCCGACTGTTCGTTTCTGAGTTATGCTGTTCACAGACACACACACACGCGCGCGCGCGCGCGCGGACATGTTTCCAAAAATGCTTTTTTTGGATTCAGGGGGTCTCAAAACATATATTTCCGGTGAAATCTCGGTATCGAATTTTTGGATGGAATACAATACTTCCCCTACTTACTATACGTAGTAGAGAAAGTAAAAATATAAAATAAGCACTATTTAGGTACTAGTCTCTTTGAAATTACAACCAGATGTTGACACTTTCTACGCAGACTGTATGTGTTACGCACTGTGAGTAAGCAAAGGTATTATATCGCTTTCGTTGATTAAGCTAAACATAAACCATTCCTAGGCTCGGCAGCTGGGGTGGCAACCGGGGTCATGTTTCCAGAAGTGTTGCGCCAACTTCTACAGTAACCGATATAATCCTTGCGCCTCACTTTACTGTTTAAGGAAAGGGGTGGTGATAGTGACAGATAGGGATTGGTTAATTGCAAAAATTGTGTTTCATTTTCGTTTCTGTATTGATCAGAAGTTTAGTTCATGGGCGGAGTTTAAATGGTAACATTTATTTTGTTGCTTTCTCTTAAAACAGAAAAATCTGGTCGTAGGTAATAAACTCAAAAATATTTTCTTTGAAAGATCGTCAAAAGCACTTCTACAAGTTTACTTTATACCCTATCCTTTACCTGAAGTTCGTAAATGCTTAAACACAATTGCTTTAGCCAGGAAGTCTATCGAATATCCGTTTCGAAAAACGAATAGATTCGGCTTTGGTTGCCTTTAATGTTACCTGCGCTCAACAAGTTAAATGTTGGTGTAAGAAGAGAACGAAATTGTCACACAAGCTTATTCATTTAGTTTCATCTCTTTCACGTAGCAAATAGTATTGGGGAAATATTTTTAAAAAAAATCTGATGTGTTACGCTCACATGACTTTCTCAACTCTTGTACAAACTATTTTTACAAACGTTTATTCTCCATATGCTTAATGTTAATCGAGATATCGAGATGCTAATCTTATTGCTAATTTTTTTTGCAGGTGCAAGGAGAATATGGTAGGCTTTAAGCTATAGTCAAATGTTTTAAGAGCTGGTTGCTATGTGGGGTATTCCATTCTCTTTGCATTACCAAGACAAAATAAAAAAAGAAAAACAAATTTGAGAAAAAGTATAAGTATTGGAAAATTTAAGGGAATAACAAACAATATCTCGAAAATGGTTCGCTAACAAAAAAAACGTATATGACATAAATTGTGTATTTTAACGCGATCTACATTTTTTGTGCAGTAAAATTTTGTCTATCTCTTATGGTTTACCAGTTATGCAAAAATTGTTCACAATGAAGAACACTTTTAGACACATTCCCAGAAAATTCGAGATACATTTCATTTGTGGTAAAAGTATCTTAAACGTATGATATTTTAATCAAAATCGTTAGAGCCGTTTTTGAGAAAATTAAAATTTTCAAAAAATGTTCCATGTAAAGGATAATCTGGGATGGGGGGATATCCTTGAAAATCTTCTTGTCGCATGTTTGAAAGATACTGAGCTTAAATGCCAAGTTTGTTTGAAAATTACCCGACTTTTCGTTTTTGAGTTATGCTGCTCATATTTACGCATATACGCACACGCGCGCGCGCGCGGAACAGAAAAGTCAAGACGCCAAAATGACAATATAACTAAATATGGTTAATTTGTATAACACAATCCATATAAAATTATTAGAAAATGCAGTGATACAACTAAGAGTATTCGCAGGCATTGGCATGAATCCGAATCCTCGAATTTGATGGAATGAAATCTATACAATATTTCTGCACCAGCACGATCTTACATCAGCTGATATGTAGTACAATAACAACAACAATAATAATAAAAAGTGGACCAAAGTAAAGCTCAGAGGACGGAAACGATTTTTTACGAAGAACTTAAGGATGCACTAGATTAGATCTAATAATAAATGAAACATAAAATTGTAGAACTGAATATTTATAAATTATATGATAAAATCGAAAAAATTTAATTTAATTGAAAAGATCATATGAACTACACTACATGATTGAAGAAAGAATACCACTATTAATTAATAAGTACAAATCGTCAGGACAAAGAGACATCCGACACCCCAGGAAAAGATGGGAGTAAAGAATGCGAAGGCAGGTGGAATGCCTAATCATCGAAATGAAGAAGAAGACTATAATAATAATGTCTTCATAATTACTTTGCATATACCTTACGTAATCGCAACTTAAGTGGAATCACACACGATGGTTTTATTGACAAATTCAGGAAACTCCAAGTGTATTACCCAAAATAGCGCGGAAAGCATTTTTACATACATTGTCTTTTTTACGTGAAAGAAAAAGGATCATAACCCTCATCGAAACAACAAACTCCTGATTGCGCATTTTGTCTGCAAACTGCAAAGTACAAACGGGGGACGGTTCATATAAGAATTATGAGTGAGAATAGGCGGCAGTCTAGGGGACGATTCATGATTGAATCGTGCAGTGGGTTAGACCAGCGGGCAAGCGGACGATTCATGAATCGTGAACGAATCGTATGAATCGATTACTGCAAAAGAATCGCTCGACCCAACCCTAGTCAAAACCTCCCAGATATTGAAGCAGTTGCCAACACGAAGATGCTGAAGGTCCCCATTTTAAGAAAAATACCCCAAATTCGAAAAAAACAAAAATGTGTTATTTTATGTAAAATTATTATTACTGTGACTATTATCATCATTATTAAATCATTATTTCTTTTCTAGGTGTGAACAAGAATGTGAAACTTCCTGTGTGCGCTAAATATTTTTCCAAACACTTTGACATAGCTTATTCAAAACTTCGATCTATTACTACTCTATTACCAAAAGATCTGCTTTTGAAGATCGATGAGACTTAAAACGAAAACAACTCGAGGACTATTTTTTCAAAAGTCCATAAATGGACAAAATTCAATTTAGAGGAAATGCACCTTCTTAATATCAAACCGAAATACTAATTGTATTAACAAAGTTATTTAACATTTTCACTATGTTTTAACCCTCTGTTGGTCGCTAGGGGCCTGAGAGACCCCTGGCATTATATAAACGTTATAATTTTCGAACGAACGCACCTATGCTATTGCCTGACTAGGACATCTAACATTACACCTATCGCGATTATTTGCTGCAGCGATAACCTTATCTGTTTATTTGTTTGGCTGGAAGAATGACTAATCAGCAGTTACGTGTCGCACAGGTCAACTAGGACCGCGCGCCTGCTCTCGTTACATATTGCTGACAGAATTGTTCCTCTTTAGCTGTGCAATATTGCTTTACTATTGCAAGGCGCTGTTGCTCATGAATACGAGAAAAAGTTTGATCTACAAAATCCGAATGATTTGGAAGAAGTACATTCCTACTTTGCGATGACGATGCCTTGTCCGTGGATGACAATTTATTAGAATCAGATGACTCTGGTTCAGAAGATTAACTCGAAACGAGATTTTTAGATTTAGAAACTGACCATGAAGATGAAGAGGAAGACGATGAAAGCAGCTGGTGTGATAACATGTATTTTATAGGTAATGTCATATGCTTATCATAGTAATTCTTCTTCTTATTGTTATTATTATTAGTGACAATACATTCTGATGTTATTTACAGGAAGAGATGGAACAAAATGAAAAAAAAACATTGGAAAATAACACAGATAAGGCCTCGCAATATATTGACCAAACTTCCTGGTGTGTTAGGAGCTGCCAAAATGCGAAAACGGAAATTTATTATTGTAACCTTTTTGTTACCGAAGTTATATTATAGTTGATTTGAGTGTTGAAAGCTCAAAAACTTACATTAGCAGTGTGCAGCACAAATTTGATCGTGAAGGAGACAGCAGACCTACAGATGTAATAGAAATAGAAGCATCCCTAGGCTTATTGTACCTGGCAGGATTTTTTCACGGTGGACGCCAGAATATTCACGATTTTTGGAGAACCGATGATCTTGGAATTCCTCTATTCCGAATGACGGTGCCCGAAAAAGATTCCGTTTTCTAATACGCTGTATTCGCTTTGATGACAAAAGCTCAAGACCGGAGCGACGAACATTAGATAAATTGGCTGCTGTTAGAGAAATGTTTACATTGTTTCTGAACAACTGTCAGAACCATTATTCTCTTGGGCAAAATGTCACTGTCGACGAACAGTTGCCGGCATTTCGTGGTCGCTGTGGTTTTAGACAATATATACCATCCACCTAAAAAATATGGCATAAAGATATTGTGTTTGAGTGCTGCAAAACTGTTTTATACAACTAACATGCAGATTTATTGTGGACAGCAGCCGGACGGACCATATTTGCAAACTATCTCGGCAGAGGCTGTAGTGCTGAGACTAACTGAACCAATCTCTGGCACTGGACGAAACGTTACTGCAGATAATTGGTTTACCAGTGTATCGCTGGTGTATGAATTGCGCAAAAGACAACTTTCTTTCTTATGGTACACTGCGAAACAACAAAAAAGAATTACCCACTAATTTCTATTTTACAAAAGATCGCAGTCAGTACGAAAGCATATTTGGCTTCACCAAAAATGAAACCCTTGTTTTATATGATCCAAAGAAGGGTAAAACAGTAGTTTTGCTCACAAGTCTACACGTTTCATCCACACAGTTATCAGAAGGTGCTGAGAAAAAGCCTGAAATAATCCTGCATTACAACGACACTAAATCTGGAGTTGATGTAGTAAATAAATTGTATGCTACATGCAATGTAGCCAGAACGAGAAGGTGGCCCATGGTAATTTTTTTACCATATCTTGAACATTGCAGGTATTAATTGTAGGGTTATCTTCCTGGAAACTGAAATAAATATTCCACAAGGCAGGAGTATTTGTAAGCACTATCTTTAGCTTTACTGTTGCAACAGCTACAAAGGAGAGCAACAGCATCAAATCTACCCAGTAATTTGAAAGGCCTTTTGACAAAATATAAAACTGAAGAATACGGAGTAGATGAATTGTCACATATACCGCTATGCACATTGAAAAGGAAAAGATGTGAACCCTTCAACAAAAACAAAATGAACTGCAAAACTAAATATGCATGTGGGAAATGCAATACCCCCTGTGTTTGAGCAAACATGCTAAAATTATTAGCGATAGTTGCTTAGTCGGGGAAAACACGGGTGAGATAGTACATGATTCTGACTAACTGCACATTTGAAATTACAAGTTGTATGTATACCCCAAAGTGGAAATTTATTTCTTTATACTTGCTGTTGTACAATTCATAATGTATATGTACTCATATTTTAGCTTGTGTTTTTATGCTGCAAGATAATACCTACTAATGAAAGCCATGTACGCTTAATCTAAATAACGGTAAAACTAGGGGCAAAAGGAAAATAAACGAAAGAAAACAAAAATACAAACAATAACAACAAAAATATAGCGCGGGTCTAGTAGGCCCCGCTAGACTAGCGACGTTCTACCAAGGCGCGCGCCTGACGGAGGGTTAAGCATTATTATTCAGTAACACTTTTGTACATTGTAGGCACTACAATTTTGTTGACATAGTTATATTTACATTGTGATGTGTGTTCTGAGGGTTACATCAATTGACGTTCCTCAATCAGTCAGTACTTCTGTGTCTCTTTCTCTTTTGAGGCGGCGCTGTGATTGTTCTGAGGAATTCAACGCAATAAAAATCAAAACTGCTGCTGGAAGCACTGATCAAAGCATTTCTAAATATTGTCCATTTATTATTAAGAATATAACTATATAACCTACTGTTATTAAACTGTTGAGCCAGGACTTAGGATGCGTTGAGAACGTTGTATATAAGCGAAATATAGGATGAGTGGAGAACTGTGGTTACCTCTGCTATATTCAGATGTAGATATTCATTTCTTGTGCACTGGTGATAATCCTGAACACCCGTTTTCTGGAATGCCTGAATAAGCATGATTTGGGTGCTAGAGGCGGAACCCCATAAGCAGCATGCATATTGGTTTCAGAAACATTGCGTAAGTGTATCGTTAGAAATGGAGAGGGATGAGTTTTTATGCAATAGCGGCTTGAGCTGTCGAAGTCAAATTCTTAATTGTTATAGAATGTGATCAATATGCTTCTTCCATGTCAAATATATGTGAAGGGTGAGGACAAGGTATGTCACGTGGTCTATGGTATGGCTGTGTTGATCAAGAATATAGGATGAGCATGTTCTTTCCTAAGATGTGTGAAAGTGACCAGCAGGTGACTTTCTTGGATTCATGACACTTCTCCATTTGTTGCTCAATGATTCTATTTCAAACAGTTTATTCATACACGTGTTGGAACGTCTTCGTCTGTATGTAACAGATATCGTCTGCAAATTGGGGTATATATAGATGGTCAGTTTTTAATGAATCATCGGTGTATATTAGATATATAAAAGGTCCCAGTATGCTTCCCTGAGGTAATTCTGTATTGATAGGTCTGATGGGAGACTCTCACCTTCATAGACTACAGAATAAGTTGTTTGTAGAGGTATGATTGAATAAGACAGATGTGTCAGCAAAGTGTTTTCCAATGCTGAATACAAGATCAACACGCTAAATCTTATCGAATACCTTACAGTGTCAAGAAAAAAAAACTAAACGTTTTTTTGCTTTCATAAGTGTTTAGTATTTCATCTATAATCCTGTAGGTATTGCTGTTGTAGACAGGAGTGAAACTTTTTCATCCAAATTCGGTTTTACGTGAGTGCTACAAAAAATGTGAGAAGTCTGGGCAATAACAAACGCTCGAATAATTTTTAGAAAACAATGGTAGACGTTAATTGCTTTATGGCTCATTGTGATTTTGTTGGGCTTAGATATCATTATAATAAGAGCATACTTTTGGGGAGTATGTTAGTTGTAGGATTGAAGTGTGTTAGCAGTACTATGGCTTTGCGTGGAAGATTCTTAGGTAAAGTTTGCACTATGTGGCTGCAAACAGAACGTTGTCCTCCGTGGTGAAGTGGTTACCATGATAGCCTCTAGTTCCCGAGGTCACGGGTTCAAACCCGGCGGAGGACGATTGATACTTTTAGGGCCTAAACATCCTTAGCATGGCTTCCTATGGAAGGGAAGTAAAGCCGGTGATCCACGTCATACATTTACGGCACGTAAAATAACTCCAAGCCTGTTAAAGAGGTCTCTGAGTCTTACATGCCCAATATATAATGAATGGGAGGCTAAGGACCACAGCAGTTACAAAGCGTCAATAAATAAAACACAACTTAATTTAGTAATCAGGAGCTTTATTGGAAGGTGATCTATTAAGGACATTTTGTATCACCTTTGGAGTGAAGAGTTTACATTTTGGTGACAATTGCAGAGGTTGGACAAGCGTTTTCTGCACTTCTTCATTCATGTCAGCATCTTCAGTATATTGTTGGGTTTAAACTGCTGGAAGAGAATTTCTAGCTACAACTTTTCTGGCTTTTCCTGTTGGCCTGTGAGCCACCGGTTATCAATTTTGTGCGTGGGATTTTTTCTATGATGTTGGTCAAGAACTGAAGGGCTTGGTGAAAGAACCAGATAGCTGTTCACTGTTGGGCGAAAATGAGTTACATAATGATCCTGGCAAGCAGGGGAAAATCCTCTTTCATTTGCTGTAAGAACCAGATGGTTCGATGGAACAACCACGCTGCTGGAATGTGAAAGGAGCTGGCTGTGTCATGTGTTTGCTGGGAGCTCTAGAGCTGCCTGGTTGCTTCACCAAATGGTTGCCATCTTCTCCGTAGATGGCTACTAGTACACCAAGCGGCAACGCTAGCAGGAGACTCCCACAACAGTCAGTTGTCGCTAATATGACGTAGGTGACTTTTCTGCTTCGGAAAGTGAATTTGTAACTTCTGAAGACTCTGAGTTCGAAAGTGAAGAAGGCAAAGAAAAGAAAACACAATCCAAGGAAGTGGGCAAGAAATGAAGAGAAGCCAAGGCGTGGCTTATGTTACTAAGGCAGGCAAATCCGTTCCAGCCCTACTACAGGGCCACCGTGTGAGTGTCGAAAGTAGGTTTGAGTTTACCTGATGCCATGAAGCAGAAACTTGAGTTTCATTTAACGAACTGCACGATAAAGAAGAACAATACGAGTACTTGTGTGGGCAAGTAACAGTACGCAATATAGTTCGACGTCGTCAAAAATCTGGTGGAGGAATCCCTCAGAGGACACACTTACTTATAAAAGATAAGAGAACAAAATATTAACTATAAGAAGGGATATTTTCCATTGTCACGCTATGTAATAAGGGACTTTTCAGGTTATAACATTTAACAACTCTCTCCTTCTTTCTCTCGCACACTGTTTAGGCGAGAGGAGCTAAGGATCGCGTGTTATGCAGAACAGCATTCTGCAGATTACATGGAATTGACAGAAGCAGAGTTGAACGTCTTGCGAACCACTTGACGCAGAATAATACAAGCGCACCTGACTTGCAAATCGGCCACACGCTGCATAGCTCAAGTGGGGCAGCATATCAGAAGTTTCCCCAGGAGTCGGTCTCAATACTGCCGTACAGATAACGTAAATAATTATTATTTGCAGTAGATCTGAATGTGAAGAGGATGTATTCCTTGTTTTTGCAAATGCATGAGCCATGGGAATATTTAAATTTGTCATCAGAATGGCGGTGAAACGTTCAACAGATATTTTGCCTCAAATTTTAACATCACATTTGGGAAAACCACGTACAGTTACTTGTCGAAAGTGTGACCACTTAGGCAACAATTTAAGGACTGCAGAGTCTGAACACGAAAACAGAAAACTTAAAACAGGAAAACAGCTACATCACCCAAAAACTGAAGTATATTACAGTATCCTGAAAGAAAAGTCAAAACTAGCAAAAGAGAATGATCGCTGTGAAACAATATGTTTGAATACCAACGAAATCTTGAAGTTTCAAAGTTCCTGCGATGTATTTTGTAGTCGTCAAATTTGGGAGTACAGTTTTAAATTCATGTGCTAGTAATTAAAATAGCTATTTCTGTATGTATGATGAACATATTGGAAGGAAGGGTCCGAACGATTGCCAGTTTCATCCATCATTTTGTGAGCAATATACCTACTTGACCATAACGTCACTGATCTTCTAATATTTACTGACAACTATAGTACTCAGAACTAAATCCATACGCTCATACAGCACTGTTTGACGCAAATGCAACAGAAAATTCAGAAACATACAGCATTATTACCCTGAACCAGGCCATATCTTTCTGCCCTTTGACCGCTCTTTTGGACTGGTCGAAATGCTGAAAAGGAAACATGAGAGAGCGTATGTGCCAAGTGATTGGCATAAGATTGCTCGGGCAAGCTCCAAGAAATTAATTGTAATTCCGGTTACTCAGAACATAATTTTAGTTTTTGCAGGACACTTCAACTCCCTGTTCAAAAGGAGTGTCAACAGCTACGAAGAGAAGCTTGCTACTATCTCCCAGTAAAGACTTTTTAAATACTCAAGAAAGAAATTGTTTAGTGTAGCAATACATTAATTGGACTAATACTCGTGTTTAATTCCCTACGGAACATCTGCAGTTCCAATCAAGACAGCCAGGTTTCGTGACGTCATGAACTTCCCCATTCGACATGTGGTTTTACACTGCTTTGATATCTGATAACTTGCCAGTAGCTTGTCCGAGCCGGATGAGAGTAAAGAGCAACAGCATCTGCAAAAGATGTGCTTCTCTGCTTGAACTTCATGTTATATATTTTCAGACTTAATGACTTTAGAACTGATATACTTTGTTATGATTAGTTGATTCTTCGTGTATCTTACCCATTTCTTTAATCACGACATATTTAGGCATGTAATAGGCTTGTTTGTTTATACACAGCATTTTCAACCGAAACCTAAAAAAGTGTATATTTGGTGAAAAAGCCAGGTAGCCGCAACGCCTTCAAAATTTTCATACATGTAAGTTTAGTGCAATATATTTTTAATTTCTATGCAGGATGGCTTATTCAACGCAGTTCTATATATATTTTATATTTAAGACGAATGGAAAAAAAACTGATATTTATTTAGTTTTCTTCGTTTATCTGTAAATGAGGTACAACGGAGTCATCTGGTTCTTTCACCAAGCCCTTCAACTCTGCTGCAAGGCAGAGCTACCAAGAGCGTTTTCCACGAAATGACGTCACGCAACATAGTTTCAAAAATTCATACCAGCAACGTGTGATGATGATGATGATGATGATATGCGGTTTAAGGGCGCTAAACTGCTGCGGTCATCAGCGCCCTTACAATGTGTAAAATATAAGGTCAAAATATAAAAGACAGGTAAAAAACCGCATAATTAAAAAACGGGACACAAACCCGCGATGTTAAAAAGTGAAAAATAACAATAGAATAACAATAATAACAATAACAATAAAAACAATAACAATAATAACAATAACAAGAATAACAATAAATATATCTGCAAAAACCAACACACTAAAATCATGGTCACTAAAAGAATAAAACGTGTCAAGAACTGTAGAATGCAAGGAACATGAGCGCCTTATGTCTGGGGAGAAGGGCCCCATTAAAACTAACAATATAAAATCAAACAGCTAAAAGGCGCTCAGCGCATCAAATGCGACGGCTAAAACCAATGTCAGTGATAAAACGTAAAAGACATTCTACAGCATGCGCGTCGTCTGCCAACACGTTGGCCAGGCCAACAGGCAGACCCACGCGAACGCGCAGTGGAGCTAAAACTTGACACTCGGTTAAAATGTGACGGACCGTTAAGGGCACGTCACACTGACCACACAGAGGTGCGGGATCACCACTTAACAGGTATCTATGACTAAAAAGGCAATGTCCGATACGAAGGCGTGTTAAAAGTACCTCTTCCCGACGAGAAGCACGGGAAGAGGTAGCCCAGACTAGCGGAAGAGGTTTAACCTCCCGCAACTTGTTCCCCCGGAGGGCCGTCCACTCATCGCGCCAGCGCGAGAGGATGCGGCGACGTAAAATAACACACGAATCTGACGAGGGAACAACAGAAGTAAAAAATCTGGGTAATAAAATCGCCGATTTCGCAGCGGCGTCGGCCGACTCATTCCCTGAGATACCCACATGACCTGGAATCCACATAAAAGAGACGCTGATGCCAGAGGCACCAAGCGAATGGAGCAGGTCATGAATGCGCTGTACGAGGGGGTGGTAAGTGTACAGCGCGTTAATACTCTGAAGGGCACTCAGAGAGTCCGAACAAACAACACAACGCCGTAAGACTTGCCGCTGAATGTATAAAACACATTGATAGATACTAAAAAGTTCGGCGGTATAAATCGAACATTGCCCGGGTAAACGAAAAGTAAAACTATGCGCACCTAAAACAAAGGCACATCCTACTCCAACATCAGTCTTAGACCCATCAGTATAAATAAAAGGACAGTCTCCGAATGTTGCTTGAAGTGCTAAAAATGCGGATCTGACTGAAGCAGGGGTCTCATTCTTCGGCATCGACGTGAGCCCAAGGTGGATGTGGGCCTCAGCGCGCGACCATGGAGGAAAGCGCGTTTCCCCTCGGGTAAGGGCCGGCGCTGGCGTAACGTCCAAATGCCGAAGTAGCAGTCGAAATCGAACCCCTGGAGGGAGCAATGCAGAGGAGCTAACAAAATATTGGCGATCAAGCGAATCCTCGTAAAATACATCAAAGGACGGGTGGTTAGCCAAGCTTGAGAGTCGACAAGCATAGCTGCACAAAAGCATCTCACGCCGGAAGGACACCGGAGGCTCTGCAGCTTCTGCGTACAGACTGGGTACAGGGCTAGTTGGAAAGGCCCCTGTAGCGACTCTTATGCCACGATGGTGAATGGCATTCAATCGACGTAACACAGATGGACGTGCCGACGAATAAACAATACACCCGTAATCAAGCTTGGATCGGACCAAAGAGCGATAAAGGCGAAGAAGGACGGTCCGATCAGCTCCCCAGGATGTGCCACTTAAAACACGTAAAATATTAAGAGAACGGTCACACTTTGCTTTTAAAAAGGAAACGTGTGAGGTCCAACACAACTTCCTGTCAAAAATCAACCCCAAAAATTTCGCCTCGTCTGCAAACGGAAGTATCCCTGGCCCAAGATGGAGAGAGGGCGGAGGGAAATACTTCCGGCGCCAAAAGTTGATGCAGACGGATTTCTCGGCGGAGAAATTAAAGCCGTTGGCGTTACTCCAGGCGTAGAGACGGTCGATACAGCTCTGGAGACGGCGTTCGAGTAGACAGGTCCGCCGTGAACTACAATAAATAGCGAAATCGTCAACAAACAGGGACGATGAAATGCCAGGTGGAATACAATCAACAATGGGGTTGATAGCAATCGCAAAAAGTGTGACACTGAGTACAGAGCCCTGCGGTACTCCGTTCTCTTGAATAAAACGACGAGATAAAACCGAGCCCACACGTACACGAAAGAAGCGGTCCGTTATAAACTCCCGAAGAAATTGGGAAGACGACCGCGGATATTCCAATCGTGAAGTGTACGTAAAATGCCGCCCCTCCAACAAGTGTCATAAGCTTTCTCCAGGTCAAAAAATACAGCCACGGTTTGACACTTTCTCAGAAATCCATTCATAACATGCGTCGACAGGGACACCAGATGATCGACGGTAGAGCGATAGCGACGAAACCCGCACTGAGCGTTCGCTAAAAGTTTCTGAGACTCAAGCCACCATGTCAACCGCCCGTTGATCATGCGCTCCATCACCTTGCAAATGCAACTGGTGAGGGAGATAGGGCGGTAGCTGGAAGGTAGTTGGCGATCCTTCCCAGGCTTAAGAATAGGGACAATGGTGGCTTCGCGCCAAACGGAAGGAAAAAGTCCGTCTTGCCAAATACGGTTATAGACCTGTAGGAGAGAGTTTACTGTCGGCTGAAAGGTGCTTTAACATCAGGACATGAATGCCGTCCGGCCCAGGAGCGGAGTGCCTAGAGCAATGAAGAGCGTGCTCCAGCTCCCTCATTGTGAATAGGTTGTTATAGCATTCATCATTACCAGACCGAAAAGTATATGATGCGGAATCCAGCCGGTCTTTAAGAGAGCGAAAGCCGGCGGAATAATGGTCTGAACTGGAAACCGACTCAAAGGCAGCACCCAGAGTGTTAGCGATGGCAGCCGGATCCACTATGGTGGCATTAGAAACCTGAAGGCCAGAAACAGTACAATGTGACACTTTACCTGAGAAGCGACGAAGTTTATCCCAAACAACGGATGAAGGCGTAAAACGATTAAAAGACTCGACAAAACGAGCCCAAGATGCCTTCTTGCTATCCTGAATAATGCGACGAGCCCTGGCGCGCGATTGTTTAAAAGTCACCAAATTATCAAGCGAAGGGTGTCGCCGAAACACCCTAAGTGCAGTCCTACGGGCACGAACGGCGTCCCGACAATCCTCGTTCCACCACGGAACAGGTGGCCGCCGAGGTTGGGAGGATGAACGGGGTATTGCGCGTTCGGCGGCAGAGAAAATAATAGACGTAAGGTGCTGCACTAGTTGGTTAATGTCGGAGAAGGGCTGGTCGTCAAAATGCACGAGGCTGGAATACAAGCTCCAGTCGGCTTTGGCGAATATCCAGGTAGGTACTCTGGAATGCTGTACGTGGTGCGACAGAAGAGAAACGATGCAGGGGTAATGGTCGCTGGAGTAGGTGTCAGCGACGACGTTCCACTGAAGACGACGTGCAAGCTGGAGTGAGCAGATGGCAAGGTCCAGGTGAGAGAATGTACCAGAAGAATCAGAAATGAAAGTAGGTGCACCTGTATTGAGGATGGAAAGATTGAACTGATAAAAAATGTCGGAAAGAAGAGTTCCCCTCGCACAAGCCCTTGGCGAACCCCATAGTGGGTGATGGGCATTAAAATCTCCCAACAGAAGAAATGGTGTTGGGAGAGCGGACAGGAGAGATCGAATGTCCGCGAAGGCGAGGGGAGACGATTGAGGTGTATACACAGAATAAACAGAAAAGAAAAAACCGGGTAACTGCAGTCTAATGGCAACAGCTTGCAAGTCGGACGTAAGTGTGATAGTTTGAAAATGAACGTCATTACGCACCAACAACATAACACCTCCATGAGCAGGAGCACCCTCCTCCGGTTCAAGATCGTAGCGAACCGGAGTGTACCCTCGGAGATCGAAAGGGTTGTGAGGGCGAAGCTTGGTCTCCTGCAAACACACGACCATAGGTGAATGGGAACGCAATAAAAGTTGCAGTTCCGCCCTATGCGATCGTACACCACGTACATTCCAGGTCAGGATAGCCATTAAGAAAAAGGGGATAAACTGTCTATTTAGAAGGGCGGCTTAAAATTACCTTTTGTTTAACCTTTGGGCTCGGGCTTTTTGTATGGAGTTGGTCAGACTCCATAGCTTCCTCGGAGGGAGGGCCCACGCGCTCAGTGCCAGAAACCGATTCAAGCGCCGTGAATCGGTTCTGGGTGGCGATGGGTGAGGGGTGCCGCTGAGCGCGGCTTGTCCCAGGACCTTCCTGGGACAGCGACCTCCGAGGAGGAGAAGGTGAACTTTTGTTACCGCGCGCACGCGGAGGGTCTTTTAAAAAATCTTCCCTGCGAAGTTTCTGCTTGGGTTTCTTTTCAACGGCTTGCGACTTCATGGACTTGGGACCAGGTTTATACGGCTTGGTAACTGTAGCCTTAATGGACGGCCGGATGGTAGTGGCGGTTAATCCAGTCAAGGTCCAGGTCTGAGTTTCGGCATCTACTCGTGGTACCGGCGAGGCAACAACAGAACTAAATGTGCCAGATCGCAGGAGTGAAGGTTGGCGCGCATGGTAACGCCTCCGGGCTTCAGCGAAGGAGAGTTTTTCCTTTACCCGGATCTCCTGGATCGCCTTCTCGTCCAAGTACCGCGGACAGTCGGCAAACGAAGCAGAATGTGACCCTTTACAATTAACGCAGACGGGGGCTGTTGAACAGGTACCTTCGTGTGAGGGCTGGCTACATGTTGCACAGATGTTAACGGCACTCTTACATGAGACTTGCGTATGCCCAAAACGTTGGCATTTAAAACAACGCAGAGGTCTAGGAATATAAGGCCTCACAGAAATTCGTTCGTACCCTGCGGAGATGCTCGTGGGCAGATCGACGCCATCAAATGTAATAAACAGGGTACGAGTGGGTACCAATACGCCGTCGCGTTTGGCCTGCACTCGATGGACCGCTGTCACCTTCTGGTCTGCAAGATATTCTACCAGGTTCTCGTCCGATATACCATCGAGGCTATGGGTGGTAATAACGCCTCGACAGGAATTCAATGTGCGGTGCTTCTCCACACGGATGGGATAGCCGTGGAGAAGCGTAGCGCGCAACAAGGTCTTACTTTGCTGATCGGATTTCGTTTGGGCTAATAAGGAACCATTCCGTAGACGAGTGCAGGACTGAACCGCACTAGCAATTGCATCAATCCCCTTTTGTATGATGAAAGGGTTCACCTTCTCAAAACTTTGTCCTTCTTCGGTTCGTGAAATGACCAAGTAACAACCAGTTGTCGGTGGTGTCACTTCTGTTACATAAACTTTTCGGCGCTTGTTAGTAGTAATGGAGGAAGGGTGCTCCATAGCGAAATAAATCCTCCACCATTGCAACCGTCTCCGACCTCGGGCTCTGACTTCCCGGGCGTTACCCCGGCTTGGGTGAGTGGCCTATCTATACCTAGCTCACCCCAGGGTCACACCTCCCAGAACATAGACAGAGGGACCCAATCGCCGTCGGAAGCCAGCAGCTCATGCAATGGCCCCCCCGCGGGACTGCAGTTGAACAGCGGATACGAACAACAACCCTACATGACGACCCCGGGTGGTGGGGATGACGCCATTACCCACTCACCCAGCTGCGCACGCGGTGCGCGGGTATCCGTCAGGCTGTGTCCACGGAGGATTTAAATAAAAAGATAAAAGAAACTAAAACTGTGTGGGCGTTTCGCACGCAAGGTAGGCCGGCGGGGAAGAAAAAGAGAGATATGCGAATGTCGTGGTGCGAAATGGTCGGAAAGTGACAAGAGAAGAAAGAAACGATGGTGAGGTGCGGTATGAATGGAATGTAACGAACGCACGAGAGCCTACCTTGTGTCCACCGGTCACTTGAAGAACCCACCTCGACCGGATGGGGGTGAGGGGATGAATGTGGCGATGACTGGCTCGGGAACCCCCGGGTGCGCCAAAAACCCGTACTCACATAAGGTGAGCCCCTGAGGGGGGATGGGGGTGAGGGGATGAAGGTGGCGATGATTGGCTCGGGAACCCCCGGGTGCGCCAAAAACCCGTACTCACATAAGGTGAGCCCCTGAGGGGATATATATATATATATATATACCAGCAACGAGAACAATAACCGGCCACCCACAGAATATCAGGAGCTTTTGGGGTATTGCCTGGAATTTTCGCGGAATACCGAAAGGAACAGCCCGGAGAGGGGAAACCTAGGTCATCATTACAACGGTTACCAAAATAGGTCTGAGAACTTGAATGGCAGAGCCTATCACGGCAAATGGAGCGATATGTCTTAGGGAAGGCAAGGTCCGTAGCCCATAAATAAAACTCACTTTAATTTCTTTATAACAAAAAACGACAGTAGAATTCGGCTGACGTACACAAATACATAGTGGTAACGAAAACTTCATTTAATTTCCTATTATCTTATTCAAAGATCGAAATAATAATGCATAGCAAAGAGTTCCAATTTCACTATGCAAACTATTGTAAAATAAATTATATATCGGTTTTTTCTTGTTGTGCCCTTACAGTCTCACTTTGGGGAAATTACTAAACTGCCACATGACTTTTTCTCTATGTGGGGGGGATGGATCATGTTAATGTATGTAGTTTCATAGCAACTGCTACATTAAACATTTTAAAACTAGAATTTTTGTCTTCTGTAAAATGAGTTATTTAACCAAAATTGATCAGACAGGTCTTTGTTATAGTTTTTATTACATGTCCCAAACACATTCAAAGCAAAGGTAAGAAAAGCACTTCTTGGGCAACTATTGCAGCAGCCAGAGATAAATTCCTGTGTTAAGGAAAGCAGGATTAATACCTAGTGCCAGTCCTGATGGGTAAATAATCTGGCGTACGACCAACATGGGCAGATGTTATCAAGGAGGCTCAAACTATAAGAGCTATTGGGTCCAGAAGGACTCCCCAGGAGTCAGGGATGGTGTGTTGAAGAGAGTCTGGGAGTCCACAAATAGGAAGATCAAAGTGAAGCAAGTCGTCAAGAAAAACTGATGGTACTATCGGAGGGCACCTGAGTAGTAACTCAGACCGTGAAGAAACTACGTCGTCAATTCTATTGGCTGTGTATGCAAATCGACGAAGAAAGATGGTGCCAGCAGTGTAGCATCTGCTTGGCAAGTCGTGGACCCTTGTCACGTCATCAATTCTATTGGCTGTGTATGCAAAGCGACGAAGAAAGGTGGTGCCAGCAGTGTAGCATCTGCTTGGCAAGTCGTGGACCCTTGTCACGTCATCAATTCTATTGGCTGTGTATGCAAAGCGGCGTGGAAAGGTGGTGCCAGCACTGTAGCATCTGCTTGGCAAGTCGTGGACCCTTGTCACGTCATCAATTCTATTGGCTGTGTATGCAAAGCGGCATGGAAAGGTGGTGCCAGCAGTGTAGCATCTGCTTGGCAAGCCTTGGACCCTTGTCACTTCGTCAATTCTATTGGCTGTGTATGCAAAACGGCGTGGAAAGGTGGTGCCAGCAGTGTAGCAACTGCTTGGCAAGTCGTGGACCCTTGTCACTTCGTCAATTCTATTGGCTGTGTATGCAAAGCGGCGTGGAAAGGTGGTGCCAGCAGTGTAGCATCTGCTTGGCAAGTCGTGGACCCTTGTCACGTCATCAATTCTATTGGCTGTGTCTGCAAAACGGCGTGGAAAGGTGGTGCCAGCGGTGTAGCATCTGCTTGGCAAGTCGTGGACCCTTGTCACTTCGTCAATTCTATTGGCTGTGTCTGCAAAACGGCGTGGAAAGGTGGTGCCAGCAGTGTAGCATGTGCTTGGCAAGCCTTGGACCCTTGTCACTTCGTCAATTCTATTGCCTGTGTCTGCAAAACGGCGTGGAAAGGTGGTGCCACCAGTGTAGCATGTGCTTGGCAAGCCTTGGACCCTTGTCACTTCGTCAATTCTATTGCCTGTGTCTGCAAAGCGGCGTGGAAATGTGGTGCCAGCAGTGTAGCATCTGCTTGGCAAGGCTTGGACCCTTGTCACTTCGTCAATTCTATTGCCTGTGTCTGCAAAACGCGTGGAAAGGTGGTGCCAGCAGTGTAGCATGTGCTTGGCAAGCCTTGGACCCTTGTCACTTCGTCAATTCTATTGCCTGTGTCTGCAAAGCGGCGTGGAAATGTGGTGCCAGCAGTGTAGCATCTGCTTGGCAAGTCGTGGACCCTTGTCACTTCGTCAATTCTATTGCCTGTGTCTGCAAAGCGGCGTGGAAATGTGGTGCCAGCAGTGTAGCATCTCCTTGGCAAGCCGTGGACCCTTGTCACTTCGTCAATTCTATTGCCTGTGTCTGCAAAGCGGCGTGGAAATGTGGTGCCAGCAGTGTAGCATCTGCTTGGCAAGTCGTGGACCCTTGTCACGTTATCAATTCTATTGGCTGTGTATGCAAAGCGGCGTGGAAATGTGGTGCCAGCAGTGTAGCATCTGCTTGTCAAGCCGTGGACCCTTGTCAAGTCATCAATTCTATTGCCTGTGTCTGCAAAGCGACGTGGAAAGGTGGTGCCAGCAGTGTAGCATCTCCTTGGCAAGCCGTGGACCCTTGTCACGTAGTCAGAGACGAGTATGGCAATATTATATTCGGACCGCAACGGGCAGCTAGGCGACACCATGACAAGTGACCGGATGAAGCCACGCTATGACCATCTGGCGTACAGTGCCGGATTACAGGAATGTGACCTCCTGTATCATTGATGTGGCATACCGCGTCCACACAGAGAGACGCTGGTGGTGGATCATTATCATTGATGTGGCATACCGCGTCAACACAGAGAGACGCTGGTGGTGGATCATTTTGATCGCCTTGATGCACAATATAGAACCACGAACAGCTCTGAGAAGGGAGCTGTGTGACACTGCAACTGTAGACCAGGAAGGTTAACGCCAGCAATTGGAGAGATAAACAGAGCTGAGTGACGGGTAGCGCTCTCACCCAGCCTAAACACCAGAAGGAGCTGTGTGACACTGCAACTGTAGACCAGGAAGGTTAACGCCAGCAATTGGAGAGATAAACAGAGATGAGTGACGGGTAGCGCTCTCACCCAGCTTAAACACCAGGAGGGAGCTGTGTGACTCTGCAGCTATAGACCAGGAAGGTTAACAAAGGCAATTGGAGAGATAACCAGAGCGAGTGACGCAGTAGCGCTCTCATACAGCATAAACACCAGAAGGAGCTGCGTGACTCTGCAGCTATAGACCAGGAAGGTTAACGAAGGCAATTGGAGAGATAAACAGAGCGAGTGACGCAGTAGCGCTCTCATACAGCATAAACACCAGAAGGAGTTGTGTGACTCTGCAGCTATAGACCAGAAAGGTTAACGAAGGCAATTGGAGAGATAAACAGAGCTGAGTGACGCGGTAGCGCAATCACCCAGCATAAACACCAGAAGGGAACTGTGTGACTCTGCAGCTGTAGACCATGAAGGTTAACGAAGGCAATTGGAGAGATAAACAGAGGTAAGTGACGCGGTAGCGCTCTCACCCAACATAAACACCAGGAGCTGTGTGACTCTGCAGCTGTAGACCAAGAAGTTTAACTCCGACAATTGGAGAGATAAACAGAGCTGAGTGACGCGGTAGCGCTCTCACCCAGCATAAACACCAGAAGGAGCTGTGTGACACTGTAGCTGTAGACCAGGAAGGTTAGTGAAGGCAATTGGAGAGATAAACAGAGCTGAGTGACGCAGTAGTGCACTCACCCAACATAAACACCAGAAGGGAGCTGTGGGACACTGCAGCTGTGGATCAGGAATGTTAACGTCGGCAATTGGTGAGATAAACAGAGTTGAGTGACGCGGTAGTGCTCTCACCCAACATAAACACCAGAAGGTAAATGTGCGACACTGCAGCTGTGGATCAGGAAGGTTAACGTCGGCAATTGGAGAGATAAACAGAGCTGAGTGACGCGGTAGCGCTCTCACCCAGCCTAAACAGCAGAAGGTAGATGTGTGATACTGCAGCTGTGTATCAGGAAGGTTAACACCGGCAATTGGAGAGATAAACAGAGCTGAATCATGCAGTAGCGCTCTCACCCAAAATTAAACACCAGAAGGTAGATGTGTGATACTGCAGCTGTGTATCAGGAAGGCTAACACCGGCAATTGGAGAGATTAACAGAGCTGAGTCATGCAGTAGCGCTCTCACCCAGCCTAAACACCAGAAGGTAGATGTGTGACATTGCAGCTGTAGACCAGGAAGGTTAACGAAGGCAATTGGAGAGATAAACAGAGCTGAGTGACGTGGTAGTGCTCTCACCCAGCTTAAACACCAGAAGGGAGCTGTGTGACACTGCAGTTGTAGACCAGGAAGGTTAACGAAGTCAATTAGAGAGATAAAGAGAGCTGAGTGACGCAGTAGCGCTCTCACCCAACATAAACATCAGAAGGAGCTGTGTGACACTGCAGCTGTGGACCAGGAAGGTTATCGAAGGCAATTGGAGAGATAAACAGAGCTGAGTGACGAGGCAGCGCTCTCACTCAGCATAAACATCAGAAGGGAGCTGTGTGACACTGCAGCTGTAGAGCAGGATGGTTAACGAAGTCAATTGCAGAGATAAACAGAGCTGAGTGACGCAGTAGCGCTCTCACCCAACATAAACACAAGGAGCTGTGTGACACTGCAGCTCTGGATCAGGAAGGTTAACAACAGCAATTGGAGAGATAAACAGAGGTGAGTGACGCGGTAGCGCTCTCACCCAACATAAACACCAGGAGCTGTGTGACACTGTAGCTTAGACCAGGAAGGTTAAGCCGGCAATTGGAGAGATAAACAGAGCTGAGTGACGCGGTAGTGCACTCACCCAGCATAAACACCAGAAGGGAGCTGTGCGTCACTGCAACTGTGGATCAGGAATGTTAACGTCGGCAATTGGTGAAATAAACAGAGCTGAGTGACGCGGTAGTGCTCTCACCCAACATAAACACCAGAAGGTAAATGTGCGACACTGCAGCTGTGGATCAGGAAGGTTAACGTCGGCAATTGGTGAGATAAACAGAGCTGAGTGACGCTTTAGCGCTCTTACCCAGCTTAAACACCAGAAGGGAGCTGTGCGACACTGCAGCTGTGGATCAGGAAGGCTGTCGGCAATTGGAGAGATAAACAGAGCTGAGTGACGCGGTAGCGCTCTCACCCAGCTTAAACACCAGAAGGTAGATGTGTGACACTGCAGCTGTGTATCAGGAAGGTTAACACCGGCAATTGGAGAGATAACAGAGCTGAGTCACGCAGTAGCGCTCTCACCCAAAATTAAACACCAGAAGGAGCTGTGTGAAACTGCAGTTGTAGACCAGGAAGGTTAACGAAGTCAATTGGAGAGATAAACAGAGCTGAGTGACGAGGTAGCGCTCTCACTCAGCATAAACATCAGAAGGAAGCTGTGTGACACTGCAGCTGTAGACAAGGAAGGTTAAAGAAGGCAATTGGAGAGATGAACAGAGCTGAGTGACGCGGTAGTGCTCTCACCCAACATAAACACCAGAAGGAGCTGTGTGACACTGCAGTTGTAGACCAGGAAGGTTACGAAGTCAATTGGAGAGATAAACAGAGCTGAGTGACGAGGTAGCGCTCTCACTCAGCATAAACATCAGAAGGAAGCTGTGTGACACTGCAGCTGTAGACAAGGAAGGTTAAAGAAGGCAATTGGAGAGATGAACCGAGCTGAGTGACGCGGTAGTGCTCTCACCCAACATAAACACCAGAAGGAGCTGTGTGACATTGCAGTTGTAGACTAGGAAGGTTAACGAAGGCAATTGGAGAGATGAACAGAGCTGAGTGACGCGGTAGTGCTCTCACCCAACATAAACACAAGAATGAGAGTTGTGTGACAGTGCAGCTGTAGATCAGGAATGTTGACACCGGCAATTGGAGAGATAAACAGAGCTGAGTGACGCAGTAGCGCTCTCACCCAACATAAACACCAGAAGGGAGCTGTGTGTCACTGCAACTGTAGGCCAGGAAAGTTAACAACAGCAATTGAAGAGATAAACAGAGCTGAGTGACGCAGTAGCGCTCTCACCCAACATAAACACCAGAAGGGAGCTGTGTGTCACTGCAGCTGTAGGCCAGGAAAGTTAACAACAGCAATTGGAGGGATAAACAGAGCTGAGTGACGCAGTAGCGCTCTCACCCAACATAAACACCAGAAGGGAGCTGTGTGTCACTGCAGCTGTAGGCCAGGAAAGTTAACAACAGCAATTGAAGAGATAAACAGAGCTGAGTGACGCAGTAGCGCTCTCACCCAACATAAACACCAGAAGGGAGCTGTGTGTCACTGCAACTGTAGGCCAGGAAAGTTAACAACAGCAATTGAAGAGATAAACAGAGCTCAGTGACACAGTAGCGCTCTCACCCAGCATAAACACCAGAAGGGAGCTGTGTGTCACTGCAGCTGTAGGCCAGGAAAGTTAACGAAGGCAATTGGAGAGATAAACAGAGCTGAGTGACGCAGTAGCGCTCTCACCCAACATAAACACCAGAAGGGAGCTGTGTGTCACTGCAGCTGTAGGCCAGGAAAGTTAACGAAGGCAATTGGAGGGATAAACAGAGCTGAGTGACGCAGTAGCGCTCTCACCCAACATAAACACCAGAAAGAGCTGTGTGACACTGCAGCTGTAGACCAGGAAGGTTAACGCCGGCAATTGGAGGGATAAACAGAGCTGACTGACGCAGTAGCGCTCTCACCCAGCATAAACAGCAGAAGGGAGCTGTGTGACACTGCAGCTGTAGACCAGGAAGGTTAACAAAGTCAATTGGAGAGATAAACAGAGCTGACTGACGCAGTAGCGCTCTCACACAGCATAAACACCAGAAAGAGCTGTGTGACACTGCACCTGTAGACCAGGAAGGTTAACGCCGGAAATTGTAGAGATAGACAGGGCTGAGTGACGCGGTAGCGCTCTCTCCCAGCTTAAACGCCAGAAGTGTTAACGACACGTAATCAGAATCTTCTGAATTTTCCTTTCCTCACACCGCCGCCTCCAGAACGTAGGTAAGAATGTTCCGTGGAAACTTCCACCGGGTATATAAGCCAGAGGATTCGCCAGCCATTGATTAGTGAGTGAGATGCTGCAATATCAAGTGCAGTTCTACAAGCGAGATTGTGACGACACCGAGTCTGCTAACGTGAGAGATTAGAGACCCCTGCTTTCGATTGCAGCGCAAAACTGAAGTATTTCACATTAGTGAAATGACAATGTGTACTCCGTGGGTAACAGCAAGAGTTGAAGTAGATCAAAGCACTGAAGTGACAGTGAAACCTGGACTAAGCCACAGTGTTGAGAGTCAAGAGATATAATCAAGTTTAGAGAATGAAAGTTCTTTAAGATTGTGCAAGCTAATAAACGAGGACTCTGGGAGCGAGAAGCATGTTGAGAGCTGTGATAAGCAAGCCGAACATGTATGTGAACAGGGATTTGTATGTTAAAGGTTATAGGAACTGCAGCGTGGCAGCATGAACATGTGTGGAGAAACACAAGGTATGTTTCATTGTTTGATACAGTGCAAAGAAACAGGTTATTAGAGTCGTTATATGGCATTCAAGCTGGAATAAATTGGAAAATAATATTAAAGTAATAAAAATATTGAGAGTCAGAGAGTGGGAAAGAAGTACGAGTATGGGTGAATATCTAGAAAGAGTTAAACACAAATAGAATAGAAAATCAAAAGAAGAAGGTAAACTTAGTGGGTCTCTAACACATGCAGACAACCAGGCATGTTGTGGCCTTGATTGTGTCATTTGTGGCAGTATTATGTAAACCAGCCACTTTGCTTATGCATATGAATGTGGTTAGAGATAGCACCAGCAGTTTCTCCTCTCCTTTGCTACACTGCCATGCTCGGTCTGCTGTTAGCCGAACTCACCAAGTGAATAACTGGAGATCATTGAAGGAACAATGCTTTGTTCTTTCTCACCAAGATCTCTACAGTTCTGTTTCAGTTTTGATAATGTATTCGACTTTTATAATGTACAGACGATAATTTCTCTCATTAGATAGCATTTGTCTTGTAAGTATTGTATAAATTTAAAATGCATACAACATAATACTTGGATTAGATATACTTGTACCTACATACAGCGGCCTTAATAGTTGAATGGGACAATTGATTGGAATAGAAGCTTTCAGTGAGGCAAGCCTTGGGGTGTTTTTTAACCAGAGTTATATGCTACATTGAGGAAACCAGTAATTGCAAGGAATTAATGCTATTAACGTAAATTAAATGGTGTTTTATGTATGGACACTCTTTAACTGCTGTGGTCCTTAGTATTCCATTCTACTTTGGGCGTGAAAGACCGGTAATTTTGCTCAGAGGCCTCTTTATCAGGCTTGAGGTTCTTTTACATGCCGTAAATCTACGACAAGGGACCACCAGCTTTACTTCTCTTCTGAAGGAAGCCATGCTAAGAATGTTTACGCCTGAAAAAACCCATCGCCCTCCAATGGGTTTGAACCCGTAACCTCTGGAATTAAAGGCAAGCATGGTAACCACTACACCAAGGAGGACGACTATTAACGTAAGAGGAATTCACGTTGAAGTCCCAAGTTCAATTCATTTGAATTTAAAGTTGTTAAATGCTTTGTGTAATTATAATTTGTAACATTTAAGCAGCCAAAGGGTTTAAATTTTTCTAAAGTAGTGATTTCACAATAGAATTAAACAGTTAAAGTAAATTTTGAGATCTTATGCACTTCCATACATATATATTTGTGTATCTTAATATTTTACTAACATCTTATATTGAAATATTATATTATACCTGTAACTTCAATTTTGGAATAATATTTTACATTCAGTTAATTGTGTGCTATATTGGCGAACTTCCCCCAAAAGTCTCTGGTAATCCCAGTACTTAAACTTCCTTACTCATGCACATATAAGATCATACAATAAACTTTCTGGAAAGGTAACACTGCAGTCTGGTAGCTGAGATTAATAACATTGCAGTATTATACCGCAGATACAAAGCAAAGCTATCTTACATTTGGGAATCAAAACAAAACCCACACTACAAGTGGTCACAAATCTCAAATAATCAGTATCAGTGACAAGCATGTCCCATATTTCAGTTTAAAAAAATTTATATTTGTTGCACTGTCCTTAGGGAAAGGTTGTTTATTGCCTATGTCTTAGAAGAGAACCTCTGTATCCTTATTTTTAAAGCAGACAACAAACTAAAATTACAAGGAACTTTCTAATGTGCCTGCTGGTGATTATTATTATCTTTGTCTTAATTATGTGCTTCCCATAGTGAGAGTTATTTAAGGGTAGCTTACTTGTTTACTTTGGTTAAGCTACTTCTGGGCAGTATATTTCAAACCAAGGTTTTTTCCAATTGGACAGTGCTAAACAGGAACTTCTCAAATACATTTTCAAAATTGTGAAAAATTTCATATAGAGTGATTATATCTAAACACCACTGCAAAGAGAATAACAATTGCCAGTACAGATTTTCCTCATTCATGAATCGCCCTTGAAGAGTAACATTCTTTTAACTGCCTGCAAAAAAATTCTCAGTTAAGGAAACCTCAAGTTAAAACAATGCTGCTTATATAACAGATATTAATTTTAATACAATTTCTTATCACAATTTTAACTTTATTCTTAGTTACGCACATGAATTAATATGATCAGAGGACTTCACGATGACAGGCTCCCAATTTTTAAAAGGTTGCCAACATTACAATGAAGTGCACTAGTTTTGTTGCATAATTAAATTTGTCAGTGCATTTTAAGCAGAACAATGATAGTTTCATTTCAGACATCTCACAAGTTTTTCAATTTACAGAAAACTGTATTTGTGAATAACAATTTTAACTCTCTTAGTGCCATGTGTAGAACACCTGCTAGACATTCAACCGCCACATATGAGCAGATTAGGCTTTGAAAGTCCACCCTGTTTAGCATCAGGGGTAATCAAGTCAACCTGCAACAATCATTATGGTAAAAGGATTTTTGTGACATCCTATACTGATAGAATTCACACATTTTTCTTTGACTGCCTGCTTTATAATGGTGTACCTTAGTTTCACTATGGTAAACAGCCCCTTGTTTACAATTGTATGTTGTGCACTTTGTTTGCAAAATGGAAGGCAACTCTTGTGATATTGTTTTATTCTTGGGGTTCATTACAAGAAGCTGATCCATTATGTTTTGTCAACAATGGAGATGGTGTTTACAGTTTTCCTGTTCCATTGTAGATTTCCTAAGATAGCAATAATTGTCCACAAGAAACTGCTTCCACACTGTTCCAATTAATCAGGAAGAGTCAGCAAACAAGTGTTCAGAGTCAGAACAGTGTGTTGTGTTCCATTCACCTCAACAAAGGTAAAAACTATGTGCGTAAGGTGTGTATGAATAATTATATATTAACTTTCAAGACAGATTGTTTATGACCTACATTTTAAAACAATAGAATAATTTGGAATGCTAATACATGTTTCATTGTTTCCAAAGCATCACTCTTTCATTTGTTATACTCCAGAGGTTTTGAGTGTATCTTGATTTTTTAAACCCATATTTGAAAGAAAGTATTTACACTACAAAAGCATATTGTAATGTATTATACCTCAAATAAAACTATATCTAAATAATCTTGAGTCAAATTTGTAATTACCTCACTCATTTATCGAAAAAAGAACACGTTTCCAGAGTTAATCGCTCCCATCTACAGTTACACGTCGGCTGCTGGTGTTGCTTCTCATGGTGGTTGGATGAACTTCTACATTAAAATGTCTCGTGGTGGGATTTCAATGGTTCTTGTTTTCCAGATATGGGTGTTTGCTCCGACTGGAATTTCACTTTGCCAGTGATGTTTCCTAGTAATTTGGGATCTCTGTTGATGCTATGTAGTTCCTTACAAAAGTGCCAAGCTACTGTTAATTTTTCTTCCTTTGTTTTTGATTTATGTTCTTAATGTTTCTTTGGTTTTTCCAATCTACATATTTTAATTTGCAGTTTAGTATATTTATTTATGGAGTAGCCCTTTTTACAGGCTAGATGATGTCCCTTTGAAATTTATAGAACACTGATTGATGGTATGTGAATTTCTTGGAGTTCCAATTTGTTTATTTGAGATGAGAGTACTCATGTCTTTGATTCTCTTTTTATACTTTGCTCTCTTTATTTTCTTACATATTACCTTTTTATTTTATGATACATCACTATTACTACCACCCTCTCAATCTTTAAATTCAAATTTATTACATCTTTTTCGAATGCATTTTCTGAGGCTATGTTTATTATATTTACCTTCTAATGATTTTCCTCTTTACTCACAGGGAAAGTAATATTATTATTACTGCTATAAATTACATTATATCACCTGGGTCCTATGCTTGAAAAGTTTCCACCATTGTATGTATTAAACAGCTATTTTCATAAAATTTTTTAATAACAGCTCTCGCAGTGACTCTTTACACCAGGTGGATGTGGAAGTCCTCTGACTTTTTCCAGCAAATTCAGAGCGCCGATCAGATTGACGGTTAATTTTGCTGCATTTCTCCATCTAAAATTACATTACTATAAAAAATATACAACTTCACTTCATATCTTCAGTTAAGTAAGCTAAACTGCTAGTTTATGACATTATGAAATACCTTCTACATAAAAAACCTTCACCACTCAGTCTTGTATTTACACTGCAACCTTGTGTGATAGCAGAGTAAACCTTTTGTTGCCAACATTACACTTTTGTGGCTTTTTGCCCTCATGAATCAAACTGCACTTTCAAACTCCCCAGCTGAGTCAAGCTCTTACTGCAAGCATTACAGGGTTATTCATAAGTCAGAGTCACATTTGGAAAACATCTTGTGCATGATGTGCGAGTCCAAATTGTGCATGTATGGAAACAGAAACTCTCCAAGCATGTGTCACGTGAAGTGCACATGTTATGGTGATGCGGTTGACCGCCAAGTGGCAGGACTGCAGAAAATGGCATTCACAGGTAACGAGAGAGTGCTTTGCATGATACAATTTGCAAAAACAGCGGTTTCTGTAACTGTTCAGCAGCGATTTCTCACTCACTTTCATAAGGATGTGTCAGATTGCAGGACCATCAAGAGCTGGTTTGAAACATTTGAACGCACTGGTTTTGTCCACCCAAATGACCCGGAAGGCCAGGACCATCAGGGGCCACTGTTGCAGGTGTTAATGAGTTGTTTGCATGCAAATCTCAGAAATTGACAAATTGTGCAAATTTGGAGCTGGGAATGTCTCAGTTGACTGAGTGGCAGGTTATTTGCAAGCAACTGAAGGTGAAACTGTACAACTGGTACTCCTGCAGGTGCTCACAGCTGGTGACAAGGAGGTTCACACACAATTTACCATCGACATGTAGGCTGCAATGGCAGACGATGATGCTTTTTGTGTCACACTAGTCTTCAGCGACGAAGCAACGTTCAACTTGTTGGGAAAAGTGAACCGCCACGTGCACATCTGGGGAACCCACACCCACATGTCACACTAGTCTTCAGCGACGAAGCAACGTTTCACTTGTTGGGAAAAGTGAACTGCCACGTGCAGATCTGGGGAACCCACACCCACATGTCACACTAGTCTTCAGCGACGAGGCAACGTTTCACTTGTTGGGAAAAGTGAACTGTCACGTGCAGATCTGGGGAACCCACACCCACATGTCACACTAGTCTTCAGCGACGAAGCAACGTTTCACTTGTTGGGGAAAGTGAACCGTCACAACGTGCACATCTGGGGAACCCAACATCCACATGTCACACTCAAGCATGTGCGCGGCTCCCCAAAAATCAACATGTTATGCGCCTTGTCGAAGGACAAGGTATACAGGCCCCGTTTCTTCGCCGAATGCACAATAACTGGCATCACTTATCTGGACATGATGGAAAAATGAATTATGCAACAACTGACAGAGGTGACATCGTTTTCGAACAGGACGGGACCCCAACCCACTTCCATCAGTTGGTGTGTGCACACCTGAACCAGAACTTATCGCAACGTTGGATTGGACAAAATGCTGGCAATGACGCCGCATTGTTTCAGGTTCGCCCTGATCCCCGGACTTAACATCATGTGATTTCCTTCATTCCACCTCTTCCAGCTGACTTGAAGGACATCCAAGATCACATTACAGCAGCGATAGCAACGATCAAACGTGCCATGCTGGGGTGAGAGTGGGCGGAATTGGACTATCACTTGAATGTCTCCCATATAAACAGAGGCAAACACATCGAACACTTGTAAGGTATAGCAAACAAACTTTGAGAGATTTCCTTTCATTTGGCATATCATTGACACTGACATGTCAAGTACTTATTTCACAACAAACTTCAGAAATGCGACATTGACTTATGAGTAACCCTGTACATTTATGTGCTTTTCACTTTCATGAATCAAACTTGTACACTTTAAAACTTCTTAGCTGAGTACAGATCTCATTGCAAATATTACAGTCCTTCGGTTTTTTTTACCCCCATGAATCAAATTATGTCATTGCAAATCTGATGGCCAAGTGAAGCTATCGCAAACATTTCACTTGTGTGGATTTCTTCCCTCATGAATGAAACTGTGAGCGTTCAAACCTCTTAGCTGAGTAAAGCTTTAATTGCAAAATTATATTATTATAGTTTTTTAACCTCATAAATAAAACTGAGATTTGAAACTTCATGAGTAAAGCTTTTATTGCAAACATTACATTTGTGTGGTGTCCTACCCTCATGAATAAAATGTTTCTTTCAAATTCCCTAGTTGAATAAAGCTCTTATTGCAAGCATTACATTTGTGCGACTTTTTGCACTCATGAATCAACCTTTGCATTTTTAAATGTGATAGCTGAGTAAAGCTCTTATTGTAAACATTACATTTGCTTTTTTTTTACCATCATGAATCGAACTGTGTGTTTTCAAATTCCCTAGCTGAGTAAAGCTCTTATTGCAAACATTACCTTTGTGTGGTTTCTTACCCTCATGAAACAAACTGTGCGTTTTCAAATTTTACAGCTGAGAAAAGCTCTTATTGCAAACATTACATTTGTGTTGTTTCTTACCCTCATGAATCAAACTGTGCATTTTTAAACGTTGGAGCTGAGTAAAGCTCTTATTCCAGACTTTACATTTGCATGGCTTCTTGTCCTCATGAATCGAACTGTGTGTTCTCATTTACAGTGATTATATCCAAAAGTATTTATTAAACACCATTGCAAAGAGAATAACAATTGCCAGTACAGATTTCCTCATTTATGAATCGCTGTTTTAGAGTAACATTCTTGTAACTTCCTGCAAAAATATTCTCAAAGGAAAACTGAAGTTAAAACAATGTTGCTTATATAAACGATATTGATTGTAATACAATCTCTTATCACAACTTTAATTTTATTCTTAGTTACACAGATTAATTAACATGATAAGAGGATTTCATGAGGACAGACTCCCACTATATAAAAGGGTGCTAGCATTACAAGGTGCACAAGTTTTTTACATAATTAAATTTGTCAATATGTTTTAAGCAAAACATTCCCAGTGATAGTTTCATTTCAGAGATCACATAAGTTGTTCAACTTACAGAAAACTGTATTTGTAACTAACAGCTTTAACCCTCCTAGTGCCATTTGTAGAGCAACTGCTAGCCATTAAACTGCCAGATACGAGCAGATTACGCTCATCCACCCTGCTGAGCGTCAGGGCCATCAAGTCAACCTGCAACAATCTTCATGGTAAAACAATTTTTGTGACATTCTATACTGACAGAATTCACACCTTTTTTCTTTCACTGCTTGCTTTATAATGGTGTACCTTGGTTTGACTATAGTAAACTGCACCTCAGTTTACAATTGTATGTTGTGCACTTTGTTTATAACATGGAAGGCAACTCTTGTGATATTCTTTTACTACTGGGGTTCATGACGAGAAGCTGATGCATTATTTTATTGATGCTGACATCAGTGTCAACAATGGAGATGCTGTTTACAGTTTTTCTGTTCCATTGTGAATTTCCTAAGATAGGAATAATTGTCCACAAGAAACTGCTTCCACACTGTTCCAATTAATCAGGAAGAGTCAGCAAACAAGTGTTGAGTGTCAGAACAGTACTTTGTGTACCTCTATTATACCTCATATAAAACAATGTTTAAATAAACGTGTCAAACTTGTACTTACATTGCTCATTTATCGAAAAACAATGACATCTTTCCTGAGCTAATCACTCCCATCATCATTTCCAGGTAGACGGCTGAGTTGCTTGTCATGGTGGTTGGATGAACTTCTACATCAAAATGTCTTATGGTGGGATTTTAGAGTTTAAGACATGGTTCTTGTTTTTCCAGATATGAGTGTTTTCTGAGACTGGAAGTTCACTTTTTTCTGTACTGTTTCCAAGTAATTTGGGACCTCTGTTGATGCAATGTTTTTTCCCTCCAAAAGTACCAAGCTACTGCTGACTTTTCTTCCCATTTTTGGTTTATGTTCCTAATGTTTCTTTTGTTTTTTCCAATCTACATATTTTAGTTTGCAATTTTGTATATTTATTTATGGAGTAACCATTTTTATAGGTTACATGATGTGCCTATTGAAGATGCTTTGAAATTTATAGAAAAGTGATGAATGGTATGTGAATTTCTTGAAAGTTCTAGTTTATTCTTTTGAGATGAGTGTACTCATGTCTTTGATTCTCTTTTTATTCTTTGCTCTGTTATACATTACCTCTTTATTTTATATTATGACGCATCACTATTGCTAGCTTCTCAATCTACAAATTAAAATGCATTTTCTAAAGCCATGTTTATTATATTTACCTTCTGGTCATATTCCTCTTATCGAGACATTAATATGCATATTACTGTTACAATTGAATATTATATTAGCTGGGTATGTTTGAAAAGTTTCAACTATTGTATGTATTAAACCCTATTTTATGCAATCTTTATAAGAGCTCTCATTTAAAGGCAGTGACACTTTTCACCAGGTGCATGTAGAAGGCCTCTGAATTTCTCCACAAATTTCATGGAGCCGGTCAGATTGATGGCTAAGTAACTGCATTTCTCCATCCAAAATGACATTGCTATAAAGAATGTGCAACTTCACTGCATACCTTCAGTTAATTAAGCTAAACTCATAGTTTAAGACATTATGAAACACCTTGTACATAAAAAAATTTCACCACTCCGTGTTTTGTTTAAACTGCAATCTTCTCTGATAGCAGAGTATACTTTTTGTTGCAAGCATTACATTTATATTGCTTTTGCACTCATGAATATATATATACATATTATGTGGGTATGCATGTATTTCTTCCGTAAACATCACACTTGTGTGTACTTTTATACTAATTAAGCAGAGCCTTGTCATTTGAATAATCTGCTCTTATTGAAAATCTTACATTTAAATGATATTTTACTCTCAACAATTAAACTGTGTTTTCAAATGCCATAGTTAACTAAAGCTTTTATTGCAACAATTTCTGAGATTTTTTACCCTCATGAATTTTATTGAGTGTTGATAATTCCAAAAGCAAACATTTCAAACATTTAAGTGGTTTTTACCATCATGAACAAAACCACATCAAATATGTTAGCTGACTAAAGTTCTTACTGCAACCTTTACACTTTTGTGGTTTTTTGCCCTCATAAATCAAACTGTAAGCTTTCCTACCACTTAGCTGAGTAAAATTGTAATTGCAAAATTATATTAGTGTGGTTTTTTTAACCTCATGAATCAAACAGAGTTCTCAAATGTAATAGTTGAGTAGAGCTGTTATTGTAAATGATTACCTTTGTGTGGGTTATTTCCCTCATGAGTCAAAATGTGTGTACCCAAACTCCCTAGGTCAGTAAAACTCTTGTTGCAAATGTTACATTTGTGTAGAGTCCTACCCTCATGAATAAAACTTTTCTTTCATATTCCCTAGCTGAATAAATCTCTTATTGTAAACATTACATTTGTGTGCTTTCTTACTCTCATGAATCAAACTGTGTCCTTTCAACTCTGATAGGTGAGTAAAGCTCTTATTGAAAATATTACATTTGTGCAGTTTTTTCCCCCTCATGAATGAAACTGTGCTTTTTCAAAGTCCCTAGCTGAGTAAAGCTCTTATTGCAAACATTACATTTATGTGGTTTCTTACCCTCATGAATCAAACTGTGTCTTTTCAAATCTGATAGCCGAGTAAAGCTCTTGCTGCAAACATTACATTCATGTGGTTTCTTACCCCCATGAATGAAACTGTGTTTTTTCAAATCTGATAGCCGAGTAAAGCTCTTGCTGCAAACATTACATTCGTGTGGTTTCTTACCCCCATGAATGAAACTGTGTTTTTTCAAATCTGATAGCCGAGTAAAGCTCTTGCTGCAAACATTACATTCATGTGGTTTCTTACCCTCATGAATGAAAATGTGTGCTTTCAAACTCCCTAGCTCAGTAAAGCTGTTATTGCAAACATTACATTTGTGTGGTTTCTTACACTCATGAATCAAACTGTGTGCTTTCAAACTCCCTAGCTGAGTAAAGTTCTTATTGCAAACATAACATTTGTGTGGTTTCTTACCCTCATGAATCAAACTGTGTCTTTTCAAATCTGATAGCCGAGTAAAGCTCTTGCTGCAAACATTACATTCGTGTGGTTTCTTACCCCCATGAATGAAACTGTGTGCTTTCAAACTCTCTAGCCTAGTAAAGCTCTTATTGCAAACATTACATTTGTGTGGTTTCTTACCCTTATGAATCAAACTGTGTCTTTTGAAATCTGATAGCCGAGTAAAGCTCTTGCTGCAAACATTACATTCGTATGGTTTCTTACCCCCATGAATGAAACTGTGTGCTTTCAAACTCTCTAGACAAGCAAAGCTCTTATTGCAAACATTACATTCGTGTGGTTTCTTACCCTCATGAATCAAACTGTGCTTTTTTAAACTCCCTAGCGAAGTAAAGCTCTTATTGCAAACATTACATTTGTGTGGTTTCTTACCCCCATGAATGAAACTGTGTGCTTTCAGACTCTCAAGCCAAGTAAAGTTCTTATTGCAAACATTACATTTGTATGGTTTCTTACCCTCATGAATCAAACTGTGCTTTTTTAAACTCCCTAGCCAAGTAAAGCTCTTATTGCAAAAATTACATTTGTGTGGTTTCTTACCCCCATGAATAAAACTGTGTGTTCTCAAACTCCGTAGGTCAGTAAAGCTCTTGTTGCAAACATTACATTTGTGTGGTTTCTTATCCTCATGAATAAAACTGTGTGTTCTCAAACTCCGTAGCTCAGTAAAGCTCTTGTTGCAAACATTACATTTGTATTGTTTCTTATCCTCATGAATGAAACTGTGTGTTCTCAAACTCCGTAGGTCAGTAAAGCTCTTGTTGCAAACATTACATTCCTTTGGTTTCTTACCGTCATGAATAAACATGTCTCTCTTCAATATTTGTTGCCGAGTCAAGCTTCGCTGGCCAATGTCAAACTTGTGTACTTTCTTTTCTTCAGGAATCAAATCATGCAATTTCAATGCTGATTTGCCAGAAACTCTTTTTTCAAAATGTTCACATTGTATTCCAGGATCACTAATCAGATTTTGCTCTTTAGTATGCAATACTAAAGTACTGGATTTGTCATTCTGTATGCTCTTCTTAGATGTGTGAGAATAAACACTTTTAGCTATTTCAGATTGGTGCATAGCTTCTACTCCAAGAGTTTCACAAGCTGTATCTGCAATTAACCTGAAAAATTGAAAAAAGTATTAGTAATAATTTGGAAAACATGTGTAGACATTATTAATCAATAACTCTGAGAGGATACTAACGTTCAGTTTGTTAAAGCAAAAACATACTCTCCTTGAAATTCATTCCGGGTTATACTTCGAATGCTGCATAATTTAATTACATATTTACAGAGTTCCATGAAATGCTATTATTTGATTCTCAAAGTATAAATTTATCCAATGATTTTTAAGTTCAGAAATTCTTAAACTGCAAACACAGGAAAACCTTTACCCTATGCAGGGAACATTTATAAAAGGTATTAAATCAGAATATACCACTGTTATTAGCAGTAGAAATAATTCGGAGTATTACTACCAAGCAACACAGTCGCCCTCTACCAGCATCATGTGTGATATCGGTCAGCTCAGTTTGTATACATTCTTAACTCTGAAGCAGTCACACGTGGACACACAGTCCGCACAAAAGTATTTTTTTATTCTTTTTAGCTGCTTTAAAGTGACCAAAGTACCTTACTATAATCAGCAGTATTCCTTTGTTTCACTTGGACTTGTGCAGTGGTTATTGTCTGGTCAACAATTGCAGACTGAGAGTCCCGTGTCAGCAACAATGCTGGAAATTATCTACATTGACGCCATTAGCAGGAATAGTAAAAGTGAGCTGTTGTAACCAAAACTTGTTCTCAAGGGTTTTCTTATTATTAAAGTTTCAGTTTCTACTAGCCACATCTTTTTCTCACTTTCAGGTCAATGAATTTGTTTTTGTTTATCTGTTCTTTTGCAGAGTATCAGGTGTTTCTTTTTAGATGTCATTTCTTCCAAGTCTTTCAAATTTTAGGATTTTTTTCTTTTTACAATTTTTTTGGTAAAACATTACATTCCTGCAATTGAATCACACACGCTATTTCTTGAAACACCGATGTTTTATTGACATTTCATGCATGAAAAATGCTGTGAAACAAAAGAAACTTTTCTCAATCTTATTTTGCTTTTTCACTATAGTGGATTTGGTGCTATTGCTAGGGCTGGATAAAAGAATATAATCACTATACTAGTGCAGTGCATTGACCACTCCTTCATTGTTGCTATACACCACTGGTTGAAGAGCTCTCTTTTCTGAAATGCTAGTACATTCTACTTAGGATCAACATCTATTTCAGAATAAAACCAAAATGTCCATGTCCATTTATGGGAAATAAAACAATTAAACATAATACACGGTATATTTTCCTTATAAACAATGGAGCTGCAACACACAAGTTTCACTATATAAGCAGGTATATGTGTAGATCTTGATGATGCACTATACTACTACTGTTTAATGAAGCAACTGCAAGAGCACCAACATCGCGCTTTCTTTATTAGGAAATTGTTATGTCATTGCTGCTCAAGTAAGTAAGTACCTTTGTAAAGATAGAAACAGATGACTGAAAAATTCAATGTCATAGCCAGTATTTCTACCCTGTATCTCCTGGTTTCTATCCGGTTACACTAACTACCTAGTTACCATGGCAACATGTAGGAAGGACATCAAATTCTCCTGCTGATTCACATTTTTCCTAGTAAACCACAAGGAATCTGAAATTGTATTGAGATGACATACCCCAGTGGTGACTTACAATGCTGAAAGTACTTAAAGTCTGAGCTTCGTTAGTTTAGCTTCTATGGCAATTAATTTTTCAGTTATCTGAATCTGCCTTCCCAAACTTTCCTACACATGGTTTGTGTGGAAGAAGAATTAATTTTATTATTAGCTTCGTTGTCTGTTGAGATGACAAGGATTCTTATGGAATAACATTACTTTTTCTTCCTTTTCAGCAGGATTCTTAAGCTTCTAGATATGCCATCAATTCTTCTATGTTAATGAGGGCCAATTGTTATATTGCTATCCTTCTCACAGGTATTACAAAGATGGTTCAAATCTTCTTCACATGTTGGAATAATGTGTACATAAGCATAAAAAATAAAAGTGTTGAAATTGCATAATGATGCCAAATTAAGCCTGCTGCTTTATGTGATTTGTAAATTAATATTGGCAACAGACATTTAAAACTGTTTTTAGCTTATAGTTTAGCATGCTTTAACCAGTTAGGTTTAATTGGACGAGTTATTGTTTTTCTGGTAAAACAAGAGTAATATGAGTCTTGTGAAGGAGGAAATTACCTAAAAGTTAACCGAGGAACAGGCTGGAGTAAATCAGGATCTTCACACTGCAGCCAGTATATTGTGTAAAGTACATACATGACTTCCATTAGCAAGGGAATAGAGGGAGTGGCCTGATTAGTAACAGCAAATACAATTAGCTGCATCCCTAAGTTTTCAGATGTAGCACTGCAATTCTCTCAATGCTCCCCTACCTGCACAGAGAAGTCAAGGCAGGGGCTTCCCATCAAAGCATGGACCATCCATATCAGCAGGTCTGAAGAGAGGGTTCTGTAATGGGCAAGCTAGATAATATTTCTCAAAGCATGTCTGCCATAACTAAAACTAACAGTAAAGAAATTAAATACATAACAGCCATTGTTATCACATTGTATATAATATTCAGGTTTCTGCATGCTGTAAGCAGTCACAGCAGAAATAGTTGTGATATTTAAATTATTGTCTGTTAACCAAAGTAAGACATATTGACTGTCACTGGTACTGAGATATTGGTAATAGGAACTCAGATATCACCAACATCTTTATAGTGAGCTTTAATCTAATCACTTGGACAGTTTGGAAGCATTATGGGATATAAAATGATGAAATAAAGTTACCAAGTAAAGCTGTAACATTCCGTATTGTGAGACCTTACCTATATGAATCTGCTGATACCAAGTCGTCCAGCTTCCTGTGCTGTAACAAGGTAACTTCTGTTTTATTTTGAAAAAATTATTTGGATAACCATGCAGTATTAATTTAATTATTTTCCAGTATACAGAATAAAATATTTCTTAATTACAACAAATATTAGGCATATTGAAGGTTCTCTTAAAAATGTTGTACAAATACAAATGCAAATAATTATATATACAAAATATTAATCAGAGTTGAAACATATCACAAATCTTACTGAAATTTTCTATATAATTTCAAATACCCATCACTGATACTAGCTTATATGTATCTTAAACCAAGAAATAATATTATTTAAAAAGCTGGCATTTATACTGCAATTTGGTTGAGTTGGGCAGCTAATTAACATAACCAAGTATAAATACTTTGCATAAAACGAAGTAGGTATTAAATTTAACATAAACTAATTAAACAAGACCCGGCTATTTTGACGTTAGGTGGTCCCCTTTGAGCACGCTGATAAAAGTAAGAAGGAATGGAATAAATTACCTTACGACTGAGGAAATAAGTAGATGTGATCTCCGAGTTTCTTGAAAAATTGGAACTTATACACAGAGAAGCATTCAAATATATTGAAGAAAGAGTCAGCCGACTTAAGATACCCTTCACTCCACTTACTACACTCTTGGAGATACAAGAGGATTGCTTTCCACCCTTGGGACTTCCACAAATTCCAGAAGACTTTCAAGAAATACAAGATAAGTCTGGCACCATACAATAAATTCAGCTTAGGAAAGATGCTAAAATCTAGCACTACTAATAGTATTCCACATGAAAAGAAACAAGGTATATACCAGATAAACTGCAAAGATTGTGACAAAATATGCATAAGGAAGACCAAGAGGAACATTGGAACAAGACCAACGGAACACTACTACAACATCAGATTTGGAAAGGTCTGCTGTAGCAAACCATTTTTGGAAAGAGAACCACACACTAGAAAAAGAAACAAAATTACTAAAGTACGTAAGAAACTGCCAGAATTAAGCTGGTGGGAGAAAATATACATCAAAAAGTTCCAAGAGCAACTGATGAACTTTGAAATACCACCGGGAAGAAATCTCATCACTAAGTTCATCAATTGGTCAACAGATGGCACCAGGAAATCGGAATCCTACCCCGAAGCCAGTCGATGCATAGAAGCGGAAGATGTGGAGAATGCCTCATGAAACATGTCCTACAAGTAATATGTAGTAAGTGGAGCAAAGAGTATCTTAAGTCAACTTACTCTTTCTTCAATAGATGTGATCTCACCAATAGCTGCTGCCCACCTGCCGGACCCTTTTAGGTGTTTTGCTTTTATAGGAGAATTGTGATATAAACACAACAAACATAGCCATCTTCCCACTAATACATACGCTTAATGGACTTAAATAAAAAATGAAAATCAGCGAAATAAGTGATGCATTATTACTACTTCTTCTTCATTTGACATTGCCGCTCACACAAACGCAATGAATTACTGGTGCAGCATGAAATAATCAATGAAGTAAGTAACTGCAATTCATGTCACAGTGTTTTTCCAGGCGGAAATACAGTAACATAATTTAAAATAAAGAGATGAAGGTTGTTACACATCACTAAAATATTCTTACTTGAACGCGTTTTGGGAGAAAGTTTGCTCCCATCGTCAACATGTCCTCAACTCAAGGACATGAGTTGAGGACATGCTGACGATGGCAGCAAACTGTTTCCCAAAACGCGTTCAAGTAAGAATATTTTAGTGATGTAGTGTAACAACCTTCAACTCTCTTTATTTTAAATTGTGACACATCACTGTTACTAGCTTCTAAACCTTCAAAATTACACAGTAACATAAGCTTATATAAAAACAAACCTAACCTAAGGCTAACCTTCCCTGAATTCAGAAACTTAAGCTTATATAAAAACAAACCTAACCTAAGGTTAACCTTCCCTGAATTCAGAAACTTAAGCTTATATAAAAACAAACCTAACCTAAGGCTAACCTTCCCTGAATTCAGAAACTTAAGCTTATATAAAAAAAAAAACCTAACCTAAGGCTAACCTTATGTGAATCATAAACTTAATCTTATATAAAAAAATAACCTTCCGTGAATTATGAACTTAAGCTTATATAAAACAAACCTAACCTAAGGTTATCCTTCCGTGAATTATGAACTTAAGCTTATATAAAAAAAAACCTAACCAAAGGCGAACCTTCCGTGAATTCAGAAACTTAAAAACATGTAATCTAAGGCTAAACTTACATGAAATCAGAAAGTAATAACGCATACCGAGAGTGTTAGCGATATCTTACCCGCATTGGCAGCATTACTTATTCATATGTTGCCAGCATTGTGTTACAACTAGAGAATGAAACAGAGTGACATCTGTAGTACATATAAGACATCACTTCCATCGCTGTTGGGGACCACGTAAGAGCAATTTACCCCAAGATTCTTTACACATGGTTCCAAATTTTGAAACATTAACTCAGAAAATAATGGAAGAAATGTTGAAAATGCTAATGTGGTAGGTCGCTCATAGATAATCAGTTAAACTGGAAATGACACATTACATTATTTAACACTAGAATCACCAGAGCTAGTTATATATTTAAAACTACTGATTTCACCATTGCTTTTAACACATAACAGTACCAATTCTCCATCACCTGCTCTGGACCCAGGTGTTGAATTACATCATTATAAATTCCACCATAAACTGATCTTTGAAGATTGGAATTAAGCTCACTCTGTATAAAGAATGTTTTAAAGTGTTAACTATAACCTATTCTGGTCAACTTACCTTGTTTTCACTCTGCAATAAAATGTTTGAATCCGACGGTTCTGAGTGGCATTCTGTTTCTATTGACATTCTTTGAACATTCAATTCACCAAATGTGATAAGCTCTTTCTTTATCTTCTTTACAAGATCTAAAGAAAAACACTTCTCCTCTTTCTCAAAACATGTAACAGAAACAAAATCGAACTCTTTTGTTTCTGTATTATTATGCAATTCATAATCACTATATGTGACAGTATCATTCTTAAATTCACTTCCAATATCTGTGGAAAAACACACATTCTCATTTGGTAAACCTGGTTCCAAAGTATCTACTTCCTTTTTGATATTTATTTTGTGGTCCATTTTAAAGTCATATTGACTTGTGGTAGCACCGCACTCAAATATTCTTTCAGGACTGGGGGTTGAAAAATCTTTGTCAATTGATCTCTCTTCTTCTAGAAGATCGATTTCTTCTTTAACGTTTGTTTTGGTATCCATTTCACAGCCTGCAAATAAAACAAAATGCTATTAGTGTTATCAAGATTGACTTTACACTAAAAACACACAAAGAACTACTCCTGTATGAACACAAGAGCAATTAATTTAACATTGATGAGGTAGGCTGAATCAATAACTGGACATTATAATTAGGGAGTGGATTCTTATGTAAATAAATATTTTTTCTACAAACACATAAATGCCTACAAAAAGGAGAAAACCCTAAATAAATGTTCATAATGAGCATAAATATGAAATTTTATTTCACATAAACATACATTTTTATGAAAAAATTTGTAAATACATACTTTCATATAATATTCCATGTATAAGTCTTTATTAATTCATTAGTTTTGCTTTTATTTATCATGCATAACTTTTAATTTATTCTTTTACAAATATATACAATATATTTACATTTACTTGTATTGCAATACACAAATCAGAGAATCTTCACCATATAATGGTGCCTAAGGTGAATAGATTAGGATGTTATCAAACTTGCTGACATCCTGGTTATTCCCCATTTGGTATCTGTATATTTCATATGTTTGTACTGCTAGACTAAGCACTTGCAGTAAAGTAGGTGAATGATGTGTTCATTCGTTCAGTTCTTATGAACAAGTGTTAAATCACATCTTCAGCAATATGTAGACGAATTTAAAAACATATTTACCATGGACAATAAAGTTTTGTTTTATAAACATAGCTTAGCACAGATCAGCGTTTACAAGTCACTCAATTTGGAAATAACCATATTGCTGCTGCAACTCGTGTGAATTCACGACAATTATTGATATGCAAACTGGCTTATTCAAATGTAGGACAATCAAAGTGTTTCCAGTATTGTTTAGATTTATGCAGAGCATTGGTAGCATCTGAATTCCCACACAAAAGAACAATAATGTTGAACTTAAGAACTTTTGGACTAAATATATCGACACTGAGTCTCCTGAGAAATCAACATTAAAAAAGAACTAGCTTTCTAAGTACTATGATTGAACTTTGAAAAAAAAATTAGGGCAGCACGTTAAAATGAAAAGCTTTGGGTAACCATTGATGAAACCCAAGATTCAAGTTTCAGAAAAATATGAAATGTTGTCGTATTGAAAAATGACAAAATAGTTAGCAAGCAGTCATATTTAACGGTGTGTAAAGAACTATCAGCATCAAATAATATAACAATCTTGAGGATACTCAATGAAACTATGCTTATGATATGGCCAAATGGTATAAAATATGATAAGTATTACTCCTTCACACAGATGGTACACCATACATGATAAAAGCAGGTCAAGTCCTTTATGTGACTTTTCCAAAAATGATTCATGTCACTTGTGTAGTTTATGCTATTCACAGATTATGTGAATGTATCAGACTCCTATAGCTCAACGTGGTTAAACCTATGTCAAATGAGACAAATCTTTCATAAATCACCATTGAGGATTGATCTCCTCAAAGAAAAATAGCCACACCTTCTTCTTTCTCTGCACCAGAGGTCATAAACTGCGACACTAGTTTAATGCAGTTTTGTACTATGCAACAAATTTTGAAAGTTTTGTACTGATGTAAATGAGTTGAACAAAAATGTTATGTCATCTATTGAAATATTTTAAAGTTCATTAGCAGATGACCAAATAAAAATGATTTGGCACACCTATCTACAAATCTTTACTTTTTGTGTGACTCCTTAGAAAAAAAAACTGATTTGACACATTCATATAACTATTTTTATTACTGAGTATACAAACTATTCTTAATAAAGGTTATTTTTCTATGTACTACTTTTTAGTACAAATAAACCTTTGCAGAAGTAGCTACATTACATATTTCATTATAGATACAAAGGGAATAGCAATAGTAAAATGTTTAAGAACTAGACGCAATGCGCTGGCTTTAATATTCTATATTGCTTGCATGCAATTGCAAGAAACAATAGAAAATCAATAGGACTTAAAAAGAAAGAATGGCAACAATTGAAAAGAACAAATCTTTATTGACGGATATCCCAGAAATGCCAGATGCCACAAAAAATTAATTGAAATAAATTGTGTTTTAAAGAATTTATATTTTTTGTATGGTACTTTTCATCTATCATTTAGCGCTTACCAGTTTATATTTTAATAAAAATCTCTGCTAACATTTTTTAGAAAACAAAGTGTTTTGGAAATTTTATCATGTAAAGTAAAGTTTGGGATGGGAATATTTTCTTAAAAAATTTCGTTTGGCATCCTTGGAGTGTAATGAACTCAAACACCAAATTTGATGCTTATGGGACTTTTCATTTTTAAGTTATGCTTTCACAGACGCAAACATGGATCTTTTTCTAAAAATGCTTTATTTTGTTTTTACGATGCTTCAAATCATGTGAAATCTCAATATTAAATTCTTAAATGGAATGTAATACCTTCACTACCTACGAGGTACACAGTAGAGAAAGTAAAATTGCTTTTTTTGGATTTAGGCTGCCTTAAAACATGTATTTCCAGTAAACTCCTAATACCAAATTTTTCGGTAGAATGCAATACCTTCACTATCTACTAGGTACATGGTAGAATAACTAAAACATTGTTCTTTTAATTCAGCAAGACTAAAAACATATATTTCCAATAAACTCCTAATACCAAATGTTTCGGTGGAATGCAATACCTTCACTATCTACTAGGTACATGGTAGAATAAGTAAAATGTTCTTCTTTTAATTCAGCAAGACTCAAAATATGTATTTTTGGTGAAACCTTGGTATCAAATTGAAAACAACAGGAAAAATTGAAATTGTTTCAATATTCCTTGCCAAACTTAATATATACTTCTAGCTTTTCCCATTAATTTCATGCATATTTATACTGCAGTTTACATATGCTTTGCTTTAACACTATTTATGTTTGGCTCGATCTATGTGTTTTGTTTCACAGCACTGTTGCTCTTCATTTTTGTATATTCACAAACAATCTGCACATTTTTATGTGCTTATACCCATCTTTAAGCACATTTGTGCAAACAGAGAACATACATAACTTATTTGTCGCATATATTCATTGCATGTGACATCCATTGGTTTTTCAGCTTGTTCTCCTATTTGAAATGTACATTTAAAATAACAGGCATATTTCAACATAATATTTGTGTGTTCTATACTCGTTTAATGTCTAGTGATATTAAATATTCCATGGGTAGTGGCTAGTATGCAGCAAATACACAGTTGTGATGTTGGCACATCAATAACGAGCTGGATGCAGTCACCTTAAGTCAATAAGAGTCACCGCACTGAATTACAGCATTTTAAAATAAACTGCTTCAAAGTTTCAGACATTTAAGAACAAGGGACAAAATTCTGTATACATAAAGAAGGATCTAAGATGCTAATATTTATTGAATCAATTCATAATAGACGTTGCCTCAGTTAATGGAACATGTTCCCACCCAACACGGAAAATTGTGTTCCTTATATAGGCGAATCTGGTGACATTTTGATGTAGTTCTGCCAAATGAATAAAGCAAAACTTAATGGAGCAAACATACAGATATGTATCGGAATGGGTTAGAAAACACAGCAAAATGCAGCAAAGCGGGAATGATCTTACGCTGAGATTGAGAGCAACAAAATGGACGGTGATGGCTGCGAGTACCAAATGTTCAGGTTTACTGCAGATTTTGGGAGAAAGAAGATGAATTAGCGGAACCATTAATGAAACATACTATACTCCACGGCGCAACTTATTGCAAATCATGTGAAAATGAGTCATGTAAAATGACAATCTATCCTATCTCTCTCAGGAATCACAAGCCAAATTTCATATCCTTAAGAGAAAACTAAACTTAACCTATCGCTCCTAGGAACCAGAAACCCAAAAAATAAATTTAACCTATAAAGTTTACATAAAAAAACCTGGCCGTTCTTCCATATCGGATTATGGGAGAAATCACTATATACATGTGATATTATGCTCTAGTTGTGTCCTGCACAGTGATGACGATGATGTATATTTCCAAAAGATGTCACTATGGCATACGCTTAACACAATACTGCCAATATATGAATAATTGATGCCACCAAAGCGCGGCAACTATGACCACAGGGCATAGCCGAGGGATATTATATAACCTTAGGTTTTTGAATTCATGGAAACCTTACGTTTCTGAATTCAGAGAAGTTTAGGTTACTTTTGTTTTAATATAAGCTTAGGCTTCTGATTTACCTTTATATACATAACCTTGTTTAAATTTGTTACCAGTGGTTACATCAAGCACGCGAGCGTGCAGTGCTAAGCTTATGTTTCTGGTTCACGGAGGTTAGGTTAAGTTTAGTTTCTTTTTATATAAGCTTGTTTTAATTAGTTACCAGTGGTTACATTAAAGCACAAGAGCAAAGCTCGTGTGCGTTCCTAAGCTTACGTTTCTGGTTCACGGGAAGTTAGGTTAGGATTGCTTCTTTTTATATAAGCTTACGTTTCTGAATTCAGGGAAGGTTAGCCTTAGGTTAGGGTTATTTTTATGTAAGCTTGCATTAACTATCTACCACTGTTATGGTAAAGCAACTTATTTATTACACTGTTATTATAATGGAAATAATCTCCTAATAAAATATAGTTTGAGAAAAACTATTACAAACTTAAAACTTTGGTGCATATTCTTTTGCTGCTTTCAATTAGTACATGGTGCAGCCAGTCTTTGAATGCGTTAAGTTTTCTCAGAGGGAATAACACAAGAAGAAAAACAAGAAGAAAAAACACTACTAACAACAGCACATCGCATTTCTGGTGGATTTTCATTTAGGTTAGCAGTTCCCACTATACATCTTCTTCAACGAAAAAATGGCTACGTTTGTTTTGTTTCATACGCGATTCGCCTATATAAGTAAAACACCGTCGAGGGGCGGGCAGGTGGTCACAAGCTATTGAACAGATCACATCTACTTCTAAACTAACTCACAAGGTATTCTTTAGCTAATTTAAGCTACTTCAACTAATTTAAGCTGTTTCATGACTTCCTAGTACAGCAGCGCAACTTTTCTATAAATTTCTCAACTGTACCAACTATTATGTACCTTAAAGCTTCTCAGTTTTTTCTGCTTTACAATTGGTATCGTCCGGCATTTCCCAAAATCCACTCCGAAAGTATTTTTGTACCTGTTTAGAATTACTAAGTACCGCTGCAAGTAGGTAATTTCAGCCAAAATCAGGTCTGAACGAAACCGAAATGTACACATAAATAGCTTAGTTATTTACATTAAAGGAAAAGCCATGATAAGGTTGTAGCACAAACCACATTAAGAAACCTGACATTCATCCATTATAACACTCGTCGAGTAGCGTTTAGGTACCGACTAAAACAAAGATGTAAGCCCAAGTAGCAATATTCTTCTGAATTAACAGATTCATTGCAGGGAAACATTCAAATTCTATTCAAACAGCAATTTCCTATAGAGTCACTATCGCTGTTTTAAATGAAGGTATACCAAATATTCACTTCAAAAACCTATAAACAAAATCCAATTAACAAATTACTCGTAAGGATCTGTCTTTCTAGGAAATTTGTTACAGAATATTGGAATTGAAATTCGGAACAATACAGATAACTAACATCCACCATTTTACATCACCTCTCTGACTTCAATCTTAATCGCCGTGAGTAGTCAAAACCTCCCAGATACTTAAACTGTTACTAACCCGAAGATGCTGAAAGTCCCAATTTTAAGTAAAATATCCCAAATTTGAAAGAAACAAAAATGAGTTATTTTGTGTACAAATATTATTAATGAGATTATCATCATCAAATCATTATTTCTTTTCTAGGTGTGAACAAGAAAGTGAGCTAAATATTTCCTGTCTGAGATAAATATTTTTCCAAACACATAACCTTTTCAAAACTTAGATCTATTACTACTATTGTACAAAAAGGTGCATTTGAAGAACGATGAGAGTTCAAACGAAAAAAGCTCAAGGACTATTTTTCAAAAGTCCTTAAATGGCTAAAAGTCAATTTACAACAAATGCACCTTCTAAATATGAAACCGAAATTCCAATTGTAGTAACAAAGTAATTTAACAGTTACTCAATGCTTTAAGTATTGTAATTATTATTGTTATTACTATTGTTTAGTGAAATTTTTGTACATTGTAGATACTACAATTTTGTTAACATAGTCATATTTACATTGACGGAGCGTGTTCTGACGGTTACATCCATTGTCCTTCCTCAATCTGTCAGTAGGTTAGCCGAAACTCGTAGTCGTGGTCGTTGGAGTGTACAGCTACGGCGCTCCGCCAAGCTGAGTGTGGCGGGTTCGACCCCGCCATGAGTGTGTGTCGTGTACTTGCAGTAATAACCGGTAACGAACACAATAAAAACACGGTAATATAAACTGGGAAAAACAAAGGAGCTTAAAAATAAAACAAAAACAAAACAGTAAGTCGGTGTGAGCTTTTTCTCGAGGTGGAACTGTAATTTTTCTGATGAATTCAATGCAATAAATATTAAAGCTGCTGCTGGAAGAATTTCTAAATGTAGGTAGTCCATCTATTACATATCTATCAGTAAATTTTATATTCATTTTTAAGGATTTCTATACGTTACCTATTGTTATTAAGCGATTGAGTAAGGATTTGGATGCGTTGAGATCGTTGAATATAAGTATTAAAGGATGAGTGGAGAATTGTGGTTACCTCTGCTATATTCACATTCAGATGGAGATTCTTCATTTGTTATGTACAGGTGCACTGGTGATAATACTCAACACCCCGTTCTGGAATGTCTGAATAAGCTTGATTTGGGTGCTAGAGGCGGAACCGCATAATCAGTATGCATATTACCATATTGGTTATAGAACCATTGTGTAAAAACGTCTATTTTTGGAAACGGAGAGGTTTGAGTTTTTATGTAGTAGAGGCTTTTAGCTATCGAAGCCTAATTCGTAATTGTTATAGAGTGTGATCAATATGCTTCTTCCATGTCAAACGTATGTGGAGGATGAGACCAAGGTATGGCTGTATTGTTCAGGAATATAGGACGAGCATGTTATTTCCTAAGATAGGTGAAAGTGACAGCAGGTGACTTTCCTGGATTCATGACAGTTTTTCATTTGTTGCTCCATATTCTATTTCAAATAGATTATTCGTGTATGTGTTGTAACGTCTTCGCCTGTGGGGCCTCTGTATATAACAGATATCTTCTGCAAATTGGTATATGTGTAGATGGTCGGTTTTGCATAAAGCATCGGTGCACATTAGATATAGAAAAGGTTTGAGTATGCTTCCCTGAGGTAGTCTTGTATTGATAGGTCTGATGGGAGACTACAGAATATTATCGTTTGTAGAGGTATGATTGAATAAGGCAATAGTACCTGTGTGTCAGGAAAGTGTTTTCTAATGCTGAATAGAAGACCATCACGCTAAAGTTTATCGAATGCTTTTCAGTGTCAAGAAATAGACCTAAACTATATTCTTGTTTTCATAAAACTCAGTTCTTCGTCTATAATCTTGTACAGCTATTGTAGGCAGAAGTGAAATTTGCTAAATCTAAGTTGGGTTTTACGTGATAGTGCTCCAAAAAATGTGTGAAATCTGGGCAATAACAGGCGCTCGAATATTTTCGAAAACAATGGTTGAACATTAATTGCTTTATGGCTAAATGGATCATTGCATTTTTTGTTGGGCTTGGGTATCATTATAATAGCATGCGCCCATGCTGTTGGGGAGTATGTTACTTGCAAAACTGAACTGTAACTTGTATTAGGAGATCTATAGCTTTGCGTGTTAGATACTTAAGTGAAGGTTGCACTATGTGGTTATAAACAGAACGTCTCCTCCGTGGTGAAGCGGTTACCGTGATAGCCTCTAGTTCCCGAGGTCGTGCGTTCAAACTTGGAGGAGGGCGATGAATTCTTTCTGGCGTAAAAATCTTTAGCATGGCTTCCTTCGGAACGGAAGAAAAGCCGGTGGTCCCGTGTCGTAGATTTACGGCTCATGAAAAAACCTCAAGCCTGATAAAGAGGCCTCTGAGCAAAATCTGGTCCCTAGTCTCTCACGTTAGGAGCGCTCACTGTCATCACAATCTCGCTTGTAGAACCGCACTTGATATTGCAGTTTCATAAGATTCTGATTGTGTCGTTAACGCTACTGGTGTTTATATTGGGTGAGAGTTCTACCGCTTTGCTCAGCTCTGTTTATCTCTCCAATTGCCGTCGTTAACCTGCCTGGTCTACAGCTGCCCATGCTGGTCGTACGCCATATTATTTATCCTCAGGATCGACACTAGGTATCGATCCGGTTGCTCCCTTCACAAAAGTCTCATCCCAATCCACTGCATGTTGTACCTTGTCCAGGCATAAGGCTATAAAACCCCCATCCACCTCGACGTTTAGGCATTGGTTGTCGTTTGCTTGGCGTGGTCTTCGGGAGTGGACGCCTGAGTAAGAATGGCTGATACCCCCCCCCCCAGTGCTCCGAGGCGATGACGGTGCCAATGTGGTCCTCTTCAAGTTGCCTGTTAGCGGTTAACCCGATCTCTCGCGGTTTGTCCTTAGCACTCTTGTCTCCGGTTAGACTGTTGTGCTCGGAGCCGGTCCTTATCGGCCGACACGGGGGTAGCTCTTCCTGACGTCATCCTTTCTGCTTCAATGTCTACGACAGCTGCCGGGGCGTCGTTTACGTTACGATTTTGCTCCAGGAGAAGCTGCTGTTTCAACTCCCGATCTGTTAACCCACTAGTAACTGCGAAGGCTGCTTCTCCGGAAATGTAATCTGTTGAAAAATCTGCCAAAGCACGGTGTGCCAGCTGCTGCTCCTCCACGAGCAGTTCTTGTAAGATTTCTTTTGCTTGCTGCGCTCTTGCCATCAACTGGTCCCAGTAAGCGGCGTCAAGGCGATGTTCTACATAATGTTCCTACACCAGTTTCAATAACTTATGCCCGAACCTCTGGCAGGGAAGGTTAAAGGTTTCTGCTTGTTACCTCCTGCAGGTCAATCAAAATCTCGTCAAAACTGTGGGCTTTATTTGTGGACGCTCTTCAACTGCAGTGGCGCTTAGCGTTCTATTCTATATTGGGCGCGAAAGACGTGTAATTTTGCTCAGGGGCCTCTATGAGGCTTGAGATTCTTGTACGTGCCGTAAATCTACGTCGGGACCACAGGTTTACTTCCTTTCCAAAGTAAGTCATGCAAAGAACGTTTACGTCCGAAAAGATCCATACCCTTCCTCCGGGTTTGAACCCGTGACCCCGTTAACTAGAGGCTAGCATGGTAAGCACTACACCACGGAGGATTGCAAAAGCTTGACGTCATGTGTATGGGCGTCCATCCATTAGGTGTTGCAATGGACTCGCACGGCACAGGGCGAACTACCTTCGAATTTATGTGGCTTCACTGATTTTACACTTGGTGATATTGAAATTCGACATCTTCTCACCTTCGGCGTGGATCTTGGGTTCCAGGTCTCTGCGCAGCTTCCCCACTGCGGGGTCCATCATCCTCTTGCTTACCTTAACTGCAGGTCCAGACGCTCATCCATTGCAGCCTGTGTCATCCTCTTTTTTGTCGTCATCTGCGCATCTATCCGTTTTTTGTGCTAATTGGATGCTCTTTCACTGCAGTAATTTTATCTTCCAAGTCAGATTTAATTTCTTCTAACTCCTCTGCAATGAAGTCTTTCAGGTCCTTCACTGTTATATTTATCTCCTACTTTACAATGTCAATGTCAAAACTAAGTTAAATTTTCGTTCCTGTTTTCACACCCTTTATTTCGTTCTCATCTCCTCCATTCGGGATTTCATTTCCGACTCCATTTCATTCTTCTTGACAGTCTTCATTTCCATTCCCATCTTCTCCGTTCTAGATTACATTTCTGTCTACATCTTCTCCATTCCGGCCAATAACTTTTTAAGAATTTCGCCCATCTTGGTTTATAATTCCACTTCTGACACCAGGTTACTTTTGATGTATTTTGGCTTCATTGTGACTTAGTTCTGTCATTCACCAATGTGAAGTACTTCAATTTTCTGTCACTTCATTGTTGTTTTGGTCGAGTTCACTCGCCTCGTAATTGAACACACTAAGTCCCTAATCTATAAGTGTACGCACGGTGTAATAAACTCGCATGTGGAACCGCACTTTATGTCGCAGCTGAAACGCGCTCACCAAGCTACCGACACACTCTGCCTATATAGCCAGTAGATGTATCCACAGAACATTCTTATAAGTAGTGTAGAGAGGGAGGGAAGCTTCCAAAAGATTGTGGTTATATGTCGACAGTACTTCTGGTTTTTATGCTGGGTGAGAGTGCTGCCACATCATTTATCTCTCCAACTGCCTGGTGCTGGAATATCAATCCTGTTCTGACAATGCTACCACTCTTGGTTGTATTTTTGGGTAATTCTAATAACTTTAGTAAGCATCCTACGTATTACATCAGTTTTGTTCACGATCTTTGACAATCCTCAATTTTCCACTCCATATAACACTTGATTCTACCACTCATCTACAACCAGTTTACAGACATTCCTGGTATCTAGTATAAACACCCTTGCTACTATCATAGAGGGTTTCTATCTACCATTACTGGCCAATCTTACCCCTAAGTAAACAAATGCTGTCAATATGTCTTAATTACTCTGTAACCACGTACGAAGGGCATGGCACTCTTTTATTAAAGAAAAAACACTACACACAATTTATCATGTTGAAATAATTTTATATGCAGTGTACAATTCTTCTGTTACTTTTCTAAATCGTTGCCACGTTTTTCCAAGCTTTTTTTGGTAATGTAACACAAGCTTTCCGCGCATGTGTCGTTCCAGATCGGGTCTTGTGCTTGTAACCAGCTGTTTACTTCTGATTTGACTTCATCATGGATGTAATGCTGTATATCAAAGGAAAACTTGTCTCGTAGACTTCTCTTCCTTCATGAGATTGAAGAATACATCAAACTCGCAAACGTAATTGTCAATCAAAGTGAATTAACTTTCCAAAGAATAACATACAAGCAAAATTTTGTTGTAATGATGGAAAACAGGTTATTGATTCTTCTGGCCGACTGTTTTATGACCTTCTTTGACATTCAGATCACCACTGCTTTCCGCCCATATTTTCAAGGAAAGGATCCCATTGATGATATCCTCGGAAACATTAATAAGCTTGAATTTGGTATATACAGGAAAGATACACATACAGACAATAATATAAAAGCAAACAGTTTTATCCACAAGCATGCCATCATAAACAGGCTACTGCACAGATTACTCAACATCCCACTAAATGAAATAGAACACAAGAAAGAATTAAAACAAATAGAAACAACGACAGAGAAGAACCATTTCAACTAGCCATAAGTACATAAGAAATCACAGGAGTTAAAAAATAAGAAACAAGAACAAGACACGGCCACTCTAAAAGCAGGAAAAGAAAAGAAAAGTTTCAAAAACGTCACTTACCACCCAAATTTCATGAAAAAATTCCAAAAGTACTTCCAAGGATATAACTCAGTATTAGCCCCACAAAACAGGCACAGTTTAAAAAACTTAATAAAATCCAATACATCTGATGTAACACCTTCTTCAAAGATACCAGGAATTTATAAAATTTGCTGTAAAGATTGCGAGAAAATTTACAAATGCAAAAAGAAACACGAAAACCGCCTCAAGGAGCACTTTAGGCTCAGTATCAACACTAGTACAGCATTTTTGGAACTCTGGCCACAACTTTGAAAACAGCATCCATCTTCTGAAACATCTACAAAGAGCAATAGAACTTGAAACCTGGGAGATTTTCTTAAAAAAATATGATTTCTGGGTAATGAATTTTTAAAACCCCCGCCGAAGGCAACCCACTGCATAGATTCATCGGAGGTCCACTAGGAGAGCCTCAAGATTCCAGAGGAACACACATCTAAATTATTCCGGCAGTCGAATGTGACTGATGATGCAGACAATGTGTGTTAAGCACGTTCTATATGTAAGTTAAAAAGTTAGGGAAGCATTAAGTGTTAGTTTTGACTCAATGTTACTTTAATAAACCACAAAACGGTTAGTAAGTGACAACCGTTTAAATAAATATTTCACATCAGGCCATTCTCTTGCAAAAACCTAACAGAAATTCTTTGAAATTTAAATATTTATAGTGCACAGTGTTTTCTTTCTTGCTTTATTTTACTATTTCAATTGCTTAATGTGCTTAGAAGCAAATACATCTATATGGAATATCGTACTTTGTCCACATTAAATTGAAATGAGTTTTATTTCGGGATGCTCTTTAACCACTGAGGTTCTTAGCATCCCATTCTATATTAGGCGTGAAGGACTGGTAATTTTGCTCAGTGGCCCCTTTATCAGGCTTGAGGTTTTTAATGAGCCGTAAATCTACGACACGGGACCACCGGCTTTTCTTCCGTTCCGAAGGAAGCCATGCTAAAGATTTTTACGCCAGAAAGAATCCATCGCCCTCCACCAGGTTTGAGCCCATTACCTCGGGAACTAGAGGGTATCACAGTAACCGCTTCACCACGGAGGAGGCGTTCTGTTTATAACCACATAGTGCAACCTTTACTTAAGTATCTACCACGTAAAGCTATAATTCTCCTAATACAAGTTACAGTTCAGTTTTGCAAGTAACGTACTCCCCAACAGCATGGGCGCATGCTATTATAATGATACCCAAGCCCAACAAAATTTGCAATGATCCATTTAGCCATAAAGCAATTAATGTTCAACCATTGTTTTTGAAAATATTCGAGAGCCTGTTATTGCCCAGATTTCTGACATTTCTTTGGAGCACTGTCACGTAAAACCCAACTTAGATTTAGCAAATTTCACTCCTGCCTACAATAGCTGTACAAGATTATAGTCGAAGAACTGAGTTTTATGAAAACAAGAATATAGTTTAGGTCTATTTCTTGACACTGAAAAGCAATCGATAAACTTTAGCGTGATGGTCTTCAATTCAGCATTAGAAAACACTTTCCTGACACACAGGTACTATTGCCTTATTCAATCATACCTCTACAAACGATAATATTCTGTAGTCTCCCATCAGACCTATCAATACAAGATTACCTCAGGGAAGCATACTGGTACCTTTTCTGTATCTAATATACACCGATGCTTTATGCAAAACCGAACATCTATAAATACACCAATTTGCAGACGATATATGTTATATACAGAGGCCCCACAGGCGAAGACGCTATAACACATTCACGGTAATCTATTTGAAATAGAATATGGAGCAACAAATGAAAGACTGTCATGAATCCAAGAAAGTCACCTGCTGTCACTTTCACCTATCTTAGGAAATAACATGCTCGTCCTATATTCCTGAACAACACAGCCATACCACAGATCACTCTACATACGTTAGTCTCATCATCCACATATGTTTGACATGGAAGAAGCATATTGATCACACTCTATAACAATTACGAATTAGACTTCGATAGCTAAAAGCCTCTACTGCATAAAAACTCATCCCTCTCCATTTCCAACAATAGACGTTTTTACACAATGGTTCTATAACCAATATGGTAATATGCATACTGATTATGCGGTTCCGCCTCTAGCACCCAAATCAAACTTATTCAGACGTTCCAGAACGGGGTGTTGAGGATTATCACCAGTGCACCTGTGAAACAGTAAATGTAGTACAACTAAATAAGGGCAAACTGCCTTATTGGAATATGTGTTACATGTATAGGCCATTATGCTACTCTTGTATCCCGTCGAAGTAGCTTAAATTAGCCAAAGAAAAGCGAATAAGTTACCTTGTGAGTGAGTTTAGAAGTAGATGTGATCTGTTCAATAGCTTGTGATCATCTGCCCGCCCCTCGACGGTGTTTTACTTACATAGGCGAATTGCATATGAAACAAAACAAACGTAGCCATTTTTTCGTTGAAGAAGATGTATAGTGGGAACTGCCAACCTAAATGACAATCCACCAGAAATGCGATGTGCTGTTGTTAGTAGTGTTTTTTTATCTTCTTGTTTTTCTTTGTGTGTTATTCCGCTGAGAAAACTTAATGCATTCAAAGACTGGCTGCACCATGCACTAATTGAAAGCAGCAAAAGAATATGCACCAAAGTTTTAAGTTTGTAATAGTTTTTCTCAAAGTATATTATATTAGGAGGTTATTTCCATTGCAATAACAGTGTAATAAAGAAGTTGCTTTACCGTAACAGTGGTAGATAGTTAACGCAAGCTTACATAAAAAAACCCTAACCTAAGGCTAATCTTCCCTGAATTCAGAAACGTAAGCTTATATAAAAAGAAGTAATCCTAACTAACTTCCCGTGAACCAGAAACGTAAGCTTAGGAACCCACACGAGCTTTGCTTATTTAGTCCAAAAGTTCTTAAGTTGAACATTTTGATTCTTTTGTGTGGCAATTCGGCTGCTACCAATGCTCTGCATAAATCTAAACAATACTGGAAACACTTTGATTGTCGTACATTTGAATAAGCCAGTTTGCATATCAATAATTGTCGTGAATTCACATGAGTTGCAGCAGCAATATGGTTATTTCTAAATTGAGTAACTTGTAAACACTGATCTGTGCTAAGCTATGTTTGTAAAACAAAACTTTATTGTCCATGGTAAATATGTTTTTGAATGTGTCTACATATTGCTGAAGATGTGATTTAACACTTCTTCATAAGAACTGAAGAATGAACACATCATTCACCTACTTTACTGCAAGTGCTTAGTCTAGTAGTACAAACATACGAAATATACAGATAGCAAATGGGGAATAACCAGGATGTCAGCAAGTTTGGTAACATCCTAATCTATTCACCTTAGGCACTATTATATGGTGAAGATTCTCTGATTCGTGTAATGCAATACAAGTAAATGTAAATATATTGTATATATTTGTAAAACAATAAATTAAAAGTTATGCATTATAAATAATAGCAAAACTAATAAATTAATAAAGACATATACATGGAATATTATATGAAAATATGTATTTACATATTTTTTCATAAAAAGGTATGTATATTTGAAATAAAATTTCATATTTATGCTCATTATGAACATTTATTTAGGGTTCTCTCCTTTTTGTAGGCATTTATGTGTTTGTTGAAAAAATATTTATTTACATAAGAATCCACTCCCTAATTATAATGTCCAGTTATTGATTCATCCTTCCTCATCAATGTTAACTTAATTGCTCTTGTGTTCATACAGCAGTGGTTCTTTGTGTGTTTTTAGTGCAAAGTCAATCTTGATAACACTATTAGCATTTTGTTTTTTTTGCAGGCTGTGAAATGGATACCAAAACAAGAGTTAAAGAAGAAATCGATCTTCTAGAAGAAGAGAGATCAATTGACAAAGACTTTTCAACCCCCAGTCCTGAAAGAATATTTGAGTGCGGTGCTACCACAAGTCAATATGACTTTAAAATGGACCACAAAATAAATATCAAAAAGGAAGTAGATACTTTGGAACCAGGCTTACCAAATGAGAGTGTGTGTTTTTCCACAGATATTGGAAATGAATTTAAGAATGATACTGTCACATATAGTGATTATGAATTGCATAATAATACAGAAACAAATGAGTTTGATTTTGTTTCTGTCACATGTTTTGAGAAAGAGGAGAAGTGTTTTCCTTTAGATCTTGTAAAGAAGATAAAGAAAGAGCTTATCACATTTGGTGAATTGAATGTTCGAAGAATGTCAATAGAAACAGAATGCCATTCAGAACCGTCGGATTCAAACATTTTATTGCAGAGTGAAAACAAGGTAAGTTGACCAGAATAGGTTATAGTTAACACTTTGAAACATTCTTTATACAGAGTGAGCTTAATTCCAGTCTTCAAAGATCAGTTTATGGTAGAATTTATAATGATGTAATTCAACACCTGGGTCCAGAGCAGGTGATGGAGAACTGGTACTGTTATGTGTTAAAAGCAACGGTGAAATCAGTAGTTTTAAATATATAACTAGCTCTGGAGATTCTAGTGTTAAATAATGTAATGTGTCATTTTCAGTTTAACTGATTATCTATGAGCGACCTACTACATTAGCATTTTCAATATTTCTTCCATTATTTTCTGAGTTAATGTTTCAAAATTTGGAACCATGTGTAAAGAATCTTGGGCTAAATTGCTCTTACGTGGTCCCCAACAGCAATGGAAGTGATGTCTTATATGTACTACAGATGTCACTCTGTTTCATTCTCTAGCTGTAACACAATGCTGGCAACATATGAATGAGTAATGCTGCCAATGCCGGTAAGATATCGCTAACACTCTCGGTATGCGTTATTACTTTCTGATTTCATGTAAGTTTAGCCTTAGATTACATGTTTTTAAGTTTCTGAATTCACGGAAGGTTAGCTTTAGGTTAGGTATTTTTTATATAAGCTTAAGTTCATAATTCACGGAAGGATAACCTTAGGTTAGGTTTGTTTTATATAAGCTTAAGTTCATAATTCACGGAAGGTTAGCCTTAGGTTAGGTTTGTTTTATATAAGCTTATGTTTATGATTCACATAAGGTTTGCCTTAGGTTTTTTTTCTATAAGCTTAAGTTCATAATTCACGGAAGGTTAGCCTTAGGTTAGGCTTTTTTTCTATAAGCTTAAGTTCATAATTCACAGAAGGTTAGCCTTAGGTTAGGCTTTTTTTATATAAGCTTAAGTTCATAATTCACGGAAGGTTAGCCTTAGTTTAGGTTTTTTTTATATAAACTTAAGTTCATAATTCACGGAAGGTTAGCCTTAGGTTAGGTTTGTTTTATATAAGCTTAAGTTCATAATTCACAGAAGGCTAGCCTTAGTTTAGGTTTTTTTTATATAAGCTTAAGTTCATAATTCACAGAAGGTTAGCCTTAGTTTAGGTTTTTTTTATATAAGCTTAAGTTCATAATTCACGGAAGGTTAGCCTTAGGTTAGGTTTGTTTTATATAAGCTTAAGTTCATAATTCACAGAAGGTTAGCCTTAGGTTAGGTTTGTTTTATATAAGCTTAAGTTCATAATTCACAGAAGGTTAGCCTTAGGTTAGGTTTGTTTTATATAAGCTTAAGTTCATAATTCACAGAAGGTTAGCCTTAGGTTAGGTTTGTTTTATATAAGCTTAAGTTCATAATTCACGGAAGGTTAGCCTTAGGTTAGGTTTGTTTTATATAAGCTTAAGTTCATAATTCACAGAAGGTTAGCCTTAAGTTAGGCTTTTTTTTTTATATAAGCTTAAGTTTTATAATTCACAGAAGGTTAACCTTAGGTTAGGTTTGTTTTTATATAAGCTTAAGTTTCTGAATTCAGGGAAGGTTAGCCTTAGGTTAGGTTTTTTTTTATAAAAGCTTATGTTTCTGAATTCAGGGAAGGTTAACCTTAGGTTATGTTTTTTCTTTATATGAGCTTAAGTTTCTGAATTCACAGAAGGTTAGCCTTAGGTTAGGTTTTTTTTTATATAAGCTTAAGTTTTATAATTCGCGGAAGGTTAACCTTAGGTTATGGTTTTTTTTTTATATAAGCTTAAGTTTCTGAATTCAGGGAAGGTTAGCCTTAGGTTAGGTTTGTTTTTATAAAAGCTTATGTTACTGTGTAATTTTGAAGGTTTAGAAGCTAGTAACAATGATGTGTCATAATTTAAAATAAAGAGAGTTGAAGGTTGTTACACTACATCACTAAAATATTCTTACTTGAACGCATTTTGGGAAACAGTTTGCTGCCATCGTAAGCATGTCCTCAACTCATGTCCTTGAGCATCAACATGTCCTTGAGTTGAGGACATGCTGACGATGGGAATAAACTTTCTCCCAAAACACGTTCAAGTAAGAATATTTTAGTGATGTGTAACAACCTTCATCTCTTTATTTTAAATTATGTTACTGTATTTCCGCCTGGAAAAACACTGTGACATGAATTGCAGTTACTTACTTCATTGATTATTTCATGCTGCACCAGTAATTCATTGCGTTTGTGTGAGCGGCAATGTCAAATGCAGAAGAAGTAGTAATAACGCATCACTTATTTTGCTGATTTTCATATTTTATTTAAGACCATTAAGCGTATGTATTAGCGGGAAGATGGCTATGTTTGTTGTGTTTATATCACAATTCTCCTATAAAAGCAAAACACCTAAAAGGAGCGGGCAGGTGGGCAGCAGCTATTGGTGAGATCACATCTAATGAAGAAAGAGTAAGTTGACTTAAGATACTCTTTGCTCCACTTACTACATATTACTTGCAGGTCATGTTTCATGAGGCATTCCCCACATCTTCCGCTTCTATGCATCGACTGGTTTCGGGTTAGGATTCCGATTCCCTGGTGCCATCTGTTGACCAATTGATGAACTTAGTGATGAGATTTCTTCCCCGTGGTATTTCAAAGTTTGTCAGTTGCTCTTGGAACTTTTTGATGTATATTTTGTCCCACCAGCTTAATTCTGGCAGTTTCTTGACGTACTTTAGTAATTTTGCTTACTTTTCTACTGTGAGGTTCTCTTTCCAAAAATGTTTCGCTACAGCAGACCTTTCCAAATCTGATGTTGTAGTAGTGTTCCTTTAGTCTGGTTCCAATGTTCCTCTTGGTCTTCCTTATGCATATTTCGTCACAATCTTTGTAGTTTATCTGATATATATACCTTGTTTCTTTTCATGTGGAATACTATTAGTAGTCCTAGATTTTAACATCTTTCCTAAGCTGAATTTACTGTATGGTGCCAGGGTTATCTTGTATTTCTTGAAAGTCTTCTGGAATTTGTAGAAGGCCCAAGGGTGGAAAGCAATCCTCTTGTATCTCCAAGAGTGTAGTAAGTGGAGCAAAGAGTATCTTAAGTCGGCTGACTCTTTCTTCAATATATTTGAATGCTTCTCTGTGTATAAGTTCCAATTTTTCAAGAAACTCTGAGATCACATCTACTTATTTCCTCAGTCGTAAGCTAATTTATTCCATTCCTTCTTACTTTTATCAGCGTTCTCAAAGGGGACCACCTAACGTCAAAATAGCCGAATCTTGTTTAATTAGTTGTGTTAAATTTAATACCAACTTCGTTTTATGCAAAGTATTTATACTTGGTTATGTTAATTAACTGCCCAACTCAAACAAATTGCAGTATAAATGCCAGCTTTTTAAATAATATTATTTCTTGGTTTAAGATACATATAAGCTAGTATCAGTGATGGGAATTTGAAATTATGTAGAAAATTTCAGTTAGATTTGTGGTATGTTTCAACTCTGATTCAAATTTTCTATATATTATTATTTGCGTTTGTATTGGTTCAACATTTTTAAGAGAACCTTCAATATGCCTAATATTTGTTGTAATTAAGAAATATTTTATTCTGTATACTGGAAAATAATTAAATTAATACTGCATGATTATCCAAATAATTTTTTCAAAATAAAACAGAAGTTACCTTGTTACAGCACAGGAAGCCGGACGACTTGGTATCAGGAGATTCATGTAGGTAAGGTCTCACAATACGGAATGTTACAGCTTGACTTTGTAACTATATTTCATCATTTTATATCCCATAATGCTTCCAAACTGTCCAAGTGATTAGATTAAAGCTCACTATAAAGATGTTGGTGATATCTGAGTTCGTATTACCAAGAATGAGGATTACAGTAGATCTCAGTTTTCTTCACCATACTTGCTGATTATCTTACAAAATTATGTGACGTGCGTGTAATGCTCAGCACGTAAGATACACTAAGTATTCAAAAGTTAATATCTCAGTACCAGTGACAGAGAATATGTCTTACTTTGGTTAACAGACAATAATTTAAATATCACAACTATTTCTGCTGTGACTGCTTACAGAAACCTGAATATTATATATAATGTGATAACAATGGCTGTTATGTATTTAATTCCTTTACTGTCAGTCAGTTTTAGTTATGGCAGACATGCTTTGAGAAATATTATCTAGCTTGCCCATTACAGAACCCTCTCTTCAGACCTGCTGATATGGATGGTCCGTGCTTTGATGGGAAGCCCCTGCCTTGACTTCTCTGTGCAGGTAGGGGAGCATTGAGAGAATTGCAGTGCTACATCTGAAAAATTAGGGATGCAGCTAATTGTATTTGCTGTTACTAATCAGGCCACTCCCTCTATTCCCTTGTTAATGGAAGTCATGTATGTACTTTACACAATATACTGGCTGCAGTGTGAAGATCCTGATTTCCTCCAGCCTGTTCCTCGGTTAACTTTTAGGTGATTTCCTCCTTCACAAGACTCATATTACTCTTGTTTTACCAGAAAAACAATAACTCGTACAATTAAACCTAACTGGTTAAAGCATGCTAAACTATAAGCTAAAGACAGTTGTAAAATGTCTGTTGCCAATATTAATTTGCAAATCACATAAAGCAACATGCTTAATTTGGCATCATTATGCAATTTCAACACTTTTATTTTTTATGTTTATCTACACATTATTCCAACATGTCAAGAAGATTTGAACCACCTTTCTAATACCTGTGAGAAGGATAGCAATATAACAATTGGCCCTCATTAACATAGAAGAATTGATGGCATATCTAGAAGCTTAAGAATCCTTCTGAAAAGGAAGAAAAAGTAATGTTATTCCATAAGAATCCTTGTCATCACAACAGACAACGAAGCTAATAATAAAATTAATTCTTCTTCCACACAAACCACGTGTAGGAAAGGTTGGGAAGGCAGATTCAGATAACTGAAAAATTAATTGCCATAGAAGCTAAACTAATGAAGCTCAGACTTTAAGTACTTACAGCATTGTAAGTCACCACTAGGGTATGTTATCTCAATACAATTTCAGATTCCTTGTGGTTTACTAGGAAAAATGTGAATCAGCAGGAGAATTTGATGTCCTTCCTACATGTTGCCATGGTAACTAGGTAGTTAGTGTAACCAGATTGAAACCAGGAGATACAGGGTAGAAATACCGGCTATGACATTGAATTTTTCAGTCATCTGTTTCCACCTTTACAAAGGTGCTTACTTACTTGAGCAGCAATGACATAACAATTTCCTAATAAAGAAAGTGCGATGTTGGTGCTCTTGCAGTTGCTTCATTAAACAGTAGTGTAGTGCATCATCAAGATCTACACATATACCTGCTTATACAGTGGAACTTGTGTGTTGCAGCTCCATTGTTTATAAGGAAAATATACCGTGTATTATGTTTAATTGTTTTATTTCCCTTAAATGGACATGTGATTTTGGTTTTATTCTGCAATAGATGTTTATCCTAAGTAGAAAGTACTAGCATTTCAGAAAAGAGAGCTCTTCAACCAGTGGTATATAGCAACAATGAAGGAGTGGTCAATGCACTGCACTAGTATAGTGATTATATTCTTTTACCCAGCCCTAGCAATAGTACCAAATCCACTATAGTCAAAAAGCAAAATAAGATTGAGAAAAGTTTCTTTTGTTTCACAGCATTTTTCAGGCATGAAATGTCAATAAAAACATCGGTGTTTCAAGAAATAGCGTGTGTGATTCAATTGCAGGAATGTAATGTTTTACCCAAAAAATTGTGAAAAGAAAAAAATCCTAAAATTTAAAAGACTTAACACTTGGAAAAAATGACATCTAAAAAACACCTGATATTCTGCTAAAGAACAGATAAACGAAATCAAATTCATTGACCTGAACGTTAGAAAAAATGTGGCTAATAGAAACTGAAACTTTAATAATAAGAAAACCCTTGAGAACAAGGTTTGGTTACAACAGCTCACTTTTACTATTCCTGCTAATGGCGTCAATGTAAATAATTTCCAGCATTGTTGCTGACACGGGACTCTCAGTCTGCAATTGTTGACCAGACACTAACCACTGCACAAGTCCAAGTGAAACAAAGGAATACTGCTGATTATAGTAAGGTACTTTGGTCACTTTAAAGCAGCTAAAAAGAATAAAAAAATACTTTTGTGCGGACTGTGTGTCCATGTGTGAATACTTGAGAGTTAAGAATGTATACAAACTGAGCTGACAGATATCACACATGATGCTGCTGGTAGAGGGCGACTGTGTTGCTTGGTAGTGATACTCCGAATTATTTCTACTGCTAATTACAGTAGTATATTCTGATTTAATACCTTTTATAAATGTTCCCTGCATAGGGTAAAGGTTTTCCTGTGTTTGCAGTTTAAGAATTTCTGAACTTAAAAATCATTGGATAAATTTAAACTTTGAGAAGCAAATAATAGCATTTCATGGAACTCTGTAAATATATAACTAATTTATGCAGCATTCAAAGTATAACCCGGAATGAATTTCAAGGAGAGTATGTTTTTGCTTTTACGAACTGAACACCAGTATCCTCTCAGAGTTATTGATTAATAATGTCTACACTCGTTTCCCAAATTATTACTAATACTTTTTTCAATTTTTCAGGTTAACTGCAGATACAGCTTGTGAAACTGTTGGAGTAGAAGCTATGCACCAATCTGAAATAGCTAAAAGTGTTTATTCTCACAGATCTAAGAAGAGCATACAGAATGACAAATCCGGTACTTTAGTATTGCATACAAAAGAGCAAAATCTGATTAGTGATTCTGGAATACAATGTGAACATTTTGAAAAACGAGTTTCTGGCAAATCAGCATTGAAATTGCATGATTTGATTCCTGAAGAAAAGAAAGTACACAACTTTGACATTGGCCAGCGGGGCTTGACTCGGCAACAAATATTGAAGAGAGACATGTTTATTCATGATGGTAAGAAACCACACAAATGTAATGTTTGCAACAAGAGCTTTACTGACCTACGGAGTTTGAGAACACACAGTTTTATTCATGATGGTAAGAAACCACACAAATGTAATGTTTGCAACAAGAGCTTTACTGAGCTAGGGAGTTTGAGAACACACAGTTTTATTCATGATGGTAAGAAACCACACAAATGTAATGTTTGCAACAAGAGCTTTACTGAGCTACGCAGTTTGAGAACACACAGTTTTATTCATGAGGGTAAGAAACCACACAAATGTAATGTTTGCAATAAGAGCTTTACTGACCTACGGAGTTTGAGAACACACAGTTTTATTCATGAGGGTAATAAGAAACCACACAAATGTAATGTTTGCAATAAGAGCTTTACTTGGCTAGGAAGTTTAAAAAAGCACAGTTTGATTCATGAGGGTAAGAAATCATACAAATGTAATGTTTGCATTAAGAGCTTTACTGAGCTAGGGAGTTTAAAAAAGCACAGGTTGATTCATGAGGGTAAGAAACCACACGAATGTAATGTTTGCAGCGAGAGCTTTACTCGGCTATCAGATTTGAAAAAACACAGTTTGATTCATGAGGGTAAGAAACCACATAAATGTAATGTTTGCAATAAGAGCTTTACTTGGCTAGGAAGTTTAAAAAAGCACAGTTTGATTCATGAGGGTAAGAAATCATACAAATGTAATGTTTGCATTAAGAGCTTTACTTGGCTAGGAAGTTTAAAAAAACACAGTTTGATTCATGAGGGTAAGAAACCACACAAATGTAATGTTTGCAATAAGAGCTTTACTTGGCTAGGAAGTTTAAAAAAGCACAGTTTGATTCATGAGGGTAAGAAATCATACAAATGTAATGTTTGCATTAAGAGCTTTACTGAGCTAGGGAGTTTAAAAAAGCACAGGTTGATTCATGAGGGTAAGAAACCACACGAATGTAATGTTTGCAGCGAGAGCTTTACTCGGCTATCAGATTTGAAAAAACACAGTTTGATTCATGAGGGTAAGAAACCACATAAATGTAATGTTTGCAATAAGAGCTTTACTTGGCTAGGGAGTTTAAAACAGCACAGTTTGATTCATGAGGTTAAGAAACCATACAAATGTAATGTTTGCAGCAAGAGCTTTACTCGGCTATCAGATTTGAAAAGACACAGTTTGATTCATAAGGGTAAGAAACCACACAAATATAATGTTTGCAATAAGAACTTTACTCAGCTAGGGAGTTTGAAAGCACATAGTTTTATTCATGAGGGTAAGAAACCACATGAATGTATTGTTTGCAATAAGAGCTTTGCTGTAAGGCACAGCTTGAAAACACACAGTTTGATTCATGAGGGTAAGAAACCACACAAATGTAATGTTTGCAATAAGAGCTTTACTCGGCTAGAGAGTTTGAAAGCACACTGTTTCATTCATTGGGGTAGGAAACCACAAGAATGTAATGTTTGCAGCAAGAGCTTTACTCGGCTATCAGATTTGAAAAAACACAGTTTTATTCATTGGGGTAGGAAACCACAAGAATGTAATGTTTGCAGCAAGAGCTTTACTCGGCTATCAGATTTGAAAAAACACAATTTCATTCATTGGAGTAAGAAAACACACAAATGTAATGTTTGCAACAAGAGCATTACTGATCTAGGGAGTTTGGGTACACACAGTTTGACTCATGAGGGAAAAAAAGCACATAAAGGTAATCATTTACAATAACAGCACTAGTCAACTATTGCATTTGAGAACTCTGTTTGATTCATGAGGTTAAAAAAACCACACTAATATAATTTTGCAATTACAGCTTTACTCAGCAAAGTGGTTGAAAAGCTTACAGTTTGATTTATGAGGGCAAAAAACCACAAAAGTGTGAAGGTTGCAGTAAGAACTTTAGTCAGCTAACATATTTGATGTGGTTTTGTTCATGATGGCAAAAACTACTTAAATGTTTGAAATGTTAGCTTTTGGAATTATCAACACAGTAAAATTCATGAGGGTAAAAAAATCTCAGAAATTGTTGTAATAAAAGCTTTAGTTAGCTATGACATTTCAAAACACAGTTTAATTGTTGAGAGTAAAATATCATTTAAATGTAAGATTTTCAATAAGAGCAGATTATTCAAATGACAAGGCTCTGCTTAATTAGTATAAAAGTACACACAAGTGTGATGTTTACAGAAGAAATACATGCATACCCACATAATATATATATATATATATATATATATATATATATATATATTCATGAGTGCAAAAGCAATATAATTGTAATGCTTGCAACAAAAAGTTTACTCTGCTATCAGAGAAGATTGCAGTTTAAACAAAACACGTAGTGGTGAAATTTTTTTATGTACAAGGTGTTTCATAATGTCTTAAACTATCAGTTTAGCTTAATTAACTGAAGGTATGCAGTGAAGTTGCACATTCTTTATAGCAATGTCATTTTGGATGGAGAAATGTAGTTACTTAGCCATCAATCTGACCGGCTCTCTGAAATTTGTGGAGAAAGTCAGAGGCCTTCTACATGCACCTGGTGAAAAGTGTCACTGCCTTTAAATGAGAGCTCTTATAAAGATTGCATAAAATAGTGTTTAATACATACAATGGTGGAAACTTTTTAAACATAAGACCCAGCTAATATAATATTCAATTATAACAGTAATATGCATATTAATGTCTCAATAAGAGGAATATGACCAGAAGGTAAATATAATAAACATGGCTTCAGAAAATGCATTTGAATTTGTAGATTGAGAAGCTAGCAATAGTGATGTGTCATAATATAAAATAAAGAGGTAATGTATAACAGAGCAAAAAATAAAAAGAGAATCAAAGACATGACTACACTCATCTCAAAAGAACAAACTAGAACTTTCAAGAAATTCACATACCATCCATCACTTTTCTATAAATTTCAAAGCATCTTCAATAGGCACATCATGTAACCTATAAAAATGGTTACTCCATAAATAAATATACAAAATTGCAAATTAAAACATATAGATTGGAAAAAACAAAAACATTAGGGACATAAACCAAAAATGGGAAGAAAAGTCAGCAGTAGCTTGGTACTTTTGGAGGGAACAAACATTGCATCAACAGAGGTCCCAAACATTACAGAAAAAAGTGAACTTCCAGTCTCAGAAAACACCCATATCTGGAAAAACAAGAACCATGTCTTAAACTCTGAAATCCCACCATGAGACATTTTGATGGAGAAGTTCATCCAACCACCATGAGAAGCAACTCAGTCGTCTACCTGGAACTGATAATGGGAGTGATTAGCTCAGGAAAGATGTCTTTGTTTTTCGATAAATGAGCAATGTAATTACAAGTTTGACTCGTTTATTTAAACATAGTTTTATATGAGGCATAATAGATTATATTAAAATATGTTTTTGTAGTATAAATACCTTCTTTGGAATATAAGTTTAAAATATCCAAAACTGGAAATGTACTCAAAACTTCTGGAGTATAACAAATGAAAGAGTGATGCTTTGGAAACAAAGAAACGTGTATTAGCGTTCCAAATTATTTTATTGTTTTAAAATTTAGGTCATAAACAATCTGTCTTGAAGTTAATGTATAATTATTTATACACACCTTATGCACATAGCTTTTCATGATCTTTATTGAGGTGAATGGAACACAATGTACTGTTCTGACACTCAACACTTGTTTGCTGACTCCTCCTGATTAATTGGAACAGTGTGTATGCTATTTCTTGTAGACAATTATTCCTATCTTAGGAAAATCACAATGGAACAGAAAAACTGTAAACAGCATCTCCATTGCTGACACTGATGTCAGCATCAATAAAATAATGCACCAGCTTCTCGTCATGAACCCCAATAGTAAAAGAATATCACAAGAGTTGCCTTCCATTTTATAAACAAAGTGCACAACATACAGTAAACTGAGGTACAGTTTCCTATAGTCAAACCAAGGTACACCATTATAAAGCAAGCAGTGAAAGAAAAATGGTGTGAATTCTGTCAGTATAGAATGTCACAAAAATTGTTTTACCATGAAGATTGTTGCAGGTTGACTTGATGGCCCTGACGCTCAGCAGGGTGGATGAGCGTAATCTGCTCGTATCTGGCAGTTTAATGACTAGCAGGTGCTCTACACATGGCACTAGGAGGGTTAAAGTTGTTAGTCACAAATACAGTTTTCTGTAAGTTGAACAACTTATGTGATCTAGGAAATGAAACTATCACTGGGAATGTTTTGCTTAAAACATATTGACAAATTTAATTATGTAAGAAACTAGTGCATTTCATTGTAATGCTAGCATCCTTTTATATAGTGGAGTCTCTCCTCATGAAATCCTCTTATCATGTTAATTAATCTGTGTAACTAAGAATAAAATTAAAGTTGTGATAAGAGATTGTATTATAATCAATATCTTTTATATAAGGAGCATTGTTTTAACTTCAGTTTTCCTTTGAGAATTATTTTGCAGGAAGTTACAAGAATGTTACTCTGCAAGAGTGATTCATAAATGAGGAAATCTGTACTGGCAATTGTTATTCTCTTTGCAATGGTGTTTAATAAATACTTTTAGATATAATCACTGTAATTGGGAACACATAGTTCGATTCATGAGGGCAAGAAACCATGCAAATGTAAAGTCTGGAATAAGAGCTGTACTCAGCTTCAACATTTAAAAATGCACAGTTTGATTCATGAGGGTAAGAAACAACATAAATGTAATGTTTGCAATAAGAGCTTTTCTCAGCTGTAAAATTTGAAAATGCACAGTTTGATTCATGAGGATATGAAACAACACAAAAGTAATGTTTGCAATAAGAGCTTTTCTCAGCTGTAAAATACAAAATGCACAGTTTGATTCATGAGGGTAAGAAACAACACAAATGTAATGTTTGCAATAAGAGCTTTTCTCAGCTGTAAAATTTGAAAATGCACAGTTTGATTCATGAGGATATGAAACAACACAAAAGTAATGTTTGCAATAAGAGCTTTTCTCAGCTGTAAAATACAAAATGCACAGTTTGATTCATGAGGGTAAGAAACAACACAAATGTAATGTTTGCAATAAGAGCTTTTCTCAGCTGTAAAATTTGAAAATGCACAGTTTGTTTCATGAGGGTAAGAAACAACACAAATGTAATGTTTGCAATAAGAGCTATTCTCAGCTGTAAAATTTGAAAATGCACAGTTTGTTTCATGAGGGTAAGAAACAACACAAATGTAATGTTTGCAATAAGAGCTTTTCTCAGCTGTAAAATTTGAAAGTGCACAGTTTGTTTCATGAGGGTAAGAAACAACACAAATGTAATGTTTGCAATAAGAGCTCTTCTCAGCTGTAAAATTTGAAAATGCATAGTTTGTTTCATGAGGGTAAGAAACAACACAAATGTAATGTTTGCAATAAGAGCTTTTCTCAGCTGTAAAATTTGAAAATGCACAGTTTGTTCAATGAGGGTAAGAAAGCACACAAAGGTAATGTTTGCAATAAGACCTTTTCTCAGCTGTAAAATTTGAAAATGCACAGTTTGTTTCATGAGGGTAAGAAACAACACAAATTAAATGTTTGCAATAAGAGCTTTTCTCAGCTGTAAAATTTGAAAATGCATAGTTTGTTTCATGAGGGTAAGAAACCACACAAAGGTAATGTTTGCAATAAGAGCTTTTCTCAGCTGTAAAATTTGAAAATGCACAGTTAGATTCATGAGGGTAAGAAACAACACAAATGTAATGTTTGCAATAAGAGCTTTTCTCAGCTGTAAAATTTGAGGATGGACAGTTTGATTCATGAGGGTAAGAAAGCACACAAATGTATTGTTTACAGTAAGAGCTTTATTCAGCTATCACATTTGAAAATGCAAAGGTTGATTCATGAGTGCAAAAAGTCGCACAAATGTAATGCTTGCAATAAGAGCTTTATTCAGGAAGTTTCAAATCTCAGTTTTATTTATGAGGTTAAAAAACTATAATGATATAATTTTGCAATTAAGGCATTACTCAGCTAAGCGGTTTGAACGCTCACAGTTTGATTCATGAGGGAAGAAAGCCACACAAATGTAATGTTTGCAATACCTTTTTTTTGGCCATCAGATTTGCAATGACATAATTTGATTCATGGGGTAAAAAGAACCGAAGGACTAATATTTGCAATGAGATCTGTACTCGGCTAAGAAGTTTTAAAGCGCACAAGTCTGATTCATGAGAGTGAAAAGCGCACAAGTGTACAGGATTTTCATAAGTCAATGTCGCACTTCTGAAGTTTGTTATGAAATAAGTACTTGACATGTCAGTGTCAATGATATGCCAAATGAAAGGAAATTTCTCAAACTTTGTTTGCTATACCTTACAAGTGTTCAATGTGTTTGCCTCTGTTTATACGGGAGACATTCAGGTGATAGTCCAATTCCACCCACTCTCGCACCAGCATGGCACGGTCGATCGTTGCTATCGCTGCTGTAATGCGATCTCGGATGTCCTTAAAGTCAGCTGGAAAAGGTGGAATGAAGGAAATCACATGATGATAAGTCCGGGGATCGGGGCAAACTCGAAACAATGCGTAGTCATTGCCAGCATTTTGTCCAATCCAACGTCATGATAAGTTCTGGCTCAGGTACGCGCACACCAATTGATGGAAGTGGGTGGCGGTCCCATCCTGTTCGAAAACGATGTCACCTCTGTCAGTTGTGGTATAATTTAATTTTATATCATGTCCAGATAAGTGATATCAGTTATTGTGCATTATGCGAAGAAACGGGCCTGTATACCTTGTCCTTCGACAAGGCGCAGAACATGTTGATTTTTGGGGAGCCGTGTACATGCTTGAGTGTGACATGTGGGTGTGGGTTCCCCAGATGTGCACGTGGCGGTTCACTTTTGCCAACCACGGAAACATTGCTTCGTTGCTGAAGACTAGTGTGACATGTGGGTGTGGGTTCCCCAGATGTGCACATGGCGGTTCACTTTTCCCAACAAGTGAAACGTTGCTTCGTCGCTGAAGACTAGTGTGACACAAAAAGCATCATCGTCTGCCATTGCAGCCTGCATGTCGATGGTAAATTGTGTGTGAACCTCCTTGTCACCAGCTGTGAGCACCTGCAGGAGTACCAGTTGTATGGTTTCACCTTCAGTTGCTTGCAAAGAATCAGCCACTCAGTCAACTGAGACATTCCCAGCTCCAAACTTGCACAATTTGTCAATTTCTGAGAGTTGCGTGCAAACAACACATTAACACCTGCAACAGTGGCCCCGATAGTCCTGGCCTTCCGGGTCATTTGGGTGGACAAAACCAGTGCGTTCAAATGTTTCAAACCAGCTCTTGATGGTCCTGCAATCTGACACATCCTTATGAATGTGAGTGAGAAATCGCTGCTGAACAGTTACAGAAACTGCTGTTTTTGCAAATTGTATCATGCAAAGCACTCTGTCTTAACCTGTGAACGCCATTTTCTGTAGTCAACCGCATCACCACAACATGTGCACTTCACGTGACTCATACTAGAGAGTTTCTGTTTCCATACGTACATGATTTGGACTCATACATCATGCACAAGATGTTTTCCAAATGTGACACTGACTTATGAATAACCCTGTACTACTTGGAGTATGAGTTTGACTAAGCTAGGGAGTTTGAAAGTGCAGTTTGATCCATGAGGGCAAAAAGCCACAAAAGTGTAATGTTGCCAACAAAAGGTTTACTCTGCTATCAAACAAGATTGCAGTGTAAATACAAGACTGAGTGGTGAAGGTTTATTTATGTGTTTCATAATGTCATAAACTATCAGTTTAGCTTATTTACCTGAAGATATGAAGTGAAGTTGTACATTTTTTATAGTAATGTAATTTTAGATGGGAAATTTCAGTAAATGCAGTAAATCTGATCGGCGCTCTGAATTTTGCTGGAAAAATTCAAAGGACTTCCACATCCACCTGGTGTAAAGAGCCACTGCATTTTAAGCGAGAATTAGCTGTAATGAAAAATTGTATAAAAATTGCTGTTTAATATATAAAATGGTGAAAACCTTTCAAGCATAAGACCCAGGTAATATAATATTGTAATAATACATAGATATTAATCTCCATGTGAATTAAGAGGAATATAATCATAAGGTAAATATAATTAAAGTTGTCTGAGAAAATGCATTTGAAAAAGACATAATAAATTTTAATTTGAAGATTGAGAAGCTAGTAACTGATATGTCATAATTTAAAATAAAGCGATAAAGCATAAGAAAGTAAAGAGAGCAATGAATAAAAAGGGAATCAAAGACGTGAGTACACTCATCATAAGTGTAGAAAACGGAATTTTCAAGAAATTCATCAGTTTTCTATAAGTTTCAAAGGATCTTCAAAAGGCACATCATCTAGCCTATAAAAATGGTTACTCCATAATTAAATATACCAAATTGCAAATTAAAATATGTACATTGGAAAAAAGTAAAGGAAACATAAATAAAAAATCTGTTGTGTTAAACTCACATGACTTTCTCTACTCTTGTAGAAACTATTTTTACAAATGCTTATTCTCCATATGGTTCATGTTAATTGAGATATCGAGATGTCAATCTTATTGCTAATTTTCTTGTAGATGCAAGGGGAATATGGTAGGTTATAAGCGTTGGTTGCTATGTGGCGCATTCCATTCTCTTTGCATGTCCAGGACATAAAAAAAAATCTCATGTGTTACGGATGAATGTTGCCGAGTGAGTACGATGATGAGCAAGAAAATTACCAAGTGGCAAATATTGTGATTCTGTAACATGGTATACGAAAACAGCATAAAGAATCTGATGTGTTACAATCACATGACTTTCTCTACTCTTGTAAAAAACTATTTTTACAAACGCTTATTCTCCATCTACGTCATGTTAATCAAGATAAACATTTGCAGACTCTATTTTATTGCTAATTTTCTTGTAGATGTAAGGGGAATATATATTTACAAGGGCAATATAGAAATACAGTAGCCTTTAAGCACATACATATCTCTTAATAGCTGGTTGCTAGGTGCAGCACCATTCCCTTTGCCACAGATTAATACTCTTTGCATATCCAAGACAAAAAAATGAATAATGAATTCCCATTTGAGAAAATAAGTATTGAAGAATGTAAGGGAATAACAAGCAATATCTCAAAAATGGTTCACTCAACAAAAAAATGTAAATGACATAAATTATGTATTTTAAAATGATCTATTTTTTGTGTAGTAAAATTTTGTTTATCTCTTATAGTTTACCAGTTATGCAAAAGTCGTTCAGAATGCAGAATACTTTTGGAGACATTTCCCAGAAAATTCAAGATAAACATTTTATTTGTCATGAAAATATCTTAAACATATGATATTTTAATGAATATTGTTAGAGCCATTTTTGACAAAATTAAAATTTTCGAAAAATCTTGCATGGAAAGGGTAATCTGGGGTGGGGGGATTTTCCTGAAAACTTTTCTGTCGTATCTCTGGAAGATACTGAACCTAAATACCAAGTTTGGTGTTTATCCAACTGTTCCTTTCTGAATTATCCTGTTCAGAGACAGACACACACACGGACATGTTTCCAAAAATGCGTTTTTTGGATTCAGGAGATCTCAAAACATGTATTTCCGGTGAAATCTCGGTATCGAATTTTTGGGTGGAATACAATACTTCCCCTACTTACTGTACGTAGTAGAGAAAGTAAAAACGGGAGAAAAAGTCAGCATTAAATAAGAGTTGAAGCTTTCGTTGTGACGAATATGCTCTAGGCGTTCTCGGGCTTCAAGCCAGGTGAAGTGATGTGGAGACATCGACGTTTCGGGAGCGTACATCTCTCCCATCTTCAGGATGCTGATTAATGTCAGCATTAGCTTGGAGCTTTTGTAAGGAACCACATAGCATCAACAGAGATCCCAAATTACTTGGAAACATCACAAGCAATAGTGAACTTCTAGTCTGAGAAAACACGTGTATCTGGAAAAACAAGAACCATATCTTAAAGTTTAAATCTCAGCAGGAGACATTTTAATGTAGAAGTTCATCCAACCACCATGAGAAGCAACACCAGCAGTCGATGCGAGCGATTAGCTCTTGAAACATGTGTTCCTTTTTTCGATAAATGGGTGATGTAATTACAAATTTGACTCAAGTTTATCTAAATACAGTTTTATATGTGGTATAATACAGGGCCGTATTTAGAGGGTGGGTTTTAGGGTTCAAACCCCCCCCTAAAGCTTCTGACAGTTTTATTTATTTAAATTCATAGCAAACGAATATGGGAAAATGTCGTTGGATAACATTAGGTCTATTGCTAGTAGCACATTTACAAGAAAGAGGGAAACTTAGTATTGTCGCCTTACATAGGTAAGCTGACCATAAATTCCGGTTTTCGAAGCAGTCTCCATGTTTTGTGCTGTAAGGTGAAATATGCTTATTCCGGTGAGTTTTTTCTTGTGTATATAATGTCTCCAAGCAATTTTCTTATCCATGTAATATCTATATACCGGGAGAGCCAAAAAGGTACGAAGCGGCTGCGCGATGTTTTCCCTGTCCGCGTACTCGGCTATTGTTGCCGTTTGCCGCTATCATAGTAAGGAATGGATGAAACCATACAACTTTTTTAAAACTACTTTTAAAGGCTTTACTTACCAACTTTATGAAAGGAGATGCTGAAACTGGTCACCCTAGTTTTCCATATATTTTTGGCACCTCTTTAGGGAACTATCCATCACTCGTCGTAGTTCAAGTTGAGAAATGCTGGCAATTTTCTGGCAGATATTTTGTTTTAATTCTTCCAGGATGTGTGGGTTTGTCTTGTACACTCTATTTAAGTTACCCAAGAGATAGAAATCGCAGTGGGTTAGATCGGGGGACTGAGGGGGTCACAAATCCCTACTAATAATTGTGTCCTCGAACGCACTTTCAATTGTTCTCATCGAAATATTGGCCGTATGAGCTGTTGCAGAGTCATGTTGAAAAAACGCAAAATCATGCTCCCTGTCTGTTAATTCTCTGAAAACGGAGGGCAAAATTCTATTCACGTATGCACGGGCTTCAGCTATCGATTCGAAAAGAAAAATTCCATTTTTTACAAGAAAGATGGTAAGTATTGCCTTTAAAAGTGGTTTTAAAATTGTATGGTTTTTTCGGTGCCTTTCTATGAAAGCGGTAGACTGCAACGAGCGCCGAGTGTGCGGACAGGAAAAACACCACGCAGCCGGTTCGTAGTCTTTTGGCTCTCTCTGTACTAAGGAGTAGGTACAAGGTAACTGTGTGGGGTACTGTTAAGTTTAGATGTACTTACGGAAAACCCTCCTCAAAATTTTTTTCTGGGTACGGGCATGGTATAATACAATACAATAAAATAGGTTTTTGTAGTATAAATACTTTCTTTGGAATATAAGGTTTTTAAAAAACTCCACAACTGAAAATACACTCAAAAGTTATGGAGTATAACAAATGAAGAGTGATGCTTTGTAAACGAAGAAACATGTATTAGCGTTCCAAATTATTTTATTGTTTTAAAATTTAGGTCAGAAACAAACTGTCTCGGAAAGTTAATATATAATTATTTATACACACCTTACGCCATAGCTCTTGATGATTTTTGTTGAGGTGAATTGAGCACAATGCACTTTCCTGACACTGAACACTTGTTTGCTGGTTCTTCCTCATTAATTGGAATTATTGCTGTCTTAGGGAATCTACAATGGAACAGGAAACTATATGCAGCATCTTCATTGTTGACAATCATCAACAAAATAATGCATCAACTTCTGGTCATGAACCCCAACAATATCACAAGAGTAGCCTTCCATTTTACAAACAAAGTGCACAACATACAATTGTTAACTGAAGGGCTGTCTAGTATAGTGAAACCAAGGTACACCTTTATAAAGCAAGCAGTCAAAGAACAAAAAAGTATGAATTCTATCAGCATATGATGTCACAAAAATTGTTTTACCATGAAGATTGTTGCAGTTTGACTTGATTGGCCCTGATGCTCAGCAGGTTGGACTTTCAAAGCCTCCCCCCCCCCTCAGGGGCTCACCTTATGTGAGTACGGGTTTTTGGCGCACCCGGGGGTTCCCGAGCCAATCATCGCCATATTCATCCCCTCACCCCCATCCGGTCGAGGTGGGTTCTTCAAGTGACCGGTGGACCCAAGGTAGGCTCTCGTGCGTTCTTTGCATTCCATTCATACCGCACCTCACCATCGTTTCTTTCTTCCCTTATCACTTTCCGGCCATTTCGCACCACGACATTCGCATATCTCTTTTTCTTCCCCGCCGGCCTACCTTGCGTGCGAAACGCCCACACAGTTTTAGTTTCTTTTATCTTTTTATTTAAATCCTCCGTGGACACAGCCTGACGGATACCCGCGCACCGCGTGCGCAGCTGGGTGAGTGGGTAATGGCGTCATCCCCACCACCCGGGGTCGTCATGTAGGGTTTGTGTTCGTATCCGCTGTTCAACTGCAGTCCCGCGGGGGGGCCATTGCATGAGCTGCTGACTTCTGACGGCGATTGGGTCCCTCTGTCTATGTTCTGGGAGGTGTGACCCTGGGGTGAGCTAGGTATAGATAGGCCACTCACCCAAGCCGGGGTAACGCCCGAGAAGTCAGAGCCCGAGGTCGGAGACGGTTGCAATGGTGGAGGATTTATTTCGCTATGGAGCACCCTTCCTCCATTACTACTAACAAGCGCCGAAAAGTTTATGTAACAGAAGTGACACCACAGACAACTGGTTGTTACTTGGTCATTTCACGAACCGAAGAAGGACAAAGCTTTGAGAAGGTGAACCCTTTCATTATTCAAAAGGGCATTGATGCAATTGCTGGTGCGGTTCAGTCCTGCACTCGTCTACGGAATGGTTCCTTATTAGCCCAAACGAAATCCGATCAGCAAAGTAAGACCTTGTTGCGCGCTACGCTTCTCCACGGCTATCCCATCCGTGTGGAGAAGCACCGCACATTGAATTCCTGTCGAGGCGTTATTACCACCCATAGCCTCGATGGTATATCGGACGAGGACCTGGTAAAATATCTTGCAGACCAGAAGGTGACAGCGGTCCATCGAGTGCAGGCCAAACGCGACGGCGTATTGGTACCCACTCGTACCCTGTTTATTACATTTGATGGCGTCGATCTGCCCACGAGCATTTCCGCAGGGTACGAACGGATTTCTGTGAGGCCTTATATTCCTAGACCTCTGCGTTGTTTTAAATGCCAACGTTTTGGGCATACGCAAGTCTCATGTAAGAGTGCCGTTAACATCTGTGCAACATGTAGCCAGCCCTCACACGAAGGTACCTGTTCAACAGCCCCCGTCTGCGTTAATTGTAAAGGGTCTCATTCTGCTTCGTTTGCCGACTGTCCGCGGTACTTGGACGAGAAGGCGATCCAGGAGATCCGGGTAAAGGAAAAACTCTCCTTCGCCGAAGCCCGGAGGCGTTTCCATGCGCGCCAACCTTCACTCCTGCGATCTGGTACATTTAGTTCTGTTGTTACCTCGCCAGTACCACGAGTAGATGCCGAAACTCAGACCTGGACCTTGACTGGATTAACCGCCACTACCATCCGGCCGTCTATTAAGGCTACAGTTACCAAGCCGTATAAACCTGGTCCCAAGTCAATGAAGTCGCAAGCCGTTGAAAAGAAGCCCAAGCAGAAACTTCGTAGGGAAGATTTTTTGAAAGACCCTCCGCGTGCGCGCGGTACCAAAAGTTCACCTTCTCCTCCTCGGAGGTCGCTGTCCCAGGATGGTCCTGGGACAAGCCGCGCTCAGCGGCACCCTTCACCCATCGCCACCCAGAACCGATTCACGGCGCTTGAATCGGTTTCTGGCACTGAGCGCGTGGGCCCTCCCTCCGAGGAAGCTATGGAGTCTGACCAACTCCATACAAAAAGCCCGAGCCCAAAGGTTAAACAAAAGGTAATTTTAAGCCGCCCTTCTAAATAGACAGTTTATCCCCTTATTCTTAATGGCTATCCTGACCTGGAATGTACGTGGTGTACGATCGCATAGGGCGGAACTGCAACTTTTATTGCGTTCCCATTCGCCTATGGTCGTATGTTTGCAGGAGACTAAACTTCGCCCTCACGATCCTTTTGATCTCCGAGGATATACTCCGGTTCGCTACGACCTTGAACCGGAGGAGGGTACTCCTGCTCATGGAGGTGTCATGTTCTTAGTGCGTAACGACGTTCATTTTACACCTGTCACACTTACATCCGACTTGCAAGCTGTTGCCGTTCGCCTTCACTTACCCGGCTTTTTGTTTTCTGTTTGCTCTGTATATACACCTCCATCGTCTCCCCTCGCTCCCGCGGACATTCGAGCTCTCCTGTCCGCTCTCCCAACACCATTTCTTCTGTTGGGAGATTTTAATGCCCATCACCCACTATGGGGTTCGCCAAGGGCTTGTGCGAGGGGAACTCTTCTTTCCGACATTTTTTATCAGTTCAATCTTTCCATCCTCAATACAGGTGCACCTACTTTTATTTCTGATTCTTCTGGTACATTCTCACACCTGGACCTTGCCATTTGCTCCCTCCAGCTTGCACGTCGTCTTCAGTGGAACGTCGTCGCTGACACATACTCCAGCGACCATTTCCCCTGCATCGTTTCTCTTCTGTCGCACCACGTACAGCATTCCAGAGTACCTACCTGGATATTCGCAAAAGCCGACTGGAGCTTGTATTCCAGCCTCGTGCATTTTGACGACCAGCCCTTCTCCGACATTAATCAACTAGTGCAGCACCTTACGTCTATTATTTTTTCAGCCGCCGAACGTGCAATACCCCGTTCATCCTCCCAACCTCGGCGGCCACCTGTTCCGTGGTGGAACGAGGATTGTCGGGACGCCGTTCGTGCCCGTAGGACTGCACTTAGGGTGTTTCGGCGCCACCCTACACTTGATAATTTGGTGACTTTTAAACAATCGCGCGCCAGGGCTCGTCGCATTATTCAGGATAGCAAGAAGGCATCTTGGGCTCGTTTTGTCGAGTCTTTTAATCGTTTTACGCCTTCATCCGTTGTTTGGGATAAACTTCGTCGCTTCTCAGGTAAAGTGTCACATTGTACTGTTTCTGGCCTTCAGGTTTCTAATGCCACCATAGTGGATCCGGCTGCCATCGCTAACACTCTGGGTTCTGCCTTTGAGGCGGTTTCCAGTTCAGACCATTATTCCGCCGGCTTTCGCTCTATTAAAGACCGGCAGGATTCCGCATCATATACTTTTCGGTCTGCTAATGATGAATGCTATAACGAACTATTCACAATGAGGGAGCTGGAGCACGCTCTTCATTGCTCTCGGCACTCCGCTCCCGGGCCGGACGGCATTCATGTCCTGATGTTAAAGAACATTTCAGCCGACAGTAAACTATTTCTCTTACAGGTCTATAACCGTATTTGGCAAGACGGCATTTTTCCTTCCGTTTGGCGCGAAGCCACCATTGTCCCTATACTTAAGCCTGGGAAGGATCGCCAACTACCTTCCAGCTACCGCCCTATCTCCCTCACCAGTTGCATTTGCAAGGTGATGCAGCGCATGATCAACGGGCGGTTGACATGGTGGCTTGAGTCTCAGAAACTTCTAGCGAACGCTCAGTGCGGGTTTCGTCGCTATCGCTCTACCGTCGACCATCTGGTGTCCTTGTCGACGCATATTATGAATGGATTTCTGAGAAAGTGTCAAACCGTGGCTGTATTTTTTGACCTGGAGAAAGCTTATGACACTTGTTGGAGGGGCGGCATTTTACGTACACTTCTCAATTGGAATATCCGCGGTCGTCTTCCCATATTTCTTCGGGAGTTTATGACGGACCGCGTCTTTCGTGTACGTGTGGGCTCGGTTTTATCTCGTCGTTTTATTCAAGAGAACGGAGTACCGCAGGGCTCTGTACTCAGTGTCACACTTTTTGCGATTGCTATCAACCCCATTGTTGATTGTATTCCACCTGGCATTTCATCGTCCCTTTTTGTTGACGATTTCGCTATTTATTGCAGTTCAAGGCGGACCTGTCTACTCGAACGCCGTCTCCAGAGCTGTATCGACCGTCTCTACGCCTGGAGTAACGCCAACGGCTTTAATTTCTCCGCCGAGAAATCCGTCTGCATCAACTTCTGGCGCCGGAAGTATTTCCCTCCGCCCTCTCTCCATCTTGGGCCAGGGATACTTCCGTTTGCAGACGAGGCGAAATTTTTGGGGTTGATTTTTGATAGGAAGTTGTGTTGGACCTCGCACGTTTCCTTTTTAAAAGCAAAGTGTGACCGTTCTCTTAATATTTTACGTGTTTTAAGTGGCACATCCTGGGGAGCTGATCGGACCGTCCTTCTTCGTCTTTATCGCTCTTTGGTCCGATCCAAGCTTGATTACGGGTGTATTGTTTATTCGTCGGCACGTCCATCTGTGTTACGTCGATTGAATGCCATTCACCATCGTGGCATAAGAGTCGCTACAGGGGCCTTTCCAACTAGCCCTGTACCCAGTCTGTACGCAGAAGCTGCAGAGCCTCCGCTGTCCTTCCGGCGTGAGATGCTTTTGTGCAGTTATGCTTGTCGACTCTCAAGCTTGCCTAACCACCCGTCCTTCGATGTATTTTACGAGGATTCGCTTGACCGGCAATATTTAGTTAGCTCCTCTGCATTGCTCCCTCCAGGGGTTCGATTTCGACTGCTACTTCGGCATTTGGACGTTACGCCAGCGCCGGCCCTTACCCGAGGGGAAACGCGCTTTCCTCCATGGTCGCGCGCTGAGGCCCACATCCACCTTGGGCTCACGTCGATGCCGAAGAATGAGACCCCTGCTTCAGTCAGATCCGCATTTTTAGCACTTCAAGCAACATTCGGAGACTGTCCTTTTATTTATACTGATGGGTCTAAGACTGATGTTGGAGTAGGATGTGCCTTTGTTTTAGGTGCGCATAGTTTTACTTTTCGTTTACCCGGGCAATGTTCGATTTATACCGCCGAACTTTTTAGTATCTATCAATGTGTTTTATACATTCAGCGGCAAGTCTTACGGCGTTGTGTTGTTTGTTCGGACTCTCTGAGTGCCCTTCAGAGTATTAACGCGCTGTACACTTACCACCCCCTCGTACAGCGCATTCATGACCTGCTCCATTCGCTTGGTGCCTCTGGCATCAGCGTCTCTTTTATGTGGATTCCAGGTCATGTGGGTATCTCAGGGAATGAGTCGGCCGACGCCGCTGCGAAATCGGCGATTTTATTACCCAGATTTTTTACTTCTGTTGTTCCCTCGTCTGATTCGTGTATTATTTTACGTCGCCGCATCCTCTCGCGCTGGCGCGATGAGTGGACGGCCCTCCGTGGGAACAAATTGCGGGAAGTTAAGCCTTTCCCGTTGATCTGGGGTACCTCTTCTCGTTCTTGTCGTCGGGAAGAGGTAATTTTAGCTCGTCTACGGATAGGACATTGTGTTTTTAGTCATAGGTATTTACTCAGTGATGACCCCGCACCACTCTGTGGGCAGTGTGTCGTGCCCTTAACGGTGCGTCACATTTTAACAGAGTGTCAGGTTTTAGCTGCATTGCGTGCTCGTGTGGGTCTGCCTGTTGGCCTAGCCAACGTTTTGGCAGACGACACGCGTGCTGTAGAATGTGTTTTACGTTTTATTCATGACAGTGATTTTAATCTGCGCATTTAATGCGTTGGGCGTCTGTTGGCTTAGTACTTTTATTCTGTCTGTTTTTATGGGAACTCTTATCCCCAGTGGACATATGGCGCTCATGTCCCTCGCATTCTACAGTTCCTGACACGTTTTAATCTTTTATTGCCCTTGCTTTTAGTGTGTTGATTTTTCAGAACTTTATATTGTTATTGTTATCTTGTTGTTCTTGTTATTGTTGTTATTGTTATTGTTATTGTTGTTATTGTTATTTTGTTATTGTTCTGTTGTTAGTTCTAGCTTTTTGAACATCGCGGGTTTGTGTCCCGTTTTTAACTATGCGGTTTTTTACCTGTTTTATATTTTGACCTTATCTTTTATACATTGTAAGGGCGCTGATGACCGTAGCAGTTTAGCGCCCTTAAACCGCATATCATCATCATCATTTCAAAGCCTAATTTGCTCCTATCTGGCAGTTTAATGGCTAGCAGGTGTTCTACACATGGCACTATTAAAATTGTTAGTAACAAATACAGTTATCCCTAAATTGAAAAAGTTGTGAGATGTCTGAAATGAAACTATCGTTTGGAATGTTTTGCTTAAAATTTGACTATGCAACAAAGCTAGTGCACTTCATTGAAATGTTAGCACCCTTATACAAAGTGGGAGCCTCTCCTCATGAAGTCCTCTGATCATGTCAATTAATCTTTGTAATTAAAAATAAAATTAAAGTTATTAAGAAATTGTATTATAATCAATATATGTTATATAATCAGCATTGTTTCACCTATAGTTTTCCTTAACTCAGAAATTGTTTGCAGGAAGTTACAAGAATGTTTCTTAACAAGAGCGATTCCTAAATACCCTCAGGGGCTCACCTTATGTGAGTACGGGTTTTTGGCGCACCCGGGGGTTCCCGAGCCAGTCATCGCCACATTCATCCCCTCACCCCCAACCGGTCGAGGTGGGTTCTTCAAGTGACCGGTGGACACAAGGTAGGCTCTCGTGCGTTCGTTCCATTCCATTCATACCGCACCTCACCATCGTTTCTTTCTTCTCTTGTCACTTTCTGGCCATTTCGCACCACGGCATTCGCATATCTCTCTTTTTCTTCCCCGCCGGCCTACCTTGCGTGCGAAACGCCCACACAGTTTTAGTTTCTTTTATCTTTTTATTTAAATCCTCCGTGGACACAGCCTGACGGATACCCGCGCACCGCGTGCGCAGCTGGGTGAGTGGGTAATGGCGTCATCCCCACCACCCGGGGTCGTCGTGTAGGGTTGTTGTTCGTATCCGCTGTTCAACTGCAGTCCCGCGGGAGGGCCATTGCATGAGCTGCTGGCTTCCGACGGCGATTGGGTCCCTCTGTCTATGTTCTGGGAGGTGTGACCCTGGGGTGAGCTAGGTATAGATAGGCCACTCACCCAAGCCGGGGTAACGCCCGGGAAGTCAGAGCCCGAGGTCGGAGACGGTTGCAATGGTGGAGGATTTATTTCGCTATGGAGCACCCTTCCTCCATTACTACTAACAAGCGACGAAAAGTTTATGTAACAGAAGTGACACCACCGACAACTGGTTGTTACTTGGTCATTTCACGAACCGAAGAAGGACAAAGTTTTGAGAAGGTGAACCCTTTCATCATACAAAAGGGGATTGATGCAATTGCTGGTGCGGTTCAGTCCTGCACTCGTCTACGGAATGGTTCCTTATTAGCCCAAACGAAATCCGATCAGCAAAGTAAGACCTTGTTGCGCGCTACGCTTTTCCACGGCTATCCCATCCGTGTGGAGAAGCACCGCACATTGAATTCCTGTCGAGGCGTTATTACCACCCATAGCCTCGATGGTATATCGGACGAGGACCTGGTAGAATATCTTGCAGACCAGAAGGTGACAGCGGTCCATCGAGTGCAGGCCAAACGCGACGGCGTATTGGTACCCACTCGTACCCTGTTTATTACATTTGATGGCGTCGATCTGCCCACGAGCATTTCCGCAGGGTACGAACGAATTTCTGTGAGGCCTTATATTCCTAGACCTCTGCGTTGTTTTAAATGCCAACGTTTTGGGCATACGCAAGTCTCATGTAAGAGTGCCGTTAACATCTGTGCAACATGTAGCCAGCCCTCACACGAAGGTACCTGTTCAAAAGCCCCCGTCTGCGTTAATTGTAAAGGGTCTCATTCTGCTTCGTTTGCCGACTGTCCGCGGTACTTGGACGAGAAGGCGATCCAGGAGATCCGGGTAAAGGAAAAACTCTCCTTCGCTGAAGCCCGGAGGCGTTACCATGCGCGCCAACCTTCACTCCTGCGATCTGGCACATTTAGTTCTGTTGTTGCCTCGCCGGTACCACGAGTAGATGCCGAAACTCAGACCTGGACCTTGACTGGATTAACCGCCACTACCATCCGGCCGTCTATTAAGGCTACAGTTACCAAGCCGTATAAACCTGGTCCCAAGTTCATGAAGTCGCAAGCCGTTGAAAAGAAACCCAAGCAGAAACTTCGCAGGGAAGATTTTTTAAAAGACCCTCCGCGTGCGCGCGGTAACAAAAGTTCACCTTCTCCTCCTCGGAGGTCGCTGTCCCAGGAAGGTCCTGGGACAAGCCGCGCTCAGCGGCACCCTTCACCCATCGCTACCCAGAACCGATTCACGGCGCTTGAATCGGTTTCTGGCACTGAGCGCGTGGGCCCTCCCTCCGAGGAAGCTATGGAGTCTGACCAACTCCATACAAAAAGCCCGAGCCCAAAGGTTAAACAAAAGGTAATTTTAAGCCGCCCTTCTAAATAGACAGTTTATCCCCTTTTTCTTAATGGCTATCCTGACCTGGAATGTACGTGGTGTACGATCGCATAGGGCGGAACTGCAACTTTTATTGCGTTCCCATTCACCTATGGTCGTGTGTTTGCAGGAGACCAAGCTTCGCCCTCACGACCCTTTCGATCTCCGAGGGTACACTCTGGTTCGCTACGATCTTGAACCGGAGGAGGGTGCTCCTGCTCATGGAGGTGTTATGTTGTTGGTGCGTAATGACGTTCATTTTCAAACTATCACACTTACGTCCGACTTGCAAGCTGTTGCCATTAGACTGCAGTTACCCGGTTTTTTCTTTTCTGTTTGTTCTGTGTACACACCTCCATCGTCTCCCCTCGCTCCCGCGGACATTCGATCTCTCCTGTCCGCTCTCCCAACACCATTTCTTCTGTTGGGAGATTTTAATGCCCATCACCCACTATGGGGTTCGCCAAGGGCTTGTGCGAGGGGAACTCTTCTTTCCGACATTTTTTATCAGTTCAATCTTTCCATCCTCAATACAGGTGCACCTACTTTCATTTCTGATTCTTCTGGTACATTTTCTCACCTGGACCTTGCCATCTGCTCACTCCAGCTTGCACGTCGTCTTCAGTGGAACGTCGTCGCTGACACCTACGCCAGCGACCATTTCCCCTGCATCGTTTCTCTTCTGTCGCACCACGTACAGCATTCCAGAGTACCTACCTGGATATTCGCAAAAGCCGACTGGAGCTTGTATTCCAGCCTCGTGCATTTTGACGACCAGCCCTTCTCCGACATTAAGCAACTAGTGCAGCACCTTACGTCTATTATTTTCTCTGCCGCCGAACGCGCAATACCCCGTTCATCCTCCCAACCTCGGCGGCCACCTGTTCCGTGGTGGAACGAGGATTGTCGGGACGCCGTTCGTGCCCGTAGGACTGCACTTAGGGTGTTTCGGCGACACCCTACACTTGATAATTTGGTGACTTTTAAACAATCGCGCGCCAGGGCTCGTCGCATTATTCAGGATAGCAAGAAGGCATTTTGGGCTCGTTTTGTCGAGTCTTTTAATCGTTTTACGCCTTCATCCGTTGTTTGGGATAAACTTCGTCGCTTCTCAGGTAAAGTGTCACATTGTACTGTTTCTGGCCTACAGGTTTCTAATGCCACCATAGTGGATCCGGCTGCCATCGCTAACACTCTGGGTGCTGCCTTTGAGGCGGTATCCAATTCGGACCATTATTCCGCCGGCTGTCGCTCTATCAAAGACCGGCTGGATTCCGACACCTTTAATTTTCGATCTGCTAATATTGAGTGTTATAATGACCTTTTCACAATGAGGGAGCTGGAGCATGCTCTTCATTGCTCTCGACACTCCGCTCCTGGGCCGGACGGCATTCATGTCCTGATGTTAAAGAACCTTTCAGCCGACAGTAAACTCTTTCTCTTACAGGTCTATAACCGTATTTGGTTGGACGGCATTTTTCCTTCCGTTTGGCGCGAAGCCACCATTGTCCCTATACTTAAGCCTGGGAAGGATCGCCAACTACCTTCCAGCTACCGCCCTATCTCCCTCACCAGTTGCATTTGCAAGGTGATGGAGCGCATGATCAACGGGCGGTTGACATGGTGGCTTGAGTCTCAGAAACTTCTAGCGAACGCTCAGTGCGGGTTTCGTCGCTATCGCTCTACCGTCGACCATCTGGTGTCCTTGTCGACGCATATTATGAATGGATTTCTGAGAAAGTGTCAAACCGTGGCTGTATTTTTTGACCTGGAGAAAGCTTATGACACTTGTTGGAGGTGCGGCATTTTACGTACACTTCACGATTGGAATATCCGCGGTCGTCTTCCCATATTTCTTCGGGAGTTTATGACGGACCGCGTCTTTCGTGTACGTGTGGGCTCGGTTTTATCTCGTCGTTTTATTCAAGAGAACGGAGTACCGCAGGGCTCTGTACTCAGTGTCACACTTTTTGCAATTGCTATCAACCCCATTGTTGATTGTATTCCACCTGGCATTTCATCGTCCCTTTTTGTTGACGATTTCGCTATTTATTGCAGTTCACGGCGGACCTGTCTACTCGAACGCCGTCTCCAGAGCTGTATCGACCGTCTCTACGCCTGGAGTAACGCCAACGGCTTTAATTTCTCCGCCGAGAAATCCGTCTGCATCAACTTTTGGCGCCGGAAGTATTTCCCTCCGCCCACTCTCCATCTTGGGCCAGGGATACTTCCGTTTGCAGACGAGGCGAAATTTTTGGGGTTGATTTTTGACAGGAAGTTGTGTTGGACCTCGCACGTTTCCTTTTTAAAAGCAAAGTGTGACCGTTCTCTTAATCTTTTACGTGTTTTAAGTGGCACATCCTGGGGAGCTGATCGGACCGTCCTTCTTCGCCTTTATCGCTCTTTGGTCCGATCCAAGCTTGATTACGGGTGTATTGTTTATTCGTCGGCACGTCCATCTGTGTTACGTCGATTGAATGCCATTCACCATCGTGGCATAAGAGTCGCTACAGGGGCCTTTCCAACTAGCCCTGTACCCAGTCTGTACGCAGAAGCTGCAGAGCCTCCGCTGTCCTACCGGCGTGAGATGCTTTTGTGCAGCTATGCTTGTCGACTCTCAAGCTTGCCTAACCACCCGTCCTTCGATGTATTTTACGAGGATTCGCTTGATCGCCAATATTTTGTTAGCTCCTCTGCATTGCTCCCTCCAGGGGTTCGATTTCGACTGCTACTTCGGCATTTGGACGTTACGCCAGCGCCGGCCCTTACCCGAGGGGAAACGCGCTTTCCTCCATGGTCGCGCGCTGAGGCCCACATCCACTTTGGGCTAACGTCGATGCCGAAGAATGAGACCCCTGCTTCAGTCCTTAGATCCGCATTTTTAGAACTTCAGGCAACATTCGGAGACTGTAATTTTATTTATACTGATGGGTCTAAGACTGATGTTGGAGTAGGATGTGCCTTTGTTTTAGGTGCGCATAGTTTTGCTTTTCGTTTACCCGGGCAATGTTCGATTTATACCGCCGAACTTTTTAGTATCTATCAATGTGTTTTATACATTCAGCGGCATGTTTTACGGCGTTGTGTTGTTTGTTCGGACTCTCTGAGTGCCCTTCAGAGTCTTAACGCTCTGTACTCTTAGCACCCCCTCGAACAGCGCATTCATGACCTGCTCCATTCGCTGGGTGCCTCTGGCATCAGCGTCTCTTTTATGTGGATTCCAGGTCATGTGGGTATCTCAGGGAATGAGTCGGCCGACGCCGCTGCGAAATCGGCGATTTTATTACCCAGATTTTTTACTTCTGTTGTTCCCTCGTTAGATTCGTGTGTCATCTTACGTCGCCGCATCCTCTCGCGCTGGCGCGATGAGTGGACGGCCCTCCGGGGCAACAAGTTGCGGGAGGTTAAACCTCTTCCGCTAGTCTGGGCTACCTCTTCCCGTGCTTCTCGTCGGGAAGAGGTACTTTTAACACGCCTTCGTATCGGACATTGCCTTTTTAGTCATAGATACCTGTTAAGTGGTGATCCCGCACATCTGTGTGGTCAGTGTGACGTACCCTTAACGGTCCGTCACATTTTAACCGAGTGTCAAGTTTTAGCTCCACTGCGCGTTCGCGTGGGTCTGCCTGTTGGCCTAGCCAACGTGTTGGCAGACGACGCGCATGCTGTAGAATGTCTTTTACGTTTTATCACTGACATTGGTTTTAGCCGTCGCATTTGATGCGCTGAGCGCCTTTTAGCTGTTTGATTTTATATTGTTAATTTTAAAGGGGCCCTTCTCCCCTGATATAAGGCGCTCATGTTCCTTGCATTCTGCAGTTCTTGACACGTTTTCTTCTTTTAGTGACCATGATTTTAGTGTGTTGGTTTTTTAGATATATTTATTGTTATTCTTGTTATTGTTGTTATTGTTATTGTTTTTATTGTTATTGTTATTATTGTTATTGTTTTTATTGTTATTGTTATTATTGTTATTGTTATTCTATTGTTATTTTTAACTTTTTTGACATCGCGGGTTTGTGTCCCGTTTTTTAATTATGCGGTTTTTTACCTGTCTTTTATATTGTGTCCTTATATTTTACTCATTGTAAGGGCGCTGATGACCGCAGCAGTTTAGCGCCCTTAAACCGCATATCATCATCATCATCATCATCGATTCCTAAATCAGGGTAATCTGTACTGGCAGTTGTTATTCTTTTTGCAATGGTGTTCAATAAGCTCTTTTGGATATAATTGCTCTGTATTAAATTTTTCACCATTTTGAAAACGTGTTTGAAAAGTTCCTGTAAAGCACCGTACAAATGAAAAAAAAAACGTGGTTTGAAATATATAGCCCAAAAGTGGGTTAACCGAAGTAAACAAGTAAACTAACCTTAGATAACTCACCATGGGAAGCACATAATAAAGACAAAGATAACCATAATCACACCAGGGGCATTAGAAAGTTCCTTGTTATTTTAGTTGGATGTCTACTTTTAAAATAAGGTTACCAAGGTTCTTATTTTCTAAGACATAGGCAATAAACAATATTTATTTCAAGCTTTCCCTAAGTATAGTGCAACAATTATAATGCTCTTTAAACTGAAAGGTGGGACAGGCTTGTCACTAATGCTGATTATTTGAGATTTGAGACCACTTGTAGCGTGGGTTTTGTTTTTATACCCATATTTAACATAGCTTTCCCTAAGTATAGTGCAACAATTATAAATTTCTTTAAACTGAAAGGTGGGACAGGCTTGTCACTAAAGCTGATTATTTCAGATTTGAGACCACTTGTAGCGTGGGTTTTGTTTTTATACCCATATTTAACATAGCTTTCCCTAAGTATAGTGCAAAAATTATAAAGTTCTTTAAACTGAAAGGTGGGACAGGCTTGTCACTAAAGCTGATTATATGAGATTTGAGACCACTTGTAGCGTGGGTTTTGTTTTTACACCCATATTTAACAAAGCTTTGCTTAAGTATAGTGCAACAATTATAAAGTTCTTTAAACTGAAAGGTGGGACAGGCTTGTCACTAATGCTGATTATTTGAGATTTGAGACCACTTGTAGCGTGGGTTTTGTTTTTATACCCATATTTAACATAGCTTTCCCTAAGTATAGTGCAACAATAAAAATTTCTTTAAACTGAAAGGTGGGACAGGCTTGTCACTAAAGCTGATTATTTGAGATTTAAGACCACTTGTAGCGTGGGTTTTGTTTTTACACCCATATTTAACAAAGCTTTGCTTAAGTATAGTGCAACAATTATAAAGTTCTTTAAACTGAAAGGTGGGACAGGCTTGTCACTAATGCTGATTATTTGAGATTTGAGACCACTTGTAGCGTGGGTTTTGTTTTTATACCCATATTTAACATAGCTTTCCCTAAGTATAGTGCAACAATTATAAAGTTCTTTAAACTGAAAGGTGGGACAGACTTGTCACTAAAGCTGAATATTTGAGATTTGAGACCACTTGTAGCGTGGGTTTTGTTTTTATACCCATATTTAACATAGCTTTCCCTAAGTATAGTGCAACAATTATAAAGTTCTTTAAACCGAAAGCTGGGACAGGCTTGTCACTAATGCTGATTATTTGAGATTTGAGACCACTTGTAGCGTGGGTTTTGTTTTTATACCCATATTTAACATAGCTTTCCCTAAGTATAGTGCAACAATTATAACGTTCTTTAAACCGAAAGGTGGGACAGGCTTGTCACTAATGCTGATTATTTGAGATTTGAGACCACTTGTAGCGTGGGTTTTGTTTTTATACCCATATTTAACATAGCTTTCCCTAAGTATAGTGCAACAATTATAAAGTTCTTTAAACTGAAAGGTGGGACAGGCTTGTCACTAATTCTGATTATTTGAGATTTGAGACCACTTATAGCGTGGGTTTTGTTTTTATACCCATATTTAACATAGCTTTGTTTGAATCTGTGGGATAACACTGCAGCGTTACTAATCTCAACTACCGGACTGCAGAGTTGCCTTTCCAGAAAGTTCAATGTATGATGTTAAACAGCTATATGTGCATGAGTAATGAAGTTTAAATACTGGGATTACCAGAGGCTTTTCGGGGAAGTCCACCAATATAGCACCAAGAAACTGAATATAACATATTATTCCAAAAGTGAAGGTGCAGCTATATGTGCATGAGTAATGATGTTTAAATACTGGGATTACCAGAGGCTTTTCGGGGAATTCCACCAATATAGCACCAAGAAACTGAATATAACATATTATTCCAAAAGTGAAGGTGCAGCTATATGTGCATGAGTAATGATGTTTAAATACTGGGATTACCAGAGACTTTTCGGGGAAGTCCACCAATATAGCACCAAGAAACTGAATATAACATATTATTCCAAAAGTGAAGGTGCAGCTATATGTGCATGAGTAATGAAGTATAAATACTGGGATTACCAGAGGCTTTTCGGGGAAGTCCACCAATATAGCACCAAGAAACTGAATATAACATATTATTCCAAAAGTGAAGGTGCAGCTATATGTGCATGAGTAATGAAGTTTAAATACTGGGATTACCAGAGGCTTTTCGGGGAAGTCCACCAATATAGCACCAAGAAACTGAATATAACATATTATTCCAAAAGTGAAGGTGCAGCTATATGTGCATGAGTAATGATGTTTAAATACTGGGATTACCAGAGGCTTTTCGGGGAAGTCCACCTATATAGCACCAAGAAACTGAATTTAACATATTATTCCAAAAGTGAAGGTGCAGCTATATGTGCATGAGTAATGATGTTTAAATACTGCGATTACCAGAGGCTTTTCGGGGAAGTCCACCAATATAGCACCAGGAAACTGAATATAACATATTATTCCAAAAGTGAAGGTGCAGCTGTATGTGCATGAGTAATGAAGTTTAAATACTGGGATTACCAGAGGCTTTTCGGGGAAGTCCACCAATATAGCACCAAGAAACTGAATATAACATATTATTCCAAAAGTGAAGGTGCAGCTATATGTGCATGAGTAATGGTTTTAAATACTGGGATTACCAGAGGCTTTTCGGGGAAGTCCACCAATATAGCACCAAGAAACTGAATATAACATACTATTCCAAAAGTGAAGGTGCAGCTATAATAGAATATTTCAATACAAGATGTTAGCTTGGTTGAACTCTGGTTGAAAAACACCACAAATATTGCCTCACTAAAGCTTCTATTCCAATCAATTGTCCCATTCAACCATTAAGACCATTATATGTAGTTACAAGTATACAATGAACGTTGCTGGTTTGCATAACACTGCCACAAATGACACAATCTCTTTCAAGACCACAACATGCCTGATTGTCTGCATGTGTTAGAGACCAACTTTGATTACCTTTTTCTTGTGATTTTTCTAATCCATTTCTGCTTTCCTCTTCCTAGATATTCAGCAGTACTCCCTACTTCTTTCTCACACTTCAACCCTCAATATTTTGATTACTATAATATTCTTTTCCATTTTATTCCAGCTTGAATGCTATATAACATCTCTCCAATTACTTCTTTCTTTGCACTGTGTCAAACAATGAAACATACTCTCTGTTTCTCCACACACAAATCATGCTTTCATCCTGCAGTTCCTATAAACTTCAACATACAACTCCCTTTTAACATGCATGTTCTGCCTTGCTTATCACAGCTCTTAACATGCTTCTCGCTCCCACAGTCCTCATTTATTAGCTTGTACAATTCCGAAGAATCTTCATTCTCAAAACTTGATTACAACTCTTGAATGTCAATACTGTGACTAGTCCAGGTTTCACTGTCGCTTAAGTACTCTGTTACTTCACTGCTTTGATCTACTTCAAATTTTTCTGTTATTCCCGTAGTTAACGTCGTCACTTCACTAATGTGAACTACTTAAGCTTTGCGCTGCAATCGAAATCTGGAAATCGAACGCAGGCGGTCCCTAATCTCTCACGTTAGGAGCGCTCACTGTTAGCACAATCTCGCTTGTAGAACCGCACTTGATATTGCAGCATCTCCATCTCGCTCACTCACCAATCAACGGCTGGCGAATCCTCTGGCTTATATAGCCGGTGAAACCTTACATAGAACATTTTTACATACGTTCTGGAGGCGACGATAGGAGGAAAGGAAGTTTCAGAAGATTCTGATTGTGTCTTTAAGGCTTCTGGTGTTTATATTGAGTGAGAGTGCTACCGCTTTGCTCAGCTCTGTTTATCGTTCCAATTGCCGTCGTTAACCTCCCTGGTCTACAGCTGCCCATGCTGGTCGTACGCCATATTATTTATCCTCAGGTTCGACACTAGGTATCGATCCGGATGCTCCCTTCACAAAGTCTCATCCCTATTCACTGCATGTTGTACCTTGACCAGGTATAAGGCTATAAAACTCGTATCCACCACGACGTTTAGGCATTGGTTGTCGTTTGCATGGCGTGGTCTTCGGGAGTGGGCGCCTGAGTAAGAATGGCTGATACCCGCCCAGTGCTCTGAGGCGATGACGGTGCCAATGTGGTCCTCTTCAAGTTGCCTGTTAGCGGTTAACCCGATCTCTCGCGGTTTGTCCTTAGGTGTTCAGTGTTTCCGCAACTAAAGCACTCTTGTCTCCGGGTAGACTGTTGTGCTCGGAGCCGGTCCTTATCGGCCGACACAGGGGTAGCTCTTCCTGCCGTCATCCTTTCTGCTTCAACGTATACGACAGCTGCCGGGGCGTCGTTTACGTTACGATTTTGCTCCAGGAGAAGCTGCTGTTTCAACTCCCGATCTGTTAACCCACTAGTAACTGCGAAGGCTGCTTCTCCGGAAATGTTGTCTGTTGAAACATCTGCCAAAGCCTGGTGTGCCAGCTGCTGCTCCTCCACGAGCAGTTCTTGTAAGACTTCTTTTGCTTGCTGCGCTATTGCCATCAACCGGTGCCAGTAAGTGGCGTCAAGGCGATGTTCTACATAATGTTGCTACACCAGTTTCATTTACTTATGCCCGAACCTCCGGCAGGGAAGGTTTAAAGTGTTTCTGCTTGTTACCCCCTGCAGGTCAATCAAAATCTCGTCAAAAAAATGTGGGCTTTATATGTGGACGCTCTTCAACTGCTGTGGTCCTTAGCGTCCCATTCTATATTGGGCGTGAAAGACGGGTAATTTTGCCCAGGGGCCTCTATTGGGATTGATATTCTTGTACGTGCCTTAAATCTACGTCAGGACCACCGGCTTTACTTCCCTTCCAAAGTAAGTCATGCAAAGAATGTTTACGCCCGAAAAGATCCATCCCCTTCCTCCGGGTTTGAACCCGTGTCCCCGGTAACTAGAGGTTAGCATGGTAAGCACTACCCCACGGAGGCCGACAAAAGCTTGACGTCATGTGTATGGGCGTCCTTCCATTAGGTGTCGCAATGGACTCGCACTGCACAGGGCGAACTACCTTGGAATTTCAGTGGCTTCACTGATTTTACACTGGGTGATATTGAAATTGCGATATCTTCTCACCTTCGGCGTGGATCTTGGGTTCCAGGTCTCTGCGCAGCTTCACCACTGCGGGGTCCATCCATTAGGTGTCGCAATGGACTCGCACTGCACAGGGCGAACTACCTTCGAATTTCAGTGGCTTAACTGTTTTTACATTGGGGAATATTGAAATTGCGACATCTTCTCACCTTCGGCGTGGATCTAGGGTTCCAGGTCTCTGCGCAGCTTCCCCACTGCGGGGTCCATCATCCTCTTGCTTACCTTAACTGCAGGTCCAGACGCTCATCCATTGCAGCCTGTGTCATCCTCTTTTTTGTCTTCATCTGCGCATCTATCCGTTTTCTGTGCTAATTGGATGCTCTTCCACTGCAGTAATTTTATCTTCCAAGTCAGATTTAATATATTCTAACTCCTCTGCGATGAAGTCTTTCAGGTCCTTCACTGTTATATTTATCTCCTACTTTACAATGTCAATGTCAAAACTAAGTTAAATTTTCATTCCTGTTTTCACACCCTTTATTTCGTTCTCATCTCCTTCATTCGGAATTTCATTTCCGACTCCATTTCATTCTTCTTGACAGTCTTCATTTCCATTCCCATCTTCTCTGCTCTAGATTACATTTCTGTCTACATCTTCTCCATTCCGGCCAATAGCTTTTTAAGAATTTCGCCCATCTTGATTTATAATTCCACTTCTGACACCAGGTTACTTTTGATGTATTTCGGCTTCATTGTGACTTAGTTCTGTCATTCACCAATGTGAAGGACTTCAATTTTCTGTCACTTCATTGTTGTTTTGGTCGAGTTCACTCGCCACGTAATCGAACACAAGAGGTCCCTAATCTCTAAGTGTACACACAGTGTGATAAACTCGCATGTGGACCCACACTTTATGTCGCAGCTGAAACGCGCTCACCAATCTACCGGCACACTCTGCCTACATAGCTAGTAGATGTATCCACAGAACATTCTCATAAGTACTGGAAGAGGGGGAGGGAAGCTTCCAAAAGATTGTGGTTATATGTCGACAGTACTTCTGGTTTTTATGCTGGGTGAGAGTGCTGCCACATCATTTATCTCTCCAACTGCCTGGTGCTGGAATATCAATCCTGTTCTGCCAATGCTACCACTCTTGGTTGTATTTTTGGGTAGTTCTAATAACTTTAGTAAACATCCTATGTATTACATCAGTTTTGTTCACAATCTTTGACAATCCTCAATTTTCCACTCCATAGAACACTTGATTCTACCACTCCTCTACAACCAGTTTACAGACATTCCTGGTATCTAGTATAAACACCCTTGCTACTATGGTAGAGGGTTTCTATCTACCATTACTGGCCAATCTTACTCCTAAGTAATCAAATGGTGTCAATATATCTTAATTACTCTGTAACCACGTACGAAGGGCATGTCCCTATTTTATAAAAAAAAACACTACACACAATTTATCATGTTGAAATAATTTTATATGCAGTGTACAATCTTCTGTTACTTTTCTACATCGTTGCCACGTTTTTCAAGCTTTTTTGTAATGTAACACAAGCTTTCCGCGTCTGTGTTGTTCCAGATCGGGTCTTGTGCTTGTAACCAGCTGTTTACTTCTGATTGGACTTCATCATGGATGTAATGCTGTATATCAAAGGAAAACTTGTCTCGTAGACTTCTCTTCCTTCATGAGATTGAAGAATACATCAAACTCACAAACATAATTGTCAATAAAAGTGAATTAATTCTCCAAAGGATAACATACAAGCAAAATTTTGTTGTAATGATGGAAAACCGGTTATTGATTCTTCTGGCCGACTGTTTTATGACCTTCTTTGACACTCAGATCACCACTGCTTTCCGCCCATATTTTCAAGGAAAGGATCCCATTGATAATATCCTCAAAAACATTAATAAGCTTGAATTTGGTATATACAGGAAAGATACACATGCAGACAATCACATAAAAGCAAACAGTTTCAACCACAAGTATGACATCATAAACAGCCTACTGCACAGATTACTCAACATCCACTAAATGAAACAGAACACAAGAAGGAATTAAAACAAATAGAAACAACGACAGAGAAGAACCGTTTCAACTAGCCATTAATACATAAGAAATCACAGGAGTTAAAAAATAAGAAACAAGAACCAGACACGGCCACTCTAACAGCAGAAAAAGAAAAGAAAAGTTTCAAAAACTTCACTTACCACCCAAAGTTCATGAAAAAATTCCAAAAGTACTTCCAAGGATATAACTCAGCATTAGCCCCACAAAACAGGCACAGTTTAAAAATTTTAATAACATCCAATACATCTGATGTAACACCTTCTTCAAAGAAACCAGGAATTTATAAAATTTACTGCAAAATTGAGAGAAAATATACAAAAGCAAAAATGAACACGAACACCCGCCTCAAGGAGCCCTTTAGGCTCAGCTTCAGCACTAGCACACCATTTTTGGAACTCTGGCCACAACTTTGAAAACAGCATCCATCTTTTGAAACATCTACAAAGAGCAATAGAACTTGAAACCTGGGAGATTTTCTTGAAAAAAATATGAGCCAAGGGTAATGAATTTTGAAACCCCCGCCGAAGGCAACCCACTGCATAGATTCATCAGAGGTCCACTAGGAGAGCCTCAAGATTCCAGAGGAATACACATCTAAATTATTCCGGCAGTAGAATGTGACTGATGATGCAGATAATGTGTGTTAAACACGTTCTAGATGTAAGTTAAAAGTTAGGGAAGCATTTAGTGTTAGTTTTGAATCAATTTGACTTTAATAATCCACAAAATAGTTAGTAAGTGACAACCGTTTAAATAAATATTTTATATCAGGCCATTCTCTTCCAAAAATCTAACAGAAATTCTTTGAAATTTAAATATTTATAGTGCACAGTGTTTTCTTTCTCGTATTATTTTAATGTTTCAATTGTTTAATGTGCTTAGAAGCAAATACATCTCTATGGAATATCGTACTTGGTCCACATTAAATTGAAATGAGTTTTATTTCGGGATGCTCTTTAACCACTGAGGTTCTTAGCGTCCCATTCTATATTGGGCGTGAAAGATTGGTAATTTTGCTCAGATGCCTCTTTATCAGACTTGAGGTTTTTTCGTGAGCCGTAAATCTACGACACGGGATCACCGGCTTTTCTTCCGTTCCGAAGGAAGCCATGCTAAAGATTTTTACGCCAGAAAGAATCCATCGCCCTCGGCCAGGTTTGAACCCACTACCTCGGGAACTAGAGGCTATCACGGTAACCGCTTCACCACGGAGGAGACGTTCTGTTTAAAACCAAATAGTGCAACCTTTACTTAAGTATCTACCACGCAAAACTATAGATCTCTTGCAATGATCCATTTAGCCATAAAGCAATTAATGTTCAACCATTGTTTTCGAAAATATTCGAGCGCCTGTTATTGCCCAGATTTCTCACATTTTTTGGAGCACTATCACGTAAAATCCAACTTAGATTTAGTAAATTTCACTCCAGCCTACAATAGCTGCACAAGATTATAGACGAAGAACTGAGTGTTATGAAAACAAGAATATAGTTTAGGTCTATTTCTTGACACTGAAAAGCAATCGATAAACTTTAGCGTGATGGTCTTCTATTCAGCATTAGAAAACACTTTCCTGACACACAGGTACTATTGCCTTATTCTATCATACCTCTACAAACGATAATACTCTGTAGTCACCCATCAGACCTATCAATACAAGATTACCTCAGGGAAGCATACTGGAACCTTTTCTATATCTAATATACACCGATGAATTATGCAAAACCGACCATCTACACATACACCAATTTGCAGACGATATATGTTATATACAGAGGCCCCACAGGCGAAGACGTTACAACACATACACGAATAATCTATTTGAAATAGAATATGGAGCAACAAATGAAAAACTGTCATGAATCCAAGAAAGTCACCTGCTGTCTCACCTATCTTAGGAAATAACACGCTCGTCCTATATTCCTGAGCAACACAGCCATACCACAGACCACGCTACATACCTTGGTCTCATCCTCCACATATGTTTGACATGGAAGAAGCATATTGATCACACTCTATAACAATTACGAATTAGGCTTCGATAGCTAAAAGCCTCTACTGCATAAAAACTCATCCCTCTCCATTTCCAACAATAGACGTTTTTACACAACGGTTCTTTAACCAATGTGGTAATATGCATGCTGATTATGCGGTTCCGCCTCTAGCACCCAAATCAAGCTTATTCAGACGTTCCAGAACCGGGTGTTGAGGATTATCACCAGTGCACCTGTACATAACAAATGAAGAATCTCCATCTGAATGTGAATATAGCAGAGGTAACCACAATTCTCCACTCATCCTTTAATACTTATATTCAACGATCTCAACGCATCCTAAGTCCTTACTCAATCGCTTAATAACAATAGGTAACATATAGAAATCCTTAAAAATGAATAATAAATTTACTGATCGATAAGTAATAGATGGACTACCTACATTTAGAAATGCTTCCAGCAGCAGCTTTCCTTTGTTTTACCCAGTTTATATTAACGTGTTTTTATTGTGTTCGTTACCGGTTATTACTGCAAGTACACGACACACACTCATGGCGGGATCGAACCCGCCACACTCAGCTTGGCGGAGCGCCGTAGCTGTACACTCCAGCGACCACGACTACGAGTGTCGGCAAACCTAGTGACAGATGGAGGAGCGACAATTGAACACGCTCCATCACAATGTAAATATGACTATGTTAACAAAATTGTAGTATCTACAATGTACAAAAATTTTACTAAAGAATAGTAATAAAATAGCAATAATAATTACAATACTTAAACCATGGAGTAAATGTTAAATTACTTTGCTAATACAATTAGTATTTCGGTTTGATATTTAGAAGTTGCATTTGTTGTAAATTGACTTTTAGCCATTTAAGGACTTTTGAAAAATAGTCCATGAGCTTTTTTCGTTTGAACTCTCATCGTTCTTCAAATGCACGTTTTGTACAATAGTAGTGATGGATCAAAGTTTTGAAAAGATTATGTGTTTGGAAAAATATTTATCTCAGACAGGAAATCTTTATCTCACTTTCTTGTTCACAGCTAGAAAAGAAATAATGATTTGATGATGATAATCACATTAATAATATTTTCACACAAAATAACTCATTTTTGCTTCTTTCAAATTTGGGATATTTTACTTAAAATTGGGACTTTCAGCATCTTCGGGTTAGCAACAGCTTAAGTATCTGGGAGGTTTTGATTACTCACGGCGATTAAGATTGAAGTCAAAGAGGTGATGTAAAATGGTGGATGTTTGTTATGTGGATTGTTCCGAATTTCAATTCCAATATTCTGTAACAAATTACCTAGAAAGACAGGATCCTTACGAGTAATTTGTTTATTGGATGTTGTTGATAGATTTTTGAAGTGAATATTTGGTATACCTTCATTTAAACAGCGATAGTGACTCTACAGGTAATTGCAGTTTGACTAGAATTTGAATGTTTCCTTGCAATGGATCTGTTAATTCAGAAGAATATTGCTACTTGGGCTTACATCTTTGTTTTAATCGGTACCTAAACGCTAATCGACGAGTGTTATAATGGATGAATGTCAAGAGTGGTTTCTTAATGTGGTTTGTGCTACAACCGTATCATGGCTTTTCCTTTAATTAATAACTAAGCGATTTATGTGTACATTTCGGTTTCGTTCAGACCTGATTTTGGCTGAAATTACCTACTTGCAGCGGTACTTAGTAATTCTAAACAGGTACAAAAATACTTTCGGAGTGGATGTTGGGAAATGCCGGACGATACCAACTGTAAAGCAGAAAAAACGGAGAAGCTTTAAGGTACATAATAGTTGGTACAGTTGAGAAATTTATAGAAAAGTTTCGCTACTGTACTAGGAAGTCACGAAACAGTAAATGTAGTGCAACTAAATAAGGGCAAACTTCCTTATTGGAATATGTGTTACATGTATGGGCAATTATGCTACTCTTGTATCCCATCGAAGTAGCTTAAATTAGCTAAAGAATACCTTGTGAGTGAGTTTAGAAGTAGATGTGATATGTTCAATAGCTTGTGACCACTTGCCTGCCCCTCGACGGTGTTTTAATTATATAGGCAAATCGCGTATGAAACAAAACAAACGTTGTCATTTTTTCGTTGAAGAAGATGTATAGTGGGAACTGCCAACCTAAATGAAAATCCACCAGAAATGCGATGTGCTGTTGTTAGTACTGTTTTTTCTTCTTGTTTTTCCTCGTGTGTTATTCCCGCTGAGAAAGCTTAACGCATTCAAAGACTGGCTGCACCATTTACTAATTGAAAGCAGCAAAAGAATATGCACCAAAGTTTTAAGTTTGTAATAGTTTTTCTCAAAGTATATTTTATTAGGAGGTTATTTCCATTGTAATAACAGTGTAATAAAGAATTGCTTTACCATAACAGTGGTAGATAGTTAACGCAAGCTTACATAAAAAAAAACCCTAACCTAAGACTAACCTTCCCTGAATTCAGAAACGTAAGCTTATATAAAAGAAGTAATCCTAACTAACTTCCCGTGAACCAGAGCTTTGCTCGTGTGCTTTAATGTAACCACTGGTAACTAATTAAAACAAGCTTATATAAAAAGAAACTAAACCTAACTTAACTTCCGTGAACCAGAAACATAAGCTTAGCAACGCACGCTCGCGTGCTGGATGTAACCACTGGTAACAAATTTAAACAAGGTTATGTATATAAAGGTAAATCAGAAGCCTAAGCTTATATTAAAACAAAAGTAACCTAAACTTCCGTGAATTCAGAAACGTAAGGTTTCCGTGAATTCATAAACCGAAGGTTATATAATATCCCTCGCCTATGCCCTGTGGTCGTAGTTGCGGTGCTTTGGTGGCATAAATTATTCATATATTGGCAGTATTGTGCTAGTCAAGCGAATGACATAGTGACATCTGTTGAGCAAGTGTTTTGCATAGAGTGACATCTGTTGGAAATATACATCATCGTCATCACTGTGCAGGACACAACTAGAGCATAATGTCCATGTATATAGTGATTTCTCCCTTAATCCGATATGGAAGAACGGCCTTGGTTTCTTTATATAAACTTTATAGGTTAAATTTATTTTTTTGGTTTCTGGTTCCTAGGAGCGATAGTTTAAGTTTAGTTTTCTCTTAAGGATATGAAATTTGGCTTGTGATTCCTGAGAGAGATAGGATAGATTAAGTCATTTTACGTGACTCGTTTTCACATGATTTGCAATAAGTTGCTCCATGGAGTATAGTGTGTTTCATTAATGGTTCCGCTAATTCATCTTCTTTCTCCCAAAATCTGCAGTAAACCTGAACATTTGGTACTCGCAGCCATCACCGTCCATTTTGTTGCTCTCAATCTCAGCGTAAGATCATTCACCCTTTGCTACATTTTGCTGTGTTTTCTAACCCCATTCCGATACATATCTGTATGTTCGCTCCATTAAGTTTTGGCTTATTCATTTGGCAGAACTACATCAAAATGTTACCAGATTCATCTGTATAAGGAACACAATTTTCCGTGTTGGGTGGGAACATGTTCCATTAACTGAGGCAACGTCTATTATGAATTGATTCAATAAATATTAGCATCTTAGATCCTTCTTTATGTATACAGAATTTTGTCCCTTGTTCTTAAATGTCTGAAACTTTGAGGCAGTTTATTTTAAAATGCGGTAATTCAGTGCGGTGACTCTTATTGACTTAAGGTGACTGCATGCAGCTCGTTATTGATGTGCCAACATCACAACTGTGTATTTGCTACACACTAGCCACTACCCATGTAATATTTAATATCACTAGACATTAAACGAGTATAGAACACACAAATATTATGTTGAAATGTGCCTGTTATTTTAAATGCACATTTCAAATAGGAGAACAAGCTGGTAAACCAATGGATGTCACATGCAATGAATATATGTGTCAAATAAGTAATGTGTGTTCTCTGTTTGCACAAATGTGCTTAAAGATGGTTATAAACACATAAATATGTGCAGATTGTTTGTGAATATACAAAAATGAAGAGGAACAATGCTGTGAAACAAAACACATAGATCGAGCCCAACATAAATGGTGTTTAAAGCAAAGCATATGTAAACTGCAGTATAAATATGCATGAAATTAAAGGGAAAAGCTAGAAGTATATATTAAGTTTGGCAAGGAATATTGAAACAATTTCAATTTTTCCTGTTGTTTTCAATTTGATACCTAGGTTTCACCAAAAATACATATTTTGAGTCTTGCTGAATTAAAAGAAGAACATTTTACGTATTCTACCATGTACCTAGTAGATAGTGAAGGTATTGCATTCCACTTAAAAATTTGCTATTAGGAGTTTATTGGAAATATATGTTTTGAGTCCTGCTGAATTAAAAGAAGAACATTTTACTTATTCTACCATGTACCTAGTAGATAGTGAAGGTATTGCATTCAACCGAAAAATTTGGTATTAGGAGTTCATTGGAAATATATGTTTTGTGTCCTGCTTAATTAAAAGAAGAACATTTTACTTATTCTACCATGTACCTAGTAGATAGTGAAGGTATTGCATTCCACCGAAAAATTTGGTATTAGGAGTTTATTGGAAATATATGTTTTGAGTCCTGCTGAATTAAAAGAAGAACATTTTACTTATTCTACCATGTACCTAGTAGATAGTGAAGGTATTGCATTCCACCGAAAAATTTGGTATTAGGAGTTTATTGGAAATATATGTTTTGAGTCCTGCTGAATTAAAAGAAGAACATTTTACTTATTCTACCATGTACCTAATAGATAGTGAAGGTATTGCATTCCACCGAAAAATTTGCTATTAGGAGTTTATTGGAAATATATGTTTTGAGTCCTGCTGAATTAAAAGAAGAACATTTTACTTATTCTACCATGTACCTAGTAGATAGTGAAGGTATTGCATTCCACCGAAAAATTTGGTATTAGGAGTTTACTGGAAATACATGTTTTAAGGCAGCCTAAATCCAAATAAAGCATTTTTAGTTTCTCTACTGTGTCCCTCGTAGATAGTGAAGGTATTGCATTCCACTGAAAAATGTGGTATTAGGAGTTTACTGGAAATACATGTTTTAAGGCAGCCTAAATCCAAAAAAAAGCATTTTTAGTTTCTCTACTGTGTCCCTCGTAGGTAGTGAAGGTATTACATTCCACTGAAAAATTTGGTATTAGGAGTTTACTGGAAATACATGTTTTAAGGCAGCCTAAATCCAAAAAAAGCATTTTTAGTTTTTCTATTGTGTACCTCCTAGGTAGTGAAGGTATTACATTCCATCTAAGAATTTAATATTGAGATTTCACTGGAAATACATGATTTGAAGCACCGTAAAAACAAAATAAAGCTTTTTTAAAAAAAAGATCCATCTTTGCGTCTGAGAAAGCATAACTTAAAAATGAAAAGTCGGATAAGCATAAAATTTTATGTTTGAGTTCATTACCCTCCAAGGATGTCAAACGAAATTTTTTAAGAAAATATCCCCAACCCAAACTTTACTTTACATGATAAAACTTCCAAAAAAGTTTGTTTTCTAAAGAATGCTTGCAGTGATTTTTATTAAAATATAAACTGGTAAGCGCTAAATGATAGATGAAAAGTACCATACAAAAAATATAAATTCTTTAAAACAGAATTTATTTCAATTAATTTTTTGTGGTACCTGGCATTTCTGGGATATCCGTCAATAAAGATTTGCTCTTTTCAATTGTTGCCATTCTTTCTTTTTAAGTAGTTGATTTTCTATTGTTTCTTGCAATTGCATGCAAACAATATAGAATATTAAAGCCAGCGCATTGCGTCTAGTTCTTAAACATTTTACTATTGCTATTCCCTTTGTATCTATAATGAAATATGTAATGTAGCTACTTCTGCAAAGGTTTATTTGGACTAAAAAGTAGTACATAGAAAAATAACCTTTATTAAGAATAATTTGTATACTCAGTAATAAAAATAGTTATATGAATGTGTCAAATCAGTTTTTTTTTCTAAGGAGTCACACAAAAAGTAAAGATTTGTAGATAGGTGTGCCAAATCATTTTTATTTGGTCATCTGCTAATGAACTTTAAAATATTTCAATAGATGACATAACATTTTTGTTCAGCTCATTTACATCAGTACAAAGCTTTCAAAATTTGCTGCATAGTACAAAACTGCATTAAACTAGTGTCGCAGTGTATGACCACTGGTGCAGAGAAAGAAGAAGGTGTGGATATTTTTCTTTGAGGAGATCAATCCTCAATGGTGATTTACGAAAGATGTTTTCTCATTTCACAATGGTTTAACCACGTTGAGCTATAGGAGTCTGATACATTCACGTAATCTGTGAATAGCATAAACTACACAAGTGACATGAATCATTTTTGGAAAAGTCACATAAAGGACTTGACCTGCTTTTATCATGTATGGTGTACCATCTGTGTGAAGGAGTAATACTTATCATATTGTATAGCACTTGGCGATATCATAAGCATAGTTTCATTGAGTATCCTCAAGATTGTTATATTATTTGATGCTGATAGTTCTTACGCACCGTTAAATATGACTGCTCGCTAACTATTTTGTCATTTTTCAATACGACGACATTTCATATTTTTCTGAAACTTGAATCTTGGGTTTCATCAATGGTTACCCAAAGCTTTTCATTTTAACGTGTTGCCCTATTTTTTTTTTCAAAGTTTAATCATAGTACTTAGAAAGGTAGTTCTTTTTTAATGTTGATTTCTCAGGAGACTCAGTGTCGATATATTTAGTCCAAAAGTTCTTAAGTTGAACATTCTTCTTCTTTTGTGTGGGAATTCGGCTGCTACCAATGCTCTGCATAAATCTAAACAATACTGGGAACACTTTGATTGTCCTACATTTGAATAAGCCAGTTTGCATATAAATAATTGTCGTGAATTCACACGAGTTGCAGCAGCAATATGGTTATTTCCAAATTGAGTGACTTGTGAACGCTGAACTGTGCGAAGCTATGTTTGTAAAACAAAACTTTATTTTCCGTAGTAAGTATGTTTTTAAATTCGTCTACATATTGCTGAAGCTGTGATTTAACACTTGTTCATAAGAACTAAAGAATGAACACATCATTCACCTACTTTACTGCAAGTGCTTAGTCTAGGAGTACAAACATATGAAATATACAGATAGCAAATGGGGAATAACCAGGATGTCAGCAAGTTTGATAACATCCTAATCTATTCACCTTAGGCACCATTATATGGTGAAGATTCTCTGATTCGTGTAATGCAATACAAGTAAATGTAAATATATCGTATATATTTGTAAAAGAATAAATTAAAAGTTATGCATGATAAATAATAGCAAAACTAATAAATTAATAAAGACTTATACATGGAATATTATATGAAAAAATGTATTTAAATACTTTTTCATAAAAATGTATGTTTATGTGAAATAAAATTTTATATTTATGCTCATTATGAACATTTATTTAGGGTTTTCTCCTTTTTGTAGGCATTTATGTATTTGTAGAACAAATATTTATTTACATAAGAATCCACTCCCTAATTATAATGTCCAGTTGTTGGTTCATCCTTCCTCATCAATTTTAACTTAATTGCTCTTGTGTTCATACAGCAGTGGTTCTTTGTGTGTTTTTAGTGTAAAGTCTATCTTCATAACACTAATAGCATTTTTTTTTTTTTTTTGCAGGCTGTGAAATGGATACCAAAACAAAAGTTAAAGAAGAAATCGATCTTCTAGAAGAAGAGAGATCAATTGACAAAGACTTTTCAATCCCCAGTCCTGAAAGAATATTTGAGTGCGGTGCTACCACAAGTCAATATGACTTTAAAATGGACCACAAAATAAATATCAAAAAGGAAGTAGATACTTTGGAACCAGGCTTATCAAATGAGAGTGTGTGTTTTTCCACAGATATTGGAAATGCATTTAAGAATGATACTGTCACATATAGTGATTATGAATTGCATAATAATACAGAAACAAAAGAGTTTGATTTTGTTTCTGATACATGTTTTGAGAAAGAGGAGAAGTGTTTTTCTTTAGATCTTGTAAAGAAGATAAAGAAAGAGCTTATCACATTTGGTGAATTGAATGTTCAAAGAATGTCAATAGAAACAGAATGCCACTCAGAACCGTCGGATTCAAACATTTTATTGCAGAGTGAAAACAAGGTAAGTTGACCAGAATAGGTTATAGTTAACACTTTAAAACATTCTTTATAAAAACATTCTTTTTTATATAACTTCAGTTACTGAATTCACAGAAGGTTAGCCTTAGGTTAGGTTTTTTTTTATATAAGCTTAAGTTTCTGAATTCACAGAAGGTTAGCCTTAGGTTAGGTTTATTTTTATATAAGCTTAGGTTTCTGAATTCACAGAAGGTTAGCCTTAGGTTAGGTTTATTTTTATATAAGCTTAAGTTTCTGAATTCACAGAAGGTTAGCCTTAGGTTAGGTTTATTTTTATATAAGCTTAGGTTTCTGAATTCACAGAAGGTTAGCCTTAGGTTAGGTTTATTTTTATATAAGCTTAGGTTTCTGAATCCACAGAAGGTTAGCCTTAGGTTAGGTTTATTTTTATATAAGCTTAAGTTTCTGAATTCACAGAAGGTTAGCCTTAGGTTAGGTTTTTTTTTATATAAGCTTAAGTTTTATAATTCGCGGAAGGTTAACCTTAGGTTAGCTTTTTTTTTATATAAGCTTAAGTTTCTGAATTCAGGGAAGGTTAGCCTTAGGTTAGGTTTGTTTTTATATAAGCTTAAGTTTCTGAATTCAGGGAAGGTTAGCCTTAGGTTAGCTTTTTTTTTATATAAGCTTAAGTTTCTGAATTCAGGGAAGGTTAACCTTAGGTTATGTTTTTTTTTATATAAGCTTAAGTTTCTGAATTCACAGAAGGTTAACCTTAGGTTAGGTTTGTTTTTATATAAGCTTATGTTACTGTGTAATTTTGAAGGTTTAGAAGCTAGTAACAGTGATGTGTCACAATTTAAAATAAAGAGAGTTGAAGGTTTTTACACTACATCACTAAAATATTCTTACTTGAACGCATTTTGGGAAACAGTTTGCTGCCATCGTCAGCATGTCCTCAACTCATGTCCTTGAGCATCAACATGTCCTCAACTCATGTCCTTGAGCATCAACATGTCCTCAACTCATGTCCTTGAGCATCAACATGTCCTTGTTGAGGACATGTTGACGATGGGAGCAAACTTTCTCCCAAAACGCGTTCAAGTAAGAATATTTTAGTGATGTGTAACAACCTTCATCTCTTTATTTTAAATTATGTTACTGTATTTCCGCCTGGAAAAACACTGTGACATGAATTGCAGTTACTTACTTCATTGATTATTTCATGCTGCACCGGTAATTCATTGCGTTTGTGTGAGCGGCAATGTCAAATGAAGAAGAAGTAGTAATAATGCATCACTTATTTTGCTGATTTTCATTTTTTATTTAAGTCCATTAAGCGTATGTATTAGTGGGAAGATGGCTATGTTTGTTGTGTTTATATCACAATTCTCCTATAAAAGCAAACACCTAAAAGGGGCGGGCAGTTGGGCAGCAGCTATTGGTGAGATCACATCTATTGAAGAAAGAGTGAGTTGACTTAAGATATTCTTTGCTCCACTTACTACATATTACTTGCAGGTCATGTTTCATGAGGCATTCCCCACATCTTCCGCTTCTATGCATCGACTGGCTTCGGGGTAGGATTCCGATTCCCTGGGGCCATCTGTTGACCAATTGATGAACTTAGTGATGAGATTTATTCCTGGTGGTATTTCAAAGTTCATCAGTTGCTCTTGGAACTTTTTGATGTATATTTTATCCCACAAGCTTAATTCTGGCAGTTTCTTGACGTACTTTAGTAATTTTGCTTACTTTTCTACTGTGTGGTTCTCTTTCCAAAAATGGTTTGCTACAACAGACCTTTCCAAATCTGATGTTGTAGTAGTGTTCCTATTAGTCTGGTTCCAATGTTCCTCTTGGTCTTCCTTATGCATATTTCGTCACAATCTTTGTAGTTTGTTTTATATATACCTTGTTTCTTTTCATGTGGAATACTATTAGTAGTGCTAGATTTTAACATCTTTCCTAAGCTGAATTTATTGTATGGTGCCAGGGTTATCTTGTATTTCTTGAAAGTCTTCTGGAATTTGTGGAAGGCCCAAGGGTGTAAAGCAATACTCTTGTATCTCCAAGAGTGTAGTAAGTGGAGCGAAGGGTATCTTAAGTCGGCTGACTATTTCTTCAATATATTTGAATGCTTCTCTGTGTATAAGTTCCAATTTTTCAAGAAACTCTGAGATCACATCTACTTATTTCCTCACTCGTCAGGTAATTTATTCCATTCCTTCTTACTTTTATCAGCGTTCTCAAAGGGAACCACCTAAGGTCAAAATAGCCGCATCTTGTTTAACTAGTTGTGTTAAATTTAATACCAACTTCGTTTTATGCAAAGTATTTATACTTGGTTATGTTAATTAACTGCCCAACTCAACCAAATTGCAGTATAAATGCCAGCTTTTTAAATAATATTACTTCTTCGTTTAAGATACATATAAGCTAGTATCAGTGATGGGAATTTGAAATTATGTAGAAAATTTCAGTTAGATTTGTTATATGTTTCAACTCTGAATCAAATTTTCTATATATTATTATTTGCATTTGTATTTGTACAACATTTTTAAGAGAACCTTCAATATGCCTAATATTTGTTGTAATTAAGAAATATTTTATTCTGTATACTGGAAAATAATTAAATTAATACTGCATGATTATCCAAATAATTTTTTCAAAATAAAACAGAAGTTACCTTGTTACAGCACAGGAAGCTGGAGGACTTGGTATCAGCAGATTCATATAGGTAAGGTCTTACAATACGGAATGTTACAGCTTGACTTTATAACTTTATTTCATCATTTTATATCCCATAATGCTTCCAAACTGTCCAAGTGATTAGATTAAAGCTCACTATAAAGATGTTGGCGATATCTGAGTTCCTATTATCAAGAAAGAGGATTACAGTAGATCTCAGTTTTCTTCACCATACTTGCTGATTATCTTACAAAATTATGAGACGTGCGTGTAATGCTCAGCATGTGAGATACACTAAGTATTCAAAAGTTAATATCTCAGTACCAGTGACAGTGAATATGTCTTACTTTGGTTAACAGACAATAATTTAAATATCACAACTATTTCTGCTACAACTGCTTACAGAAACCTGAATATCATATATAATGTGATAACAATGGCTGTTATGTATTTAATTCCTTTACTGTCAGTTTTAGTTATGGCAGACATGCTTTGAGAAATATTATCTAGCTTGCCCATTACAGAACCCTCTCTTCAGACCTGCTGACATGGATGGTCCATGCTTTGATGGGAAGCACCTGCCTTGACTTCTCTGTGCAGGTAGGGGAGCATTGAGAGAATTGCAGTGCTACATTTGAAAACTTAGAGATGCAGCTAATTGTATTTGCTGTTACTAATCAGGCCACTCCCTCTATTCCCTTGCTAATGGAAGTCATGTATGTACTTTACACAATATACTGGCTGCAGTGTGAAGATCCTGATTTACTCCAGCCTGTTCCTCGGTTAACTATTAGGTGATTTCCTCCTTCACAAGACTCATATTACTCTTGTTTTACCAGAAAAACAATAACTCGTCCAATTAAACCTAACTGGTTAAAGCATGCTAAACTATAAGCTAAAAGCAGTTGTAAAATGTCTGTTGCCAATATTAATTTGCAAATCACATAAAGTAGCAGGCTTGATTTGGCATCATTATGCAATTTCAACACTTTTATTTTTTATGCTTATCTACACATTATTCCAGCATGTGAAGAAGATTTGAACCATCGTTCTAATACCTGTGAGAAGGATAGCAATATAACAATTGGCCCTCATTAACATAGAAGAATTGATGGCATATCTAGAAGCTTGAGAATCCTCCTGAAAAGGAAGGAAAAGTAATGTTATTCCATAAGAATCTTTGTCATCACAACAGACAACGAAGCTAATAATAAAATTAATTCTTCTTCCACACAAACCATGTGTAGGAAAGGTTGGGAAGGCAGATTCAGACAACTGAAAAATTAATTGCTATAGAGGCTAAACTAATGAAGCTCAGACTTTAAGTACTTACAGCATTGTAAGTCACCATTGGGGTATGTCATCTCAATACAATTTCAGATTCCTTGTGGTTTACTAGGAAAAATGTGAATCAGCAGGAGAATTTGATGTCCTTCCTACATGTTGCCATGGTAACTAAGTAGTTAGTGTAACCGGATAGAAACCAGGAGATACAGGGTAGAAATACTGGTTATGACATTGAATTTTTCAGTCATCTGTTTCTATCTTTACAAAGGTGCTTACTTACATGAGCAGCAATGACAAAACAATTTCCTAATAAAGAAAGTGTATTGTTGGTGCTCTTGCAGTTGCTTCATTAAACAATAGTAGTATAGTGCATCATCAAGATCTATACATATACCTGCTTATACAGTGAAACTTGTGTGTTGCAGCTCCATTGTTTATAAGGAAGATATACCATTTATTATGTTTGTTTTATTTCCCTTAAATGGACATGGACATTTTGGTTTTATTCTGCAATAGATGTTGATCCTAAGTAGAAAGTACTAGCATTTCAGAAAAGAGAGCTCTTCAACCAGTGGTGTATAGCAACAATGAAGGAGTGGTCAATGCACTGCACTAGTATAATGACTATATTCTTTTATCCAGCCCTAGCAATAGCACCAAATCCACTATAGTGAAAAAGTAAAATAAAATTGAGAAAAGTTTCTTTTGTTTCACAGCATTTTTCATGCATGAAATGTCAATAAAACATCGGTGTTTCAAGAAATAGCTTGTGTGATTCAATTGCAGGAATGTAATGTTTTACCAAAAAAATTGTAAAAAGAAAAAAATCCTAAAATTTAAAAGACTTAACACTTGGAAGAAATGACATCTAAAAAGAAACACCTGATATTCTGCAAAAGCAAATTCACTGACCTGAACGTGAGAAAAAGATGTGGCTAATAGAAACTGAAACTTTAATAATAAGAAAACCCTTGAGAACAAGGTTTGGTTACAACAGCTCACTTTTACTATTCCTGCTAATGGCGTCAACGTAAATAATTTCCAGCATTGTTGCTGACACGGGACTCTCAGTCTGCAATTGTTGACCAGACAATAACAACTGCACAAGTCCAGGTGAAACAAAGGAATACTGCTGATTATAGTAAGGTACTTTGGTCACTTTAAAGCAGTTAAAAAGAATAAAAAAATACTTTTGTGCGGACTGTGTGTGCACGTGTGACTACTTCAGAGTTAAGAATATACACAAACTGAGCTGACAGATATCGCACATGATGCTGGTAGAGGGCGACTGTGTTGCTTGGTAGTGATACTCAGAATTATTTCTACTGCTAATAACAGTGGTATATTCTGATTTAATACCTTTTATAAATGTTCCCTGCATAAGGTAAAAGTTTTCCTGTGTTTGCAGTTTAAGAATTTCTGAACTTAAAAATCATCGGATAAATTTAAACTTTGAGAATCAAATAATAGCATTTCATGGAACTCTGTAAATATGTAACTAATTTATGCAGCATTCAAAGTATAACCCGGAATGAATTTCAAGGAGAGTATGTTTTTGCTTTTACGAACTGAACACCAGTATCCTCTCAGAGTTATTGATTAATAATGTCTACACTCGTTTCCCAAATTATTACTACTACTTTTTTCAATTTTTCAGGTTAATTGCAGATACAGCTTGTGAAACTCTTGAAGTAGAAGCTATGCACCAATCTGAAATAGCTAAAAGTGTTTATTCTCACAGATCCAAGAAGAGCATACAGAATGACAAATCCGGTACTTTAGTATTGCATACAAAAGAGCAAAATCTGATTAGTGATCCTGGAATACAATGTGAACATTTTGAAAAACGAGTTTCTGGCAAATCAGCATTGAAATTGCATGATTTGATTCCTGAAGAAAAGAAAGTACACAACTTTGACATTGACCAGCGGGGCTTGACTCGGCAACAAATATTGAAGAGAGACATGTTTATTCATGACGGTAAGAAACCAAAGGAATGTAATGTTTGTAACAAGAGCTTTACTGACCTACGGAGTTTGAGAACACACAGTTTCATTCATGAGGGTAAGACACCACACAAATGTAATGTTTGCAACAAGAGCTTTACTGACCTACGGAGTTTGAGAACACACAGTTTCATTCATGAGGGTAAGAAACCACACAAATGTAATGTTTGTAATAAGAGCTTTACTGACCTACGGAGTTTGAGAACACACAGTTTCATTCATGGGGGTAAGAAACCACACAAATGTAATGTTTGCAATAAGAGCTTTACTGAGCTAGGGAGTTTAAAAAAGCACAGTTTCATTCATGAGGGTAAGAAACCACACAAATGTAATGTTTGCAATAAGAGCTTTACTGAGCTAGGGAGTTTAAAAAGGCACAGTTTGATTCATGAGGGTAAGAAACCACACAAATGTAATGTTTGCCATAAGAGCTTTACTCAGCTAGGGACTTTGAAAGCACACAGTTTCATTCATGGGGGTAATAAACCACACAAATGTAATGTTTGCCGCAAGACCTTTACTCGGCTATCAGATTTCAAAAGACACAGTTTGATTCATAACGGTAAGAAAGCACACAAATGTAATGTTTGCAATAAGAGCTTTACTAGGCTAGAGAGTTTGAAAGCACACAGTTTCATTCATGGGGGTAAGAAACCACACGAATGTAATGTTTGCAGCAAGAGCTTTACTTGGCTATCAGATTTGAAAAGACACAGTTTGATTCATGAGGGTAAGAAACCACACAAATGTAATGTTTGCAATAAGAGCTTTACTCAGCTAGGGACTTTGAAAAAGCACAGTTTGATTCATGAGGGTAAGAAACCACACAAATGTAATGTTTGCAATAAGAGCTTTTCTGTAAGGCACAGCTTGAAAACACACAGTTTGATTCATGAGGGTAAGAAACCACACAAATGTAATCTTTGCAATAAGAGCTTTACTCGGCTAGAGAGTTTGAAAGCACACAGTTTCATTCATGGGGGTAAGAAACCACACAAATGTAATGTTTGCAGCAAAAGCTTTACTGGGCTAGGGGATTTGAAAAGACACAGTTTGATTCATGAGGGTAAGAAACCACACAAATGTAATGTTTGCAATAAGAGCTTTACTCGGCTATCAGATTTGAAAACACACAGTTTCATTCATGGGGGTAAGAAACCACACAAATGTAATCTTTGCAGCAAGAGCTTTACTCGGCTAGCACATTTGAAAACACACAGTTTCATTCATGGGGGTAAGAAACCACACGAATGTAATGTTTGCAGCAAGAGATTTACTCAGCTAGGGACTTTGAAAAAGCACAGTTTCATTCATGAGGGAAAAAAAACTGCACAAATGTAATGTTTTCAATAAGAGCTTTACTCACCTATCAGAGTTGAAAGGACACAGTTTGATTCATGAGAGTAAGAAAGCACACAAATGTAATGTTTTCAATAAGAGTTTTACTCACCTATCAGAGTTGAAAGGACACAGTTTGATTCATGAGAGAAAGAAAGCACACAAATGTAATGTTTTCAATAAGAGCTTTACTCACCTATCAGAGTTGAAAGGACAGTTTGATTCATGAGAGAAAGAAAGCACACAAATGTAATGTTTTCAATAAGAGCTTTACTCACCTATCAGAGTTGAAAGGACACAGTTTGATTCATGAGAGTAAGAAAGCACACAAATATAATATTTGCAATAAGAGCTTTACTCAGCTAGGGACTTTAAAAAAGCACAGTTTCATTCATGAGGGGAAAAAAAACTGCACAAATGTAATGTTTTCAATAAGAGCTTTACTCACCTATCAGAGTTGAAAGGACACAGTTTGATTCATGAGAGTAAGAAAGCACACAAATGTAATGTTTTCAATAAGAGCTTTACTCACTTATCAGAGTTGAAAGGACACAGTTTGATTCATGAGAGTAAGAAAGCACACAAATGTAATGTTTACAATAAGAGATTTATTCAGCTAGGGAATATGAAAGAAAAGTTTTGTTCATGAGGGTACGACTACACAAATGTAACGTTTGCAACAAGAGCTTTACTGACCTAGGGAGTTTGGGTACACACAGTTTGACTCATGAGGGAAAAAAATCCACACAAAGGTAATCATTTAAAATAACAGCTCTACTCAACTATTACATTTGAGAACTCTGTTTGATTCATGAGGTTAAAAAAACCACACTAATATAATTTTGCAATTACAGCTTTACTCATCTAAGTGGTTGGAAAGCTTACAGTTTGATTTATGAGGGCAAAAAACCACAAAAGTGTAAAGGTTGCAGTAAGAACTTTAGTCAGCTATCATATTTTATGTGGTTTTGTTCATAATGGCAAAAACCACTTAAATGTTTGAAATGTTTGCTTTTGGAATTATAAACACACAATAAAATTCATGAGGGTAAAAAAAGCTCAGAAATTGTTGCAATAAAAGCTATAGTTAACTATGACATTTTAATTGTTGAGAGTAAAATATCATTTAAATGTAAGATTTTCAATAAGAGCAGATTATTCAAATGACAAGGCTCTGCTTAATTAGTATAAAAGTACACACAAGTGTGATGTTTACAGAAGAAATACATGCATACCCACATAATATGTATATATATATTCATGAGTGCAAAAGCAATATAAATGTAATGCTTGCAACAAAAAGTTTACTCTGCTATCAAAGAAGATTGCAGTTTAAACAAAACACGGAGTGGTGAAATTTTTTTATGTACAAGGTGTTTCATAATGTCTTAAACTATGAGTTTAGCTTAATTAACTGAAGGTATGCAGTGAAGTTGCACATTCTTTATAGCAATGTTGTTTTGGATGGAGAAATGTAGTTACTTAGCCATCAATCTGACCGGCTCTCTGAAATTTGTGGAGAAAGTCAGAGGCCTTCTACATGCACCTGGTGAAAAGTGTCACTGCCTTTAAATGAGAGCTCTTATAAAGATTGCATAAAATAGTGTTTAATACATACAATGGTGGAAACTTTTTAAACATAAGACCCAGCTAATATAATATTCAATTATAACAGTAATATGCATATTAATGTCTCAATAAGAGGAATATGACCAGAAGGTAAATATAATAAACATGGCTTCAGAAAATGCATTTGAATTTGTAGATTGAGAAGCTAGCAATAGTGATGTGTCATAATATAAAATAAAGAGGTAATGTATAACAGAGCAAAAAATAAAAAGAGAATCAAAGACATGACTACACTCATCTCAAAAGAACAAACTAGAACTTTCAAGAAATTCACATACCATCCATCACTTTTCTATAAATTTCAAAGCATCTTCAATAGGCACATCATCTAACCTATAAAAATGGTTACTCCATAAATAAATATACAAAATTGCAAATTAAAATATGTAGATTGGAAAAAACAAAAGAAACATTAGGAACATAAACCAAAAATGGGAAGAAAAGGCAGCAGTAGCTTGGTACTTTTGGAGGGAACAAACATTGCATCAACAGAGGTCCCAAATTACTTGGAAACATTACAGAAAAAAGTGAACTTCCAGTCTCAGAAAACACCCATATCTGGAGAAACAAGAACCATGTCTTAAACTCTGAAATCCCACCATGAGACATTTTGATGTAGAAGTTCATCCAACCACCATGAGAAGCAACTCAGCTGTCTACCTGGAACTTATGATGGGAGTGATTAGCTCAGGAAAGATGTCTTTGTTTTTCGATAAATGAGCAACGTAATTACAAGTTTGACACCTTTATTTAAACATAGTTTTATATGAGGTATAATAGATTATATTAAAATATGTTTTTGTAGTATAAATACCTTCTTTGGAATATAAGTTTAAAATATCCAAAACTGGAAATGCACTCAAAACTTCTCGAGTATAACAAATGAAAGAGTGATGCTTTGGAAACAAAGAAACATGTATTAGCATTCCAAATTATTTTATTGTTTTAAAATTTATGTCATAAACAATCTGTCTTGAAGTTAATATATAATTATTTGTACACACCTTATGCACATAGCTTTTCATGATCTTTGTTGAGTTGAATGGAACACAATGTACTGCTCTGACACTCAACACTTGTTTGCTGACTCTTCCTGATTAATTGGAACAGTGTGTATGCTATTCCTTGTAGACAATTATTCCTATCTTAGGAAATTCACAATGGAACAGAAAAACTGTAAACAGCATCTCCATTGTTGACACTGATGTCAGCATCAATAAAATAATGCATCAGCTTCTCGTCATGAACGCCAGTAGTAAAAGAATATCACAAGAGTTGCCTTCCATTTTATAAACAAAGTGCACAACATACAATTGTAAACTGAGGTGCTGTTTCCTATAGTCAAACCAAGGTACACCATTATAAAGCAAGCAGTGAAAGAAAAAAGGTGTGAATTCTGTCAGTATAGAATGTCACAAAAATTGTTTTACCATGAAGATTGTTGCAGGTTGACTTGATGGCCCTGACGCTCAGCAGGGTGGATGAGCATAATCTGCTCGTATCTGGCAGTTTAATGGCTAGCAGGTGCTCTACACATGGCACTAGGAGGGTTAAAGTTGTTAGTCACAAATACAGTTTTCTGTAAGTTGAACAACTTTTGTGATCTCTGAAATGAAACTATCACTGGGAATGTTTTGCTTAAAACATATTGACAAATTTAATTATGTAAACAACTAGTGCACTTCATTGTAATGCTGGCATCCTTTTATATAGTGGAGTCTCTCCTCATGAAATCCTCTTATCATGTTAATTAATCTGTGTAACTAAGAATAAAATTAAAGTTGTGATAAGTTATATAAACAGCAGTGTTTTAACTTCAGTTTTCCTTTGAGAATTTTTTTGCAGGAAGTTACAAGAATGTTACTCTGCAAGAGTGATTCATAAATGAGGAAATCTGTACTGGCAATTGTTATTCTCTTTGCAATGGTGTTTAATAAATACTTTTGGATATAATCACTGTAAATGAGAACACATAGTTCGATTCATGAGGGCAAGAAACCACGCAAATGTAAAGTCTGGAATAAGAGCTGTACTCAGCTTCAACATTTAAAAATGCACAGTTTGATTCATGAGGGTAAGAAACAACACAAATGTAATGTTTGCAATAAGAGCTTTTCTCAGCTGTAAAATTTGAAAATGCACAGTTTGATTCATGAAGGTAAGAAACAACACAAATGTAATGTTTGCAATAAGTGCTTTTCTCAGCTGTAAAATTTGAAAATGCACACTTTATTCATGAAGGTAAGAAACAACATAAATGTAATGTTTGCAATAAGAGCTTTTCTCAGCTGTAAAATTTGAAAATGCACAGTTAGATTCATGAGCGTGAGAAACAACACAAATGTAATGTTTGGAATAAGAGCTTTTCTCAGCTGTAAAATTTGAAAATGCACAGTTTGTTTCATGAGGGTAAGAAACAACACAAATGTAATGTTTTCAATAAGAGCTTTTCTCAGCTGTAAAATTAAAAAATGCACAGTTTAATTCATGAGGGTAAGAAACAACACAAATGTAATGTTTGCAATAAGAGCTTTTCTCAGCTATAAAATTTGAAAATGCACAGTTTGTTTCATGAGGGTAAGAAACCATACAAACGTAATGTTTGCAATAAGAGCTTTACTCAGCTAGGGAATTTGAAAACACACAGTTTGATTTATGAGGGTAAAAAAAACACAAATGTAATGTTTACAATAAGAGCTTTACTCAGCTATCACATTTGAAAATGCAAAGGTTGATTCATGAGTGCAAAAAGTCGCACAAATGTAATGCTTGCAATAAGAGCTTTATTCAGCTAGGGAATTTGAAAGAAACGTTTTATTCATGAGGGTATGACACCACATAAATGTAATGTTTGCAATAACAGCTTTACTCAGGAAGTTTCAAAACTCAGTTTTATTTATGAGGTTAAAAAACTATAATAATATAATTTGCAATTAAAGCTTTACTCAGCTAAGAGGTTTGAACGCTCACAGTTCCATTCATTAGGGAAGAAAGCCACACAAGTGTAATGTTTGCGATAGCTTCACTTGGCCATCAGATTTGCAATGAAAGGAAATGTCTCAAAGTTTGTTTGCTATACCTTACAAGTGTTCAATGTGTTTGCCTCTGTATATACGGGAGACATTCAGGTGATAGTCCAATTCCGCCCAGTCTCGCACCAGCATGGCACGGTCGATTGTTGCTATCGCTGCTGTAATGCGATCTTGGTCGTCCTTCAAGTCAGCTGGAAGAGGTGGAATGAAGGAAATCACATGATGTTAAGTCGGGGATCGGGGCAAGGTCGAAACAATGTGTAGTCATTGCCAGCATTTTATCCAATCCAACGTCGCGATAAGTTCTGGCTCAGGTACGCGCACACCAATTGATGGAAGTGGGTTGGGGTCCCGTCGTGTTCGAAAACGACGTCACCTCTGTCAGTTGTGGTATAATTCATTTTTCTATCATGTCCAGATAAGTGATGTCAGTTATTGAGCATTCGGCGAAGAAACGGGGCCTGTATACCTTGTCCTTCCACAAGGCACAGAACACGTTGATTTTTGGGGAGCTGCGTACATGCTTGAGTGTGAAATGTGGGTGTGGGTTCCGCAGATGTGCACGTGGCGGTTCACTTTTCCCAAACAGTGAAACGTTGCTTCGTCGCTGAACACTAGTGTGACACAAAAAGCATCATCGTCTGCCATTGCAGCCTGCATGTCGATGGTAAATTGTGTGTGAACCTCCTTGTCACCAGCTGTGAGCACCTGCAGGAGTACCAGTTGTACAGTTTCACTTCAGTTGCTTGCAAAGAATCTGCTACTCAGTCAACTGAGACATACCCAGCTCCAAATTTGCACAATTTGTCAATTTCTGAGAGTTGCACGCAAACAACTCATTAACACCTGCAACAGTGGCCCCGATGGTCCTGGCGTTCCGGGTCATTTGGGTGGACACAACCATGCGCTCAAATGTTTCAAATCACCTCCTGATGGTCCTGCGATCTGACACATCCTTATGAAAGTGAGTTAGAAATCACTGCTGAACAGTTACAGAAACCGCTGTTTTTGCAAATTGTATCATGCAAAGCACTCTCTCGTTACCTGTGAACGCGATTTTCTCCAGTCAACCGCATCACCACAACATGTGCACTTCACGTGACACATACTTGGAGAGTTTCTGTTTCCATACGTACATGATTTGGACTCGCACATCATGCACAAGATGTTTTCCAAATGTGACACTGACTTATGAATAACCCTGTAATGCTTGCAGTAAGAGCTTGACTCAGCTAGGGAGTTTGAAAGTGCAGTTTGATCCATGAGGGCAAAAAGCCACAAAAGTGTAATGTTGCCAACAAAAGGTTTACGCTACTATCAAACAAGATTGCAGTGTAAATACAAGACTGAGTGGTGAAGCTTTTTTATGTAGAAGATGTTTCATAATGTCATCAACTATCAGTTTAGCTTATTTAACTGAAGATATGAAGTGAAGTTGTTCATTTTTTATAGTAATGTAATTTTAGATGGGGAAATGCAGTAAATGCAGTCAATCTGATCGGCGCTCTGAATTTTGCTGGAAAAAGTCAAGAGGACTTCCACATCCACCTGGTGTAAAGAGCCACTGCATTTTAAGCAAGAATTGGCTGTAATGAAAAATTGTATAAAAATTGCTGTTTAGTACATACAATGGTGAAAACCTTTCATGCTTAAGACCCAGGTAATATAATATTGTAATAATACATAGATATTAATCTCCATGTGAATTAAGAGGAATATAACCATAAGGTAAATATAATAAAAGTTGCCTGAGAAAATGCATTTGAAAAAGACATAATAAATTTTAATTTGAAGATTGAGAAGCTAGTAACTGTGATATGTCATAATTTAAAATAAAGCGATAATGCATAAGAAAGTAAAGAGATCAATGAATAAAAAGAGAATCAAATATGTGAGTACACTCATCATAAGTGTAGAAAATTGAATTTTCAAGAAATTCATCAGTTTTCTATAAGTTTCAAAGGATCTTCAAATCACATCATCTAGCCTATAAAAATGGTTACTCCATAATTAAATATACCAAATTGCAAATTAAAATGTGTACATTGGAAAAAAGTAAAAGAAACATTAGGGAAACAAATAAAAATTCTGATGTGTTAAACTCACATGACTTTCTCTACTCTGTAGAAACTATTTTTACAAATGCTTATTCTCCATAAGCTTCATGTTAATTGAGATATCGAGATGTCAATCTTATTGCTAATTTTCTTGTAGATGCAAGGGGAATATGGTAGGTTATAAGCGTTGGTTGCTATGTGGCGCATTCCATTCTCTTTGCATGTCCAGGACATAGAAAAAAAATCTGATGTGTTACGGACGAATGTTGCCGAGTGAGTACGATGATGAGCAAGGAAATTACCAAGCGGCAAGCATTGTGATGCTGTAACATGGTATACAAAAACAGCATCAAAAATCTGATGTGTTACAATCACATGACTTTCTCTACTCTTGTACAAACTACTTTTACAAACGCTTATTCTCCATCTACTTCATGTTAATCGAGATAAACAATTGCAGACTCTATCTTATTGCTAATTTTCTTGTAGATGTAAGGGGAATATATATTTACAAGGCAGTATAGAAATACAGTAGACTTTAAGCACATACATATCTCTTAGTACCTGGTTGCTAGGAGCAGCACCATTCCCTTTGCCACCGATTAATACTCTTTGCATATCCAAGACAAAAAAATGCATAACGAATTCCCATTTGAGAAAATAAGTATTGAAGAATGTAAGGGAATAACAAGCAATATCTTAAAAATGGTTCACTCAACAAAAAAAAATGTAAGTGACATAAATTATGTATTTTAACGCGATCTACAATTTTTTGTGTAGTAAAATTTTGTCTATCTCTTATGGTTTACCAGTTATGCAAAAGTCGTTCACGATGCAGAATACTTTGGGAGACATTCCCTAGAAAATTCAAGATAAACATTTTATTTGTCATGAAAATATCTTAAACATATGATATTTTAATGAATATTGTTAGAGCCATTTTTGACAAAATTAAAATTTTCGAAAAATCTTCCATGGAAAGGGTACTCTGGGGTGGGGGGATTTTCATGAAAACTTTCCCGTCGCATCTCTGGAAGATACTGAACCTAAATACCAAGTTTGGTGTTTATCCAACTGTTCCTTTCTGAGTTATGCTGTTCACAGACACACACATGCGCACACACACAGACATGTTTCCAAACATGCATTTTTTGGATTCAGGGGGTCTCAAAACATATATTTCCGGTGAAATCTCGGTATCGAAATTTTGGGTGGAATACAATACTTTCCCTACTTACTGTACGTAGTAGAGAAAGTAAAAACGGGAGAAAAAGTCAGCATTAAATAAGAGTTGAAGCTTTCCTTGTGACAAATATGCTCTAGACGTTCTCGGGCTTCAAGACAGGTGAAGTGATGTGGAGACATCGACGTTTCGGGAGCGTATATCTCTCCCATCTTCAGGATGCTGATTAATGTCAGCATTAGCTTGGAGCTTTTGTAAGGAACCACATAGCATCAACAGAGATCCCAAATTACTTGGAAACATCACAGGCAAAGGTGAACTTCCAGTCTGAGAAAACACGCGTATCTGGAAAAACAAGAACCATATCTTAAAGTTTAAATCCCAGCCGGAGACATTTTAATGTAGAAGTTCATCCAACCACCATGAGAAGCAACACCAGCAGTCGATGCGATCGATTAGCTCTTGAAACATGTGTTCCTTTTTTCGATAAATGGGTGATGTAATTACAAATTTGACTCAAGTTTATCTAAATACAGTTTTTTTATATGGTACAACACAGGGCCGTATTTAAAGGGGGGGGGGGGTTAGAGTTCAAACCCCCAACCTGAAGCTTCTGACAGTTTTATTTATTTAAATTCATAGCAAACGGATATGGGAAAATGTCGTTGGATAACATTAGGTCTATTGCTAGTAGCACTTTTACAAGAAAGAGGGAAACAGTATCATCGCCTTACATAGGTTTGCTGACCATACATTCCGGTTTTCGAAGCAGTCTCCATGTTTTGTGCTGTAAGGAGAAATATGCTCATTCTGGTGAGTTTTTTCTTGTGTATATAATGTCTCCAAGCAATTTTCTTATCCATGTAACATCTATATACCGGGAGAGCCAAAAAAAATTCGAAGCGGCTGCGCGATGTTTTCCTTGTCCGCGTACTCGGTTATCGTTGCCGTTTGCCACTATCATAGTAAGGAACGGTTGAAAGCATACAACTTTTTTAAAACTACTTTTAAAGGCTTTACTTACCAACTTTATGAAAGGAGATGTTAAAACTGGCCACCATAGTTTTCCATATATTTTTGGCACCTCTTTAAGGAACTATCCACCACTTGCTGTAGTTCACGTTGAGAAATGCTGGCAATTTTCTGGCAGATATTTTGTTTTAATTCTTCCAGGGTGTGTGGGTTTGTCTTGTACACTCTATTTAAGTTACCCAAGAGATAGAAATCGCAGTGGGTTAGATCGGGGGACTGAGGGGGCCACAAATCTCTACTAATAATTGTGTCCACGAACGCACTTTCAATTGTTCTCATGGAAATATTGGCCGTATGAGCTGTCGCAGAGTCTTGTTGAAAAAACGCAAAATCATGCTCCCTGTCTGTTAATTCTCTGAAAACACGGGGCAAAATTCTATTCACGTATGCACGGGCTTCAGCTATTGTCTCGAAAAGAAAAATTCCATTTTTTGTAAGAAAGTTGGTAAGTAACGCCTTTAAAAGTGGTTTTAAAAATGTATGGTTTCATCCGTGCCTTTCTATGATAGCAGCAGACGGCAACGAGCGCCGACGGTGCGGACGGGAAAAACACCGCGCAGCCGGTTCGTAGTCTTTTGGCTCTCTCTGTACTAAGGAGTAGGTACAAGGTAACTTTGTGGGGTACTGATAAGTTTAGATCTACTTACGGAAAACCCCCTCCGAATTTTTTTTCTGCGTACGGGCATGTTATAATACGATACAATAAAATAGGTTTTTGTAGTATAAATACTTTCTTTGGAATATAAGGTTTTTAAGAAACTCCACAACTGAAAATACACTCAAAAGTTATGGAGTATAACAAATGAAGACTGAACATGTATTAGCGTTCCAAATTATTTTATTGTTTTAAAATTTAGGTCAGAAACAACCTGTCTCGGAAAGTTAATATATAATTATTTATACACACCTTACACCATAGCTCTTGATGGTTTTTGTTGAGGTGAATTGAGCACAATGCACTGTCCTGACACTGAACACTTGTTTGCTGGTTCTTCCTCATTAATTGGAACAGTGGATGCTATTCCTTGTGGACAATTATTGCTATCTACAATGGAACAGGAAACTATATGCAGCATCTCCATTGTTGACAATGATGTCATCATTAACAAAATAATGCATCAACTTCTGGTCATCAACCCCAACAATATCACAAGAGTAGCCTTCCAGTTTACAAAGTGCACAACATACAATTGTAAACTGAGGTGCTTGAAACCAAGGTACACCTTTATAAAGCAAGCAGTCAAAGAACAAAAAAGTATGAATTCTATCAGTATAGGATGTCACAAAAATTGTTTTACCATGAAGATTGTTACAGTTTCACTTGATTGGCCCTCATGCTCAGCAGGTTGGACTTTCAAAGCCTAATCTGCTCGTATCTGGCAGTTTAATGGCTAGCAGGTGTTCTACACATGGCACTATTAGAATTGTTAGTCACAAATACAGTTTTCTCTAAATTGAAAAAGTTGTGAGATGTCTGAAATGAAACTATCGCTTGGAATGTTTTTCTTAAAATTTGACTATGCAACAAAGCTAGTGCACTTCATTGAAATGTTAGCACCCTTATACAAAGTGGGAGTCTCTCCTCATGATCATGTCAATTAAATTTTGTAATTAAGAATAAAATTAAAGTTGTTATAGGAAATTGTATTATAATCAATATCTGTTATATAATCAGCATTGTTTCACCTATAGTTTTCCTTAACTCAGAAATTGTTTGCAGGAAGTTACAAGAGCAATTCCTAAATCAGGGTAATCTGTACTGGCAATTGTTATTCTCTTTGCAATGGTGTTTAATAAACACCTTTGGATATAATTACTCTATATAAAATTTTTAACAATTTCGAAAATGTGTTTGAAAAGTTCCTGTAAAGCACCGTCCAAATGGGGAAAAAACCAATGGTTTGAAATATATAGCCCAAAAGTGGGTTAACCAAAGTAAACAAGTAAACTAAACTTAAATAACTCTCATCATGGGAAGCACATAATAAAGACAAAGATAACCATAATCACAACAGGGGAATTAGAAAGTCCCTGTTATTTTAGTTGGCTGTCTGCTTTCAAAATAAGGTTACCAAGGTTCTTATCTTCTAAGACATAAGCAATAAACAGTATTTATTTCAAGCTTTCCTAAGTATAGTGCAACAATTATAAAGTTCTTTAAACTGAAAGGTGGGACAGGCTTGTCACTAAAGCTGATTATTTAAGATTTGAGACCACTTGTAGCGTGGGTTTTGTTTTTATACCCATATTTAACATAGCTTTCCCTAAGTATAGTGCAACAATTATAAATTTCTTTAAACTGAAAGGTGGGACATGCTTGTCACTAATGCTGATTATTTGAGACCACTTGTAGCGTGGGTTTTGTTTTTATACCCATATTTAACATAGCTTTCCCTAAGTATAGTGCAACAATTATAAAGTTCTTTAAACTGAAAGGTGGGACATGCTTGTCACTAATGCTGATTATTTGAGATTTGAGACCACTTGTAGCGTGGCTTTTGTTTTTATACCCATATTTAACATAGCTTTCCCTAAGTATAGTGCAACAATTATAAAGTTCTTTAAACTGAAAGGTGGGACAGGCTTGTCACTAAAGCTGATTATTTCAGATTTGAGACCACTTGTAGCGTGGGTTTTGTTTTTATACCCATATTTATCATAGCTTTCCCTAAGTATAGTGCAACAATTATAAAGTTCTTTAAACTGAAAGGTGGGACAGGCTTGTCACTAATTCTGATTATCTGAGATTTGAGACCACTTGTAGCGTGGGTTTTGTTTTTATACCCATATTTAACTAACTTTCCCTAAGTATAGTGCAAGAATTATAAAGTTCTTTAAACTGGAAGGTGGGACAGGCTTGTCACTAATGCTGATTATTTGAGATTTGAGACCACTTGTAGCGTGGGTTTTGTTTTTATACCCATATTTAACATAGCTTTCCCTAAGTATAGTGCAACAATTATAAAGTTCTTTAAACTGAAAGGTGGGACAGGCTTGTCACTAAAGCTGATTATTTGAGATTTGAGACCACTTGTAGCGTGGGTTTTGTTTTTATACCCATATTTAACATAGCTTTCCCTAAGTATAGTGCAACAATTATAAAGTTCTTTAAACTGAAAGGTGGGACAGGCTTGTCACTAAAGCTGATTATTTGAGATTTGAGACCACTTGTAGGGTGGGTTTTGTTTTTATACCCATATTTAACATAGCTTTCCCTAAGTATAGTGCAACAATTATAAAGTTCTTTAAACTGAAAGGTGGGACAGGCTTGTCACTAAAGCTGATTATTTGAGATTTGAGACCACTTGTAGCGTGGGTTTTGTTTTTATACCCATATTTAACATAGCTTTCCCTAAGTATAGTGCAACAATTATAAAGTTCTTTAAACTGAAAGGTGGGACAGGCTTGTCACTAAAGCTGATTATTTGAGATTTGAGACCACTTGTAGCGTGTGTTTTGCTTTGATACCCATATTTAACATAGCTTTCCCTAAGTATAGTGCAACAATTATAAAGTTCTTTAACCTGGAAGGTGGGACAGGCTTGTCACTAAAGCTGATTATTTGAGATTTGAGACCACTTGTAGCGTGGGTTTTGTTTTTATACCCATATTTAACATAGCTTTCCCTAAGTATAGTGCAACAATTATAAAGTTCTTTAAACTGAAAGGTGGGACATGCTTGTCACTAAAGCCAATTATTTGAGATTTGAGACCTCTTGTAGCTTGGGTTTTGTTTTTATACCCATATTTAACATAGCTTTCCCTAAGTATAGTGCAACAATTATAAAGTTCTTTAAACTGAAAGGTGGGACATGCTTGTCACTAATGCTGATTATTTGAGACCACTTGTAGCGTGGGTTTTGTTTTTATACCCATATTTAACATAGCTTTCCCTAAGTATAGTGCAAAAATTATAAAGTTCTTTAACCTGAAAGGTGGGACATGCTTGTCACTAATGCTGATTATTTGAGATTTGAGACCACTTGTAGTGTGGGTTTTGTTTTTATACCCATATTTAACATAGCTTTGCCTAAGTATAGTGCAACAATTATAAAGTTCTTTAAACTGAAAGGTGGTACAGGCTTGTCACTAAAGCTGATTATTTCAGATTTGAGACCACTTGTAGCATGGGTTTTGTTTTTATACCCATATTTAGCATAGCTTTCCCTAAGTATAGTGCAACAATTATAAAGTTGTTTAAACTGAAAGGTAGGACAGGCTTGTCACTAAAGCTGATTATTTGAGATTTGAGACCACTTGTAGTGTGGGTTTTGTTTTTATACCCATATTTAACATAGCTTTCCCTAAGTATAGTACAACAAGTATAAAGTTCTTTAAACTGAAAGGTGGGACAGGCTTGTCACTAAAGCTGATTATTTGAGACTTGAGACCACTTGTAGCGTGTGTTTTGTTTTGATACCCATATTTAACATAGCTTTTCCTAAGTATAGTGCAACAATTATAAAGTTCTTTAAACTGAAAGGTGGGTCAGGCTTGTCACTAAAGCTGATTATTTGAGATTTGAGACCACTTGTAGCGTGTGTTTTGTTTTGATACCCATACTTAGCATAGCTTTCCCTAAGTATAGTGCAACAATTATAAAGTTCTTTAAACTGGAAGGTGGGACAGGCTTGTCACTAAAGCTGATTATTTCAGATTTGAGACCACTTGTAGCGTGGGTTTTTTTTTATACCCATATTTAACATAGCTTTCCCTAAGTATAGTGCAACAATTATAAAGTTCTTTAAACTGAAAGGTGGGACAGGCTTGTCACTAATGCTGATTATTTGAGATTTGAGACCACTTGTAGCGTGGGTTTTGTTTTTATACCCATATTTAACATAGCTTTCCCTAAGTATAGTGCAACAATTATAAAGTTCTTTAAACTGGAAGGTGGGACAGGCTTGTCACTAATGCTGATTATTTGAGATTTGAGACCACTTGTAGCGTGGGTTTAATTTTTATACCCATATTTAACATAGCTTTCCCTAAGTATAGTGCAACAATTATAAAGTTCTTTAAACTGGAAGGTGGGACAGGCTTGGCACTAATGCTGATTATTTGAGATTTGAGACCACTTGTAGCGTGGGTTTTGTTTTTATACCCATATTTAACATAGCTTTGCCTAAGTGTAGTGCAACAATTATAAAGTTCTTTAAACTGAAAGGTGGGACAGGCTTGTCACTAAAGCTGATTATTTGAGATTTGAGACCACTTGTAGCGTGGGTTTTGTTTTTATACCCATATTTAACATAGCTTTCCCTAAGTATAGTGCAACAATTATAAAGTTCTTTAAACTGAAAGGTGGGACAGGCTTGTCACTAAAGCTGATTATTTGAGATTTGAGACCACTTGTAGCGTGGGTTTTGTTTTTATACCCATATTTAACATAGCTTTCCCTAAGTATAGTGCAACAATTATAAAGTTCTTTAAACTGAAAGGTGGGACAGGCTTGTCACTAAAGCTGATTATTTGAGATTTGAGACCACTTGTAGCGTGGGTTTTGTTTTTATACCCATATTTAACATAGCTTTCCCTAAGTATAGTGCAACAATTATAAAGTTCTTTAAACTGAAAGGTGGGACAGGCTTGTCACTAAAGCTGATTATTTGAGATTTGAGACCACTTGTAGCGTGTGTTTTGCTTTGATACCCATATTTAACATAGCTTTCCCTAAGTATAGTGCAACAATTATAAAGTTCTTTAACCTGGAAGGTGGGACAGGCTTGTCACTAAAGCTGATTATTTGAGATTTGAGACCACTTGTAGCGTGGGTTTTGTTTTTATACCCATATTTAACATAGCTTTCCCTAAGTATAGTGCAACAATTATAAAGTTCTTTAAACTGAAAGGTGGGACATGCTTGTCACTAAAGCCAATTATTTGAGATTTGAGACCTCTTGTAGCTTGGGTTTTGTTTTTATACCCATATTTAACATAGCTTTCCCTAAGTATAGTGCAACAATTATAAAGTTCTTTAAACTGAAAGGTGGGACATGCTTGTCACTAATGCTGATTATTTGAGACCACTTGTAGCGTGGGTTTTGTTTTTATACCCATATTTAACATAGCTTTCCCTAAGTATAGTGCAAAAATTATAAAGTTCTTTAACCTGAAAGGTGGGACATGCTTGTCACTAATGCTGATTATTTGAGATTTGAGACCACTTGTAGTGTGGGTTTTGTTTTTATACCCATATTTAACATAGCTTTGCCTAAGTATAGTGCAACAATTATAAAGTTCTTTAAACTGAAAGGTGGTACAGGCTTGTCACTAAAGCTGATTATTTCAGATTTGAGACCACTTGTAGCATGGGTTTTGTTTTTATACCCATATTTAGCATAGCTTTCCCTAAGTATAGTGCAACAATTATAAAGTTGTTTAAACTGAAAGGTAGGACAGGCTTGTCACTAAAGCTGATTATTTGAGATTTGAGACCACTTGTAGTGTGGGTTTTGTTTTTATACCCATATTTAACATAGCTTTCCCTAAGTATAGTACAACAAGTATAAAGTTCTTTAAACTGAAAGGTGGGACAGGCTTGTCACTAAAGCTGATTATTTGAGACTTGAGACCACTTGTAGCGTGTGTTTTGTTTTGATACCCATATTTAACATAGCTTTTCCTAAGTATAGTGCAACAATTATAAAGTTCTTTAAACTGAAAGGTGGGTCAGGCTTGTCACTAAAGCTGATTATTTGAGATTTGAGACCACTTGTAGCGTGTGTTTTGTTTTGATACCCATACTTAGCATAGCTTTCCCTAAGTATAGTGCAACAATTATAAAGTTCTTTAAACTGGAAGGTGGGACAGGCTTGTCACTAAAGCTGATTATTTCAGATTTGAGACCACTTGTAGCGTGGGTTTTGTTTTTATACCCATATTTAACATAGCTTTCCCTAAGTATAGTGCAACAATTATAAAGTTCTTTAAACTGAAAGGTGGGACATGCTTGTCACTAAAGCTGATTATTTGAGATTTGAGACCACTTGTAGCGTGGGTTTTGTTTTTATACCCATATTTAACATAGCTTTCCCTAAGTATAGTGCAACAATTATAAAGTTCTTTAAACTGAAAGGTGGGACAGGCTTGTCACTAATGCTGATTATTTGAGATTTGAGACCACCTGTTGCGTGGGATTTGTTTTTATAACCATATTTAACATAGCTTTCCCTAAGTATAGTGCAACAATTATAAAGTTCTTTAAACTGGAAGGTGGGACAGGCTTGTCACTAATGCTGATTATTTGAGATTTGAGACCACTTGTAGCATGGGTTTTGTTTTTATACCCATATATTTAACATAGCTTTCCCTAAGTATAGTGCAACAATTATAAAGTTCTTTAAACCGGAAGGTGGGACAGGCTTGGCACTAATGCTGATTATTTGAGATTTGAGACCACTTGTAGCGTGGGTTTTGTTTTTATACCCATATTTAACATAGCTTTGCCTAAGTATAGTGCAACAATTATAAAGTTCTTTAAACTGAAAGGTGGGACAGGCTAGTCACTAAAGCTGATTATTTGAGATTTGAGACCACTTGTAGCATGGGTTTTGTTTTTATACCCATATTTAACATAGCTTTCCCTAAGTATAGTGCAACAATCATAAAGTTCTTGAAACTGAAAGGTGAGACAGGCTTGTCACTAAAGCTGATTATTTGAGATTTGAGACCACTTGTAGCGTGGGTTTTGTTTTTATACCCATATTTAACATAGCTTTCCCTAAGTATAGTGCAACAATTATAAAGTTCTTTAAACTGAAAGGTGGGACAGGCTTGTCACTAAAGCTGATTATTTGAGATTTGAGACCACTTGTAGCGTGGGTTTTGTTGTTATACCCATATTTAACATAGCTTTCCCTAAGTATAGTGCAACAATTATAAAGTTCTTTAAACTGAAAGGTGGGACAGGCTTGTCACTAAAGCTGATTATTTGAGATTTGAGACCACTTGTAGCGTGTGTTTTGCTTTGATACCCATATTTAACATAGCTTTCCCTAAGTATAGTGCAACAATTATAAAGTTCTTTAAACTGGAAGGAGGGACAGGCTTGTCACTAAAGCTGATTATTTGAGACTTGAGACAACTTGTAGCGTGTGTTTTGTTTTTATACCCATATTTAACATAGCTTTCCCTAAGTATAGTGCAACAATTATAAAGTTCTTTAAACTGAAAGGTGGGACATGCTTGTCACTAAAGCTGATTATTTGAGATTTGAGACCACTTGTAGCGTGGGTTTTGTTTTTATACCCATATTTAACATAGCTTTCCCTAAGTATAGTGCAACAATTATAAAGTTCTTTAAACTGAAAGGTGGGACAGGCTTGTCACTAATGCTGATTATTTGAGATTTGAGACCACTTGTAGCGTGGGTTTTGTTTTTATACCCATATTTAACATAGCTTTCCCTAAGTATAGTGCAACAATTATAAAGTTCTTTAAACTGAAAGGTGGGACAGGCTTGTCACTAATGCTGATTATTTGAGATTTGAGACCACTTGTAGGTTGGGTTTTGTTTTTATATCCATACTTAACATAGCTTTCCCTAAGTATAGTGCAACAATTATAAAGTTCTTTAATCTGAAAGGTGGGACAGGCTTGTCACTAAAGCTGATTATTTGAGATTTGAGACCACTTGTAGCATGGGTTTTGTTTGTATATCCATATTTAACATAGCTTTCCCTAAGTATAGTGCAACAATTATAAAGTTCTTTAAACTGAAAGGTGGGTCAGGCTTGTCACTAAAGCTGATTATTTGAGATTTGAGACCACTTGTAGCGTGTGTTTTGTTTTGATACCCATATTTAACATAGCTTTCCCTAAGTATAGTGCAACAATTATAAAGTTCTTTAAACTGGAAGGTGGGACAGGCTTGTCACTAAAGCTGATTATTTGAGATTTGAGACCACTTGTAGCGTGTGTTTTGTTTTTATACCCATTTTTAACATAGCTTTCCCTAAGTATAGTGCAACAATTATAAAGTTCTTTAAACTGAAAGGTGGGACATGCTTGTCACTAAAGCTGATTATTTGAGATTTGAGACCACTTGTAGCGTGGGTTTTGTTTTTATACCCATATTTAACATAGCTTTCCCTAAGTATAGTGCAACAATTATAAAGTTCTTTAAACTGAAAGGTGGGACAGGCTTGTCACTAATGCTGATTATTTGAGATTTGAGACCACTTGTAGCGTGGGTTTTGTTTTTATACCCATATTTAACATAGCTTTCCCTAAGTATAGTGCAACAATTATAAAGTTCTTTAAACTGGAAGGTGGGACAGGCTTGTCACTAATGCTGATTATTTGAGATTTGAGACCACTTGTAGCGTGGGTTTAATTTTTATACCCATATTTAACATAGCTTTCCCTAAGTATAGTGCAACAATTATAAAGTTCTTTAAACTGGAAGGTGGGACAGGCTTGGCACTAATGCTGATTATTTGAGATTTGAGACCACTTGTAGCGTGGGTTTTGTTTTTATACCCATATTTAACATAGCTTTGCCTAAGTGTAGTGCAACAATTATAAAGTTCTTTAAACTGAAAGGTGGGACAGGCTTGTCACTAAAGCTGATTATTTGAGATTTGAGACCACTTGTAGCGTGGGTTTTGTTTTTATACCCATATTTAACATAGCTTTCCCTAAGTATAGTGCAACAATTATAAAGTTCTTTAAACTGAAAGGTGGGACAGGCTTGTCACTAAAGCTGATTATTTGAGATTTGAGACCACTTGTAGCGTGGGTTTTGTTTTTATACCCATATTTAACATAGCTTTCCCTAAGTATAGTGCAACAATTATAAAGTTCTTTAAACTGAAAGGTGGGACAGGCTTGTCACTAAAGCTGATTATTTGAGATTTGAGACCACTTGTAGCGTGGGTTTTGTTTTTATACCCATATTTAACATAGCTTTCCCTAAGTATAGTGCAACAATTATAAAGTTCTTTAAACTGAAAGGTGGGACAGGCTTGTCACTAAAGCTGATTATTTGAGATTTGAGACCACTTGTAGCGTGTGTTTTGCTTTGATACGCATATTTAACATAGCTTTCCCTAAGTATAGTGCAACAATTATAAAGTTCTTTAACCTGGAAGGTGGGACAGGCTTGTCACTAAAGCTGATTATTTGAGATTTGAGACCACTTGTAGCGTGGGTTTTGTTTTTATACCCATATTTAACATAGCTTTCCCTAAGTATAGTGCAACAATTATAAAGTTCTTTAAACTGAAAGGTGGGACATGCTTGTCACTAAAGCCGATTATTTGAGATTTGAGACCTCTTGTAGCGTGGGTTTTGTTTTTATACCCATATTTAACATAGCTTTCCCTAAGTATAGTGCAACAATTATAAAGTTCTTTAAACTGAAAGGTGGGACATGCTTGTCACTAATGCTGATTATTTGAGACCACTTGTAGCGTGGGTTTTGTTTTTATACCCATATTTAACATAGCTTTCCCTAAGTATAGTGCAAAAATTATAAAGTTCTTTAACCTGAAAGGTGGGACATGCTTGTCACTAATGCTGATTATTTGAGATTTGAGACCACTTGTAGTGTGGGTTTTGTTTTTATACCCATATTTAACATAGCTTTGCCTAAGTATAGTGCAACAATTATAAAGTTCTTTAAACTGAAAGGTGGTACAGGCTTGTCACTAAAGCTGATTATTTCAGATTTGAGACCACTTGTAGCATGGGTTTTGTTTTTATACCCATATTTAGCATAGCTTTCCCTAAGTATAGTGCAACAATTATAAAGTTGTTTAAACTGAAAGGTAGGACAGGCTTGTCACTAAAGCTGATTATTTGAGATTTGAGACCACTTGTAGTGTGGGTTTTGTTTTTATACCCATATTTAACATAGCTTTCCCTAAGTATAGTACAACAATTATAAAGTTCTTTAAACTGAAAGGTGGGACAGGCTTGTCACTAAAGCTGATTATTTGAGACTTGAGACCACTTGTAGCGTGTGTTTTGTTTTGATACCCATATTTAACATAGCTTTTCCTAAGTATAGTGCAACAATTATAAAGTTCTTTAAACTGAAAGGTGGGTCAGGCTTGTCACTAAAGCTGATTATTTGAGATTTGAGACCACTTGTAGCGTGTGTTTTGTTTTGATACCCATACTTAGCATAGCTTTCCCTAAGTATAGTGCAACAATTATAAAGTTCTTTAAACTGGAAGGTGGGACAGGCTTGTCACTAAAGCTGATTATTTCAGATTTGAGACCACTTGTAGCGTGGGTTTTGTTTTTATACCCATATTTAACATAGCTTTCCCTAAGTATAGTGCAACAATTATAAAGTTCTTTAAACTGAAAGGTGGGACATGCTTGTCACTAAAGCTGATTATTTGAGATTTGAGACCACTTGTAGCGTGGGTTTTGTTTTTATACCCATATTTAACATAGCTTTCCCCAAGTATAGTGCAACAATTATAAAGTTCTTTAAACTGAAAGGTGGGACAGGCTTGTCACTAATGCTGATTATTTGAGATTTGAGACCACCTGTTGCGTGGGATTTGTTTTTATAACCATATTTAACATAGCTTTCCCTAAGTATAGTGCAACAATTATAAAGTTCTTTAAACTGGAAGGTGGGACAGGCTTGTCACTAATGCTGATTATTTGAGATTTGAGACCACTTGTAGCATGGGTTTTGTTTTTATACCCATATATTTAACATAGCTTTCCCTAAGTATAGTGCAACAATTATAAAGTTCTTTAAACCGGAAGGTGGGACAGGCTTGGCACTAATGCTGATTATTTGAGATTTGAGACCACTTGTAGCGTGGGTTTTGTTTTTATACCCATATTTAACATAGCTTTGCCTAAGTATAGTGCAACAATTATAAAGTTCTTTAAACTGAAAGGTGGGACAGGCTAGTCACTAAAGCTGATTATTTGAGATTTGAGACCACTTGTAGCATGGGTTTTGTTTTTATACCCATATTTAACATAGCTTTCCCTAAGTATAGTGCAACAATCATAAAGTTCTTGAAACTGAAAGGTGAGACAGGCTTGTCACTAAAGCTGATTATTTGAGATTTGAGACCACTTGTAGCGTGGGTTTTGTTTTTATACCCATATTTAACATAGCTTTCCCTAAGTATAGTGCAACAATTATAAAGTTCTTTAAACTGAAAGGTGGGACAGGCTTGTCACTAAAGCTGATTATTTGAGATTTAAGACCACTTGTAGCGTGGGTTTTGTTGTTATACCCATATTTAACATAGCTTTCCCTAAGTATAGTGCAACAATTATAAAGTTCTTTAAACTGAAAGGTGGGACAGGCTTGTCACTAAAGCTGATTATTTGAGATTTGAGACCACTTGTAGCGTGTGTTTTGCTTTGATACCCATATTTAACATAGCTTTCCCTAAGTATAGTGCAACAATTATAAAGTTCTTTAAACTGGAAGGAGGGACAGGCTTGTCACTAAAGCTGATTATTTGAGACTTGAGACAACTTGTAGCGTGTGTTTTGTTTTTATACCCATATTTAACATAGCTTTCCCTAAGTATAGTGCAACAATTATAAAGTTCTTTAAACTGAAAGGTGGGACATGCTTGTCACTAAAGCTGATTATTTGAGATTTGAGACCACTTGTAGCGTGGGTTTTGTTTTTATACCCATATTTAACATAGCTTTCCCTAAGTATAGTGCAACAATTATAAAGTTCTTTAAACTGAAAGGTGGGACAGGCTTGTCACTAATGCTGATTATTTGAGATTTGAGACCACTTGTAGCGTGGGTTTTGTTTTTATACCCATATTTAACATAGCTTTCCCTAAGTATAGTGCAACAATTATAAAGTTCTTTAAACTGAAAGGTGGGACAGGCTTGTCACTAATGCTGATTATTTGAGATTTGAGACCACTTGTAGGTTGGGTTTTGTTTTTATATCCATACTTAACATAGCTTTCCCTAAGTATAGTGCAACAATTATAAAGTTCTTTAAACTGAAAGGTGGGACAGGCTTGTCACTAAAGCTGATTATTTGAGATTTGAGACCACTTGTAGCATGGGTTTTGTTTGTATATCCATATTTAACATAGCTTTCCCTAAGTATAGTGCAACAATTATAAAGTTCTTTAAACTGGAAGGTGGGACATGCTTGTCACTAAAGCTGATTATTTGAGATTTGAGACCACTTGTAGCGTGGGTTTTGTTTTTATACCCATATTTAACATAGCTTTCCCTAAGTATAGTGCAACAATTATAAAGTTCTTTAAACTGAAAGGTGGGACAGGCTTGTCACTAAAGCTGATTATTTGAGATTTGAGACCACTTGTAGCGTGGGTTTTGTTTTTATACCCATATTTAACATAGCTTTCCCTAAGTATAGTGCAACAATTATAAAGTTCTTTAAACTGAAATGTGGGACAGGCTTGTCACTAAAGCTGATTATTTGAGATTTGAGACCACTTGTAGCGTGTGTTTTGCTTTGATACCCATATTTAACATAGCTTTCCCTAAGTATAGTGCAACAATTATAAAGTTCTTTAAACTGGAAGGTGGGACAGGCTTGTCACTAAAGCTGATTATTTGAGATTTGAGACCACTTGTAGCGTGGGTTTTGTTTTTATACCCATATTTAACATAGCTTTCCCTAAGTATAGTGCAACAATTATAAAGTTCTTTAAACTGAAAGGTGGGACATGCTTGTCACTAAAGCTGATTATTTGAGATTGGAGACCTCTTGTAGCGTGGGTTTTGTTTTTATACCCATATTTAACATAGCTTTCCCTAAGTATAGTGCAACAATTATAAAGTTCTTTAAACTGAAAGGTGGGACATGCTTGTCACTAATGCTGATTATTTGAGACCACTTGTAGCGTGGGTTTTGTTTTTATACCCATATTTAACATAGCTTTCCCTAAGTATAGTGCAACAATTATAAAGTTCTTTAAACTGAAAGGTGGGACATGCTTGTCACTAAAGCTGATTATTTGAGATTTGAGACCTCTTGTAGCGTGGGTTTTGTTTTTATACCCATATTTAACATAGCTTTCCCTAAGTATAGTGCAAAAATTATAAAGTTCTTTAACCTGAAAAGTGGGACATGCTTGTCACTAATGCTGATTATTTGAGATTTGAGACCACTTGTAGTGTGGGTTTTGTTTTTATACCCATATTTAACATAGCTTTGCCTAAGTATAGTGCAACAATTATAAAGTTCTTTAAACTGAAAGGTGGTACAGGCTTGTCACTAAAGCTGATTATTTCAGATTTGAGACCACTTGTAGCGTGGGTTTTGTTTTTATACCCATATTTAGCATAGCTTTCCCTAAGTATAGTGCAACAATTATAAAGTTCTTTAAACTGAAAGGTAGGACAGGCTTGTCACTAAAGCTGATTATTTGAGATTTGAGACCACTTGTACCGTGGGTTTTGTTTTTATACCCATATTTAACATAGCTTTCCCTAAGTATAGTGCAACAATTATAAAGTTCTTTAAACTGAAAGGTGGGACAGGCTTGTCACTAAAGCTGATTATTTGAGATTTGAGACCACTTGTAGCGTGGGTTTTGTTTTTATACCCATATTTAACATAGCTTTCCCTAAGTATAGTACAACAATTATAAAGTTCTTTAAACTGAAAGGTGGGACAGGCTTGTCACTAAAGCTGATTATTTGAGACTTGAGACCACTTGTAGCGTGTGTTTTGTTTTGATACCCATATTTAACATAGCTTTCCCTAAGTATAGTGCAACAATTATAAAGTTCTTTAAACTGAAAGGTGGGTCAGGCTTGTCACTAAAGCTGATTATTTGAGATTTGAGACCACTTGTAGCGTGTGTTTTGTTTTGATACCCATACTTAACATAGCTTTCCCTAAGTATAGTGCAACAATTATAAAGTTCTTTAAACTGGAAGGTGGGACAGGCTTGTCACTAAAGCTGATTATTTCAGATTTGAGACCACTTGTAGCGTGGGTTTTGTTTTTATACCCATATTTAACATAGCTTTCCCTAAGTATAGTGCAACAATTATAAAGTTCTTTAAACTGAAAGGTGGGACATGCTTGTCACTAAAGCTGATTATTTGAGATTTGAGACCACTTGTAGCGTGGGTTTTGTTTTTATACCCATATTTAACATAGCTTTCCCCAAGTATAGTGCAACAATTATAAAGTTCTTTAAACTGAAAGGTGGGACAGGCTTGTCACTAATGCTGATTATTTGAGATTTGAGACCACCTGTTGCGTGGGTTTTGTTTTTATACCCATATTTAACATAGCTTTCCCTAGGTATAGTGCAACAATTATAAAGTTCTTTAAACTGGAAGGTGGGACAGGCTTGTCACTAATGCTGATTATTTGAGATTTGAGACCACTTGTAGCATGGGTTTTGTTTTTATACCCATATATTTAACATAGCTTTCCCTAAGTATAGTGCAACAATTATAAAGTTCTTTAAACCGGAAGGTGGGACAGGCTTGGCACTAATGCTGATTATTTGAGATTTGAGACCACTTGTAGCGTGGGTTTTGTTTTTATACCCATATTTAACATAGCTTTCCCTAAGTATAGTGCAACAATTATAAAGTTCTTTAAACTGAAAGGTGGGACAGGCTAGTCACTAAAGCTGATTATTTGAAATTTGAGACCACTTGTAGCATGGGTTTTGTTTTTATACCCATATTTAACATAGCTTTCCCTAAGTATAGTGCAACAATCATAAAGTTCTTGAAACTGAAAGGTGAGACAGGCTTGTCACTAAAGCTGATTATTTGAGATTTGAGACCACTTGTAGCGTGGGTTTTGTTTTTATACCCATATTTAACATAGCTTTCCCTAAGTATAGTGCAACAATTATAAAGTTCTTTAAACTGAAAGGTGGGACAGGCTTGTCACTAAAGCTGATTATTTGAGCTTTGAGACCACTTGTAGCGTGGGTTTTGTTGTTATACCCATATTTAACATAGCTTTCCCTAAGTATAGTGCAACAATTATAAAGTTCTTTAAACTGAAAGGTGGGACAGGCTTGTCACTAAAGCTGATTATTTGAGATTTGAGACCACTTGTAGCGTGTGTTTTGCTTTGATACCCATATTTAACATAGCTTTCCCTAAGTATAGTGCAACAATTATAAAGTTCTTTAAACTGGAAGGTGGGACAGGCTTGTCACTAAAGCTGATTATTTGAGACTTGAGACAACTTGTAGCGTGTGTTTTGTTTTTATACCCATATTTAACATAGCTTTCCCTAAGTATAGTGCAACAATTATAAAGTTCTTTAAACTGAAAGGTGGGACATGCTTGTCACTAAAGCTGATTATTTGAGATTTGAGACCACTTGTAGCGTGGGTTTTGTTTTTATACCCATATTTAACATAGCTTTCCCTAAGTATAGTGCAACAATTATAAAGTTCTTTAAACTGAAAGGTGGGACAGGCTTGTCACTAATGCTGATTATTTGAGATTTGAGACCACTTGTAGCGTGGGTTTTGTTTTTATACCCATATGTAACATAGCTTTCCCTAAGTATAGTGCAACAATTATAAAGTTCTTTAAACTGAAAGGTGGGACAGGCTTGTCACTAATGCTGATTATTTGAGATTTGAGACCACTTGTAGGTTGGGTTTTGTTTTTATATCCATACTTAACATAGCTTTCCCTAAGTATAGTGCAACAATTATAAAGTTCTTTAAACTGAAAGGTGGGACAGGCTTGTCACTAAAGCTGATTATTTGAGATTTGAGACCACTTGTAGCATGGGTTTTGTTTGTATATCCATATTTAACATAGCTTTCCCTAAGTATAGTGCAACAATTATAAAGTTCTTTAAACTGGAAGGTGGGACATGCTTGTCACTAAAGCTGATTATTTGAGATTTGAGACCACTTGTAGCGTGGGTTTTGTTTTTATACACATATTTAACATAGCTTTCCCTAAGTATAGTGCAACAATTATAAAGTTCTTTAAACTGAAAGGTGGGACATGCTTGTCACTAAAGCTGATTATTTGAGATTTGAGACCAATTGTAGCGTGGGTTTTGTTTTTATACCCATATTTAACATAGCTTTCCCTAAGTATAGTGCAACAATTATAAAGTTCTTTAAACTGAAAGGTGGGACAGGCTTGTCACTAAAGCTGATTATTTGAGATTTGAGACCACTTGTAGCGTGTATTTTGTTTTTATACCCATATTTAACATAGCTTTCCCTAAGTATAGTGCAACAATTATAAAGTTCTTTAAACTGAAAGGTGGGACATGCTTGTCACTAAAGCTGATTATTTGAGATTTGAGACCACTTGTAGCGTGGGTTTTGTTTTTATACCCATATTTAACATAGCTTTCCCTAAGTATAGTGCAACAATTATAAAGTTCTTTAAACTGAAAGGTGGGACAGGCTTGTCACTAAAGCTGATTATTTGAGATTTGAGACCACTTGTAGCGTGTATTTTGTTTTTATACCCATATTTAACATAGCTTTCCCTAAGTATAGTGCAACAATTATAAAGTTCTTTAAACTGAAAGGTGGGACATGCTTGTCACTAAAGCTGATTATTTGAGATTTGAGACCACTTGTAGCGTGGGTTTTGTTTTTATACCCATATTTAACATATTTTTTCTAAGTATAGTGCAACAATTATAAAGTTCTTTAAACTGAAAGGTGGGACAGGCTTGTCACTAATGCTGATTATTTGAGATTTGAGACCACTTGTAGCGTGGGTTTTGTTTTTATACCCATATTTAACATAGCTTTCCCTAAGTATAGTGCAACAATTATAAAGTTCTTTAAACTGAAAGGTGGGACCGGCTTGTCACTAATGCTGATTATTTGAGATTTGAGACCACTTGTAGCTTGGGTTTTGTTTTTATATCCATACTTAACATAGCTTTCCCTAAGTATAGTGCAACAATTATAAAGTTCTTTAAACTGAAAGGTGGGACAGGCTTGTCACTAATGCTGATTATTTGAGATTTGAGACCACTTGCAGCGTGTGTTTTGTTTGTATATCCATATTTAACATAGCTTTCCCTAAGTATAGTGCAACAATTATAAAGTTCTTTAAACTGGAAGGTGGGACAGGCTTGTCACTAATGCTGATTATTTGAGATTTGAGACCACTTGTAGCGTGGGTTTTGTTTTTATACCCATATTTAACATAGCTTTCCCTAAGTATACTGCAAAAATTATAAAGTTCTTTAAACTGAAAGGTGGGACATGCTTGTCACTAATGCTGATTATTTGAGATTTGAGACCACTTGTAGTGTGGGTTTTGTTTTTATACCCATATTTAACATAGCTTTGCCTAAGTATAGTGCAACAATTATAAAGTTCTTTAAACTGAAAGATGGGACAGGCTTGTCACTAAAGCTGATTATTTCAGATTTGAGACCACTTGTAGCGTGGGTTTTGTTTTTATACCCATATTTAACATAGCTTTCCCTAAGTATAGTGCAACAATTATAAAGTTCTTTAAACTGAAAGGTGGGACAGGCTTGTCAGTAAAGCTGATTATTTGAGATTTGAGACCACTTGTAGCGTGGGTTTTGTTTTTATACCCATATTTAACCTAGCTTTCCCTAAGTAGAGTGCAACAATTATAAAGTTCTTTAAACTGAAAGGTGGGACATGCTTGTCACTAAAGCTGATTATTTGAGATTTGAGACAACTTGTAGCGTGGGTTTTGTTTTTATACCCATATTTAACATAGCTTTCCCTAAGTATAGTGCAACAATTATAAAGTGCTTTAAACTGAAAGGTGGGACAGGCTTGTCACTAATGCTGATTATTTGAGATTTGAGACCACTTGTAGTGTGGGTTTTGTTTTTATACCCATATTTAACATAGCTTTCCCTAAGTATAGTGCAACAATTATAAAGTTCTTTAAACTGGAAGGTGGGACAGGCTTGTCACTAATGCTGATTATTTGAGATTTGAGACCACTTGTAGCATGGGTTTTGTTTTTATACCCATATTTAACATAGCTTTCCCTAAGTATAGTGCAACAATTATAAAGTTCTTTAAACTGGAAGGTGGGACAGGCTTGGCACTAATGCTGATTATTTGAGATTTGAGACCACTTGTAGCGTGGGTTTTGTTTTTATACCCATATTTAACATAGCTTTCCCTAAGTATAGTGCAACAATTATAAAGTTCTTTAAACTGAAAGGTGGGACATGCTTGTCACTAAAGTTGATTATTTGAGATTTGAGACCACTTATAGCGTGGGTTTTGTTTTTATACCCATATTTAACATAGCTTTCCCTAAGTATAGTGCAACAATTATAAAGTTCTTTAAACTGAAATGTGGGACAGGCTTGTCACTAAGGCTGATTATTTGAGATTTGAGACCCCTTGTAGCGTGTGTTTTTGTTTTTATACCCATATTTAACATAGCTTTCCCTAAGTATAGTGCAACAATTATAAAGTTCTTTAAACTGAAAGGTGGGGCAGGCTTGTCACTAAAGCTGATTATTTGAGATTTGAGACCACTTGTAGCGTGGGTTTTGTTTTTATACCCATATTTAACATAGCTTTGTTTGAATCTGTGGGATAACACTGCAGCGTTATTAATCTCAACTACCGGACTGCAGAGTTGCCTTTCCAGAAAGTTAAATGTATGATGTTAAGCAGCTATATGTGCATGAGTAATGATGTTTAAATACTGGGATTACCAGAGGCTTATCGGGGAAGTCCACCAATATAGCACCAAGAAACTGAATATAACATATTATTCCAAGAGTGAAGGTGCAGCTATATGTGCATGAGTAATGAAGTTTAAATACTGGGATTACCAGAGGCTTTTCGGGGAAGTCCACCAATATAGCACCAAGAAACTGAGTATAACATATTATTCCAAGAGTGAAGTTGCAGCTATATGTGCATGAGTAATGAAGTTTAAATACTGGGATTACCAGAGGCTTTTCGGGGAAGTCCACCAATATAGCACCAAGAAACTGAATATAACATATTATTCCAAGAGTGAAGGTGCAGCTATATGTGCATGAGTAATGAAGTTTAAATACTGGGATTACCAGAGGCTTTTCGGGGAAGTCCACCAATATAGCACCAAGAAACTGAATATAACATATTATTCCAAGAGTGAAGGTGCAGCTATATGTGCATGAGTAATGAAGTTTAAATACTGGGATTACCAGAGGCTTTTCGGGGAAGTCCACCAATATAGCACAGAGAAACTGAATATAACATATTATTCCAAAAGTGAAGGTGCAGCTATATGTGCATGAGTAACAACCCTCAAATCTCTATTATGAATGAGTAATGATGTTTAAATACTGGGATTACCAGAGGCTTTTCAGGGAAGTCCACCAATATAGCACCAAGAAACTGAATATAACATATTATTCCAAAAGTGAAGGTGCAGCTATATGTGCATGAGTAATGAAGTTTAAATACTGGGATTACCAGTGGCTTTTCGATGAAGACCACCAATATAGCACCAAGAAACTGAATATAACATATTATTCCAAAAGTGAAGGTGCAGCTATATGTGCATGAGTAAAGAAGTTTAAATACTGGGATTACCAGAGGCTTTTCGGGGAAGTCCACCAATATAGCACCAAGAAACTGAATATAACATATTATTCCAAAGGTGAAGGTGCAGCTATATGTGCATGAGTAATGATGTTTAAATACTGGGATTACCAGAGGCTTTTCGGGGAAGTCCACCAATATAGCACCAAGAAACTGAATATAACATATTATTCCAAAAGTGAAGGTGCTATATGTGCATGAGTAACAACCCTCAAATCTCTATTTTAAATGAGTAATGATGTTTAAATACTGGGATTACCAGAGGCTTTTCAGGGAAGTCCACCAATATAGCACCAAGAAACTGAATATAACATATTATTCCAAAAGTGAAGGTGCAGCTATATGTGCATGAGTAATGAAGTTTAAATACTGGGATTACCAGAGGCTTTTCGATGAAGACCACCAATATAGCACCAAGAAACTGAATATAACATATTATTCCAAAAGTGAAGGTGCAGCTATATGTGCATGAGTAATGATGTTTAAATACTGGGATTGCCAGAGGCTTTTCGGGGAAGTCCACCAATATAGCACCAAGAAACTGAATATAACATATTATTCCAAAAGTGAAGGTGCAGCTATATGTGCATGAGTAAAGAAGTTTAAATACTGGGATTACCAGAGGCTTTTCGGGGAAGTCCACCAATATAGCACCAAGAAACTGAATATAACATATTATTCCAAAGGTGAAGGTGCAGCTATATGTGCATGAGTAATGATGTTTAAATACTGGGATTACCAGAGGCTTTTCGGGGAAGTCCACCAATATAGCACCAAGAAACTGAATATAACATATTATTCCAAGAGTGAAGGTGCAGCTATATGTGCATGAGTAATGAAGTTTAAATACTGGGATTACCAGAGGCTTTTCGGGGAAGTCCACCAATATAGCACCAAGAAACTGAATATAACATATTATTCCAAGAGTGAAGGTGCAGCTATATGTGCATGAGTAATGAAGTTTAAATACTGGGATTACCAGAGGCTTTTCGGGGAAGTCCACCAATATAGCACCAAGAAACTGAATATAACATATTATTCCAAGAGTGAAGGTGCAGCTATATATGCATAAGTAATGAAGTTTAAATACTGGGATTACCAGAGGCTTTTCGGGGAAGTCCACCAATATAGCACCAAGAAACTGAATATAACATATTATTCCAAAAGTGAAGGTGCAGCTATATGTGCATGAGTAATGAAGTTTAAATACTGGGATTACCAGAGGCTTTTCGGTGAACTCCACCAATAAAGCACCAAGAAACTGAATATAACATATTATTCCAAGAGTGAAGGTGCAGCTATATGTGCATGAGTAATGATGTTTAAATACTGGGATTACCAGAGGCTTTTCGGGGAAGTCCACCAATATAGCACCAAGAAACTGAATATAGCATATTATTCCAAAAGTGAAGGTGCAGCTATATGTGCATGAGTAATGATGTTTAAATACTGGGATTACCAGAGGCTTTTCGGGGAAGTCCACCAATATAGCACCAAGAAACTGAATATAACATATTATTCCAAAAGTGAAGGTGCAGCTATATGTGCATGAGTAATGAAGTTTAAATACTGGGATTACCAGAGGCTTTTCGGGGACATCCACCAATGTAGCACCAAGAAACTGAATATAACATATTATTCCAAAAGTGAAGGTGCAGCTATAATAGAATATTTCAATACAAGATGTTAGCTTGGTTGAACTCTGGTTGAAAAAGACCACAAAGCTTGCCTCGCTAAAGCTTCTATTTCAATCAATTGTCCCATTTAACCATTAAGACCATTATATGTAGTTACAAGTATACAACGAACGTTGGTGGTTTGCATAACACTGCCACAAATGACACAATCTCTTTCAAGACCACAACATGCCTGATTGTCTGCATGTGTTCGAGGCCTACTTTGATTATCTTTTTCTTGTGATTTTTCTAATCCATTTCTTCTCTCCTCTTCCTAGATTTTCAGCAGTACTCCCTACTTCTTTCTCACACTTCAAACCTCAATATTTTGATTACTATAATATTCTTTTCCATTTTGTTCCAGCTTGAATGCTATTTAACGTCTCTGCAATTACTTCTTTCTTTGCACTGTGTCAAACAATGGAACATATTCTCTATTTCTCCACACACAAAGCATGCTTCCATCCTGCAGTTCCTATAACTTTCAACATAAAACTCCCTTTTAACATGCATGTTCTGCCTTGCTTATCACACCTCTTAACATGCTTCTTGCTCCCACAGTCCTCATTTATTAGCTTGTACAATCCCGAAGAATCTTCATTCTCAAAACTTGATTACAACTCTTGAATGTCAATACTGTGACTAGTCCAGGTTTCACTGTCGCTTAAGTACTCTCTTACTTCACTGCTTTGATCTACTTCAAACTTTTCTGTTATTCCCGTAGTTAACGTCGTCACTTCACTAATGTGAACTACTTCAGCTTTGCGCTGCAATCGAAATCTGGAAATTGAACGCAGGCGGTCCTTAATCTCTCACGTTAGGAGCGCTCACTGTCATCACAATCTCGCTTGTAGAACCGCACTTGATATTGCAGCATCTCCATCTCTCTCACTCACTAATCAACGGCTGGAGAATCCTCTGGCGTATATAGCCGGTGAAACCTTACATAGAACATTTTTACATACGTTCTGGAGGCGGCGATCGGAGGAATGGAAGTTTCAGAAGATTCTGATTGTGTCGTTAACGCTTCTGGTGTTTATATTGGGTGAGAGTGCTACCGCTTTGCTCAGCTCTGTTTATCTCTCCAATTGCCGTCGTTAACCTCCCTGGTCTACAGCTGCCCATGCTGGTCGTACTCCATATTATGTATCCTCAGGATCGATCCGGATGCTCCCTTCACAAAGTCTCTTCCCAATCCACTGCATGTTGTACCTTGACCAGGCATAAGGCTATAAAACTCCCATCCACCTCGACGTTTAGGCATTGGTTGTCGTTTGCTTGGCGTGGTCTTCGGGAGTGGATGCCTGAGTAAGAATGGCGGATACCCGCCCAGTTCTCAGAGGCGACGACGGTGCCAATGTGGTCCTCTTCAAGTTGGCTGTTAGCGGTTAACCCGATCTCTCGCGGTTTGTCCTTAGGTGTTCAGTGTTTCCGCAACTAAAGCACTCATGTCTCCGGTTACTGTTGTGCTCGTAGCCGGTCCTTATCGGCCGACATAGGGGTAGCTCTTCCTGCCGTCATCCTTTCTGCTTCAATGTATACGACAGCTGCCGGGGCGTCGTTTACGTTACGATTTTGCTCCAGGAGAAGCTGCAGTTTCAACTCCCGATGTGTTAACCCACTAGTAACTGCAAAGGCTGCTTCTCCGGAAATGTAATCTGTTGAAAAATCTGCCAAAGCCCGGTGTGCCAGCTGCTGCTCCTCCACGAGCAGTTCTTGTAAGACTTCTTTTGCTTGCTGCGCTCTTGCCATCAACCGGTCCCAGTAAGCGGGGTCAAGGCTATGTTCTACATAATTTTCCTACACCAGTTTCATTAACTTATGCCCGAACCTCCGGCAGGGAAGGTTTAAAGTGTTTCTGCTTGTTACCCCCTGCAGGTCAATCAAAATCTCGTCAAAAAATGTGGGCTTTATTTGTGGACGCTCTTCAGCTGCTGTGGTCCTTAGCGTCTAATTCTATATTGGGCGTGAAAGACGGGTAATTTTGCCCAGGGGCCTCTATCAGGCTTGAGATTCTAGTACGTGCCGTAAATCTACGTCGGGACCACCGGCTTTACTTCCCTTCCAAAGTAAGTCATGCAAAGAATGTTTACGCCCGAAAAGATCCATCTCCTTCCTCCAGGTTTGAACCCGTGGCCCCGGTAACTAGAGGCTAGCATGGTAAGCACTACACCACGGAGGACGACAAAAGCTTGACGTTATGTGTATGGGCGTCCATCCATTAGGTGTCGCAATGGACTCGCACTGCATAGGGCGAACTGCCTTCGAATTTCAGTGGATTCACTGATTTTACACTGGGTGATATTGAAATTGCGACATCTTCTCACCTTCGGCGTGGATCTTGGGTTCCAGGTCTCTGCGCAGCTTCCCCACTGCGGGGTCCATCCATTAGGTGTCGCGATCGACTCGCACTGCACAGGGCCAACTACCTTCGAATTTCAGTGGCTTCACTGCTTTTACACTGGGTGATATTGAAATTGCGACATCTTCTCACCTTCGGCGTGGATCTAGGGTTCCAGGTCTCTGCGCAGCTTCCCCACTGCGGCGTCCATCATCCTCTTGCTTACCTTAACTGCAGGTCCAGACGCTCATCCATTGCAGCCTGTGTCATTCTCTTTTTTGTCTTCATCTGCGCATCTGTCCGTTTTCTGTGCTAATTGGATGCTCTTCCACTGCAGTAATTTTATCTTCCAAGTCAGATTTAATTTCTTCTAACTCCTCTGCAATGAAGTCTTTCGGGTCCTTCACTGTTATATTTATCTCCTACTTTACAATGTCAATGTCAAAACCAAGTTAAATTTTCATTCCTGTTTTCACACCCTTTATTTCGTTCTCATCTCCTTCATTCGGGATTTCATTTCCGACTCCATTTCATTCTTCTTGACAGTCTTCATTTCCATTCCCATCTTTTCCCTTCTAGATTACATTTCTGTCTACATCTTCTCCATTCCGGCCAATAACTTTTAAGAATTTCGCCCATCTTGGTTTATAATTCCACTTCTGACACCAGGTTACTTTTGATGTATTTCGGCTTCATTGTGACTTAGTTCTGTCATTCACCAATGTGAAGTACTTCAATTTTCTGTCACTTCATTGTTGTTTTGGTCGAGTTCACTCGCCACGTAATTGAACACAAGTATTCCCTAATCTCTAAGTGTACGCACGGTGTAATAAACTCGCATGTGGAACCGCACTTTATGTCGCAGCTGAAATGCGCTCACGTAGCTACCGACACACTCTCTGCCTACACAGCCAGGAGATGTATCCACAGAACATTCTCATAAGTACTGGAAGAGGGGGAGGGAAGCTTCCAAAAGATTGTGGTTATATGTCGACAGTACTTCTGGTTTTTATGCTGGGTGAGAGTGCTGCCACATCATTTATCTCTCCAACTGCCTGGTGCTGGAATATCAATCCTGTTCTGCCAATGCTACCACTCTTGGTTGTATTTTTGGGTAATTCTAATAACTTTAGTAAACATCCTCTGTATTACATCAGTTTTGTTCACAATCTTTGACAATCCTCAATTTTCCACTCCATATAACACTTGATTCTACCACTCCTCTACAACCAGTTTACAGATATTCCTGGTATCTTGTATAAACACCCTTGCTACTATGATAGAGGGTTTCTATCTACCATTACTGGCCAATCTTTCCCCTACGTAATCAAATGGTGTCAGTATATCTTAATTACTCTGTAACCACGTACGAAGTGCATGTCCCTATTTCATAAAAGAAACAACACTACACACAATTTATCATGTTGAAATAATTTTATATGCAGTGTACATCCTTCTGTTTCTTTTCTACATCGTTGCCACGTTCTTTCACGCTTTCTTTGGTAATGTAACCCAAGCTTTCCGCGTCTGTGTTGTTTCAGATCGGGTCTTGTGCTTGTAACCAGCTGTTTACTTCTGATTTTACTTCATCATGAATGTAATGCTGTATATCAGAGGAAAGCTTGTCTCGTAGACTTCTCTTCCTTCATGAGATTGAAGAATACATCAAACTCACAAACGTAATTGTCAATCAAGGTGAATTAACTTTCCAAAGGATAACATACAAGCAAAATTTTGTTGTAATGATGAAAAACCGGTTATTGATTCTTCTGGCCGACTGTTTTATGACCTTCTTTGACACTCAGATCACCACTGCTTTCCGCCCATATTTTCAAGGAAAGGATCCCATTGATGATATCCTCGGAAACATTAATAAGCTTGAATTTGGTATATACAGGAAAGATACACATACAGACAATCACATAAAAGCAAACAGTTTCAACCACATGCATGCCATCATAAATAGCCTACTGCACAGATTACTCAACATCCCACTAAATGAAAAAGAACATAAGAAGGAATTTAAACAAATAGAAACAACGACAGAGAAGAACCGTTTTGACTAGCCATTAGTACATAAGAAATCACAGGAGTTAAAAAATAAGAAACAAGAACCATACACGGTCACTCTAACAGCAGGACAAGAAAAGAAAAGTTTCAAAAACTTCACTTACCACCCAAACTTCATGAAAAAATTCCAAAAGTACTTCCAAGGATTTAACTCAGTATTAGCCCCACAAAACAGGCACAGTTTAAAAAAACTTAATAAAATCCAATACATCTGATGTAACACCTTCTTCAAAGAAACCAGAAATTTATAAAATTTGCTGTAAAGATTGCGAGAAAATATACAAAAGCAAAAAGGAACACGAAAACCCGCCTCAAGGAGCACTTTAGGCACAGCTTCAGCACTAGCACACCATTTTTGGAACTCTGGCCACAACTTTGAAAACAGCATCCATCTTCTGAAACATCTACAAAGAGCAATAGAACTTGAAACCTGGGAGATTTTCTGGAAAAAATATGAGTCAAGGGTAATGAATTTTGAAACCCCCGCCGAAGGCAACCCACTGCATACATTCATCGGAGGTCCACTAGGAGAGCCTCAAGATTCCAGAGGAATACACATCTAAATTATTCCGGCAGTCGAATGTGACTGATGATGCAGACAATGTGTGTTAAACACGTTCTATATGTAAGTTAAAAGTTAGGGAAGCATTAAGTGTTAATTTTGACTCAATGTTACTTTAATAAACCATAAAATGGTTAGTAAGTGACAACCGTTTAAATAAATATTTCATATCAGGCCATTCTCTTCCAAAAATCTAACAGAAATTCTTTGAAATTTAAACATTTATTGTGCACAGTGTTTTCTTTCTCGTACTATTTTAATATTTCAATTGCTTAATGTGCTTAGAAGCAAATACATCTCTATGGAATATCGTACTTTGTCCACATTAAATTGAAATGAGTTTCATTTCAAGATGCTCTTTAACCACTGAGGTTCTTAGCGTCCCATTCTATATTGGGCGTGAAAGGCTGGTAATTTTGCTCAGAGGCCTCTTTATCAGGCTTGAGGTTTTTTCATGAACCGTAAATCTACGACACGGGACCACCGGCTTTTCTTCCGTTCCGAAGGAAACCATGCTAAAGATTTTTACGCCAGAAAGAATCCATCGCCCTCCACCAGGTTTGAACCCACTACCTCGGGAACTAAAGGCTATCACGGTAACCGCTTCACCACGGAGGAGACGTTCTGTTTATAACCACATAGTGCAACCTTTACTTAAGTATTTACCACGCAAAGCTATAGATCTCCTAATACAAGTTACAGTTCTGTTTTGCAAGTAACATACTCCCCAACAGCATGGGCGCATGCTATTATAATGATTACTAAACCCAACAAAAATTGCAATGATCCATTTAGCCATAAAGCAATTAATGTTAGCGCCTGTTATTGCCCTGATTTCTCACATTTTTTTGGAGCACTATCACTTAAAACCCAACTTAGATTTAGCAAATTTCACTCCTGCCTACAATAGCTGTACAAGATTATAGACGAAGAACTGAGTTTTATGAAAACAAGAATATAGTTTAGGTCTATTTCTTGACACTGAAAAGCATTCGATAAACTTTAGCGTGATGGTCTTCTATTCAGCATTAGAAAACACTTTCCTGACACACAGGTACTATTGACTTATTCAATCATACCTCTACAAACGATAATATTCTGTAGTCTCCCATCAGACCTATCAATACAAGGTTACCTCAGGGAAGCATACTGGGACCTTTTCTATATCTAATATACACCGATACTTTATGCAAAACCGACCATCTACACATACACCAATTTGCAGATGATATCTGTTATATACAGAGGCCCCACAGGCGAAGACGTTATAACACATTCACGAATAATCTATTTGAAATAGAATATGGAGCAACAAATGAAAAACTGTCATGAACCCAAGAAAGTCACCTGCTGTCACTTTCACCTATCTTAGGAAATAACATGCTCGTACTATATTCCTGAACAACACAGCCATACCACAGACCACGCTACATACCTTGGTCTCATCCTCCACATATGTTTGACACGGAAGAAGCATATTGATCACACTCTATAACAATTACGAATTAGACTTCGATAGCTAAAAGCCTCTACTGCATAAAAACTCATCCCTCTCCATTTCCAACAATAGAAGTTTTTACACAATGGTTCTTTAACCAATATGGTAATATGCATACTGATTATGCGGTTGCGCCTCTAGCACCCAAATCAAGCTTATTCAGACGTTCCAGAACGGGGTGTTGAGGATTATCACCAGTGCACCTGTAAATAACAAATGAAGAATCTCCATCTGAATGTGAATATAGCAGAGGTAACCACAATTCTCCACTCATCCTTTAATACTTATATTCAACGATCTCAACGCATCCTAAGTCCTTACTCAATGGCTTAATAACAATAGGTAACATATAGAAATCCTTAAAAATGAATAATAAATTTACTGATCGATATGTAATGGATGGACTACCTACATTTAGAAGTGCTTCCAGCAGCAGGTTTAATATTTATTGCATTGAATTCATCATAAGAATCACAGTTCCGCCTCGAGAAAAAGCTCACACCGACTTACTGTTTTGTTTTTGTTTTATTTTTAAGCTCCTTTGTTTTACCCAGTTTATATTACTGTGTTTTTATTGTGTTCGTTACCGGTTATTACTGAAAGTACACGACACACTCGTGGCGGGGTCGAACCCGCCACACTCAGCTTGGCGGAGCGCCGTAGCTGTACACTCCAGCGACCACGACTACGAGTGTCGGCAAACCTACTGACAGATTGAGGAACGACAATGGATGTAACCGTCAGAACACGCTCCATCACAATGTAAATATGACTATGTTAACAAAATTGTAGTATCTACAATGTACAAAAATTTTACTAAAGAATAGTAATAACAATAACAATAATAATTACAATACTTAAAGCAAGGAGTAAATGTTAAATTACTTTGTTAATACAATTGGTATTTCGGTTTGATATTTAGAAGGTGCATTTGTTGTAAATTGACTTTTAGCCATTTAAGTACTTTTGAAAAATAGTGCTTGAGCTTTTTTCGTTTGAACTTTCATCGTTCTTCAAATGCACCTTTTTGTACAATAGTAGTAATGGATCAAAGTTTTGAAAAGGTTATGTGTTTGGAAAAATATTTATCTCAGACAGGAATTATTTATCTCACTTTCTTGTTCACGCCTAGAAAATAAATAATGATTTGATGATGATAATCACATTAATAATATTTTTACACAAAATAAGTCATTTTTGTTTCTTTCAAATTTGGGATATTTTACTTAAAATTGGGACTTTCAGCATCTTCGGATTAGCAACAGCTAAGTATCTGGGAAGTTTTGACTACTCACGGCGATTAAGATTGAATTCAGAGAGGTGATGTAAAATGGTGGATGTTAATTATGTGTATTGTTCCGAATTTCAATTCCAATATTCTGTAACAAATTACCTAGAAAGACAGATCCTTACGAGTAATATATTTATTGGATTTTGTTGATAGATTTTTGAAGTGAATATTTGTATACCTTCATTTAAAATAGCGTTAGTGACTCTACAGGTAATTGCAGTTTGAATAGAACTTGAATGTTTCCTTGCAATGAAACTCTTAATTCAGAAGAATATTGCTACTTGGGCTTACATCTTTGTTTTAGTCGGTACCTAAACGCTAATCGACGAGTGTTATAATGGATGAATGTCAAGAGTGGTTTCTTAATGTGGTTTGTGCTACAACCGTATCATGGCTTTTCCTTTAATGTAAATAACTAAGCTATTTATGTGTACATTTCGGTTTCATTCAGACCTGATTTTGGCTGAAATTACCTACTTGCAGCGGTACTTAGTAATTCTAAACAGGTACAAAAATACTTTCGGAGTGGATGTTGGGAAATGCCGGACGATACCAACTGTAAAGCAGAAAAAACGGAGAAGCTTTAAGGTACATAATAGTTGGTACAGTTGAGAAATTTATAGAAAAGTTTCGCTGCTGTACTAGGAAGTCACGAAACAGTAAATGTAGTACAACTAAATAAGGACAAACTTCCTTATTGGAATATATGTTACTTGTATGGGCAATTATGCTACTTTTGTATCCCGTTGAAGTAGCTTAAATTAGCTAAAGAATACCTTGTGAGTTAGTTTAGAAGTAGATGTGATCTGTTCAATAGCTTGTGACCACCTGCCCGCCCCTCGACGGTGTTTTACTTATATAGGCGTATCGCGTATGAAACAAAACAAACGTAGCCATTTTTTCGTTGAAGAAGATGTATAGTGGGAAGTGCCAACCTAAATGAAAATCCACCAGAAATGCGATGTGCTGTTGTTAGTAGTGATTTTTCTTCGTGTGTTATTCCCGCTGAGAAAGCTTAACGCATTCAAAGACTGGCTGAACCATGCACTAATTGAAAGCAACAAAAGAATATGCACCAAAGTTTTAAGTTTGTAATAGTTTTTCCCAAAGTATATTTTATTAGGAGGTTATTTCCATTGTAATAACAGTGTAATAAAGAAGTTGCTTAACCGTAACAGTGGTAGATAGTTAACGCAAGCTTACATAAAAAAAACCCTAACCTAAGGCTAACCTTCCCTGAATTCAGAAATGTAAGCTTATATAAAAAGAAGTAATCCTAACCAAACTTCCCGTGAACCAGAAACGTAAGCTTAGGAACGCACACAAGCTTTGCTCACGTGCTTTAATGTAACCACTGGTAACTAATTAAAACAAGCTTATATAAAAAGAAACTAAACCTAACCCTACCTCCGTGAACCAGAAACGTAAGCTTAGCTACGCACGCTCGCGTGCTAGATGTAACCATTGGTAACAAATTTAAACAAGGTAAAGTATATAAAGGTAAATCAGAAGCCTAAGCTTATATTAAAACAAAAGTAACCTAAACTTCCGTGAATTCAGAAACGTAAGGTTTCCGTGAATTCATAAACCTAAGGTTATATAATATCCCTCGGCTATGCCCTATTGTCATAGTCGCGGTGCTTTGGTGGCATAAATTATTCATATATTGGCAGTATTGTGCTAGTCAAGTGTATGCCATAGTGACATCTGTTTAGCTAGTGTTTTGCATAGAGTGACATCTGTTGGAAATATACATCATCGTCATCACTGTGCAGGACACAACTAGAGCATAATGTCGCATGTATATAGTGATTTCTCCCTTAATCCGATATGGAAGAACGGCCGGGTTTTTTTATATAAACTTTATAGGTTAAATTTAATAGGTATACTATTGGTAATTGGTGGAGTTGAAATTAACCCTGGGCCGAATGGGGATCGAAACGTCATGGAACAAACATTTGCATACATTAAAGATATGGATGAGAGATTAGGAAATAAACTCAATGGAATGGAAAAGGAACTAATAGATATTAAGGGAGAGATTAAAAATGAAATGCAAGATATACGAAATGAGGTACAGAAAGTTAAAAGAAGAGTTGAGCTGCTGGAAGAGAGACACCGAAGATTTAATTTGGTTATAGCAGGAGTAAAAGAAAGGAATGGAGTATGGCCTGTAGATGAGGTCAGAGAGATTATAGAAGGAAAGCTTGGTTTGAAGGTACAGGGCTGGGAGATTAGAGAAGCATTTAGAGTGGGGAGATCAAGAGGAGCCAGAATGATAGTTGCAAGATTTACGTCAGTGCAGTTTGTTTATGAAGTATTGAAGAAATCAAAGCTACTAAAAGGAACAAATATCTTTATAAATAGAGATTTATCGGTGGAACAACGGGCCTTGAAGAAGGATTTAGTACAACAAATGAGGCTGGCAAGAATGGAAGGGAAACGGGCCTTCATAAAGAACCTACAATTATGGGTCGATGGGCGTATGGTGATGGGATACGAAAGTGACACAAGGAACAGCAGATCGCAGGGGCAGGATATGATTCAGCGATATTCATCGGCGACTAGAGAGAAGGAATGTAGAGGAAGTCCAAAGAGCAATCGGAGACCAGAGGATAAGGTTAGACATACCGAAGTTACGTCACCGGCACGCGGGGCTGGCGGAAAGAAGATGACGGTGTTAGAGGGTAGGCGTGGCCAAGACGCAGGCAGAACGTCAGATCAGAGTGACGCAAGGGCATCAGCTGGCGAAACAAGAAAAATGGAAGTTATGTCACTGCTAAGTGGGGCTGGTGGGAAGAAGATAGCTGAGTCAGAGAAGAGATCAGGAGCCGAAGCAGTGACGTCAGATCAGAGTGATGTATGGACAACAGCTGGCAAAGTTAGGAAAGTGGCATCATCGAGGAGGGAGGGAGTTCAATCGTCACGTGATATGATTGCGGGCAGGGCAGAGGCGGGGTTTCAGAGTGGTGAATTGGTGGAAGAAGAAACTATTGTGTTAACACCCAATGGGAGTCTACGGATTTTGGACAAAAACAATGCGGGACTGTTAAAGGAGCCACCAGAAATGGATTTATGGAGTAGGAAAGTGAATCATACATATAGATATAGTGCAGGTTCTGTGAGAAATACGGGAAAACAGAAGCAGTAATAATGAGGAAGTATATAGAATAGGAAGGGAGAGTGGCTATAGAATGTATAGAAAGCTACAAAGTAGACAAATTAAAGACAAGGTTTTGATAGGCAAGTGATAGATTTTATGAAATCGTGAAGTGAATGATTTAGATATAAAGGCCGGTAAATACGAGAGGGTTAGGAGGGAGAGGTACATTTCTTAGTATGAACGAGCAAGTGTTGTTATGGACGATCAGTGCGGGGTACAAGTAAACATTCTCTAAATTGCATCTAATGGTTAGTTCCCATTTCCCGCTGATAGGGAGTATTAAAGACGGCAGAGGAAGCAAGGGAAGGAGATGGGAAGGGGACAAGAACAGTAAGCAGTATAGTGAATTTAAATGAGAAACGTTAGCGATATGAAGCTAACTCAACACACATGCCTTGTAAATGCGGAAGCTTGGGTACGATCGGCAAAAGGAGCTAGGGCTCGACGCTGATCATGCCCAAATGTATTGTATTAGCTCAACACTCAATAGGTTAAATTTATTTTATGGGTTTCTGGTTCCTAGGAGCGATAGGTTAAGTTTAGTTTCTCCTTAGGATATGAAATTTGGCTTGTGATTCCTGAGAGAGATAAGATAGATTAAGTCATTTTACGTGACTCGTTTTCACATGATTTGCAATAAGTTGCTCCATGGAGTATAGTGTGTTTCATTAATGGTTCCGCTAATTCATCTTCTTTCTCCCAAAATCTGCAGTAAACCTGAACATTTGGTACTTGCAGCCATCACCATCCATTTTGTTGCTCTCAATCTCAGCGTAAGATCATTCACCCTTTGCTACATTTTGCTGTGTTTTCTAACCCCATTCCGATACATATCTGTATGTTCGCTCCATTAAGTTTTGCCTTATTCATTTGGCAGAACTACATCAAAATGTCACCAGATTCATCTGTATAAGGAACACAATTTTCCGTGTTGGGTGGGAACATGTTCCATTAACTGAGGCAACGTCTATTATGAATTGATTCAATAAATATTAGCATCTTAGATCCTTCTTTATGTATACAGAATTCTGTCCCTTGTTCTTAAATGTCTGAAACTTTGAGGCAGTTTATTTTAAAATGCGGTAATTCAGTGCCGTGACTCTTATTGACTTAAGGTGACTGCATGCAGCTCGTTATTGATGTGCCAACATGACAACTGTGTATTTGCTGCATACTAGGCACTACCCATGTAATATTTAATATCACTAGACATTAAACGAGTATAGAACACACAAATATTATGTTGAAATGTGCCTGTTATTTTAAATGCACATTTCAAATAGGAGAACAAGCTGGTAAACCAATGGATGTCACATGCAATGAATATATGTGTCAAATAAGTAATGTGTGTTCTCTGTTTGCACAAATGTGCCCAAAGATGTGTATAAGCACATAAAAATGTGCAGATTGTTTGTGGATATACAAAAATGAAGAGCAACAATGCTGTGAAACAAAACACATAGATCGAGCCAAACATAAATGGTGTTTAAAGCAAAGCATATGTAAACTGCAGTATAAATATGCATGAAATTAATGGGAAAAGCTAGAAGTATATATTAAGTTTGGCAAGGAATATTGAAACAATTTTAATTTTTCCTGTTGTTTTCAATTTGATACCTAGGTTTCACCAAAAATGCATATTTTGAGTCTTGCTGAATTAAAAGAAGAACATTTTACTTATTCTACCATGTACCTAGTAGATAGTGAAGGTATTGCATTCCACCGAAAAATTTGGTATTAGGAGTTCATTGGAAATATATGTTTTGTGTCCTGCTGAATCAAAAGAAGAACATTTTACTTATTCTACCATGTACCTAGTAGATAGTGAAGGTATTGCATTCCACTCAAAAACTTGGTATTAGGAGTTTATTGGAAATATATGTTTTGAGTCTTGCTGAATTAAAAGAAGAACATTTTACTTATTCTACCATGTACCTAGTAGATAGTGAAGGTATTGCATTCCACTCAAAAACTTGGTATTAGGAGTTTATTGGAAATATATGTTTTGAGTCTTGCTGAATTAAAAGAAGAACATTTTACTTATTCTACCATGTACCTAGTAGATAGTGAAGGTATTGCATTCCACTCAAAAACTTGGTATTAGGAGTTTATTGGAAATATATGTTTTGAGTCTTGCTGAATTAAAAGAAGAACATTTTACTTATTCTACCATGTACCTAGTAGATAGTGAAGGTATTGCATTCCACTCAAAAACTTGGTATTAGGAGTTCATTGGAAATATATGTTTTGAGTCCTGCTGAATTAAAACAACATTTTACTTATTCTACCATGTACCTAGTAGATAGTGAAGGTATTGCATTCCACTGAAAAATTTGGTATTAGGAGTTTACTGGAAATACATGTTTTAAGGCAGCCTAAATCCAAAAAAAAGCATTTTTAGTTTCTCTACTGTGTACCTCGTAGGTAGTGAAGGTATTACATTCCACTTAAGAATTTGATATTCAGATTTCACTGGAAATACATGATTTGAAGCACCGTAAAAACAAAATACAGCATTTTTAGAAAAAGATCCATGTTTGCGTCTGTGAAAGCAGAACTTAAAAATGAAAATTCGGATAAGCATCAAATTTGGTGTTTGAGTTCATTACCCTCCAAGGATGCCAAACGAAATTTTTTAAGAAAATATCCCCATCCCAAACTTTACTTTACATGATAAAATTTCCAAAAAAGTTTGTTTTTCTAAAAAATGCTAGCAGTGATTTTTATTAAAATATAAACTGGTAAGCGCTAAATGATAGATGAAAAGTACCATACAAAAAATATAAATTCTTTAAAACAGAATTTATTTCAATTAATTTTTTGTGGTACCTGGCATTTCTGGGATATCCGTCAATAAAGATTTGCTCTTTTCAATTGTTGCCATTCTTTCTTTTTAAGTGCCATCGATTTTCTATTGTTTCTTGCAATTGCATGCAAACAATATAGAATATTAAAGCCAGCGCATTGCGTCTAGTTCTTAAACATTTTACTATTGCTATTCCCTTTGTATCTATAATGAAATATGTAATGTAGCTACTTCTGCAAAGGTTTATTTGTACTAAAAAGTAGTACATAGAAAAATAACCTTTATTAAGAATAATTTGTATACTCAGTAATAAAAATAGTTATATGAATGTGTCAAATCAGTTTTTTTTTTCTAAGGAGTCACACAAAAAGTAAAGATTTGTAGATAGATGTGCCAAATCATTTTTATTTGGTCATCTGCTAATGAACTTTAAAATATTTCAATAGATGACATAACATTTTTGTTCAGCTCATTTACATCAGTACAAAGCTTTCAAAATTTGTTGCATAGTACAAAACTGCATTAAACTAGTGTCGCAGTTTATGACCTCTGGTGCAGAGAAAGAAGAAGGTATGGATATTTTTCTTTGAGGAGATCAATCCTCAATGGTGATTTATGAAAGATTTTTTCTCATTTCACAATGGTTTAACCACGTTGAGCTATAGGAGTCTGATACATTCACATAATCTGTGAATAGCATAAACTACACAAGTGACATGAATCATTTTTGGAAAAGTCACATAAAGGACTTGACCTGCTTTTATCATGTATGGTGTACCATCTGTGTGAAGGAGTAATACTTATCATATTGTATAGCACTTGGCCATATCATAAGCATAGTTTCATTGAGTATCCTCAAGATTGTTATATTATTTGATGCTGATAGTTCTTTACACACCGTTAAATATGACTGCTCGCTAACTATTTTGTCATTTTTCAATATGACAACATTTCATATTTTTCTGAAACTTGAATCTTGGGTTTCATCAATGGTTACCCAAAGCTTTTCATTTTAACGTGCTGCCCTAATTTTTTTTTCAAAGTTTAATCATAGTACTTAGAAAGGTAGTTCTTTTTTAATATTGATTTCTCAGGAGACTCAGTGTCGATATATTTAGTCCAAAAGTTCTTAAGTTGAACATTATTGATTCTTTTGTGTGGGAATTCGGCTGCTACCAATGCTCTGCATAAATCTAAACAATACTGGGAACACTTTGATTGTCCTACATTTGAATAAGCCAGTTTGCATATCAATAATTGTCGTGAATTCACACGAGTTGCAGCAGCAATATGGTTATTTCCAAATTGAGTGACTTGTGAACGCTGAACTGTGTGAAGCTATGTTTGTAAAACAAAACTTTATTGTCCATGGTAAATATGTTTTTAAATTCGTGTACATATTGCTGAACATGTGATTTAACACTTGTTCATAAGAACTGAAGAATGAACACATCATTCACCTACTTTACTGCAAGTGCTTACTCTAGCAGTACAAACATATGAAATATACAGATAGCAAATGGGGAATAACCAGGATGTCAGCAAGTTTGATAACATCCTAATCTATTCACCTTTGGCACCATTGCATGGTGAAGATTGTCTGATTTGTGTAATGCAATACAAGTAAATGTAAATATATTGTATATATTTGTAAAAGAATAAATTAAAAGTTATGCATGATAAATAATAGCAAAACTAATAAATTAATAAAGACTTATACATGGAATATTATATGAAAATATGTATTTAAATACTTTTTCATAAAAATGTATGTTTATGTGAAATAAAATTTTATATTTATGCTCATTATGAACATTTATTTAGGGTTTTCTCCTTTTTGTAGGCATTTATGTATTTGTAGAACAAATATTTATTTACATAAGAATCCACTCCCTAATTATAATGTCCAGTTATTGATTCATCCTTCCTCATCAATGTTAATTTAATTGCTCTTGTGTTCATACAGCAGTGGTTCTTTGTGTGTTTTTAGTGTAAAGTCTATCTTCATAACACTAATAGCATTTTGTTTTTTTTGCAGGCTGTGAAATGGATACCAAAACAAAAGTTAAAGAAGAAATCGATCTTCTAGAAGAAGAGAGATCAATTGACAAAGACTTTTCAATCCCCAGTCCTGAAAGAATATTTGAGTGCGGTGCTACCACAAGTCAATATGACTTTAAAATGGACCACAAAATAAATATCAAAAAGGAAGTAGATACTTTGGAACCAGGCTTATCAAATGAGAGTATGTATTTTTCCACAGATATTGGAAATGAATTTAAGAATGATACTGTCGCATATAGTGATTATGAATTGCATAATAATACAGAAACAAAAGAGTTCAATTTTGTTTCTGTTACATGTTTTGAGAAAGAGGAGAAGTGTTTTTCTTTAGATCTTGTAAAGAAGATAAAGAAAGAGCTTATCACATTTGGTGAATTGAATGTTCAAAGAATGTCAATAGAAACAGAATGCCACTCAGAACCGTCGGATTCAAACATTTTATTGCAGAGTGAAAACAAGGTAAGTTGACCAGAATAGGTTATAGTTAACACTTTAAAACATTCTTTTTTATATAAGCTTAAGTTACTGAATTCACAGAAGGTTAGCCTTAGGTTAGGTTTTTTTTATATAAGCTTAGGTTTCTGAATTCACAGAAGGTTAGCCTTAGGTTAGGTTTTTTTTTATATAAGCTTAAGATTTATAATTCGCGGAAGGTTAGCCTTAGGTTAGGTTTTTTTTATATAAGCTTAAGTTTCTGAATTCACAGAAGGTTAGCCTTAGGTTAGGCTTATTTTTATATAAGCTTAAGTTTTATAATTCGCGGAAGGTTAACCTTAGGTTAGGTTTTTTTTTATATAAGCTTAAGTTTCTGAATTCACAGAAGTTTAGCCTTAGGTTAGGCTTTTTTATATATATAAGCTTAAGTTTCTGAATTCAGGGAAGGTTAGCCTTAGGTTAGGTTTTTTTTATATAAGCTTAAGTTTTATAATTCGCGGAAGGTTAACCTTAGGTTATGTTTTTTCTTTATATAAGCTTAAGTTTCTGAATTCAGGGAAGGTTAGCCTTAGGTTAGGTTTGTTTTATATAAGCTTAAGTTTTATAATTTGCGGAAGGTTAACCTTAGGTTATGTTTTTTCTTTATATAAGCTTAAGTTTCTGAATTGAGGGAAGGTTAGCCTTAGGTTAGGTTTTTTTTATATAAGCTTAAGTTTTATAATTTGCGGAAGGTTAACCTTAGGTTATGTTTTTTCTTTATATAAGCTTAAGTTTCTGAATTCAGGGAAGGTTAGCCTTAGGTTAGGTTTGTTTTTATATAAGCTTAAGTTTTATAATTTGCGGAAGGTTAACCTTAGGTTATGTTTTTTCTTTATATAAGCTTAAGTTTCTGAATTCAGGGAAGGTTAGCCTTAGGTTAGGTTTTTTTTATATAAGCTTAAGTTTTATAATTTGCGGAAGGTTAACCTTAGGTTATGTTTTTTCTTTATATAAGCTTAAGTTTCTGAATTCAGGGAAGGTTAGCCTTAGGTTAGGTTTGTTTTTATAAAAGCTTATGTTACTGTGTAATTTTGAAGGTTTAGAAGCTAGTAACAATGATGTGTCATAATTTAAAATAAAGAGAGTTGAAGGTTGTTACACTACATCACTAAAATATTCTTACTTGAACGCATTTTGGGAAACAGTTTGCTGCCATCGTCAGCATGTCCTCAACTCATGTCCTTGAGCGTCAACATGTCCTTGAGTTGAGGACATGTTGACGATGGGAGCAAACTGTCTCCCAAAACGTGTTCAAGTAAGAATATTTTAGTGATGTGTAACAACCTTCATCTCTTTATTTTAAATTATGTTACTGTATTTCCGCCTGAAAAAACACTGTGACATGAATTGTAGCTACTTACTTCATTGATTATTTCATGCTGCACCAGTAATTCATTGCATTTGTGTGAGCGGCAATGTCAAATGAAGAAGAAGTAGTAATAACGCATCACTTATTTTGCTGATTTTCATTTTTTATTTAAGTCCATTAAGCATATGTATTAGCGGGAAGATGGCTATGTTTGTTGTGTTTATATCACAATTCTCCTATAAAAGCAAAACACCTAAAAGCGGCAGGCAGGTGGGCAGCAGCTATTGGTGAGATCACATCTATTGAAGAAAGAGTGAGTTGACTTAAGATACTCTTTGCTCCACTTACTACATATTACTTGCAGGTCATGTTTCATGAGGCATTCCCCACATCTTCCGCTTCTATGCATCGACTGGCTTCGGGGTAGGATTCCGATTCCCTGGGGCCATCTGTTGACCAATTGATGAACTTAGTGATGAGATTTCTTCCCGGTGGTATTTCAAAGTTCATCAGTTGCTCTTGGAACTTTTTGATGTATATTTTCTCCCACAAGCTTAATTCTGGCAGTTTCTTGATGTACTTTAGTAATTTTGTTTCCTTTTCTACTGTGAGGTTCTCTTTCCCCAAATGGTTCGCTACAGCAGACCTTCCAAATCTGATGTAGTAGTGTTCCTTTAGTCGGGTTCCAATGTTCCTCTTGGTCTTCCTTATGCATATTTTGTCACAATCTTTGTTGTTTATCTGATATATATACCTTGTTTCTTTTCTTGTGGAATACTATTAGTAGTGCTAGATTTTAACATCTTTCCTAAGCTGAATTTATTGTAGGGTGCCACGGTTATCTTGTATTTCTTGAAAGTCTTCTGGAATCTGTGGAAGGCCCAAGGGTGTAAAGCAATCCTCTTGTATCTCCAAGAGTGTAGTAAGTGGAGCAAAGAGTATCTTAAGTCGGCTGACACTTTCTTCAATATATTTGAATGCTTCTCTGTGTATAAGTTCCAATTTTTCAAGAAACTCTGAGATCACATCTACTTATTTCCTCACTCGTCAGGTAATTTATTCCATTCTTCTTACCTTTATCAGTGTTCTCAAAGGGAACCACCTAAGGTCAAAATAGCCGAATCTTGTTTAATTAGTTGTGTTAAATTTAATACCAACTTCGTTTTATGCAAAGTATTTATACTTGGTTATGTTAATTAACTGCCCAACTCAACCAAATTGCAGTATAAATGCCAGCTTTTTAAATAATATTATTTCTTGGTTTAAGATACATATAAGCTAGTATCAGTGATGGGAATTTGAAATTATGTAGAAAATTTCAGTTAGATTTGTTATATGTTTCAACTCTGATTAAAATTTTCTATATATTATTATTTGCGTTTGTATTTGTACATCATTTTTAAGAGAACCTTCAATATGCCTAATATTTGTTGTAATTAAGAAATATTTTATTCTGTATACTGGAAAATAATTAAATTAATACTGCATGATTATCCAAATAATTCTTTCAAAATAAAACAGAAGTTACCTTGTTACAGCACAGGAAGCTGGACGACTTGGTATCAGCAGATTCATATAGGTAAGGTCTCACAATACGGAATGTTACAGCTTGACTTTGTAACTTTATTTCATCATTTTATATCCCATAATGCTTCCAAACTGTCCAAGTGATTAGATTAAAGCTCACTATAAAGATGTTGGTGATATCTGAGTTCCTATTACCAGGAATGAGGATTACAGTAGATCTCAGTTTTCTTCACCATACTTGCTGATTATCTTACAAAATTATGAGACGTGCGTGTAATGCTCAGCATGTGAGATACACTAAGTATTCAAAAGTTAATATCTCAGTACCAGTGACAGTGAATATGTCTTACTTTGGTTAACAGACAGTAATTTAAATATCACAACTATTTCTGCTGCGACTGCTTACAGAAACCTGAATATTATATATAATGTGATAACAATGGCTGTTATGTATTTAATTCCTTTACTGTCAGTTTTAGTTATGGCAGACATGCTTTGAGAAATATTATCTAGCTTGCCCATTACAGAACCCTCTCTTCAGACCTGCTGATATGGATGCTCCATGCTTTGATGGGAAGCCCCTGCCTTGACTTCTCTGTGCAGGTAGGGGAACATTGAGAGAATTGCAGTGCTACATCTGAAAATTTAGGGATGCAGCTAATTGTATTTGCTGTTACTAATCAGGCCACTCCCTCTATTCCCTTGCTAATGGAAGTCATGTATGTACTTTACGCAATATACTGGCTGCAGTGTGAAGATCCTGATTTACTCCAGGCTGTTCCTCGGTTAACTTTTAGGTGATTTCCTCCTTCACAAGACTCATATTACTCTTGTTTTACCAGAAAAACAATAACTCGTCCAATTAAACCTAACTGGTTAAAGCATGCTAAACTATAAGCTAAAAACAGTTGTAAAGTGTCTGTTGCCAATATTAATTTGCAAATCACATAAAGCACCAGGGTTAATTTGGCATCATTATGCAATTTCAACACTTTTATTTTTTATGTTTATCTACACATTATTCCAGCATGTCAAGAAGATTTGAACCATCTTTGTAATACCTGTGAGAAGGATAGCAATATAACAATTGGCCCTCATTAACATAGAAGAATTGATGGCATATCTAGAAGCTTGAGAATCCTCCTGAAAAGGAAGAAAAAGTAATGTTATTCCATAAGAATCCTTGTCATCACAACAAACAACGAAGCTAATAATAAAATTAATTCTTCTTCCACACAAACCATGTGTAGGAAAGGTTGGGAAGGTAGATTCAGACAACTGAAAAATTAATTGCCATAGAGGCTACACTAATGAAGCTCAGACTTTAAGTACTTACAGCATTGTAAGTCACCATTGGGGTATGTCATCTCAATACAATTTCAGATTCCTTGTGGTTTACTAGGAAAAATGTGAATCAGCAGGAGAATTTGATGTCCTTCCTACATGTTGCCATGGTAACTAGGTAGTTAGTGTAACCGGATAGAAACCAGGAGATACAGGGTAGAAATACTGGCTATGACATTGAATTTTTCAGTCATCTGTTTCTATCTTTACAAAGGTGCTTACTTACTTGAGCAGCAATGACATAACAATTTCCTAATAAAGAAAGCGTATTGTTGGTGCTCTTGCAGTTGCTTCATTAAACAATAGTAGTATAGTGCGTCATCAAGATCTACACATATACCTGCTTATACAGTGAAACTTGTGTGTTGCAGCTCCATTGTTTATAAGGAAAATATACCGTGTATTATGTTTGTTTTATTTCCCTTAAATGGACATGGACATTTTGGTTTTATTCTGCAATAGATGTTGATCCTAAGTAGAAAGTACTAGCATTTCAGAAAAGAGAGCTCTTCAACCAGTGGTGTATAGCAACAATGAGGGAGTGGTCAATGCACTGCACTAGTATAGTGATTATATTCTTTCATCCAGCCCTAGCAATAGCACCAAATCCACTATAGTGAAAAAGTAAAATAAAATTGAGAAAAGTTTCTTTTGTTTCACAGCATTTTTCATGCATGAAATGTCAATAAAACATCGGTGTTTCAAGAAATAGCGTGTGTGATTCAATTGCAGGAATGTAATGTTTTACCAAAAAAATTGTAAAAAGAAAAAAATCCTAAAATTTAAAAGACTTAACACTTGGAAGAAGTGACATCTAAAAAGAAATACCTGATATTCTGCAAAAGCAAATTCATTGACCTGAACGTGAGAAAAAGATGTGGCTAATAGAAACTGAAACTTTAATAATAAGAAAACCCTTGAGAACAAGGTTTGGTTACAACAGCTCACTTTTACTATTCCTGCTAATGGCGTCAATGTAAATAATTTCCAGCATTGTTGCTGACACGGGGCTCTCAGTCTGCAATTGTTGACCAGACAATAAATAACCACTGCACAAGTCCAAGTGAAACAAAGGAATACTGCTGATTATAGTAAGGTACTTTGGTCACTTTAAAGCAGTTAAAAAGAATAAAAATATACTTTTGTGTGGACTGTGTGTCCACGTGTGACTACTTCAGAGTTAAGAATGTATACAAACTGAGCTGACAGATATCGCACATGATGCTGCTGGTAGAGGGCGACTGTGTTGCATGGTAGTGATACTCCGAATTATTTCTACTGCTAATAACAGTGGTATATTCTGATTTAATACCTTTTATAAATGTTCCCTGCATAAGGTAAAAGTTTTCCTGTGTTTGCAGTTTAAGAATTTCTGAACTTAAAAATCATCGGATAAATTTAAACTTTGAGAATCAAATAACAGCATTTCATGGAACTCTGTAAATATGTAACTAATTTATGCAGCATTCAAAGTATAACCCGGAATGAAATTCAAGGAGAGTATGTTTTTGCTTTTACGAACTGAACACCAGTATCCTCTCAGAGTTATTGATTAATAATGTCTACACTCGTTTCCCAAATTACTACTAATACTTTTTTCAATTTTTCAGGTTAATTGCAGATACAGCTTGTGAAACTGTTGGAGTAGAAGCTATGCACCAATCTGAAATAGCTAAAAGTGTTTATTCTCACAGATCTAAGAAGAGCATACAGAATGACAAATCCGGTACTTTAGTATTGCATACAAAAGAGCAAAATCTGATTAGTGATCTTGGAATACAATGTGAACATTTTGAAAAACGAGTTTCTGGCAAATCAGCATTGAAATTGCATGATTTGATTCCTGAAGAAAAGAAAGTACACAACTTTGACATTGGCCAGCGGGGCTTGACTCGGCAACAAATATTGAAGAGAGACATGTTTATTCATGATGGTAAGAAACCAAAGGAATGTAATGTTTGCAACAAGAGCTTTACTGACCTAGGGAGTTTGAGAACACACAGTTTGATTCATGAGGGTAAGAAACCACACGAATGTAATGTTTGCAATAAGAGCTTTACTAGGCTAGAGAGTTTGAAAGCACACAGTTTCATTCATGGGGGTGAGAAACCACACGAATGTAATGTTTGCAGCAAGAGCTTTACTTGGCTATCAGATTTGAAAAGACACAGTTTCATTAATGGGGGTGAGAAACCACACAAATGTAATGTTTGCAATAAGAACTTTACTCAGCTAGGAAGTTTGAAAGCACACAGTTTCATTCATGGGGGTGAGAAACCACACAAATTTAATGTTTGCAGCAAGAGCTTTACTTGGCTAGGGGATTTGAAAAGACACAGTTTGATTCATGAGGGTAAGAAACCACACAAGTGTAATGTTTGCAATAAGAACTTTACTCAGCTAGGAAGTTTGAAAGCACACAGTTTCATTCATGAGGGTGAGAAACCACACAAATGTAATGTTTGCAGCAAGAGCTTTACTTGGCTATCACTTTTCAAAAGACACAGTTTGATTCATGAGGGTAAGAAACCACACAAATGTAATGTTTGCAATAAGAGCTTTACTTGGCTATCACTTTTCAAAAGATACAGTTTGATTCATGAGGGTAAGAAACCACACAAATGTAATGTTTGCAGCAAGAGCTTTACTTGGCTATCACTTTTCAAAAGACACAGTTTGATTCATGAGGGTAAGAAACCACACAAATGTAATGTTTGCAATAAGAGCTTTACTTGGCTAGAGAGTTTGAAAGCACACAGTTTCATTCATGGGGGTAAGAAACCACACGAATGTAATGTTTGCAGCAAGAGTTTTACTCGGCTATCAGATTTGAAAAGACACAGTTTGATTCATGAGGGTAAGAAACCACATAAATGTAATGTTTGCAATAGGAGCTTTACTCGGCTAGGGACTTTGAAAAAGCACAGTTTCATTCATGAGGGGAAAAAAACTGCACAAATGTAATGTTTTCAATAAGAGCTTTACTCACCTATCAGAGTTGAAAGGACACAGTTTGATTCATGAGAGTAAGAAAGCACACAAATGTAATGTTTACAATAAGAGATTTATTCAGCTAGGGAATATGAAAGAAAAGTTTTATTCATGAGGGTATGACTGTACACAAATGTATCGTTTGCAACAAGAGCTTTACTGACCTAGGGAGTTTGGGTACACACAGTTTGACTCATGAGGGAAAAAAACCACACAAAGGTAATCATTTACAATAACAGCTCTACTCAACTATTACATTTGAGAACTCTGTTGGATTCATGACGTTAAAAAAACCACACTAATATAATTTTGCAATTACAGCTTTACTCAGCAAAGTGGTTGGAAAGCTTACAGTTTGATTTATGAAGGCAAAAAAACCACAAAAGTGTAAAAGTTGCACTAAGAACTTTAGTCAGCTAACATATTTGATGTGGTTTTGTTCATGATGGCAAAATCCACTTAAATGTTTGCTTTTGGAATTATAAACACACAATAAAATTCATGAGGGTAAAAAAATCTCAGAAATTGTTGGAATAAAAGCTTTAGTTAACTATAACATTTGAAAATACAGTTTAATTGTTGAGAGTAAAATATCATTTAAATGTAAGATTTTCAATAAGAGCAGATTATTCAAATGACAAGGCTCTGCTTAATTAGTATAAAAGTACACACAAGTGTGATGTTTACAGAAGAAATACATGCATACCCACATAATATGTATATATATTCATGAGTGCAAAAGCAATATAAATGTAATGCTTGCAACAAAAAGTTTACTCTGCTATCAGAGAAGATTGCAGTTTAATCAAAACACGGAGTGGTGAAATTTTTTTATATACAGGGTGTTTCATAATGTCTTAAACTATGAGTTTAGCTAATTAACTGAAGGTATGCAGTGAAGTTTCACATTCTTTATAGCAATGTCATTTTGGATGTAGAAATGCTGTTACTTAGCCATCAATCTGACCGGCTCTCTGAAATTTGTGGAGAAAGTCAGAGGCCTTCTACATGCACCTGGTGAAAAGTGTCACTGCCTTTAAATGAGAGCTCTTATAAAGATTGCATAAAATAGTGTTTAATACATACAATGGTGGAAAGTTTTCAAACATAAGACCCAGCTAATATAATATTCAATTATAACAGTAATATGCATATTAATGTCTCAATAAGAGGAATATGACCAGAAGGTAAATATAATAAACATGGCTTCAGAAAATGTATTTGAGTTTGTAGATTGAGAAGCTAGCAATAGTGATGCATCATAATATAAAATAAAGAGGTAATGTATAACAGAGCAAAGAATAAAAAGAGAATCAAAGACATGAGTACACTCAACTCAAAAGAACAAACTAGAACTTTCAAGAAATTCACGTACCATCCTTCACTTTTCTATAAATTTCAAAGCATGTTCAATAGGCACATCATCTAACCTATAAAAATGGTTACTCCATAAATAAATATACAAAATTGAAAATTAAAATATGTAGATTGGAAAAAACAAAAGAAACATTAGGAACATAAACCATAAATGGGAAGTAAAGTCAGCAGTAGCTTGGTACTTTTGGGGGGAACAAACATTGCATCAACAGAGGTCCCAAATTACTTGGAAACATTACAGAAAAAAGTGAACTTCCAGTCTCAGAAAACACCCATATCTGGAAAAACAAGAACCATGTCTTAAACTTTGAAATCCCACCATGAGACATTTTGATGTAGAAGTTCATCCAACCACCATGAGAAGCAACTCAGCCGTCTACCTGGAACTTATGAAGGGAGTGATTAGCTCAGGAAAGATGTCTTTGTTTTTCGATAAATGAGCAACATAATTACAAGTTTGACACGTTTATTTAAACATAGTTTTATATGAGGTATAATAGATTATATTAAGATATGTTTTTGTAGTAAAAATACCTTCTTTGGAATATAAGTTTAAAATATCCAAAAACTGGAAATGCATTCAAAACTTCTGGAGTATAACAAATGAAAGAGTGATGCTTTGGAAACAAAGAAACATGTATTAGCATTCCAAATTATTTTATTGTTTTAAAATTTGGGTCATAAACAATCTGTCTTGAAGTTAGTGTATAATTATTTATACACACCTTATGCACATAGCTTTTGATGATCTTTGTTGAGGTGAATGGAACACAATGTACTGTTCTGACACTCAACACTTGTTTGCTGACTCTTCCTGATTAATTGGAACAGTGTGTATGCTATTTCTTGTAGACAATTATTCCTATCTTAGGAAATTCACAATGGAACAGAAAAACTGTAAACAGCATCTCCATTGTTGACACTGATGTCAGCATCAATAAAATAATGCATCAGCTTCTCGTCATGAACCCCAGTAGTAAAAGAATATCACAAGAGTTGCCTTCCATTTTATAAACAAAGTGCACAACATACAATTGTAAACTGAGGTGCTGTTTACTATAGTCACACCAAGGTGCACCATTATAAAGCAAGCAGTGAAAGAAAAAAGGTGTGAATTCTGACAGTATAGAATGTCACAAAAATTGTTTTACCATGAAGATTGTCGCAGGTTGTCTTGATGGCCCTGATGCTCAGCAGGGTGGATGAGCGTAATCTGCTCGTATCTGGCAGTTTAATGGCTAGCAGGTGCTCTACACATGGCACTAGGAGGGTTAAAGTTGTTAGTCACAAATACAGTTTTCTGTAAGTTGAACAACTTATGTGATCTATGAAATGAAACTATCACTCGGAATGTTTTGCTTAAAACATATTGACAAATTTAATTATGTAAACAACTAGTGCACTTCATTGTAATGCTAGCATCCTTTTATATAGTGGGAGTCTCTCCTCATGAAATCCTCTTATCATGTTAATTAATCTGTGTAACTAAGAATAAAATTAAAGTTGTGATAAGTTATATAAACAGCAGTGTTTTAACTTCAGTTTTCCTTTGAGAATTTTTTTGCAGGAGGTTACAAGAATGTTACTCTGCAAGAGTGATTCATAAATGAGGAAATCTGTACTGGCAATTGTTATTCTCTTTGGAATGGTGTTTAATAAATACTTTTGGCTATAATCACTGTAAATGAGAACACATAGTTCGATTCATGAGGGCAAGAAACCATGCAAATGTAAAGTCTGGAATAAGAGCTGTACTCAGCTGTAAAATTTGAAAATGCACAGTTTGATTCATGAGGGTAAGAAACAACACAAATGTAATGTTTATAATAAGAACTTTACTCAGCTAGGGAATTTGAAAACACACAGTTTGATTCATGACGGTAAAAAAACACAAATGTAATGTTTACAGTAAGAGCTTTACTCAGCTATCACATTTGAAAATGCAAAGGTTGATTCATGAGTGCAAAAGGTTGCACAAATGTAATGCTTGCAATAAGAGCTTTATTCAACTAGGGAATTTGAAAGAAACATTTTATTCATGAGGGTATGACACCACATAAATGTAATGTTTGCAATAAAAGCTTTACTCAGGAGGTTTCAAATCTCAGTTTTATTTATGAGGTTAAAAAACTATAATAATATAATTTTGCAATTAAAGCTTTACTTAGCTAAGAGGTTTGAATGCTCACAGTTTCATTCATGAGGGAAGAAAGCCACACAAATGTAATCTTTGCAATAGCTTCACTTGGCCATCAGATTTGCAATGGCATAATTTGATTCATGGGGGTAAAATAAACCGAAGGACTGTAATATTTGCAATGAGATCTGTACTCGGCTAAGAAGTTTTAAAGTACACAAGTTTGATTCATGAGAGTGAAAAGCGCAAAAATGTACAGTGTTACTCATAAGTCAATGTCGCATTTCTGAAGTTTGTTGTGAAATAAGTACTTGACATGTTAGTGTCAATGATATGCCAAATGAAAGGAAAATCTCTCAAAGTTTGTTTGCTATACTTTACAAGTGTTCAATGTGTTTGCCTCTGTTTATATGGGAGACATTCAAGTGATAGTCCAATTCCACCCACTCTCGCACCAGCATGGCACGGTCGATCGTTGGTATCGCTGCTGTAATGCGATCTCGGATGTCATTCAAGTCAGCTGGAAGTGGTGGAATGAAGGAAATCACATGATGATAAGTCCGGGGATTGGGGCGAACTCGAAACAATGTGTAGTCATTGCCAGCATTTTGTCCAATCCAACGTTGCGATAAGTTCTGGAGTGTACGTGCACACCAATTGATGGAAGTGGGTTGGGGTCCCTTCTTGTTCGAAAACGACGTCACCTCTGTCAGTTGTGGCATACTTCATTTTTCTGTCATGTCCAGATAAGTGATGTCAGTTATTGTACATTCTGCAAAGAAACGGGGCCTGTATACCTTGTCCTTCCACAAGGCGCAGAACATGTTGATTTTTAGGAAGCCGCACACATGCTTGAGTGTGACATGTGGATGTTGGGTTCCCCAGATCTGCACGTGGCAGTTCACTTTTCCCAACAAGTGAAACGTTGCTTCGTTGCTGAAGACTAGTGTGACACAAAAAGCATCATCGTCTGCCATTGCAGCCTGCATGTCGATGGTAAATTGTGTGTGAACCTCCTTGTCACCAGCTGTGAGTACCTGCAGGAGTACCAGTTGTACGGTTTCACCTTCAGTTGCTTGCAAAGAATCTGCCACTCAGTCAACTGAGACATTCCCAGCTCCAAATTTGCACAATTTGTCAATTTCTGAGAGTTGCACGCAAACAACTCATTAACACCTGCAACAGTGGCCCCTGATGGTCCTGGCCTGCCGGGTCATTTGGGTGGACACACCCAGTGCACTCAAATGTTTCAAACCACCTCTTGATGGTCCTGCGATCTGACACATCTTTATGAAAGTGAGTGCGAAATCGCTGCTGAACAGTTACAGAAACCGCTGTTTTTGCAAATTGTATCATGCAAAGCACTCTCTCGTTACCTGTGAATGCCATTTTCTGCAGTCCTGCCACTTGGCGGTCAACCGCATCACCACATGTGCACTTCACGTGACACATACTTGGAGAGTTTCTGTTTCCATACGTACATGATTTGGACTCGCACATCATGCACAAGATGTTTTCCAAATGTGACACTGACTTATGAATAACCCTGTAATGCTTGCAGTAAGAGCTTGACTCAGCTGGGGAGTTTGAAAGTGCAGTTTGATCCATGAGGGCAAAAAGCCACAAAAGTGTAATGTTGGCAACAAAAGGTTTACTCTGCTATCAAACAAGATTGCAGTGTAAATACAAGACTGAGTGGTGAAGGTTTTTTTATGTAGAAGGTGTTTCATAATGTCATAAACTATCAGCTTAGCTTATTTAACTGAAGATATGAAGTGAAGTTGTACATTTTTTATAGTAATGTAATTTTAGATGGGGAAATGCAGTGAATGCAGTCAATCTGATCGGCGCTCTGAATTTTGCTGGAAAAATTCAAAGGACTTCCACATCCACCTGGTGTAAAGAGCCACTGCATTTTAAGTGAGAATTAGCTGTAATGAAAAATTGTATAAAAATTGCTGTTTAATACATAAAATGGTGAAAACCTTTCAAGCATAAGACCCAGGTAATATAATATTGTAATAATGCATAGATATTAATCTCCATGTGAATTAAGAGGAATATAACCATAAGGTAAATATAATAAAAGTTGCCTGAGAAAATGCATTTGAAAAAGACATAATAAATTTGAATTTGTAGATTGAGAAGCTAGTAACTGTGATATGTCATAATTTAAAATAAAGCGATAATGCATAAGAAAGTAAAGAGAGCAATGAATAAAAAGAGAAGCAAAGATGTGAGTTCACTCATCATAAGTGTATAAAATGGAATTTTCAAGAAATTCATCAGTTTTCTATAAGTTTCAAAGGATCTTCAAAAGGCACATCATCTAGCCTATAAAAATGGTTACTCCATAACTAAATATACCAAATTGCAAATTAAAATGTGTACATTGGAAAAAAGTAAAAGAAACATAAATAAAAACTCTGATGTGTTAAACTCTCGCGACTTTCTCTAGTCTGTAGAAACTATTTTTACAAATGCTTATTCTCCATATGCTTCATGTTAATTGAGATATCGAGATGCCAATCTTATTGCAAGGGGAATATGGTAGGTTATAAGCGATGGTCAAATCTTTTAAGCGTTGGTTTCTATGTGGCGCATTCCAATCTCTTTGCATGTCCAGGACATAAAAAAAATCTGATGTGTTACGGATGAATGTTGCCGAGTGAGTACGATGATGAGCAAGAAAATTACCAAGCGGCAAGCATTGTGATGCTGTAACATGGGATACGAAAACAGCATAAAAAATCTGATGTGTTACAATCACATGACTTTCTCTACTCTTGTACAAACTATTTTTACAAATGCTTATTCTCCATCTACTTTATGTTAATCGAGATAAACGTTTGCAGACTCTATCTTATTGCTAATTTTCTTGTAGATGTAAGGGGAATATATACTTACATGGCCATATAGAAATACAGTAGCCTTTAAGCACATACATATCTCTTAATAGCTGGTTGCTAGGTGCACCACCATTCCCTTTGCCACAGATTAATACTCTTTTCATATCCAAGAAAAAATAAGTAACGAATTATCATTTGAGAAAATAGGTGTTGAAGAATGTAAGGGAATAACAAGCAATATCTGGAAAATGGTTCACTCAACAAAAAAAATGTAAATGACATAGATTATGGATTTTAGTGCGATCTACATTTTTTGTGTAGTAAAATTTTGTCTATCTCTTATGGTATACCAGTTATGCAAAAGTCATTCACAATGTAGAATACTTATGGAGACATTCCCCAGAAAATTCAAGATATACATTTTATTTGTCATGAAAATATCTTAAACGTATGATATTTTAATCAAAATCGTTAGAGCCATTTTTGACAAAATTAAAATTTTTGAAAAATCTTCCATGGAAAGGGTAATCTGGGGTGGGGGGATTTTCTTGAAAACCTTCCTGTCGCATCTCTGGATGATTCTGAACCTAAATACCAAGTTTGGTGTTTATCCGACTGTTCCTTTCTGAGTTATGCTGTTCACAGACAGACACACACACACACACACGGACATGTTTCCAAAAATGCGTTTTTTGGTTTCAGGGTGTCTCAAAACATATATTTCCGGTGAAATCTCCGTATCAAATTTTTGGGTGGAATACAATACTTCCCCTACTTACTGTACGTAGTAGAGAAAGTAAAAACGGGAGAAAAAGTCAGCATTAAATAAGAGTTGAAGCTTTCCTTGTGGCGAATATGCTCTAGGCGTTCTCGGGCTTCAAGCCAGGTGAAGTGATGTGGAGACATCGACGTTTCGGGAGCGTATATCTCTCCCATCTTCAGGATGCTGATTAATGTCAGCATTAGCTTGGAACTTTTGTAAGGAACCACATAGCATCAACAGAGATCCCAAATTACTTCGAAACATCACAGGCAATAGTGAACTTCCAGTCTGACAAAACACGCATATCTGGAAAACGATATCTTAAACTTTAAATCTCAGCAGGAGACATTTTAATGTAGAAGTTCATCCAACCACCATGAGAAGCAACACCAGCAGTCGATGCGAGCGATTAGCTCTTGAAACATGTGTTCCTTTTTTCGATAAATGGGTGATGTAATTACAAATTTGACTCAAGTTTATCTAAATACCGTTTTATATATAGTATAATACAGGGCCGAATTTAGAGCGGGGGTTTTAGGGTTCAAACCCCCCCTAAAGCTTCTGACAGTTTTATTTATTTAAATTCATAGCAAACGAATATGGGAAAATGTCGTTGGATAACATTAGGTCTATTGCTAGTAGCACATTTACAAGCAAGAGGGAAACTTAGTATTGTCGCCTTACATAGGTAAGATGACCATACATTCCGTTTTTCGAAGCAGTCTCCATGTTTTGTGCTGTAAGGTGAAATATGCTTATTCCGGTGAGTTTTTTCTTGTGTATATATAATATGTCCAAGCAATTTTCTTATCCATGTAACATCTATATACCGGGAGAGCCAAAAAAATTCGAAGCGGCTGCGCAATGTTTTCCCTGTCCGCGTACTCGGCTATCGTAGCCGTTTGCCGCTATCATAGTAAGGAACGGATGAAACCATACAACTTTTTTAAAACTACTTTTAAAGCTTTACTTACAAACTTTATGAAAGGAGATGCTGAAACTGGTCACCCTAGTTTTCCATATATTTTTGGCACCTCTTTAGGGAACTATCCATCACTCGTCGTAGTTCAAGTTGAGAAATGTGGCAATTTTCTGGCAGATATTTTGTTTTTATTCTTCCAGGGTGTGTGGGTTTGTTTTGTACACTCTATTTAAGTTACCCAAGAGATAGAAATCGCAGTGGGTTAGATCGGGGGACTGAGGGGGTCACAAATCCCTACTAATAATTGTGTCCTCGAACGCACTTTCAATTGTTCTCATCGAAATATTGGGCGTATGAGCTGTTGCAGAGTCTTGTTGAAAAAACGCAAAATCATGCTCCCTGTCTGTTAATTCTCTGAAAACACGGGGCAAAATTCTATTCACGTATGCACGGGCTTCAACTATCGATTCGAAAAGAAAAATTCCATTTTTTACAAGAAAGATGGTAAGTATTGCCTTTAAAAGTGGTTTTAAAATTGTATGGTTTTAACCGTGCCTTTCTATGATAGCGGTAGACAGCAATGAGCGCCGAGGTTGCGGACGGGAAAAACACCGCGCAGCCGGTTCGTAGTCTTTTGGCTCTCTCTGTACTAAGGAGTAGGTACAACGTAACTTTGTGGGGTACTGTTAAGTTTAGATGTACTTACGGAAAACCCTCCCCAAAAATTTTTTCTGGGTACGGGCATGGTATAATACAATACAATAAAATAGGTTTTTGTAGTATAAATACTTTCTTTGGAATATAAGGTTTTTAAAAACTCCACAACTGAAAATACACTCAAAAGTTATGTAGTATAACAAATGAAGAGTGAACATGTATTAGCGTTCCAAATTATTTTATTGTTTTAAAATTTAGGTCAGAAACAATCTGTCTCGGAAAGTTAATATATAATTATTTATACACACCTTACGCCATAGCTCTTGATGACTTTTGTTGAGGTGAATTGAGCACAATGCACTGTCCTGACACTGAACACTTGTTTGCTGGTTCTTCCTCATTAATTGGAACAGTGGATGCTATTCCTTGTGGACAATTATTGCTATCTTAGGGAATCTACAATGGAACAGGAAACTATATGCAGCATCTGCATTGTTGACAATCATCAACAAAATAATGCATCAACTTCTGGTCATGAACCCCAACAATATCACAAGAGTAGCCTTCCATTTTACAAACAAAGTGCACAACATACAATTGTAAACTGAGGGGCTGTCTAGTATAGTGAAACCAAAGTACACCTTTATAAAGCAAGCAGTCAAAGAAGAAAAAAATATGAATTCTATCAGTATAGGATGTCACAAAAATTGTTTTACCATGAAGATTGTTACAGTTTCACTTGATTGGCCCTAATGCTCAGCAGGTTGGACTTTCAAAGCCTAATCTGCTCGTATCTGGCAGTTTAATGGCTAGCAGGTGTTCTACACATGGCACTATTAAAATTGTTAGTCACAAATACAGTTTTCTCTAAATTGAAAAAGTTGTGAGATGTCTGAAATGAAACTATCGCTTGGAATGTTTTGCTTAAAATTTGACTAAGCAACAAAGCTAGTGCAATTCATTGAAATGTTAGCACCCTTATACAAAGTGGCAGCCTCTCCTCATAAAATCCTCTGATTATGTCAATTATTCTTTGTAATTAAGAATAAAATTAAAGTTGTTATAAGAAATTGTATTATAATCAATATCTGTTATATCATCAGCATTGTTTCACCTATAGTTTTCCTTAACTCACAAATTGTTTGCAGGAAGTTACAAGAATGTTACATTACAAGAGCGATTCCTAAATCAGGGTAATCTGTACTGGCAGTTGTTATTCTCTTTCCAATGGTGTTCAATAAGCTCTTTTGGATATAATTACTCTGTATGAAATTTTTCACAATTTTGAAAACGTGTTTGAAAAGTTCCTGTAAAGCACCGTCCAAATGAAAAAAAACATTGGTTTGAAATATATAGACCAAAAGTGGGTTAACCAAAGTAAACAAGTAAACTAACCTTAAATAACTCACAATGGGAAGCACATAATAAAGACAAAGATAACCATAATCACAACAGTGGCATTAGAAAGTTCCTTGTTATTTTAGTTGGTTGTCTGCTAATAAAATAAGGTTATCAAATTTCTTATTTTCTAAGACATAGGCAATAAACAATATTTATTTCAAGCTTTCCCTAAGTATAGTGCAACAATTATAAAGTTCTTTAAACAGAAAGGTGGGACATGCTTGTCACTAAAGCTGATTATTTGAGATTTGAGACCACTTGTAGCGTGGGTTTTGTTTTTATACCCATATTTAACATAGCTTTCCCTAAGTATAGTGCAACAATTATAAATTTCTTTAAACTGGAAGGTGGGACAGGCTTGTCACTAAAGCTGATTATTTGAGATTTGAGACCACTTGTAGCATGGGTTTTGTTTTTATACCCATATTTAACATAGCTTTCCTTAAGTATAGTGCAACAATTATAAATTTCTTTAAACTGAAAGGTGTGACATGCTTGTCACTAAAGCTGATTATTTGAGATTTGAGACCACTTGTAGCGTGGGTTTTGTTTTATACCCATATTTAACATAGCTTTCCCTAAGTATAGTGCAACAATTATAAAGTTCTTTAAACTGAAAGGTGGGACAGGCTTGTCACTAAAGCTGATTATTTGAGATTTGAGACCACTTGTAGCGTGGGTTTTGTTTTTATACCCATATTTAACATAGCTTTCCCTAAGTATAGTGCAACAATTATAAAGTTCTTTAAACTGAAAGGTGGGACAGGCTTGTCACTAAAGCTGATTATTTGAGATTTGAGACCACTTGTAGCGTGGGTTTTGTTTTTATACCCATATTTAACATAGCTTTCCCTAAGTATAGTGCAACAATTATAAAGCTCTTTAAACTGAAAGGTGTGACATGCTTGTCACTAATTCTGATTATTTGAGATTTGAGACCACTTGTAGCGTGGGTTTTGTTTTTATACCCATATTTAACATAGCTTTCCCTAAGTATAGTGCAACAATTATAAAGCTCTTTAAACTGAAAGGTGTGACATGCTTGTCACTAATTCTGATTATTTGAGATTTGAGACCACTTGTAGCGTGGGTTTTGTTTTTATACCCATATTTAACATAGCTTTCCCTAAGTATAGTGCAACAATTATAAAGCTCTTTAAACTGAAAGGTGGGACATGCTTGTCACTAATGCTGATTATTTGAGATTTGAGACCACTTGTAGCGTAGGTTTTGTTTTTATACCCATATTTAACATAGCTTTCCCTAAGTATAGTGCAACAATTATAAAGTTCTTTAAACTGAAAGGTGGGACAGGCTTGTCACTAATTCTGATTATTTGAGATTTGAGACCACTTGTAATGTGGGTTTTGTTTTTATACCCATATTTAACATAGCTTTCCCTAAGTATAGTGCAACAATTATAAAGTTCTTTAAACTGAAAGGTGGGACAGGCTTGTCACTAAAGCTGATTATTTGAGATTTGAGACCACTTGTAGCGTGGGTTTTGTTTTTATACCCATATTTAACATAGCTTTGCTTTGTATCTGTGGGATAACACTGCAGCGTTATTAATCTCAACTACCGGACAGCAGAGTTGCCTTTCCAGAAAGTTAAATGTATGATGTTAAACAGCTATATGTGCATGAGTAATGAAGTTTAAATACTTGGATTACCAGAGGCTTTTCGGGAAAGTCCACCAATATAGCACCAAGAAACTGAATATAACATATTATTCCAAAAGTGAAGGTGCAGCTATAATAGAATATTTCAATACAAGATGTTAGCTTGGTTGAACTCTGGTTGAAAAACACCACAAAGCTTGCCTCACTAAAGCTTCTATTCCAATCAATTGTCCCATTCAACCATTAAGACCATTTTATGTAGTTACGAGTATACAATGAACGTTGCTGGTTTGCATAACACTGCCACAAATGACACAATCTCCTTCAAGACCACAACATGCCTGATTGTCTGCATGTTTTAGAGGCCTACTTTGATTACCTTTTTCTTGTGATTTTTCTAATCCATTTCTGCTTTCCTCTTCCTAGATATTCAGCAGTACTCCCTAATTCTTTCTCACACTTCAACCCTCAATATTTTGATAACTATAATATTCTTTTCCATTTTATTTCAGCTTGAATGCTATATAACGTCTCTCCAATTACTTCTTTCTTTGCACTTTGTCAAACAATGAAACATACTCTCTGTTTCTCCACACACAAATCATGCTTCCATCCTGCAGTTCCTATAACCTTCAACATACAACTCCCTTTTAACATGCATGTTCCGCCTTGCTTATCACAACTCTTAACATCCTTCTCGCTCCCACAGTCCTCATTTATTAGCTTGTACAATCCAGAAGAATATTCATTCTCAAAACTTAATTACAACTCTTGAATGTCAATACTGTGATTAGTCCAGGTTTCACTGTCGCTTAAGTACTCTGTTACTTCACTGCTTTGATCTACTTCAAATTTTTCTGTTATTCCCGTAGTTAACGTCGTCACTTCACTGATGTGAACTACTTAAGCTTTGCGCTGCAATCGAAATCTGGAAATCGAACGCAGGCGGTCCCTAATCTCTCACGTTAGGAGCGCTCACTGTTATCACAATCTCGCTTGTAGAACCGCACTTGATATTGCAGCATCTCCATCTCTCTCACTCACCAATCAACGGCTGGCGAATTCTCTGGCTTATATAGCCGGTGAAACCTTACATAGAACATTTTTACATACGTTCTAGAGGCGACGATAGGAGGAAAGGAAGTTTCAGGAGATTCTGATTGTGTCGTTAACGCTACTGGTGTTTATATTGAGTGAGAGTGCTACCGCTTTGCTAAGCTCTGTTTATCTCTCCAATTGCCGTCGTTAACCTCCCTGGTCTACACCTGCCCATGCTGGTCGTACGCCATATTATTTATCCTCAGGTTCGACACTAGGTATCGATCCGGATGCTCCCTTCACAAAGTCTCATCCCTATTCACTGCATGATGTACCTTGACCAGGCATAAGGCTATAAAACTCCCATCCACCACGACGTTTAGGCATTGGTTGTCGTTTGCTTGGCGTGGTCTTCGGGAGTGGGCGCCTGAGTAAGAATGGCTGATACCCGCCCAGTGCTCTGAGGCGATGACGGTGCCAATGTGGTCCTCTTCAAGTTGCCTGTTAGCGGTTAACCCGATCTCTCGCGGTTTGCCTTAGGTGTTCAGTGTTTCCGCAACTAAAGCGCTCATGTCTCCGGTTAGACTGTTGTGCTCGGAGCCGGTCCTTATCGGCCGACACAAGGGTAGCTCTTCCTGCCGTCATCCTTTCTGCTTCAATGTCTACGGCAGCTGGCGGGGCGTCGTTTACGTTACGATTTTGCTCCAGGAGAAGCTGCTGTTCAACTCCCGATCTGTTTACCAACTAGTAACTGCGAAGGCTGCTTCTCCGGAAATGTTGTCTGTTGAAACATCTGCCAAAGCCCGGTGTGCCAGCTGCTGCTCCTCCACGAGAAGTTCTTGTAAGACTTCTTTTGCTTGCTGCGCTCTTGCCATCAACAAGCGGCGTCAAGGCGATGTTCTACATAATGTTGCTACACCAGTTTCATTAACTTATGCCCGAACCTCCGGCAGGGAAGGTTTAAAGTGTTTCTGCTTGTTACCCCCTGCAGGTCAATCAAAATCTCGTCAAAAAAATGTGGGCTTTATTTGTGGACGCTCTTCAACTGCTGTGGTCCTTAGCGTCCCATTCTATATTGGGCGTGAAAGACGGGTAATTTTGCCCAGGGGCCTCTATCAGGCTTGAGATTCTTGTACGTGCCTTAAATCTACGTCGGGACCACCGGCTTTACTTCCCTTCCAAAGTAAGTCATGCAAAGAATGTTTACGCCCGAAAAGATCCATCCCCTTCCTCCGCGTTTGAACCCGTGCCCCCGGTAACTAGAGGCTAGCATGGTAAGCACTACACCACGGAGGACGACAAAAGCTTGACGTCATGAGTATGGGCGTGCATCCATTAGGTGTCGCAATGGACTCGCACTGCACAGGGCGAACTACCTTCGAATTTCAGTGGCTTCACTGATTTTACACTGGGTGATATTGAAATTGCGACATCTTCTCACCTTCGGTGTGGATCTTGGGTTCCAGGTCTCTGCGCAGCTTCCCCACTGCGGGGTCCATCATCCTCTTGCTTACCTTAACTGCATGTCCAGGCGCTCATCCATTGCAGCCTGTGTCATCCTCTTTTTTGTCGTCATCTGCGCATCTATCCGTTTTCTGTGCTAATTGGATGCTCTTCCACTGCAGTAATTTTATCTTCCAAGTCAGATTTAATTTCTTCTAACTCCTCTGCAATGAAGTCTTTCAGGTCTTTCACTGTTATATTTATCTCCTACTCTACAATGTCAATGTCAAAACTAGGTTAATTTTCATTCCTGTTTTCACACCCTTTATTTCGTTCTCATCTCCTTCATTCGGGATTTCATTTCCGACTCCATTTCATTCTTCTTGACAGTCTTCATTTCCATTCCCATATTCTCCGTTCTAGATTACATTTTCTCTATATCTTCTTCATTCCGGTCAATAACTTTTTTTTAAGAATTTCGCCCATCCTGGCTTGTAATTCAACTTCTGACACCAGGTTACTTTTGATGTATTTCGGCTTCATTGTGACTTAGTTCTGTCATTCACCAATGTGAAGTACTTCAATTTTCTGTCACTTCATTTTTGTTTTGGTCGAGTTCACTCGCCACGTAATTGAACACAAGAAGTCTCTAATCTCTAAGTGTACGCACGGTGTGATAAACTTGCATGTGGAACCACAATTTATGTCGCAGCTGAAACGCGCTCACCAATCTACCGGCACACTCTGCCTACATAGCCAGTAGATGTATCCACAGAACATTCTCATAAGTACTGGAAGAGGGGGAGGGAAGCTTCCAAAAGATTGTGGTTATATGTCGACAGTACTTCTGGTTTTTATGCTGGGTGAGAGTGCTGCCACATCATTTATCTCTCCAACTGCCTGGTGCTGGAATATCAATCTTGTTCTGCCAATGCTACCACTCTTGGTTGTATTTCTGGGTAATTCTAATAACTTTAGTAAACATCCTATGTATTACATCAGTTTTGTTCACGATCTTTGACAATCCTCAATTTTCCACTCCATAGAACAATTGATTCTACCACTCCTCTACAACCAGTTTACAGACATTCCTGGTATCTAGTATAAACACCCTTGCTACTATGGTAGAGGGTTTCTATCTACCGTTACTGGCCAATCTTACCCCTAAGTAAACAAATGCTGTCAATAGGTCTTAATTACTCTGTAACCACGTACGAAGGGCATGTCCCTATTTTAAAAAAGAAAAAGCACTACACACAATTTATCATGTTGAAATAATTTTATTTGCAGTGTACAATCTTCTGTTACTTTTCTACATCGTTGCCACGTTTTTTCAAGTTTTTTTTTTTTTTTTTGGTAATGTAACACAAGCTTTCCGCGTCTGTGTTGTTTCAGATCGGGTCTTGTGCTTGTAACCAGCTGTTTACTTCTGATTTGACGTCATCATGGATGTAATGCTGTATATCAAAGGAAAACTTGTCTCGTAGACTTCTCTTCCTTCATGAGATTGAAGAATACATCAAACTCACAAACGTAATTGTCAATCAAAGTGAATTAACTTTCCAAACGATAACATACAAGCAAAATTTTGTTGTAATGATGGAAAACCGGTTATTGATTCTTCTGGCCGACTGTTTTATGACCTTCTTTGACACTCAGATCTCCACTGCTTTCCGCCCATATTTTCAAGGAAAGGATCCCATTGATGATATCCTCAGAAACATTAATAAGCTTGAATTTGGTATATACAGGAAAGATACACATACAGACAATCACATAAAAGCAAACAGTTTCAACCACAAGCATGCCATCATAAACAGCCAACTGTACAGATTACTCAACATCCCACTAAATGAAAAAGAACACAAGAAGGAATTAAAACAAATAGAAACAACGACAGAGAAGAACCGCTTCGACTAGCCATAAGTACATAAGAAATCACAAGAGTTAAAAAATAAGAAACAAAAACCATACACGGCCACTCTAACAGCAGGAAAAGAAAAGAAAAGTTTCAAAAACCTCACTTACCACCCAAAGTTCATGAAAAAATTCCAAAAGTACTTCCAAGGATATAACTCAGCATTAGCCCCACAAACGGGCACAGTTTAAAAAACTTAATAAAATCCAATACATCTGATGTAACACCTTCTTCAAAGAAACCAGGAATTTATAAAATTTGCTGTAAAGATTTCGAGAAAATATGCAAAAGCAAAAAGGAACACGAAAACCCGTCTCAAGGAGCACTTTAGGTTCAGCTTCAGCACTAGCACACCATTTTTGGAACTCTGGCCACAACTTTGAAAACAGCATCCAACTTCTGAAACATCTACAAAGAGCAATAGAACTTGAAACCTGGGAGATTTTCTGGAAAAAATATGAGTCAAGGGTAATGAATTTTGAAACCCCCGCCGAAGGCAACCCACTGCATAGATTCATCGGAGGTCCACTAGGAGAACCTATAGATTCCAGAGGAACACACATCTAAATTACTCCGGCAGTCGAATGTGACTGACGATGCAGACAATGTGTGTTAAACACGTTCTATATGTAAGTTAAAAGTTAGGGAAGCATTAAGTGTTAATTTTGACTCAATGCTACTTTAATAAACCACAAAATGGTTACTAAGTGACAACCGTTTAAATAAATATTTCATATCAGGCCATTCTCTTCCAAAAATCTAACAGAAATTCTTTGAAATTTAAATATTTATAGTGCACAGTGTTTTCTTTCTCGTATTATTTTAATATTTCAATTGCTTAATGTGCTTAGAAGCAAATACATCTCTATGGAATGTCGTACTTTGTCCACATTAAATTGAAATGAGTTTTATTTCGGGATGCTCTTTAACCACTGAGGTTCTTAGCGTCCCATTCTATATTGGGCGTGAAAGAATGGTTATTTTGCTCAGAGGCCTCTTTATCAGGTTTGAGGTTCTTTCATGAGCCGTAAATCTATGACACGGGACCACCGGCTTTTCTTCCGTTCCGAAGGAAGCCATGCTAAAGATTTTTACGTCAGAAAGAATCCATCGCCCTCCGCCAGGTTTGATCCCACTACCTCGGGAACTAGAGGCTATCACGGTAAACGCTTCACCACGGAGGAGACGTTCTGTTTATAACCACATAGTGCAACCTTTACTTAAGTATCTACCACGCAAAGCTATAGATCTCCTAATACAAGTTACAGTTCAGTTTAGCAAGTTATATACTCCCCAACAGCATGGGCGCATGCTATTATAATGATACCTAAGCCCAACAAAAATTGCAATGATCGATTTAGCCATAAAGCAATTAATGTTCAACCATTGTTTTCGAAAATATTCGAGCGCCTGTTATTGCCCAGATTTTTCACATTTTTTGGAGCACTATCACGTAAAATCTAACTTAGATTTAGCAAAAATCACTCCTGCCTACAATAGCTGCACAGGATTATTGACGAAGAACTGAGTTTTATGAAAACAAGAATATAGTTTAGGTCTACATCTTGACACTGAAAAGCATTCGATAAACTTTAGCGTGATGGTCTTCTATTCAGCATTAGAAAACACTTACCTGACACACAGGTACTATTGCCTTATTCAATCATACCACTACAAACAATAATATTCTGTAGTCTCCCATCAGACCTATCAATACAAGATTTCCTCAGGGAAGCATACTGGGACCTTCTCTATATCTAATATACACCGATGATTTATGCAAAACCGACCATCTACACATACACCAATCTGCAGATGATATCTGTTATATACAGAGGCCCCACAGGCGAAGACGTTACAACACATACACGAATAATCTATTTGAAATAGAATATGGAGCAACAAATGAAAAACTGTCATGAATCCAAGAAAGTCACCCGCTGTCACTTTCACCTATCTTAGGAAATAACATGCTCGTCCTATATTACTGAACCACACGGCCATACCACAGACCACGCTACATACCTTGGTCTCATCCTCCACATATGTTTGACATGGAAGAAGCATATTGATCACACTCTATACCAATTACGGATTAGACTTCGATGGCTAAAAGCCTCTACTGCATAAAACCCATCCCTCTCCATTTCCAACAATAGACGTTTTTACACAATGGTTCTATAACCAATGTGGTAATATGCATACTGATTATGCGGTTCCACCTCTAGCACCCAAATCAAGCTTATTCAGACGTTCCAGAACCGGGTGTTGAGGATTATCACCAGTGCACCTGTACATAACAAATGAAGAAAATCCATCCGAATGTGAATATAGTAGAGGTAACCACAATTCTCCACTCATCCTTTAATACTTATATTCAACGATCTCAATGCATCCTAAGTCCTTACTCAATCGCTTAATAACAATAGGTAACATATAGAAATCCTTAAAAATGAATAATAAATTTACTGATCGATATGTAATGGATGGACTACCTACATTTAGAAATGCTTCCATCAGCAACTTTAATATTTATTGCATTGAATTCATCAGAAAAATCACAGTTCCGCCTCGGGAAAAACCTCACACCGACTTACTGTTTTGTTTTTATTTTATTTTTAAGCTCCTTTGTTTTACCCAGTTTATATTACTGTGTTTTTATTGTGTTCGTTACCGGTTATTACTGAAAGTACACGACACACTCGTGGCGGGGTCGAACCCGCCACACTAAGCTTGGCGGAGCGCCGTAGCTGTACACTCCAGCGACCACGACTACGAGTGTCGGCAAACCTACTGACAGATTGAGGAACGACAATGGATGTAACCGTGAGAACATGCTCCATCACAATGTAAATATGACTACGTTAACAAAATTGTAGTATCTACAATGTACAAAAATTTTACTAAAGAATAGTAATAACAATAACAATAATAATTACAATACTTAAAGCATAGAGTAAATCTTTAATTACTTTGTTAATGCAATTAGTGTTTCGGTTTGATATTTAGAAGGTGCATTGGTTGTAAATTGACTTTAACCATTTAAGGACTTTTGAAAAATAGTCCTTGAGCTTTTTTCGTTTGAACTCTCATCGTTCTTCAAATGCACCTTTTTGTACAATAGTAGTCATGGATCAAAGCTTTGAAAAGGTTATGTGTTTGGAATAATATTTATCTCAGACAGGAAATATTTATCTCACATTCTTGTTCACACCTAGAAAAGAAATAATGATTTGATGATGATAATCACATTAATAATATTTTTACACAAAATACTCCATTTTTGTTTCTTTCAAATTTGGGATATTTTACTTAAAATTGGGACTTTCAGCATCTTCGGATTAGCAACAGCTAAGTATCTGGGAAGTTTTGACTACTCACGGCGATTAAGATTGAATTCAGAGAGGTGATGTAAAATGGTGGATGTTAATTATGTGTATTGTTCCGAATTTCAATTCCAATATTCTGTAACAAATTACCTAGAAAGACAGATCCTTACGAGCATTTGGTTTATTGGATTTTGTTGATAGATTTTTGAAGTGAATATTTGGTATACCTTCATTTAAAACAGCGATAGTGACTCTACAGGTAATTGCAGTTTGAATAGAATTTGAATGTTTCCTTGCAATGAATCTGTTAATTCAGAAGAATATTGCTACTTGGGCTTACATCTTTGTTTTAGTCGGTACCTAAACGCTAATCGACGAGTGTTATAATGGATGAATGTCAAGAGTGGTTTCTTACAAGAGTGGTTTGTGCTACAACCGTATCATGGCTTTTCCTTTAATGTAAATAACTAAGCTATTTATGTGTACATTTCTGTTTTGTTCAGACCTGATTTTGGCTGAAATTACCTACTTCCAGCGGTACTTAGTAATTCTAAACAGGTAAACAAATACTTTCGGAGTGGATGTTGGGAAATGCTGGACGATACCAACTGTAAAGCAGAAAAAACGGAGAAGCTTTATGGTACATAATAGTTGGTACAGTTGAGAAATTTATAGAAAAGTTGCGCTGCTATACTAGGAAGTCACGAAACAGTAAATGTAGTACAACTAAATAAGAGCAAACTTCCTTATTGGAATATGTGTTACATGTATGGGCAATTACGCTACTCTTGTATCCCGTCGAAGTAGCTTAAATTAGCCAAAGAAAAGCGAATAAGTTACCTTGTGAGTGAGTTTAGAAGTAGATGTGATCTGTTCAATAGCTTGTGACCACCTGCCCGCCCCTCGACGGTGTTTTACTTATATAGGCGAATCGCGTATGAAACAAAACAAACGTAGCCATTTCTTCGTTGAAGAAGATGTATAGTGGGAACTGCCAACCTAAATGAAAATCCACCAGAAATGCAATGTGCTGTTGTTAGTATTTTTTTTTCTTCTTCTTGTTTTTCTTCGTGTGTTATTCGCGCTGAGAAAACTTAACGCATTCAAAGACTGGCTGCACCATGCACTAATTGAAAGCAGCAAAAGAATATGCACCAAAGTTTTAAGTTTGTAATAGTTTTTCTCAAAGTATATTTTATTAGAAGGTTATTTCCATTGTAATAACAGTGTAATAAAGAAGTTGCCTTTCCATAACAGTGGTAGATAGTTAACGCAAGCTTACATAAAAAAAACCCTAACCTAAGGCTAACCTTCCCTGAATTCAGAAATGTAAGCTTATATATAAAGAAGTAATCCTAACCAAACTTCCCGTGAACCAGAAACGTAAGCTTAGGAGCGCACACGTGCTTTAATGTAACCACTGGTAACTAATTAAAACAAGCTTATATAAAAAGAAACTAAACCTAACCCTACCTCCGTGAACCAGAAACGTAAGCTTAGCTATGCACGCTCGCGTGCTTGATGTAACCACTGGTAAGAAATTTAAACAAGGTTATGTATATAAAGGTAAATTGAAGCCTAAGCTTATATTAAAACAAAAGTAACCTAAACTTCCGTGAATTCAGAAACGTAAGGTTTCCGTGAATTCATAAACCTAAGGTTATATAATATCCCTCGGCTATGCCCTGTGGTCAGAGTTGCGGCGCTTTGGCGGAATCAACTATTCATATATTGGCAGTATTGTATTAGTCAAGCGTATGCCATAGTGACATCTGTTGAGCTAGTGTTTTGCATAGAGTGACATTTGTTGGAAATATACATCATCGTCATCACTGTGCAGGACACAACTAGAGCATAATGTCGCATGTATATAGTGATTTCTCCCATAATCCGATATGGAAGGACGGCCTGGATTTTTTATGTAAACTTTATAGGTTAAATTTATTTTTTTGGTTTCTGGTTCCTAGGCGCGATAGGTTAAGTTTAGTTTTCTCTTAAGTACATGAAATTTGGCTTGTGATTCCTGAGAGAGATAGGATAGATTATGTCATTTTATGTCACTCGTTTTCACATGATTTGCAATAAGTTGCTCCATGGAGTATAGTATGTTTCATTAATGGTTCCGCTAATTCATCTTCTTTCTCCCAAAATTTGCAGTAAACCTGAACATTTGGTACTCGCAGCCATGACCGTCCATTTTGTTGCTCTCAATCTCAGTGTAAGATCAGTCACCCTTTGCTACATTTTGCTGTGTTTTCTAACCCCATTCCGATATATATCTGTATGTTTGCTCCATTAAATTTTGCTTTATTCATTGGCAGAACTACATCAAAATGTCACCAGATTCGCCTATATAAGGAACACAATTTTCCGTGTTGGGTGGGAACATGTTCCATTAACTGAGGCAACGTCTATTATGAATTGATTCAATAAATATTAGCATCTTAGATCCTTCTTTATGTATACAGAATTTTGTCCCTTGTTCTTAAATGTCTGAAACTTTGAGGCAGTTTATTTTAAAATGCGGTAATTCAGTGCGGTGACTCTTATTGACTTAAGGTGACTGCATGCAGCTCGTTATTGATGTGCCAACATCACAACTGTGTATTTGCTGCATACTAGGCACTACCCATGTAATATTTAATATCACTAGACATTAAACGAGGATAGAACACACAAATATTATGTTGAAATGTGCCTGTTATTTTCAATGCACATTTCAAATAGGAGAACAAGCTGGAAAACCAATGGATGTCACATGCAATGAATATATGCGTCAAATAAGTAATGTGTGTTCTCTGTTTGCACAAATGTGCTTAAAGATGGTTATAAACACATAAATATGTGCAGATTGTTTGTGAATATACAAAAACGAAGAGCAACAATGCTGTGAAACAAAACACATAGATGGAGCTAAACATAAATAGTGTTAAAGCAAAGCATACGTAAACTGCAGTATAATAATGCATGAAATTAATGGGAAAAGCTAGAAGTATATATTAAGTTTGGCAAGGAATATTGAAACAATTTCAATTTTTCCTGTTGTTTTCAATTTGATACCAAGGTTTCACCAAAAATACATATTTTGAGTCTTGCTGAATTAAAAGAACAATTTTTTACTTATTCTATTATGTACCTAGTAGATAGTGAAGGTATTGCATTCCATCGAAAAATTTGGTATTAGGGGTTTATTGGAAATATATGTTTTGAGTCTTGCTGAATTAAAAGAACATCGTTTTACTTATTTTACCATGTACCTAGTAGATAGTGAAGGTATTGCATTCCACCGAAAAATTTTGTATTAGGAGTTTATTGGAAATATATGTTTTGAGACTTGCTGAATTAAAAGAACATCATTTTACTTATTCTACCATGTACCTAGTAGATAGTGAAGGTATTGCATTCCACTGAAAAATTTGGTGTTAGGAGTTTACTGGAAATACATGTTTTAAGGCAGCCTAAATCCAAAAAAAGCATTTTTAGTTTCTCTACTGTGTACCTCGTAGGTAGTGAAGGTATTACATTCCATCTAAGAATTTGATATTGAGATTTCATCAGAAATACATGATTTGAAGAACCGTAAAAAAAAATAAAGCATTTTTAGAAAAAGATCCATGTTTGCGTCTGTGAAAGCATAACTTAAAAATGAAAAGTCGCATAGGCATCAAATTTGGTGTTTGAGTTCATTACCCTCCAAGGATGCCAAACAAAATTTTTCAAGAAAATATCTCCAAACCAAACTTTAGTTTATATGATAAAATTTCCAAAAAAGTTTGTTTTCTAAAAAATCCTTGCACTGATTTTTATTAAGATATATACTGGTAAGCGCTAAATGATAGATGAAAAGTATCATACAAAAAATATAAATTCTTTAAAACACAATTTATTTCAATTAATTTTTTGTGGTACCTGGCATTTCTGGGATATCCGTCAATAAAGATTTGCTCTTTTCAATTGTTGCCATTCTTTCTTTTTAAGTCCTGTCGATTTTCTATTGTTTCTTGCAATTGCATGCAAACAATATAGAATATTAAAGCCAGCGCATTACGTCTAGTTCTTAAACATTTTAGTATTGCTATTCCCTTTGTATCTATAATGAAATATGTAATGTAGCTACTTCTGCAAAGGTTTATTTGGACTAAAAAGTAGTACATAGAAAAATAACCTTTATTAAGAATAGTTTGTATACTCAGTAATAAAAATAGTTATATGAATGTGTCAAATCAGTTTTTTTTTCTAAGGAGTCACACAAAAAGTAAAGATTTGTAGATAGGTGTGCCAAATCATTTTTATTTGGTCATCTGCTAATGAACTTTAATATATTTCAATAGATGACATAACATTTTTGTTCAGCTCATTTACATCAGTACAAAACTTTCAAAATTTGTTGCATAGTACAAAACTGCATTAAACTAGTGTCGCAGTGTATGACCACTGGTGCAGAGAAAGAAGAAGGTGTGGATATTTTTGTTTAATGAGATCAATCCTCAATGGTGATTTACGAAAGATTTTTTCTCATTTCACAATGGTTTAACCACATTGAGCTATAGGAGTCTGATACATTCACATAATCTGTGAATAGCATAAACTACACAAGTGACATGAATCATTTTTGGAAAAGTCACATAAAGGACTTGACCTGCTTTTATCATGTATGGTGTACCATCTGTGTGAAGGAGTAATACTTATCATAGTTTATACCATTTGGCCATATCATAAGCATAGTTTCATTGAGTATCCTCAAGATTGTTATATTATTTGATGCTGATAGTTCTTTACACACCGTTAAATATGACTGCTCGCTAACTATTTTGTCATTTTTCAATAAAACAACATTTCATTTTTTCTGAAACTTGAATCTTGGGTTTCATCAATGGTTACCCAAAGTTTTTCATTTTAACGTGCTGCCCTAATTTTTTTTTCAAAGTTTAATCATAGTACTTAGAAAGGTAGTTCTTTTTTAATGTTGATTTCTCAGGAGACTCAGTGTCGATATATTTAGTCCAAAAGTTCTTAAGTTGAACATTATTGCTTCTTTTGTGTGGGAATTCAGCTGCTACCAATGCTCTGCATAAATCTAAACAATACTGGGAACACTTTGATTGTCCTACATTTGAATGAGCCAGTTTGCATATCAATAATTGTTGTGAGTTCACACGAGTTGCAGCAGCAATATGGTTATTTCCAAATTGAGTGACTTGTGAACGCTGATCTGTGCTAAGCTATGTTTATAAAACAAAACTTTATTGTCCGTGGTAAATATGTTTTTAAATTCGTCTACATATTGCTGAAGATGTGATTTAACACTTGTTCATAAGAACTGAAGAATGAACACATCATTCACCTACTTTACTGCAAGTGCTTAGTCTAGCAGTACAAACATATGAAATATGCAGATAGCAAATTGGGAATAACCAGGATGTCAGCAAGTTTGATAACATCCTAATCTGTTCACCTTAGGTACCATTATATGGTGAAGATTCCCTGATTCGTGTAATGCAATACAAGTAAATGTAAATATATTGTATATATTTGTAAAAGAATAAATTAAAAGTTATGCATGATAAATAATAGCAAAACTAATAAATTAATAAACACTTATACATGGAATATTATATGAAAAAATGTATTCACATATTTTTTCATAAAAATGTATGTTTATATGAAATAAAATTTCATATTTATGCTCATTATGAACATTTATTTAGGGTTTTCTCCTTTTTGTAGTCATTTATGTGTTTGTAGAAAAAATATTTATTTACATAAGAATCCACTCCCTAATTATAATGTCCAGTTATTGATTCATCCTTCCTCATCAATGTTAACTTAATTGCTCTTGTGTTCATACAGCAGTGGTTCTTTGTGTGTTTTTAGTGTAAAGTCAATCTTGATAACACTAATAGCATTTTGTTTTTTTTGCAGGCTGTGAAATGGTTACCAAAACAAAAGTTAAAGAAGAAATCGATCTTCTAGAAGAAGAGAGATCAATTGACAAAGACTTTTCAACCCCCAGTCCTGAAAGAACATTTGAGTGCGGTGCTACCACAAGTCAATATGACTTTAAAATGGACCACAAAATAAATATCAAAAAGGAAGTAGATACTTTGGAACCAGGTTTACCAAATGAGATTGTGTGTTTTTCCACAGATATTGGAAATGAATTTAAGAATGATACTGTCACATATAGTGATTATGAATTGCATAATAATACAGAAACAAAAGAGTTCGATTTTGTTTCTGTTACATGTTTTGAGAAAGAGGAGAAGTGTTTTTCTTTAGATCTTGTAAAGAAGATAAAGAAAGAGCTTATCACATTTGGTGAATTGAATGTTCAAAGAATGTCAATAGAAACAGAATGCCACTCAGAACCGTCGGATTCAAACATTTTATTGCAGAGTGAAAACAAGGTAAGTTGACCAGAATAGGTTGTAGTTAACACTTTAAAACATTCTTTATACAGAGTGAGCTTAATTCCAGTCTTCAAAGATCAGTTTATGGTAGAATTTATAATAATGTAATTTAACACCTTGGTCCAGAGCAGGTGATGGAGAATTGGTACTCTTATGTGTTAAAAGCAACGGTGAAATCAGTTGTTTTAAATATATAACTAGCTCTGGTGATTCTAGTGTTAAATAATGTAAGATGTCATTTCCAGTTTAACCGATTTTCTATGAGCGACCTACCACATTAGCATTTTCAACATTTCTTCCATTATTTTTTGAGTTAATGTTTCAAAATTTGGAAACATGTGTAAAGAATCTTGGGGTAAATTGCTCTTACGTCGTCCCCAACAGCGATGGAAGTGATGTCTTATATGTACTACAGATGTCACTCTGTTTCATTCTGTAGATGTAACACAATGCTGGCAACATATAAATAAGTAATGCTGCCAATGAGGGTAAGATATTGCTAACACTCTCGGTATGCGTTATTACTTTCTGATTTCATGTAAGTTTAGCCTTAGATTACATGTTTTTAAGTTTCTGAATTCACGGAAGGTTAGCCTTAGGTTAGGTTTGTTTTATATAGGCTTAAGTTCTTAATTCACGAAAGGTTAGACTTACGTTTTTTTTATATAAGCTTAAGTTCATGATTCACATAAGGTTTAGCCTTAGGTTAGGTTTTCTTTTATATAAGCTTAAGTTTCTGAATTCTTAGGAGGTTAGCCTTAGGTTAGGTTTGTTTTATATAAGCTTAAGTTCATCATTCACGGAAGGTTAGCCTTAGATTTTTGTTATATCAGCTTAAGTTCATAATTCACGGAAGGTTAGCCTTAGGTTTTTGTTATATCAGCTTAAGTTCATAATTCACGGAAGGTTAGCCTTAGGTTAGGTTTTTTTTTATATAAGCTTAAGTTCATAATTCACGGAAGGTTAGCCTTAGGTTTTTTTTATATAAGCTTAAGTTCATGATTAACATAAGGTTAGCCTTAGGTTAGGTTTTTTTTTTATATTAGCTTACGTTTCTGAATTCACAGAAGGTTAGCCTTAGGTTAGGTTTTTTTTTATATAAGCTTAAGTTTCTGAATTCACAGAAGGTTAGCCTTAGGTTAGGTTTGTTTTTATATAAGCTTATGTTTCTGAATTCAGGGAAGGTTAGCGTTAGGTTAGGTTTTTTTTTATATAAGCTTATGTTACTGTGTAATTTTGAAGGTTTAAAAGCTAGTAACAGTGATGTGTCATAATTTAAAATAAAGAGAGTTGAAGGTTGTTACACTACATCACTAAAATATTCTTACTTGAATGCGTTTTGGGAGACAGTTTGCTGCCATCGTAAGCATGTCCTCAACTCATGTCCTTGAGCATCAACATGTCCTTGAGTTGAGGACATGTTTACGATGGGAGCAAACTTTCTCCTAAAACGTGTTCAAGTAAGAATATTTTAGTGATGTGTAACAACCTTCATCTCTTTATTTTAAATTATGTTACTGTATTTCCGCCTGGAAGAACACTGTGACATGAATTGTAGCTACTTACTTCATTGATTATTTCATGCTGCACCAGTAATTCATTGCGTTTGTGTGAGCGGCAATGTCAAATTCCCCACATCTTCCGCTTTTATGCATCGACTGGCTTTGGGGTAGGATTCCGATTTCCTGGTGCCATCTGTTGACCAATTGATGAACTTAGTGATGAGATTTCTTCCCGGTGGTATTTCAAAGTTCATCAGTTGCTCTTGGAACTTTTTGATGTATATTTTCTCCCACAAGCTTAATTCTGGCAGTTTCTTGACGTACTTTAGTGATTTTGCTTCCTTTTCTACTGTGTGGTTCTCTTTCCAAAAATGGTTTGCTACAGCAGACCTTTCCAAATAAGATGTTGTAGTAGTCTTCCTTTGGTCTTGTTCCAATGTTCCTCTTGGTCTTCCTTATGCATATTTTGTCACAATCTTTGCAGTTTATCTGGTATATACCTTGTTTCTTTTCATGTGGAATACTATTAGTAGTGCTAGATTTTAACATCATTCCTAAGCTGAATTTACTGTATGGTGCCAGGGTTATCTTGTATTTCTTGAAAGTCTTCTGGAATTTGTGGAAGGCCCAAGGGTGGAAAGCAATCCTCTTGTATCTCCAAGAGTGTAGTAAGTGGAGCAAAGAGTATCTTAAGTCGGCTGACTCTTTCTTCAATATATTTGAATGCTTCTCTGTGTATAAGTTCCAATTTTTCAAGAAACTCTGTGATCACATCTACTCATTTCCTCACTCGTAAGGCAATTTATTCCATTCCTTCTTACTTTTATCAGCGTTCTCAAAGGGAACCACCTAAGGTCAAAATAGCCGCATCTTGTTTAATTGGTTTTGTTAAATTTAATACCAACTTCGTTTTATGCAAAGTATTTATACTTGGTTATGTTAATTAACTGCCCAACTCAACCAAATTGCAGTATAAATACCAGCTTTTTAAATAATATTATTTCTTGGTTTAAGATACATATAAGCTAGTATCAGTGATGGGAATTTGAAATTATGTAGAAAATTTCATTTAGCTTTGTGATATGTTTCAACTCTGATTAAAATTTTCTATATATTATTATTTGCGTTTGTATTTGTACAACATTTTTAAGAGAACCTTCAATATGCCTAATATTTGTTGTAATTAAGAAATATTTTATTCTGTATACTGGAAAATAATTAAATTAATACTGCATGATTATCGAAATAATTTTTTCAAAATAAAACAGAAGTTACCTTGTTACAGCACAGGAAGCCGGATGACTTGGTATCAGCAGATTCATATAGGTAAGGTCTCACAATACGGAATGTTACAGCTTGACTTTGTAACTTTATTTCATCATTTTATATCCCATAATGCTTCCAAACTGTCCAAGTGATTAGATTAAAGCTCACTATAAAGATGTTGGTGATATCTGAGTTCCTATTACCAAGAATGAGGATTACAGTAGATCTCAGTTTTCTTCACCATACTTGCTGATTATCTTACAAAATTATGAGACGTGCGTGTAATGCTCAGCGTGTGAGATACACTAAGTATTCAAAAGTTAATATCTCAGTACCAGTGACAGTGAATATGTCTTACTTTGGTTAACAGACAATAATTTAAATATCACAACTATTTCTGCTACAACTGCTTACAGAAACCTGAATATTATATATAATGTGATAACAATGGCTGTTATGTATTTAATTCCTTTACTGTCAGTTGTAGTTATGGCAGACATGCTTTGAGAAATATTATCTAGCTTGCCCATTACAGAACCCTCTCTTCAGACCTGCTGATATGGATGCTCCATGCTTTGATGGGAAGCCCCTGCCTTGACTTCTCTGTGCAGGTAGGGGAGCATTGAGAGAATTGCAGTGCTACATCTGAAAATTTAGGGATACAGCTAATTGTATTTGCTGTTACTCATCAGGCCACTCCCTCTATTCCCTTGCTAATGGAAGTCATGTATGTATTTTACACAATATACTGGCTGCAGTGTGAAGATCCTGATTTACTCCAGCCTGTTCCTTGGTTAACTTTTAGGTGATTTCCTCCTTCACAAGACGCATATTACTCTTGTTGTACCAGAAAAACAATAACTTGTCCTATTAAATCTAACTGGTTAAAGCATGCTAAACTATATGCTAAAAACAGTTGTAAAATGTCTGTTGCCAATATTAATTTGCAAATCACATAAAGCACCAGGGTTAATTTGGCATCATTATGCAATTTCAACACTTTTATTTTTTATGCATATCTACACATTATTCCAACATGTGAAGAAGATTTGAACCATCTTTCTAATACCTGTGAGAAGGATAGCAATATAACAATTGGCCCTCATTAACATAGAAGAATTGATGGCATATCTAGAAGCTTGAGAATCCTTCTGAAAAGGAAGGAAAAGTAATGTTATTCCATAAGAATCCTTGTCATCACAACAGACAACGAAGCTAATAATAAAATTAATTCTTCTTCCACACAAACCATGTGTAGGAAAGGTTGGGAAGGCAGATTCAGATAACTGAAAAATTAATTGCCATAGAGGCTACACTAATGAACCTCAGACTTTAAGTACTTACAGCATTGTAAGTCACCATTGGGGTATGTCATCTCAATACAATTTCAGATTTCTTGTGGTTTACTAGGAAAAATGTGAATCAGCAGGAGAATTTGATGTCCTTCCTACATGTTGCCATGGTAACTAGGTAGTTAGTGTAACCGGATAGAAACCAGGAGATACAGGGTAGAAATACTGGCTATGACATTGAATTTTTCAGTCATCTGTTTCCACCTTTACAAAGGTACTTACTTACTTGAGCAGCAATGACATAACAATTTCCTAATAAAGAAAGCGCATTATTGGTGCTCTTGCAGTTGCTTCATTAAACAATAGTAGTATAGTGCGTCATCAAGATCTACACATATACCTGCTTATACAGTGAAACTTGTGTGTTGCAGCTCCATTGTTTATAAGGAAAATATACCGTGTATTATGTTTAATTGTTTTATTTCCCTTAAATGGACATGGACATTTTGGTTTTATTCTGCAATAGATGTTGATCCTAAGTAGAAAGTACTAGCATTTCAGAAAAGAGAGCTCTTCAACCAGTGGTGTATAGCAACAATGAAGGAGTGGTCAATGCACTGCACTAGTATAGTGACTATATTCTTTTATCCAGCCCTAGCAATAGCACCAAATCCACTATAGTGAAAAAGCAAAATAAAATTGAGAAAAGTTTCTTTTGTTTCACAGCATTTTTCATGCATGAAATGTCAATAAAAACATCGGTGTTTCAAGAAATAGCGTGTGTGATTCAATTGCAGGAATGTAATGTTTTACCAAAAAGATTGTAAAAAGAAAAAGATCCTAAAATTTAAAAGACTTAACACTTGGAAGAAATGCCATCTAAAAAGAAACACCTGATACTGTGCAAAAGAACAGATAAACAAAAACAAATTCATTGACCTGAACGTGAGAAAAAGATGTGGCTAATAGAAACTGAAACTTTAATAATAAGAAAACCCTTGAGAACAAGGTTTGGTTACAACAGCTCACTTTTACTATTCCTGCTAATAGCGTCAATGTAGATAATTTCCAGCATTGTTGGTGACACGGGACTCTCAGTCTGCAATTGTTGACCAGACAATAACCACTGCACAAGTCCAAGTGAAACAAAGGAATACTGCTGATTATAGTAAGGTACTTTGGTCACTTTAAAGCAGTTAAAAAGAATAAAAAAATACTTTTGTGCGGACTGTGTGTCCACGTGTGACTACTTCAGAGTTAAGAATGTATACAAACTGAGCTGACAGATATCGCACATATGGTGAGCCACATTATGCTGGTGGTTGGTAGTGATACTCCGAATTATTTCTGCTGCTAATAACAGTAGTATATTCTGATTTAATACCTTTTATAAATGTTCCATGCATTGGGTAAAGGTTTTCCTGTGTTTGCAGTTTAAGAATTTCTGAACTTAAAAATCATTGGATAATTTTAAACTTTCAGAATCAAATAATAGCATTTCGTGGAACTATGTAGATATGCAACTAAATTATGCAGCATTCCAAGTATAACCCGGAATGAATTTCAAGGAGAGTATGTTTTTGCTTTTATGAACTGAACACCAGTTTCCTCTCAGAGTTATTGATTAATAATGTCTAAACTCGTTTCTCAAATTATTACTAATACTTTTTTTCAATTTTTCAGGTTAATTGCAGATACAGCTTGTGAAACTCTTGGAGTAGAATCTATGCACCAATCTCAAATAGCTAAAAGTGTTTATTCTCACAGATCTAAGAAGAGCATACAGAATGACAAATCTGGTACTTTAGTATTGCATACAAAAGAGCAAAATCTGATTAGTGATCCTGGAATACAATGCGAACATTTTGAAAAAAGAGTTTCTGGCAAATCAGCATTGAAATTGCATGATTTGATTGCTGAAGAAAAGAAAGTACACAACTTTGACATTGGCCAGCGGAGCTTGACTCGGCAACAAATATTGAAGAGAGACATGTTTCTTCATGACAGTAAGAAACCAAAGGAATGTAATGTTTGCAACAGGAGCTTTACTGACCTACGGAGTTTGAGAACTCACAGTTTTATTCATGAGGGTAAGAAACAATACAAATGTAATGTTTGCAGCAAGAGCTTTACTTGGCTATCAGATTTGAAAAGACACAGTTTGATTCATGAGGGTAAAAAACCACACAAATGTAATGTTTGCAATAAGAACTTTACTCAGCTAGGGAGTTTGAAAGCACACATTTTCATTCATGAGGGTAAGAAACAATACAAATGTAATGTTTGCAGCAAGAGCTTTACTTGGCTAGGGAATTTGAAAAGACACAGTTTGATTCATGAGGGTAAAAAACCACACAAATGTAATGTTTGCAATAAGAACTTTACTCAGCTAGGGAGTTTGAAAGCACACATTTTCATTCATGAGGGTAAGAAACCACACAAATGTATTGTTTGCAATAAGAGCTTTGCTCTAAGGCACAGCTTGAAAAAACACAGTGTGATTCATGAGGGTAAGAAACCACACGAATGTAATGTTTGTAATAAGAGCTTTGCTCGGTTATCAGATTTGAAAAAACACAGTTTGATTCATGAGGATAAGAAACCACACAAATGTAATGTTTGCAATAAGAGCTATACTCAGCTAGGGAGTTTAAAAGCACACATTTTCGTTCATGAGGGTAAGAAACCACACGAATGTAATGTTTGCAGCAAGAGCTTTATTCGGCTATCAGATTTGAAAGTACACAGTTTGATTCACGAGGGTAAGAAACCACACGAATGTAATGTTTGCAGCAAGAGCTTTACTCGGAAATCAGATTTGAAAAAACACGGTTTAGCTCATGGGGGTAAGAAACCACACGAATGCAATGTTTGCAGCAAGAGCTTTACTTGGGTATCAGATTTGAACAGACACAATTTGATTCATGAGGGTAAGAAACCACATAAATGTAATGTTTGCAATAACAGCTTTACTCGGCTAAGGACTTTGAAAAAGCACAGTTTCATTCATGAGGGAAAAAAAACTGCACAAATGTAATGTTTTCAATAAGAGCTTTACTCACCTATCAGAGTTGAAAGGACACAGTTTGATTCATGAGAGTAAGAAAGCACACAAATGTAATGTTTACAATAAGAGATTTATTCAGCTAGGGAATATGAAAGAAAAGTTTTATTCATGAGGGTATGACTACACAAATGTAACGTTTGCAACAAGAGCTTTACTGACCTAGGGAGTTAGGGTACACACAGTTTGACTCATGAGGGAAAAATCCACACAGAGGTAATGATTTACAATAACAGCTCTACTCAACTATTGCATTTAAGAACTCTGTTTGATTCATGAGGTTAAAAAAACCACACTAATATAATTTTGCAATTACAGCTTTACTCAGCTAAGTGGTTGGAAATCTTACAGTTTGATTTATGAGGGCAAAAGCCACAAAAGTGTAAAGGTTGCAGTAAGAACTTAGTCAGCTAACATATTTGATGTGGTTTTGTTCATGATGGCAAAAACCACTTAAATGTTTGCTTTTGGAATTATAAACACACAATAAAATTCATGAGGGTAAAAAAATCTCAGAAAATGTTGAAATAAAAGCTTTAGTTAACTATGACATTTGAAAACACAATTTAATTATTGAGAGTAAAATATTATTTAAATGTAAGATTTTCAATAAGAGCAGATTATTCAAATGACAAGGCTCTGCTTAATTAGTATAAAAGTACACACAAGTGTGATGTTTACGGAAGAAATACATGCATACCCACATAATATATATTATATAATATATATATATATTCATGAGTGCAAAAGCAATATAATTTTAATGCTTGCAACAAAAAGTTTACTCTGCTATCAGAGAAGATTGCAGTTTAAACAAAACACGGAGTGGTGAAATTTTTTTATGTACAAGGTGTTTCATAATGTCTTAAACTATCAGTTTGGCTTAATTAACTGAAGGTATGCAGTGAAGTTGCACATTCTGTATGGCAAAGTCATTTGGATGGAGAAATGCAGTTACTTATCCATCAATCTGACCGGCTCTGATATTTGTGGAGAAAGTCAGAGACCTTCTACATGCACCTGGTGAAAAGTGTCACTGCCTTTAAATGAGAGCTCTTATAAAGATTGCATAAAATAGTGTTTAATACATACAATGGAGGAAACTTATCAAACATAAGACCCAGCTAATATAATATTCAATTATAACAGTAATATGCATATTAATGTCTCAATAAGAGGAATATGACTAGAAGGTAATTATAATAAACATGGTTTCAGAAAATGCATTTGAATTTGTAGATTGAGAAGCTAGCAATAGTGATGCGTCATAATATAAAATAAAGAGGTAATGTATAACAGAGCCAAGAATAAAAAGAGAATCAAAGACATGACTACACTCATCTCAAAAGAACAAACTAGAACTTTCAAGAAATTCACATACCATCCATCACTTTTCTATAAATTTCAAAGCATCTTCAAATGGCACATCATCTAACCTATAAATATGGTTACTCCATAAATAAATATACAAAATTGCAAACTAAAATATGTAGATTGGAAAAAACAAAAGAAACATTAGGAACATAAACCATAAATGGGAAGTAAAGTCAGCAGTAGCTTGGTACTTTTGGAGGGACAATCAACAGAGGTCCCAAATTACTTGGAAACATTACAGTAAAATGTGAACTTCCAGTCTCAGAAAACACCCATATCTGGAAAAACAAGAACCATGTCTTAAACTCTGAAATCGCACCATGAGACATTTTGATGGAGAAGTTCATCCAACCACCATGAGAAGCAACTCAGCCGTCTACCTGGAACTGATGATGGGAGTGATTAGCTCAGGAAAGATGTCTTTGTTTTTCGATAAATGAACAATGTAATTACAAGTTTGACTCGTTTATTTAAACATAGTTTTATATGAGGTATAGTAGATTATATTAAAATATGTTTTTGTAGTATAAATACCTTCTTTGGAATATAAGTTTAAAATATCCAAAACTGGAAATGCACTCAAAACTTCTGGAGTATAACAAATGAAAGAGTGAGGCTTTGGAAACAAAGAAACATGTATTAGCATTCCAAATTATTTTATTGTTTTAAAATTTAGGTCATAAACAATCTGTCTTGACGTTAATGTATAATTATTTATACACACCTTATGCACATAGCTTTTGATGATCTTTGTTGAGGTGAATGCAACACAATGTACTGTTCTGACACTCAACACTTGTTTGCTGACTCTTCCTGATTAATTGGAACAGTGTGTATGCTATTTCTTGTAGACAATTATTCCTATCTTAGGAAATTCACAATGGAACAGAAAAACTGTAAACAGCATCTCCATTGTTGACACTGATGTCAGCATCAATAAAATAATGCATCAGCTTCTCGTCATGAACTCCAGTAGTAAAAGAATATCACAAGAGTTGCCTTCCATTTTATAAACAAAGTGCACAACATACAATTGTAAACTGAGGTGCTGTTTACTATAGTGAAACCAAGGTACACCATTATAAAGCAAGCAGTGAAAGAAAAAAGGTGTGAATTCTGTCAGTATAGAATGTCACAAAAATTGTTTTACCATGAAGATTGTTGCAGGTTGACTTGAAGGTGGATGAGTGTAATCTGCTCGTAGCTGGCAGTTTAATGACTAGCAGGTGCTCTACACATGGCACTAGGAGGGTTAAAGTTGTTAGTCACAAATACAGTTTTCTGTAAGTTGAACAATTATGTGATATCTGAAATGAAACTATCACTGGGTATGTTTTGCTTAAAACATATTGACAAATTTAATTATGTAAGAAACTAGTGCACTTTATTGTAATGCTAGCACCCTTTATATAGTGGGAGTCTCTCCTCATGAAATCCTCTTATCATGTTAATTAATATGTGTAACTAAGAATAAAATTAAAGTTGTGATAAGAGATTGTATTAAAATCAATATCTTTTATATAAGCAACATTGTTTTAACTTCAGTTTTCCTTTGAGAATTTTTTTGCAGGAAGTTACAAGAATGTTACTCTGCAACAGCGATTCATAAATGAGGAATTCTGTACTGGCAATTGTTATTCTCTTTGCAATGGTGTTTAATAAATACTTTTGGATATAATCACTGTAAATGAGAACTCACAGTTCGATTCATGAGGGCAAGAAACCATGTAAATGTAAAGTCAAGAATAAGAGCTGTACTCAGCTTCAACATTTAAAAATGCACACTTTGGTTCATGAAGGTAAGAAACAACATAAATGTAATGTTTGCAATAAAAGCTTTTCTCAGCTGTAAAATTTGAAAATGCACAGTTTGATTCATGAGGGTAAGAAACAACACAAATGTAATGTTTGCAATAAAAGCTTTTCTCAGCTGTAAAATTTGAAAATGCACAGTTTGATTCATGAGGGTAAGAAACAACACAAATGTAATGTTTGCAATAAGAGCTTTTCTCAGCTGTAAAATTTGAAAATGCACAGTTTGTTTCATGAAGGTAAGAAACAACACAAATGTAATGTTTGCAATAAAAGCTTTTCTCAGCTGTAAAATTTGAAAATGCACAGTTTGATTCATCAGGGTAAGAATCAACACAAATGTAATGTTTGCAATAAGAGCTTTTCTCAGCTGTAAAATTAAAATGCACAGTTTGTTTCATGAGGGTAAGAAACAACACAAATGTAATGTTTGCAATAAAAGCTTTTCTCAGTTGTAAAATTTGAAAATGCACAGTTTGTTTCATGAGGGTAAGAAACCACACAAATGTAATGTTTGCAATAAGAGCTTTTCTCAGTTGTAAAATTTGAAAATGCACAGTTTGATTCATGAGGGTAAGAAACAACACAAATGTAATGTTTGCAATAAAAGCTTTTCTCAGCTGTAAAATTTGAAAATGCACAGTTTGATTCATGAGGGTAAGAAACAACACAAATGTAATGTTTACAATATGAGCTTTTCTCAGCTGTAAAATTTGAAAATGCAAAGTTTGTTTCATGAGGGTAAGAAACCACACAAATGTAATGTTTGCAATAAGAGCTTTTCTCAGTTGTAAAATTTGAAAATGCACAGTTTGTTTCATGAGGGTAAGATACAACACAAATGTAATGTTTGCAATAAGAGCTTTTCTCAGTTGTAAAATTTGAAAATGCACAGTTTGTTTCATGAAGGTAAGAAAACACACAAATGTAATGCTTGCAATAAGAGCTTTTCTCAGCTGTAAAATTTGAAAATGCACACTTTGATTCATGAGGGTAAGAAACAACACAAATGTAATGTTTGCAATAAGAGCTTTTCTCAGTTGTAAAATTTGAAAATGCACAGTTTGATTCATGAGGGTAAGGAACAACACAAATGTAATGTTTGCAATAAGAGCTTTTCTCAGCTGTAAAATTTGAAAATGCACAGTTTGTTTCATGAGGGTAAGAAACAACACAAATGTAAGGTTTGCAAAAAGAGCTTTTCTCAGCTGTAAAATTTGAAAATGCACAGTTTGATTCATGAGGGTAAGAAACAACACAAATGTAATGTTTGCAATAAGAGCTTTTCTCAGCTGTAAAATTTGAAAACACACAGTTTGATTCATGACGGTAAAAAAAAAAACAAATTTAATGTTTACAATAAGGGCTTTACTCAGCTATCACATTTGAAAATGCAACGGTTGATTCATGAGTTCAAAAAGTCGCACAAATGTAATGCTTGCAATAAGAGCTTTATTCAACTAGGGAATTTGAAAGAAACATTTTATTCATGAGGGTAGGACACTACATAAATGTAATGTTTGCAATAAAAGCTTTACTCAAGAAGTTTCATATCTCAGTTTTATTTATGAGGTTAAAAAACTATAATAATATAATTTTGCAATTAAAGCTTTACTCAGCTAAGAGGTTTGAACGCTCACAGTTTCATTCATGAGGGAAGAAATCCAAACAAGTGTAATGTTTGCGATAGCTTCACTTGGCCATCAGATTTGCAGTGACATGATTTGATTCATGGGGGTAAAAAAAACCGAAGGACTGTAATATTTGCAATGAAATCTGTACTCGGCTAAGAAGTTTTAAAGTGCACAAGTTTGATTCATGAGAGTGAAAAGTGCACAGATGTACAGGGTTACTCATAAGTCAATGTCGCACGTCTTAGAGTGTTATGAAATAAGTACTTGACATGTCAGTGTCAATGATATGCCAAATGAAAGGAAATGTCTAAAAGTTTGTTTGCTATACCTTACAAGTGTTCAATGTGTTTGCCTCTGTTTATATGGGAGACATTCAAGTGATAGTCCAATTCCACCCACTCTCGCACCAGCATGGCTCGGTTGATCATTGCTATCGCTGCTGAAATGCGATCTCGGATGTCTTTCAAGTCAGCTGGAAGCTGTGGAATGAAGGAAATCACATGATGATAAGTCCGGGGATCGGGGCGAACTCGAAACAATGTGTAGTCATTGCCAGCATTTTGTCCAGTCCAACGTCGTGATAAGTTCTGGTTCAGGTATGCGCACACCAATTGATGGAAGTGGGTTGGGGTCCCGTCGTGTTCGAAAATTATGTCACCTCTGTCAGTTGTGGCATAATACATTTTTCTATTATGTCCAGATAAGTGATGTCAGTTATTGTGCATTCGGGGAAGAAATGGGGCCTGTATACCTTGTCCTTTGACAAGGCACAGAACACGTTGATTTTTGGGAAGCCGCACACATGCTTGACTGTGACATGTGGGTGTGGGTTCCCCAGATATGCACGTGGCGGTTCACTTTTCCCAACAAGTGAATTGTTGCTTCATTGCTGAAGACTAGTGTGACACAAAAAGCATCATCGTCTGCCATTGCAGCCTGCATGTCGATGGTAAATTGTGTGTGAACCTCCTTGTCACCAGCTGTGAGCACCTGCAGGAGTACCAGTTGTACGGTTTCACCTTCAGTTGCTTCAAAGAATCTGCCACTCAGTCAACTGAGACATTCCCAGCTCCAAATTTGCACAGTTTGTCAATTTCTGAGTTGCACGCAAACAACTCATTAACACCTGCAACAGTGGCCCCTGATGGTCCTGGCATTCCGGGTCATTTGGGTGGACACAACCAGTACGCTCAAATGTTTCAAACCACCTCTTGATGGTCCTGCGATCTGACACATCTTTATTAATGTGATTGAGTAATCGCTGCTGAACAGTTACAAATTGTATCATGCAAAGCATTATCTCGTTACATGTGAACGCCATTTTCTGCAGTCAACCGCATCACCACAACATGTGCACTTCACGTGACACATACTTGGAGAGTTTCTGTTTCCATACGTACATGGTTTGGACTCGCACATCATGCACAAGATGTTTTCCAAATGTGACACTGACTTATGAATAACCCTGTAATGCTTGCAGTAAGAGCTTGACTCAGCTAGGGAGTTTGAAAGTGCAGTTTGATCCATGAGGGCAAAAAGCCACAAAAGTGTACTGTTGCCAACAAAATGTTTATTCTGCTATCAAACAAGATAGCAATGTAAATACAAGACTGAGTGGGGAAGGTTTGTTTATGTAGAAGGTGTTTCATAATGTCATAATCTATCAGTTTAGCTTATTTAACTGAAGATATGAAGTGAAGTTGTACATTTTTTATACTAATGTAATTTTAGATGGGGAAATGCAGTCAAACTGATCGGCACTCTGAATTTTGCTGGAAAAAGTCAGATGACTTCCACATCCACCTTGTGTAAAGAGCCACTGCATTTTAAGCGTGAATTAGTTGTAATGAAAAATTGTATAAAAATTGCTGTTTAGTACATACAATGGTGAAAACCTTTCAAGCATAAGACCCAGGAAATATAATATTGTAATAATACATAGATATTAAGAGGAATATAACCATAAGGTAAATATAATAAAAGTTGCCTGAGAAAATGCATTTGAAAAGGACATAATAAATTTGAAGATTGAGAAGCTAGTAACTGTGATATGTCATAATTTAAAATAAAGCGATAATGCATAAGAAAGTAAAGAGAGCAATGAATAAAAAGAGAATTAAAGACGTGAGTACACTCATCATAAGTGTAGAAAATGGACTTTTCAAGAAATTCATCAGTTTTCTATAAGTTTCAAAGGATCTTCAAAAGACACATCATCTAGCCTATAAAAATGGTTACTCCATAATTAAATATACCAAATTGCAAATTGAAATGTGTACATTGAAAAAAAGTAAAAGAAACATTAGGGAAACATAAGTAAAAAATCTCATGTGTTACATTCACAGACTTTCTCTACTCTTGTAGAAACTATTTTTACAAATGCTTATTCTCCATATGCTTCATGTTAATTGAGATTTCGAGATGTCAATCTAATTGCTAATTTTCTTGTAGATGCAAGGGGAATATGGTAGGTTATAAGCGGTGGTCAAATCTTTTAAGCGTTGGTTGCTATGTGGCGCATTCCGTTCTCTTAGCATGTCCAGGACATAAAAAAAAATCTGATGTGTTATACTCACATGACTCTCTACTCTTGTACAAACTATTTTTACAAATGCTTATTCTCCATCTACTTCATGTTAATCAAGATAAACGTTTGCAGACTCTATCTTATTGCTAATTTTCTTGTAGATGTAAGGGGAATATATATTTACAAGGGTAATATAGAAATATAGTAGCCTTTAAGCACATACATATCTCTTAATAGCTGGTTGCTAGGTGCAGAACCATTCCCTTTGCCACAGATTAATACTATTTGCATATCCAATACAAAAAAAATGAATAACAAATTCCCATTTGAGAAAATAAGCATTGAACAATTTAAGGGAATAACAAGCAATATCTCAAAATGGTTCACTCAACAACAAAAATGTAAATGACATAAATCATGTATTTTAACATGATCTACTTTTTTTTTTGTGTAGTAAAATTTTGTCTATCTCTTATGGTTTACCAGTTATGCAAAAGTCGTTCACAATGCAGAATACTTTTGGAGACATTTTATTTGTCATGAAAATATCTTAAACGTATGAGATTTTAATGAAAATCGTTAGACCCATTTTTGAGAAAATTAAAATTTTCGAAAAATCTTCCATGGAAAGGGTGATCTGGGGTGGGGGGATTTTACTGAAAACTAAACTGTCGCATCTCTGGAAGATACTGAACCTATATACCAAGTTTGGTGTTTATCCGACTGTTCCTTTCTGAGTTATGCTGTTCACAGACAGACACACACGGACATGTTTGCAAAAATGCTTTTTTTGGATTCAGGGGGTCTCAAAACATGTACTTCCGGTGAAATCTCGGTATCGAATTTTTGGGTGGAATACAATACTTCCCCTACTTACTATACGTAGTAGAGAAAGTAAAAACGGGAGAAAAAGTCAGAGTTGAAGCTTTCCTTGCTCTAGACGTTCTCGGGCTTCAAGCCAGGTGAAGTGATGTGGAGACATTGACGTTTCGGGAGCGTACATCTCTCCCATCTTCAGGATGCTGATTAATGTCAGCATTAGCTTGGAACTTTTGTAAGGAACCACATAGCATCAACAGAGATCCCAAATTACTTGGAAACATCACAGGCAATAGTGAACTTCCAGTCTGAGAAAACACGCGTATCTGGAAAAACAAGAACCATATCTTAAAGTTTAAATCCCAGCAGGAGACATTTTAATGTAGAAGTTCATCCAACCACCATGAGAAGCAACACCAGCAGTCGATCTGGAAATGATGATGCGAGCGATTACCTCTTGAAACATGTGTTCCTTTTTTTCCATAAATGGGTGATGTAATTACAAATTTGACTCAAGTTTATCTAAATACCGTTTTATATATGGTATAATACAGGGCCGTATTTAGAGGGGGGTTTAGGGTTCAAACCCCCAACATGAAGCTTCTGACAGTTTTATTTATTTAAATTCATAGCAAACCAATATGGGAAAGTGTCGTTGGATAACATTAGGTCTATTGCTAGTAGCACATTTACAAGAAAGAGGGAAACTTAGTATCGTCGTCTTACATAGGTAAGGTGACCATACATTCCGTTTTTCGAAGCAGTCTCCATGATTTGTGCTGTAAGGTGAAATATGCTTATTCTGGTGAGCTTTTTCCTTGTGTATATAATGTCTCCAAGCAATTTCCTTATCTATGTAACATCTATATACAGAGAGAGCCAAAAAAAACTACGAAGCGGCTGCGCAATGTTTTCCCTGCCCGCGTACTCTGCGATCGTTGCCGTTTGCCGCTATCATAGTAAGGAATGGATGAAACCATACAACTTTTTTAAAACTACTTTTAAAGGCTTTACTTACCAACTTTATAAAAGGAGATGCTGAAACTGGCCACCATCGTCCATATATTTTTGGCACCTCTTTAGGAAACTATCCACCACTTGCTGTAGTTCAGGTTGAGAAATGCTGGCAATTTTCTGGCAGATATTTTGTTTTAATTCTTCCAGGGTGTGTGGGATTGTCTTGTACACTCTATTTAAGTTACCCAAGAGATAGAAATCGCAGTGGGTTAGATCGGGTGACCGAGGGGGCCACAAATCTCTACTAATAATTGTGTCCTCGAACGCACTTTCAATTGTTCTCATCGAAATATTGGCCTTATGAGCTGTTGCAGAGTCTTGTTGAAAAAACGCAAAATCATGCTCCCTGTCTGTTAATTCTCTGAAAACAGGGTAAAATTCTATTCACGTATGCACGGGCTTCAACTATCGACTCGAAAAGAAAAATTCCATTTTTTACAAGAAAGTTGGTAAGTAACGCCTTTAAAAGTGGTTTTAAAAATGTATGGTTTCATCCGTGCCTTTCTATGATAGCGACAGACGGCAACGAGGGCGCGGACGGGAAAAACACTGCGCAGCCGGTTCATAGTCTTTTGGCTCTCTCTGTACTAAGGAGTAGGGTACATGGTAACTGTGTGGGGTACTGTTAAGTTTAGATCTACTTACGGAAAACCCTCCCCGAAATTTTTTTCTGTGTACGGGCATGGTATAATACAATACAATAAAATAGGTTTTTGTAGTATAAATAGTTTCTTTGGAATATAAGGTTTTTAAAAAACTCCACAACTGAAAATACACTCAAAAGTAATGGAGTATAACAAATGAAGAGTGATGTTTTGTAAACAAAGAAACATGTATTAGCATTCCAAATTATGTTATTGTTTTAAAATTTAGGTCAGAAACAATCTGTCTCGGAAAGTTAATATATAATTATTTATACACACCTTACGCCATAGCTCTTGATGATTTTTGTTGAGGTGAATTGAGCACAATGCACTGTCCTGACACTGAACACTTGTTTGCTGGTTCTTCCTCATTAATTGGAACAGTGGATGCTATTCCTTGTGGACAATTATTGCTATCTTAGGAAATCTACAATGGAACAGGAAACTATATGCAGCATCTGCATTGTTGACAATCATCAACAAAATAATGCATCAACTTCTGGTCATGAACCCCAACAATATCACAAGAGTAGCCTTCCATTTCACAAACAAAGTGCATAACATACAATTGTAAACTGAGGGGCTGTCTAGTATAGTGAAACCAAGGTACACCTTTATAAAGCAAGCAGTCAAAGAACAAAAAAGTATGAATTCTATCAGTATAGGGTGTCACAAAAATTGTTTTACCATGAAGATTGTTGCAGTTTGACTTGAATGGCCCTGATGCTCAGCAGGTTGGACTTTCAAAGCCTAATCTGCTCGTATCTGGCAGTTTAATGGCTAGCAGGTGTTCTACACATGGCACTATTAAAATTGTTAGTCACAAATACAGTTTTCTCTAAATTGAAAAAGTTGTGAGATGTCTGAAATGAAACTATCGCTTGGAATGTTTTGCTTAAAATTTGACTATGCAACAAAGCTAGTGCACTTCATTGAAATGTTAGCACCCTTATACAAAGTGGGAGTCTCTCCTCATGATCATGTCAATTAATCTTTGTAATTAAGAATAAAATTAAAGTTGTTATAAGAAATTGTATTATAATCAATATCTGTTATATAATCAGCATTGTTTCACCTATAGTTTTCCTTAACTCAGAAATTGTTTGCAGGAAGTTACAAGAGCGATTCCTAAATCAGGGTAATCTGTACTGGCAATTGTTATTCTCTTTGCGATGGTGTTTAAAAAGCAATTTTGGATATAATTACTCTATATGAAATTTTTCACAATTTTTAAAATGTGTTTGATAAGTTCCTGTAATGCACCGTCCAAATGAAAAAAAACCATGGTTTGAAATATATAGCCCAAAAGTGGGTTAACCAAAGTAAACAAGTAAACTAACCTTAAATAACTCTCATCATGGGTAGCACATAATAAAGACAAAGATAACCATAATCACAACAGGGGTATTAGAAAGTTCCTTGTTATTTTAGTTGGTTGTCTGCTTTCAAAATAAGGTTACCAAGGTTCTTATCTTCTAAGACATAGGCAATAAACAGTATTTATTTCAAGCTTTCCCTAAGTATAGTGCAACATTTATAAAGTTCTTTAAACTGAAATGTGGGACAGGCTTGTCATTAATGCTGATTATTGGAAATTTGAGACCACTTGAAGCGTGGGTTTTGTTTTTATACCCATATTTAACATAGCTTTGCTTTGTATCTGTGTGATAACACTGCAGCGTTATTAATCTCAGCTACCGGACTGCAGAGTTGCATTTCCAGAAAGTTAAATGTATGATGTTAAACAGCTATATGTGCATGAGTAATGAAGTTTAAATACTGGGATTAGCAGCGGCTTTTCGGGAAAGTCCACCAATATAGCACCAAGAAACTGAATATAACATATTATTCCAAAGGTGAAGGTGCAGCTATAATAGAATATTTCAATACAAGATGTTAGCTTGGTTGAACTCTGGTTGAAAAACACCACAAAGCTTGCCTCACTAAAGCTTCTATTCCAATCAATTGTCCCATTCAACCATTAAGACCATTGTATGTAGTTACAAGTATACAATGAACGTTGCTGGTTTGCATAACACTGCCACAAATGACACAATCTCTTTCAAGACCACAACATGCCTGATTGTCTGCATGTGTTAGAGGCCTACTTTGATTATCTTTTTCTTGTGATTTTTCTAATCCATTTCTGCTTTTCTCTTCCTAGATATTCAGCAATACTCCTACTTCTTTCTCACACTTCAAACCTCAATATTTTGAATACTATAATATTCTTTTCCATTTTATTCTAGCTTGAATGCTATATAACGTCTCTCCAATTACTTCTTTCTTTGCACTGTGTCAAACAATGAAACATACTCTCTGTTTCTCCACACACAAATCATGCTTCCATCCTGGAGTTCCTATAACCTTCAACATACAACTCCCTTTTAACATGCATGTTCCACCTTGCTTATCACAGCTCTTAACATGCTTCTCGCTCCCAGAGTCCTCATTTATTAGCTTGTACAGTCCCGAAGAATCTTCATTCTCAAAACTTGATTACAACTCTTGAATGTCAATACTGTGACTACTCCAGGATTCACTGTCCCTTAAGTACTCTGTTACTTCACTGCTTTGATCTACTTCAAATTTTTCTGTTATTCCCGTAGTTAACGTCGTCACTTCACTAATGTGAACTACTTCAGCTTTGCGCTGCAATCGAACGCAGGCGGTCTCTAATCTCTCACGTTAGGAGCACTCACTGTCATCACAATCTCGCTTGTAGAAACGCAATTGATATTGCAGCATCTACATCTCTCTCACTCACTAATCAACGGCTGGCGAATCCTCTGGGTTATATAGCCGGTGAAACCTTACATAGAACATTTTTACATACGTTCTGGAGAAGGCGATCGGAGGAAAGGAAGTTTCAGGAGATTCTGATTGTGTCGTTAACGCTACTGGTGTTTATATTGGGTGAGAGTGCTACCGCTTTGCTCAGCTCTGTTTATCTCTCCAATTGCCGTCGTTAACCTCCCTGGTCTACAGCTGCCCATGCTGGTCGTACGCCATATTATTTATCCTCAGGATCGACACTAGGTATCGATCCGGATGCCCCCTTCACAAAGTCTCATCCCAATCCACTGCATGTTGTACCTTGACCAGGCATAAGGCTATAAAACTCTCATCCACCTCGACGTTTAGGCATTGGTTTCCGTTTGCTTGGCATGATCTTCGGGAGTGACGCCTGAGTAAGGATGGCGGATACCCGCCCAGTGCTCAGAGGCGATGACGGTGCCAATGTGGTCCTCTTCAAGTTGGCTGTTAGCGGTTAACCCGATCTCTCGCGGTTTGTCCTTAGGTGTTCAGTGTTTCCGCAACTAAAGCACTCTTGTCTCCGGTTAGACTATTGTGCTCGGAGCCGGTCCTTATCGGCCGACATAGGGGTAGCTCTTCCTGACGTCATCCTTTCTGCTTCAATGTCTACGACAGCTGCCAGGGCGTCGTTTACGTTACGACTTTGCTCCAGGAGAAGCTGCTGTTTCAACTCCCGATCTGTTAACCCACTAATAACTGCGAAGGCTGCTTCTCCGGAAATGTAATCTGTTGAAAAATCTGCCAAACCCCGGTGTGCCAGCTGCTGCTCCTCCACGAGCAGTTCTTGTAAGATTTCTTTTACTTGCTGCGCTCTTGCCATCAACCGGTGCCAGTAAGTGGCGTCAAGGCTATGTTCTACATAATTTTCCTACACCAGTTTCATTAACTTATGCCCGAACCTCCGGCAGGGAACGTTTAAAGTGTTTCTGCTTGTTACCCCCTGCAGGTCAATTAAAATCTCGTCAAAAAATGTGGGCTTTATTTGTGGACGCTCTTCAACTGCTGTGGTCCTTAGCGTCCCATTCTATATTGGGCGTGAAAGAAGGGTCATTTTGCCCAGGGGCCTCTATCAGGCTTGAGATTCTTGTACGTGCCGTAAATCTACGTCGGGAACACCGGCTTTACTTCCCTTCCAAAGTAAGTCATTCAAAGAATGTTTACGCCCGAAAAGATCCATCCCCTTGCTCAGGGTTTGAACCCGTGACCCCGGTAACTAGAGGCTAGCATGGTAAGCACTACACCACGGAGGACGACAAAAGCTTGACGTCATGAGTATGGGCGTCCATGCATTAGGTGTCGCAATGGACTCGCACTGCACAGGGCGAACTACCTTCGAATTTCAGTGGCTTCACTGATTTTACACTGGGTGATATTGAAATTGCGACATCTTCACACCTTCGGCGTGGATCTTGGGTTCCAGGTCTCTGCGCAGCTTCCCCACTGCGGGGTCCATCATCCTCTTGCTTACCTTAACTGCAGGTCCAGACGCTCATCCATTGCAGCCTGTGTCATCCTCTTTTTTGTCGTCATCTGCGCATCTATCCGTTTTCTGTGCTAATTGGATGCTCTTCCACTGCAGTAATTTTATCTTCCAAGTCAGATTTAATTTCTTCTAACTCCTCTGCAATGAAGTCTTTCAGGTCCTTCACTGTTATATTTATCTGCCACTTTACAATGTCAATGTCAAAACTAGGTTATATTTTCATTCCTGTTTTCACACCCTTTATTTCGTTCTCATCTCCTCCATTCGGGATTTCATTTCCGACTCCATTTCATTCTTCTTGACAGTCTTCATTTCCATTCCCATCTTCTCCATTCCGGCCAATAACTTTTTAAGCATTTCCCCCATCTTTGTTTGTAATTCCACTTCTGACACCAGGTTACTTTTTAAGTATTTCGGCTTCATTGTGACTTAGTTGTTTCATTCACCAATGTTAAGTACTTCAATTTTCTGTCACTTCATTGTTGTTTTGGTCGAGTTCACTCGCCACGTAATTGAACACAAGAAGTCTCTAATCTCTTAAGTGTACACACAGTGTGATAAACTCGCATGTGGACCCACACTTTATGTCGCAGCTGAAACGCGCTCACCAATCTACCGGCACACTCTGCCTACATAACCAGTAGATGTATCCACAGAACATTCTCATAAGTACTGGAAGAGGCGGAGGGAAGCTTCCAAAAGATTGCGGTTATATTTTGACACTACTTCTGGTTTTTATACTGTGTGAGAGTGCTGCCACATCATTTATCTCTCCAACTGCCTGGTGCTGGAATATCAATCCTGTTCTGCCAATGCTACCACTCTTGGTGGTATTTTTGGGTAAATCTAATAATTTTAGTAAATATCCTAGGTATTACGTCAGTTTTGTTCACGATCTTTGACAATCCTCAATTTTCCACTCCATATAACACGTGATTCTACCACTCATCTACAACCAGTTTACAGACATTCCTAGTATCTAGTATAAACACCCTTGCTACTATGGTAAAGGGTTTCTATCTACTATTACTGGCCAATGTTACCCCTAAGTAAACAAATGCTGTCAATATGTCTTAATTACTCTGTAATCACGTACGAAGGGCATGTCCTATTTTATAAAAGAAAAAACACTACACACAATTTATCATGTTGAAATAATTTTATATGCAGTGTACTATTCCTCTGTTACTTTTCTACATCGTTGCCACGTTTTTTCAAGCATTTCTTGTTAATGTAACACAAGCTTTCCGCGTCTGTGTTGTTCCAGATCGGGTCCCTTGCTTGTAACCAGCTGTTTACTTCTGATTTGACTTCATCATGGATGTAATGCTGTATATCAAAGGAAAACTTGTCTCGTAGACTTCTCTTCCTTCATGAGATGGAAGAATACATCAAACTCACAAACGTAATTGTCAATAAAAGTGAATTATCTTTCCAAAGGATAACATACAAGCAAACGTTTGTTGTAATGATGGAAAACCGGTTATTGATTCTTCTGGCCGACTGTTTTATGACCTTCTTTGACACTCAGATCACCACTGCTTTCCGCCCATATTTTCAAGGAAAGGATCCCATTGGTGATATCCTCAGAAACATTAATAAGCTTGAATTTGGTATATACAGAAAGATACACATACAGACAATCACATAAAAGCAAACAGTTTCAACCACATGCATGCCATCATAAACAGCCTACTGCACAGATTACTCAACATCCCACTAAATGAAATAGAACACAAGAAGGAATTAAAACAAGTAGAAACAACGACAGAGAAGAACCTTTTCGACTAGCCATTAGTACATAAGAAATCACAGGAGTTAAAAAATAAGTAACAAGAACCAGACACGGCCACTCTAACAGCAGGAAAAGAAAAGAAAATTTTCAAAAACCTCACTTACCACCCAAACTTCATGAAAAAATTCCAAAAGTACTTCCAAGGATTTAACTCAGTATTAGCCCCACAAAACAGGCACAGTTTAAAAAACTTAATAAAATCCAATACATCTGATGTAACACCTTCTTCAAAGAAACCAGGAATTTATAAAATTTGCTGTAAAGATTGCGAGAAAATATACAAAAGCAAAAAGGAACACGAAAACACGCCTCAAGGAGCTCTTTAGACTCAGCTTCAGCACTGGCACACCATTTTTGGAACTCTGGCCACAACTTTGAAAACAGCATCCATCTTCTGAAACATCTACAAAGAGCAATAGAACTTGAAACCTGGGAGATTTTCTTGAAAAAATATGAGTCAAGGGTAATGAATTTTGAAACCCCCGCCGAAGGCAACCCACTGCATAGATTCATCGGAGGTCCACTAGGAGAACCTATAGATTCCAGAGGAACACACATCTAAATTACTCCGGCAGTCGAATGTGACTGACGATGCAGACAATGTGTGTTAAACACGTTCTATATGTAAGTTAAAAGTTAGGGAAGCATTAAGTGTTAATTTTGACTCAATGTTACTTTAATAAACCACAAAATGGTTACTAAGTGACAACCGTTTAAATAAATATTTCATATCAGGCCATTCTCTTCCAAAAATCTAACAGAAATTCTTTGAAATTTAAATATTTATAGTGCACAGTGTTTTCTTTCTCGTATTATTTTAATATTTCAATTGCTTAATGTGCTTAGAAGCAAGCACATCTCTATAGAATATCGTACTTTGTCCACATTAAATTGAAATGAGTTTTATTTCGGGATGCTCTTTAACCACTGAGGTTCTTAGCGTCCCATTCTATATTGGGCGTAAAAGACTGGTAATTTTGCTCAGTGGCCCCTTTATCAGGCTTGAGGTTTTTTCATGAGCCGTAAATCTACGACACGGGACCACCGGCTTTTCTTCCCTTCCGAAGGAAGCCACGCTAAAGATTTTTACGCCAGAAAGAATCCATCGCCCTCCGCCAGGCTTGAACCCACTACCTCGGGAACTAGAGGGTATCACAGTAACCGCTTCACCACGGAGGAGACGTTCTGTTTATAACCACATAGCGCAACCTTTACTTAAGTATCTACCACGCAAAGCTATAGATTTCCTAATACAAGTTTCAGTTCAGTTTTGCAAGTAACATACTCCCCAACAGCATTGGCGCATGCTATTATAATGATACCTAAGCCCAACAAAAATTGCAATGATCCATTTAGCCATAAAGCAATTAATGTTCAACCATTGTTTTCGAAAATATTCGAGCGCCTGTTATTGCCCAGATTTCTCACATTTTTTGGAGCACTATCACGTTAAACCCAACTTAGATTTAGCAAATATCACTCCTGCCTACAATAGCTGTACAAGATTATAGACGAAGAACTGAGTTTTATGAAAACAAGAATGTAGTTTAGGTCTATTTCTTAACACTGAAAAGCATTCGATAAACTTTAGCGTGATGGTCTTCTATCCAGCATTAGAAAACACTTTCCTGACACACAGGTACTATTGCCTTATTCAATCATACCTCTACAAACGATAATATTCTGTAGTCTCCCATCAGACCTATCAATACAAGATTACCTCAGGGAAGCATACTGGGACCTTTTCTATATCTAATATGCACCGATGCTTTATGCAATACCGACCATCTACACCTACACCAATTTGCAGACGATATCTGTTATATACAGAGGCCCCACAGGCGAAGACGTTACAACACATACACGAATAATCTATTTGAAATAGAATATGGAGCAACAAATGAAAAACTCATGAATCCAAGAAAGTCACCTGCTGTCACTTTCACCTATCTTAGGAAATAACATGCTCGTCCTATATTCCTGAACAACACAGCCATACCACAGACCACTCTACATACCTTGGTCTCATCCTCCACATATGTTTGACAGGGAAGAAGCATATTGATCACACTCTATAACAATTACGAATTAGACTTCGATAGGTAAAAGCCTCTACTGCATAAAAACTCACCCCTCTCCATTTCCAACAATAGACGTTTTTACACAATGGTTCTTTAACCAATATGGTAAAATGCATACTGATTATGTGGTTCCGCCTCTAGCACCCACCCCCCAGGGGCCTGCTTTGCAGGTACGGGTTTTTGGCGCACCCGGGGTCCCGAGCCACCCTGACTTCCTCGATGTGGGCTCCTCCCAGTGGTGAGGGAGTCAGCCAAAACGCCCACCCACGTGTCGGCCGTGCGTGGAGATCCGTGTCGGTGGAAAGGATTATCCTGGTTGGTTGAGGGATGCGTGTCTGAGCCTGGTTTGTTCTTTTTACATTTTTCGGGGAAGATACGCATTTCCAATACGCCGCTTCGGTTTCTGCTTCACTTAAACGGGCGGCTAGGGACTAACCCACCCCTAGCCAATCGGCCAGGACTAGGTATTTAACCGAACTCCAGGGTGAGTGGGACGGCGCGCCCGCTATATCCCGTGTGCAGCCCTGTCATCCCAGTGGGATGACCCCTTGTTGGGCTCCGTGGTGGGTGGGGAGCACTGGGGGATGAAACATAACTTATCTTTTCATGGCAAATCTCAATCCGAAACCCCCTCAGGGGCTCACCTTATGTGAGTACGGGTTTTTGGCGCACCCGGGGGTTCCCGAGCCAATCATCGCCACCTTCATCCCCTCACCCCCATCCGGTCGAGGTGGGTTCTTCAAGTGACCGGTGGACCCAAGGTAGGCTCTCGTGCGTTCTTTGCATTTCATCCATACCGCACCTCACCATCGTTTCTTTCTTCCCTTATCACTTTCCGGCCATTTCGCACCACGACATTCGCATAACTCTTTTTCTTCCCCGCCGGCCTACCTTGCGTGCGAAACGCCCACACAGTTTTAGTTTCTTTTATCTTTTTATTTAAATCCTCCGTGGACACGGCCTGACGGATACCCGCGCACCGCGTGCGCAGCTGGGTGAGTGGGTAATGGCGTCATCCCCACCACCCGGGGTCGTCATGTAGGGTTTGTGTTCGTATCCGCTGTTCAATTGCAGTCCCGCGGGGGGGGCCATTGCATGAGCTGCTGACTTCTGACGGCGATTGGGTCCCTCTGTCTATGTTCTGGGAGGTGTGACCCTGGGGTGAGTCTGGTATAGATAGGCCACTCACCCAAGCCGGGGTAACGCCCGAGAAGTCAGAGCCCGAGGTCGGAGACGGTTGCAATGGTGGAGGATTTATCTCGCTATGGAGCACCCTTCCTCCATTAATACAAACAAGCGCCGAAAAGTTATTGTAACAGAAGTAGCACCGCCGTCATCTGGTTGTTACTTGGTCATTTCGAGAACAGAAGAAGGACAAAACTTTGAGAAGGTGAACCCTTTTATAATTCAGAAGGGAATAGATGTTATTGCTGGTGCGGTTCAATCATGCACTCGTCTACGGAATGGTTCCTTATTGGCACAAACTAAGTCCGATCAGCAAAGTAAGACCTTGTTGCGCGCTACGCTTCTCCACGGTTACCCCATCCGTGTTGAGAAGCACCGCACATTGAACTCCTGTCGGGGCGTCGTTACCACCCATAGCCTCGATGGTATATCGGACGAGGATCTCGTAGAATATCTATCTGATCAAAAGGTCACTGCAGTGCATCGAGTGCAGGCCAAACGCGACGGCGTATTGGTACCCACTCGTACCCTGTTTATTACATTTGATGGCGTCGATCTGCCCACGAGCATTTCCGCAGGGTACGAACGGATTTCTGTGAGGCCTTATATTCCTAGACCTCTGCGTTGTTTTAAATGCCAACGTTTTAGGCATACGCAAGTCTCCTGTAAGAGTGCCGTTAACATCTGTGCAACATGTAGCCAGCCCTCACACGAAGGTACCTGTTCAACAGCCCCCGTCTGCGTTAATTGTAAAGGGTCACATTCTGCTTCGTTTGCCGACTGTCCGCGGTATTTGGACGAGAAGGCGATCCAGGAGATCCGGGTAAAGGAAAAACTCTCCTTCGCTGAAGCCCGGAGGCGTTTCCATGCGCGCCAACCTTCACTCCTGCGATCTGGCACATTTAGTTCTGTTGTTGCCTCGCCAGTACCACGAGTAGATGCCGAAACTCAGACCTGGACCTTGACTGGATTAACCGCCACTACCATCCGGCCGTCTATTAAGGCTACAGTTACCAAGCCGTATAAACCTGGTCCCAAGTCAATGAAGTCGCAAGCCGTTGAAAAGAAGCCCAAGCAGAAACTTCGTAGGGAAGATTTTTTGAAAGACCCTCCGCGTGCGCGCGGTAACAAAAGTTCACCTTCTCCTCCTCGGAGGTCGCTGTCCTAGGATGGTCCTGGGACAAGCCGCGCTCAGCGGCACCGTTCACCCATCGCCACCCAGAACCGATTCACGGCGCTTGAATCGGTTTCTGGCACTGAGCGCGTGGGCCCTCCCTCCGAGGAAGCTATGGAGTCTGACCAACTCCATACAAAAAGCCCGAGCCCAAAGGTTAAACAAAAGGTAATTTTAAGCCGCCCTTCTAAATAGAAAGTTTATCCCCTTATTCTTAATGGCTATCCTGACCTGGAATGTACGTGGTGTACGATCGCATAGGGCGGAACTGCAATTTTTATTGCGTTCCCATTCGCCTATGGTCGTAAGTTTGCAGGAGACTAAGCTTCGCCCTCACGATCCTTTTGATCTCCGAGGATATACTCCGGTTCGCTACGACCTTGAACCGGAGGAGGGTACTCCTGCTCATGGAGGTGTCATGTTCTTAGTGCGTAACGACGTTCATTTTACACCTGTCACACTTACATCCGACTTGCAAGCTGTTGCCGTTCGCCTTCACTTACCCGGCTTTTTGTTTTCTGTTTGCTCTGTATATTCACCTCCATCGTCTCCCCTCGCTCCCGCGGACATTCGAGCTCTCCTGTCCGCTCTCCCAACACCATTTCTTCTGTTGGGAGATTTTAATGCCCATCACCCACTATGGGGTTCGCCAAGGGCTTGTGCGAGGGGAACTCTTCTTTCCGACATTTTTTATCAGTTCAATCTTTCCATCCTCAATGCAGGTGCACCTACTTTTATTTCTGATTCTTCTGGTACTTTCTCTCACCTGGACCTTGCCCTTTGCTCAATCCAGCTTGCACGTCGCCTTCAGTGTAACGTCGTCGCTGACACCTACTCCAGCGACCATTTCCCCTGCATCGTTTCTCTTCTGTCGCACCACGTACAGCATTCCAGAGTACCTACCTGGATATTCGCAAAAGCCGACTGGAGCTTGTATTCCAGCCTCGTGCATTTTGACGACCAGCCCTTCTCCGACATTAATCAACTAGTGCAGCACCTTACGTCTATTATTTTCTCAGCCGCCGAACGTGCAATTCCCCGTTCATCCTCCCAACCTCGGCGGCCACCTGTTCCGTGGTGGAACGAGGATTGTCGGGACGCCGTTCGTGCCCGTAGGACTGCACTTAGGATGTTTCGGCGCCACCCTACACTTGATAATTTGGTGACTTTTAAACAATCGCGCGCCAGGGCTCGTCGCATTATTCAGGATAGCAAGAAGGCATCTTGGGCTCGTTTTGTCGAGTCTTTTAATCGTTTTACGCCTTCATCCGTTGTTTGGGATAAACTTCGTCGCTTCTCAGGTAAAGTGTCACATTGTACTGTCTCTGGCTTTCAGGTTTCTAATGCCACCATAGTGGATCCGGCTGCCATCGCTAACACTCTGGGTTCTGCCTTTGAGGCGGTTTCCAGTTCAGACCATTATTCCGCCGGCTTTCGCTCTATTAAAGACCGGCAGGATTCCGCATCATATACTTTTCGGTCTGCTAATGATGAATGCTATAACGAACTATTCACAATGAGGGAGCTGGAGCACGCTCTTCATTGCTCTCGGCACTCCGCTCCTGGGCCGGACGGCATTCATGTCCTGATGTTAAAGAACCTTTCAGCCGACAGTAAACTATTTCTCTTACAGGTCTATAACCGTATTTGGCAAGACGGCATTTTTCCTTCCGTTTGGCGCGAAGCCACCATTGTCCCTATACTTAAGCCTGGGAAGGATCGCCAACTACCTTCCAGCTACCGCCCTATCTCCCTCACCAGTTGCATTTGTAAGGTGATGGAGCGCATGATCAACGGGCGGTTGACATGGTGGCTTGAGTCTCAGAAACTTCTAGCGAACGCTCAGTGCGGGTTTCGTCGCTATCGCTCTACCGTCGACCATCTGGTGTCCTTGTCGACGCATATTATGAATGGATTTCTGAGAAAGTGTCAAACCGTGGCTGTATTTTTTGACCTGGAGAAAGCTTATGACACTTGTTGGAGGGGCGGAATTTTACGTACACTTCACGATTGGAATATCCGCGGTCGTCTTCCCATATTTCTTCGGGAGTTTATGACGGACCGCGTCTTTCGTGTACGTGTGGGCTCGGTTTTATCTCGTCGTTTTATTCAAGAGAACGGAGTACCGCAGGGCTCTGTACTCGGTGTCACACTTTTTGCGATTGCTATCAACCCCATTGTTGATTGTATTCCACCTGGCATTTCATCGTCCCTTTTTGTTGACGATTTCGCTATTTATTGCAGTTCACGGTGGACCTGTCTACTCGAACGCCGTCTCCAGAGCTGTATCGACCGTCTCTACGCCTGGAGTAACGCCAACGGCTTTAATTTCTCCGCCGAGAAATCCGTCTGCATCAACTTCTGGCGCCGGAAGAATTTCCCTCCGCCCTCTCTCCATCTTGGTCCAGGGATACTTCCGTTTGCAGACGAGGCGAAATTTTTGGGGTTGATTTTTGATAGGAAGTTGTGTTGGACCTCGCACGTTTCCTTTTTAAAAGCAAAGTGTGACCGTTCTCTTAATCTTTTACGTGTTTTAAGTGGCACATCCTGGGGAGCTGATCGGACCGTCCTTCTTCGCCTTTATCGCTCTTTGGTCCGATCCAAACTTGATTACGGGTGTTTTGTTTATTCGTCGGCACGTCCATCTGTGTTACGTCGTTTGAATCCCATTCATCATCGTGGTCTTAGAGTCGCTACAGGGGCCTTTCCAACTAGCCCCGTGCCCAGTCTTTATGCTGAAGCTGCTGAGCCTCCGCTGTCCTCCAGGCGTGAGATGCTCTTGTGCAGCTATGCCTGTCGACTCTCAAGCTTGCCTGACCACCCATCTTTCGCGGCATTTTTCGAGGATTCACTTGACCGGCAATATTTAGTTAGCTCCTCTGCATTGCTCCCTCCAGGGGTTCGATTTCGACTGCTACTTCGGCATTTGGACGTTACGCCAGCGCCGGCCCTTCCCAGGGGGGAAACGCGTTTTCCTCCATGGTCGCGCGCTGAGGCCCTCTGTCACCTTGGGTTATCGTCAATGCCGAAGAATGAGACTCCTTCTTCAGTCTTTAGATCAGCGTTTTTAGAACTTCAGTCGCAATTCGGGGACTTGCCTTTTATCTTTACTGACGGATCTAAGACTGATGCTGGAGTAGCATGTGCCTTTTTTTGTGGTGGAAATAGTTTTACCTTTCGTTTACCAGAGCAATGTTCGATTTTTACCGCCGAACTTTTTAGCATTTATCAGTCTCTTTTATATATTCAGCGGCACGACTTACGGCACTGTTTTATTTGTTCCGACTCCCTGAGTGCTCTTCAAAGTATTAGCTCGCTGTACAGTTACCACCCGCTCGTACAGCGCATTCATGACCTGCTCCACTCGCTTGATGTCTCTGGCATCAGCGTCTCCTTCTTGTGGATTCCAGGTCATGTGGGCATCTCAGGTAATGAGTCTGCCGATGTCGCTGCCAAGTCGGCGATTTTATCACCCAGACGTTTTACCTCTGTTGTTCCCTCGTCAGATTTGTTTATTGTTTTACGTCGCCGCATCCTCTCGCTTTGGAGCGATGAGTGGACGGCCCTCCGGGGGAACAAGTTGCGGGAGGTTATGCCTCTCCCGTTAGTCTGGGCTACCTCTTCCCGTGCTTCTCGTCGGGAAGAGGTAATTTTAACACGCCTTCGTATCGGACATTGCATTTTTAGTCATAAGTATTTGCTGAGTGGTGACCCCGCGCCACTCTGTGGGCAGTGTGACGTGCCCTTAACGGTGCGTCACATTTTAACAGTGTGTCAGGTTTTAGCTGCATTGCGTGCTCGTGTGGGTCTGCCTGTTGGCCTAGCCAACGTTTTGGCAGACGACACGCATGCTGTGGAATGTGTTTTACGTTTTATTCATGACAGTGATTTTAATCTGCGCATTTAATGCGTTGGGCGTCTGTTAGCTTCGTACTTTTATCCTGTCGGTTTTTTATGGGAACTCTTATCCCCAGTGGACATATGGCGCTCATGTCCCTCGCATTCTACAGTTCCTGACACGTTTTAATCCTTTACTGCCTATGCTTTTAGTGTGTTGTTTTTCAGATCTTTGTCTTGTTCTTATTATTGTTGTTATTGTTATTATTGTTTTTATTGTTATTGTTGTTATTGTTATTATTGTTATTGTTATATTTGTTATTGTTATATTGTTAGTTTTAGCTTTTTGATCATCGCGGGTTTGGGTCCCGTTTTTAATTATGCGGTTCTTTTACCTGTTTTATATTTTGACCTTATCTTTTATACACTGTAAGGGCGCTGATGACCATAGCAGTTTAGCGCCCTTAAACCGCATATCATCATCATCAATCCGAAACGAAGACGACACGTTCAAGAGGATAAAGAGGTAACTGCGGTGTCATCTGCGCGTTACCTATTAATTACCCGGTTGGAAGAGGCTCAGTCCTTTCTGAAGGTTAACCCGTTTGTGATTCAGTCTGGTCTTGACAACATAGCTGGTCCTGTTAAGTCCTGTACGCGCCTTAGAACCGGTTCTCTCCTTGTTGAGACTTACACATCCGCGCAGTTTGAAAAGTTGTTGAAGGCCAAACTCCTCCACGGATATCCTGTGCGAGTGGAGAAGCACCGCACCCTGAACTCCTCAAAGGGTGTTATTACCACCCACTTGTTGGATGGAATGCCGGAGGAAGAGATCCTGGGTTATCTTTTGGACCAGGGTGTCACCTCTGTGTATCGTGTGCGAGCTAAACGTGAAGGACTGGAGGTGCCTACGCGTACGCTTTTCCTCACGTTTGATCTGCTCGATCTCCCTCAGAAAATTAAGGCGGGCTATGAAGTAATTCCCGTTCGGCCCTATATTCCACGCCCTATGCGTTGTTTTCAGTGTCACCGCTATGGCCACACTAAATTTGCTTGTAAGCTCTCCGTTCCAGTTTGTGTCACCTGTAGTAAGGAAGCCCACGATGGAGCTTGTCCATCTGCCCCTTGCTGTGTAAACTGCCGTGGTGCTCATCCGGCGTCTTCCCGCGATTGTCCTAGCTTCTTGGACGAGAAGGCAATTCAGGAGCTGCGAGTGAAAGAGCGTTTATCTTTCGCTGAAGCTCGCAAACGTCATCTTGCCCGACAGCCTTCCGTCCTGAAGTTTGGTACGTTTAGCTCCGTGGTTTCACGCCAGGTACCAAAGCGGGATATGGCTACCCAAACGTTACCTGTAGCCTCCACAGCGGTCGCGTCTTCTAGCATTACAGTACCCTCTTCCAAATCAACCAGCTCCGCAACCATTCCTGTTAGTACGGCAACCCGGAAATTCAAAACGCAGCCGAAGCGTAGTGATTTCCTTAAGGACCCTCCAGCCTCTATCAGCGACCGCTCTGCATTGAAAGCCAGTTCTCCCTCGCCTCCTAGGCGGTCACGCTCTCAGGATGCTAGAGGGCGTAGTCGGGCTCAGCGGGGTTCTCCTCCTGTGCCCGCTGTCAATCGTTTTGCAGCACTATCCTCTGCCTCAGGTGAAACTGAGTCTCTTCCTTCCCAGGAGCCAATGGAACAAGAGTCCAATACTTCTCAAAGCCCTAGTCCCACGCGCAACCAGAAGGGCAAGTTGAGGCGACCACCTGCAGTGAAGTGAACTTTCTAATCCACCTATCGCATTTCCTTCCGGATGTCCATTCTTCAGTGGAATACACGTGGCATACGCGCTCATAGGGCCGAGCTACAGTTGCTAACCCACTTGTTTTCTCCCAGCGTTTTGTGTTTACAGGAGACTAAACTTCGGCCGCAAGACAGTTTTTCATTTTCTGGTTTTCTTCCAGTGCGCTTTGACCTACCACCGGAAGCTGGTACCCCTGTGCATGGGGGTGTCATGCTCCTCCTTCGTGATGACCTTTTTTACCAGCCTCTGGTACTTACCACTACCCTGCAAGCTGTTGCTGTTACTTTGATTTTACCTGGCTTTTCTTTTACCCTTTGTTCCATATATATACCGCCTTGTTCTCCCTTCGCTGTTGCGGAATTCGCTCATCTCGTATCCCACCTCCCAGCGCCTTACCTCCTGCTGGGGGACTTTAATGCGCACCACCCTCTTTGGGGTTCACCTCGGGCTTGCGCAAGGGGGAACCATCTTGCTGGGTTTTTCCTTACCACCAACCTTTCTCTTCTCAACACAGGTGAACCTACTTTTATTTCCGATTCTACGGGCGCTTTTTCTCATTTGGACTTATCTGTTTGTTCAGCACAGCTTGCACATCGTTTTCAGTGGAGTGTAGTTTCTGATACCTTTTCTAGCGATCATTTTCCTTGCCTTATCAGCTTACTTTCACACACTTTCCCATCGCCACGTGTGTCTACTTGGCAAATTCACAGGGCGAACTGGTTACTTTATTCCAGTTTAGCTGTTTTCGACGACCGCCCTTTCTCCGAGGTTGACGGGATAGTAGCTCATTTTACTTCGGTCGTTCGTTCCGCTGCGGAACGTGCTATCCCTCGTTCGTCTTCCCACCCGAAGCGTTTGCCTGTCCCTTGGTGGACCAACGACTGTCGCTCGGCGATCCGTGCGCGGAGGGCGGCCCTTCGGATGTTTTGGCGCCACCCTATGCTTGCTAATTTGATAACTTTCAAGCAACTGCGCGCCAGAGCTCGCCGAATTATACGGACCAGTAAGAGGACATCCTGGATCCATTTTGTGGAGTCCTTTAATCACTTCACACCGTCATCTGTCGTCTGGGACAAGCTTCGTCGTGTGACAGGCAAAGTATCACCGCTTACCATTCCTGGGCTTAGAATTAATAATGCCACCATCGTTTCCCCTAGTGCTGTTGCTGACACGTTGGGCGCTGCTTTTGCGGGAAATTCCAGCTCATCTCATTACCACCCGGACTTTTTGTCTCTTAAGAACCGGGTTGAATCCCATGTACTCTCCTTTTCCTCTATTAACCGCGAGTGTTATAACGCCCTGTTCACTATGCCGGAGCTAGAGCGGGCCATGGGCTCCTCCAGGCCTTCAGCTCCTGGGCCGGATGGTGTCCACCTTTTAATGCTACAGCATCTTTCTGCCGCTGGAAAACGTTTTCTTTTGCAGATCTATAACCCTATCTGGAAAACCGCGACGTTCCCGTCAGCTTGGCATGAGGCCACCATCGTCCCAATTTTTAAACCTGGCAAGGATCGCCATCTACCTTCCAGTTATCGTCCGATCTCTCTCACCAGTTGCGTCTGCAAGGTGATGGAGCGCATGATCCACGGGCGCTTGACGTGGTGGCTTGAATCTCAAGGTCTGCTGACTAACGTTCAGTGTGGATTTCGTCGCTTCCGCTCAACAGTCGACCACCTGGTTTCGTTGTCTACTCACATCATGAATGCTTTTCTGCAGAAAAGTCAAACGGTCGCTGTCTTCTTTGACCTCGAGAAGGCGTATGACACTTGCTGGAGGTACGGTATTCTTCGTACCCTCCATAATTGGGGCATTCGTGGTCGTCTGCCCCATTTTATTCGGGAGTTCATGAAGCAAAGAGTCTTTCGCGTACGCGCGGGTTCGGTTTTATCCCGTGTTTTTACTCAGGAGAACGGAGTACCGCAGGGCTCCGTCCTCAGCGTCACACTCTTTGCCATTGCAATCAATCCCATTGTCAATTGTGTTCCCCCTGGTGTTTCGTCTTCATTGTTCGTGGATGATTTCGCTATTTACTGCAGTTCTCGGCGCACTTGTCTCTTAGAACGCCGCCTCCAACTGTGTCTTGACCGCCTCTACACTTGGAGTGTCGAAACCGGCTTTAAGTTCTCTGCCGAGAAAACAGTCTGCATTAACTTCTGGCGCCGTACAGCGTTTCTTTCGCCTTCTCTCCGTCTCGGTCCAGATGTTCTTCCTTTCGTTGATGAGACGAAATTTTTGGGGTTGATTTTTGACAGGTAGCTTAGCTGGTCTTCCCATATCTCCTATTTAAAGGCAAGGTGTGAACGCTCTCTTAATGTTTTACGCGTTTTAAGTGGCACTTCCTGGGGAGCTGATCGTACTGTTCCTCTCAGACTGTATCGCTCTCTGGTCCGTTCAAAACTTGATTACGGCTGCATTGTCTACTCCTCTGCTCCACCGTCGATCGTGAATCGCCTCAATACTACCCATCACCGTGGTATCCGGTTGAGTATTGATGCTTTTCCAACGAGCCCTGTCATCAGCCTGTGTGCGGAAGCTGCTGAGCCCCCACTATCTTATCGCCGCGATGTTCTTCTCAGTCGTTACGGTTGTAGTCTCTCTAGTCTGCGGGGACATCCGTCTTTTACTCAGTGTTTTAATGATTCCTTGGACCGTCAGTACTCGTCGCACTCCTTGGCCTTACGTCCTCCTGGTGTTCGTTTCCGCTTGCTCCTTCGACAGTTGGACGTCACCTTACCGGCAACGTTTCCCGTGGGGGAAACAGTTTTTCCCCCATGGCTCCAACCCGAGGCCGCCGTTAATCTTGATTTGCTCTCCCTGCCGAAGTCGACGACGCCAGCGTCTGTTCTTTGCTCGGCCTTTTTGGTTATTAAGGAGCAGTATGGGGGTTGTGGTTTTATCTACACTGATGGCTCCAAGGATGCTAGGGGAGTAGGATGCGCTTTTATTCATGGCCGCCACAGTTTTACCTTTCGGCTTTCAACGCAGTGCTCTATTTTTACAGCTGAGCTGTTTGGCATTTACCAGGCTCTTTTATACCTCCAGCGGAATCCTTTGCGGGAGTGGGTTCTTTGCTCGGATTCGCTGAGCGCCCTCCAGAGCATCAGATCGCTGTACAGTTACCACCCTCTCGTACAGCGTGTCCAGGTTTGCCTCCACTCGCTCGCCAGTGTTGGAGTTACTTTGTCCTTTTTATGGGTTCCTGGTCACGTGGGCCTACCAGGCAATGAAGCTGCCGATGCTGCTGCAAAGGCCGCCCTTTTATCTCCCAGTTGTTTTAGCTCTTGTGTACCTTCTGCTGATTTTAGCTCATTTTTACATGGCTCCATAATTTCACGCTGGAGAGTTGCCTGGGCTGGTCTTCAGGGCAACAAACTTCGGGAGGTAAAGCCCGTTCCTGACACCTGGAGTACTTCCTCGCGTGCCTCGCGGCGCGAGGAAGTCATTTTAGCCAGACTGCACATCGGGCACTGTCGTTTTAGTCATGCTCATCTTTTGTCCTCATACCCTGCCCCGGACTGTGCTCATTGTTCTGAGCCGCTGTCGGTTCGACATGTTTTGCTCCGATGCCCTTTTTAGCTCCGATACGTGCGTCCTTGGGCTTGCCATCAACCCTCTCTGAGGTGCTGGCGGACGCTCCCAGTGCTGCGGATCGTGTATTAAGTTTTATTCGTCATAGCGGTATGGGCACCCGGGTTTGATAACCTAGTTTTATATTTATGTTTTAATCGTACGTTTTACCGCTACTGCATTTTGTCTTTTATTCGTTTACCTATTCGCTCTCCATTTCACAGTTGCTGGCACTATTTTGTGAAGCTTTACTTGTTTCGTTTTAAACCGCGGGGTTCCTACATGCGTTCATGCATCTTATTTTAACTTTGCCTGGGCGCTAATGACCGCAGCAGTCGTGCGCCCTAAAACCCCACCACTACTACTACTACTCTAGCACCCAAATCAACCTTATTCAGACATTCCAACACCGGGTGTTGAGGATTATAACCAGTGCACCTGTACATAACAAATGAAGAGTCTCCATCTGAATGTGAATATAGCAGAGGTAACCACAATTCTCCACTCATCCTTTAATACTTATATTCAACGATCTCAACGCATCCTAAGTCCTTACTCAATCGCTTAATAACAATAGGTAACATATAGAAATCCTTAAAAATGAATAATATATTTACTGATCGATATGTAATGGATGGACTACCTACATTTAGAAATGCTTCCAGCAGCAGCTTTAATATTTATTGCATTGAATTCAACAAAAAAATCACAGTTTCGCCTCGAGAAAAACCTCACACCAACTTACTGTTTTGTTTTTATTTTATTTTTAAGCTCCTTTGTTTTACCCAGTTTATATTACTGGGTTTTTATTGTGTTCGTTACCGGTTATTACTGCAAGTACACGACACACACTCATGGCGGGTCGAACCCGTGGCGGGAGCGCCGTAGCTGTACACTCCAGCGACCACGACTACGAGTGTCGGCAAACCTACTGACAGATTGAGGAACGACAATGGATGTAACCGTGAGAACACGCTCCATCACAATGTAAATATGACTATGTTAACAAAATTGTAGTATCTACAATATACAAAAGTTTTACCAAAGAATAGTAATACCAATAACAATAATAATTACAATACTTAAAGCATAGAGTAAATGTTAAATTACTTGGTTAATACAATTGGTATTTCGGTTTGATATTTAGAAGGTGCATTTGTTGTAAATTGACTTTAACCATTTAAGGACTTTTGAAAAATAGTCCTTGAGCTTTTTTCGTTTGAACTCTCATCGTTCTTCAAATGCACCTTTTTGTACAATAGTACTAATGGATCAACGTTTTGAAAAGGTTATGTGTTTGGAAAAATATTTATCTCAGACAGGAAATATTTATCTCACTTTCTTGCTCACACCTAGAAAAGAAATAATAATTTGATGATGATGATAATCACTTTAATAATATTTTTACACAAAATAACTCATTTTTGTTTCTTTCAAATTTGGGATATTTTATTTAAAATTGGGACTTTCATCATCTTCGGGTTAGCAACAGTTCAAGTATCTGGGAGACAAGCGCTTGCAGAAAGCCACCCGAAGGTGTACGAACACCACGCTTCCAAAGCGAATGTCGCGACCTCTGCCATGCTGATTCCTGAGGCTTGAAACTAAACTAAGATGGAAGTCAGCTGATAAAATAGCAATGCCGAAAATAAAAAAATAAAGCAGAATTTTCGTATCAACGAGCAATTGTGTAAATGTAGGAGTTTATAGTGATACCTTATTTAATATTGAGTACCAAATAACGCGCATTCGATGTTTAAAACTGGAACATGACCTGAAAACCTAGTAAGGTAGAAGACAGGTTATGAATCGAAAGTTTAGTTGGTTTTAATGAAGAATTGAAATATATATAGCGAAAACAAGCTAACCTTAAATATAAACTATAACTTAGTATCTTAAGGTGTTAAAATGTGTTCGAATTAGGGACTGTATTTCGAAAAGTTTATTTTTATGGATTGCACACTAATATCGTAAAACGAACAAGAGAACTCGTGCTCAAAGGTTATGTCTGATATCTATTTCAATTTTGAATGTGATGTAATGATAATAGTTTGGGATCCATAGTTTGATTTTGGATGTGTATTAGTGTTGTGCTCAAACACTATTTCCTGCTGTTATACCAAATAAATAAATTAGGACATAATGCTCTTTTCATTGCAAAATAACTTAAAGCATTTCATAAACAGAAAATTCTCCATATGTACTGTATATCTTTGGGAATTTTTTGTCAATCTGGGTAACTCGGTTAAGCGCTGGCCTTGGAAGCACAAATTGTTACATAAAACTTGTGTATTACCACATTATTGCTGAATGATTTCTACATATCGAAATGTCAGCTACCATATTTATGACAAAACACCCAACTTAAATTATATAAATGTATAATATATATTGCACGGCAAAATATCTGCTGAAATAGTTATTCTCTCATTTGTGAAGTCATAGTGGGAGCTGCCTTGTAAAACAACTTCTTGGTTTCATTACTTGATAGTATTGAGTAATGTTATCTCTGTTTTAAATGTTGTCTCATTCATACTTCTAATTGGGCAGCACTATGGCCTCTCACAAAAAAGCCTGGATTCAATCCTAGGGATCAGAGGTGGGATTTTGTGGTAGATAAAATGGCACTTAGGATGAATGTTGTCTGGTTTTCCCCACCATAATTCCATCAATTGCACCATCTTCATCATTGTCATCCCCCCCTCCAACCAGTCTCGAATCTCTGTAAACCTGTGAAGTTAAAAGGGACATTAAAATTAAAAATACTATGGAGGACAGAGAGCAATAGTAATGAACGAGTGTCTCATCCAGCCACCCAAATTTATAAACCAGCATGTGCTGTTACATTTTTTCTGCAGTCAACATATGAAAAAACAATTAATACTGGCACACTAAACTACATGTTAAAGTGATTGACAATTATGAACTGTGGGTGTGATATGGCTAAACACAAAGAGACATTGCATTCACATTCATATTTAATAATACTGTATAAAACATTTGTATGGTATTTTAAGGAACATGTGCCTACATTAATATACATTTGAATGGCCTACCCAATTAAAATGTCCATTAAATTCTAACCTCTTGAATGTCTGTTATTACAATCTATTGGAATGATCTTATAGGTAATTGCACTTAGTCACTTATGCATACACAAAGCCAGTTCTAGTTAATAAAACTTAGTTATTGAATAGAAAATACACTTTGATTCCTTTTCCTGGGAAAGGTTCTATATATAACATTTGGTATAACACAGTGGAGGTCCTACAGCACATGGGAACTTTAAATTTATTGACAGGTCATATGGGAAAAAAACAAATTGAGCCCATACAGTGATGTTTGTTTGTGTTTGTTCATTTGGCTCCACTGTGAGCAATGCTCAGGGAAATTGAACACATCATACAATTATGAAGTATACAGAGTAAGTAGGAATATACCCAAAGCCAAGAACAGCCTTTGGGGGGGGGATGCTCCCCTCCCCATCATGCATTATCTAAGAGAGAAAAATTTGTAAACCATCACCATTTCAACAGTAAACTTCTCGACACGCATTACAGTAGGACAACAATAGCAAATAAGTGTTAATCACCATCACATGCAATCTGCCCTACATAAAGTGCTTACATGAGGTTGATACTATTATGATGATTAATTCACTTTGAATAAGCTCGAAATTATAACTTTATACTTGTTATGCTTAAATTTCAATTTCCCATGTAATTTCTATTACCTTGAAGATATGTTTGAGAAAGACATCATTTGAAACGAGAAATTCTCATTATTACTGCATGGGTATTATTTGGGAAGACAGTATACAGGGTGGAAGGTACTGCTTGAACTGTACGTTAATCATGGATTCTATATAATGATTAGTGCAAATATGTCCAATACAATTTTTGTCATTAAACCTACAAAATGAAACATAGTGATGTTCCTTGTGCCTGTGTCTATTAGCCATTTTATTACAGTTCAAGCAATACCTTTCACCCTGTATAAGAAAACATTTAGAAAATGGTGGAGTTTGCATATACATAACACATTATAACATATAAAACTGGGATGCAACAGATCCATCTATCCCATTGACTAACAATTATACAATCACTGTGTGCTACCGGTATTCCTACTACTTTCTATCCAGCAATAATATTTACATGGTAGCTTAAGTATTTAAAGTCCAATATCAAACCTGCTATGTCTATAGAGACTGGCACTGTAGCAAGATGACAATATCACAAAAGACATGTCAGGAATGGGGAGGAGTATAATGGTTATTTTGGGTGGGGAATTTTCTTGAAAATCTTTGTGTTGCATCTTTGGAAGGTACTGAACTTAAACCGATTTGTACTATGTATGTACAAATTCATGCTTTGAAGCGCATGGCTTTATGTATTCACTTTCAATAGCCAGTCGAAATGCGCGCGCCAACGTTCCACGTTACATATTTGACCACAGCCAATGGGAGCAAAATGTGCCGGAATGGACTACCTTCTCCCTTGAACTGGAAGATCGTTCCCTTTCGTTCATTTTCGGCATTCGCTCGAACTTCGTCGGGCAACTTCGGGTGGCTTTCTGCAAGGGCTAGTATCTGGGAGGTTTTGATTACTCGCGGCGATTAAGATTGAAGTCAGAGAGGTGATGTAAAATGGTGGATGTTAGTTATGTGTATTGTTCCGAATTTCAATTCCAATATTCTGTAACAAATTATCTAGAAAGACAGATCCTTACCAGTAGTTTGTTTATTGGATTTTGTTGATAGATTGTTGAAGTGAATATTTGGTATACCTTCATTTAAAACAGCGATAGTGATTCACAGGTAATTGCAGTTTGAATAGAATTTGAATGTTTCCTTGCAATGATTCTGTTAATTCAGAAGAATATTGCTACTTGTGCTTACATCTTTGTTTTAATCGGTACCTAAACGCTAATCGACGAGTGTTATAATGGATGATTGTGAAGAGTGGTTTCTTAATGTGGTTTGTGGTACAACCGTATCATGGCTTTTCCTTTAATGTAAATAACTAAGCTATTTATGTGTACATTTCGGTTTCGTTCAGACCAGATTTTGGCTGAAATTACCTACTTGCAGCGGTACTTAGTAATTCTAAACAGGTACAAAAATACTTTCGGAGTGGATGTTTGGGAAATGCCGGACGATACCAACTGTAAAGCAGAAAAAACGGAGAAGCTTTATGGTACGTAATAGTTGGTACAGTTGAGGGACAATATCATCTTACAGTGTGCCCCACGGTGATGAATATGATGTGTTATATTGTCCAACAGATGTCACACTATGTCATGCACTAGCTCAACACATGTCACGTATGTCATGTTTATGCTGCCAACATATAACAAATTAATGCCGCCAAAACGAAAATTAATGCCGCGAATGCGGAAACGACCACAGAGTGTAGCCCAGGGATCTTAGAGAACCTGTGCTTTATGAATTAACGGAAGGTTACGCTTACGTTAGATTTTTTGTTTATGTAAGCTTTCGAAAGGTTAGGTTTAGGTTAGTTTTATATATAAGCTTACGTTTCTGAATTCACGAAAGGTTAGGTTTAGGTTAGTTTTTTTTATATAAGCTTACGTTTCTGAATTCACGAAAGGTTAGGTTAGGTTAGTTTTTTTATATAAGCTTACGTTTCTGAATTCACGAAAGGTTAGGTTTAGGTTAGTTTTTTTTATATAACCATAGGTTTCTGAATTACCTTTATATATATCCTTGTTTTAATTTGTTATCACTGTTTACATCAAAGCACGCTCGCTTCGCTCGCGTGCGTTCCTAAACTTACGTTTCTGATTCACGGGAGGTTAGGTTTAGTTTTTTTTATATCAGCTTACGTTTCTGAATTCAGGAAAGATTAGGTTTAGGTTAGTTTTTTATATAAGCTTACGTTTCTGAATTCACGAAAGGTTAGGTTAGGTTAGTTTTTTTATATAAGCTTACGTTTCTCAATTCACGAAAAGTTAGGTTTAGGTTAGTTTTTTTATATAAGCATAACACGTGTTGAGTTAGAATGCTAAAGACAGTATTCTCACATCCCGTGCAAACCATTTTGCTTTATATTAAATACGCACTGTTAATTTGCACGCGTTGCGTTTCAACAAAATCGCAGAACAACAACAACAAATAGCGGTAACAACGGCGCATCACAATTTTAGCCGATTTCACATTTTTATTTACGTTGGCAGTACCCAATTTGCATGTAATTTTTTGCAAAATGGCTACGTTTGTTTACTTCCTGACGCGATTTTCCTATATAACTAAAATACCTTAAACGGGCGGGCAGGTGGGCACCAGCTATAGACGAGGCCACATCGTGTTCTAAGCTTACTCTTAAGGTAATTTATTCGCTTTCCTTTTGATTTTATAAGCATTTTCTACGGGCACACTATAAGATAATATTAGCCCAGTTGAGAAATTTATAGAAAAGTTGCGCTGCTGTACTAGGAAGTCACGAAACAGTAAATGTAGTACAACTAAATAAGGGCAAACTTCCTTATTGGCATATGTGTTATATGTATGGGCCATTATGCTACTCTTGTATCCCGTCGAAGTAGCTTAAATTAGCTAAAGAAAAGCGAATAAGTTACCTTGTGAGTGAGTTTACAAGTAGATGTGATCTGTTCAATAGCTTGTGACCACCTGCCCGCCCCTCGACGGTGTTTTACTTATATAGGCGAATCGCGTATGAAACAAAACAAACGTAACCATTTTTTCGTTGAAGAAGATGTATAGTGCGAACTGCCAACATAAATGAAAATCCACCAGAAATGCAATGTGCTGTTGTTAGTAGTTTTTTTTCTTCTTCTTGTTTTTCTTCGTGTGTTATTCCTGCTGAGAAAACTTAAGGCATTCAAAGACTGGCTGCACCATGCACTAATTGAAAGTAGCAAAAGAATATGCACCAAAGTTTTAAGTTTGTAATAGTTTTTCTCAAAGCATATTTTATTAGGAGGTTATTTCCATTGTAATAACAGTGTAATAAAGAAGTTGCTTTACCGTAACAGTGGTAGATAGTTAACGCAAGCTTACATAAGAAAACCCCTAACCTAAGGCTAACCTTCCCTGAATTCAGAAAGGTACGCTTAGGAACGCACACGAGCTTTGCTCGCGTGCTTTAATGTAACCACTGGTAACTAATTAAAACAAGCTTATATAAAAAGAAACTAAACCTAACCTAACCTCCGTGAACCAGAAACGTAAGCTTAGCTATGCACGCTCGCGTGTTTGATATAACCATTGGTAAGAAATTTAAACACGGTTATGTATATAAAGGTAAATCAGAAGCCTAAGCTTATATTAAAACAAAAGTATACCTAAACTTCCGTGAATTCAGAAATGTAATGTTTCCGTGAATTCATAAACCTAAGGTTATATAATATCCCTCGGCTATGCCCTGTGGTCAGAGTTGCGGCGCTTTGGTGGCATCAATTATTCATATATTGGCAGTATTGTATTAGTCAAGCGTATGCCATAGAGACATCTGTTGAGATAGTGTTTTGCATAGAGTGACATCTGTTGGAAATATACATAATCGTCATCACTGTGCAGGACACAACTAGAGCATAATGTTGCATGTATATAGTGATTTCGTCCATAATCCGATATGGAAGGACGGCCGGGATTTTTTATGTAAACTTTATAGGTTGAATTTATTTTTTTGGTTTCTGGTTCCTAGGAGCGATAGGTTAAGTTTGGTTTTCTCTTAAGGATATGAAATTTGGCTTGTGATTCCTGAGAGAGATAGGATAGATTAAGTCATTTTACGTGATCCGTTTTCACATGATTTGCAATAAGTTGCTCCATGGAGTATAGTGTGTTTCATTAATGGTTCCGCTAATTCATCTTCTTTCTCCCAAAATCTGCAGTAAACCTGAACATTTGGTACTCGCAGCCATCACCGTCCATTTTGTTGCTCTCAATCTCAGCGTAAGATCATTCACCCTTTGCTACATTTTGCTGTGTTTTCTAACCCCATTCCGATACATATCTGTATGTTCGCTCCATTAAGTTTTGCTTTATTCATTTGGCAGAACTACATCAAAGTGTCACCAGATTCGCCTATATAAGGAACACAATTTTCCGTGTTGGGTGGGAACATGTTCCATTAACTGAGGCAACGTCTATTATAAATTATTCAATAAATATTAGCATCTTAGATCCTTCTTTATGTATACAGAATTTTGTCCCTTGTTCTTAAATGTCTGAAACTTTGAGGCAGTTTATTTTAAAATGCGGTAATTCAGTGCGGTGACTCTTATTGACTTAAGGTGACTGCATGCAGCTCGTTATTGATGTGCCAACATCACAACTGTGTATTTGCTGCATACTAGGCACTACCCATGTAATATTTAATATCACTAGACATTAAACGAGTATAGAACACACAAATATTATGTTGAAATGTGCCTGTTATTTTCAATGCACATTTCAAATAGGAGAACAAGCTGGAAAACCAATGGATGTCACATGCAATGAATATATGCGTCAAATAAGTAATGTGTGTTCTCTGTTTGCACAAATGTGCTTAAAGATGGGTATAAGCACATAAATATGTGCAGATTGTTTGTGAATATACAAAAATGAAGAGCAACAATGCTGTGAAACAAAACACATAGATCGAGCCAAACATAAATAGTGTTAAGGGAAAGCATCTGTGAAAATTGCTAAAATCCATAGTTTTGGTCATAATGATGTGAAATTTTGTATGTATTTGTGCCAAAGGGTATCTAGGGCATCTGTGAAAATTGCTAAAATCCATAGTTTTGGTCATAATGATGTGAAATTTTGTATGTATTTGTGCCAAAGGGTATCTAGGGCATCTGTGAAAATTGCTAAAATCCATAGTTTTGGTCATAATGATGTGAAAGTTTGTATGTATTTGTGCCAAAGGGTATCTAGGGCATCTGTGAAAATTGCTAAAATCCATAGTTTTGGTCATAATGATGTGAAATTTTGTATGTATTTGTGCCAAAGGGTATCTAGGGCATCTGTGAAAATTGCTAAAATCCATAGTTTTGGTCATAATGATGTGAAATTTTGTATGTATTTGTGCCATAGGGTATCTAGTAGGTATACTAAATTCCACTTTTCCATCTAAGATAGTTTTGCAAAAAAAAATTATTTACTGTTTTTTTTGCCACAGTTTTAGTATAGTATGACAAATGCTCCATGCATAACATTATTAGTTGTAAATAAACTAAACTCTGGCTGTGTGTTTCTTTTGATTATGTCTACAAAACTTGGTATTCGTTTTTAGGTGTGTCAAATAGTTTTGGAGAAAAAAATTATAGAATACATAGATTACCTTTTTTTTCCAAATTATTATTAATTTTCAGAATAAAAATTCAATAACAATTAAACTGCTCCATATAGATCATTTAAAATACCAAGTTTCATGTATCGGTTATCTAAGAACATGTGTGCAAAATTTCAAAGAAATCCATTAAAAACTGGATTGCAAGGAGCATTTTGAACATTAAAAAATGTAGAAAAACAGAAAGTGAAGAAAAATGACTTTAAAGTTTTAAATGTATAGCAACACATATTTACTGCTTTAGAATTCCCCTGAACCATATGAAGTCCTTGAAATAACTGTTTAGCTTCCTCTTCTTTAAGTTTTAACACTTTTAACTGTTTCTTTGCTGATTTGAATGTATTTAATGTACTTAGTGTACTCTGCTTTAATCGTCGCCTATCCCTGACACTACTAATTCTTTTGCTGACTGGACTTACTTTACTAGCTGTGACCCTTTCCTTTGCATACAGAGTACTCTCACAACCCATATTGATTTCACTGATAGTTGAAGTCACAGCAATTTGTATTCTTTCTAGAAACAAAAACTTCTTTGGGACATTTACTCCATATTAAACTATGTAAACTCTTATTTGCATTTTGAGGTTTTCCTTTTGTACACCTCTAATAAATTAGTATTTGTTAATCTTTGTTGTACTGACATAATTGCACTGACTACATTGGATGAAACAAATGTTCTCTTCTCTTAAAGTTTAGGGATTTCGTCACTTTTAACAACAGACAATTATGAAACTACCAAGATGATTCACCTCCAGGACATTTAAAGTGCTATGGCTTCTCATCAGTTGACATGCAGTGAGAGAGAGTTGCAAATATTGCAGATTTTATCTGATTTACATTTGGAAGATTGTTTTTAATTGCATATCTATAATAATTTTGAAGCTTTACAATGGTTTCAGCTTTCAAACTGCTTGGTGAAATGCATCAACCATTTTGCTATTTACATCAAATTGTGCTCATTGGTAACTCTAGGACTAGTGTATGTATCCACATAACTTTAATGATAAGAAGAGGATTGTACAGTTACTTTACTGGCAAATCCTTTTGTACCACTAAATTTTGCTTTTAAACCTTGCAATCCACAATCTGTGCATGTTAAACTGCTAAATATTTTACACCAAACTTCACTGAGCACAAGTACATAATCTGGATTTGGTAGTTCCACATTCATTTCATTTCATCATCCTTGAAGAAATGTTGAAATTTTTTACCACTTGAACTTGGTTCTTCAAGATCTACTGCAGGCCTAACTTTGTTTGTTTCCCCCCTCAGATTTGCCATCTGGACATTATATTTTATTTTGCTGCAAGAGATTTCTTTGTCTGTCTTCTCTTACTAGGCCTAACAATTTTGTAATAATGTTATACCAATTAATAACAAGAAAGGTATGGAAAGTTAGTCCACCTAACATACAATTTTTACAACCTTATAGTAGATTCTGACAGTGAAAAGAGAATTAGGTGCTTGCAAGTTTACAAACAACAAACCTAATTTTCTAAGACACTTATTTGATATTCCCTGCCTTATTTTGTACTTTATTATACATATTCTTATTCTAAATTGTAGGTCACTATAAAGAAGATTTCTCTCTTGTACAAGGTGTATATCATGTCTAAATTTTTCAAAAACATGAGCACGTGTTCACTCACTGACAATAAACAAATGAAATGAAGACATGCCTTCCCGGGGTGAATGTTTGCAGAAAATCCCAGAAGATGTCTCTGCTATCATTTACCAGCCCTGAATGTGACTGCCTGATTTAAACTTCAAAATTGTACATGATTTTGCTTGTACGGGATAATGAGTGCATTTCAGGAGCCACGCCCACCTGCACATGGCCATTTAAATCATGACGTAATGGCCTTTTAAATGGCATGCGGCGTAAACTACAATAGATTCTGAAAGTACAAAGTATAAACATAATTTTAAGGCAAAAAACGAAAAAGTGGATTTTTCATCATTTTTGCCCGAATTTCACCGATGCCTCCCCTTAAAGCAAAGCATACGTAAACTGCAGTATAAATATGCATGAAATTAATGGGAAAAGCTAGAAGTATATATTAAGTTTGGCAAGGAATATTGAAACAATTTCAATTTTTCCTGTTGTTTTCAATTTGGTACCAAGGTTTTACCAAAAATACATATTTTGAGTCTTGCTGAATTAAAAGAACAACGTTTTACTTATTCTACGATGTACCTAGTAGACAGTGAAGGTATTGCATTCCACCGAAAAATTTGGTATTAGGAGTTAATTGGAAATATATGTTTTGAGTCTTGCTGAATTAAAAGAACAACGTTTTACTTATTCTACCATGTACCTAGTAGATAGTGAAGGTATTGCATTCCACCGAAAAATTTGGTATTAGGAGTTAACTGGCAATACAAGTTTTAAGGCAGCCTAAATCCAAAAAAGCATTTTTAGTTTCTCTACTATGTACTTCGTAGGTAGTGAAGGTATTGCATTCCATCTAAGAATTTGATATTGAGATTTCACCGGAAATACATGACTTGAAGCACCGTAAAAACAAAATAAAGCATTTTTAGAAAAAGATCCATGTTTGCATCTGTGAAAGCATAACTTAAAAATGAAAAGTCGAATAAGCATCAAATTTGGTATGTATTGTAATGAAAAGAAGCTAGAAACAGTGATGTGTATTGAATTTATTTAAAGGTGAGTCGAAATTGTTACACTAACATCACTTAAGTTTACTCACTTAACATGTTTCGGGAAACCGTTGTTCCCATCCTCAGAAGGTTAACTGTCGACGAGTTAACCTTCTGAGGATGGGAACAACGGTTTCCCGAAACATGTTAAGTGAGTAAACTTAAGTGATGTTAGTGTAACAATTTCGACTCACCTTTAAATAAAATCAAATTTGGTGTTTGAGTTCATTACCCTCCAAGGATGCCAAACGAAATTTTTTAAGAAAATATCCCCATCCCAAACTTTACTTTACATGATAAAATTTCCAAAAAGGTTTGTTTTCTAAAAAATGCTTGCAGTGACTTTTATTAAAATATAAACTGGTAAGCACTAAATGATAGATGAAAAGTACCATACAAAAAATATAAATTCTTTAAAACACAATTTATTTCAATTAATTTTTTGTGGTACCTGGCATTTCTGGGATATCCGTCAATAAAGATTTGTTCTTTTCAATTGTTGCCATTCTTTCTTTTTAAGTCCCGTCGATTTTCTTTTGTTTCTTGCAATTGCATGCAAACAATATGGAATATTAAAGCCAGCGCATTGCGTCTAGTTCTTAAACATTTTACTATTGCTATTCCCTTTGTATCTATAATGAAATATGTAATGTAGCTACTTCTGCAAAGGTTTATTTGGACTAAAACGTAGTACATAGAAAAATAACCTTTATTAAGAATAATTTGTATACTCAGTAATAAAAATAGTTATATGAATGTGTCAAATCACCTTTTTTTTCTAAGGAGTCACACAAAAAGTAAAGATTTGTACATAGGTGTGCCAAATCATTTTTATTTGGTCATCTGCTAATGAACTTTAAAATATTTCAATAGATGACATAACATTTTTGTTCAGCTCATTTACATCAGTACAAAGCTTTCAAAATTTGTTGCATAGTACAAAACTGCGTTAAACTAGTGTCGCAGTGTATGACCACTGGTGCAGAGAAAGAAGAAGGTGTGGATATTTTTCTTTCAGGAGATCAATCCTCAATGGTGATTTAAGAAAGATTTTTTCTCAATTCACAATGGTTTAACCACGTTGAGCTATAGGAGTCTGATACATTCACATAATCTGTGAATAGCATAAACTACACAAGTGACATGAATCATTTTTGGAAAAGTCACATAAAGGACTTGACCTGCTTTTATCATGTATGGTGTACCATCTGTGTGAAGGACTAATACTTATCATATTTTATACCATTTGGCCATATCATAAGCATAGTTTCATTGAGTATCCTCAAGATTGTTATATTATTTGATGCTGATAGTTCTTTACACACCATTAAATATGACTGCTCGCTAACTATTTTGTCATTTTTCAATATGACAACATTTCATATTTTTCTGAAACTTGAATCTTGGGTTTCATCACTGGTTACCCAAAGCTTTTCATTTTAACATGCTGCCCTAATTTTTTTTTCAGAGTTTAATCATAGTACTTAGAAAGCTAGTTCTGTTTTAATGTTTATTTCTCAGGAGAATCAATGTCGATATATTTAGTCCAAAAGTTCTTAAGTTGAACATTATTGATTCTTTTGTGTGGGAATTTGGCTGCTACCAATGCTCTGCATAAATCTAAACAATACTGGGAACACTTTGATTGTCCTACATTTGAATAAGGCAGTTTGCATATCAATAATTGTCATGAATTCACACGAGTTGCAGCAGCAATATGGTTATTTCCAAATTGAGTGACTTGTGAACGCTGAACTGTGCGAAGCTATGTTTGTAAAACAAAACTTTATTGTCCATGGTAAATATGTTTTTAATTTCGTCTACATATTGCTGAAGATGTGATTTAACACTTGTTCATAAGAACTGAAGAATGAACACATCATTCACCTACTTTACTGCAAATGCTTAGTCTAGCAGTACAAACATATGAAATACACAGATAGCAAATGGGGAATAACCAGGATGTCAGCAAGTTTGATAACATCCTAATCTATTCACCTTAGGTACCATTATATGGTAAAGATTCTCTGATTCGTGTAATGCAATATAAGTAAATGTAAATATATTGTATATATTTTTAAAAGAATAAATTAAAAGTTATACATGATAAATAATAGCAAAACTAATAAATCAATAAAGACTTATACATGGAATATTACATGAAAATATGTATTTACATGTTTTTTCATAAAAATATATGTTTATGTGAAATAAAATTTCATATTTATGCTCATTATGAACATTTATTTAGGGTTTTATCCTTTTTGTAGGCATTTATGTATTTGTAGAAAAAATATTTATTTACATAAGAATCCACTCCCTAATTATAATGTCCAGTTATTGATTCATCCTTCCTGATCAATGTTAACTTAATTGCTCTTGTGTTCATACAGCAGTGGTTCTTTGTGTGTTTTTAGTGTAAAGTCAATCTTGATAACACTAATAGCATTTTGTTTTTTTTACAGGCTGTGAAATGGATACCAAAACAAAAGTTAAAGAAGAAATCAATCTTCTAGAAGAAGAGAGATCAATTGACAAAGACTTTTCAACCCCCAGTCCTGAAAGAATATTTGAGTGCGGTGCTACCACAAGTCAATATGACTTTAAAATGGACCACAAAATAAATATCAAAAAGGAAGTAGATACTTTGGAACCAGGATTACCAAATGAGAGTGTGTGTTTTTCCACAGATATTGGAAATGAATTTAAGAATGATACTGTCACATATAGTGATTATGAATTGCATAAAAATACAGAAACAAAAGAGTTCGATTTTGTTTCTGATATATGTTTTGAGAAAGAGGAGAAGTGTTTTTCTTTAGATCTTGTAAAGAAGATAAAGAAAGAGCTTATCACATTTGGTGAATTGAATGTTCAAAGAATGTCAATAGAAACAGAATGCCACTCAGAACCGTCGTATTCAAACATTTTATTGCAGAGTGAAAACAAGGTAAGTTGACCAGAATAGGTTATAGTTAACACTTTAAAACATTCTTTATACAGAGTGAGCTTAATTCCAGTCTTCAAAGATCAGTTTATGGTGGAATTTATAATGATGTAATTCAACACCTGGATCTGGAGCAGGTGATGGAGAATTGGTACTGTTATGTGTTAAAAGCAACGGTGAAATCAGTAGTTTTAAATATATAACTGGCTCTGGTGATTCTAGTGTTAAATAATGTAATGTGTCATTTCCAGTTTAACTGATTATCTATGAGCGACCTACCACATTAGCATTTTCAACATATCTTCCATTATTTTCTGAGTTAATCTTTGAAAATTTGGAACCATGTGTAAAGAATCTTGGGGTAAATTGCTCTTACGTGGTCCCCAACAGCGATGGAAGTGATGTCTTATATGTACTACAGATGTCACTCTGTTTCATTCTCTAGCTGTACACAATGCTGGCAAGATATGAATAAGTAATGCTGCCAATGCCGGTAAGATATTGCTAACACTCTCGGTATGCGTTATTACTTTCTGATTTCATGTAAGTTAGCCTTCGATTACATGTTGTTAAGTTTTTGAATTCACCAAAGGTTAGCCGTAGGTAAGGTTTTTTTTATATCAGCTTAAGTTCCTAATTCAGGGAAGGTTAGCCTTAGGTTAGGTTTTTATTTATATAAGCTTAAGTTTCTGAATTCACAGAAGATTACCTTAGGTTAGGTTTTTTTATATAAGCTTAAGTTACTGAATTCACAGAAGATTAGGTTAGGTTTTTTTTATATAAGCTTAAGTTTCTGAATTCACAGAAGATTACCTTAGGTTAGGTTTTTTTTATATAAGCTTAAGTTACTGAATTCACAGAGGATTACCTTAGGTTAGGTTTTTTTTATATAAGCTTAAGTTACTGAATTCACAGAAGGCTAGCCTTAGGTTAGGTTTTTTTTATATAAGCTTAAGTTACTGAATTCACAGAAGGTTAGCCTTAGGTTAGGTTTTTTTTATATAAGCTTAAGTTTCTGAATTCACAGAAGGTTAGCCTTAGGTTAGGGTTTTTTTTATATAAGCTTAAGTTACTGAATTCGCAGAAGGTTAGCCTTAGGTTAGGTTTTTTTTATATAAGCTTAAGTTACTGAATTCACAGAAGGTTAGCCTTAGGTTAGGTTTTTTTTATATAAGCTTAAGTTTCTGATTTCACAGAAGATTACCTTAGGTTAGGTTTTTTTTATATAAGCTTAAGTTACTGAATTCACAGAAGGTTAGACTTAGGTTATGTTTTTTTACTTTCTCTACTACGTATAGTAAGTAGGGGAAGTATTGCATTCCACCCAAAAATTCGATACCGAGATTTCACCGGAAATACATGTTTTGAGACCTCCTGAATCCAAAAAAAGCATTTTTGGAAACATGTCCGTGTGTGTGTCTGTGTGTGTGTGTGTCTGTGAACAGCATAACTCAAAAACGAACAGTCGGATAAGCACCAAACTTGGTATTTAGGTTCAGTATCTTCCAGAGATGCGACACGAAGGTTTTCAAGAAAATCCCCCCACCCCAGACTACCCTTTACATGGAACATTTTTCGAAAATTTTAATTTTCTCAAAAATGGCTCTAACGATTTTGATTAAAATATCATATGTTTAAGATATTGTCATGACAAATAAAATGTATATCTTGAATTTTCTGGGAATGTCTCAAAAAGTATGCTTCATTATGAACGACTTTTTCATAACTGGTAAACCATAAGAGATAGACAAAATTTTACTACACGAAAAATGTAGATCGCGTTAAAATACACAATATATGTCATATACATTTCTTTTGTTGAGTGAACCGTTTGCGAGATATTGCTTGTTATTCCCTTAAATTTTCCAATACTTATACTTTTTCTCAAATTCGTTATTCATTTTTTTATGTCCTGGACATGCAAAGAGAATGGAATGCGCCACATAGCAAGCAGCGTTAAAATATTTGACTATCGTTTAAAACCTACCATATTCCCCTTGCATCTACAAGAAAACTATCAATAAGATTGACATCTCGATATCTCCATTAACATGAAGCATATGGAGAATAAGCGTTTGTAAAAATAGTTTGTACAAGAGTAGAGAAAGTCATGTGAGTGTAACACATCAGATTTTTTATATAAGCTTAAGTTTCTGAATTCACAGAAGGTTAGCCTTAGGTTAGGTTTTTATTTATATAAGCTTAAGTTTCTGAATTCACAGAAGATTACCTTAGGTTAGGTTTTTTTTTATATAAGCTTAAGTTACTGAATTCACAGAAGGTTAGCCTTAGGTTAGTTTTTTTTTATATAAGCTTAAGTTACTGAATTCACAGAAGGTTAGCCTTAGGTTAGGTTTTTTTTTATATAAGCTTAAGTTTCTGAATTCACAGAAGGTTAGCCTTAGGTTAGGGTTTTTTTTATATAAGCTTAAGTTACTGAATTCGCAGAAGGTTAGGTTTAGGTTAGGTTTTTTTATATAAGCTTAAGTTTCTGAATTCACAGCAGGTTAGCCTTAGGTTAGGTTTTTTTTTATATAAGCTTAAGTTACTGAATTCGCAGAAGGTTAGCCTTAGGTTAGGTTTTTTTTATATAAGCTTAAGTTTCTGAATTCACAGAAGGTTAGCCTTAGGTTAGGTTTGTTTTATATATAAGCTTAAGTTCATAATTCATGGAAGGTTAGCCTTAGGTTAGGTTTGTTTTATATATAAGCTTAAGTTCATAATTCACAGAAGGTTAGCCTTAGGTTAGGCTTTTTTTTATATATAAGCTTAAGTTTTATAATTCACGGAAGGTTAACCTTAGGTTAGGTTTTTTTTTATAAAAGCTTAAGTTTCTGAATTAAGGGAAGGTTAGCCTTAGGTTAGGTTTTTTTTTATATAAGCTTAAGTTTCTGAATTCAGGGAAGGTTAGCGTTAGGTTACGTTTTTTTTTTTTATATAAGCTTAAGTTTCTGAATTCAGGGAAGGTTAGCGTTAGGTTAGGTTTTTTTTTATATAAGCTTGTTACTGTGTAATTTTGAAGGTTTAAAAGCTAGTAACAATGATGTGTCATAATTTAAAATAAAGAGAGTTGAAGGTTGTTACACTACATCACTAAAATATTCTTACTTGAACGCGTTTTGGGAGACAGTTTGCTGCCATCGTCAGCATGTCCTCAACTCATGTCCTTGAGTTGAGGACATGCTGACGATGGGAGCAAACTGTCTCCCAAAACGCGTTCAAGTAAGAATATTTTAGTGATGTGTAACAACCTTGATCTCTTTATTTTAAATTATGTTACTGTATTTCCACCTGGAAAAACACTGTGACTTGAATTGCAGTTACTTACTTCATTGATTATTTCATGTTGCACCAGCAATTCATTGCGTTTGTGTGAGCGGCAATGTCAAATGAAGAAGAAGTAGTAATAACGCATCACTTATTTTGCTGATTTTCATTTTTTATTTAAGTCCATTAAGCATATGTATTAGCGGGAAGATGGCTATGTTTGTTGTGTTTATATCACAATTCTCCTATAAAAGCAAAACACCTAAAAGGGGCGGGCAGGTGGGCAGCAGCTATTGGTGAGATCACATCTATTGAAGAAAGAGTGAGTTGACTTAAGATACTCTTTGCTCCACTTACTACATATTACTTGCAGGACATGTTTCATGAGGCATTCCCCACATCTTCCGCTTCTATGGATCGACTGGCTTTGGGGTAGGATTTCGATTCCCTGATGCCATCTGTTGACCAATTGATGAAATTAGTGATGAGATTTCTTCCCGGTGGTATTTCAAAGTTAATCAGTTGCTCTTGGAACTTTTTGATGTATATTTTCTCCCACAAGCTTAATTCTGGCAGTTTCTTGACGTACTTTAGTAATTTTGCTTCCTTTTCTACTTTGTGGTTCTCTTTCCAAAAATGGTTTGCTACAGCAGACCTTTCCAAATCTGATGTTGTAGTAGTGTTCCTTTAGTCAGGTTCCAATGTTCCTTTTGGTCTTCCTTATGCATATTTTGTCACAATCTTTGCAGTTTATCTGGTATATACCTTGTTTCTTTTCATGTGGAATACTATTAGTAGTGCTAGATTTTAACATCTTTCCTAAGCTGAATTTACTGTATGGTGCCAGAGTTATCTTGTATTTCTTGAAAGTCTTCTGGAATCTGTGGAAGGCCCAAGGGTGGAAAGCAATCCTCTTGTATCTCCAAGAGTGTAGTAAGTGGAGCAAAGAGTATCTTAAGTCTGCTGACTCTTTCTTCAATATATTTGAATGCTTCTCTGTGTATAATTTCCAATTTTTCAAGAAACTCTGAGATCACATCTACTTATTTCCTCACTCGTAAGCTAATTTATTCCATTCTTCTTACTTTTATCAGCGTTCTCAAAGGGGACCACCTAACGTCAAAATAGCTGAATCTTCTTTAAGTAGTTGTGTTAAATTTAATACCAACTTCGTTTTATGCAAAGTATTTATACTTGGTTAAGTTAATTAACTGCCCAACTCAACCAAATTGCAGTATAAATGCCAGCTTTTTAAATAATATTATTTCTTGGTTTAAGATACATATAAGCTAGTATCAGTGATGGGAATTTGAAATTAAGTAGAAAATTTCAGTTAGATTTGTTATATGTTTCAACTCCGATTCAAATTTTCTATATATTATTATTTGCGTTTGTATTTGTACAACATTTTTAAGAGAACCTTCAATATGCCTACTATTTGTTGTAATTAAGAAATATTTTATTCTGTATACTGGAAAATAATTAAATTAATACTGCATGATTATCCAAATAATTTTTTCAAAATAAAACAAAAGTTACCTTGTTACAGCACAGGAAGCCGGACGATTTGGTATCAGCAGATTCATATAGGTAAGGTCTCACAATACGGAATATTACAGGTTGACTTTATAACTTTATTTCATCATTTTATATCCCATAATGCTTCCAAACTGTCCAAGTGATGAGATTAAAGCTCACTATAAAGATGTTGGTGATATCTGAGTTCTTATTATCAAGAATGAGGATTACAGTAGATCTCAGTTTTTTTCACCATACTTGCTGATTATCTTACAAAATTATGAGACGTGCGTGTAATGCTCAGCATGCGAGATACACTAAGTATTCAAAAGCTAATATCTCAGTACCAGTGACAGTGAATATGTCTTACTTTGGTTAACAGACAATAATTTAAATATCACAACTATTTCTGCTGCGACTGCTTACAGAAACCTGAATATCATATATAATGTGATAACAATGGCTGTTATGTATTTAATTCCTTTACTGTCAGTTTTAGTTATGGCAGACATGCTTTGAGAAATATTATCTAGCTTGCCCATTACAGAACCCTCTCTTCAGACCTGCTGATATGGATGCTCCATGCTTTGATGGGAAGCCCCTGCCTTGACTTCTCTGTGCAGGTAGGGGAGCATTGAGAGAATTGCAGTGCTACATCTGAAAATTTAAGGATGCAGCTAATTGTATATGCTGTTACTAATCAGGCCACTCCCTCTATTCCCTTGTTAATGGAAGTCATGTATGTACTTTACACAATATACTGGCTGCAGTGTGAAGATCCTGATTTACTCCAGCCTGTTCCTCGGTTAACTTTTAGGTGACTTCCTTCTTCACAAGACTCATATTACTCTTGTTGTACCAGAAAAACAATAACTCGTACAATTAAACCTAACTGGTTAAAGCACGCTAAACTATAAGCTAAACACAGTTGTAAAATGTCTGTTGCCAATATTAATTTGCAAATCACATAAAGCAACAGGGTTAATTTGGCATCATTATGCAATTTCAACACTTTTATTTTTTATGTTTATCTACACATTATTCCAACATGTGAAGAAGATTTGAACCATCTTTCTGATACCTGTGAGAAGGATAACAATATAACAATTGGCCCTCATTAACATAGAAGAATTGACGGCATATCCAGAAGCTTGAGAATCCTCCTGAAAAGGAAGAAAAAGTAATGTTATTCCATAAGAATCCTTGTCATCACAACAAACAACGAAGCTAATAATAAAATTAATTCTTCTTCCACACAAAACATATGTAGGAAAGGTTGGGAAGGCAGATTCAGGTAACTGAAAAATTAATTGCCATAGAGGCTAAACTAATGAAGCTCAGACTTTAACTACTTACAGCATTGTAAGTCACCATTGGGGTATGTCATCTCAATACAATTTCAGATTCCTTGTGGTTTACTAGGAAAAATGTGAATCAGCAGGAGAATTTGATGTCCTTCCTACATGTTGCCATGGTAACTAGGTAGTTTGTGTAACCGGATAGAAACCAGGAGATACATGGTCGAAATACCGGCTATGACATTGAATTTTTCAGTCATCTGTTTCCACCTTTACAAAGGTACTTAGTTACTTGAGCAGCAATGACATAACAATTTCCTAATAAAGAAAGTGCGATGTTGGTGCTCTTGCAGTTGCTTCATTAAACAGTAGTAGTATAGTGCGTCATCAAGATCTACACATATACCTGCTTATACAGTGAAACTTGTGTGTTGCAGCTCCATTGATTATAAGGAAAATATACCGTGTATTATGTTTAGTTGTTTTATTTCCCTTAAATGGACATGGACATTTTGGTTTTATTCTTCAATAGATGTTGATCCTAAGTAGAAAGTACTAGCATTTCAGAAAAGAGAGCTCTTCAACCAGTGGTTGATAGCAACAATGAAGGAGTGGTCAATGCACTGCACTAGTATAGTGATTATATTCTTTCATCCAGCCCTAGCAATAGCACCAAATCCACTATAGTGAAAAAGCAAAATAAGATTGAGAAAGGTTTCTTTTGTTTCACAGCATTTTTCATGCATGAAATGTCAATAAAACATCGGTGTTTCAAGAAATAGCGTGTGTGATGTAATGTTTTACCAAAAAAATTGCACAAAGAAAAAAATCCTAAAATTTAAAAGACTTAACACTTGGAAGAAATGACATCTAAAAAGAAACACCTGATATTCTGCAAAAGAACAGATAAACAAAAACAAATTCATTGACCTGAACGTGAGAAAAAGATGTGGCTAATAGAAACTGAAACTTTAATAATAAGAAAACCCTTGAGAACAAGGTTTGGTTACAACAACTCACTTTTACTATTCCTGCTAATGGCGTCAATGTAGATAATTTCCAGCATTGTTGGTGACACGGGACTCTCAGTCTGCAATTGTTGACCAGACAATAACCACTGCACAAGTCCAAGTGAAATAAAGGAATACTGCGGCTTATAGTAAGGTACTTTGGTCACTTTAAAGCAGCTAAAAAGAATAAAAAAATACCTTTGTGTGGACTGTGTGTCCACGTGTGACTACTTCAGAGTTAAGAATGTATACAAACTGAGCTGACAGATATCGCACATGATGCTGGTGGTAGAGGGCGACTGTGTTGCTTGGTAGGGATACTCCGAATTATTTCTACTGCTAATAACAGTGGTATATTCTGATTTAATACCTGTTATAAATGTTCCCTACATTGGGTAAAGGTTTTCCTGTGTTTGCAGTTTAAGAATTTCTGAACTTAAAAATCATCGGATAAATTTAAACTTTGAGAATCAAATAATAGCATTTCATGGAACTCTGTAAATATGTAACTAATTTATGCAGCATTCGAAATATAACCCGGAATGAATTTCAAGGAGAGTATGTTTTTGCTTTTACGAACTGAACACCAGTATCCTCTCAGAGTTATTGATTAATAATGTCTACACTCGTTTCCCAAATTATTACTAATAGTTTTTTCAATTTTTCAGGTTAATTGCAGATACAGCTTGTGAAACTCTTGAAGTAGAAGCTATGCACCAATCTGAAATAGCTAAAAGTCTTTATTCTCACAGATCTAAGAAGACAATACAGAATGACAAATCCGGTACTTTAGTATTGCATACAAAAGAGCAAAATCTGATTAGTGATCTTGGAATACAATGTGAACATTTTGAAAAACGAGTTTCTGGCAAATCAGCATTGAAATTGCATGATTTGATTCCTGAAGAAAAGAAAGTACACAACTGTGACATTGGCCAGCGGAGCTTGACTCGGCAAAAAATATTGAAGAGAGACATGTTTATTCATGACGGTAAGAAACCAAAGGAATGTAATGTTTGCAACAAGAGCTTTACTGACCTACGGAGTTTGAAAAGACACAGTTTGATTCATGAGGGAAAGAAACCACACGAATGTAATGTTTGCAATAAGAGCTTTACTGAGCTAGGGAGTTTGAAAAGACACAGTTTGATTAATGAGGGTAAGAAACCACACAAATGTAATGTTTGCAATAAGAGCTTTACTCAGCTAGCACATTTGAAAAGACACAGTTTGATTCATGAGGGTAAGAAACCACACAAATGTAATGTTTGCAATAAGAGCTTTACTCAGCTAGGGACTTTGGAAAAGCACAGTTTGATTCATGAGGGTAAGAAACCACACGAATGTAATGTTTGCAACAAGAGCTTTACTTGGCCATCAGATTTGAAAACACATAGTCTCATTCATGGGGGTAAGAAACCACACGAATGTAATGTTTGCAGCAAGAGCTTTACTTGGCCATCAGATTTGAAAACACACAGTCTCATTCATGGGGGTAAGAAACCACACGAATGTAATGTTTGCAGCAAGCGCTTTACTTGGCCATCAGATTTGAAAAAACACAGTTTCATTCATGGGGGTAAGAAACCACACGAATGTAATGTTTGCAGCAAGAGCTTTACTCGGCTATCAGATTTGAAAAGACACAGTTTGATTCATGAGGGTGAGAAACCACACAAATGTAATGTTTGCAATAACAGCTTTACTCAGCTATCAGATTTGAAAAGACACAGTTTGATTCATGAGGGTGAGAAACTACACAAATGTAATGTTTGCAATAACAGCTTTACTCAGCTATCAGATTTGAAAAGACACAGTTTGATTCATGAGTGTGAGAAACCACACAAATGTAATGTTTGCAGCAAGAGCTTTACTCACCTATCAGATTTGAAAAGACACAGTTTGATTCATGAGGGTAAAAAACCACAAAAATGTAATGTTTGCAATAACAGCTTTACTCAGCTTGGGAGTTTGAAAAAGCACAGTTTCATTCATGAGGGGAAAAAAACTGCACAAATGTAATGTTTTCAATAAGAGCTTTACTCACCTGTCAGAGTTGAAAGGACACAGTTTGATTCATGAGAGTAAGAATGCACACAAATGTAATGTTTACAATAAGAGCTTTACTCACCTGTCAGAGTTGAAAGGACACAGTTTGATTCATGAGAGTAAGAATGCACACAAATGTAATGTTTACAATAAGAGCTTTACTCACCTGTCAGAGTTGAAAGGACACAGTTTGATTCATGAGAGTAAGAATGCACACAAATGTAATGTTTACAATAAGAGCTTTACTCACCTGTCAGAGTTGAAAGGACACAGTTTGATTCATGAGAGTAAGAATGCACACAAATGTAATGTTTTCAATAAGAGCTTTACTCACCTGTCAGAGTTGAAAGGACACAGTTTGATTCATGAGAGTAAGAATGCACACAAATGTAATGTTTACAATAAGAGCTTTACTCACCTGTCAGAGTTGAAAGGACACAGTTTGATTCATGAGAGTAAGAATGCACACAAATGTAATGTTTTCAATAAGAGCTTTACTCACCTGTCAGAGTTGAAAGGACACAGTTTGATTCATGAGAGTAAGAATGCACACAAATGTAATGTTTACAATAAGAGCTTTACTCACCTGTCAGAGTTGAAAGGACACAGTTTGATTCATGAGAGTAAGAATGCACACAAATGTAATGTTTGCAATAACAGCTTTACTCACCTATTATAGTTGAAAGGACACAGTTTGATTCATGAGGGTAAGAAACCAAAGGAATGTAATGTTTACAATAAGAGATTTATTCAGCTAGGGAATATGAAAGAAAAGTTTTATTCATGAGGGTATGACTACACAAATGTAACGTTTGCAACAAGAGCTTTACGGACCTAGGGAGTTTGAGTACACACAGTTTGACTCATGAGGGAAAAATCCACACAAAGGTAATCATTTACAATAACAGCTCTACTCAACTATTACATTTGAGAACTCTGTTTGATTCACGAGGTTAAAAAAAACACGCTTATATAATTTTGCAATTACAGCTTTACTCATCTAAGTGGTTGGAAAGCTTACAGTTGGATTTATGAGGGCAAAAAACCACAAAAGTGTAAAGGTTGCAGTAAGAACTTTGGTCAGCTAACATATTTGATGTGGTTTTGTTCATGATGGTAAAAACCACTTAAATGACGTATATATTGTAATGAAAAAAGCTAGAAACAGTGATGTGTATTGAATTTATTTAAAGGTGAGTCGGAATTGTTACACTAACATCACTTAAGTTTATTCACTTAACATGTTTCGGGAAACAGTTCTTCCCATCCTCAGAAGGTTAATTCAACCTTATTAACCTTCTGAGGATGGGAACAACTGTTTCCCGAAACATGTTAAGTGAGTAAACTTAAGTGATGTTAGTGTAACAATTCCGACTCACCTTTAAATAAAACCACTTAAATGTTTGAAATGTTTGCTTTTGGAATTATAAACACTCAATAAAATTCATGAGGGTAAAAAAATCTCAGAAATTGTTGCAATAAAAGCTTTAGTTAACTATGACATTTAAAAACACGGTTTAATTGTTGAGAGTAAAATATCATTTAAATGTAAGATTTTCAATAAGAGCAGATTATTCAAATGACAAGGCTCTGCTTAATTAGTATAAAAGTACACACAACTGTGATGTTTACGGAAGAAATTCATACATACCCACATAATATGTATATATATTCATGAGTGCAAAGCAATATAAATGTAATGCTTGCAACAAAAAGTTTACTCTGCTATCAGAGAATATTGCAGTTTAAACAAAACAAGGAGTGGTGAAATTTTTTTATGTACAAGGTGTTTCATAATGTCTTAAACTATCAGTTTAGCTTAATTAACTGAAGGTATGCAGTGAAGTTGCACATTCTTTATAGCAATGTCATTTTGGATGGAGAATTGCAGTTACTTAGCCATCAATCTGTCCTGTTCTCTGAAATTTGTGGAGAAAGTCAGAGGGCTTCTACATGCACCTGGTGCAAAGTGTCACTGCCTTTAAATGAGAGCTCTTATAAAGATTGCATAAAATAGGGTTTAATACATACAATGGTGGAAGCTTTTTAAACATAAGACCCAGCTAATATAATATTCAATTATAACATAATATGCATATTAATGTCTCAATAAGAGGAATATGACCAGAAGATAAATATAATAAACATGGCTTTAGAAAATGCATTTGAATTTATAGATTGAGAAGCTAGCAATAGTGATGCATCATAATATAAAATAAAGAGGTAATGTATAACAGAGCAAAGAATAAAAAGAGAATCAAAGACATGAGTATACTCATCTCAAAAGAACAAACTAGAACTTTCAAGAAATTCACATACCATCCATCACTTTTCTATAAATTTCAAAGCATCTTCAATAGGCACGTCATCTAACCTATAAAAATGGTTACTCCATAAATAAATATACAAAATTGCAAATTAAAACATGTAGATTGGAAAAAACAAAAACATTAGGGACATAAACCAAAAATAGGAAGAAAAGTCAGCAGTAGCTTGGTATTTTTGGAGGGAACAAACATTGCATCAACAGAGGTCCCAAATTACTTGGAAACATTACAGAAAAAAGTGAACTTCCAGTCTCAGAAAACATCCATATCTGGAAAAACAAGAACCATGTCTTAAACTCTGAAATCCCACCATGAGACATTTTGATCTAGAAGTTCATCCAACCACCATGAGAAGCAACACCAGCAGTCGATCTGGAAATGATGATGCGAGCGATTAGCTCTTGAAACATGTGTTCTTTTATTCGATAAATGGGTGATGTAATTACAAATTTGACTCAAGTTTATCTAAATACAGTTTTATATATTGGTGTAATACAGGGTCGTATTTAGAGGGGGGGGGGGTTTAAGGTCCAAACCCCCCTGAATCTTCTGACAGTTTTATTTATTTAAATTCATAGCAAACGAATATGGGAAAATGTCGTTGGATAACATTAGGTCTATTGCTAGTAGCACATTTACAAGAAAGAGGGAAACTTAGTATTGTCGCGTTACATAGGTAATGTGACCATACATTCCGGTTTTCGAAGCAGTCTCCATGTTTTGTGCTGTAAGGTGAAATATGCTTATTCCGGTGAGTTTTTTCTTGTGTATATATAATGTCTCCAAGCAATTTTCTTATCCATGTAACATCTATATACCGGAAGAGCCAAAAAAAATTTGAACCAGCTGCGCGATGTTTTCCCTGTCCGCGTACTCGGCTATCGCCGTTTGCCGCTATCATAGTAAGGAATGGATGAAACCATACAACTTTTTTAAAACTACTTTTAAAGGCTTTACTTACCAACTTTATGAAAGGAGATGCTGAAACTGGCTACCCTAGTTTTCCATATATTTTTGGCACCTCTTTAGGGAACTATCCATCACTCGTCGTAGTTCAAGTTGAGAAATGCTGGCAATTTTCTGGCAGATATTTTGTTTTAATTCTTCCAGAGTGTGTGGGTTTGTCTTGTACACTCTATTTAAGCTGCCCAAGAGATAGAAATCGCACTGGGTTAGATCGGGGGACTGAGGGGGTCACAAATCTCTACTAATAATTGTGTCCTCGAACGCACTTTCAATTGTTGTCATCGAAATATTGGTCGTATGAGCTGTTGCAGAGTCTTGTTGAAAAAATGCAAAATCATGCTCCCTGTCTGTTAATTCTCTGAAAACAGGGTAAAATTCTATTCACATATGCACAGACTTCAACTATCGACTCGAAAAAAAAAAAATCCATTTTTTACAAGAAAGTTGGTAAGTAACGCCTTTAAAAGTGGTTTTAAAAATGTATGGTTTTATCTGTGCCTTTCTATGATAGCGGCAGACGGCAACGAGCGCTGAGGGTGCGGACGGAAAAACACTGCGAAGCCGGTTCGTAGTCTTTTGGCTCTCTCTGTACTAATGAGTAGGTACAAGGTAACTGTGTGGGTTACTGTTAAGTTTAGATGTACTTACGGAAAACCCTCCCCGAAATTTTTTTCTGGGTACGGGCATGGTATAATACAATACAATAAAATAGGTTTTTGTAGTATAAACAATTTCTTTGGAATATAAGGTTTTTAAAAACTCCACAACTGAAAATTCACTCAAAAGTTATGGAGTATAACAAATGAAGAGTGATGCTTTGTAAACAAAGAAACATGTATTAGCGTTACAAATTATTTTATTGTTTTAAAATTTAGGTCAGATACAATCTGTCTTGGAAAGTTAATATATAATTATTTATACACACCTTACGCCATAGCTCTGGATGATTTTTGTTGAGGTGAATTGAGCACAATGCACTGTCCTGACACTGAACACTTGTTTGGTGGTTCTTCCTCGTTAATTGGAACAGTGGATGCTATTCCTTGTGGACAATTATTGCTATCTTAGGGAATCTACAATGGAACAGGAAACTATTTGCAGCATCTCCATTGTAGACAATCATCAACAAAATAATGCATCAACTTCAGGTCATGAAACCCAACAGTATAACAATATCACAAGAGTAGCCTTCCATTTTTTAAACAAAGTGCACAACATACAATTGTAAACTGAGGGGCTGTCTAGTATAGTGAAACCAAGGTACACCTTTATAAAGCAAGCAGTCAAAGAACAAAAAAGTATGAATTCTATCAGTATAGGATGTCACAAAAATTGTTTTACCATGAAGATTGTTGCAGTTTGACTTGAATGGCCCTGATGCTCAGCAGGTTGGACTTTCAAAGCCTAATCTGCTCGTATCTGGCAGTTTAATGGCTAGCAGGTGTTCTACACATGGCACTATTAAAATTGTTAGTCACAAATACAGTTTTCTCTAAATTGAAAAAGTTGTGAGATGTCTGAAATGAAACTATCGCTTGGAATGTTTTGCTTAAAATTTGACTATGCAACAAACCTAGTGCACTTAATTGAAATGTTAGCACCCTTATACAAAGTGGGAGTCTCTCCTCATGATCATGTCAATTAATCTTTGTAATTAAGAATAAAATTAAAGTTGTTATAAGAAATTGTATTATAATCAATATCTGTTATATAATCAGCATTGTTTCACCTATAGTTTTCCTTAACTCAGAAATTGTTTGCAGGAAGTTACAAGAGCAGGGTAATCTGTACTGGCAATTGTTATTCTCTTTGCAATGGTGTTTAATAAGCACTTTTGGGTATAATTACTCTATATGAAATTTTTCACAATTTTGAAAATGTGTTTGAAAACTTCCTGTAAAGCACCGTCCAAATGAAAAAACAAAACAATGGTTTGAAATATATAGCCCAAAAGTAGGTTAACCAAAGTTAACAAGTAAACTAACATTAAATAACTCTCACCATGGGAAGCATATAAAAAACAAAGATAACCATAATCACAAGCAGTGGCATTAGAAAGTTCCTTGTTATTTTAGTTGTCTGCTTTTAATATAATGATACCAAGGTTCTTATCTTCTAAGACATAGGCAATAAACAATATTTATTTCAAGCTTTCCCTAAGTATAGTGCAACAATTATAAATTTCTTTAAACTGAAAGGTGGGGCAGGCTTGTCACTAATGCTGATTATTTGAGATTTGAGACCACTTGTAGCGTGGGTTTTGTTTTTATACCCATATTTAACATAGCTTTCCCTAAGTATAGTGCAACAATTATAAAGTTCTTTAAACTGGAAGGTGGGACATGCTTGTCACTAATGCTGATTATTTGAGATTTGAGACCACTTGTAGCGTGGGTTTTGTTTTTATACCCATATTTAACATAGCTTTCCGTAAGTATAGTGCAACAATTATAAATTTCTTTAAACTGAAAGGTGGGACAGGCTTATCACTAAAGCTAATTATTTGAGATTTGAGACCACTTGTAGCGTGGGTTTTGTTTTTATACCCATATTTAACATAGGTTTGCTTTGTATCTGTGGGATAACACTGCAGCATTATTAATCTCAGCTACCGGACCGCAGAGTTGCCTTTCCAGAAAGTTACATGTATGATGTTAAACAGCTATATGTGCATGAGTAATGAAGTTTAAATACTGGGATTACCAGAGGCTTTTCGGGGAAGTCCACCAATATAGCACCAAGAAACTGAATATAACATATTATTCCAAGAGTGAAGGTGCAGCTATAATAGAATATTTCAATACAAGATGTTAGCTTGGTTGAACTCTGGTTGAAAAACATCACAAAGCTTGCCTCACTAAAGCTTCTATTCCAATCAATTGTCCCATTCAACCATTAAGACCATTATATGTAGTTACAAGTATACAACGAACGTTGCTGGTTTGCATAACACTGCCACAAATGACACAATCTCTTTCAAGACCACAACATGCCTGATTGTCTGCATGTGTTAGAGGCCTACTTTGATTACCTTTTTCTTGTGATTTTTCTAATCCATTTCTGCTTTCCTCTTCCTAGATATTCAGCAATACTCCTACTTCTTTCTCACACTTCAACCCTCAATATTTTGATTACTATAATATTCTTTTCCATTTTATTCCAGCTTGAATGCTATATAACGTCTCTCCAATTACTTCTTTCTTTGCACTGTGTCAAACAATGAAACATAGTCTCTGTTTCTCCACACACAAATCATGCTTCCATCCTGGAGTTCCTATAACCTTCAACATACAACTCCCTTTTAACATGCATGTTCCGCCCTGCTTATCACAGCTCTTAACATGCTTCTCACTCCCACAGTCCTCATTTATTAGCTTGTACAATCCCGAAGAATCTTCATTCTCAAAACTTGATTACAACTCTTGAATGTCAATACTGTGACTAGTCCTGGTTTCACTGTCGCTTAAGTACTCTGTTACTTCACTGCTTTGATCTACTTCAAATTTTTCTGTTATTCCCGTAGTTAACGTTGTCACTTCACTAGTGTGAACTACTTCAGCTTTGCGCTACAATCGAAATCTGGAAATCGAACGCAGGCAGTTCCTAATCTCTCACGTTAGGAGCGCTCACTGTCATCACAATCTCGCTTGTAGAACCGCACTTGATATTGCAGTATCTCCATCTCTCTCACTCACTAATCAACGGCTGGCGAATTCTCTGGCTTATATAGCCGGTGAAACCTTACATAGCACATTTTTACATACGTTCTGGAGGCGACGATCGGAGGAAAGGAAGTTTCAGGAGATTCTGATTGTGTCGTTAACGCTACTGGTGTTTATATTGAGTGAGAGTGCTACCGCTTTGCTAAGCTCTGTTTATCTCTCCAATTGCCGTCGTTAACCTCCCTGGTCTACAGCTGCCCATGCTGGTCGTACGCCATATTATTTATCCTCAGGATCGACACTAGGTATCGATCCGGATGCTCCCTTCACAAAGTCTCATCCCAATCCACTGCATGTTGTACCTTGACCAGGCATAAGGCTATAAAACTCCCATCCACCTCGACGTTTAGGCATTGGTTGTCGTTTGCTTGGCATGATCTTCGGGAGTGTGCGCCTGAGTAAGAATGGCTGATACCCGCCCAGTGCTACGAGGCGATGACGGTGCCAATGTGGTCCTCTTCAAGTTGCCTGTTAGCGGTTAACCCGATCTGTCGCGGTTTGTCCTTAGGTGTTCAGTGTTTCCGCAACTAAAGTACTCTTGTCTCCGGTTAGACTGTTGTGCTCGGAGCCGGTCCTTATCGGCTGACACAGGGGTAGCTCTTCCTGCCGTCATCCTTTCTGCTTCAATGTATACGACAGCTGCCAGGGCGTCGTTTATGTTACGATTTTGCTCCAGGAGAAGCTGCTGTTTCAACTCCCGATCTGTTAACCCACTAGTAACTGCGAAGGCTGCTTCTACGGAAATGTAATCTGTTGAAAAATCTGCCAAAGCCCGGTGTGCCAGCTGCTGCTGCTCCACGAGCAGTTCTTGTAAGATTTCTTTTGCTTGCTGCGCTCTTGCCATCAACCGGTGCCAGTAAGCGGCGGTAAGGCGATGTTCTACATAATGTTCCTGCACCAGTTTCATTAACTTATGCCCGAACAGGTTAGGTTTAAAGTGTTTCTGCTTCTTACCACCTGTAGGTAAATCAAAATCTCGTCAAAAAATGTGGGCTTTATTGGTGGACGCTCTACAACTGCTGTGGTCCTTAGCGTCCCATTCTATATTGGGCGTAAAAGACGGGTAATTTTGCCCAGGGGCCTCTATCAGGCTTGAGATTCTTGTACGTGCCGTAAATCTACGTCGGGACCACCGGCTTTACTTCCCTTCCAAAGTAAGTCATGCAAAGAATGTTTACGTCCGAAATGATCCATCCCCCTTCCTCCGGGTTTGAACCCGTGGCCCCGGTAACTAGAGGCTAGCATGGTAAGCACTGCACCACGGAGGACGACAAAAGCTTGACGTCATGAGTATGGGCGTCCATCCATTAGGTGTTGCAATGGACTCGCACTGCACAGGGCGAATTACCTTCGAATTTCAGTGGCTTCACTGATTTTACACTGGGTGATATTGAAATTGCGACATCTTCTCACCCTCGGCGTGGATCTTGGGTTCCAGGTCTCTGCGCAGCTTCACCACTGCAAGGTCCATCCATTAGGTGTCGCAATGGACTCGCACTGCACAGGGCGAATTACCTTGGAATTTTAGTGGCTTCACTGATTTTACATTGGGTGATATTGAAATTGCGACATCTTCTCTGCTTCGGCGTGGATCTTGGGTTCCAGGTCTCTGCGCAGCTTCCCCACTGCGGGGTCCATCATCCTCTTGCTTACCTTAACTGCAGGTCCAGACGCTCATCCATTGCAGCCTGTGCCATCCTCTTTTTTGTCTTCATCTGCGCATCTATCCGTTTTCTGTGCTAATTGGATGCTCTTCCACTGCAGTAATTTTATCTTCCAAGTCAGATTTAATTTCTTCTAACTCCTCTGCAATGAAGTCTTTCAGGTCTTTCACTGTTATATTTATCTCCTACTTTACAATGTCAATGTCAAAACTAAGTTAAATTTTCATTCTTGTTTTCACACCCTTTATTTCGTTCTCATCTCCTTCATTCGGGATTTCATTTCCGACTCCATTTCATTCTTCTTGACAGTCTTCATTTCCATTCCCATCTTCTCCGTTCTAGATTACATTTCTGTCTACATCTTCTCCATTCCGGCCAATAACTTTTTAAGAATTTCGCCCATCTTGGTTTGTAATTCCACTAAAGACACCAGGTTACTTTTGATGTATTTCGGCTTCATTGTGACTTAGTTGTGTCATTCACCAATGTGAAATACTTCAATTTGCTGTCACCTCATTGTTGTTTTGGTCGAGTTCACTCGCCATGTAATTCAACACAAGAAGTCCCTAATCTCTAAGTGTACGCACAGTGTGATAAACTCGCATGTGGAACCGCACTTTATGTCGCAGCTGAAATGCGCTCACCACGCTACCGACACAATCTCTGCCTACATAGCCAGTAGATGTATCCGCAGAACATTCTCATAAGTACTGGAAGAGGGGGAGGGAAGCTTCCAAAAGATTGTGGTTATATGTCGACGGTACTTCTGGTTATTATGCTGGGTGAGAGTGCTGCCACTCGTTTATCTCTCCAACTGCCTGGTGCTGGAATATCAATCCTGTTCTGCCAATGCTACCACTCTTGGTTGTATTTTTGGGTAAATCTAATAAGTTTAGTAAACATCCTATGTATTACATCAGTTTTGTTCACGATCATTGACAATCCTCAATTTTCCACTCCATATAACACTTGATTGTACCACTCCTCTACAACCAGTTTACAGACATTCCTGGTATTTTGTATAAACACCCTTGCTACTATGATAGAGGGTTTCTATCTACCATTTCTGGCCAATCTTTCCCCTAAGTAATCAAATGGTGTCAATATGTCTTAATTACTCTGGAACCACGTACGAAGTGCATGTCCCTATTTCATAAAAAAAAAAACACTACACACAATTTATCATGTTGAAATAATTTTATATGCAGTGTACAATCTTCTGTTACTTTTCTACATTGTTGCCACCTTTTTTTCAAGCTTTCTTTGGTAATGTAACCCAAGCTTTCCGCGTCTGTGTTGTTTCAGATCGGGCCCCTTGCTTGTAACCAGCTGTTTACTTCTGATTTGACTTCATCATGGATGTAATGCTGTATATCAAAGGAAAACTTGTCTCGTAGACTTCTCTTCCTTCATGAGATTGAAGAATACATCAAACTCGCAAACGTAATTGTCAATCAAAGTGAATTAACTTTCCAAAGGATAACATACAAGCAAAATTTGGATGTAATGATGGAAAACAGGTTATTGATTCTTCTGGCCGACTGTTTTATGACCTTCTTTGACACTCAGATCACCACTGCTTTCCGCCCATATTTTCAAGGAAAGGATCCCATTGATGATATCCTCAGAAACATTAATGAGCTTGAATTTGGTATATACAGGAAAGATACACATACAGACAATCACATAAAAGGAAACAGTTTCAACCACATGCATGCCATCATAAACAGCCAACTGCACAGATTACTCAACATCCCACTAAATGAAACAGAACACAAGAAGGAATTAAAACAAATAGAAACGACAGAGAAGAACCTTTTTGACTAGCCATTAGTACATAAGAAATCACAGGAGTTAAAAAATAAGAAATAAAAACCATACACGGCCACTCTAACAGCAGGAAAAGAAAAGAAAAGTTTCAAAAACTTCACTTACCACCCAAAGTTCATGAAAAAATTCCAAAAGTACTTCCAAGGATATAACTCAGTATTAGCCCCACAAAACAGGCACAGTTTAAAAAACTTAGTAAAATCCAATACATCTGAAGTAACACGTTCTTCAAAGAAACCAGGAATTTATAAAATTTGCTGTAAAGATTGCGAGAAAATATACAAAAGCAAAAAGGAACACGAAAACCCGCCTCAAGGAGCACTTTAGGCTCAGCTTCAGCACTAGCACACCATTTTTGGAACTCTGCCCACAACTTTGAAAACAGCATCCATCTTCTGAAACATCTACAAAGAGCAATAGAACTTGAAACCTGGGAGATTTTCTTGAAAAAATATGAGTCAAGGGTAATGAATTTTGAAACCCCCGCCGAAGGCAACCCACTGCATAGATTCATCGGAGGTCCACTAGGAGAGCCTCAAGATTCCAGTGGAACACACATCTAAATTATTCCGGCAGTCGAATGTGACTGATAATGCAGACAATGTGTGTTAAACACGTTCTGTATATAAGTTAAAAGTTAGGGAAGCATTAAGTGTTAATTTTGACTCAATGTTACTTTAATAAACCACAAAATGGTTAGTAAGTGACAACCGTTTAAATAAATATTTTATATCAGGCCATTCTCTTCCAAAAATCTAATAGAAATTCTTTGAAATTTAAATATTTATAGTGCACGGTGTTTTCTTTCTCGTATTATTTTAATATTTCAATTGCTTAATGTGCTTAGAAGCAAATACATCTCTATGGAATATTGTACTTTGTCCACATTAAATTGAAATGAGTTTTATTTCAAGATGCTCTTTAACCACTGAGGTTCTTAGCGTCCCATTCTATATTGGGCGTGAAAGACTGGTCATTTTGCTCAGAGGCCTCTTTATCAGGCTTGAGGTTTTTTCATGAACCGTAAATCTACGACATGGGACCACCGGCTTTTCTTCCGTTCCGAAGGAAGCCATGCTAAAGATTTTTACGCCAGAAAGAATCCATCGCCCTCGGCCAGGTTTGAACCCATTACCTTGGGAACTAGAGGCTATCACGGTAACCGCTTCACCACGGAGGAGACGTTCTGTTTATAACCACATAGCGCAACCTTTACTTAAGTATCTACCACGCAAAGCTATAGATCTCCTAATACAAGTTACAGTTCAGTTTTGCAAGTAACATACTCCCCAACAGCATGGGCGCATGCTATTGTAATGATACCTAAACCCAACAAAAATTGCAATGATCCATTTAGCCATAAAGCAATTAATGTTCAACCATTGTTTTCGAAAATATTCGAGCGCCTGTTATTGCCCAGATTTCTCACATTTTTGGAGCACTATCACGTAAAACCCAACTTAGATTTAGCAAATTTCACTCCTGCCTACAATAGTTCTACAAGGTTATAGACGAAGAACTGAGTTTTATGAAAACAAGAATATAGTTTAGGTCTATTTCTTGACACTGAAACTTTAGCGTGATGGTCTTCTATTCAGCATTAGAAAACACTTTCCTGACACACAGGTACTATTGCCTTATTCAACCATACCTCTACAAACGATAATATTCTGTAGTCTCCCATCAGACCTAATCAATACAAGATTACCTCAGGGAAGCATACTGGGACCTTTTCTATATCTAATATACACCGATGCTTTATGCAAAACCGACGATCTACACATTCACCAATTTGCAGACGATATATGTTATATACAGAGGCCCCACAGGCGAAGACGTTACAACACATACACGAATAATCTATTTGAAATAGAATATGGAGCAACAAATGAAAAACTGTTATGAACCCAAGAAAGTCACCTGCTGTCACTTTCACCTATCTTAGGAAATAACATGCTCGTACTATATTCCTGAACAACACAGCCATACCACAGACCACGGTACATACCTTGGTCTCATCCTCCACATATGTTTGACACGGAAGAAGCATATTGATCACACTCTATAACAATTACGAATTAGACTTCGATAGCTAAAAGCCTCTACTGCATAAAAACTCATCCCTCTCCATTTCCAACAATAGACGTTTTTAACACAATGGTTCTTTAACCAATATGGTAATATGCATACTGATTATACGGTTGCGCCTCTAGCACCCAAATCAAGCTTATTCAGACGTTCCAGAACCGGATGTTGAGGATTATCACCAGTGCACCTGTAAATAACAAATGAAGAATCTCCATTTGAATGTGAATATAGCAGAGGTAACCACAATTCTCCACTCATCCTTTAATACTTATATTCAACGATCTCAACGCATCCTAAGTCCTTACTCAATGGCTTAATAACAATAGGTAACATATAGAAATCCTTAAAAATGAATAATAAATTTACTGATCGATATGTAATAGATGGACTACCTACATTTAGAAATTCTTCCAGCAGCAGGTTTAATATTTATTGCATTGAATTCATCATAAGAATCACAGTTCCGCCTCGAGAAAAAGCTCACACCGACTTACTGTTTTGTTTTTGTTTTATTTTTTAAGCTCCTTTGTTTTACCCAGTTTATATTACTGTGTTTTTAGTGTTCGTTACCGGTTATTACTGAAAGTGCACGACACACTCGTGGCGGGGTCAAACCCGCCACACTCAGCTTGGCGGAGCGCCGTAGCTGTACACTCCAACGACCACGGCTACGAGTGTCGGCAAACCTACTGACAGATTGAGGAACGACAATGGATGTAACCGTCAGAACACGCTCCATCACAATGTAAATATGACTATGTTAACAAAATTGTAGTATCTACAATGTACAAAAATTTTACTAAAGAATAGTAATAACAATAATAATTACAATACTTAAAGCATAGAGTAAAAGTTAAATTACTTTGTTAATGCAATTAGTATTTCGGTTTGATATTTAGAAGGTGCATTTGTTGTAAATTGACTTTTAGCCATTTAAGGAATTTTGAAAAATAGTCCTCGGGCTTTTTTCGTTTGAACTTTCATCGTTCTTCAAATGCACCTTTTTGTACAATAGTAGTAATGGATCAAAGTTTTGAAAAGGTTATGTGTTTGGAAAAATATTTCTCAGACAGGAAATATTTATCTCACTTTCTTGTTCACACCTAGAAAAGAAATAATGATTTGATGATGATAATCACATTAATAATATTTTTACACAAAATAAGTCATTTTTGTTTCTTTCAAATTTGGGATATTTTACTTAAAATTGGGACTTTCAGCATCTTCGGGTTAGCAACAGCTTAAGTATCTGGTAAGTTTTGACTACTCACGGCGATTAAGATTGAAGTCCACATTCGTCTTAGGAACGGCACGGTAGCAGGTTAGCAAGGCGCATAGTGTATATCGACTTCAGTGGGGAGGGGTGGGGATACACGTTAGAGCGCGTATTCGCCTGAAGTGCAGGTTGGCACGTGCACCGCTTTACGCCTGTATTGGGCAGTTTGTTGTAGTTTTCTTGATTTTCGTATATTTAGAGTGTGGCTGTCGTCTTTTGGTAAGTGTGATTTTTTCTCTTTGTATTCGTGCGTGGATCTGTGAGTTACAGAAAGGGGCGCAGCCCCCAAGGGGGTGCCAAGCCGTACCATGGCGGCGGCAGAGGAGACTCGTTTGTGTGAAACGCCGTGTGTAGGAATGGAGACGGAGGTGATCACTAGCACGCCGATAATATCTCAGATTCAAAGCGCGGAACAGTTACACCCGTCCAATGTGCCCATGATGGAGCACCAGTCAAATGGGGAAGTGATAGCACCACGTGTTGCTTCGGCTACGAATCCACCACAGCCACCTTTAAGATACATGCACACGGATGCAGGACCTTATTTTGTGCTTGTGCGTGGTAATAGCCAAAATATAAGGGATTTCCACCCCTTAAAGCTCCGTAAATGGCTGTTTTTACACGCCAAAGGAGTTACGCATAGCAACAAATCGGGGTTTAACCAAATTGAAGTACATTTTGCCTCGGCACAGGGAGCGAATGATTTCTTAGATTCAGATTTTGATTCGATACATGATACCCGATCACACATACCTTCCTATAACCTTTTTGTATCAGGAGTGGTACGGGGAATAGATATAGGAGTGGATCTCGACGAGATTCGCAATCATCTTAGCATGACTGCACAAATACCAGTGCACCATATCATGCGATTTAATCGCCGAGCACAGTTAGATGGGGAAACCCAATATATTCCTACGCGTTCACTGAAAATCACGTTTCGCACGCAAACTTTACCATCCCATATATATCTCTATTATCAAAGGTTTCAGGTGGACCGATACAATGCGCGGGTAGTCGTTTGCACTAAATGTGGGAAATTCCACCATAGGGCCAAATTTTGTAAAAATAAACCACGTTGTCTCAAATGTGGACAAGACCATTTGGATGCGCAACCTGAATGTCTTACGGATAGATTGAGATGCATCAATTGCAAACAGGAACACCTACCCACGGAGACGGAGAAATGCCCGGCATTTCACTTGGAAACACAAATAACGCAGACCATTGCGTCGCTACCAGTGTCACGGTATGAAGCACGCCAAATGGCGACAGGACGAATATCCTATGCCGAGGCTCTACGTACACCTAGTGTTCCATCACCTAGGACACATACGGGGGAAATTTCGCCCACTATACCACAGGTGACAACTCCCGTACCGGGTGGCATGGTGGCGCCACAGGGACTGGGGCGTACAGGGGCTAATGGCTTTAATAAACGTAAATGTATGGCGTCTAGTACTCCTACGACCCCGGAGTGGGTACAGGAGCGCTGGGCACCACACGGCAGGTGGCCCGAGGGGGCGCAGGCAGCTACTAGTAGGAACAGGGACGCATACGAGCTGGGGAGAGATGGTGGTGGGAGACCCACGCCTTCGACTTTACCTCGGGAGAACCCGACAACATGGTTTGCTGACATGGGTAGGGGTGACAATGTATTAGCTCCGGGAGGAGCACAGCTTACACCACAGACACGTGAGCCCACGGGGATGCCCGGGGTCAGTATGCAACTCAGGACACTCTTTGTAAAATTGTGCATGATGGCACCGGACTACGTTTTACACACCCTCCAGGGGCTGCAGCATCAGCTGCATTTATAAACTTAAGCGTCTTAACGTATGGAAGGGCAGCCCATCGTTTACTACTGGAATGCGCGTAGTGTGACTTCAAAGAAGGCGGAACTCCAAACATATTTAGCCCAGGTCCGTCCCTGGGTTGTGATTATCGTGGAAACCTGGTTACGGGAAGGGCAGACATTTCGACTCCCAGGTTACAACATTTATAGAACGGACAGACAATCTCCGGGTGGGGGTGTGGCTATTTGTGTAGCAGACAACTTGTGCGTATATAATTGGAGGACGGGCATTCGGTTCCCACCGCACCTCGAGGCGGTTCGAGTCGTGCTGGGGGATCTCACTGTCGTCGGTGTTTACACATCGGGCGCTCGATTCACACTACGAGAGTGGGAGAGATTTCTTAACCCCCGTGATTCAAAATACTTACTTGTAGGTGACTTCAATATTGGACATTTCGCGACTTTCACACCGCAAAGGAGGCGATGCATACCATTAGGACAACTGGCGACTAAACATAGATGGCAGATCGTTACGCAACATTTTACTACTCGGCAGGGATCGCTACAGCAGCTTGATTCATCGCCGGACATTATATTCGCTACGCCTGACGTGACACATAAACTACGGGTATCCCGCCTTGAATACACCATGGGTAGCGACCACTACCCGTTCATTCTTTACACCGCTAGTACCACAGCAGTGATACCGCCGGACAGACGACTTCTCCGAACAGGTGACTTTGCGCCACATCAATTTCAGGTACAACTACAACACGTTACCCGACTACTCCATGACACCGATGCCACTTATGAACACCTGGAGAATACCCTTACCGGATATCTCGATCACTTCCATCCTAAAACACCTCGACGTCCACGCAGAATTCCAAGGCCGCCTTGGTGGACCCCAGAATGCGCCCGACTAGTGGCGGAGAAACGTCGGCTTTATGCTCAATATCATCGGGAACGAACTAGGGAGACCTTCTTACTAGTGCGAGCTAAAGAAGCACACGTTCACCGCCGGTTCCGCCAGATTAAACGTGCAGCTTGGGCCACCTTCTGTAATTCGACTACTACCCGTACCCCTACAGTCCAGGTTTGGAAACGTCTTGCGTGGTTTACGAAAGCCAGACAATCAGCACCGGCACCGATATCGGGAAATCCACGACTGCAGATGGAATTCTTGAGACATGTCGCACCTGACTCAGCCCTGGATCCCCCCTTATCTCTTCCGGTTGATAACAATGTATCCGACCCATTATTTCGACCGATTATCGGAACTGATGTCCGCAGTGTCGTGATTGGAAGATCAGATAAATCGACCCCGGGACTTGACGATATTACGTATCGACATTTGAAGGCTTTGCCCACCACATGGTACACTTTGCTTGCGAATGCCTTTACTTCCATCCTTCGTACTGGGGTACTACCACTGTCTTGGCGCGAGGTAATTATCTATCCAATCTTAAAACCGGGTAGCGCGGGACTGACCGCTGCAGACTATCGCCCCATTGCCATGCTCCCTACTCTACGCAAAACCTTTGAAAAATTACTACATGACCGTTTAAGCTTTTACTTGGAACGCTATAACTTATGGCCCGCCACACAATATGGATTTCGAAAGGGCCATGGCACCACATTCCCGTTATACATTCTTCTTACCGACATTAATATAGCCTTTCACACACACCGACAGGTGCTTGCACTTTTCCTTGATTTGTCTGCAGCGTATGACCATGTCCTTCTGCCGATGCTTATAGACCGTCTCCGTAAATATTCCATTCCATCTCGTATCTGTGCGTTACTTTATGGCCTTTTTTACAATCGCCGTTACCACCTCGCGTCGTATTTTCATAATCCCCACACACGTACTACATCTCGCGGTTTGATACAGGGTTCAACACTAAGTCCTTTGTTATACTCTTTATACATTGGAGATATCCGATCCGAAGTGACAATCACTGCGCGTGTGGTACAATATGCGGACGACCTGGTGATATACACACCGATTCAACCGAATTCCGGGGGCGACTTTCGACTCTTTGAACTAGACTGCCTACGTGTTATACGCTTTTTGGAATCCTTGGGCATGCGGGTTAACATCCGGAAAACGAAATTCCAGCATTTCCGTAGATCCACTAGACCTTCACCATTTGTACTCCACATACTGGACCACGATCTAAGCCCGACACCGACGGTGAAATATCTAGGCCTTCATCTGCAACATAATCTCTCCACCTTATCACATTTCAAATTTCTTGTGACTGCCTTGAATCGTATCAAAAATCTCTTCAGAGCCTGTGCGGCCCGGCATTGGGGCATGCATCCTCTCTTACTACTCCGACTGATACCACCACTGATACACGCTAGATTGGAATACGGACAACTTCTTGTACCACCATTATCGGGTGGAACTAGATGGACGCTGGACACCTTTTTCTACCAACTGTATAACACCATCTTTCACATTCCGGGTAAACCGGCTAAATACCTCTCGCAAAGACATTTCCCGCGATATCATTTGGAACAGCGGCTATTTGCACTCAGCATACACTTTATGGCTGACCTACTAACTCATTCTCATTCCCCATTGTTACCTAAACTTACCCGTCTATACGAAATACTATGCGCCAAACCCGAAGGGGTGGCGCATTTACCTTTACCACTGATACGCGCTCTTGCCTTATTCCGACAACGCACACAATATTATAGCACGCCGGTATACCCGGCGTATCTGCTGGACATCCCGGCCCACACACTCCCGGACTATGTACAAGTTGACACCCGAACATTCCATATTCCGATTTCAGATTATAAGACATTATGGCACGCGTACCGCGAGGACCGGAAGATCGCTTGGAAGGACGATTCCCCACTCCTAATCTTCACAGACGGCTCCAAAACCCCGGAAGGCACTAGTGCGGCGATCTATGTTGACACAACGTCCGAAACTTTTACATGGCGACTGGACGACGCTACTACTATTTATACGGCGGAGTCTATTGCACTCTATAGGGCACTGAAGTACCTACATGGTCATTTAGTACCACATTGTATTGTATTTACTGACTGCCGCAGTCTTTTGACGGTTCTGCAATGCCCGGTCCGGTGGCCCAAAGTTCCTATATATGAAGTGCTTATCCGGAATCTCCTGCATACTTTACCGGGGACGGTACACCTATTTCTAACCTGGATACCGAGCCACGTAGGAATCCCGGGTAACGAATGTGTGGATGCAGCTGTGCGGGACGCGACGAGGAACCGGACGACCTGTGACCAGTTACGGACGCCTCCATCGGACATTGTAAGACATCTATTACGGGTGGTGCCCGATATGGGACAGATGCCGCATACAACTGCAGATCATCTAACTACATTTTTATCTAGTTATCCAAGACTACCTAATCGAGCGTTCTCGTCTTACTTTCGCCTTCTATTTCATGTGGCTTTGACTCCTGCGTATCTCTTTCGTATCGGTCTCCGAGATACGGACCTCTGCACCTGTGGTCATCGGGGTGATGTTAATCACCTTTTTTTTGAGTGCCCCCGTCACCAGGCCGCTACGGCTGCTCTTTTTGCCAATTTACACGACATGGGTATCATGGGACCATACCATTTACCTTCGATTCTCCTGCCATTCTCCGGACATCTTTGTAGGGCTTTATTTAGATTCATCACACGCACTAAAATGAAGTTGTAGACGATGGTGTCCCCACTCCTCATTTTAAATACGGCGCCGGATATCACTGCTGCTAACCGTTTTCCTGAGACGCAGTAGCTCACCTTTGGTGGAGCAGTAGCGTCTAAAAACAAGCCAACAACAACAACAACAAGATTGAAGTCAGAGAGGTGATGTAAAATGGTGGATGTTAATTATGTGTATTGTTCCGAATTTCAATTCCAATATTCTGTAACAAATTACCTAGAAAGACAGATCCTTACGAGTAATTTATTTATTGGATTTTGTTGATAGATTTTTGAAGTGAATATTTGGTATACCTTCATTTAAAATAGCGTTAGTGACTCTACAGGTAATTGCAGTTTGAATAGAATTTGAATGTTTCCTTGCAATGAATCTGTTAATTCAGAAGAATATTACTACTTGGGCTTACATCTTTGTTTTAGTCGGTACCTAAGCGCTAATCGACGAGTGTTATAATGGATGAATGTCAAGAGTGGTTTCTTAATGTGGTTTGTGCTACAACCGTATCGTGGCTTTTCCTTTAATGTAAATAACTAAGCTATTTATGTGTACATTTCGGTTTCGTTCAGACCTGATTTTGGCTGAAATTACCTACTTGCAGCGGTACTTAGTAATTCTAAACAGGTACAAAAATACTTTCGAAGTGGATGTTGGGAAATGCCGGACGATACCAACTGTAAAGCAGAAAAAACGCAGAAGGTTTAAGGTACATAATAGTTGGTACAGTTGAGAAATTTATAGAAAAGTTTCGCTGCTGTACTAGGAAGTCACGAAACAGTAAATGTAGTACAACTAAATAAGGGCAAACTTCCTTATTGGAATATATGTTACTTTTATGGGCAATTATGCTACTCTTGTATCCCGTTGAAGTAGCTTAAATTAGCTAAAGAATACCTTGTGAGTGAGTTTAGAAGTAGATGTGATCTGTTCAATAGCTTGTGACCACCTGCCCGCCCTTTTTTTTTTTATTTTTTTATTTCTGGGGGCGGCCCCACACCCGCCGCCCCCGGTGACGATCATCCTCTGGGGCTACATCGTCTCCCCATGCACATGCCGTTAGTAAACTAATCATGCAGGATGCAGGGGGGTGCTTTTGTTAGTGTAGTTGCAAGGTTTAGTCGGGTTCCGCGGAAGCACCCCGGTTAGTATCGGTGAATGAAATGCTGGCATGCAAGGATGCGAGCGCGTCAGTGATGTTTCCAGGGGTCCACACATGACCGAAGCCCTGTGTGGATCGCTGGGAGTAAATGAAAGGTGGCGTGAATATGCGTTGTGAAGAGAAGGTCGGTGTCCGTGGTTAGGTTAATGTTAGTTTGTGGGGATCTAGGGGTTAATAACTATTCATGCTTCAACGTATGTACAGGGTGGGGGCAGGCGTCGTCAAGGCTTACCGTTCGTGATGTGAGTGGTTGGTTCTCTGCTGATTCGCGTGGCCTTGCAGGGTGACTGGAGTTCCTGAAACTAGAGAGCAGTTAGTTCTTAAGGTATGTAGCCAGTGATGCGCGCCAGATGTACGCGTGCGTCAATGGCGTCAGTGCTGGGTGTGATAGTTCGGTCAAAAAGTGAAAGGGGGCGGTTGTGCTTGTCGTGGGTGTGGTCGTATGAGCCTAGTTCGTGTATGAGCGGATTGGTATTATACGGTATTTTGGCATACAGGTCGGCTGTTAGTTTCTTGATAAATTCTTCGATGGAATGGATCCTAAGTTCGGTGTGGAGCCTGTCGGCAGGGGCTGTTCGAGGAACCTTGGCGATCTTGCGTAGTGTTTTATTTTGTAGTGTCTGGAGGGATGTAATATGACTGGCCGCGGCATACCCCCACACGGGGGCTGCGTAGGTCAGGATTGGGCGGATAAGGGATTTGTATAGTGTAAGGCCGGTGTCCAATTGTAGGGAGTTGCTGTGATTTAGTAGTGGGTACAGTTTCCATAGGATTGCAATTGCCTTGTTGCGCGCTAGGCGAATGTTGTCCTTCCACGTAAGTCCTTGGTCGAGGGTAAGTCCCAGGTAGGTAACTGTGGGAGTCCACGGAATGTTCTCGCCAAACATTGTGAGCGGTGCAAGTTGGTGTCCGGGGTAGCGGTGAGTAATGCGGCGAGTGAAAATTATCGCTTGTGTCTTTGAGGGATTGACTTTGATGCGCCAGTTTATGAGCCAGGTTGTAAGTGTATCTAGTGCATTTTGCAGGTAGCGGCGGATGAACTGCGGTTTTGTAGAGTGAGTCAGGAAGGCAGTGTCGTCTGCATAGAGGAGTTTCATAGTGAACGGTGAGCTGGGTATGTCGTTCATATAGATGTTAAACAGCGCCGGTCCGAGCAAACTACCCTGGGGGACCCCTGCTAGGATGGGGCGTGGAGTGGAGTGAGCGTAGTTTACTACCGAACAGAAATGGCGGCCTGTGAGATAGTTTGCAATGAGTTTAATAAGCGTATCAGAGAAGTTGAGATCAGCTAGCTTGCGCAGGAGACCTGGGTGCCACACTCGGTCGAATGCGCGTTCGATATCAAGGAACACAGCTCCGGTAGAGCGGTTGGTGTTGAAACCCCGCGTGATGAATTCAGTTGCGCGTAGGAGCTGGAGAGTGGTGGAGTGGTTTTTACGGAAGCCGAACTGCTCGTGTATGAGAATATTATGTCTGAAAATGTGTCGGTTGAGTCGTTTGAGGATGATTTTCTCTAGCAACTTGCTGAGTGAGTTTAATAAGCTGATTGGTCGATAGCTGTGAGGGTTTGCGTGATTCTTGTTCTTCTTTGGGAAGTGCCGCACTAGGGCAGTCTTCCAGGTGTTGGGAAAGATACCGTGCAGTAGAACGTAATTAAAAATCTGTTCCAAAGCTTTTAGGGCGTCAGGTGGCAAATGTTTGAGCACGATGTTCGGGATTTTGTCGGGGCCCGGTGCCTTGCGGTTGGGCAGATGTTGGATGAGCCAATTGATTTCGTGTGTGCTGGTCTTTCGTATCCGGTCATGAGTTATGCGGTCGCCGAAGTGGCGAGTGAGGTTTTCGGTTTCAAGGGAGAAAGCAATTGAGGAGGGCACTTCGTTGGGCCTAAGCGTGCTGCAAAGCGCATCGGCAAGTGCTTCTGCTTTTTCAGTGTCAGTGGAGGCGGTGTGCTGATTATGTTGCAGCGGAGGAATAATATGGGCTTCTTTAGTTAAGCATTTAGCTATTCGCCAGAGGGAGGCATGTTCGGGGTTGAGATTCTGGAGTGTTTGGTTCCATTGCTGGTTGAGTACTGCGGATGTGGCCTGCTGGAGGTGCTGGTGATGCCTGCGGTAGCTGTCAAGATCTGCGGGGTGACGGGACCTCTGCCACCGGCGCCGCGCTCGGTTCCGTGATTGGCTGAGAACCTTGATGTCCTTGGGCAAGGGTTGGTGGGTGGGACGTGGTTGCGTTACGGGTACTGAGGCTGCGATAGCTTGTTTAATGGTGGTTTCAAGGTGTGTAGTGGCCTCTTCGAGGTCGTTGTGAGTAGCAAGCTGGTTTATGTTGAGGTTAGAGGTGAGAGACTCCTGGAACCGCGTCCAGTCGGCCTTGTTATAATTACGGCGGAGAGGGAACTGTGTACTGGCCAAAGAGCCTTCGAGATTGATTAGGAGGGGCAAATGGTCAGAGCTGAGGTCATTAATGACTGTGAGGCGGGCCCGGTGTGTTAGATTGCGGATCAATGCTATGTCGAGTATGCTGGGACTTGCGTTAGGTCACGATGGAATGTATGTGGGTTCGTCGGGGGCACAGATGATATAATCGGAGTGGTTCTCGTGGGCAAGTAGCTTAATCCCGGCGGTATTACTAGTATTGCAGTTCCAGATAACATGTTTAGCGTTGAGGTCGCCGGCTAGGAGCACCTGTTGGTCGAGATGTAGAAGGATTTCTATGTCCGCGGGGTCTAAGTCGTTGGGGCGGTTGTAGGCTGAGATGATCGTAGCGTTAAGCTGGTCGATTGAGACTCGAATGGCGGTGGCTTCAAGGCGGGCAAGAGGCGGAATGGCTACCTGATGGTGGGCGATGCACGGCCTGACGGCAATGGCTGTGCCGCCTCCGCGGCCGTCGCGGTCTGTGCGATAAACGACATACCCAGGAAGCTGGAACCTTATCTGTGGGCGTAGGTGAGTTTCGGTGATCAGTGCAATATCAATTTGGTGGCGTATAAGAAAGTCAGAGAGTTCAGCCTTGCGGCGACGTGCCCCGTTCGCATTCCATGTCATTACCTTAATCATGCGGTTGTCCATTGTGAGCGGCTGGAGAGGTGTGTCCATGTTCGGTGCATTGGTCGTCGTCTTTACTGGTATTGGATCGCCCCAGGCACTGTAAAGAGCGCAAAGAACTGAGCATACTGGCTCAGAATCTGGGGCGCATCCAATGGCTTAAGTAGGAGCCAGTTCAAAACTTCAGTTGCCATGTCTCGAACTACGTCCCACGGCATGCTTTTCACCACCATGTTGCTGTGCAGTGCCTTCGTATATGGAAGCTGTGGCAAAGGCACTTGCACAACAGTCGGCAGGAGGTTGAATGCCGCGGGCGTCTCTGGTCGGCTCCCAGGGTCTGGTGTACACCCAGTGTGAGCCCGAGGAGGGGCGAATGCATCACTCTGGGGTACCGTGTTTTGGGTGTTAGCAGATGCTGCCTGCAATCCGGGCGCCTGTGGCCTAGGTTGTGCAGCAGGAGTTGATGCGGAAGGTGGGGCCCGGAATGGCGCTGCCCTCAAGTTTCCGGGAGCCCTTTGCTGTAGTGGAGAGCTGTCTGCTCTGCGATGCCCTTGTGTTTGTGCTCGGTGGTCGGCGTTGATGCGCAAAACATCTAACTGACGCCGGTACTCCGGGCACGCTCTCCAGCGGGCGCCATGTCCACGCTGGCGGCACAGCACGCATCGTCTGTCCTGAAGTGGGGTTTGGCAAGGTGCTGACGCGTGCGGTCCTGCACACTTGGAGCAGGTTTCAGTGCGATCACGGCACTCGTGAGCCTTGTGTCCCAGTCGCTGGCACTTGTTGCACTGCACAGGAAAGCAAGGTGGACGAAACTCCTCCACCTTGACCCGGCAGTGCAGCAGTTCTTCAGTGGCCAGCAAGCGGGCCCCTCGACGGTGTTTTACTTATATAGGCGAATCGCGTATGAAACAAAACAAACGTAGCCATTTTTTCGTTGAAGAAGATGTATAGTGGGAAGTGCCAACCTAAATGAAAATCCACCAGAAATGCGATGTGCTGTTGTTAGTAGTGTTTTTTCTTCTTGTTTTTCTTCGTGTGTTATTCCCGCTGAGAAAGCTTAACGCATTCAAAGACTGACTGCACCATGCACTAATTGAAAGCAGCAAAAGAATATGCACCAAAGTTTTAAGTTTGTAATAGTTTTTCCCAAAGTATATTTTATTAGGAGGTTATTTCCATTGTAATAACAGTGTAATAAAGAAGTTGCTTTACCGTAACAGTGGTAGATAGTTAACGCAAGCTTACATAAAAAAAACCCTAACCTAAGGCTAACCTTCCCTGAATTCAGAAACGTAAGCTTATATAAAAAGAAGTAATCCTAACCAAACTTCCCGTGAACCAGAAACGTAAGCTTAGGAACGCACACGAGCTTTGCTCACATGCTTTAATGTAACCACTGGTAACTAATTAAAACAAGCTTATATAAAAAGAAACTAAACCTAACCCTACCTCCGTGAACCAGAAACGTAAGCTTAGCTACGCACGCTCGCGTGCTAAATGTAACCACTGGTAACAAATTTAAACAAGGTAATGTATATAAAGGTAAATCAGAAGCCTAAGCTTATATTAAAACAAAAGTAACCTAAACTTCCAAGAATTCAGAAATGTAAGGCTTCCGTGAATTCATAAACCTAAGGTTATATAATATCCCTCGGCTATGCCCTGTGGTCATAGTCGCGGTGCTTTGGTGGCATAAATTATTCATATATTGACAGTATTGTGCTAGTCAAGTGTATGCCATAGTGACATCTGTTTAGCTAGTGTTTTGCATAGAGTGACATCTGTTGGAAATATACATAATCATCATCACTGTGCAGGACACAACTAGAGCATAATGTCGCATGTATATAGTGATTTCTCCCTTAATCCGATATGGAAGAACGGCCGGGTTTTTTTATATAAACTTTATAGGTTAAATTTATTTTTTTGGTTTCTGGTTCCTAGGAGCGATAGGTTAAGTTTAGTTTTCTCCTAAGGATATGAAATTTGGCTTGTGATTCCTGAGAGAGATAGGATAGATTAAGTCATTTTACGTGATCCGTTTTCACATGATTTGCAATAAGTTGCTCCATGGAGTATAGTGTGTTTCATTAATGGTTCCGCTAATTCATCTTCTTTCTCCCAAAATCTGCAGTAAACCTGAACATTTGGTACTCGCAGCCATCTCCATCCACTTTGTTGCTCTCAATCTCAGCGTAAGATCATTCACCCTTTGCTACATTTTGCTGTGTTTTCTAACCCCATTCCGATACATATCTGTATGTTCGCTCCATTAAGTTTTGCCTTATTCATTTGGCAGAACTACATCAAAATGTCACCAGATTCATCTGTATAAGGAACACAATTTTCCGTGTTGGGTGGGAACATGTTCCATTAACTGAGGCAACGTCTATTATGAATTGATTCAATAAATATTAGCATCTTAGATCCTTCTTTATGTATACAGAATTTTGTCCCTTGTTCTTAAATGTCTGAAACTTTGAGGCAGTTTATTTTAAAATGCGGTAATTCAGTGCGGTGACTCTTATTGACTTAAGGTGACTGCATGAAGATCGTTATTGATGTGCCAACATCACAACTGTGTATTTGCTGCATACTAGGCACTACCCATGTAATATTTAATATCACTAGACATTAAACGAGTATAGAACACACAAATATTATGTTGAAATGTGCCTGTTATTTTAAATGCACATTTCAAATAGGAGAACAAGCTGGTAAACCAATGGATGTCACATGCAATGAATATATGTGTCAAATAAGTAATGTGTGTTCTCTGTTTGCACAAATGTGCCCAAAGATGTGTATAAGCACATAAATATGTGCAGATTGTTTGTTGATATACAAAAATGAAGAACAACAATGCTGTGAAACAAAACACATAGATCGAGCCAAACATAAATAGTGTTTAAAGCAAAGCATATGTAAACTGCAGTATAAATATGCATGAAATTAATGGGAAAAGCTAGAAGTATATATTAAGTTTGGCAAGGAATATTGAAACAATTTCAATTTTTCCTGTTGTTTTCAATTTGATACCTAGGTTTCACCAAAAATACATATTTTGAGTCTTGCTGAATTAAAAGAAGAACATTTTACTTATTCTACAATGTACCTAGTAGATAGTGAAGGTATTGCATTCAACCGAAAAATTTGGTATTAGGAGTTCATTGGAAATATATGTTTTGAGTCTTGCTGAATTAAAAGAACAACGTTTTACTTATTCTACCATGTACCTAGTAGATAGTGAAGGTATTGCATTCCACTGAAAAATTTGCTATTCGGAGTTTATTGGAAATATATGTTTTGTGTCCTGCTTAATTAAAAGAAGAACATTTTACTTATTCTACCATGTACCTAGTAGATAGTGAAGGTATTGCATTCCACTCAAAAATTTGCTATTAGGAGTTTATTGGAAATATATGTTTTGTGTCCTGCTTAATTAAAAGAAGAACATTTTACTTATTCTACCATGTACCTAGTAGATAGTGAAGGTATTGCATTCCACTGAAAAATTTGCTATTAGGAGTTTATTGGAAATATATGTTTTGAGTTCTTCTGAATTAAAAGAACAACGTTTTACTTATTCTACCATGTACCTAGTAGATAGTGAAGGTATTGCATTCCACTGAAAAATTTGGTATTAGGAGTTTACTGGAAATACATGTTTTAAGGCAGCCTAAATCCAAAAAAAGCATTTTCAGTTTTTCTACTGTGTCCCTCGTAGGTAGTGAAGGTATTACATTCCATCTAAGAATTTGATATTGAGATCTCACCGGAAATACATGACTTGAAGCACCGTAAAAACAAAATAAAGCATTTTTAGAAAAAGATCCATGTTTGCATCTGTGAAAGCATAACTTAAAAATGAAAAGTCGGATAAGCATCAAATTTGGTGTTTGAGTTCATTACCCTCCAAGGATGCCAAACAAAATTTTTTAAGAATTTATCCCCATCCCAAACTTTACTTTACATGATAAAACTTCCAAAAAAGTTTGTTTTCTAAAAAATGCTTGCAGTGATTTTTATTAAAATATAAACTGGTAAGCGCTAAATGATAGATGAAAAGTACCATACAAAAAATATAAATTCTTTAAAACACAATTTATTTCAATTAATTTTTTGAGGCATATGGCATTTCTGGGATATCCGTCAATAAAGATTTGTTCTTTTCAATTGTTGCCATTCTTTCTTTTTAAGTCCCGTCGATTTTCTATTGTTTCTTGCAATTGCATGCAGCAATATAGAATATTAAAGCCAGCGCATTGCGTCTAGTTCTTAAACATTTTACTATTGCTATTCCCTTTGTATCTATAATGAAATATGTAACGTAGCTACTTCTGCAAAGGTTTATTTGGAGTAAAAAGTAGTACATAGAAAAATAACCTTTATTAAGAATAATTTGTATACTCAGTAATAAAAATAGTTATATGAATGTGCCAAATCAGTTTTTTTTTTCTAAGGAGTCATACAAAAAGTAAAGATTTGTACATAGGTGTGCCAAATCATTTTTATTTGGTCATCTGCCAATGAACTTTAATATATTTCAATAGATGACATAACATTTTTGTTCAGCTCATTTACATCAGTACAAAGCTTTCAAAATTTGTTGCATAGTACAAAACTGCATTAAACTAGTGTCGCAGTGTATGACCACTGGTGCAGAGAAAGAAGAAGGTGTGGATATTTTTCTTTGAGGAGATCAATCCTCAGTGGTGATTTACGAAAGATTTTTTCTCATTTCACAATGGTTTAACCACATTGAGCTATAGGAGTCTGATACATTCACATAATCTGTGAATAGCATAAACTACACAAGTGACATGAATCATTTTTGGAAAAGTCACATAAAGGACTTGAGCTGCTTTTATCATGTATGGTGTACCATCTGTGTGAAGGAGTAATACCTATCATATTTTATACCATTTGGCCATATCATAAGCATAGTTTCATTGAGTATCCTCAAGATTGTTATATTATTTGATGCTGATAGTTCTTTAAACACCGTTAAATATGACTGCTCGCTAACTATTTTGTCATTTTTCAATAAAACAACATTTCATTTTTTCTGAAACTTGAATCTTGGGTTTCATCAATGGTTACCCAAAGCTTTTCATTTTAACGTGCTGCCCTAATTTTTTTTCTTCAAAGTTTAATCATAGTACTTAGAAAGGTAGTTCTTTTTTAATGTTGATTTCTCAGGAGACTCAGTGTCGATATATTTAGTCCAAAAGTTCTTAAGTTGAACATTATTGCTTCTTTTGTGTGGGAATTCGGCTGCTACCAATGCTCTGCATAAATCTAAACAATACTGGGAACACTTTGATTGTCCTACATTTGAATAAGCCAGTTTGCATATAAATAATTGTCGTGAATTCACACGAGTTGCAGCAGCAATATGCTTATTTCCAAATTGAGTGACTTGTGAACGCTGATCTGTGCAAGCTATGTTTATAGAACAAAACTTTATTGTCCATGGTAAATATGTTTTTAAATTCGTCTACATATTGCTGAAGATGTGATTTAACACTTGTTCATAAGAACTGAAGAATGAACACATCATTCACCTACTTTACTGCAAGTGCTTAGTCTAGCAGTACAAACATATGAAATATACAGATAGCAAATGGGGAATAACCAGGATGTCAGCAGGTTTGATAACATCCTAATCTATTCACCTTAGGCACCATTATATGGTGAAGATTCTCTGATTCATGTAATGCAATACAAGTAAATGTAAATATATCGTATATATTTGTAAAAGAATAAATTAAAAGTTATGCATGATAAATAATAGCAAAACTAATAAATTAATAAAGACTTATACATGGAATATTATATGAAAATATGTATTTAAATACTTTTTCATAAAAATTTATGTTTATGTGAAATAAAACTTTATATTTATGCTCATTATGAACATTTATTTAGGGTTTTCTCCTTTTTGTAGGCATTTATGTATTTGTAGAACAAATATTTATTTACATAAGAATCCACTCCCTAATTATAATGTCCAGTTGTTGATTCATCCTTCCTCATCAATGTTAACTTAATTGCTCTTGTGTTCATACAGCAGTGGTTCTTTGTGTGTTTTTAGTGTAAAGTCTATCTTCATAACACTAATAGCATTTTTTTTTTGCAGGCTGTGAAATGGATACCAAAACAAAAGTTAAAGAAGAAATCGATCTTCTAGCAAAAGAGAGATCAATTGACAAAGACTTTTCAATCCCCAGTCCTGAAAGAATATTTGAGTGCGGTGCTACCACAAGTCAATATGACTTTAAAATGGACCACAAAATAAATATCAAAAAGGAAGTAGATACTTTGGAACCAGGCTTATCAAATGAGAGTGTGTGTTTTTCCACAGATATTGGAAATGAATTTAAGAATGATACTGTCACATATAGTGATTATGAATTGCATAATAATACAGAAACAAAAGAGTTTGATTTTGTTTCTGATACATGTTTTGAGAAAGAGGAGAAGTGTTTTTCTTTAGATCTTGTAAAGAAGATAAAGAAAGAGCTTATCACATTTGGTGAATTGAATGTTCAAAGAATGTCAATAGAAACAGAATGCCACTCAGAACCGTCGGATTCAAACGTTTTATTGCAGAGTGAAAACAAGGTAAGTTGACCAGAATAGGTTATAGTTAACACTTTAAAACATTCTTTATAAAAACATTCTTTTTTATATAAGCTTAAGTTTCTGAATTCAGGGAAGGTTAACCTTAGGTTAGGTTTTTTTTATATAAGCTTATGTTACTGTGTAATTTTGAAGGTTTAGAAGCTAGTAACAGTGATGTGTCACAATTTAAAATAAAGAGAGTTGAAGGTTGTTACACTACATCACTAAAATATTCTTACTTGAATGCATTTTGGGAAACAGTTTGCTGCCATCGTCAGCATGTCCTCAACTCATGTCCTTGAGCATCAACATGTCCTTGAGTTGAGGACATGCTGACGATGGGAGCAAACTGTCTCCCAAAACGTGTTCAAGTAAGAATATTTTAGTGATGTGTAACAACCTTCATCTCTTTATTTTAAATTATGTTACTGTATTTCCGCCTGGAAAAACACTGTGACATGAATTGTAGTTACTTACTTCATTGATTATTTCATGCTGCACCAGTAATTCATTGTGTTTGTGTGAGCGGCAATGTGAAATGAAGAAGAAGTAGTAATAACGCATCACTTATTTTGCTGATTTTCATTTTTTATTTAAGTCCATTAAGCGTATGTATTAGCGGGAAGATGGCTATGTTTGTTGTGTTTATATCACAATTCTCCTATAAAAGCAAAACACCTAAAAGGGGCGGGCAGGTGGGCAGTAGCTATTGGTGAGATCACATCTATTGAAGAAAGAGTGAGTTGACTTAAGATACTCTTTGCTCCACTTACTACATATTACTTGCAGGACATGTTTCATGAGGCATTCTCCACATCTTCCGCTGCTATGCATCGACTGGCTTCGGGGTAGGATTCCGATTCCCTGGGGCCATCTGTTGACCAATTGATGAACTTAGTGATGAGATTTCTTCCCGGTGGTATTTCAAAGTTCATCAGTTGCTCTTGGAACTTTTTGATGTATATTTTCTCCCACAAGCTTAATTCTGGCAGTTTCTTGACGTACTTTAGTAATTTTGTTTCCTTTTCTACTGTGAGGTTCTCTTTCCAAAAATGGTTCGCTACAGCAGACCTTTCAAATCTGATGTTGTAGTAGTGTTCCTTTAGTCAGGTTCCAATTTTCCTCTTGGTCTTCCTTATGCATATTTTGTCACAATCTTTGTAGTTTATCTGATATATATACCTTGTTTCTTTTCATGTGGAATACTATTAGTAGTGCTAGATTTTAACATCTTTCCTAAGCTGAATTTATTGTATGGTGCCAGGGTTATCTTGTATTTCTTGAAAGTCTTCTGGAATCTGTGGAAGGCCCAAGGGTGGAAAGCAATCCTCTTGTATCTCCAAGAGTGTAGTAAGTGGAGCAAAGAGTATCTTAAGTCGGCTGACTCTTTCTTCAATATATTTGAATGCTTCTCTGTGTATAAGTTCCAATTTTTCAAGAAACTCTGAGATCACATCTACTTATTTCCTCACTCGTCAGGTAATTTATTCCATTCTTCTTACTTTTATCAGCGTTCTCAAAGGGAACCACCTAAGGTCAAAATAGCCGAATCTTGTTTAATTAGTTGTGTTAAATTTAATACCAACTTCGTTTTATGCAAAGTATTTATACTTGGTTATGTTAATTAACTGCCCAACTCAACCAAATTGCAGTATAAATGCCAGCTTTCTAAATAATATTATTTCTTGGTTTAAGATACATATAAGCTAGTATCAGTGATGGGAATTTGAAATTATGTAGAAAATTTCAGTTAGATTTGTTATATGTTTCAACTCTGATTAAAATTTTCTATATATTATTATTTGCGTTTGTATTTGTACAACATTTTTAAGAGAACCTTCAATATGCCTAATATTTGTTGTAATTAAGAAATATTTTATTCTGTATACTGGAAAATAATTAAATTAATACTGCATGATTATCCAAATAATTCTTTCAAAATAAAACAGAAGTTACCTTGTTACAGCACAGGAAGCCGGACGACTTGGTATCAGCAGATTCATATAGGTAAGGTCTCACAATACGGAATGTTACAGCTTGACTTTGTAACTTTATTTCATCATTTTATATCCCATAATGCTTCCAAACTGTCCAAGTGATTAGATTAAAGCTCACTATAAAGATGTTGGCGATATCTGAGTTCCTATTATCAAGAAAGAGGATTACAGTAGATCTCAGTTTTCTTCACCATACTTGCTGATTATCTTACAAAATTATGAGACGTGCGTGTAATGCTCAGCGTGTGAGATACACTAAGTATTCAAAAGTTAATATCTCAGTACCAGTGACAGAGAATATGTCTTACATTGGTTAACAGACAATAATTTCAATATCACAACTATTTCTGCTGCAACTGCTTACAGAAACCTGAATATTATATATAATGTGATAACAATGGCTGTTATGTATTTAATTCCTTTACTGTCAGTTTTAGTTATGGTAGACATGCTTTGAGAAATATTATCTAGCTTGCCCATTACAGAACCCTCTCTTCAGACCTGCTGATGGGAAGCACCTGCCATGACTTCTCTTTGCAGGTAGAGGAACATTGAGAGAATTGCAGTGCTACATCTGAAAATTTAGGAATGCAGCTAATTGTATTTGCTGTTACTAATCAGGCCACTCCCTCTATTCCCTTGCTAATGGAAGTCATGTATGTACTTTACACAATATACTGGCTGCAGTGTGAAGATCCTGATTTACTCCAGCCTGTTCCTTGGTTAACTTTTAGGTGATTTCCGCCTTCACAAGACTCATATTACTCTTGTTTTACCAGAAAAACAATAACTCGTCCAATTAAACCTAACTGGTTAAAGCATGCTAAACTATAAGCTAAAAACAGTTGTAAAATGTCTGTTGCCAATATTAATTTGCAAATCACATAAAGTAGCAGGCTTGATTTGGCATCATTATGCAATTTCAACACTTTTATTTTTTATGTTTATCTACACATTATTCCAACATGTGAAGAAGATTTGAACCATCTTTCTAATACCTGTGAGAAGGATAGCAATATAACAATTGGCCCTCATTAACATAGAAGAATTGATGGCATATCTAGAAGCTTGAGAATCCTCCTGAAAAGGAAGGAAAAGTAATGTTATTCCATAAGAATCCTTGTCATCACAACAGACAACGAAGCTAATAATAAAATTAATTCTTCTTCCACACAAACCATGTGTAGGAAAGGTTGGGAAGGCAGATTCAGACAACTGAAAAATTAATTGCTATAGAGGCTAAACTAATGAAACTCACACTTTAAGTACTTACAACATTGTAAGTCACCATTGGGGTATGTCATCTCAATACAATTTCAGATTCCTTGTGGTTTACTAGGAAAAATGTGAATCAGCAGGAGAATTTGATGTCCTTCCTACATGTTGCCATGGTAACTAGGTAGTTAGTGTAACTGGATAGAAACCAGGAGATACAGGGTAGAAATACTGGCTATGACATTGAATTTTTCAGTCATCTGTTTCTATCTTTACAAAGGTGCTTACTTACTTGAGCAGCAATGACATAACAATTTCCTAATAAAGAAAGTGTATTGTTGGTGCTCTTGCAGTTGCTTCATTAAACAATAGTAGTATAGTGCGTCATCAAGATCTACACATATACCTGCTTATACAGTGAAACTTGTGTGTTGCAGCTCCATTGTTTATTAGGAAAATATACCGTGTATTATGTTTGTTTTATTTCCCTTAAATGGACATGGACATTTTGGTTTTATTCTGCAATAGATGTTGATCCTAAGTAGAAAGTACTAGCATTTCAGAAAAGAGAGCTCTTCAACCAGTGGTGTATAGCAACAATGAAGGAGTGGTCAATGCACTGCACTAGTATAGTGACTATATTCTTTTATCCAGCCCTAGCAATAGCACCAAATCCACTTTAGTGAAAAAGTAAAATAAAATTGAGAAAAGTTTCTTTTGTTTCACAGCATTTTTCATGCATGAAATGTCAATAAAACATCGGTGTTTCAAGAAATAGCGTGTGTGATTCAATTGCAGGAATGTAATGCTTTACCAAAAAAATTGTAAAAAGAAAAAAGTCCTAAAATTTAAAAGACTTAACACTTGGAAGAAATGACATCTAAAAAGAAACACCTGATATTCTGCAAAAGCAAATTCATTGACCTGAACGTGAGAAAAAGATGTGGCTAATAGAAACTGAAACTTTAATAATAAGAAAACCCTTGAGAACAAGGTTTGGTTACAACAGCTCACTTTTACTATTCCTGCTAATGGCGTCAATGTAAATAATTTCCAGCATTGTTGCTGACACGGGACTCTCAGTCTGCAATTGTTGACCAGACAATAACAACTGCACAAGTCCAAGTGAAACAAAGGAATACTGCTGATTATAGTAAGGTACTTTGGTCACTTTAAAGCAGCTAAAAAGAATAAAAAAATACTTTTGTGTGGACTGTGTGTGCACGTGTGACTACTTCAGAGTTAAGAATGTATACAAACTGAGCTGACAGATATCGCACATGATGCTGCTGGTAGAGGGTGACTGTGTTGCTTGGTAGTGATACTCTGAATTATTTCTACTGCTAATAACAGTGGTATATTCTGATTTAATACCTTTTATAAATGTTCCCTGCATAAGGTAAAGGTTTTGCTGTGTTTGCAGTTTAAGAATTTCTGAACTTAAAAATCATCGGATAAATTTGAACTTTGAGAATCAAATAATAGCATTTCATGGAACTCTGTAAATATGTAACTAATTTATGCAGCATTCGAAGTATAACCCGGAATGAATTTCAAGGAGAGTATGTTTTTGCTTTTACGAACTGAACACCAGTATCCTCTCAGAGTTATTGATTAATAATGTCTACACTCGTTTCCCAAATTATTACTAATACTTTTTTCAATTTTTCAGGTTAATTGCAGATACAGCTTGTGAAACTCTTGGAGTAGAAGCTATGCACCAATCTGAAATAGCTAAAAGTGTTTATTCTCACAGATCTAAGAAGAGCATACAGAATGACAAATCCGGTACTTTAGTATTGCATACAAAAGAGCAAAATCTGATTAGTGATTCTGGAATACAATATGAACATTTTGAAAAACGAGTTTCTGGCAAATCAGCATTGAAATTGCATGATTTGATTCCTGAAGAAAAGAAAGTACACAACTTTGACATTGGCCAGCGAAGCTTGACTCGGCAACAAATATTGAAGAGAGACATGTTTATTCATGACGGTAAGAAACCAAAGGAATGTAATGTTTGCAACAAGAGCTTTACTGACCTACGGAGTTTGAGAACACACAGTTTCATTCATGAGGGTAAGAAACCACACGAATGTAATGTTTGCAATAAGAGCTTTACTGACCTACGGAGTTTGAAAACACACAGTTTCATTCATGAGGGAAAGAAACCACACGAATGTAATGTTTGCAACAAGAGCTTTACTGACCTACGGAGTTTGAGAACACACAGTTTCATTCATGAGGGTAAGAAACCACACGAATGTAATGTTTGCAATAAGAGCTTTACTAGGCTAGAGAATTTGAAGGCACACAGTTTCATTCATGGGGGTGACAAACCACACAAATGTAATGTTTGCTATAAGAGCTTTACTAGGCTAGCGAGTTTGAAAGCACACAGTTTCATTCATGGGGGTGACAAACCACATGAATGTAATGTTTGCAATAAGAGCTTTACTGGGCTATCAGATTTGAAAAGACACAGTTTCATTCATGGGGGTGACAAACCACACGAATGTAATGTTTGCAATAACAGCTTTACTAGGCTATCAGATTTGAAAAGACACAGTTTCATTCATGGGGGTGACAAACCACACGAATGTAATGTTTGCAATAAGAGCTTTACTCTGCTAGAGAGTTTGAAAGCCCACAGTTTCATTCATGGGGGTGAGAAACCACACGAATGTAATGTTTGCAATAAGAGCTTTACTAGGCTAGAGAGTTTGAAAGCACACAGTTTCATTCATGGGGGTGAGAAACCACACGAATGTAATGTTTGCAATAAGAGCTTTACTAGGCTAGAGAGTTTGAAAGCACACAGTTTCATTCATAGGGGTGACAAACCACACGAATGTAATGTTTGCAATAAGAGCTTTACTAGGCTATCAGATTTGAAAAGACACAGTTTCATTCATGGGGGTGACAAACCACACAAATGTAATGTTTGCAATAAGAGCTTTACTAGGCTAGAGAGTTTGAAAGCACACAGTTTCATTCATGGGGGTGACAAACCACACAAATGTAATGTTTGCAATAAGAGCTTTACTAGGCTAGAGAGTTTGAAAGCACACAGTTTCATTCATGGGGGTGACAAACCACACGAATGTAATGCAATAAGAGATTTACTAGGCTAGAGAGTTTGAAAGCACACAGTTTCATTCATGAGGGTGACAAACCACACGAATGTAATGCTTGCAATAAGAGATTTACTAGGCTAGAGAGTTCGAAAGCACACAGTTTCATTCATGGGGGTGACAAACCACACGAATGTAATGTTGCACTAAGAGATTTACTTGGCTAGAGAGTTTGAAAGCACACAGTTTCATTCATGGGGGTGAGAAACCACACGAATGTAATGCTTGCAATAAGAGATTTACTTGGCTAGAGAGTTTGAAAGCACACAGTTTCATTCATGGGGGTGAGAAACCACACGAATGTAATGTTTGCAGCAAGAGCTTTACTCGGCTATCAGATTTGAAAAGACACAGTTTCATTCATGGGGGTGAGAAACCACACGAATGTAATGCTTGCAATAAGAGATTTACTTGGCTAGAGAGTTTGAAAGCACACAGTTTCATTCATGGGGGTGAGAAACCACACGAATGTAATGCTTGCAATAAGAGATTTACTGGGCTAGAGAGTTTGAAAGCACACAGTTTCATTCATGGGGGTGAGAAACCACACGAATGTAATGCTTGCAATAAGAGATTTACTTGGCTAGAGAGTTTGAAAGCACACAGTTTCATTCATGGGGGTGAGAAACCACACAAATGTAATGCTTGCAATAAGAGATTTACTTGGCTAGAGAGTTTGAAAGCACACAGTTTCATTCATGGGGGTGACAAACCACACGAATGTAATGCTTGCAGCAAGAGGTTTACTCGGCTATCAGATTTGAAAAGACACAGTTTGGTTCATGAGGGTAAGAAACCACACAAATGTAATGTTTGCAATAAGAGCTTTACTCAGCTAGGGACTTTGAAAAAGCACAGTTTCATTCATGAGGGAAAACAAACTGCACAAATGTAATGTTTTCAATAAGAGCTTTACTCACCTATCAGAGTTGAAAGGACACAGTTTGATTCATGAGAGTAAGAAAGCACACAAATGTAATGTTTACAATAAGAGATTTATTCAGCTAGGGAATATGAAAGAAAAGTTTTATTCATGAGGGTATGACTCTACACAAATGTATCGTTTGCAACAAGAGCTTTACTGACCTAGGGAGTTTGGGTACACACAGTTTGACTTATGAGGGAAAAAAACCACAGAAAGGTAATCATTTACAATAACAGCTCTACTCAACTATTACATTTGAGAACTCTGTTGGATTCATGAGGTTAAAAAAACCACACTAATATAATTTTGCAATTACAGCTTTACTCAGCTAAGTGGTTGGAAAGCTTACGGTTTGATTTATGAAGGCAAAAAACCACAAAAGTGTAAAGGTTGGACTAAGAACTTTAGTCAGCTAACATATTTGATGTGGTTTTGTTCATGATGGCAAAATCCACTTAAATGTTTGCTTTTGGAATTATAAACACACAATAAAATTCATGAGGGTAAAAAAATCTCAGAAATTGTTGGAATAAAAGCTTTAGTTAACTATGACATTTGAAAACACAGTTTAATTGTTGAGAGTAAAATATCATTTAAATGTAAGATTTTCAATAAGAGCAGATTATTCAAATGACAAGGCTCTGCTTAATTAGTATAAAAGTACACACAAGTGTGATGTTTACAGAAGAAATACATGCATATCCACATAATATATATTATATAATATATATATATATATATTCATGAGTGCAAAAGCAATATAAATGTAATGCTTGCAACAAAAAGTTTACTCTGCTATCAGAGAAGATTGCAGTTTAAACAAAACACGGAGTGGTGAAATTTTTTTATGTACAAGGTGTTTCATAATGTCTTAAACTATCAGTTTGGCTTAATTAACTGAAGGTATGCAGTGAAGTTGCACATTCTGTATGGCAAAGTCATTTTGGATGGAGAAATGCAGTTACTTAGCCATCAATCTGACCGGCTCTGATATTTGTGGAGAAAGTCAGAGACCTTCTACGTGCACCTGGTGAAAAGTGTCACTGCCTTTAAATGAGAGCTCTTATAAAGATTGCATAAAATAGTGTTTAATACATACAATGGAGGAAACTTATCAAACATAAGACCCAGCTAATATAATATTCAATTATAACAGTAATATGCATATTAATGTCTCAATAAGAGGAATATGACCAGAAGGTAAATATAATAAACATGGCTTCAGAAAATGTATTTGAGTTTGTAGATTGAGAAGCTAGCAATAGTGATGTGTCATAATATAAAATAAAGAGGTAATGTATAACAGAGCAAAGAATAAAAAGAGAATCAAAGACATATCTACACTCATCTCAAAAGAACAAACTAGAACTTTCAAGAAATTCACGTACAATCCATCACTTTTCTATAAATTTCAAAGCATCTTCAATAGGCACATCATCTAACCTATAAAAATGGTTACTCCATAAATATATATACAAAATTGAAAATTAAAATATGTAGATTGGAAAAAACAAAAGAAACATTAGGAACATAAACCATAAATGGGAAGTAAAGTCAGCAGTAGCTTGGTACTTTTGGAGGGAACAAACATTGCATCAACAGAGGTCCCAAATTATTTGGAAACATTACAGAAAAAAGTGAACTTCCAGTCTCAGAAAACAAGAAAAACAAGAACCATGTCTTAAACTTTGAAATCCCACCATGAGACATTTTGATGTAGAAGTTCATCCAACCACCATGAGAAGCAACTCAGCCGTCTACCTGGAACTTATGATGGGAGTGATTAGCTCAGGAAAGATGTCTTTGTTTTTCGATAAATGAGCAACGTAATTACAAGTTTGACTCGTTTATTTAAACATAGTTTTATATGAGGTATAATAGATTATATTAAGATATGTTTTTGTAGTATAAATACCTTCTTTGGAATATAAGTTTAAAATATCCAAAACTGGAAATGCACTCAAAACTTCTGTAGTATAACAAATGAAAGAGTGATGCTTTAGAAACAAAGAAACATGTATTAGCATTCCAAATTATTTTATTGTTTTAAAATTTGGGTCATAAACAATCTGTCTTGAAGTTAGTGTATAATTATTTATACACACCTTATGCACATAGCTTTTGATGATCTTTGTTGAGGTGAATGGAACACAATGTACTGTTCTGACACTCAACACCTGTTTGCTGACTCTTCCTGATTAATTGGAACAGTGTGTATGCTATTTCTTGTAGACAAGTATTCCTATCTTAGGAAATTCACAATGGAACAGAAAAACTGTAAACAGCATCTCCATTGTTGACACTGATGTCAGCATCAATAAAATAATGCATCAGCTTCTCGTCATGAACCCCAGTAGTAAAAGAATATCACAAGAGTTGCCTTCCATGTTATAAACAAAGTGCACAACATACAGTAAACTGAGGTACAGTTTCCTATAGTCAAACCAAGGTACACCATTATAAAGCAAGCAGTGAAAGAAAAAAGGTGTGAATTCTGTCAGTATAGAATGTCACAAAAATTGTTTTACCATGAAGATTGTTGCAGGTCGACTTGATGGCCCTGACGCTCAGCAGGGTGGATGAGCGTAATCTGCTCATATCTGGCAGTTTAATGGCTAGCAAGTGCTCTACACATGGCACTAGGAGGGTTAAAGTTGTTAGTCACAAATACAGTTTTCTGTAAGTTGAACAACTTATGTGATCTCTGAAATGAAACTATCACTCGGAATGTTTTGCTTAAAACATATTGACAAATTTAATTATGTAAACAACTAGTGCACTTCATTGTAATGCTAGCATCCTTTTATATAGTGGGAGTCTCTCCTCATGAAATCCTCTTATCATGTTAATTAATCTGTGTAACTAAGAATAAAATTAAAGTTGTGATAAGAGATTGTATTACAATCAATATCTTTTATATAAGCAGCATTGTTTTAACCTCAGTTTTCCTTTGAGAATTTTTTTGCAGGAGGTTACAAGAATGTTACTCTGCAAGAGCGATTCATATATGAGGAAATCTGTACTGGCAATTGTTATTCTCTTTGGAATGGTGTTTAATAAATACTTTTGGCTATAATCACTGTAAATGAGAACACATAGTTCGATTCATGACGGCAAGAAACCACGCAAATGTAAAGTCTGGAATAAGAGCTGTACTCAGCTTCAACATTTAAAAATGCACAGTTTGATTCATGAGGGTAAGAAACAACACAAATGTAATGTTTGCAATAAGAGCTTTTCTCAGCTGTAAAATTTGAAAATGCACAGTTTGTTTCATGAGGGTGAGAAACAACACAAATGTAATGTTTATAATAAGAACTTTACTCAGCTAGGGAATTTGAAAACACACAGTTTGATTCATGACGGTAAAAAAACACAAATGTAATGTTTACAGTAAGAGCTTTACTCAGCTATCACATTTGAAAATGCAAAGGTTGATTCATGAGTGCAAAAAGTTGCACAAATGTAATGCTTGCAATAAGAGCTTTATTCAACTAGGGAATTTGAAAGAAACATTTTATTCATGAGGGTATGACACCACATAAATGTAATGTTTGCAATAAAAGCTTTACTCAGGAGGTTTCAAATCTCAGTTTTATTTATGAGGTTAAAAAACTATAATAATATAATTTTGCAATTAAAGCTTTACTTAGCTAAGAGGTTTGAACGCTCACAGTTTCATTCATGAGGGAAGAAAGCCACACAAATATAATGTTTGCAATAGCTTCACTTGGCCATCAGATTTGCAATGACATAATTTGATTCATGGGGGTAAAAAAAACCGAAGGACTGTAATATTTGCAATGAGATCTGTACTCGGCTAAGAAGTTTTAAAGTACACAAGTTGGATTCATGAGAGTGAAAAGCGCAAAAATGTACAGTGTTACTCATAAGTCAATGTCGCATTTCTGAAGTTTGTTGTGAAATAAGTACTTGACATGTTAGTGTCAATGATATGCCAAATGAAAGGAAAATCTCTCAAAGTTTGTTTGCTATACTTTACAAGTGTTCAATGTGTTTGCCTCTGTTTATATGGGAGACATTCAAGTGATAGTCCAATTCCGCCCACTCTCGCACCAGCATGGCACGGTCGATCGTTGGTATCGCTGCTGTAATGCGATCTCGGATGTCCTTCAAGTCAGCTGGAAGTGGTGGAATGAAGGAAATCACATGATGATAAGTCCGGGGATTGGGGCGAACTCGAAACAATGTGTAGTCATTGCCAGCATTTTGTCCCATCCAACGTTGCGATAAGTTCTGGTTCAGGTACGTGCACACCAATTGATGGAAGTGGGTTGGGGTCCCGTCTTGTTCGAAAACGACGTCACCTCTGTCAGTTGTGGCATAATTCATTTTTCTGTCATGTCCAGATAAGTGATGTCAGTTATTGTGCATTCGGCAAAGAAACGGGGCCTGTATACCTTGTCCTTCGACAAGGTGCAGAACACGTTGATTTTTGGGAAGCCGCGCACATACTTGAGTGTGACATGTGGGTGTGGGTTCCCCAGATGTGCACGTGGCGGTTCACTTTTCCCAACAAGTGAAACATTGCTTCGTCGCTGAAGACTAGTGTGACATGTGGGTGTGGGTTCCCCAGATATGCACGTTGTGACGGTTCACTTTACCCAACCAGTGAAACGTTGCTTCGTCGCTGAAGACTAGTGTGACATGTGGGTGTGGGTTCCCCAGATGTGCACGTGGCAGTTCACTTTTCCCAACAAGTGAAACATTGCTTCGTCGCTGAAGACTAGTGTGACATGTGGGTGTGGGTTCCCCAGATGTGCACGTGGCGGTTCACTTTTGCCAACCACGGAAACATTGCTTCGTTGCTGAAGACTAGTGTGACATGTGGGTGTGGGTTCCCCAGATGTGCACATGGCGGTTCACTTTTCCCAACAAGTGAAACGTTGCTTCGTCGCTGAAGACTAGTGTGACATGTGGGTGTGGGTTCCCCAGATGTGCACATGGCGGTTCACTTTTCCCAACAAGTGAAACGTTGCTTCGTCGCTGAAGACTAGTGTGACACAAAAAGCATCATCGTCTGCCATTGCAGCCTGCATGTCGATGGTAAATTGTGTGTGAACCTCCTTGTCACCAGCTGTGAGCACCTGCAGGAGTACCAGTTGTATGGTTTCACCTTCAGTTGCTTGCAAAGAATCAGCCACTCAGTCAACTGAGACATTCCCAGCTCCAAACTTGCACAATTTGTCAATTTCTGAGAGTTGCACGCAAACAACTCATTAACACCTGCAACAGTGGCCCCTGATGGTCCTGGCCCGCCGGGTTATTTGTGTGGACACAACCAGCGCACTCAAATGTTTCAAACCACCTCTTGATGGTCCTGCGATCTGACACATCTTTATTAAAGTGAGTGAGAAATCGCTGCTGAACAGTTACAGAAACCGCTGTTTTGCAAATTGTATCATGCAAAGCACTCTCTCGTTACCTGTGAATGCCATTTTCTGCAGTCCTGCCACTTGGCGGTCAACCGCATCACCATAACATGTGCACTTCACGTGACACATGCTTGGAGAGTTTCTGTTTCCATACGTACACGATTTGGACTCGCACATCATGCACAAGATGTTTTCCAAATGTGACTCTGACTTATGAATAACCCTGTAATGCTTGCAGTAAGAGCTTGACTCAGCTGGGGAGTTTGAAAGTGCAGTTTGATTCATGAGGGCAAAAAGCCACAAAAGTGTAATGTTGGCAACAAAAGGTTTACTCTGCTATCACACAAGGTTGCAGTGTAAATACAAGACTGAGTGGTGAAGGTTTTTTATGTAGAAGGTATTTCATAATGTCATAAGCTAACAGTTTAGCTTACTTAACTGAAGATATGAAGTGAAGTTGTATATTTTTTATAGTAATGTAATTTTAGATGGAGAAATGCAGCAAAATTAACCGTCAATGTGATCGGCGCTCTGAATTTGCTGGAAAAAGTCAGAGGACTTCCACATCCACCTGGTGTAAAGAGTCACTGCGAGAGTTAGCTCTTATTAAAGATTTTATGAAAATAGCTGTTTAATACATACAATGGTGGAAACTTTTCAAGCATAGGACCCAGGTGATATAATGTAATTTATAGCAGTAATAATAATATTACTGTCCCTGTGAGTAAAGACGAAAATCATCAGAAGGTAAATATAATAAACATAGCCTCAGAAAATGCATTCGAAAAAGATGTAATAAATTTGAATTTAAAGATTGAGAGGGTGGTAGTAATAGTGATGTATCATAAAATAAAAAGGTAATATGTAAGAAAATAAAGAGAGCAAAGAATAAAAAGAGAATCAAAGACATGAGTACACTCATCTCAAATAAACAAACTGGAACTCTCAAGAAATTCACATACCATCAATCAGTGTTCTATAAATTTCAAAGGGACATCATCTAGCCTATAAAAAGGGCTACTTCATAAATAAATATACTAAATTGCAAATTAAAATATGTAGATTGGAAAAACCAAAGAAACGTTAAGAACATAAATCAAAAAAAAAGGAAGAAAAGTTAACAGTAGCTTGGCACTTTTCTAAGGAACTACATAGCATCAACAGAGATCCCAAATTACTAGGAAACATCACTGGCAAAGTGAAATTCCAGTCGGAGCGAACACCCATATCTGGAAAACAAGAACCATTGAAATCCCACCACGAGACATTTTAATGTAGAAGTTCATCCAACCACCATGAGAAGCAACACCAGCAGCCGACCTGTAACTGTAGATGGGAGCGATTAACTCTGGAAACATGTTCTTTTTTCGATAAATGAGTGAGGTAATTACAAATTTGACTCAAGATTATTTAGATATAGTTTTATTTGAGGTATAATACATTACAATGTGTTTTTGTAGTGTAAATACTTTGTTTCAAATATAGGTTTAAAAAATCAAGATACACTCAAAACTTCTGGAGTATAACAAATGAAAGAGTGATGCTTTGGAAACAACGAAACCGTGTATTAGCATTCCAAATTATTCTATTGTTTTAAAATTTAGGTCATAAACAATCTGTCTTGAAAGTTAATATATAATTATTCATACACACCTTACGCACATAGTTTTTTATCTTTGTTGAGGTGAATGGAACACGACACACTGTTCTGGCTCTGAACACTTGTTTGCTGACTCTTCCTGATTAATTGGAGCAGTGTGGAAGCAGTTTCTTGTGGACAATTATTGCCGTCTTTTAGGAAATCTACAATGGAACAGGAAAACTGTAAACACCATCTCCATTGTTGACAAAACATAATGGATCAGCTTCTTGTAATGAACCCCAAGAATAAAACAATATCACAAGAGTTGCCTTCCATTTTGCAAACAAAGTGCACAACATACAATTGTAAACAAGGGGCTGTTTACCATAGTGAAACTAAGGTACACCATTATAAAGCAGGCAGTCAAAGAAAAATGTGTGAATTCTATCAGTATAGGATGTCACAAAAATCCTTTTACCATAATGATTGTTGCAGGTTGACTTGATTACCCCTGATGCTCAACAGGGTGGACTTTCAAAGCCTAATCTGTTCATATGTGGCGGTTGAATGTCTAGCAGGTGTTCTACACATGGCACTAAGAGAGTTAAAATTGTTATTCACAAATACAGTTTTCTGTAAATTGAAAAACTTGTGAGATGTCTGAAATGAAACTATCATTGTTCTGCTTAAAATGCACTGACAAATTTAATTATGCAACAAAACTAGTGCACTTCATTGTAATGTTGGCAACCTTTTAAAAATTGGGAGCCTGTCATCGTGAAGTCCTCTGATCATATTAATTCATGTGCGTAACTAAGAATAAAGTTAAAATTGTGATAAGAAATTGTATTAAATTAATATCTGTTATATAAGCAGCATTGTTTTAACTTGAGGTTTCCTTAACTGAGAATTTTTTTGCAGGCAGTTAAAAGAATGTTACTCTTCAAGGGCGATTCATAAATGAGGAAAATCTGTACTGGCAATTGTTATTCTCTTTGCAGTGGTGTTTAGATATAATCACTCTATATGAAATTTTTCACAATTTTGAAAATGTATTTGAGAAGTTCCTGTTTAGCACTGTCCAATTGGAAAAAACCTTGGTTTGAAATATACTGCCCAGAAGTAGCTTAACCAAAGTAAACAAGTAAGCTACCCTTAAATAACTCTCACTATGGGAAGCACATAATTAAGACAAAGATAATAATAATCACCAGCAGGCACATTAGAAAGTTCCTTGTAATTTTAGTTTGTTGTCTGCTTTAAAAATAAGGATACAGAGGTTCTCTTCTAAGACATAGGCAATAAACAACCTTTCCCTAAGGACAGTGCAACAAATATAAATTTTTTTAAACTGAAATATGGGACATGCTTGTCACTGATACTGATTATTTAGGATTTGTGACCACTTGTAGTGTGGGTTTTGTTTTGATTCCCAAATGTAAGATAGCTTTGCTTTGTATCTGCGGTATAATACTGCAATGTTATTAATCTCAGCTACCAGACTGCAGTGTTACCTTTCCAGAAAGTTTATTGTTTGATCTTGTATGTGCATGAGTAAGGAAGTTTAAGTACTGGGATTACCAGAGACTTTTGGGGGAAGTTCGCCAATATAGCACACAAGTAACTGAATGTAAAATATTATTCCAAAATTGAAGTTACAGGTATAATATAATATTTCAATATAAGATGTTAGTAAAATATTAAGATACACAAATATATATGTATGGAAGTGCATAAGATCTCAAAATTTACTTTAACTGTTTAATTCTATTGTGAAATCATTACTTTAGAAAAATTTAAAGCCTTTGGCTGCTTAAATGTTACAAATTATAATTACACAAAGCATTTAACAACTTTAAATTCAAATGAATTAAACTTGGGACTTCAATGTGAATTCCTCTTACGTTAATAGTCGTCCTCCGTGGTGTAGTGGTTACCATGCTTGTCTCTAATTCCCGAGGTCACGGGTTCAAACCCAGTGGAGGGCGATGGGTTTTTTCAGGCGTAAAAATTCTTAGCATGGCTTCCTTCAGAAGAGAAGTAAAGCTGGTGGTCCCTTGTCGTAGATTTACGGCGTGTAAAAGAACCTCAAGCCTGATAAAGAGGCCTCTGAGCAAAATTACCAGTCTTTCACGCCCAAAGTACAATGGGACACTAAGGACCACAGCAGTTAAAGAGTGTCCATACATAAAACACCATTTAATTTACGTTAATAGCATTAATTCCTTGCAATTACTGGTTTCCTCAATGTAGCATATAACTCTGGTTAAAAAACACCCCAAGGCTTGCCTCACTGAAAGCTTCTATTCCAATCAATTGTCCCATTCAACTATTAAGGCTGCTGTATGTAGGTACAAGTATATCTAATCCAAGTATTATGTTGTATGCATTTTAAATTTATACAATACTGTAAAAGACAAATGCTATATAATGAGAGAAATCATCGTTTGTACATTATAAAAGTCAATACATTATCAAAACTGAAACAGAACACTATTCTATAGAGATCTTGGTGAGAAAGAACAAAGCATTGTTCCTTCAATGATCTCCAGTTATTCACTTGGTGAGTTCGGTAGTGTTCGGCTAACAGCAGACCGAGCATGGCAGTGTAGCAAAGGAGAGGAGAAACTGCTGTTGCTTTCTCTAACCACAATCATATGCATAAGCAAAGTGGCTGGTTTACATAATACTGCCACAAATGACACAATCAAGGTCACAACATGCTGGTTGTCCGCATGTGTTAGAGACCTAAGTTTACCTTCTTCTTTTGATTTTCTATTCTATTTGTGTTTAACTCTTTCTAGATATTCACCCATACTCGTACTTCTTTCCCACACTCTGACTCTCAATATTTTTATTACTTTAATAATCTTTTCCAATTTATTCCAGCTTGAAAGCCATATAACGACTCTAATAACCTGTTTCTTTGCACTGTATCAAACAATGAAACATACCCTCTGTTTCTCCACACATAACTCATGCTTCCATGCTGCAGTTCCTATAACCTTTAACATTCAAATTCCTGTTCACATACATGCTCGGCTTGCTTATCACAGCTCTCAACATGCTTCTCGCTTCCAGAGTCCTCGTTTATTAGCTTGTACAATCTTAAAGAACTTTCATTCTCTAAACTTGATTATATCACTTGACTCTCAACACTGTGGCTTAGTCCAGGTTTCACTGTCACTTCTGTGCTTTGATCTACTTCAACTCTCGCTGTTACTCACGTAGTACACATTGTCATTTCACTAATATGAAATACTTAAGTTTTGCGCTGCAATCGAAATCTGGAAATCGAACGCAGGGGTCTCTAATCTCTCACGTTAGCAGACTCGGTGTCGTCACAATCTCACTTGTAGAACTGCACTTGATATTGCAGCATCTCACTAATCAACAGCTGGCGAATCCTCTGGTTTATATAGACGGTGGAAGTTTCCACGGAACATTCTTACCTACGTTCTGGTGGCGGCGGTGTGAGGAAGGGAAAATTCAGAGGATTCTGATTATGCGTCGTTAACGCTTCTGGCGTTTATGCTGGGTGAGAGCGCTACTGCGTCACTCAGCTCTGTTTATCTCTCCAATAGCCGGCTTTAACGTTCCTGGTCTACAGCTGCAGAGTCACACAGCTCCCTTCTGGTGTTTAAGCTGGGTGAGAGCGCTACTGCATCACTCAACTCTGTTTATCTCTCCAATAGCCGGCGTTAACTTCCTGGTCTACAGCTGCAGTGTCACACATCTCTCTTCTTGTGTTTATGTTGGGTGAGAGCGCTACTGCGTCACACAGCTCTGTTTATCTCTCCAATTGTTGTTAACCTTCCTGGTCTACAGCTGCAGTGTCACACAGCTCCTTCTGCTGTTTATGCTGGGTGAGAGCATTACCACGTCACTCAGCTGTTTATCTCTCCAATTGCTGTTGTTAACTTTCCTGGTCTGCAGCTGCAGTGTCACACATCTCTCTTCTTGTGTTTATGTTGGGTGAGAGCGCTACTGCGTCACTCAGCTCTGTTTATCTCTCCAATTGCCTTCGTTAACCTTCCTGGTCTACAACTGCAGTGTCACACATCTCTCTTCTTGTGTTTATGTTGGGTGAGAGCGCTACTGCGTCACTCAGCTCTGTTTATCTCTCCAATAGCCGGCTTTAACGTTCCTGGTCTACAGCTGCAGAGTCACACAGCTCCCTTCTGATGTTTAAGCTGGGTGAGAGCGCTACTGCGTCACTCAGCTCTGTTTATCTCTCCAATAGCCGGCGTTAACTTCCTGGTCTACAGCTGCAGTGTCACACATCTCTCTTCTTGTGTTTATGTTGGGTGAGAGCGCTACTGCGTCACTCAGCTGTTTATTTCTCCAATTGCTGTTGTTAACCTTCCTGGTCTGCAGCTGCAGTGTCACACAGCTCCTTCTGGTGTTTATGCTGGGTGAAAGCGCTACTGCGTCACTCAGCTCTGTTTATCTCTCCAATTGTTGTTGTTAACCTTCCTGGTCTACAGCTGCAGTGTCACACAGCTCCTTCTGCTGTTTATGCTGGGTGAGAGCGCTACCACGTCACTCAGCTCTGTTTATCTCTCCAATTGCCTTCGTTAACCTTCCTGGTCTACAGCTGCAGTGTCACACATCTCTCTTCTTGTGTTTATGTTGGGTGAGAGCGCTACCACGTCAGTCAGCTCTGTTTATCTCTCCAATTGCCTTCGTTAACCTTCCTGGTCTACAGCTGCAGTGTCACACATCTCTCTTCTTGTGTTTATGTTGGGTGAGAGCGCTACCGCGTCAGTCAGCTCTGTTTATCTCTTCAATTGCCTTCGTTAACCTTCCTGGTCTACAGCTGCAGTGACACACAGCTCCCTTCTGGTGTTTATGCTGGATGAGAGCGCTACCGCGTCACTCACCTCTGTTTATCTCTCCAATTGCCTTCGTTAACCTTCCTGGTCTACAGCTGCAGTGACACACAGCTCCCTTCTGGTGTTTATGCTGGATGAGAGCGCTACCGCGTCACTCACCTCTGTTTATCTCTCCAATTGCCTTCGTTAACCTTCCTGGTCTACAGATGCAGTGACACACAGCTCCCTTCTGGTGGTGTTTAAGTTGGGTGAGAGCGCTACCGCGTCACTCAGCTATGTTTATCTCTCCAATTGCCGGCGTTAATCTTCCTGGTCTACAACTGCAGAGCCAGACAGCTCCTTCTGGTGTTTAAGCTGGGTGAGAGCGCTACCGCGTCAGTCAGCTCATTTTATCTCTCCAATTGCCGGCGTTAACCTTCCTGGTCTACAACCGCAGAGCCTCACAGCTCCTTCTGGTGTTTAAGCTGGGTGAGAGCGCTACTGCGTCACTCAGCTCTGTTTATCTCTACAATTGCCTTCGTTAACCTTCCTGGTCTAGAGCTGCAGTGTCACACAGCTCCCTTCTGGTGTTTAAGCTGGGTGAGAGCGCTACTGCGTCACTCAGCTCTGTTTATCTCTCCAATTGCCGGCGTTAACCTTCCTGATCCACAGCTGGAGTGTCACACATCTACCTTCTGGTGTTCAAGCTGGGTGAGAGCGCTACCGCGTCACACACCTTTGTTTATCTCTCCTATTGCCTTCGCTAGACTTCCTGGTCTACAGCTGCAGAGTCACACAGCTCCCTTCTGGTGTTTATGCTGGGTGAGAGTGCTACTGCGTCACTATGCTCTGCTTATCTCTCCAATTGCCATCGTTAAAATTCCTGGTCTACAGCTGCACAGTCACACAGCTCCCTTCTGGTGTTCAAGCTCGGTGAGAGCACTACCGCGTCACTCAGCTCTGTTTATCTCTCCAATTGCCTTCGTTAACCTTCCTGGTCTACAGCTGCAGTGTCACATCTACCTTCTGGTGTTTATGCTGGGTGAGGGCGCTACTGCGTCACTCGCTCTGTTTACCTTTACAATTACCTTCGTTAACCTTCCTGGTCTACAGCTGCAGTGCCACACAGCTCCTTCTGGTGTTTAAGCTGGGTGAGAGCGCTACCGCGTCACTCACCTTTGTTTATCTCTCCAATTGCATTCGTTAAACTTCCTGACCTACAGCTGCAGAGTCACACAGCTCCCTTCTGGTTTTCAAGCTGGGTGAGAGCGTTACCGCGCCACTTAGCTCTGTGTATCTCTCCAATTGTCTTCTTTAACCTTCCTGGTCTACAGCTGCAGTGTCACATCTACCTTCTGGTGTTTATGCTGTGTGAGAGCGCTACTGTTTCACTCAGCTCTGTTTATCTCTCCAATTGCTTTTGTTAACCTTCCTGGTCTACAGCTGCAGAGTCACACAGCTTCCTTCTGGTGTTTATACTGGGTGAGAGCATTGCCATGTCACTCAGCTCCGTTTATCTCTCCAATTTCCTTCATTAACCTTCCTGATCTACAGCTGCAGTGACACAGAGCTCCCTTCTGGTTATTATGCTGCGTGAGAGCGCTACCGCGTCACTCACCTCTGTTTATCTCTCCAATTCCCTACATTAACCTTCCTGGTCTACAGCTGCAGTGACACACATCTCCCTGCTGGTGGTGTTTAAGTTTGGTGAGAGCGCTACCGCGTCACTCACCTCTGTTTATCCCTCTAATTGCCTACATTAAGCTTCCTGGTCTACAGATGCAGTGACACACAGCTCCCTACTTGTGGTGTTTAAGTTGGGTGAGAGCGCTACCGCGTCAATCAGCCATGTTTATCTCTCCAATTTCCGGCGATAATCTTCCTGGTCTACAACTGCAGAGCCAGACAGCTCCTTCTGGTGTTTAAGCTGGGTGAGAGCGCTACCGTGTCAGTCAGCTCATTTTATCTCTCCAATTGCCGGCGTTAACCTTCCTGGTCTACAACTGCAGAGCCTCACAGCTCCTTCTGGTGTTTAAGCTGGGTGAGAGCGCTACTGCGTCACTCAGCTCTGTTTATCTCTACAATTGCCTTCGTTAACCTTCCTGGTCTACAGCTGCAGTGTCACACAGCTCCCTTCTGGTGTTTAAGCTGTGTGAGAGCGCTACCGCGTCACTCACCTTTGTTTATCTCTCCAATTGCCTTCGCTAGTCTTCCTGATCTACAGCTGCAGAGTCACACAGCTCTCTTCTTGTTTTTATGCTGGGTGAGAGCGCTACTGTTTCACTGAACTCTGTTTATCTCTCCAATTGCCTTCGTTAACCTTCCTGGTCTACAGCTGCAGAGTCACACGGCTCCCTTCTGGTGTTAATGCTGGGTGAGAGCATTGCCATGTCACTCAGCTCTGTTTATCTCTCCAATTTCCTTCATTAACCTTCTTCGTCTACAGCTGCAGTGACACAGATCTCTCTTCTGGTGTTTATGCCTGGGTGAGAGCGCTACCGCGTCACTCACCTCTGTTGATCTCTCCAATTCCCTACATTAACCTTCCTGGTCTACAGCTGCAGGGACACACATCTCCCTGCTGGTGGTGTTTAATTTTTGTGAGAGCGCTGCCGCGTCACTCAGCTCTGTTTATCTCTCCAATTGCCGGCGTTAATCTTTCTGGTCTACAACTGCAGAGCCAGACAGCTCCTTCTGGTGTTTAAGCTGGGTGAGAGCGCTACCGCGTCAGTCAGCTCTGTTTATCTCTACAATTGCCGTCGTTAACCTTCCTGGTCTACAGCTGCAGACCTCAAAGCTCCTTCTGGTGTTTAAGCTGGGTGAGAGCGCTACCGCGTCAGTCAGCTCTGTTTATCTCACCAATTGCCGACGTTAACCTTCCTGGTCTACAGCTGCAGTGTCACACATCTACCTTTTGGTGTTTAAGCTGGGTGAGAGCGCTACTGCGTCACTCAGCTCTGTTTATCTCTACAATTGATTCGTTAACCTTCCTGGTCTACAGCTGCAGTGACACACAGCTCCCTTCTGGTGTTTATGCTGGGTGAGAGCGCTACCGCGTCACTCACCTTTGTTTATCTCTCCAATTGCCTTCGCTAATCTTCCTGGTCTACAGCTGCAGTGACACACAGCTCCCTTCTGCTGGTGTTTAAGCTGGTTGAGAGCGCTACCGCGTCGCTCAGCTCTGTTTATCTCTCCAATTGCCTTCGTTAACCTTCCTGGTCTACATCTGCAGTGTCACATCTACCTTCTGGTGTTTATGCTGGGTGAGAGCACTACTGCGTCACTCGCTCTGTTTATCTCTCCAATTGCCTACATTAATCTTCCTGGTCTACAGCTGCAGCGACACACAGCTCTCTTCTGGTGGTGTTTAACCTGGTTGAGAGCGCTACCGCGTCACTCAGCTCTGTTTATCTCTCCAGTTGCCTTCGCTAACCTTCCTGGTCTGCATCTGCAGTGTCACATCTACGTTCTTGTGTTTATGCCGGGTGAGAGCACTACTGCGTCACTCGCTCTTTTTATCTCTAAAATTGCCTTCGTTAACATTCCTGGTCTACAGCTGCAGAGCCACACAGCTCCTTCTGGTGTTTAAGCTGGGTGATAGCCCTACCGTGTCACTCACCTTTGTTTATCTCTCCAATTGCCTTCGTTAAACTTCCTGGTCTACAACTGCAGAGTCACACAGCTCCCTTCTGGTGTTTATGCTGGGTGAGAGGGATACTGCGTCACTATGCTCTGCTTATCTCTGCAATTGCGATCGTTAAACTTCCTGGTCTACAGCTGCAGATTAACACAGCTCCCTTCTGGTGTTCAAGCTGCGCGAGAGCGCTACCGCGTCACTCAGCTCTGCTTATCTCTCCAATTGCCTTCGTTAACCTTGCTGGTCTACAGCTGCAGTGTCACATCTACCTTCTGGTGTTTATGCTAAGTGAGAGCGCTACTGTGTCACTCGCTCTGTTTATCTCTACAATTGCCTACGTTAACCTTCCTGGTCTACAGCTGCGGAGCCACACAGCTCCTTCTGGTGTGTAAACTGGGTGAGAGCGCTACCGCGTCACTCATTTTTGTTTATCTCTCCAATTGCCTTCGTTAAACTTCCTGGTCTACAGCTGCAGATTCACACAGCTCCCTTCTGTGTTCATGCTGGGTGAAAACGCTACCGTCTCACTCAGCTCTGTTTATCTCTCCAATTGCCTTCGTTAACCTTCCTGGTCTACAGCTGCAGTGTCACATCTACCTTATGGTGTTTATGCTGTGTGAGAGCGCTACTGCTTCACTCAGCTCTGTTTATCTCTCCTATTGCCGGCGTTAACTTTCCTGATCTACAGCTGCAGTGTCACACATCTACCTTCTGGTGTTTATGCTGGGTGAGAGCGCTACCGCGTCACTCAGCTCTGTATATCTCTCCAATTGCCTTCGTTAACCTTCCTGGTCTACATCTGAAGTGTCACATCTACGTTCTTGTGTTTATGCCGGGTGAGAGCACTATTGCGTCACTCGCTCTTTTTATCTCTAAAATTGCCTTCTTTAACCTTCCTGGTCTACAGCTGCAGAGCCACACAGCTCCTTCTGGTGTTTAAGCTGGGTGATAGCCCTACCGCGTCACTCACCTTTGTTTATCTCTCCAATTGCCTTCGTTAAACTTCCTGGTCTACAACTGCAGAGCCTCACAGCTCCTTCTGGTGTTTAAGCTGGGTGAGAGCGCTACTGCGTCACTCAGCTCTGTTTATCTCTACAATTGCCTTCGTTAACCTTCCTGGTCTACAGCTGCAGTGTCACACAGCTCCCTTCTGGTGTTTAAGCTGTGTGAGAGCGCTACCGCGTCACTCACCTTTGTTTATCTCTCCAATTGCCTTCGCTAATCTTCCTGATCTACAGCTGCAGAGTCACACAGCTCTCTTCTTGTTTTTATGCTGGGTGAGAGCGCTACTGTTTCACTCAGCTCTGTTTATCTCTCCAATTGCCTTCGTTAACCTTCCTGGTCAACAGCTGCAGTGTCACATCTACCTTCTGGTGTTTATGCTGTGTGAGAGCGCTACTGTTTCACTCATCTCTGTTTATCTCTCCAATTGCCGGCGTTAACTTTCCTGATCTACAGCTGCAGTGTCACACATCTACCTTCTGGTGTTTATGCTGGGTGAGAGCGCTACCGCGTCACTCACCTCTGTTTATCTCTCCAATTGCCTTCGTTAACCTTCCTGGTCTATAGCTGCGGAGTCACACAGCTCCCTTCTGGTGTTTGTGCTGGGTGAGAGCATTACCATGTCACTCAGCTCTGTTTATCTCTCCAATTGCCTTCATTAACCTTCCTGGTCTATAGCTGCGGAGTCACACAGCTCCCTTCTGGTGTTTGTGCTGGGTGAGAGCGCTACCGCGTCACTCACCTCTGTTTATCTCTCCAATTGCCTTCGTTAACCTTCCTGGTCTATAGCTGCGGAGTCACACAGCTCCCTTCTGGTGTTTGTGCTGGGTGAGAGCATTACCATGTCACTCAGCTCTGTTTATCTCTCCAATTGCCTTCATTAACCTTCCTGGGCTACAGCTGCAGTGACACACAGCTCCCTTCTGGTGTTTATGCTGGGTGAGAGCGCTACTGCATCACTCAGCTCTGTTTATCTCTCCAATTGCCTTCATTAACCTTCCTGGGCTACCGCTGCAGTGACACACAGCTCCCTTCTGGTGTTTATGCTGGGTGAGAGCGCTACCGTGTCACTCATCTCTGTTTATCTCTCCAATTGCCTTCATTAACCTTCCTGGTCTACAGCTGCAGTGACACACAGCTCCCTTCTGGTGGTGTTTAAGCTAGGTGAGAGCGCTACCGCGTCACTCAGCTCATTTTATCTCTTCAATTGCCTTCGTTAACCTTCCTGGTCTATAGCTGCAGAATCACACAGCTCCTTCTGCTGTTTATGCTGGGTGAGAGCATTACCATGTCACTCAGCTCTGTTTATCTCTCCAATTGCTGGTGTTAACCTTCCTGGTCTACAGTTGCAGTGTCACACAGCTCTCTTCTCAGAGCTGTTCGTCGTTCTACATTGTGCCTCAAGGCGATCAAAATGATCCACCACCAGCGTTTCTCAGTGTTGACGCGGTATGCCACATCAATGATACAGGAGGTCACATTCCTGTAATCCGGCACTGTTCGCCAGATGGTCATAGCGTGGCTTCATCCGGTCACTTGTCATGTTGTCGCCTAGCTGCCCGTTGCGGTCCGAACATAATATCGCCACACTCGTCTCTGACTATGTGACAAGGGTCCACGACTTGCCAAGCAGATGCTACGCTGCTGGCACCACCTTTCCATGTCGCTTTGCAGACACAGCCAATAGAATTGATGACGTGACAAGGGTCCACGACTTGCCAAGCAGATGCTACAGTGCTGGCACCACCTTTCCATGTCGCTTTGCAGACACAGCCAATAGAATTGATGACGTGACAAGGGTCCACGACTTGCCAAGCAGATGCTACACTGCTGGCACCACCTTTCCATGTCGCTTTGCAGACACAGCCAATAGAATTGATGACGTGACAAGGGTCCACGACTTGCCAAGCAGATGCTACAGTGCTGGCACCACCTTTCCATGTCGCTTTGCAGACACAGCCAATAGAATTGATGACGTGACAAGGGTCCACGACTTGCCAAGCAGATGCTACAGTGCTGGCACCACCTTTCCATGTCGCTTTGCAGACACAGCCAATAGAATTGATGAAGTGACAAGGGTCCACGACTTGCCAAGCAGATGCTACAGTGCTGGCACCACCTTTCCATGTCGCTTTGCAGACACAGCCAATAGAATTGATGACGTGACAAGGGTCCACGACTTGCCAAGCAGATGCTACAGTGCTGGCACCACCTTTCCATGTCGCTTTGCAGACACAGCCAATAGAATTGATGACGTGACAAGGGTCCACGACTTGCCAAGCAGATGCTACACTGCTGGCACCACCTTTCCATGTCGCTTTGCAGACACAGCCAATAGAATTGATGACGTGACAAGGGTCCACGTCTTGCCAAGCATATGCTACACTGCTGGCACCACCTTTCCACGCCGCTTTGCAGACACAGCCAATAGAATTGATGACGTGACAAGGGTCCACGACTTGCCAAGCATATGCTACACTGCTGGCACCACCTTTCCATGTCGCTTTGCAGACACAGCCAATAGAATTGATAACGTGACAAGGGTCCACGGCTTGCCAAGGAGATGCTACACTGCTGGCACCACCTTTCCATGTCGCTTTGCATACACAGCCAATAGAATTGATGACGTGTCAAGGGTCCACGACTTGCCATGCAGATGCTACACTGCTGGCACCACCTTTCCATGTCGCTTTGCAGACACAGCCAATAGAATTGATGACGTGACAAGGGTCCACGACTTGCCAAGCAGACGCTACAGTGCTGGCACCACCTTTCCATGTCGCTTTGCAGACACAGCCAATAGAATTGATGACGTGACAAGGGTCCACGACTTGCCAAGCAGATGCTACACTGCTGGCACCACCTTTCCATGTCGCTTTGCAGACACAGCCAATAGAATTGATGACGTGACAAGGGTCCACGGCTTGCCAAGGAGATGCTACACTGCTGGCACCACCTTTCCATGTCGCTTTGCATACTCAGCCAATAGAATTGATGACGTGACAAGGGTCCACGACTTGCCATGCAGATGCTACACTGCTGGCACCACCTTTCCATGTCGCTTTGCAGACACAGCCAATAGAATTGATGACGTGACAAGGGTCCACGACTTGCCAAGCAGATGCTACAGTGCTGGCACCACCTTTCCATGTCGCTTTGCAGACACAGCCAATAGAATTGATGACGTGACAAGGGTCCACGACTTGCCAAGCAGATGCTACACTGCTGGCACCACCTTTCCATGTCGCTTTGCAGACACAGCCAATAGAATTGATGACGTGACAAGGGTCCACGACTTGCCATGCAGATGCTACACTGCTGGCACCACCTTTCCATGTCGCTTTGCAGACACAGCCAATAGAATTGATGACGTGACAAGGGTCCACGACTTGCCAAGCAGATGCTACAGTGCTGGCACCACCTTTCCATGTCGCTTTGCAGACACAGCCAATAGAATTGATGACGTGACAAGGGTCCACGACTTGCCAAGCAGATGCTACACTGCTGGCACCACCTTTCCATGTCGCTTTGCAGACACAGCCAATAGAATTGATGACGTGACAAGGGTCCACGACTTGCCAAGCAGATGCTACAGTGCTGGCACCACCTTTCCATGTCGCTTTGCAGACACAGCCAATAGAATTGATGACGTGACAAGGGTCCACGACTTGCCAAGCAGATGCTACAGTGCTGGCACCACCTTTCCATGTCGCTTTGCAGACACAGCCAATAGAATTGATGAAGTGACAAGGGTCCACGACTTGCCAAGCAGATGCTACAGTGCTGGCACCAGCTTTCCATGTCGCTTTGCAGACACAGCCAATAGAATTGATGACGTGACAAGGGTCCACGACTTGCCAAGCAGATACTACAGTGCTGGCACCACCTTTCCATGTCGCTTTGCAGACACTGCCAATAGATTTGATGACGTGACAAGGGTCCACGTCTTGCCAAGGAGATGCTACACTGCTGGCACCACCTTTCCATGTCGCTTTGCAGACACAGCCAATAGAATTGATGACGTGACAAGGGTCCACGTCTTGCCAAGCATATGCTACACTGCTGGCACCACCTTTCCACGCCGCTTTGCAGACACAGCCAATAGAATTGATGACGTGACAAGGGTCCACGACTTGCCAAGCATATGCTACACTGCTGGCACCACCTTTCCATGTCGCTTTGCAGACACAGCCAATAGAATTGATAACGTGACAAGGGTCCACGGCTTGCCAAGGAGATGCTACACTGCTGGCACCACCTTTCCATGTCGCTTTGCATACACAGCCAATAGAATTGATGACGTGACAAGGGTCCACGACTTGCCATGCAGATGCTACACTGCTGGCACCACCTTTCCATGTCGCTTTGCAGACACAGCCAATAGAATTGATGACGTGACAAGGGTCCACGACTTGCCAAGCAGATGCTACACTGCTGGCACCACCTTTCCATGTCGCTTTGCAGACACAGCAAATAGAATTGATGACGTGACAAGGGTCCACGACTTGCCAAGCAGATGCTACACTGCTGGCACCACCTTTCCATGTCGCTTTGCAGACACAGCCAATAGAATTGATGACGTGACAAGAGTCCACCACTTGCCAAGCAGTTGCTACACTGCTGGCACCACCTTTCCTCGCCGTTTTGTAGACACAGGCAATAGAATTGACGACGTGACAAGGGTCCACGACTTGCCAAGCAGATGCTACACTGCTGGCACCACCTTTCCACGCCGCTTTGCATACTCAGCCAATAGAATTGATGACGTGACAAGGGTCCACGACTTGCCAAGCATATGCTACACTGCTGGCACCACCTTTCCACGCCGCTTTGCATACTCAGCCAATAGAATTGATGACGTGACAAGGGTCCACGACTTGCCAAGCAGATGCTACACTGCTGGCACCACCTTTCCACGCCGCTTTGCATACACAGCCAATAGAATTGATGACGTGACAAGGGTCCACGACTTGCCAAGCAGTTGCTACACTGCTGGCACCACCTTTCCACGCCGCTTTGCATACTCAGCCAATAGAATTGATGACGTGACAAGGGTCCACGACTTGCCAAGCAGTTGCTACACTCTGGCACCACCTTTCCACGCCGCTTTGCATACTCAGCCAATAGAATTGATGACGTGACAAGGGTCCACGACTTGCCAAGCAGTTGCTACACTGCTGGCACCACCTTTCCACGCCGCTTTGCATACTCAGCCAATAGAATTGATGACGTGACAAGGGTCCACGACTTGCCAAGCATATGCTACACTGCTGGCACCACCTTTCCACGCCGCATTGCATACTCAGCGAATAGAATTGATGACGTGACAAGGGTCCACGACTTGCCAAGCATATGCTACACTGCTGGCACCACCTTTCCACGCCGCTTTTCATACACAGCCAATAGAATTGATGACGTGACAAGGGTCCACGACTTGCCAAGCATATGCTACACTGCTTACCTTTCCACGCCGCTTTGCATACACAGCCAATAGAATTGATGACGTGACAAGGGTCCACGACTAGCCAAGCATATGCTACACTGCTGGCACCACCTTTCTTCGTCGCTTTGCATACACAGCCAATAGAATTGATGACGTGACAAGGGTCCACGACTTGCCAAGCAGTTGCTACACTGCTGGCACCATCTTTCTTCGTCGCTTTGCATACACAGCCAATAGAATTGACGACGTGACAAGGGTCCAAGGCTTGCCAAGCCGTTGCTACACTGCTGGCACCACCTTTCCACGCCGCTTTGCATACACAGCCAATAGAATTGATGACGTGACAAGGGTCCACGACTTGCCAAGCAGTTGCTACACTGCTGGCACCATCTTTCTTCGTCGCTTTGCATACACAGCCAATAGAATTGACGACGTGACAAGGGTCCAAGGCTTGCCAAGGAGATGCTACATTGCTGGCACCATCTTTCTTCGTCGCTTTGCATACACAGCCAATAGAATTGACGTGACAAGAGTCCACGACTTGCCAAGCAGTTGCTACAGTGCTGGCACCACCTTTCTTCGTCGCTTTGCATACACAGCCAATAGAATTGATGACGTGACAAGGGTCCAAGGCTTGCCAAGCAGTTGCTACACTGCTGGCACCATCTTTCTTCGTCGCTTTGCATACACACCCAATAGAATTGATGACGTAGTTTCTTCACGGTCTGAGCTACTACTCAGGTGTCCTCCGATGGTACCATCAGTTTTTCTCGACGACTTGCTTCACTTTGATCTTCCTATTTGTGGATTCCCAGACTCTCTTCAACACATCATTCCAGACTCCCAGAGAGTCCTGCTGGACCCAATAGCTCATAGTTTGAGCCTCTGGGATAACATCTGCCCATGTTGGTCGTACGCCAGATTATTTACCCATCAGGACTGGCACTAGGTATCAATCCTGCTTTCCTTAACACTGAGGAATTTATCTCTGGCTGCTGCAATAGTTGCCCAAGAAGTGCTTTTCTAACCTTTGCTTTGAATGTGTTTGGGACATGTAATAAAAACTATAACAAAGACCTGTCTGATCAATTTTGGGTAAATAACTCTTTTTACGGAAGCCAAAAATTCTAGTTTTAAAATGTTTAATGTAGCAGTTGCTATGAAACTAGATACATTAACATGATCCACCCCCCCTACATAGAGAAAAAGTCATGTGGCATTTTAGTAATTTCCCCAAAGTGAGACTGTAAGGGCACAACAAGAAAAACCGATATATAATTTATTTTACAATAATTTGCATAGTGAAATTGGAACTCTTTGCTATGCATTATTATTTCGAGCTTTCAATAAGATAATAGGAAATTAAATGAAGTTTTCGTTACCACTATGTATTTTTGTACGTCAGCCGAATTCTACTGTCGTTTTTTGTTATAAAGAAATTAAAGTGAGTTTTATTTATGGGCTACGGACCTTGCCTTCCCTAAGACATATCGCTTCATTTGCCGTGATAGGCTCTGCCATTCAAGTTCTCAGACCTATTTTGGTAACCGTTGTAATGATGACCTAGGTTTCCCCTCCGGGCTGTTCTTTCCGGTATTCCACGAAAATTCCAGGCAATACCCCAAAAACTCCTGATATTGTGTGGGTGGCCGGTTATTGTTCTCGTTGCTGGTATGAATTTTTGGAACTATGTTCCGTGACGTCATTTCGCGGAAAACGCTCTTGGTAGCTCTGTCTTGCAGCAGAGTTGAAGGGCTTGGTGAAAGAACCAGATGGCTCCGTTGTACCTCATTTACAGATAAACAAAGAAAACTAAATAAGTATCAGATTTGTGTTCATTCGTCTTAAATATAAAATATATATATATAGAACTGCGGTGAATAAGCCATCCTGCATTGAAATTAAAAATATATTGCACTAAACTTACATGTATGAAAATTTTGAAGGCGTTGGGGCTACCTGGCTTTTGCACCAAATACACAGTTTTTTTAGGTTTCGGTTGTAAATGTTGTGTATAAACAAACAAGCCTATTACATGCCTAAATATGTCGTGATTAAAGAAATGGGTAAGATATATGAAGAATCAACTAATCATAACAAAGTATATCAGTCCTAAAGTCATTAAGTCTGAAAATATATAACATGAAGTTCAAGCAGAAAAGCACATTTTTGCAGATGCTGTTGCTCTTTACTCATCATCCGGCTCGGACAAGCTACTGGCAAGTTATCAGATACCAAAGCAGTGTAAAACCACATGTCGAATGGGGAAGTTCATGACGTCACGAAACCTGGCTGTCTTGATTGGAACTGCAGATGTTCCGTAGGGAATTAAACACGAGTATTAGTCCAATTAATGTATTGCTACACTAAGCCATTTCTTTCTTGAGTATTTAAAAAGTCTTTACTGGGAGATAGCAGCAAGCTTCTCTTCGTAGCATTTGACACTCCTTTTGAAGAAGGAGTTGAAGTGTCCTGCAAAAACTAAAATCATGCTCTGAGTAACCGGAATTACAATTAATTTCTTGGAGCTTGCCCGAGCAATCTTATGCCAATCACTTGGCACATACGCTCTCTCATGTTTCCTTTTCAGCATTTCGACCAGTCCAAAAGAGCGGTCAAAGGGCAGAAAGCTATGCCCTGGTTCAAGATAATAATGCTGTATGTTTCTGAATTTTCTGTTGCATTTGCGTCAAACAGTGCTGTATGAGCGTATGGATTTAGTTCTGAGTACTACAGTTGTCAGTAAATATTAGAAGATCAGTGACGTTATTGTCAAGTATATTGTTCACAAAAGATGGATGAAACTGGCAATCGTTCGGACCCTTCCCTCCAATATGTTCATCATACATACAGAAATAGTTATTTTTAGTACTAGCAACATGAAGTTAAAACTATACTCCCAAAGTTGACGACTATAAAATACATCGCAGGAACTTTGAAACTACAAGATTTCGTTGGTATTCAAACATATTGTTTCACAGCGATCATTCTGTTTTGCTAGTTTTGACTTTTCTTTCAGGATACTGTAATATACTTCAGTTTTTTGGTGATGTAGCTGGTTTCCTGTTTTAAGTTTTCTGTTTTCGTGTTCAGACTCTGCATTCCTTAAATTGTTGCCTAAGTGGTCACACTTTCGACAAGTAACTGTACGTGGTTTCCCAAATGTGATGTTAAAATTTGAGGCAAAATATCTGTTGAACGTTTCACCGCCATTCTGATGACAAATTTAAATATTCCCATGGCTCATGCATTTGCAAATACAAGGAATACATCCTCTTCACATTCAGATCTGCTGCAAATAATAATTATTTACGTTATCTGTACGGCAGTATTGAGACCGACTCCTGGGGAAACTTCTGATATGCTGCCCCACTTGAGCTATGCAGCGTGTGGACGATTTGCAAGTCAGGTGCGCTTGTAATATTCTGCGTCATGTGGTTCGCAAGACGTTCAGCTTCTGTCGATTCCATGTAATCTGCAGAATGCAGTTCTGCATACCACGCGATCCTTAGCTCCTCTCGCCTAAACAGTGTGCGAGAGAAAGAAGGAGAGAGTTGTTACCATGTTATAACCTGAAAAGTCCCTTATTACATAGCGTGACAATGGAAAATATCCCTTCTTATAGTTAATATTTTGCTTTCTTATCTTGTATAAGTAAGTGTGTCCGCTGAGGGATTCCTCCACCAGATTTTTGACGACGTCGAACTATATTGCGTACTGTTACTTGCCCACACAAATACTCGTATTGTTCTTTTTCGTGCAGTTCGTTAAATGAAACTCAAGTTTCTGCTTCATGGCATCAGGTAAACTCAAACCTGCTTTCGACACTCACACGGTGGCCCTGTAGTAGGGCTGGAACGGATTTGCCTGCCTTAGCCACGCCTTGGTTCTCTTCATTTCTTGCCCACTTCCTTGGATTGCGCTTTCTTTTCTTTGCCTTCTTCACTTTCGAACTCAGAGTCTTCAGAAGTTACAAATTCACTTTCCGAAGCAGAAAAGTCACCTACGTCATAATAGCGACAACTGACTGTTGTGGGAGTCTCCTGCTAGCGTTGCCGCTTGGTGTACTAGTAGCCATCTACGGAGAAGATGGCAACCATTTGGTGAAGCAACCAGGCAGCTCTAGAGCTCCCAGCAAACACATGACACAGCCCCCCTCAGGGGCTCACCTTATGTGAGTACGGGTATTGGCGTACCCGGGGGTTCCCGAGCCTCTCATCGCCATCTTCATCATTTCATCCCCGTCCGGTCGAGGTGGGTTCGTTCTCGTGACCGGGGGATTCAAGGTAGGCTCTCGTGCGTTCTGTGCATTTCATTCGATGTCGCCCTCGCCATCGTTTCTTTCTTCTCTTATACTTCTGCACATTTCGCACCACGTCCATTCATTTACGCATCTCTTTTTCTTCCTCGCCGGCCCACCTTGCATCCGAAACGCCCACACAGTTTTATTTCTTTTATCTTTTCTTTTAATCCTCCGTGGACACAGCCTGACGGATACCCGCGCACGGGGTGCGCAGCTGGGTGAGTGGGTAATGGCGTCATCCCCACCACCCGGGGTCGTCATGTAGGGTATGTGTTCGTATCCGCTGTTCAACTGCAGTCCCGCGGGGGGGCCATTGCATGAGCTGCTGACTTCTGACGGCGATTGGGTCCCTCTGTCTATGTTCTGGGAGGTGTGACCCTGGGGTGAGTCTGGTATAGATAGGCCAATCACCCAAGCCGGGGTAACGCCCGGGAAGTCAGAGCCCGAGGTCGGAGACGGTTGCAATGGTGGAGGATTTATTTCGCTATGGAGCACCCTTCCTCCATTACTACCAACAAGCGCCGAAAAGTTTATGTAACAGAAGTGACACCACCGAACAACTGGTTGTTACGAACCGAAGAAGGACAAAGTTTTGAGAAGGTGAACCCTTTCATCATTCAAAAGGGCATTGATGCTATTGCTGGTGCGGTTCAGTCCTGCACTCGTATACGGAATGGTTCCTTATTAGCTCAAACGAAATCCGATCAGCAAAGTAAGACCTTGTTGCGCGCTACGCTTCTCCACGGCTATCCCATCCGTGTCGAGAAGCACCGCACATTGAATTCCTGTCGAGGCGTCATTACCACCCATAGCCTCGATGGTATATCGGGCGAGGACCTGGTAGAATACCTTGCAGACCAGAAGGTGACAGCGGTCCATCGAGTGCAGGCCAAACGCGACGGCGTATTGGTACCCACTCGTACCCTGTTTCCAACATTTGATGGCGTCGATCTGCCCACGAGCATTTCCGCAGGGTACGAACGGATTTCTGTGAGGCCTTATATTCCTAGACCTCTGCGTTGTTTTAAATGCCAACGTTTTAGGCATACGCAAGTCTCATGTAAGAGTGCCGTTAACATCTGTGCAACATGTAGCCAGCCCTCACACGAAGGTACCTGTTCAACAGCCCCCGTCTGCGTTAATTGTAAAGGGTCTCATTCTGCTTCGTTTGCCGATTGTCCGCGGTACTTGGACGAGAAGGCGATCCAGGAGGTCCGGGTAAAGGAAAAACTCTCCTTCGCTGAAGCCCGGAGGCGTTACCATGCGCGCCAACCTTCACTCCTGCGATCTGGCACATTTAGTTCTGTTGTTGCCTCGCCAGTACCACGAGTAGATGCCGAAACTGAGAACTGGACCATGACTGGATTAACCGCCACTACCATCCGGCCGTCCATTAAAGCTACTGTTACCAAGCCCTATAAACCTGGTCCAAAGTCAATGAAGTCGCAGAAACCCAAACAGAAACTTCGTAGGAAAAATGTTTTGAAAGACCCTCCGCGTGCGCGCGGTAACAAAAGTTCACCTTCTCCTCCTCGGAGGTCGCTGTCCCAGGAAGCTCCTGGGACAAGCCGCGCTCAGCGGCACCCCTCACCCATCGCCACCCAGAACCGATTCACGGCGCTTGAATCGGTTTCTGGCACTGAGCGCGTGGGCCCTCCCTCCGAGGAAGCTATGGAGTCTCACCAACTCCATACAAAAAGCCCGAGCCCAAAGGTTTAGCAAAATATTCTTTTAAGCCGCCCTTCTAAGTAGACAGTTTATCCCTTTTATTCATGGCTATCCTGACCTGGAATGTACGTGGTGTACGATCGCATAGGGCGGAACTGCAACTTTTATTGCGTTCCCATTCGCCTATGGTCGTATGTTTGCAGGAGACTAAGCTTCGCCCTCACGATCCTTTTGATCTCTGAGGATATACACCGGTTCGCTACGACCTTCAACCGGAGGAGGGTACTCCTGCTCATGGAGGTGTCATGTTGTTAGTGCGTAACGACGTTCATTTTAAACCTGTCACACTTATATCCGACTTACAAGCTGTTGCCGTTCGCCTTCACTTACCCGGCTTTTGGTTTTCTGTTTGCTCTGTATATTCACCTCCATCGTCTACCCTCGCTCCCGCGGACATTCGAGCTCTCCTGTCCGCTCTCCCAACACCGTTTCTTCTGTTGGGAGATTTTAATGCCCATCACCCACTGTGGGATTCGCCAAGGGCTTGTGCGAGGGGAACTCTTCTTTCCGACATTTTTTATCAGTTCAATTTTTCCATCCTCAATACAGGTGCACCTAATTTTATTTCTGATTCTTCTGGTACATTCTCTCACCTGAACCTTGCCATTTGCTCATTCCAGCTTGCTCATCGTCTTCAGTGGAACGTCGTCGCTGACACCTACTCCAGCGACCATTACCCCTGCATCGTTTCTCTTCTGTCGCACCACGAACAGCATTCCAGAGTACCTACCTGGATATTCCCAAAAGCCGACTGGAGCTTGTATTCCAGCCTCGTGCATTTTAACCCTTCGCCCTTGTCTGCCCTTCGCCGACATTAACCAACTAGTGCAGCACCTTACGTCTAAGATTTTCTCTGCCGCCGAACGCGCAATTCCCCGTTCATCCTCTCAACCTCGGCGGCCACCTGTTCCGTGGTGGAACGAGGATTGTCGGGACGCCGTTCGTGCCCGTAGGACTGCACTTAGGGTGTTTCGGCGACACCCTACACTTGATAATGTGGTGACTTTTAAACAATCGCGCGCCAGGGCTCGTCGCATTATTCAGGATAGCAGGAAGGCGTCGTGGACTCGTTTTGTCGAGTCTTTTAATCGCTTTACGCCTTCATCTGTTGTTTGGGATAAACTTCGTCGCTTCTCAGGTAAAGTGTCGCATTGTACTGTTTCTGGCCTTCAGGTTTCCGATGCCACTATAGTGGATCCGGCTGCCATCGGTAACACTCTGGGTGCTACCTTTGAGGCGGTTTCCAGTTCAGACCATTATTCTGCCGGCTTTCGCTCTATTAAAGACCGGCTGGATTCCGCATCATATACTTTTCGGTCTGCTAATAATGAATGCTATAACGAACTATTCACAATGAGGGAGCTGGAGCACGCTCTTCATTGCTCTCGGCACTCCGCTCCTGGGCCGGACGGCATTCATGTCCTGATGTTAAAGCACCTTTCAGCCGACAGTAAACTCTTTCTCTTACAGATCTATAACCGTATTTGGCAAGACGGCCTTTTTCCTTCCGTTTGGCGCGAAGCCACCATTGTCCCTATACTTAAGCCTGGGAAGGATCGCCAACTACCTTCCAGCTACCGCCCTATCTCCCTCACCAGCTGCATTTGCAAGGTGATGGAGCGCATGATCAACGGGCGGTTGACATGGTGGCTTGAGTCTCAGAAACTTCTAGCGAACGCTCAGTGCGGATTTCGTCGCTATCGCTCTACCGTCGACCATCTGGTGTCCTTGTCGACGCATATTATGAATGGATTTCTGAGAAAGTGTCAAACCGTAGCTGTATTGTTTGACCTGGAGAAAGCTTATGAAACTTGTTGGAGGGGCGGCATTTTACGTACACTTCACGCATGGAATATCCGCGGTCATCTTCCCATATTTCTTCGGGAGTTTATGACGGACTGCGGCTTTCGTGTACGTGTGGGCTCGGTTTTATCTAGTCGTTTTATTCAAGAGAACGGAGTACCGCAGGGCTCTGTACTCAGTGTCACACTTTTTGCGATTGCTATCAACCCCATTGTTGATTGTATTCCACCTGGCATTTCATCGTCCCTTTTTGTTGATGATTTTGCCATTTATTGCAGTTCACGGCGGACCTGTCTACTCGAACGCCGTCTCCAGAGCTGTATCGACCGTCTCTACGCCTGGAGTAACGCCAACGGCTTTAATTTCTCCGCCGAGAAATCCGTCTGCATCAACTTTTGGCGCCGGAAGTATTTCCCTCCGCCCACTCTCCATCTTGGGCCAGGGATACTTCCGTTTGCAGACGAGGCGAAATTTTTGGGGTTGATCTTTGACCGGAAGCTGAGCTGGACTTCTCACGTTTCCTTTTTAAAAGCAAAGTGTGACAGTTCTCTTAATATTTTACGTGTTTTAAGTGGCATATCCTGGGGAGCTGATCGGACCGTCCTTCTTCGTCTTTATCGCTCTTTGGTCCGATCCAAGCTTGATTACGGATGTATTGTTTATTCGTCGGCACGTCCATCTGTGTTAGGTCGATTGAATGTCATTCACCATCGTGGCATAAGAGTCGCTACAGGGGCCTTTCCAACCAGCCCTGTTCTTAGCCTGTATGCTGAAGCTGCAGAGCCTCCGCTGTCCTTCAGGCGTGAGATGCTCTTGTGCAGCTATGCCTTTCGACTCTCCAGCTTGCCTGACCACCCGTCCTTCCCGACATTTTACAAGGATTCGCTTGATCGGCAATATTTAGTTAGCTCCTCTGCATTGCTCCCTCCAGGGGTTCGATTTAGACTGCTACTTCGGCATTTGGACGTTACGCCAGCGCCGGCCCTTACCCGAGGGGAAACGCGTTTTCCTCCATGGTGGCGCGCTGAGGCCCACATCCACCTTGGGCTAACGTCGATGCCGAAAAATGCGACCCCTGATTCTGTTCTTAGATCCGCCTTTTTAGAACTACAGGCGCAGTTCGGGGACTGTCATTTTATATATACTGATGGGTCTAAGACTGATGTTGGAGTAGGATGTGCCTTTGTTTTTGGTGTACAGGGTTTTACTTTTCGTTTACCTGGACAATGTTCGATTTATACCGCCGAACTTTTTAGTATATACCAATCTGTTTTATACATCCAGCGGCACGACTTACGGCACTGTGTTATTTGTACCGACTCTCTGAGTGCCTTTCAGGCTATTGACGCGCTGTACGGTTACCACCCTCTCGTACAGCGTAAACATGACCTGCTCTACTGGCTTGGTGCCTCTGGCATCAGCGTCTCCTTCCTGTGAATTCCAGGTCATGTGGGCATCTCAGGCAACGAGTCTGCCGACGCCGCTGCCAAATCGGCCATTTTATCACCTAGATGTTTTACCTGTGTTGTTCCTTCCTCAGATTTTTATGTTATTTTACGTTACAGTATCCTCTCGCGCTGGCACGATGAGTGTGCGGCTCTTAGGGGGAACAAGTTGCGGGAGGTTAAACCTCTTCCGATTCTCTGGGGTACCTCTTCTCGTTCGTGTCGTCGGGAAGAGGTAATTTTAGCTCGTTTACGAATCGGACATTGTCTTTTTAGCCATAGATACTTCCTCAGTGGTGACCCCTCACCACTCTGTGAGCAGTGTGATGCACCCTTAACGGTGCGTCATATTTTAGCAGAGTGTCAAGTTTTAGCTCCTTTGCGCGTTCGTGTTGGTCTGCCTGTTGGTCTACCCAACGTTTTGGCAGACGACGCGCGTGCTGTAGAGTGTCTTTTACGTTTTATCAATGACATTGGATTTACCAGACGCATTTGATGCGCTGAGCGTCTTTTGACTGTGTAATTTTATCTTGTTTTTTAATGGGGCATCTCCTCCCCAGTGGACATTGGCGCTCGTGTCCCTAACATTCTACAGTTCTTGACACGTTGTTTTACTCTTTTATTGACCATGTTTTTAGTGTGTTCGTATTTGTTATTTGGTGCTTTGTTTTTTACCTTTAGGACTCGTGGTTTGTGTCCCGTTTTTAATTATGCGGTCTTTTATCGGACTTTTATTTTTGGACAGTACATTTTATACTTTGTAAGGGCGCTGATGACCTTAGCTGTTTAGCGCCCTTAAACCGCATCTCATCATCATCACACATGACACAGCCAGCTCCTTTCACACTCCAGCAGCGTGGTTGTTCCATCGAACCATCTGGTTCTTACACCAAATGAAAGAGAATTTTCCCCTGCTTGCCAGGATCATTATGTAACTCATTTTCGCCCAACAGTGAACAGCTATCTGGTTCTTTCACCAAGCCGTTCAGTTCTTGACCAACATCATACAAAAAATCCCACGCACAAAATTGATAACCGGTGGCTCACAGGCCAACAGGAAAAGCCAAAAAAGTTGTAACTAGAAATTCTCTTCCAGCGGTTTAAACCCAACAATATACTGAAGATGCTGACATGAATGAGGAAGTGCAGAAAACGCTTGTCCAACCTCTGCAACTGTCACCAAAATGTAAACTCTTCATTCCAAAGGTGATACAAAATTCCTTAATAGATCACCTTCCAATAAAGCTCCTGATTACTAAATTAAGTTGTGTTTTATTTATTGACGCTTTGTAACTGCTGTGGTCCTTAGCCTCCAATTCATTCTATATTGGGCATGAAAGACTCAGAGACCTCTTTAACAGGCTTGGAGTTATTTTACGTGCCGTAAATGTAAGACGTGGATCACCGGCTTTACTTCCCTTCCATAGGAAGCCATGCTAAGGATGTTTAGGCCCTAAAAGTATCAATCGTCCTCTTGAACCCGTGACCTCGGGAACTACAGGCTACCACGGAGAACAACGTTCTGTTTACAGCCACATAGTGCAAACTTTACCTAATAATCTTCCACGAAGCCATACTACTGCTAACACAGTTCAATCCTACAACTAACATACTCCCCAAAAGCATGGAAGCATGCTATTATAATGATATCTAAGCCCAACAAAAGTCACAATGATCCATTTAGCCATAAAGCAATTAACGTTCTACCATTGTTTTCTAAAAATTATTCGAGCGTTTGTTATTGCCCAGACTTCTCACATTTTTTGTAGCACTGTCACGTAAAACCCAATTTGGATGAAAAAGTTTCACTCCTGTCTACAACAGCAATACCTACAGGATTATAGATGAAATACTAAACACTTATGAAAGCAAGAAAACGTTTAGTTCTATTTCTTGACACTGTAAGGTATTCGATAAAGTTTAGCGTGTTGATCTTGTATTCAGCATTGGAAAACACTTTGCTGACACATAGGCACTATTCAATCATACCCCTACAAACAACTTATTCTGTAGTCTATGAAGGTGAGAGTCTCCCATCAGACCTATCAATACAGAATTACCTCAGGGAAGCATACTGGGACCTTTTCTATATCTAATATACACCGATGATTCATTAAAAACTGACCATCTATATATACCCCAATTTGCAGACGATATCTGTTATATACAGACGAAAACGTTCCAACACGTGTATGAATAAACTGTTTGAAATAGAATCATTGAGCAACAAATGGAGAAGTGTCATGAATTCAAGAAAGTCACCTGCTGGTCACTTTCACACATCTTAGGAAAGAACATACTCATCCTATATTCTTGATCAACACAGCCATACCATAGACCACGTGACATACCTTGTCCCCACCCTTCACATATATTTGACATGGAAGAAGCATATTGATCACATTCTATAACAATTAAGAATTTGACTTCGACAGCTCAAGCCGCTATTGCATAAAAATTCATCCCTCTCCATTTCTAACGATAGACTTACGCAATGTTTCCGAAACCAATATGCATGCTGCTTATGGGGTTCCGCCTCTAGCACCCAAATCATGCTTATTCAGGCATTCCAGAAAACGGGTGTTCAGGATTATCACCAGTGCACAAGAAATGAATATCTGCATCTGAATATAGCAGAGGTAACCACAGTTCTCCACTCATCCTATATTTCGCTTATATACAACGTTCTCAACGCATCCTATGTCCTGGCTCAACAGTTTAATAACAGTAGGTTACATAGTTATATTCTAATAATAAATGGACAATATTTAGAAATGCTTTGAACAGTGCTTCCAGCAGCAGTTTTGTTTTTTATTGCGTTAAATTCCTCAGAACAATCACAGCGCCGCCTCAAAAGAGAAAGAGACACAGAAGTACTGACTGATTGAGGAACGTAACCCTCAGAACACACATCACAATGTAAATATAACTATGTCAACAAAATTGTAGTACCTACAATGTACAAAACTGTTACTGAATAATAATGCTTAACCCGCCGTCAGGCGCGCGCCTTGGTAGAACGCCGCTAGTCTAGCGGGACCTACTAGACCCGCGCTATATTTTTGTTGTTATTGTTTGTATTTTTGTTTTCTTTCGTTTATTTTCCTTTTCCCCCCTATTTTTACCGTTATTTAGATTAAGCTTACATGGCTTTCATTAGTAGGTATTATCTTGCAACATAAAAACACAAGCTAAAATATGAGTACATATACATTATGAATTGTATTACAGCATGTATAAAGAAATAAATTGCCATTTTCGGGTGTACATACAACTTGTAATTTCAAATGTTCAGTTAGTCAGAATCATGTACCATCTCACCCGTGTTTTCCCCGACTAAGCAACTATCGCTAATAATTTTAGCACGTTTGCTCAAACACAGGGGGTATTGCATTTCCCACATGCATATTTAGTTTTGCAGTTCATTTTGTTTTTGTTGAAGGGTTCACATCTTTTCCTTTTCAATGTGCATAGCGGTATATGTGACAATTCATCTACTCCGGATTCTTCAGGTTTATATTTTGTCAAAAGGCCTTTCAAATTACTGGGTAGATTTGATGCTGTTGCTCTCCTTTGCAGCTGTTGCAACAGTAAAGCTAAAGATAGTGCTTACAAATACTCCTGCCTTGTGGAATATTTAGTTCAGTTTCCAGGAAGATAACCCTAGAATTAATACCTACAATGTAAGAACGTAGGCTTTCACGGCCGGTGTCACAATTATAACTAATATAATTTTCCGGGCTGTTATGCCGTGGTCTGCTGAAGAAAGATTTCCCAGACGTTTCGTCCACAACTGCGGTGGACATCTTCAGTGGCGCGGACGAAGTCTTCTCGGTGAAAGTATCGCAGCGTCAATAGAGATTTACAAACATCCCAATAATTTCAATAGGAAAGAAGAAGCATTGAAACTCAACAGTAACTGGCATCTAGTCATCAAAACAAGAAAGGTCATACAAAACCGAAAAACACTGCGAGCCAATCAGAAGAGAGCAACAACACAGCCGGCGCCAGCCCCCTTATACCAGCGGGACAATCAGCAGAGAGCGTCCACACTATAAAGAGAGCGGCACTAACGGCCAACACACAGCTTAGACGAGTAGGGGAAGTACGGCCATAGCGAGCAGTCGCAAGACTTGCTTAAGCGCCTCTCTGAGGTCCGGCCCTCTATCTCCCCGTGCTTTTTAGCGCTCGCTAGCTGCACTTTTTCTCTTTCTATTCCTCTTCTTTTCCTCTATTCTATCTAGCTTAAGCCCCCTTGATTTTCACCTAAGGTTACACTACATTTTGAACAAACACACTAAAAGCACTCTTAACTTAAATACAAACAAAATGGCAGGTAACTCCAAGGCAACCACTTCTTCTTCCACTGAGACGACCACCATGAAGCTACGAAGTAACCCTACCAAATCCACAACCAGCAAACCCAAGACCTCAAATCCTACACAGAAACCTACCCAAACCTCTCCAACATCTAAGATACCTACTCCTCTCACTCCAGCCTCACCTGTAGCCAGCACCTCGACTGACACGAGACCTGACACGGAAACGACCACGGAGAGTGCCACTCCAGCGCCACCTACAGATACACTAACTCAACAGAGGTCAGACCTTGCGCCGGTCATAATACACAAGAGCCAGGCAAATAACTTACACATACACACCATCACACGCGACTTTGACAAAGCTTGCTCACCTGAACACCAGTACACAATCACTACCGCTAGAAACTCCGGTGACTTTGCAGTGAAAATGTCCTGCTTGAGTGACTACCGAAAGTTGGTAGAACACCTCGAGTCCAAAGGCGTACAGTTCCACGTTGTCCAGCACCCCCAGGATAGGACTGCTAGGTTTGTAGTCAAAGGGCTGTTCGCCGAGCTCACCGGGGACGAGGTTAAAGAAGACCTGGCACGCTTAGGAATAACGGCGCTTAGAGCCGTACAAATGCGCAAACGCAACTGGCGTCGCACTCCCCTGCCAATGTACCTCATCGAGGTGGCAGACACCCAAGAAAGCAGCAATAGAATTATGGACCTCAAATATTTGGCACACTTTAGGATCAGAGTAGAAAGGTATAGGACCGATCCCGAGCCTAAACAATGTACGAAATGCCAGAAGTTTGGGCATGTACAGCAGAACTGTAGGTCCCCAAACTACGTCTGCGCCAAATGCTCCCAGCAACACCCCTCAGGAACGTGCTCCGTTCCGCCCGCGGAACGGAACTGCGTGCTATGCGGCCATAGGGGCCACGGTGCAACTTGGCGCGGTTGCACCGCTTATCACGCAGCAGTCACGAGATCCGTGCCGACAAACTGCGCGCAGCCGCAACCCCATCAGGCTGTAGGAAGGACAAGAAGAAGCTATGCAGAGGCTGCCGCTAGGTCTGGTGCAGAAATGCACAACGCAGGGTGGCTCACTAGAGATAGGAGAGGCCGGACGCGACCCGCCCCAGTAGAAGAGCACCCTGCGGCTGAGGCTCCCCGGCCTGTCTCCGAGGAGGGCCCAGCAAGGAAAGAGCGACCCCCCCGCAACACACAGAAAAACACCAACACACAGGCACCCAAAAAGAAGGCAGGAGGGCCTCACCCTCCTTCCCAAGAGTCGCTCCCCCATCGCGGTCAGGATGTAAGACAGCATTTAAACACAGGCACGGAGATGGCCAAACTAATGAAATACATTGGACGGTCCGGATGCACTGTCTCCATGGCATTCTTGAAGGGACAGTTAGAAAGGCTCCAAGGAATATTTTTAGAAGGGACTGACCCAATATTGACGCTGCACTTCCTCACGGAACTCATCCACACTCTTCGCGCTCATTGCAATGGCAGAGACTGATAAAATTCGCACGATTTACTGGAACTGTCGAGGGGTACGTAGAAAACGTAAAGATCTTGCGGACTTCCTCCAAAGCAACTCCGTTCAAATTGCGTTATTGAACGAAACCCACTTAGGGAACATAGACCGTTTTTCGATCCCAGGGTATGCGGTTTATAGGACAGATCGCGACCGTAGGGGAGGGGGAACAGCAATTGCCGTACAAATCAACATTAAACATCACCAAATTCATGTGCCGGTACTAAATCGTTTAGAAGCCACAGCCATCAAACTCTTCACCTACAATACCGAAATTGTATTAGTATCAGTTTACAACCCTCCGGGAGATGTAGATACCAATGATGTTGACAAAATCATGAACCTAGGTCCAAAGGTCATAGCGGCAGGGGACTACAACTGTAAACATTTGTTATGGCACATTGCGAACCCCAACCCGCAAGGTACAAAACTGTTAAATTATATTAATAGCACAAATTACCTAATATCAGGGCCAGAAGAGCCCACTCATATTCCATACAACAACAATCATGCACCAGACGTTCTGGATATCGCACTATTGAGGAATATCTCATTTGACGTGGAATTTAACGTTTTAAATGAACTTACGTCAGACCACCTACCAGTACTTATGGAGGTGGCGATGCCAATTACTTTTGAAGCTGAACCTCCGAGGCTCAATTACAATAAAGTGGATTGGGAGGAGTTTAAAAACACCGTAGACCACTATCTACCGGAGCTAGCAGTTAACTCGCCGGAAACACAAGATATTGCTGTGGATAGATTAGACTTAGCAATAAAACTGGCGACACTCAAATGCGTCCCGCTAAAATACAAACCAAAAACTAACGCCCAATATCCGGCGGATATTAAATTATTGCATCAAAATCGTAATAGGGCCAGACGTAAATGGCAGCGATCTAGAAATCCCATTGACCAGCAAGATTACTTTCAAGCTAGAAACGAGACTATAGCTCGGACTAGGGAGTATATCGGGAACCAATGGAACCAAACATTAGAAACTCTCAACCCGCAGTCAAACACGGTTTGGCGGATAGCGAAATGCCTCACGCGCACTAAAACCAACATTCCGCCTCTAATCAATAACCTAAACAATGCGATAGCTGAAACCCCCAGGCCAAGGCTGATGTCTTTGCTGCGGCCCTCGAAAACATCTTCAGGCCAAACCCAGTAGTAGGGCACGGCAACCAAGAACGAACGCAAGAAATCGAAAATGAAACAAACGGAACAGACTACTCGATTACACACAATAACATGCGAAAAACTAATGCGGGCAAAATAAGCTGGATAACCGCCCACCTGCCCAATAGGAAGGCCCCTGGGCCGGATTCAATACCCAATGTGGTACTCAAGAATCTTCCACGGGGAGCGCTGCTGCTCCTAGCTAAAATATTCAATTACTCCCTTGATGAAGGTAGATTTCCGCCACAATGGAAGGTGGCCAATATAATAATGATCCCGAAACAAAAGAAAAATCTAGCGTTACCCTCCAGCTACAGGCCAATAAGCCTTCTAAGCACAATCGGGAAGATATTAGAGAAAGTAATTCTAAAAAGACTAAACTCACACATTATGAAGAATAATATCCTAGTCCAAGAACAATTTGGATTTAGGTCAAAACATTCCACGACGCTCCAATTACTAAGACTAACCGAACAAGTCACAAAGGGATTCAACACAAATAAATCGACGGGCGCCATCTTCTTGGATATTGAGCGCGCTTTCGATAAAATACGGCATGCGGGCCTCATTCACAAGCTCAAGTCTTACAACTTTGCAGATTCTATGATCGCCCTAAGCAAAGATTATATTAGCAATCGACAGTTCCGAGCAACGGTGGAGGATTCCTCCTCCTCCCTTAGGCCTATCAGGGCGGGAGTCCCTCAAGGAAGTTTGCTCGGACCGACCCTCTTCAATCTATACATAAATGACTTGCCAGAACTTACGCGTACGGAAAAGTACATATATGCCGATGACACGGCGCTAGTAACGCAATCGACGCAACCTAGGATAATACACCAAAGGCTACAGAGCGCCCTAAACGAGCTCGAGCCATGGTACACGAAGTGGCGAATTAAAATAAACACCAACAAATGCCAGTCAATAATTTTTACCAAGAGAATACAGCATAGACTACCAAGGCATGCACAACCGCCACTGACATATAACGGCGAAAGGACCGAATGGAAGAACCAGGTTTCATACCTTGGCGTAACTATGGACCAAGGCATCACCTGGAAACAACACATTAATAGCGTAAGGGCAAAGGCCAATGGCCAGCTTAACAAACTCTACCCGGTCATTAACATTAATAGCCAACTTCAATTAAATATGGGTCTCACGATATATAAAACTCTAATAAGACCCATAATGACGTACGCAACCCCAGTTTGGGGCTATGCTGCGAAATCGCACCTACACAGGCTACAAACCCTTCAAAACGGAATATTAAGAATAATAGCGAAACTCCCGCAGGTCACTCCTGCACACCTCATACACGACGAGTTGAAATTGCACTCGATTGAGGAATTCATAAAGCTTCAAAGCTTCAATTTATATGCTAGAAAGGGCAAGAACTATAACCCTCTCATCCGCGATTTAGGAGCCTACAACAACGAGAGGGACAAACACAAAAGACCGCTATCGCTATTCGATAGAAACATTGGCCTGGGGGAACCAGAGATAAATATTCAGGCATACTTAGACGTCCTATTGGTAACGTAACCAAAGACTTTATCAGTGAACTGGCCATTGCAATGGCGCCCTCTATCTAACTAGACTACAGTGGCCCTTGAAGTCCTTGCACATTTTTGTCAAGGCGGTCCCGGGGGAGGGGGCCCCCAACCAGGGTGACGTCTGAGTGCAGCTGGGCCAGGATTGGTTGGGCTGCGCTGCAGGCGGGCACTCAATGATCAACCAAGGCATTGTTAATGGAAATGACTTCAAACACCACTCTATTCCTAAACACTGACACGGCTCACAGCCTAGATAAATACTAAGTACTAATGTAAACGTAATGCCAATCAATGTTATTGATCATTGACGAGGCTTTGCAGCCTAAGAATAACATAATCACTAAGTACTACTGTAAACGTAATGCTAAGCAATATTATTGAACATTGACGAGGCCTTGCAGCCTAAGAATAACATAATTACTAAGTACTAATGTAATCATAATGCACATCAATTTATTGATCATTGACGAGGCTTTGCAGCCGAAAGAATAACATAATCACCCAAGTAATTTCTTACAGGCTGACGACGGGGTTGAAGGCCGCCAAGAATCGGTTAGCTGGTGTTGACGGCCTGAGGTCCAAGCAATTAATATGAATTCAATGTTACCACATAACACTAATGACATTGCCCTTAATTTCAGGACAGCAGACCAGTGCACTTTAATTCAAGTGAAGTGGACGAGGTCTCCATCCGGAGACACAATGCTTCAATTCTCAACTCCTCGCTCCGAACTTTCCTAGGGCGCAAGTAGGGCCTAGGTCATGCTTGCGTCCAGGCTCCATTCCACACCTGGCTTGGGCCCTTGCGGCCGGCCAATATATCCTCTCCACGACTGCGCTGGTGCAATAGCGGTACAGCCACATCATCACTCCCGAATACATCTTTATCCTTCCCTATTTCTTCCGGTGGAGGAGTTTTTAGTGGGTATGCCGACTATTGGTGATTCCCACACTCTCAGTCCCGACTCCCATCGGGGCTGGGGTAAGTGAATAAATCATTTTCTCCTCCACTCGAAAAAAAAGCCAACGCATCAGACGCTGCGATACTTTCACCGAGAAGACTTCGTCCGCGCCACTGAAGATGTCCACCGCAGTTGTGGACGAAACGTCTGGGAAATCTTTCTTCAGCAGACCACGGCATAACAGCCCGGAAAATTATATTAGTTATAATAATACCTACAATGTTCAAGATATGGTAAAAAATCTGATGTGTTACACTCACATGACTTTCTCTACTCTTGTACAATCTATTTTTACAAACGCCTATTCTCCATATGCTTTATGTTAATCGAGATATCGAGATGTCAATCTTATTGCTAATTTTCTTGTAGATGCAAGGGGAATATGGTAGCTTTTAAGCGATGGTCAAATATTTTAACGCTGGTTGCTATGTGTCGCATTCCATTCTCTTTGCAAGTCCAGGACATAAAAAAATGAATAACGAATTTGAGAAAAAGTATAAGTATTGGAAAATTTAAGGGAATAACAAGCAATATCTCGAAAACGGTTCACTCAACAAAAGAAATGTATATAACATAAGTTGTGTATTTTAACGAGATCTACATTTTTAGTGTAGTAAAATTTTGTCTATCTCTTATGGTTTACCAGTTATGCAAAAGTCGTTCACAATGAAGAATACTTTTGGAGACATTCCCAGAAAATTCGAGATATACATTTCATTTCTCATGACATTATCTTAAACATATGATATTTTAAACAAAATCGTTAGAGCCATTTTTGAGAAAATTAAAATTTTCGAAAAATGTTCCATGTAAAGGGTAGTCTGGGGTGGGGGGATTTTCTTGAAAACCTTCGTGTCGCATCTCTGGAAGATACTGAACCTAAATACCAAGTTTGGTGTTTATCCGACTGTTCGTTTTTGAGTTATGCCGTTCACAGACACACACACACACGGACATGTTTCCAAAAATGATTTTTTTGGATTCAGGAGGTCTCAAAACATGTATTTCCGGTGAAATCTCGGTATAGAATTTTTGGGTGGAATGCAATACTTCCCCTACTTACTATACGTAGTAGAGAAAGTAAAAATTACCATCGGCCACCTTCTCGTTCTGGCTACTTTGCATGTAGCACACAATTTATTTACTACATCAACTCCAGATTTAGTGTCGTTGTAATGCAGGATTATTTCAGGCTTTTTCTCAGCACCTTCTGATAACTGTGTGGATGAAACGTGTAGACTCGTGAGCAAAACTACTGTTTTACCCTTTTTTGGATCATATAAAACAAGGGTTTCATTTTTGGTGAAGCCAAATATGCTTTCGTACTGACTGCGATCTTTTGTAGAATTGAAATTAGTGGGTAATTGTTTTTTGTTCTTTCGCAGTGTACCATAAGAAAGAAATTTGTCTTTTGCGCAATTCATTCACCAGCGATACACTGGTAAACCAATTATCTGCAGTAAAGTTTCGTCCAGTGCCAGAGATTGGTTCAGTTAGTCTCAGCACTACAGCCTCTGCCGAGTTAGTTTTCAAATATGGTCCGTCCGGCTGCTGTCCACAATAAATCTCCATGTTAGTTGTATAAAACAGTTTTGCAGCACTCAAACACAATATCTTTATGCCATATTTGTTTGGCTGGATGGTATATATTGTCTAAAACCACAGCGACCACAAAATGACGGCAACTGTTCGTCGACAGTGACATTTTGCCCAAGAGAATAATGGTTCTGACAGTTGTTCAGAAACAATGTAAGCATTTCTCTAAAAGCAGCCAATTTATCTAATCTTCGTCGCTCCGGTCTTGAGCTTTTGTCATCAAAGCGAATACAGCGTATTAGAAAACGGAATCTTTTTCGGGCACCGTCATTCGGAATAGAGGAATTCCAAGATCATCGGTTCTCCAAAAATCGTGAATATTCTGGCGTCCACCGGGAAAAATTCCTGCCAGGTACAATAAGCCTAGGAATGCTTTTATTTCTATTACATCTGTAGGTCTGCTGTCTCCTTCACGATCAAATTTGTGCTGCACACTGCTAATGTAAGTTTTTGAGCTTTCAACACTCAAATCAACTATAAGTTCGGTAACAAAAAGGTTACAATAATCAATTTCCGTTTTCGCATTTTGGCAGCTCTTAACACACCAGGAAGTTTGGTCAATATATTGCGAGCACTTATCTGTGTTATTTTCCAATGTGGTTTTTTTCATTTTGTTCCATGTATTGAATGTATTGTCACTAATAATAATAATAATAATAATAATAATAATAATATTAATAATAATAACAAGAAGCATTACTAAGATAAGCATATGACATTACCTATAAAATACATGTTATCACACAAGCTGCTTTCATCGTCTTCATCTTCATGGTCAGTTTCTAAATCTAAAAATCTCGTTTCGAGTTTATCTTCAGAATCAGAATCATCTGATTCTAATAAGTTGTCATCCATGGACAAGGCATCATCATCGCAAAGTAGGCAATGTACTTCTTCCAAATCATTCGGATTTTGTAGATCAACCTTTTTATCGTATTCATGAGCAACAGCTCCTTGCAATAGTAAAGCAATATTGCACAGCTAAAGAGGAACAATTCTGTCAGCAATATGTAACGAGAGCAGGCGCGCGGGTCCTGTTTGACCTGTGCGACACGTAACTGCTGATTAGTCATTCTTTCAGCCAAACAAATAAACAGATAAGGTTATCGCTGCAGCAAATAATCGCGATAGGTGTAATGTTAGATGTCCTAGTCAGGCAATAGCATAGGTGCGTTCGTTCGAAAATTATAACGTTTATATAGTGCCGGGGGTCTCTCAGGCCCCTAGCGACCAACGGAGGATTAAATCATAGTGTAAATGTTAAATTACTTTGTTAATACAATTAGTACTTCGATTTGATATTTAGAAGGTGCATTTCCTCTAAATTGAATTTTGTCCATTTAAGGACTTTTGAAAAAATAGTCCTCGAGCTGTTTTCGTTTTAAGTCTCATCGTTCTTCAAAAGCAGATCTTTTGGTAATAGAGTAGTAATGGATCGAAGTTTTGAATAAGGTATGTCAAAATGTTTGGAAAAATAATTAGCGCAGACGGGAAGTTTCACATTCTTGTTCACACCTAGAAAAGAAATAATGATTTAATAATGATGATAATAGTCACAGTAATAATAATTTTACATAAAATAACACATTTTTGTTTTTTTCCAATTTGGGGTATTTTTCTTAAAATGGGGACCTTCAGCATCTTCGTGTTGGCAACTGCTTCAATATCTGGGAGGTTTTGACTAGGGTTGGGTCGAGCGATTCTTTTGCAGTAATCGATTCATACGATTCGTTCACGATTCATGAATCGTCCGCTTGCCTGCTGGTCTAACCCACTGCACGATTCAATTATGAATCGTCCCCTAGACTGCCGCCTATTCTCACTCATAATTTTTATATGAACCGTCCCCCGTTTGTACTTTGCAGTTTGCAGACAAAATGCGCAATCAGGAGTTTGTTGTTTTGATGAGGGTTATGATCTTTTTTCTTTCACGTAAAAAAGGCAATGCGTGTAAAAATGCTTTCTGCGCCATTTTGGGTAATACACTTGGAGTTTCCTGAATTTGTCAATGAAACCATCCTGTGTGATTTCACTTAAGTTGTGATTACATAAGGTATTATGCAAAGTAATTATGAGGACATTATTTATTATATTCTTCTTCATTTCGATGATTAGGCATTCCACCTGCCTTCGCATTCTTTACTCCCATCTTTTCTTGGGGTGTCCGATGTCTCTTTTTCCTGACGATTTGTACTTATTAATTAATAGTGGTATTCTTTCTTCAATCGTGTAGTGTAGTTCATATGATCTTTTCAATTAAATTAAATTTCTTGGATTTTATCATATGATTTATAAATATTCAGTTCTATAATTTTGTTTCATTTATTATTAGATCTAATCTAGTGCATCCTTAAGTTCTTCGTAAAAAGTAGTTTCCGCCCTCTGTAGTTTACTTTTGTCAGCTTTTTATTATTATTATTATTATTATTATTATTATTATTATTGTTGTTGTTGTTGTACTACATATCAGCTGATGTAAGATCGTGCTAGTGCAGAAATATTGTATCGATTTCATTCCATCAAATTCGAGGATTCGGATTCATGCCAATGCCTACGAATACTCTTAGTTGTATCACTGCATTTTCTAATAATTTCATATGGATTATGTTATACAAATTAACCATGTTTAATTATATTGTCATTTTGGCCTCTTGACTTTTCTGTTCCACGCACATAGTAGGTACAAAAGGAATTGCTTTCTACCCAACAATTTAACATCGAAGTTTCACCGGAAATGCAGGTTTTGAGGCTCTACAAATAAAAAAAAACAATTTTTAGGAAAAGGTCCGCGCGCGCGTATATGCGTAAATATGAGCAGCATAACTCAAAAACGAAAAGTCGGGTAAATTTCAAACAAAGCTGGCATTTAAGCTCAGTATCTTTCAAAGATGCGACACGAAGATTTTCAAGGATATCGCCCCATCCCAGATTACCTTTTATATGGAACATTTTTCGAAATTTTAATTTTCTCAAAAACGGCTCTAACGATTTTGATTAAAATGTCATATGTTTAAGATATTTTTATCACAAATGAAATGTATATCTCGAATTTTCTGGGAATGTGTCTAAAAGTATTCTTCATTGTGAACAACTTTTGCATAACTGGTAAACCATAAGAGATAAACAAAATTTTACTGCACAAAAAATGTAGATCGCGTTAAAATACACAATTTATGTCACATACGTTTTTTTTTGTTAGTGAACCATTTTCGAGATATTGCTTGTTATTCCCTTAAATTTTCTAATACTTATACTTTTTCTCAAATTTGTTATTCTTTTTTACTTTCTCTACTACGTATAATAAGTAGGGGAAGTATTGCATTCCACCCAAAAATTCGATACCGAGATTTTACCGGAAATACATGTTTTGAGACCCCCTGAATCCAAAAAAAGCATTTTTGGAAATATGTCCGTGTGTGTGTCTGTGTGTCTATGTGTGAACAGCATACCTCACAAACGAACAGTCGGATAAACACCAAACTTGGTATTTAGGTTCAGTATCTTCCAGAGATGCGACACGAAGGTTTTCAAGAAAATCCCCCCACCCCAGATTACCCTTTACATGGAACATTTTTCGAAAATTTTAATTTTCCCATAAATGGCTCTAACGATTTTAATTAAAATATCATATATTTAAGATACTTTCATGACAAATAAAATGTATATCTTGAATTTTCTGGGAATGTCTCCAAAAGTATTCTTCATTGGGAACGACTTTTGCATAACTGGTAAACCATAAGAGATAGACAAAAGTTTACAACACAAAAAATGTAGCTCGCGTTAAAATACACAATTTATCCGATATACATTTTTTTCGTTGAGTGAACCATTTTCGAGATATTGCTTGTTATTTCCTTAAATTTTCCAATATACTTTTTCTCAAATGGGAATTCGTTATTCATTTTTTTTGTCTTGGATATGCCACGAGCATTAATCTGTGGCAAAGAGAATGGTGCTCCACATAGCAACCAGCTATTAAGAGATATGTCAATTCTTAAAGACTACTGTATTTTTTTTCTATATTGCGCTTGCAAATACAAAACAAGGGGAACATAGTAGGTCTTAATCGATAGTCAAATACTTTTAGAACTGGTCGCTATGTGTAAAATGTAATTCTCTTTGCATGTCAAGAACATAAAAAAATGAACAACGAAAATGTAAGTATTGGAAAATTCAAAGAAATAATAAGGAATATCTCGAAAATGGTTCACTTTACAAAAACAATGTTTATGATATATATTGTGCGTTTTAACGTGATCTACATTTTTATGTAGTAAAATTTTGTCTCTCTCTTGCGGTTTACGATTTATGGAAAAGTCGTTCAGAATGAAGAGTACTTTTGGGGACATCCCCAGAAAATTCAAGATATACATTTTATTTGCCATAAAAATGTCTTAAACATATGATACTTTAATCAAAATCGTTAGAGTAGTTTTTGATAAAATAAAATTTTTGAAAAATGTTCCATGTAAGGGTGGATTTGGGTGGTTTTTTTTTATATATTTCATGTCGCATCCCTGGAACATATTGAATCTAAATACCAAGTTTGGTGTTTATCCGACTTTTCGTTTTTGAGTTATGGTGTTCAGACAGACACAGACACAAGACATACACACGGACATGTTTCCAAAATGCTTTATTTGGATTGAGGGCACCTCAAAACATACATTTTCGGTGTTGTATGTTTCCGCAAAATCCACTCACCCTAAGCAACTCTTTACACGAAACGTTTTTAAAAATTTTTGATTTTCTAAAAAAATTGCTAACGGTTTTATTAATATAGCATATATTAAAGATATTTATATGACAAATAAAATGTATATCTTTAATTTTCTGGCAATAGCCTGTAAAATCCTGTTCATTCGGAAGGAATTCTATATAATCTTGTATAATTGGTAAGCGTTAAATGATAGACGAAAATGTACCACACCTAAAATGTGGATCTTTTGAAAACACCCAATTTAAGTTGTTTTCAGGTCTACAGTCAGATCACAAACTTGGGTTTGGTTCAGAGATTTGTAGTGGAAAGAAAAAACAGAAAACCTCAGGACCAATGGTATTATTTTGATTTGGTTGTAAACGTGAGAACAGTTAACCAATTTCATATAGTAGATCAAAAGCAGAAATGAAGATACGATATCACGCTATTTGTGCAATTGAGCCACCGAAGTCGGTGTAAGTTTCTACACCTACCGTATGAAAATAAATGGAAGCCAGTCGATCGCCCGAAGTGTTATGCGAGATCAGTGCTTTAATACTGAATTAACTATCTATTTGTTGTTAGTTATCTATGCAAGGAATGAAATATTTGAATGCAGTGATACCAATTTTTTAAGATTGAGTTAACCATCTATACATTATAACTTATCTATGCTAGGAATGAAATACATGAATGCGGTTCTCGCATGTCGTAACTATGCACTTCTTGTTTATACTGAGAAATAAACGAACTACTATGATTTTGTGAATATTCTACCGGTTATTGCTTCAAAGGAATGCTGATTTGAACCAATTTGGTAAGATCGTTTCATTTTATTAATTCATATCTTATTGTTCGTTATAGTAGCATTTTAAGTGTTCCTATTTTAGTTTATATTTTTTGTTTCCACGGTTTAAGGGCTGTTTCATTTTATTCATTCATATATTATTTGTTATAGTACCATTTTCAGTGTTTCTATTTTGGTTTGTGTTCTTTGTTTACTGGTTTACGTTTTAGGACTTTTCATAATGCCTAGTAAGAAACGAACCAGTTTTAATTTTAATGTTAAGAAGTTGTTTTCCGTGAAAGCACCCAAAGTCATTACCGGCACCTTGAACCAAAACAATAACATATTTGGTGAGGTTAAAAACACACAGTGCACAAGCAACTCGGTGATGGCGTTATGTTTTTCAACTGTAATAAATATTGATACTTGGAGTTCTGAAGTAATTGATAAAATTCATCATTTAGGCAATGATTTGCACTTAAAATCAATTTTAAATTATGATGGTGTTATGCCATATCCGCCTTACTTGTGCGCTGATGAGGTTTGGCTGCAGGATATTGTAATTGATGATGTAAAAGTAATCTGCAATGCAGTAACAAATAATTTTGCATTACAAGGGATTATACCGAGGGATTTAGGCAGTGCGTTAAACATTTTTCCAGTGCTATCACTACGGTGTGTTTACTGCACAATTAAAATCTATAGCTGTTATTAAGAATAAGTCCATGTACTGGTTGTTTGACCCACACAGCTGTGATGCAAAAGGTTTGTACGATGCAGAAGGTGTAGCTATCGCACTTGCTTTCGAGAACATAAATGAGTTACTAAATTTAATGATAAAAAATTTCCCGTAGTTAATGATTCTAATGATCCATTCACATTAGTCCCTTTTGTGTTTAATGGTTCCGAGACCGATGGTCGTTCAGAACGTAGAACAGTGAGTGAGGAATTAACTGATCAAAAAGTTAATAAGAGAAAGTTGCATCATTCCTATTCTCAGCGCACGAAAAAGAGAAAAGATAGCATGAAAATATTGCGTGAAGATGAAGAATATAATGAATTTGAATGTGAAAGAAATAAAGCGGATAAGCGACAAGCTAGGAAAAATGAACATTACAGAGAATATGAAAGGAAGAGAAATAAAGAGTATATGGAGCAAGCCAGAGAGGATGAAGAATACAAAGAATCTGAAAGGAAGAAAAATAAAGAGAATAAACAGAAAGTAAGAGAAGATAAAGAATACAAAGACTCTGAAAGGAAGAGAAATAAAGAGTATATGGAGCAAGCCAGAGAAGATGAAGAATACAAAGAATCTGAAAGGAAGAGAAATAAAGAAAATAAACAGAAAGTCAGAGAACATGAAGAATACAAAGAATTTGAAAGGAAGAGAAATAGAGAGTATATGGAGCAAGCCAGAGAAGATGAAGAATACAAAAAATCTGAAAGGAAGAGAAATAAAGAATATATGGAGCAAGCCAGAGAAGAGGAAGAATACAAAGAATCTGAAAGGAAGAGAAATAAAGAGTATAAACAGAAAGTCGGAGAGGATGAAGAATACAAAGACTCTGAAAGGAAGAGAAATAAAGAGTATATGGAGCAAGCCAGAGAAGATGAAGAATACAAAGTATCTGAAAGGAAGAGAAATAAAGATTATATGCAGCAAGCCAGAGAAGATGAAGAATACAAGGAATCTGAAAGGAAGAAGAACAAAGAATATAAGCAGCAAGCCAGAGAAGACGAAGCATACAGAGAATCTGAAAGACAAAGAAACAAAGAGCATATGCAGCAAATAAGAAAAGACGAAAATTACAAGGAAATGGAAAGAGAAAAAAAATAAAGAGCATATGAAGCAAATTAGAACAAATGAAAACTACACAGAAACCGAAAAAATGAAGAATAAATCATTAAAACTATCGCAAAGAAGTAACGAGATTCTCTGTTCAAGACAATACATCTATAACAAATTAGTACAAACAGATAACAATTCGTCAAGATTAAAATTGAATTTTATCCGAGGGAGAAAAAATGTACCAGAGTATGTTTGCTGTTGTTGTGAAGGTCTTTTTTGAGCACTCCATTAGTAAACTAAACACGAATCTAATTAAAAGAAAATAAGGTAACGACAATTTTGAAGAGTTTCTTGAAAGGATACACAATTACCCTTCTTTAAATGTGTGTAGTACTTGTAAGAATTATATCATGAAACTAAAAGTTCCAAAAATGGCGACAAGCTGTGGTATGAAGGTTGTGGATATACCAGCATGTATCAAGGAACTATCTCCTTTAGAGGAGCGATTATGTAGTCCTTATATACCATTTATGCAAATGAGACCTTTAAAAGCCTTTGCACTTAATCCACAGTTAGGAGTAAAGGGATCAGTTGTAAATATTCCAATAGACATTAACGAGTGTCTGCAAGTTCTACCCAGATCTTTTGATGATATGGCAACGATCCAGCTACAGCTAAAACGGCATATTCTGCACAAATCGTACTATATGTATGAGACAATTAGACCAGCAATCGTCTGTGATGCATTGAAATACCTGCAAGAAACTCCACTATATAAGAATAATGATATCCAAATAGATGAAATGTACTTAAAGAGGTATGAAAAACAATACACACCAAATATGGAGTTTATAGTCGATAACAAAGCTAAAGAGGTAAACTCTTTGGAAACTAGAAGCGAAGAAGAAATTTCATTAGATCATGACAGTGAAAACGACGAAGGAGAAGATGTACTTTTAATGTCCAGAAATAAAATAGGAAGAAACACAATAAAGATAATAGCGCCAGGACAGGACAAAATACCAGTCGCTTGGCATTTAATAGAACACTTTGATGAACTTTGCTTACCTAAAATATTCGCGGGCCAGGCTTCTAATATGCCAAAATACCTTACATACAGCGATCGGGCTAAATCTGAATGTAGACGAGTTGATCGCAGATCCTCCACACCAAGCAGACTATTGTTCATGGCCAAACAGAAGATAGAAAGACAATGCGTAGCCAACATGAATATGTGCTTGAGGAGAACTAAAAGACCCTCGACTAGCATTAATACAGGGAATTTACTAAATCAAGAATTTGTCAATAATTTAATTAAAGTTGACAGCGGCTACCAGTTCACCAAAGAGATCCGATCCAGTCCAGCATTCTGGGAGAAGAAGAAGGATTTAATGGCAATGATCAGGCAGTTAGGAAAACCGACTGTTTGTTACTCTGTCTGCAGCAGAAAGCTGGTGGCCCGAACTGCTTACATCGTTATACTATATGCAACACAATAAGAAGTTAACCCCAAAAGAATCACTTGAAATGAGCAACAATGAAAAGACGTTGTTGATTAGAAATGACCCTGTTACGTGTGCTCGATATTTCGATTATAAGATTTCATCTTTCTTAAAACTTCTTACTGCAGAGGACAGTATATTTGATGAGCATGTTGTTGAGGATTATTATCAGAGGGTAGAATTTCAAATGAGAGGCTCCCCCCATGAACACATGTTTTTCTGGTTGAAAGATTCTCCGAGTTATAATCCATCAAATCAAAAATCAATCAAAGAAGTTATACATTTTATTGACAAGTATATCACATGCGAGTACAATGAACATGATCCTTACATTGCTCTTCAGAAGCACAAACACACACACACTTGCTATAAAGGCAGGAAAAACAAAATGTCATGCAGGTTTCATTTTCCTTTACCTATGATGCCTAGGACCACTATTTTGACTGCATTATCAGAAGTTGAAAACAACAACGAAATAAAGGACAGCTTGAAAAAGATAAATAATTTGATGTGTTACTTTTATAAAAAGCTAGAATCAATTTATTTCGAAGAAATTTTAAAAAAACTTAACATTACTGAAATACAGTACATGAATGCAATAAGATCATCTTTAAAGCAAACACGTGTGTTCCTAAAAAGAACTAGCCTAGAAGTTGGTATTAATCCTTACAACAAAGATATGCTGCATTTGTTCGAGTCTAACATGGACATACAACTAGTTCTGGAAGAGTACGGACTGGCTACTTATATCATAAAGTATATAAGCAAGGTAGAGTCTGGATTGTCGAAACTTCTGAGAAACGCAGCGAAAGATGTAGAATCAGGGAACCAGAGCTTAAAGGAAAAATTGCGCAAAATATCCAACGTGTTTTTAAACAGCAATTTAATGTCAGCTCAGGAAGCAGCTTATTGTGTACTTTCTCTCCCTATGTCAAAGAGCAGCAGCAAGGTCATCTTCATAAATACCAGTCCTTCACAAGAACGGGTGGTGATGCTGAAGAACAGGACAGCTTTGGAACAACTGCCGGCAGATTTAGAAGATGTTTATATGCAAGATGTTATACAGAAATACTGTCGACGTCCAAAACATTTAGAGCATGTGTGTTTAGCAGAATTCGTGGCTAATTATTATAAACCCTACAAAAGAATAATTGATGAAATGAACGATGATGAAAATGCTAAAACTGCGATAAAAGAAAGAGGAAAGCCTGCAGTGATTAGATACAGGAGATACAAGCTGGCGCAAGATCCCGACAATTATTATCGAGAGCAAGTGCTATTATTGATGCCATTTAGAGATGAGATTCGTGACATAGAGAGTAAGAATTGCTACGAATTATATTGCGCTAGCTTGGAAGAAATTGAAAAAATGGAAAGAAATTTTCTATTAAAACAGACGAAGCACTGGAAGAAGCCTTGCAGACGGTTCAGAATAATATTTTTGAAAGTGATAGTTCTTACGATGCAGAACTTCAGAACGAAGAACCGATAGAAAAAGTGGACATTTTGCAGCAAGGCGGCTTGGAAGGGGCTGATAAACAAGACATAAACAGATTCACAATTCCTAGCAGAGTATCTCGAGAAAAAATGTTTGAATTGTTGAACAAATTAAACGGAAAGCAGGGAGAATTCGTCATGCATGTACTAAACAGTTTTAAAACTAACAGACTGCCAATGAGGATATTTCTAAGCGGCTCCGCTGGTGTAGGAAAAAGTACGGTGATAAATGCGGTGTATCAGGTGCTAACGCACTATTTTGACAGCTTACCAGGAGGGATAAAGACAAAATAGTAGTACTGCTATGCGCCCTTCAGGAAAGGCAGCCTTCTTGATTAACGGAGCCACATTGCGCACAGCTTTCGCTTTACCTGTGACACAGTTTGCAGGCAACATGCCCGCCCTATCCAGCGACTTAGCCAATATTATTAGAGAGAAATTATTTAATCTGAAATTGGTGATTATTGACGAGATATCCATGGTTGGAAGCGGAATGTTCAGCAGAGTCGATAGCAGGCTGCGACAGATAATGGGAATTGATCTTTCATTTGGAGGAGTTTCGGTAATAACAGTCGGCGACCTCCATAAGCTACCACCTGTAATGTACGCTCCAATTTATAAATTTGCTTCAAATGAACTTTCTTCCTTAATTGACAGAAGTCCTCTATGGGATGAGTTTGAATTCTATGAACTGACGGAAATAATGAGGCAAAGAGATGAACTAGAATTTGTGAAAGTCTTAAATAATTTAGCCACTGGAAAAACAAGCACTAACGATATTACCTTAATAAATTCTAGAACTGTGGAAACAAATGAAGTACCAGAGAGTGCGATAAGACTATTTACAAGGAACGTAGATGTACAGGAGTGCAATGAAAAGAGAATAACAAGCCATAATGCAGAAGAGTTTATATCGGTAGCAAGAGACTTTATTGTAGGAACAATATCTGAGAGCGCTAAAAATGGCATTTTGAATGCAGTTAAAAACAAGAAGCTAACGGAAGTTAATGGACTGCCTCATGAATTGAGGTTAAAAATCGGTATTAAATACATGATAACCAGCATGGTCTTTTTCAACCAGCATGTAGAGGATGGTTTAGTCAACGGAGCTTGCGGGATGCTCAAAGAAATTGCTTTGAAACCCAATTCCAGCGAACCTAATATCATATTCTTAGACTTTGGTGACGAACATGTGGGTCGAAGAGCAAGAATGGTACGATGTGCATATATGGAAAACGAAAATATTAACCAAAATTTAACTCCATTAGATTTAAAAAGGCAAATACTAAATATATCAAACAAATTGGAACAACAGGTAATTCGAATACAGTTTCCAGTTGTCTGTGCCGAAGCATTAACTGTCCATAAAAGTCAAGGACAAACATATAAAGAACTATGCATTGACTTGACAAAATGCAAAAGAATAAGCAGATCAATGCTGTATGTTGCTTTGAGTAGAGTGACCACTTTGTTTGGGTTATACCTTATAGGTAAATTTAGATCTCCTAAAGCTCCTAGTCCCTCAGGGGCTCACCTTATGTGAGTACGGGTTTTTGGCGCACCCGGGGGTTCCCGAGCCAATCATCGCCACATTCATCCCCTCACACCCACCCCTCAGGGGCTCACCTTATGTGAGTACGGGTTTTTGGCACACCCGGGGGTTCCCGAGCCAATCATCGCCACATTCATCCGCTCACCCCCATCCGGTCGACGTGGGTTCTTCTCGTGACCGGTGGACCCAAGGTAGGCTCTCGTGCGTTCTTTGCATTCCATTCATACCGCACCTCACCATCGTTTCTTTCTTCCCTTATCACTTTCCGGCCATTCCGCACCACGACATTCGCATATCTCTTTTTCTTCCCCGCCGGCCTACCTTGCGTGCGAAACGCCCACACAGTTTTAGTTTCTTTTATCTTTTTATTTAAATCCTCCGTGGACACAGCCTGACGGATACCCGCGCACTGGTACGCAGCTGGGTGAGTGGGTAATGGCGTCATCCCCACCACCCGGGGTCGTCATGTAGGGTATGTGTTCGTATCCGCTGTTCCACTGCAGTCCCGCGGGGACCCATTGCATGAGCTGCTGACTTCTGACGGCGATTGGGTCCCCTTGTCTATGTTCTGGGAGGTGTGACCCTGGGGTGAGTCTGGTATAGATAGGCCACTCACCCAAGCCGGGGTAACGCCCGAGAAGTCAGAGCCCGAGGTCGGAGACGGTTGCAATGGTGGAGGATTTATTTCGCTATGGAGCACCCTTCCTCCATTAATACTAACAAGCGCCGAAACGTTTATGTAACAGAAGTGACACCACCGACAACTGGTTGTTACTTGGTCATTTCACGAACCGAAGAAGGACAAAGCTTTGAGAAGGTGAACCCTTTCATCATTCAAAAGGGCATTGATGCAATTGCTGGTGCGGTTCAGTCCTGCACTCGTCTACGGAATGGTTCCTTCTTAGCCCAAACGAAATCCGATCAGCAAAGTAAGACCTTGTTGCGCGCTACGCTTCTCCACGGCTATCCCATCCGTGTGGAGAAGCACCGCACATTGAATTCCTGTCGAGGCGTTATTACCACCCATAGCCTCGATGGTATATCGGACGAGGACCTGGTAGAATATCTTGCAGACCAGAAGGTGACAGCGGTCCATCGAGTGCAGGCCAAACGCGACGGCGTATTGGTACCCACTCGTACCCTGTTTATTACATTTGATGGCGTCGATCTGCCCACGAGCATTTCCGCAGGGTACGAACGGATTTCTGTGAGGCCTTATATTCCTAGACCTCTGCGTTGTTTTAAATGCCAACGTTTTGGGCATACGCAAGTCTCATGTAAGAGTGCCGTTAACATCTGTGCAACATGTAGCCAGCCCTCACACGAAGGTACCTGTTCAACAGCCCCCGTCTGCGTTAATTGTAAAGGGTCTCATTCTGCTTCGTTTGCCGACTGTCCGCGGTACTTGGACGAGAAGGCGATCCAGGAGATCCAGGTAAAGGAAAAACTCTCCTTTGCTGAAGCCCGGAGGCGTTACCATGCGCGCCAACCTTCACTCCTGCGATCTGGCACATTTAGTTCTGTTGTTGCCTCGCCAGGACCACGAGTAGATGCCGAAACTCAGACCTGGACCATGACTGGATTAACCGCCACTACCATCCGGCCGTCCATTAAGGCTACACTTACCAAGCCGTATAAACCTGGTCCCAAGTCCATGAAGTCGCAAGCCGTTGAAAAGAAACCCAAGCAGAAACTTCGCAGGGAAGATTTTTTAAAAGACCCTCCGCGTGCGCGCGGTAACAAAGGTTCACCTTCTCCTCCTCGGAGGTCGCTGTCCCAGTAAGGTCCTGGGACAAGCCGCGCTCAGCGGCACCCCTCACACATCGCCACCCAGAACCGATTCACGGCGCTTGAATCGGTTTCTGGCACTGAGCGCGTGGGCCCTCCCTCCGTGGAAGCTATGGAGTCTGACTAACTCCATACAAAAAGCCCGAGCCCAAAGGTTAAGCAAAAGATTCTTTTAAGCCGCCCTTCTAAGTAGACAGTTTATCCCTTTTATTCATGGCTATCCTGACCTGGAATGTACGTGGTGTACGATCGCATAGGGCGGAACTGCAACTTTTATTGCGTTCCCATTCACCTATGGTCGTGTGTTTGCAGGAGACCAAGCTTCGCCCTCACGACCCTTTCGATCTCCGAGGGTACACTCCGGTTCGCTACAATCTTGAACCGGAGGAGGGTGCTCCTGCTCATGGAGGTGTTATGTTGTTGGTGCGTAACGACGTTCATTTTCAAACTCTCGCTCTTACGTTCGACTTGCAAGCTGTTGCCATTAGATTGCAGTTACCCGGTTTTTTGTTCTCTGTTTGCTCTGTATATTCACCTCCGTCGTCTCCCCTCGCTCCTGCGGACATTCGAGCTCTCCTGTCCGCTCTCCCAACACCATTTCTTCTGTTGGGAGATTTTAATGCCCATCACCCACTATGGGGTTCGCCAAGGGCTTGTGCGAGGGGAACTCTTCTTTCCGACATTTTTTATCCGTTCAATCTTTCCATCCTCAATACAGGTGCACCTACTTTTCTTTCTGATTCTTCTGGTACATTTTCTCACCTGGACCTTGCCATTTGCTCACTCCAGCTTGCACGTCGTCTTCAGTGGAACGTCGTCGCTGACACCTACTCCAGCGACCATTACCCCTGCATCGTTTCTCTTCTGTCGCACCACGTACAGCATTCCAGAGTACCTACCTGGATATTCGCAAAAGCCGACTGGAGCTTGTATTCCAGCCTCGTGCATTTTGACGACCAGCCCTTCTCCGACATTAATCAACTAGTGCAGCACCTTACGTCTATTATTTTCTCAGCCGCCGAACGTGCAATACCCCGTTCATCCTCCCAACCTCGGCGGCCACCTGTTCCGTGGTGGAACGAGGATTGTCGGGACGCCGTTCGTGCCCGTAGGACTGCACTTAGGGTGTTTCGGCGCCACCCTACACTTGATAATTTGGTGACTTTTAAACAATCGTGCGCCAGGGCTCGTCGCATTATTCAGGATAGCAAGAAGGCATCTTGGGCTCGTTTTGTCGAGTCTTTTAATCGTTTTACGCCTTCATCCGTTGTTTGGGATAAACTTCGTCGCTTCTCAGGTAAAGTGTCACATTGTACTGTTTCTGGCCTTCAGGTTTCTAATGCCACCATAGTGGATCCGGCTGCCATCGCTAACACTCTGGGTGCTGCCTTTGAGGCGGTTTCCAGTTCAGACCATTATTCCGCCGGCTTTCGCTCTATTAAAGACCGGCTGGATTCCGCATCATATACTTTTCGGTCTGCTACTGATGAATGCTATAACGAACTATTCACCATGAGGGAGCTGGAGCACGCTCTTCATTGCTCTCGGCACTCCGCTCCTGGGCCGGACGGCATTCATGTCCTGATGTTAAAGAACCTTTCAGCCGACAGTAAACTCTTTCTCTTACAGGTCTATAACCGTATTTGGCAAGACGGCATTTTTCCTTCCGTTTGGCGCGAAGCCACCATTGTCCCTATACTTAAGCCTGGGAAGGATCGCCAACTACCTTCCAGCTACCGCCCTATCTCCCTCACCAGTTGCATTTGAAGGTGATGGAGCGCATGATCAACGGGCGGTTGACATGGTGGCTTGAGTCTCAGAAACTTCTAGCGAACGCTCAGTGCGGGTTTCGTCGCTATCGCTCTACCGTCGACCATCTGGTGTCCTTGTCGACGCATATTATGAATGGATTTCTGAGAAAATGTCAAACCGTGGCTGTATTTTTTGACCTGGAGAAAGCTTATGACACTTGTTGGAGGGGCGGCATTTTACGTACACTTCACGATTGGAATATCCGCGGTCGTCTTCCCATATTTCTTCGGGAGTTTATGACGGACCGCGTCTTTCGTGTACGTGTGGGCTCGGTTTTATCTCGTCGTTTTATTCAAGAGAACGGAGTACCGCAGGGCTCTGTACTCAGTGTCACACTTTTTGCGATTGCTATCAACCCCATTGTTGATTGTATTCCACCTGGCATTTCATCGTCCCTTTTTGTTGACGATTTCACTATTTATTGTAGTTCACGGCGGACCTGTCTACTCGAACGCCGTCTCCAGAGCTGTATCGACCGTCTCTACGCCTGGAGTAACGCCAACGGCTTTAATTTCTCCGCCGAGAAATCCGTCTGCATCAACTTTTGGCGCCGGAAGTATTTCCCTCCGCCCTCTCTCCATCTTGGGCTTGGGATACTTCCGTTTGCAGACGAGGCGAAATTTTTGGGGTTGATTTTTGACAGGAAGTTGTGTTGGACCTCGCACGTTTCCTTTTTAAAAGCAAAGTGTGACCGTTCTCTTAATATTTTACGTGTTTTAAGTGGCACATCCTGGGGAGCTGATCGGACCGTCCTTCTTGGCCTTTATCGCTCTTTGGTCCGATCCAAGCTTGATTACGGGTGTATTGTTTATTCGTCGGCACGTCCATCTGTGTTACGTCGATTGAATGCCATTCACCATCGTGGCATAAGAGTCGCTACAGGGGCCTTTCCAACCAGCCCTGTTGTTAGCCTGTATGCTGAAGCTGCAGAGCCTCCGCTGTCCTTCAGGCGTGAGCTGCTCTTGTGCAGCTATGCTTGTCGACTCTCAAGCTTGCCTAACCACCCGTCCTTCGAGTTATTTTTCGAGGAGTTACTTGATCGTCACTATTTTATTAGCTCCTCTGCTTTGCTCCCACCAGGGGTTCGCTTTCGACAGCTCCTTCGGCATTTAGACGTTCCACCAGCGCCGGCCCTTCCACGGGGGGAAACGCGTTTTCCTCCATGGTCTCGCGCTGAGGCCCACATCCACCTTGGGCTAACGTCGATGCCGAAGACTGAGACCCCTGCTTCAGTCTTTAGATCGGCTTTTTTAGAAGTACGGGCTCAATTCGGAGACAACCATTTTATCTTCACCGATGGATCTAAGACTGAAGCTGGAGTTGGATGTGCCTTTGTTTCTGGTCACTGTATTTTTAAGTTTCGTTTATCTGGACAATGTTCAATTTTTACTGCCGAACTTTTTAGCATTTATCAATCTATTTTATACATTCAGCGGCACGCCTTACAGCACTGTTTTATTTGTACGGACTCTCTGAGTGCCCTTCAGACTATTACTGCGCTGTACCATTACCACCCGCTTGTACAGCGCATACATGACCTGCTCCACTCGCTTGGTGTCACTGGCATCAGCGTGTCGTTCATGTGGATTCCAGGTCATGTGGGCATCTCAGGTAATGAGTCTGCCGACGCCGCTGCGAAATCGGCGATTTTATTACCCAGATTTTTTACCTCTGTTGTTCCCTCGTCAGATTCGTGTGTTATTTTACGTCGCCGCATCCTCTCGCGCTGGCGCGATGAGTGGACGGCCCTCCGGGGGAACAAGTTGCGGGAGGTTAAGCCGCTCCCGTTAATCTGGGGTACCTCTTCTCGTTCTTCACGTCGGGAAGAGGTACTTTTAGCCCGTTTACGAATTGGACATTGTCGTTTTAGTCATAGTTACCTGCTCAGTGGTGATCCCGCTCCGCTGTGTCAGCAGTGTGACGTGCCCTTAACGGTGCGTCACATTTTAACTGAGTGTCAAGTTTTAGCTCCACTGCGCGTTCGCCTGGGTCTGCCTGTTGGCATAGCCAACGTTTTGGCAGACGACGCGCATGCTGTAGAATGTCTTTTACGTTTTATAAGTGACATTGGTTTTAATCGTCGCATTTGATGCGCTGAGCGTCTTTTAGCTTGGTTATTTTATTCTGTATGTTTTAATAGGGACTTACTCCCCAGTGACATATGGCGCTCATGTCCCTCGCATTCTACAGTCCTTGACACGTTTTAATGTTTTATTGGCTATGCTTGTAGTGTGTTGGTTTTTCAGACATTTATTGTTATTGTTACTATTGTTGTTATTGTTATTATTGTTATTGTTTTTATTGTTATTGTTATTCTATTGTTATTTTTAACTTTTTTAACATCGCGGGTTTGTGTCCCGTTTTTTAATTATGCGCTTTTTTACCTGTCTTTTATTTTTTTACTTTATATTTTATACCTTGTAAGGGCGCTGATGACCTCAGCAGTTTAGCGCCCTTAAGCCGCATATCATCATCATCATCATCATCATCATCCGCATCATATACTTTTCGGGCTGCTACTGATGAATGCTATAACGAACTATTTACAATGAGGGAGCTGGAGCACGCTCTTCATTGCTCTAGGCACTCCGCTCCTGGGCCGGACGACATTCATGTCCTGATGTTAAAGCACCTTTCAGCCGACAGTAAACTCTTTCTCTTACAGGTCTATAACCGTATTTGGCAAGACGGCTTTTTCCCATCCGTTTGGCGCGAAGCCACCATTGTCCCTATTCTTAAGCCTGGGAAGGATCGCCAACTACCTTCCAGCTACCGCCCTATCTCCCTCACCAGTTGCATTTGCAAGGTGATGGAGCGCATGATTAACGGGCGGTTGACATGGTGGCTTGAGTCTCAGAAACTTTTAGCGAACGCTCAGTGCGGCTTTCGTCGCTATCGCTCTACCGTCGACCATCTGGTGTCCCTGTCGACGCATGTTATGAATGGATTTCTGAGAAAGTGTCAAACCGTGGCTGTGTTTTTTGACCAGGAGAAAGCTTATGACACTTGTTGGAGGGGCAGCATTTTACGTACACTTCACGCATGGAATATCCGCGGTCGTCTTCCCATATTTCTTCGGGAGTTCATGACGGACCGCGTCTTTCGTGTACGTGTGGGCTCGGTTTTATCTCGTCGTTTTATTCAAGAGAACGGAGTACCGCTGGGCTCTGTACTCAGTGTCACACTTTTTGCGATTGCTATCAACCCCATTGTTGATTGTATTCCACCTGGCATTTCATCGTCCCTTTTTGTTGACGATTTCGCTATTTATTGTAGTTCACGGCGGACCTGTCTACTCGAACGCCGTCTCCAGAGCTGTATCGACCGTCTCTACGCCTGGAGTAACGCCAACGGCTTTAATTTCTTCGCCGAGAAATCCGTCTGCATCAACTTTTGACGCCGGAAGTATTTCCCTCCGCCCTCTCTCCATCTTGGTCCAGGGATACTTCCGTTTGCAGACGAGGCGAAATTTTTGGGGTTGATTTTTGACAGGAAGTTGTGTTGGACCTCGCACGTTTCCTTTTTAAAAGCAAAGTGTGACCGTTCTCTTAATCTTTTACGTGTTTTAAGTGGCACATCCTGGGGAGCTGATCGGACCGTCCTTCTTCGCCTTTATCGCTCTTTGGTCCGATCCAAGCTTGATTACGGATGTATTGTTTATTCGTCGGCACGTCCATCTGTGTTACGTCGTTTGAATGCCATTCACCATCGTGGCATAACAGTCGCTACAGGGGCCTTTCCAACTAGCCCTGTACCCAGTCTGTACGCAGAAGCTGCAGAGCCTCCGCTGTCCTTCCGGCGTGAGATGCTTTTGTGCAGCTATGCTTGTCGGCTCTCAAGCTTGCCTAACCACCCGTCCTTCGCTGTATTTTACGAGGATTCGCTAGATCGCCAATATTTCGTTAGCTCCTCTGCTTTGCTCCCTCCAGCGGTTCGATTTCGACTGCTACTTCGGCATTTGGACGTTACGCCAGCGCCGGTCCTTACCCGAGGGGAAACGCGCTTTCCTCCATGGTCGCGCGCTGAGGCCCACATCCACCTTGGGCTAACGTCGATGCCGAAGAATGAGACCCCTGCTTCAGTCCTTAGATCCGCATTTTTAGAACTTCAGGCAACATTCGGAGACTGTCATTTTATTTTTACTGATGGGCTAAGACTGATGTTGGAGTAGGATGTGCCTTTGTTTTAGATGCGCATAGTGTTACTCTTCGTTTACCCGGGCAATGTTCGATTTATACCGCCGAACTTTTTAGTATCTATCAATGTGTTTTATAATTCAGCGGCAAGTCTTACGGCGTTGTGTTGTTTGTTCGGACTCTCTGAGTGCCCTTCAGAGTATTAACGCGCTGTACACTTACCACCCCCTCGTACAGCGCATTCATGACCTGCTCCATTCGCTTGGTGCCTCTGGCATCAGCGTCTCTTTTCTGTGGATTCCAGGTCATGTGGGTATCTCAGGGAATGAGTCGGCCGACGCCGCTGCGAAATCGGCGATTTTATTACCCAGATTTTTTACCCCTGTTGTTCCCTCGTCAGATTCGTGTGTTATTTTACGTCGCCGCATCCTCTCGCGCTGGCGCGATGAGTGGACGGCCCTCCGGGGGAACAAGTTGCGGGAGGTTAAACCTCTTCCGCTAGTCTGGGCTACCTCTTCCCGTGCTTCTCGTCGGGAAGAGGTACTTTTAACACGCCTTCGTAATGGACATTGCCTTTTTAGTCATAGATACCTGTTATGTGGTGATCCCGCACCTCTGTGTGGTCAGTGTGACGTGCCCTTAACGGTCCGTCACATTTTAACCGAGTGTCAAGTTTTAGCTCCACTGCGCGTTCGCGTGGGTCTGCCTGTTGGCCTAGCCAACGTGTTGGCAGACGACGCGCATGCTGTAGAATGTCTTTTACGTTTTATCAGTGACATTGGTTTTAGCCGTCGCATTTGATGCGCTGAGCGCCTTTTAGCTGTTTGATTTTATATTGTTAGTTTTAATGGGGCACTTCTCCCCGGTCATAAGGCGCTCATGTTCCTTGCATTCTACAGTTCTTGACACGTTTTATTCTTTTAGTGACCATGATTTTAGTGTGTTGTTTTTTCAGATATTTGTATTGTTATTATTGTTGTTATTGTTATTATTGTTGTAATTGGTGTTTATTATTATTGTTATATTATTGTTATTTTTAGCCTTTTTTGGACATCGCGGGTTTCTGTCCCGTTTTTTAATTATGCGGTTATTTTATCCTTTTGACTTTATATTTTATACATTGTAAGGGCGCTGATGACCTTAGTAGTTTAGCGCCCTTAAACCGCATCTCATCATCATCATCATCATCATCATCAAGCTCCTAGAAGCAATGATCCTATAATAGCAGAAATGGATAGATTAAGACAAGAAAGACGTCTAAAGATGTCTTATAACACTTTAAGGGAGAGCGGAGGAATAAAAATCATCTATCAGAACGTGAATTCACTGCCGAAGAAAATAGATTGTATAAGGTCAGATCAGTGGTATAGTAATGGAGACATATTAATATTTAGTGAAACTTTAGCCTCACTTCAACATAAATTATGCATAGATGGTTTCAATGAGAAATTAAGAATTTCATTTTCAAAAAACTCACGAGGAATATCCATATATGTGAAAAAAGAGTTTCAAATTCAGGATGTAAATTACGTTAATAGAGCTGATAATGAAGGTCATATTGATTTAATTTCATTTCAAATTAACGAACATTACGTAGTCTGTGGATACAAGTCTCCTGAAGCCAAAAGTAATACTTTTGAAGATAGTATAAATACAATTGTTTTAAAGAACATCAACTTAGAAAATAAAATCTTACTAATGGGAGATTTTAATTTCGGCATTTACGAGCAAAAGAACAAATATATTTCAAACTATTTGAGTAAACATAATTTAATAAGCAAGCTGCATAAGAACATTTCAACAACAAATTTTAATACTCAGATAGACATAATATTTTCCAACATAGACATTTCTGCTGGTGTGTATGAAACCCTTTTCTCTGACCATAAACGTATATATGCAGTTTTGCCGGATGAAACAATACGAAGTGAAAGTCAGTGATTTTAAAAAAAGGCCTGTCTACTCTATGCACAAAGCGTAATCTACTGAAGTAGAAAGCGCAACGCCTTATAACATTTGGTTATTTTGTTAATACATAAACATTTAGAAATAGTTTTTAATGATGGTATAATGATTTTATTACATATTATCGCTACCGAGGGGGACACCAAAAACCGGAATCTAAGAATGCTATGAGGCCCAACCTTAGGTGAAGGTGACTGGAGTATCCGTCCTTGCTCGGCAGGTTTGGTGCTGTCACAGAATGGTTACAAGAGAAGGCTCAAGAAGCGAAATACGCCGGATTTCCCAGTTCACGACAGTAATACCGAATAGAGCCTGCACGTCCATCTACTAGGTTTGCAAAGAGCTTAGAATTTTATCAATTACTGCCTGATAAAGACGTGCTCCAGAAAATATTTATAACTGTTAAAGATGATATTCCTACAATATCTGAATGGGCACTGAAACAGCTAGCAAGTACCCTGACTGAGGTTTTCCAAGGTTTCCCCCAGTCTCGCAAGGTGAATATCGGGGTGAGTGTCTACAAGTGGTCCGTGGCCAGGATATATCAACAGTATGATGAAACCAACAACGTTACAGCTGCAGCCATAATCGTTCTTTTATGATGGAAGTTATGGTCATATATGTATTAATATTTCAAAAGAATAACTCTACAATTGTATATTATGTTTTTCTTCTGTTAAGAGTTTAATACCTGTTAAATAAAACATCTGTGAAGATTATGCAATATACATAACTTGCTTCTGCAGATTACAGTTCAACGTATTTATGTCTTTCTTCACAACAACCACTTAGCTGAAATCATTTCTATGCAGATATTAACTAACTTGATTAACTTAAGAATACAAATAATAGAAATTAACTGAAATGTTGACGGTGTAGAGAAAGTTATGTGAATATAACACATCAGATTTTTTTTTGTCTTGGTAATGCGAAGAGAATGGAATACTCCACATAGCAACCAGGTCTTAAAATATTTGACTATAGCTTAAAGCCTACCACATTCTCCTTGCACCTACAAAAAAAATAGCAATAAGATGAACATCTCGATTAACATGAAGTAGATGGAGAATAAATGTTTGTAAAAATAGTTTGTACAAGAGTAGAGAAAGTCATGTGAGTGTAACACATCAGATTTTTTTAAAAATATTTCCCCAATACTAGTTGATACGTGAAAGAGATGAAACTAAATGAATAAGCTTGTGTGACAATTTCGTTCTTTTCTTACACCAACATTTAACTTGTTGAGCGAAGGTAACATTAAAGGCAACCAAAGCCGAATCTATTCGTTTTCTCGAAACGGATATTCGCTAGACTTCCTGGCTAAAGCAATTATGTTTAAGCATTTACGAACTTCAGGTAAAATATAGGGTATAAAATAAACTTGTAGAACTGCTTTTGACGATCTTTCAAAGAAAATATTTTTGAGCTTATTACCTACGACCAAATTTTTCTGTTGTAAGAGAAAGCAACAAAATAAATGTTACCATTTAAACTCCGCCCGAGAACTAAACTTCTGATCAATACAGAAACGAAAATGAAACACAATTTTTGCAATTAACCAATCCCTATCTGTCACTACCACCACCCCTTTCCTTAAACAGTAAAGTGAGGAGCAAGGATTATATCGGTTACTGTAGAAGTTGGCGCAACACTTCTGGAAACATGACCCCGGTTGCCACCCCAGCTGCCGAGCCTAGGAATGGTTTATGTTTAGCTTAATCAACGAAAGCGATATAATACCTTTGCTTACTCACAGTGCGTAACACATACAGTCTGCGTAGAAAGTGTCAACATCTGGTTGTAATTTCAAAGAGACTAGTACCTAAATAGTGCTTATTTTATATTTTTACTTTCTCTACTACGTATAGTAAGTAGGGGAAGTATTGTATTCCATCCAAAAATTCGATACCGAGATTTCACCGGAAATATATGTTTTGAGACCCCCTGAATCCAAACAAATCTGATGTGTTGACACACATGACTTTCTCTACTCTTGTACAAACCATTTTTACAAACGCTTATTCTCCATCTACTTCATGTTAATCGAGATGTTAATCTTATTGCTAATTTTCTTGTAGATGCAAGGGGAATATGGTAGGTTTTAAGCGATAGTCAAATATTTTAAGAACTGGTTGCTATGTGGAAGATTTAATTCTCTTTGCATGTCTAGGACATATAAAAAAGACAAATAACGTATTCCCATTTCAGAAAAAGTGATAAGTATTGGAAAATTCAAACAAATAACAAGAAAAATCTCGGAAATTGTTCACTCTATTTAAAAAAAATAAGTATCTGGCATAAATAGTGTGTTTTAACAGATCTACATTTTTTGTGTAGAAAAATGTTATGTATCTCTTACGGTTTAATAGTTATGCAAAAGCCATTCAGAAAGAAGAGGAATTTTGGGGACATTCCCAGAAAATTCAAGATTACATTTTATTTGCCATGAAAATAACTTAACTTTATGATATGTTAATCAAAATCCTTAGAGCCATTTTTGAGAAAATCAAAATTTTCGATAAATGTTCCATGTAAAGGGTAGTCTGGGTGGAGGATTTTCTTGAAAATCTTCGTGTCGCTTCCTTGGAAGATAGTAAACTTAAGCACAAAGTTTGGCATTTATCCGACTTTTCGTTTTTGAGTTATGCTGCTCACAGACTGACAGACAAATCCACGGGAGTGTTTCCAAAAATGCTGTATTTCGATTCAGAGCACTTCAAAACATCTATTTCGGTGAACTCTCGGTATCGAATTTTTGGGGGAACGCAATACTTCCCCTACTTACTATACGTAGTAGAAGTAAAAAGGTAACGTTCACCATAATGAACACACGGATATGGCTACGGTCTGTACGAAAACGCACCAAAATGCAGCTGAGGCTTGAAGGCCGAGTTCTGAAGATTTACAGACGCAGCTTCTGTCTTCTACATACTTTTATTTTATTTATTTATTTTAAGTTCAGAGATGATACAAAACCTAAGGACGAGATGGGTAAAGTAACTAGTTGGTGGAAGTAGATGAAGGTGCGGGAGCATGTTGCCAGAGGTCTTCACACGTACACAGAAAGCTGGACGTCACATGGCGTGAGTGTAGCGAGCCTAGAGTGCCAAATGGGTCTGGTCCCGCAACACGGGGCAGTTGACGAAATAGGATAAGACGGTGTGTGGCAATTAGCGAGCTATTACGGTGCACTGTAGCGGTGTTCTTCATTGCAACATGGCCCTTAGAAACCATCTGGATGACTTTACACGGGGATGAATCATCGGGGAAACTGGAAGAAGGATGAAGTGTGACGAGTGTTGCTCAGGAGTTTGGAATTGCTCACAGCATTATTTCACGTGCATGGGGAAACTTCCAAACCACAGGCACTGCTGTCCCAAGGAGAGGTGGTGATCGACCACGCTCAACTACAGCAGCAGATGACCGTTACATTGTGCAACAGGCAAGAAGGGATCCATTCCAAACAGCGGGTGCAATTGCAACCACATTTAACAGGGCAGCTGGGCACGAAATCTCGATACACAGTGGCACGGCGACTACACAGAGGTGGTCTCTTTTCCCGGCGGCCAGTACGTTGTGTTCCACTGACATCCGCACATCGGCGGCACCGTTTTCGATGGTTCCAACAGCATCAAAATTGGACCAACAAGAAATGGGGTCGCGTGCTCTTCTCGGATGAGAGCAGATTCAGTCTAAGTAGTGATTCTCGACGTACCCTTATCTGGCGTGAGGTGGGAACACGTAATGAACCCAGGAACATGATCGTTTTGGTGGTCAGGAGGTTATGGTTTGGGGAGGCATAATGTTACATGGGCGCACCGGCCTCCAAATCTTTGAACACGGTACGCTCACTGGTCAACGTTATTGTGATAGTGTACTCCTTCCCCATGTGCGTCTTTTCAGAGGTGCAGTCGGCCCTGACTTCATTTTTATGGATGACAATGCGCGACCGCATCGAGCAGCGCAGGTGGAGGATCTCTTGGAACGAGAGGATATTCGGCGAATGGACTGACCTACCCGTTCCCCCGATTTAAATTCCATCGAACACGTGTGGGGTGCTTTGGGGAGATGCACTGCAGCACAATCACATGCACCAACGACCATCCAACAGTTGTCAACAGCGCTGGTGGAGGAATGGAACGCCCTACCACAAGAACTGCTTACTAGCTTTGTGGCCAGCATGGGAGCACGATGCAGAGCATGCATTGCTGTCCGTGGTGATCACACACCCTTTTCAGCACCATGTATCTGTTTCTGTAACTATAGAGAGCCACAATACGTCGTATTGACTTTAGTATAGTTTGTGAATAAAAGTGGCATTTCTGTTCGTCTCATTGCATATTTTGTTTAGTTGCCTACTGTAGCATACCGTAGCACTTCCCTGTATATATGAATCAAGTTTCATCGAGCTATGTTACTTGGCAGTGTCACAGCATGCGAAGATTACTTTCGTCCTTAGGTTTTGCACACCAGCGTATTAAGAAATGCTGGATCATTCCAGATAGAACGTGGTCCTGAGAAGTCCTTACATCAATTCGTCCACCAAGAGGCGGCATGTTTTTGACATGCGTATTATGAATAATGCACTAATAGAAAGCAATTTAATTCTAATGCACCTTTAAAGATACATAAATGTAATAAAAATAGAATTTTGTTTAATCTTGTTAACTTTGCTGCACCAAATGGTGTCATATAGCTGTACTGAGTATAGATTAACCGTCAGGGAACTAAATGACTTAACACGTGTGCTCAGGTTTGCGTCAAGCGACAATCCTGACTTCTTGTTAATAGGCGAATTGTAAACGATAATGCCCTCCTCACGCACACAGGTACTCTCACATTCAAACACCACACCCTGGGCATACAGTAAAATTGTTCTGTTTAAAGGCAACTTTCTGGAGCCCAGTCGGATATCGAACCCGGAAGACCTCATATAGCAGGCAGTTTCATTACCGAAGGAGCTCTGGGACCAATAATAGCAGTTAAAGTGTTCGTTTTCAAGCATTGGTCTTGCATTTAGCGGTCTCCTCTCTGTCGGTATGGCGCCCCCTTTGCAGTTCTGGCTGGCGAACCTTTCGGCATCCGGTATAAACTAACTTCAACTGAGGAAGGCTTGTGTATACAGGGTAGATCATTTAAGTTGACACTGTACAATATCTCCAAAACTAAGGGTTGTAGAAAGAAATGTCTTGAATGAAAGTTGCTTGATATTATGGGGGAAAGTAAATGCCATTAGTCGTGTTTTGTTTGGAGGACGCTGTGATGGTCATTTTAGGGTAAATAATTGACCATAATTTTAGGTTCCCATTTTTAAAAATTCTGATGTGTTACACTCACATGACTTTCTCTACTCTTGTACAAACCTATTTTTACAAACTCTTATTCTCCATCTATTTCATATTAATCGAGATAAACTTTTGCAGAAACGATCTTTTGACATGCAAAGAGAATTACATTTTAACCATAGCGACCAGTTCTAAAAATATTTGAGTATCGTTTAAGGCGTACTATGTTCCCCTTGTTTTGTATTTGAAAGGGCAATATAGAAATACAGTAGCCTTTAAGCATAGACATATATCTTAATAGCTGGTTGCTAGGTGCAGCACCATTCTCTTTGCCACAGATTAATACTCTTTGCATATCCAAGACAAAAAATCTGATGTATTACACTCACATGACTTTCTCTACTCTTGTACAAACTATTTTTACAAACGCTTACTCTCCATATGCTTCATGTTAATTGAGATATCGAGATGTCAATCTTATTGCTAATTTTCTTGTAGATGCAAGGGGAATATGGTAGGTTTTAAGCGATAGTCAAATATTTTAAGCACTGGTTGCTATGTGGCGTATTCCATTCTCTTTGCATGTCCAGGACATAAAAAAATCTGATGTGTTACACTCACATGACTTTCTCTACTCTTGTACAAACATTTATTCTCCATCTACTTCATGTTAATCGAGATAAACATTTGCAGACTCGATCTTGTTAATTTTCTTGTAGATGTAAGGGGAATATATATTTACAAGGGCAATATAGAAATACAGTAGCCTTTAAGCACATAATTATCTCTTAATAGCTGGTTGCTAGGTGCAGCACCATTCCCTTTGCCACAGATTAATACTCTTTGCATATCCAAGACAAAAAAATGAATAACGAATTCCCATTTGAGAAAATAAGTATTACAAAATTTAAGGGAATAACAAGCAATATCTCGAAAATGGTTCACTCAACAACAAAAATGTGTATGACAAATTGTGTATTTTAACGCGATCTACATTTTTTACTTTCTCTACTACGTATAGTAAGTAGGGGAAGTATTGCATTCCACCCAAAAATTCGATACCGAGATTTCACCGGAAATACACGTTTTGAGACCTCCTGAATCCAAAAAAAAGCATTTTTAGAAACATGTCCGTGTGTGTCTGTGTGTGTGTGTCTGTGAACAGCATAACTCAAAAACGAACAATCGGATAAGCACCAAACTTGGTATTTAGGTTCAGTATCTTCCAGAGATGCGACACGAAGGTTTTCAAGAAAATCCCCCCACCCCAGACTACCCTTTACATGGAAGATTTTTCGAAAATTTTAATTTTCTCAAAAATGGCTCTAACGATTTTAATGAAAATATCATATGTTTAGGGTAATGTCATGAGAAATGAAATGTATATCTCGAAATTTCTGGGAATGTCCCCAAAAGTATTCTTCATTGTGAACGACTTTTGCATAACTGGTAAACCATAAGCGATAGACAAAATTTTACTACACAAAAAATGTAGATCGCGTTAAAATACACAACTTATATCATATACATTTTTTTGTTGAGTGAACCGTTTTCGAGATATTGCTTGTTATTTGCTTAAATTTTCCAATACTTATACTTTTCTCAAATTCGTTATTCATTTTTTTATGTCCTGGACATGCAAAGAGAATGGAATGCGCCACATAGCAACCAGCGATAAAATATTTGACTATCGCTTAAAAGCTACCATATTCCCCTTGCATCTACAAGAAAATTACAAATAAGATTGACATCTCGATATCTCGATTAATATGAAGCATATGGAGAATAGGCGTTTGTAAAAATAGATTGTACAAGAGTAGAGAAAGTCATGTGAGTGTAACACATCAGATTTTTCTCAAATGCGTTATTCATTTTTACATTCTCTACTACGTATAGTAAGTAGGGGAAGTATTGCATTCCACCCAAAAATTCGATACCGAGATTTCACCGGAAATACATGTTTTGAGAATCACTGAATCCAAAAAAATCATTTTTGGAAACATGTCCGTGTGTGTGTCTGTCTGTGTGTCTGTCTCTGTGTCTGTGAACAGCATAACTCAAAAACGAACAGTCGGATAAACACCAAACTTGGTATTTAGGTTTAGTATCTTCCAGAGATGCGACACGAAGGTTTTCAAGAAAATCCCCCCACCCCAGACTACCCTTTACATGGAACATTTTTCGAAAATTTTAATTTTCTCAAAAACGGCTCTAACGATTTTGTTTAAAATATCATATGTTTAAGATATTGTCATGACAAATAAAATGTATATCTCGAATTTTCTGGGAATGTCTCCAAAAATATTCTTCATTGTGAACGACTTTTGCATAACTGGTAAACCATAAGAGATAGACAAAATTTTACTACACAAAAAATGTAGATCGCGTTAAAATACACAACTTATGTCATATACGTTTCTTTTGTTGAGTGAACCGATTTCGAGATATTGCTTGTTATTTCCTTAAATTTTCCAATACTTATACTTTTTCTCAAATTCGTTATTCATTTTTTTATGTCCTGAACATGCAAAGAGAATGGAATTCGTCACATAGCAACCAGCGTTAAAATATTTGACTATCGCTTAAAAGCTACCATATTCCCCTTGCATCTACAAGAAAATTACCAATAAGATTGACATCTCGATATCTCGATTAACATGAAGCATATGGAGAATAGGCGTTTGTAAAATTAGATTGTACAAGAGTAGAGAAAGTTATGTGAGTGTAACACATCAGATTTTTACTTTCTCTACTACGTATAGTAAGTAGGGGAATTATTGTATTCCACCCAAAATTTCGATACCGAGATTTCACCGGAAATACATGTTTTGAGACTCACTGAATCCAAAAAAAGCATTTTTGGAAACATGTCCGTGTGTGTCTGTGAACAGCATAACTCAAAAACGAAGAGTCGGATAAACACCAAACTTGGTATTTAGGTTCAGTATCTTCCAGAGATGCGACACGAAGGTTTTCAAGAAAATCCCCCCACCCCAGACTACCCTTTACTTGGAACATTTTTCGAAAATTTTAATTTTCTCAAAAACGGCTCTAACGATTTTGATTAAAATATATGTTTAAGATATTGTCATGATAATTAAAATGTATATCTCGAATTTTCTGGGAATGTCTCCAAAAGTATTCTTCATTATGAACGACTTTTTCATGACTGGTAAACCATAAGAGATAGACAAAAGTTTACTACACAAAAAATGTAGATCGCGTTAAAATACACAATTTATGTCATATACATTTCTTTTGTTGAGTGAACCGTTTGCGAGATATTGCTTGTTATTCCCTTAAATTTTCCAATACTTATACTTTTTCTCAAATTCGTTATTCATTTTTTTATGTCCTGGACATGCAAAGAGAATGGAATGCGCCACATAGCAACCAGCGTTAAAATATTTGACTATCGCTTAAAACCTACCATATTCCCCTTGCATCTACAAGAAAATTATCAATAAGATTGACATCTCGATATCTCCATTAACATGAAGCATATGGAGAATAAGCGTTTGTAAAAATAGTTTGTACAAGAGTAGAGAAAGTCATGTGAGTGTAACACATCAGATTTTTTTGTGTAGTAAACGTTTGTCTATCTCTTATGGTTTACCAGTTATGCAAAAGTCGTTCACAATGAAGAATACTTTTGGAGACATTCCCAGAAAATTCAAGATATACATATTATTTGTCATCCGAATGTTTATACAAATCTTTTGTGTTTCATTTTACATGTATCATAACAAAAAATGTAATTCTTTTCAGGTTAACTTTACTTGCCCAAAGCAGTTTTCTAAGACTTTCATTGTGTAATAAGGGGATGAAGAAGAAGAAGAAGAGGAACAGCTTTGCAGACCTGCAAAGGAGGCTGACGCTATTGGAGGATAGAATAAGCAGCATCGAGACACCCAAGAAACATTTTGGTAAGAAGCGGGTGCGAGACGCCTGCATCTCTAGAAGACAATACGTTAAGATAGGATTCTTCTACAATCTTCCATTGCTTATAGTGAAAAACACAAACAAATTTGTATACATGACAATTCAACACTGGGAGATAATTCGAGAGAGTCTTCCTACAGTGAAAGCATTCCTCCAACCGAGAAAAGTGTCCGAAAGTGTAATATTGTGAAAATATTGTTTTCGCTTATAACACTGTTGCTTATATGCAAGAGTCCGAAATAAAATTTTTGAATACAAATTTGATTGTGAAATAGTTTTAAATAGCGATGAAATTTGCAGGCTAAAAAGACTTGAATCGTTAATACATTACCACTTCGGTAACCTAGCTGTTGCAAGTGTAATGACATACAGAAACGATGAGTTGGGGGAGGAAAGTGATGGAAATGCACGATAAATAATAATAGTAATAATAATAATAATAATAATAATAATAATAATAGTAGTAGTAGTAAAGAATTCAAGTATGCTTTTACATAATGTGTTTATTCATTAAAATCCTTACATTCCTAATGAAAAATAAATCCTTACAATGATTAGTTTAAAATATAAGCTGCATCACATGAGTCAGAGGCTTGTATGTGAATACTTTATCATGAAGTATTAAACAATACAATGAGGACCATACAGAGATATTTGCAGTAGCTTGAATTTCTATTCTGATGTTTACACAGCCATTTACAACTTCCTCTGGTTGATGAGAGCAATCTATAACAAATATAGGACCAAGTTTAAGTAATCTTTTCTCTTCAATAAAGGATAATTCTCTTTTTCATAATAAGAGCTTGAGTACATATCATGCAATGATGCAAATCTCGAGTTTCCAAAGCCAAAGGATAACATTTACTATTAAGATAAACTCTCAAATTAGTTATGTTACAATGATCAAAAAGGGTACGGTGTTTAGTTGCATTACTCGATCTTAAAGTCAGAGCACCAAAAATGACAAATCTCGACTTCTCCATTTTTAGATGTGATGGTGACATTCCAGGTAAATGGTTGCGACACAGCAGGATGAGTATGCAGATTCATGGTCCTAAATGGGTGAAAGAGTCTTATCCAGCTTGGCAGTCTTGAGGATCTCAGAAAGTCGAATTACAGGCCTTCTCCACTCGATTAGTACAGGTTTAACAGCAGCATTCTCTTCACCCTGAGGCGGTATAATACAGTTTTTTTAGAGCCCTTGGATCGAATCAGCACCAACACCGACTGTCTATCGTATATAAGCTTTGCAGTAGTAGCTGCTCCATTAGGCTTAGTAATACTTCCATTGATGCATAGATAACTTCAACTAGGTAAAGTGTATAAATGCACAGCTTGACAAGGGATTCTAATCTCTTCATTAGCTGATGTATTATACGGTAAAAACAGATGTTCCTCTTCTTTAACAATCTCGGTGTCCCGGTAACACTGGTGATATCTATGATTATAGGATTCTAAAGCCCAATGCCTGAAGAAACTTTTGATTAAATGACGTTAACACACTGGTTGTCAATGGCAGAGCATGGAGTGGGCATAGAAACAAGTCTATTTATATCCTCGAAGCCACTGATTTCTTCTTCTAAAATCTATGGGAATTATGCTTATATCCTTGTTTCTAAAGTCAATGATATTGCTGTTATGCTCTCCTATACGAAGCCTGATTTGCTCTATGAAATGGGTGTTTATTAATAGCAGGTAAATTGGATTTGATGATATCCAAGCGTAACAGATGAGAAAACTGATAGATCGAGTGTCCTCTTTTACTATCGAGGAAGGAGTCTGATGCAATACAGCGCAAACCGTAATTCAGTGGTTTTAGGAAACTTATAAACTATTATTAAATAAACATGCATTTTTTAAACTAATGATTAAACACTTGGGTTGATCACCCGCTTTACTTTAAGTTCCTGATACTATTGTTTCAGAACGTAATTCTTATTAACAAGTGTAAAGCATATTCGCGTCAAGCTATTTGTTTCTTCTTCTTTTTCCCCGAGTTATTGAAACATTTTTTGTGATGTAGTTCATTGCAAAGATAAATGCACTCACTAAGACGGATCGAACTGATGCTGTTAGAGTTCTTAAGCAAATAGGATGAAAATAAAAAGTCCAGTTTCCGATTTTTCCTACATGATTTTTTTATTTATTTATAGACGCTCTTGAACTACTATGGTCCTTAGCGTCCCATTCTATATTGGGCGTGAAAGATCGGTAATTTTGCTTAGAGGCCTCTTTATCAGGCTTGAGGTTCTTTTACGTGCCGTAAATCTACGACACGGGACCACCAGCTTTACTTCCCTTCCGAAGGAAGCCATGCTAAGGATTTTTACGCCCGAAAAAATCCATCACCCTCCGCCGGGTTTGAACCCGCGAGCTTCACCATAGAGCACTGCAAATATAAAGAATGAAAGAGGGGAGTGTAAGTATTCACGCATGTTCATGTTTTCGGGTGTGTTTATGTGACCTCGTACATGCCCACATGTTTTGAGAGGTGTCAGTAAGTGTTGATATACGTTTCATATGCATTCATGTGTTTGTGCTGTCGAGTGTGTATGTATATAGCCGTATATGTTGTGCTTATGTGTGCGTGTGTGTTTGCGAATAGTATAACTCAAAAACGAAAAGTCGGATAAACGCCAAGCACCTTCCAAAGATGCGACACAAATATTTTCAAGAATATCTCCCACCTCAAACCTCACTTTACATGTAATATTTTTCGAAACTGTTTAGTTTCTAAAAAATGCCATTAACATTTTGGTTAAAATACTATACATTAAAGATATTTACATAACAAATAAAATGCACACTGGAATGTTTAAGGGAAATAGCATGTGAAGTCCACTTCATTCAGAGGAAATTGTTTATCATCACGTACACCTGGAAAATGTTACTTTAAAATATAGAATGTATTACAAATAAGTTCCTCTTAGCTGAAACCATTTCTTAAGTAACCGTTATTATTGGTTCGAATGTTTAATACTTAGACATTCTTTTAAAGTCGATTTTCAGTTATTTCTCGAGATTGCATGGAAAGAGTATAGGCCTTTAAGGCCAGTGCATTGCACTGTTCTTAAACATTTTACTATCACTGTTGGCTTTGAAACTGTAAGCAAAATGTAATGTAGCTGTTTCTGCAGATGTTTATTTGCATTAAAGTGTAATAGATAGAAAAATAAGCTTTAGTAATAATAGCTTGTCTACCCACTAATACACGATGGGGTTAGAGAAAGACTTGTAAATGCATCAAATCATTTAAATATACATTTCAGACGCACATAAATCTATTCGGGCGTGAATAAGCGTGGATTCGCGAGAGATAGAAATTGAGCTCATCAAAGAAATTTATCCATCACCCATCTAGAGAAATGAACCCCTGACCTATTAGTTTTTAGAGTGCCAACTACGTAGGGACCTTTTTTCCACTATATTGTTAATTGTGTCTATAACGAAGTGCATAATATAACTATTTCTGCAAAGGTTTTTATTACAATTAACATGAACTACATAGATAACACTTGTTATATAACATTAATTTTAAAGAATATCCTATAAGAGAATCAGATACTCTCTAAAAACGTTTTCTCGTAAAAGTTACCGCATTCTTGCAAGCAAGAGATGTCCATGCAGTCTTTTTGTATACCACGCTGCAATGTATAGAATTCGTTAAGATGAATATCCATTTACTTGTTAGCAGTTAAATCTTTTATCGTCAACACAGTCACAATTTCTACGCTTTTCAAACATTTCACTAGCATTACATCTATAACAAAATACGTAATATGACTATTCTGAAAAGGTTTGAAATGTAATAAATAGAAAAACTAACTTTAGTAAGAATAGTTTGTATGCCCACTAATAAACGATAGGGGTAGAGAAACACTTGTGAATGCAGCACACCAGAAATTATATCTTAACATTAATTTAGGATACACATTGATTTTCATAAACATTATTCCGGATTCTACAAGGTAAGCAGCAATTCAGGTTTAAGAATTTTTTTCCCTCTCTGATGGGAATCGAGCCGAGATCCTCCTAATTGCATTCCGTACTGTAAGGTTCTAAGGTGTTTTTTTTCCCTAAATGTTTTCGTTATACTTAATCTGATTCCGAATAAATGAATAGATACGCTTTTTATAGACAACGAACTCATCCTTATTTGGAAGGAATTTTGTGTATTGTTGTGTAACAGGTAAGCGTTAGATGAAAACATACAACAAAAAATGTACATCTCTTAAAACTCATACTTTATTTCAGTCAGCTTTTATAGTGTTAACCATTTCTGATATATACTGAATGTAGGACGACTTTTATTCATGAAAAGACTCCAGTGAATTATTGTACACCTATGCAGCTGCTATATGCGTAATATTAGACTCACTTGAATTCAGTCCCTTTTTTTTTGAACATGAATGCGACGGCGATTTTGAAGCAATAGCTCCTGAAACGGCAGAATCTATTTTGTGACAATAGCAGACCTTTCACGGACGACCTTCAAAAAGACTTGCTCAACCCCATCGCTTATGTCAGTAGCTCACTAGCCTTAAAAAACGTAACCAAATAATGGAGTATTCTCCTCTTAGAAATGCCATATATATGGAACATGAGCTATGTTATCTCTTTCTCTGATGAGCGATATTTAAACATAATTTGTTCTACTCCAAACAACGCATACATTCATCCCTTATACAGCTTACTTTCCCAAGTATTTATTGCCCAACCTACACTCCATCACGTTTTAAGAAATTTATTCCTTATTGTTTTTCATTAAATTGCAGAGACTTGTGATTGTGTTACTTTTTTAATAACGGGCATATTTCTGTTAAAATGATACGCATGGATACCCATGGTTAAAATCCAAGATTTTAGTTACTAAGAGCACTAACAGTGTTAAAAATTAAATTGGGTTTTATTTATGGACGCTCTTTAACTACTGTGGTGCTTGGCGTCCCATTCATGCTATATATTCTATTGGGCGTGAAGGATCTGTAATTTTGGCCAGAGGCCCCTTTATCAGGCTTGAGGTTGTTTTACGTGCCGTAAAACTACGACAGGGGATTGCCGCTTTACCTTCCCTTCCGAAGGAAGCCATGCTGAGGATTTTTAGGCCCGAGAAAGTCCATCACCTTTCGCCGGTTTTGAACCCCGACCTCGGGAACTTAGAGGTTAGCATGGTACCCTTACACCACGGAAGCCGACGTCCTGGTTACGACCATATAGTGCAACCTTTACTTAGGAATCTCTCGCGCAAAACCATAGTAGAGCTTGCATAAATAATAATTCAATGCTACGAGTAACATGCTCCCCAACAGCATGTAAGCATGCTAATATTATGATACCTAAGCCCAACAAAAATCACAGTGATCAATTTGATCATAAGCCAATTAACCTTCTACCATTGTTTTTTCGAAAATATTCCAGTGTCTGTTATTTCCTAGACTTCTCACACTTCTTGAAGCACTGTTGCCTAAATCCAATTTGGATTTAGCAAATTTCACTCCTGTCCATAACAGCTACATAGTATCATGGATGAAATACAGAACACTTATGAAAACAAGAAAATCTGCTTAGGTCTATTTGTTGACATTGAAAAGCATCCGATGAAGTTTATCGTGATGGTCTTCTATTCGACGTTAAAAAACACTTTCCTGACACACAGGTTCTAATGTCTTATTCAATCATACCTCTCCAAAAGAAACATATTCTGTAGTGTCCCATCAGACCTATCAATACAGTATTACATCAGTGAAGCATACTGGGACCTTTTCAATATCTAATATACACCGATGATTTATCCAAAACCGACCATGTATGCACAGCCCAATTTGTGGATGATAGCTGTTATATACAGAGGTTACACAAACGAAGATGTTATAACACATATACGAATATACTATTTGGAATAGAATCATGGAACAACAAATGGAATACTGTCATGAAACCAAAAAAGTCACCTGCTGTCACTTTCATCTATCTTAGGAAATAACATGCTCATCCTATATTCCTGAACAACAAAGACCACGCTACATACCTTGGCCTCATTCTCCACGTATGTTTGACCTGGAAGAAGCATATTGATCACATTCTATAACAATTATAAATTGGACTTTGACAACTAAAGCCTCTACTGCATAAAAACTCATAACTCTCAATTTTGTAACCATAGAATTATTTACACAGTCGTTCTCAAACCAATATGGCAATATGCAAGCTGCTTATGCGGTTCTGTCTCTAGCACCCAAATCAAGCTTATTCAGACATTCCAGAACCAGCTGTTCAGGATTATCACCAGTGCACCTGTGCATAACAAATGAAAATCTCCATCTGAATATAGCAGAGGTAACCACAGTTTTCCACTCATCCTATAACATTTATATTCAACGTTCTCTATTATTACTTAAAGCATAGTGTAACTGTTAAATTACTTTATTAATACAATTGGTATTTTGGTTTGATATTTACAAGATGCATTTCCTATAATTTGACATTTATCCATTTAAGGGCTTTTGAAAAATAGTCCTCAAACTTTTTTGTTTGAACTCCTGTCATTCTTCCAACGCCAGACCTTTTTGTACAATAGTACTAATGGATCAAAGTTTTGAATAAGTTATGTCAAAGTGTTAGGAAAATTATTTAGCACAGATAGGAAGTTTCACATTCATGTTTACACCTAGAGAAGAAATAATGATTTAATGAGGATGATGATGATGATAATAACAATCATAGTAATAATAATTTTACACAAAATATGACATTTTTGTTTCTTTCAAATTTGGGGTATTTTGCTTAAAATGGGGACTTTCAGCATCTTCAGGCAGTATCTGGAAGGTTTTGTTTGTTTGTTTGTTCATTTGGTCCCACTGTGAGAAATGCTCAGGGACAATGAACATGTCATACAATTATGAAATATACAGCATAACTAATAAACATACTTAACACCAAGAACATTTCCCCCCTCTCCTTCTCTCGCTTCCACACCATGCATTATTTAAGAAATGAAAATTTGCAAAGCATCACCATTCCAAAAGTAAACATCTGAACATGCATTACAGTAGGACAATAACAAATAAGTTTAAGTCACTATCATATGGCATCTGCCCTATGTATTGAATATTTGTATGCTGCACGATCGTATTAAAAAATTCCTCCATAGTATATGTGGAGTGAGTATATAAGAAAGACTTTAACTCTTTCTTAGAGATGCTATGTTGATTAGGCTTGCCTAACAATTTTAAGTAGCATGAAAGGTTATTATAAATTGTTATTGCAGAATAGTAACATCCTTTATGAAACAATTTTAAGCTTTTTGGGTCGACGAGTTAACCTTCTGAGGATGGGAACAACGGTTTCCCGAAACATGTTAAGTGAGTAAACTTAAGTGATGTTAGTGTAACAATTTCGACTCACCTTTAAATAAATTTTAAGCTGTTTGCTGGTCTATGTAAATTGCCTGCATGTCTTGTATTGTGGTCATGTACTGCAGGGTTCATTGTGAAGTTATCATAATTATCTGCAAGGTAGCTCAAGAGAGAATGTACGTATTTACCACTGAAGTAAGAATGTTTGGGTTTTGAACAAGGGTCTACAGGAATGATGGGATCCAACACCACAAATAATATCCATGACCTTTTCTTTGTAATATAAATACTTGCTTGCTATGTCCTGAATTACCCCAGAACATTATTCCATATAACAACAGGGAGTGAAAGTAGGTAAAACATGCTGTTCTTAAGGCATTTTGGTGGAGCAAATTTTTTAAGTTTCTTAAGTTAAAGCAAGCCGAGCTGAGTTTTGGCAATGTGATTTTTATTTGCTTTGTCCAGTTGAGCTCTCCATCTATTTGAAGCCCAAGAAATTTTGCATCGGATACCTTATTTATGGTGTAATTGTTGTACCCGAATGTTAATTCAATCACTTGTTTAAGCCCTGTTTGAAATTGAATAACATTGGTTTTATCACAATTTAATGAAAGCTTATTAACTTCAAACCAAAAGTTGAGCTGTTTGAACACTTAATTGACAGAATTTCTTACTTGCTGATGTGACTTTTCAGATATAAGTACACTGGTAAACACAGCTATTGAATCTTCGCTAAGATGGCAGATCATTTATAAATATTAAAAATAACAAAGGACCAAGTATAGAACCTTGTGGGACATCTCTAGTAATAATACCTTGTTCTGAATCACAACCATTGATTCTGATTTTCTGGATGCTTTTTGTTAAGTAAGATCTGAACCATTTTATAGTGATACCACTGAAGCCATAAACTTTTTAACTTTTGCAGCAAGAGGCTGCGATCTATGCTGTCAAATGCCTTAGCTAAGTCACAAAATATTCTCTAATGGTAGTTCGTTTTTATCCAAGGCTGTTAATACTTCAGAAGTGAGCATGTATGTTGCATTTTTTGTTGACATTCTTTTCTTAAATCTGAACTGGAATACTGAGAGAATGTTGATGAAATCCAATTATTTTATAACCAATTATATACAGTATGTATTGTAATGAAAAGAAGCTAGAAACAGTGATGTGTATTGAATTTATTTAAAGGTGAGTCGAAATTGTTACACTAACATCACTTAAGTTTACTCACTTAACATGTTTCGGGAAACCGTTGTTCCCATCCTCAGAAGGTTAACTCGTCGACTGGCCCGTGTTGTTGGTGTTTCCGTTTTTTGGACTGGATCCTGTGGTGGCATCTTGTGGTGGAGAAATGTACTTCCAGAGAGGATTTGGTGGCGGCAAATCAAAATTCATTAGATGTGTGTTGTGTTTTAGAATGGTGATCTTCTCCCATGCATCTAATTCGGCTGCAAATTTGGCTGGTTTGACTAATGTAATATTGGGTTTGATGTTGTGATTAGTGATCCAAAAATGGTGTGAAACTGCAGATTTGTCCATTTGTTTGTATTTAATACATCTCATGTGCTCCTTTAGCCTAGTTTCTAAGTTTCTTTTTGTCTTACCAATGTATACTTTATTGCAATCTGAACAATTGATTTTATAGATTCCAGCTTTTTTGTCTTGTGGAATGGGGTCTTTTAACTTGTTACAAAGTAATTTCTCTATGTTAAATTTGTTCTGTGGAGCTAGGCTGATGTTATGTTTCATGAAAATCTTCTTAAATTTGTGAAATGTTCCTGGGTGGTATGTGAATTTCTTGAACTTTAGTTCTTTATCTTGCTGGCTGAGATTAGTTGTGTTTCTGATGTGCATCTGTCGTTTGAATTTTGCAATTTTTTTGTCAATAGTTGCTTTGTTGTACCCATTATGTATTGCTGTGTCTACTATATGCTGGTATTCTAACTGGTATTCTTTTTTATTTAAGGGGGTATATACCAGTCTATGTGTTAGGCTGTTTAGTACTGCATGTTTGTGTGTGGTTGGATTGAAACTCTTACTTTTTATGTAATTAGTAGAGTGTGTTGGCTTCCTGTATATGCCAAAGGTTAGGTTCTTTTGTTCTCTGATGATTTTTAGGTCTAAAAATGGTAGCATGCCTTCTTTTTTATTTCTATGGTGAATTTTATTGATTCTTTTAAGATTAGAAACCCTAAATTTCAATACAGATTTCAGTGGAATAAAAAGTGACATCAAAAGATACCAAAAAATTGAAGAAAAAAGAAAAAACACATTTGCGGACATCCGTTTTTTAAACCTATGCATACAAAGCAAAGTCACACCAAAGTTTGTAAGGAGAATTGTAAAATACGACAAAAACAGCAAACACCAAACATCAGCCGATAAAAAAGTAATAATAATTGAGAGAAACAACCACTACGCAAAATTACAAAAATTGGAACTGGAATTATATGCTCTTCACCTTAAATTAACGGACACACTCGGCTATCCACTTTGGCAAAACATGCAATCAAAATTCCTCACTATTCTTAGCTACAGGATGAAAACAAAAACGCTGAAATTAAAGAAAAAACTAGACATACTACGCCGGAAGCAACATTCATATAAACCTAACCTAAAAATTGAAAAAACGACGCCATACTCTGACGTAATTAATCTTTCAAATGTAACTTTCACCAAAGCAGAATTATCGGTATTAAACCTTGGCCTAAAAACATGTGTTGGCTACACAAAAACAACCGATGAAATAGTCGCAGACATTGAGATTGCTACTTACAACCTAAATGAAAATAGTAAAACCACTATAAAAAAAGAATGTGAAATAGTTCTCCAAGAAATACAAGCAGATAAACATAACAATTTCCCAACCAAACATGTGATCAAAACATTAAAATCAAAACCAGTAGTATACACAAAAGCTGACAAGGGAAATAAACTAGTTGTACTTCAAAAAGATGATTATATTACCAGAGTAGAAAATATGCTGCAACAAGAAAATTACATACAAATTCAAGAAGACCCATTAAAATCACATTTAAAAGCCTTCAATCAAACCATCCAGGAAAGCAAAACTATAACAGACACTGATAAATCTAGATTAAAACCAGACCACCCCATTTTACCAAGAATGTATGCTCTACCTAAAATACACAAACCGGTTAATAAGATGAGACCAATCGTCAGCAATATTGATTCTCCTACCTACAAACTGGCAAAATGGTTAGTACAGAGATTCTCTTCACTACCAAAATTCAACAGCAAAAACATAATGAATTCAGAAGATTTAATACAGAAGATAAAATCCCTGGAACTGGAACCAGAAGACAGATTAGTTTCCTTTGATGTCACTGCACTATTTCCAAGTGTCCCTACAGATCAGCTCCTGCGTCAATTAAAGAAATGGCTACAGCAGACTAACCTACTTGAAGAAGAAATAGAAGACCTCATACAACTTACCAATTTATGCATTGGACAAAATTGTTTTAGTTTCAATAAGAAGTTCTATCAACAACCAACTGGTCTAACCATGGGCAACCCACTTTCACCCTTCTTGGCAGATTTATTTATGAGCTACTTAGAAATACACATAACAACTTCCTTTCCATACATGTTTAAAGTTTGGCACAGATATGTTGACGACATCTGCGCTGTTGTCCCTAATAGGTTCATACAAGACTCCTTAGCCTTACTAAACCTACAGAACCAATCAATAAAATTCACCATAGAAATAGAAAAAGAAGGCATGCTACCATTTTTAGACCTAAAAATCATCAGAGAACAAAAGAACCTAACCTTTGGCATATACAGGAAGCCAACACACTCTACTAATTACATAAAAAATAAGAGTTTCAATCCAACCACACACAAACATGCAGTACTAAACAGCCTAACACATAGACTGGTATATACCCCCTTAAATAAAAAAGAATACCAGTTAGAATACCAGCATATAGTAGACACAGCAATACATAATGGGTACAACAAAGCAACTATTGACAAAAAAATTGCAAAATTCAAACGACAGATGCACATCAGAAACACAACTAATCTCAGCCAGCAAGATAAAGAACTAAAGTTCAAGAAATTCACATACCACCCAGGAACATTTCACAAATTTAAGAAGATTTTCATGAAACATAACATCAGCCTAGCTCCACAGAACAAATTTAACATAGAGAAATTACTTTGTAACAAGTTAAAAGACCCCATTCCACAAGACAAAAAAGCTGGAATCTATAAAATCAATTGTTCAGATTGCAATAAAGTATACATTGGTAAGACAAAAAGAAACTTAGAAACTAGGCTAAAGGAGCACATGAGATGTATTAAATACAAACAAATGGACAAATCTGCAGTTTCACACCATTTTTGGATCACTAATCACAACATCAAACCCAATATTACATTAGTCAAACCAGCCAAATTTGCAGCCGAATTAGATGCATGGGAGAAGATCACCATTCTAAAACACAACACACATCTAATGAATTTTGATTTGCCGCCACCAAATCCTCTCTGGAAGTACATTTCTCCACCACAAGATGCCACCACAGGATCCAGTCCAAAAAACGGAAACACCAACAACACGGGCCAGTCGACGAGTTAACCTTCTGAGGATGGGAACAACGGTTTCCTGAAACATGTTAAGTGAGTAAACTTAAGTGATGTTAGTGTAACAATTTCGACTCACCTTTAAATAAATTATATACAGCTTTTTTCCATTACTTTAGAAAAGGCTGTCAAAAGAGAAATGGGCCTATAATTGGAAGCCAAGTTTTTGTCTCCTTTCTTGTATAGAGGCTTAACAATTGTATGTTTCATTTTTTCTGAAAAAATACCTGACATAAGGGAATAACTGCATATATGACTAAGAGCTTGCACAACTCTTCTGTGCAATATTTTAACAATTTGGTACTTTCTCATCCCATCCATGAGAGGTTTTGCTTTTCAATCAGCTATTATTATTTACTATTTCTCTAGGTGTTGTGGAGTCAATCTTAAATTCACAATTCATTTTGATATACCTTTTTTAGCGTTTTAAGTGCAGCTGGGTTTGGGTCAGATGTGATTATTTTGCTATTTGCTACATTAAGGAAATATGTGTTAAAGTCATTGGCATTGGATGAGCAATTACTGACTTCTTTATTTTCATTAGTTATGTGAGTAATATTACTATTTGATTTAATTCTTCCTGTTTTAGCTTTTATTACATTCCATATTGTTTTAATTTTATTATTGGAATCATCAATGGCTAGTGAGTAATACTTTCTTTTAGCTTCATTAATTACTCTTTTAATTATTTTACAATATGTTTTGTAGTGTGTTTTAATGTTTGAATCATTACTTGTACGATATAGGAAGAACAAATTTCTTTTATTTGCATAGGACTTCCTTATACCTCATATCCAGGGTTTGACCTTTGTTACCTGTGATGAGGTTAAGGCTTTTTTAGGAAAAATAGCTTCAAATGCTAATAGTACTGTTTTAAGGAATTCATCAAATTTGTCATTTACATGAGTACTGGAATAGACAGAAGCCCATTTTTCGTTTTTTAATACTAGTTTAAAATTATTGATATGTTCATAATTAATTATTCTTGTTGTAATTTTACTTTTTGTATTAACAATCTGTTTGCTGGCTATGACAGGTACCCACAATATCCGAGCATCATGATCTGACATGCCATTTACAACAGGAATGGTATAATTTGGAATTATTTTTGTAAGTCTAGAAATATGTTGTCTATAGCTGTTGTAATGTTCATATGGGAAAATGAACCACATATTCCAAATTAAATGTGTGTAACAGGGAAGTGAGATGAAGTTTCATTTCACTGTTATTAAGTGTGTTTGCATTAAAATCTCCATAGACTATAATTTTAGCATTTTGAGTATAAATGTATGAGATGGTTCTATCTAATCTATTTATAAATCCTTGGGAGTTCCCTTTGGAAGTTCTGTATACCGCAAAAATGATGTATATCTCCTTGCCAAATCCTATTTTTACTGAACAGCATTCAAATTCCTTTTCCACAAAAAAAAGATGCAACATTTATGCTGGTGAAGTTTATCATATTTTTAGTAAATATACTCACTCCTCCACAATTTAATCTACTTCTGTAAAAACTAAAACATAATGTTTACTTACTGAAGTTCATACTTTTAAACTCTGTTTCTGTCATGTGGTGCTCTGTAGTGCAGATTACTGTGATATAATGTATATCTCGAATATGTGAACTTAGCTCCTCTATTTTATCCTTTAACCCTCATATGTTTTGATGATATAAACCAAATGAGTTTTTTGATATTGAAGGGGAGGCAGTGTTTACATATGCAACAGATTTTAGCTGTGTGGGCCTCCTTTTTACCTTCTTCCTATAAAACAAAATCTGGCACCCACAATAACAGGAAAATGCTCTCACAATTATTACACCTCAACTCCTCTGCCTAGAGACACGCAGGCGCCTTCTTGCCTAAGAAGTTGAGATGCAATCCGTGTCGCAGGAAATGCTCCCGATAAAGATTGGAAGTTCTCAGAACATCAACGTGCTGAAAGGCAGTACTTCTCTTCCACAGATCCTCCTTTACTAGGCTATCACATGACGAACTGCTGGCTTATCATGTCTCTGAAATGGCTCAACAAATTTAACATTAGTGCGTTTGCTTACCGTGGCAATGTGGTTCAGATCTTCCTTGATAGAGTGCCCATAATCAGCAACAATGCTGTTAAAACAACCCCCAATGATCACAATGTGCTCATCCTTATTGAGACCGACAGACACACTTTTAAGATCTGAGGCCACATTCTCAAGGCTGGCACTTGGCTTACATATACATTCCACTTGGAAGCTGCTCCTGCAGCAAGGGTCCCATCCTTCTAGCATTGCTGATGCCTAACACAAACACCCTCTTCTTGTTGGTCTTCTTGCTGTCTGCTGCAATATCAGGCTCTGCTACTTTTTCCATCCCTGAAACATCTTCCAAAACAGAAAATCTATTAGTACTCTGTATACCACCTGTCCTTACTTCTGGCGACTTCCAGCTCCTGTTCCCTCATCGCCTAACTTCTCCAATCTGGGTGCTTTCCATTTGCATCTTGTAGCTTAGCTTTCAGCGTCCGGACATCATCCTGTAACATACCAATTAATTCTTTAAGTTGCTAATTTCTTTCTCTTTGTTACATAATTTGCAAAACAGTCACCCTTTGGAATCGTTCTGTTAACTCCTACACAGCTGAAGTGGTACCACGAATCACATACATCACATTGTAAACGCTCCGGTACTCGTTTACGGCAGTTACCACACAATTCTTCCTTTCTGTAAAAACAAAATCACAACACAGTTTAAAGCAACAGCGACTTACTATATATATATATATATATATATATATATATCGATGTACTTATGTAGGAAAACCCAAAACAAAGTGGAGTTAAAAGAATAACAAACTTTGACGATTAATTCAATATGGCCGTCTTAGTGGCGATTTGACTTCACACGGCGATTAAGATTGAAGTCAGAAACCTGATATAAAATGGCGGATGGCGAATTTCAGTTCCGATATTCTGTAACAAATTACCTAGAAAGACAATTTCGTACGAGTAATTTGTTTGTTGGAAGTCGTTGATGGATTTTCAGATATATATTTGCTATACCTTCATTTAATACAGCGATAGTGATCACAGGTAATTGCAGTTTGAGGAAACTGAATGTCTCCTTGTAATGAGTCTGTTAATTCAGAAGAATATCGCTACTCGGGCTTACATTTGTTTTAGTCGGTACCTAAACGTTAAACCAACGAGTGTTATAATGGATGAATATCAGGGCTGGTTTCTTAATGTGGTTTGTGCTACAACCATATCCTGGCTTTTCCTTTAATGTAAATAACTAAGCTATTTATATGTACATTTCCGTTTCGTTCAGACCTGATTTTGGCAGAAATTACGTACTTGCAGCGTACTTAGTAATTCTAAACAGTACAAAACTACTTTCGGAGTGGATGTTAGGAAATGGCGGACGATATTAATTTAATGGTGTGCATCGTCAGATACCAATTGTAAAGCTGTAGCTGTGCTGCTGTACTAGGAAGTCAAGAAACAGTAAAGGCTGGTTCACAACCAACGAGAACGGTAACCAGAACGAGAACGGGAAAGTTGAAATACATGTATTCAAATGGGAGTGTCCACAACCGACGGGAAGCCTTCCCGGGCCCCGGGAACGGGAAGAAGAGTTGCCCAACTTTTAACTTTCTCGTTCTCGTTCCCGGGCACGGCATATTAGATCCCTATTGTGCATATTAGACTCTTCACTCTAGAGATTATTCTAAGCGGCCGTGACATGAAACAGCCACTAGTGCTCTCTGTAGTCGCAAGCTGGAAACATGAAACTGGTAGGAATTAGTAGTAAATGTGCTTCCTAACCTCAATCCGACACACGCAAATCTAATCAACGTTGGTTCCTCTGGTGAAGGGATCATTTGTAGTTTGTTTATATGCAACTAAAAACTGGCTATTACCTAAAAAACAATGGCAAAAGCTACAAAGAACAGCTAAATCCGGTGGAAATGAAAAAAGAATAAACAATTTTAATGTATGCCATTAAATAAAGGAATGAAAGTGTGGCATAAGTAGAGGGATCGGAAATGTAATGAATATGCATTTAGATAATGTTTACTCTATCGAATTTTGACGTTGGCTTGGCTAAATTGGAAGTAGGTGAAAAAAGTCATTGGTCAGTTAAAAACAAATGAAATCCCAATGCGCAAAATCGACTTTCACTTTGTGATCGATATGCATTCCCGTTCTCGTTACCGGGCTGTTGTGAATCAAAATTTCTTGCTTCCCGTTCTCGTTTCCGTTCTGGTTACCGTTACCGGGTGGTTGTGAACCAGCCTTAAATGTAGTACAACTAAATAAGGGCAAACTTCCATATTGGAATATGTATTACATGTATGTAGTGATTTCTCCCATAATCTGATATGGAAGAATGGCCGGATTTTTATATAAATTTTAGTTTCTGATTCCCAGGAGCATTAGGTTAGATTTATTTTTTGGTTTCTGGTTCCCAGGAGTGATAGGTTAAGTTAAGTGTTTTCTTAAGGATATGAAATTTGGCTTGTAATTCCTGAGAGCGATAGGTTAGATTAAGTAATTTTACATGCCTGGTTTCCACATTTTTTGCAACGAATTGCTCCATGGAGTACAGTGTGCTTTATTAATGGTTCTGCTAATTCATCTTCTTTCTCCCAAAATGTGTAGTAAACTTGAACATTTGGTACTCATAACCATCACTGTCCATTTTGTTGCTCTCTGTCTCAGCATAAGGTCACTCACCCTTTGCAACACTTTGCTGTGCTTTCTAAACCCATTCCAATACATATCTGTAGGTTCGCTCCATTAATTTTTGCTCTATTCATTTGGCAGAACTACATCAAAATATTTCTAAAATTGCCTATATAAGAAACACAATTTTCCGTGGTGGGTGGGAGCATGTTCTATTAACCGAGGCAACATTTATTATGAATTGATTCCATAAGTATTAACATCTTAGATCCGTCTTTACGTATACAGAATTATGTCCCTTGTTCTTAAATGTTTGAAACTATGAGGCAGTTTATTTTAAAATGTGGTAATTCACTGCAGTGATTCTTATTGGCTAAGGTGACTGTACGCAGCACCTTATTGATGTACCAACATCGCGACTATGTACTTGCTGCATGCCAGCCACTTCCAATGTATTATTTAATATCACTAGACATTAAACAAGTATTTTTAAATGCACATTTCAAATAGGAGTACAAGCTGGAAAACCAATGGATGTCACATGCAATGAATATATGCTTTAAATAAGTAGTGTGTGTTCTCGATAAGCGGAAATTTGCATAAAAATGGGTATAACCACATAAATATGTGCAGATTGCTTGTGTATACACAAAAATGAAGCACAACAATGCTGTGAAACAAAACATGTGGATCAAGCCAAACATAAATAGTGTTTAAAGCAAAGCATATGTAAACTACATGATAAATGTACATTAAATTAATGGGAGAAGTTAGAAGGATATATTAAATGTGGCAAGGAATATTGGAAAATTTTCAATTTTTTCTATTTTTTTCAATTTGATACCAAGGTTTCAAAAAAATACATGTTTTGAGGCTTGCTGAATAAAAAGAACATTTTACTTATTCTACCGTGTTGTAGAATAGAGAAGGTATTGCATTCCATCCAAAATTTTGATATTAAGATTTGACCAGAAATACATGACTTGAAGCACCTTGAAAACCAAATAAAGCAGTTTTAGGAAAAACTGTGCGTCTGTGAAAGCATAACTTAAAAATGAAAAGTCGGATAAGCATCAAACTTGGTGTTTAAGCTCATTACCTTCCAAGGATGCAAAACGGAATTTTTCAAGAAGGTATCCCCATCACAAACTTTCCTTTACATGAGAGTATTTCCAAAAAATTAGTTTTCTAAAAAATGCCTGCTATGATTTTTATTAAAATATATTTATTAAAAACGTTTGCATGAAAAATAAAGTATATATCTTGAGCTTTCTGGAATAGCCTTTGAAGTCCCCTTCATATAGCAGGAATTTTGTGTATTCTTGTATAACTGGTAAACGCTAAATTATAGATGAAAAGTACAATACAAAAAATATAAATTCTTTAAACCACAATTTATTTCAAGTAATCTTTTGTGGCATCTGCCATTTCTGGATATGCGTTATTAAAGATTTGATGTGTTCAATTCTTATTCCTTCTTTTTAAGTCCTGTTGATTTTCAGTTGTTTCTTGCAATTGCATGGAAACAATATGGAAGTTTAAAGCCAGTGTATAGCATCCAGTTCTTAGACTAATGCTTTTCCCTTTGTGTCTATAATGACATGTATAATGTATCTATTTCCGCAAAGGTTTATTTGGATGAAAATGTGGTAATAGAAAAATAACCTTTATAAGAATAATTTGTATTCTCACTAATATAGAAAGTCATATGAATGTGTCATATCACTTTTTCTTTGTATGGAGTCACACAAAAAGTAAAGATTTATAGACAGGAATGCCAAATCATTTTTATTTGGCCATCTGGCAATAAACTTTGAAATATTTCAATAGATGATGCAACGTTTTTGTCCAGCTCATTTACATCATTGCAAAACTTTCAAAATTTGTTGCATACTACAAAACTGCATTTTACCAATGTCCAAGTGTGTGACCACATATGCAGAGAAAGAAGAAGGTGCGGATGTTTTTCTTTGAGGAGATCAATCCTCAATTGTGATTTAAGAAAGATTTTTTCCAATTTGACACAAGTCTGACCACATTGGGATATCAGAGTCTGATACATTCACATAATCTGTGAATTGCATAAACTACATGAATCATTTTCGGAAAACTCACAGAAAGGACTTTACCTGTGTTTATCATGTATGGTGCACCATCTGTGAGAAAGAGCAATACTTATCATATGTTATACAATTTGATCATATCAAATACATAGTTTCATTGAGTAGCCTCACAATCGTTATATTATTAGATGTGGATAGTTCTTTACACACCACTAAATATGACTACTCACTAACTATTTTGTCATTTTTCAATATGACGACAACATTTCCTATTTTTCTGAATCTTGAATCATCGGTTTCATCAATGCTTATCCAAACTTTCATTTTTATGTGCTGCCTAATATTTTTCAAAGTTTAATCATAGTATTTAGGAAGGTAATTCTTTCTTAATGTTGATTCCTCAGGAGGCTCAGTGTCGATATCTTTAGACCAAAAGTTCTTAAATTGAACATTATTGACTCTTTTGAAATGAGAATTCAGCTGCTACCAATGCTCTGCAGAAATCTAAACAATACTGGGAATGCTTTGATTGTCCTACACTTGAATAAACCAGTTTACATACCAATAATTGTCATGAATTCACATGAGTTGCAGCAGCAATATGTTTAATTCCAAATTGAAGTTACTTGTGAATGCTTATCTGCGTTGACCTATTATCTCATGCTATTTTTCCGTATGATATACAAAACAAAACTTTATTATATGTGGTAAATATGTTTTAAAATTCGTCTACATATTGGTGAAGATGCGATTTAGCACTTGTTCATAAGAACTGAAGAATGAACGCATCATTCACACACTTTATTGCAAGTGTTCAGTCTAGCAGTATAAGCATACGAAATACACAGATAGCAAATGGGAAATAACCAGGCTGTCAGCAAGTTTGTTAACATTGTAATCTATTCCATTTACCTTAGGCACCATTGTATGCTGAACATTCTCTGATTCCTGTAATGCAGTACAACTAAATCTAAATATTTTGTATCTATTTGTAAGAGAAGAAATTAAAAATTATGCAGGGTAAATAGCAAAAATAAAAAATTAATTAATATTTCTACATGGAAGATTATATTGAAATATGTATTTATATACTTTTTTCATAAAAAAATTATGTTTATGTGAAATAAGATTTAATATTTATGCCTATTATGGTCATTTATTCAGATTTTCCCCCTTTTTGTAGTCATTTATGTGTTTGCAGAAAAAATAATTATTTACATAAGAATCTGCTCAGGAATTATAATCTCCAGTTATTGATACATCCTTCCTCCTCAATGTCCTCTTCTGTTCAAAAGCAGTGGTTCTTTGTGTGTTTTTTAGTGTAAAGTCAATCTTGATAACATTAATAGCCTCTTGTTTTTTACAGGGCGTGAAATGGATAGCAAAATAAAAGTTAAAGAAGAAATCCATCTTCTAGAAGAAGAGATATCAATTGACAAAGACTTTACATCCTCCAGTCCTGAAAGAATATTAGAGTGCAATGCTACCACAAGTCAATATGACTTTAAAATGGACCACAAAATAAATATCAAAAAGGAAGTTGATATTTTCGAACCAGGCTTACCAAATGAGAATGTGTGTTATTCCACAGATTTTGAAGGTGAATCTAAGAATGGTATTGTCACATATAGTGATTTTGAATTGTATAATAATACACAAACAAAAGAGTTGGCTTTTGTTTCTGATACATGTTTTCAGAAAGAGGAAAAGTGTGTTTCTTTAGATGTTGTAAAGAACATAAAGAAAGAGTTTATCTCGTATGGTGAAGTGAGTGTTCAAAGAACATCAATAGAAACAGAATGCCAATCAGCACCATTGGGTTCATACATTTTATTGCAGAGTGAAAATAAGGTAAGTTGACCAGAATAAGTTATACTTAACACTTTAAACTGTTCATTATACAGAGCAAAGGTAATTCCTGTCTTCAAAGATCAGTGTATGGTAGAATTTATAATGATGTAATTCAACACCTGGGTCCTTAGCAGGTGATGGAGAATTGGTATTGATAGGTGTTAAAAGCAGTGGTTATATCACCAGTTTTAAATGTATAACTAGCTCTGGCAATTCTAGTGTTAAATAATATAATGTGTGATTTCCAGTTTAAGTGATTATCTATCAGCAACTTCCCATCTTTCTTTATTTTCTGAGGTAATGTTTGAACATTTGGAACCATATGTAAAGAATCTTGTTTAATTAGTTCTGTTAAATTTAATACTAACATTGTTTAATGCAATGTATTTACAGTTGTTTATGTTAATTAAATGCCCAACTCAACCAAATTACAATATAAATGCCAGCTTTTTAAATAATATTATTTCTTAGTATAAAATGTGTATAGGCTAGTAACAGTGATGTGAATTTGAAATTATATAGAAAGTTTAAGTTACAATTACAAGTTATAAAGTTGTAAAACATGTAAGTGATGTTAAGTGTTTAACTCTGATTCAGATTGTCTATATAATATTATTTCTGTTTATATTTGTATAAAATTTTTAAAGAAAACCTTCAATATGCCTAATATTTTTTGTAACAAAGAAATATTTTATTGTGTATACTGGAAAATAATTAGATTAATATTGCATGATTTTCCAAATAATTTTTTTCAAAAATAAAACAGGAGTTATCTTGTTACAGTACGCGCAGCCAGAGGACTTGGAATCAGCAGAATCACATAGGTAAGGTCTCACAATACAGAATATTGTAACTTTATTTCCTTATTTTGTATCCCATAATGCTTGCAAATTTTATAAGTGATTAGATTAAAACTCACTATAAAGATGTCAGTGATATCTGAGTTCCTATTACCAAGAATGGGGATTACAATGGATCTCGGTTTTCTTCACCATAAGTGCAGATTATCTTACAAAATTATGAGTTGTGCGTGTAAATGCTCAGCATGTGAGATAACACTAAGTATTCAAAAGTTTGATATCTCAGAGACGGTGAATATGTTTTATTGAGGTTAGCAGACAATAGGTTCAATATCACAACTGTTTCTGCTGCTGCTGCTGTGACTGCTTACAGTATGCAGAAACCTGAGTAGTAGATATAATGTGATAGCAATGGCTGTTATGTATTCAATTCATATACTGTCACTTTTAGCTATAGCAGACATGCTTTCAGAAATATTATATAACTTGTCTAGCATAGAACCTTTTGTTCAGGCCTGCTGATGTGGATGGTCCATGCTTTAAGGGAGGCCCCTGCCTTGACCTCTCTTTACAGGTAGGGGGAGCATTGAGAGTATTACAATGCTATGCCTAAAAATATTGGCCCCCCCAGGGGATCACCTTATGTGAGTACGGGTGTTGGCGTACCTGGGGGGTTCCCGAGCCACTCATCGCCATTATCATCGCTTCATCCCCGTCCGGTCGAGGTGGGTTCGTTCTCGTGACCGGGGGACTCAACGTAGACTCTCGTGCGTTCTATGCATTTCATTCCATGTCTCCCCTCGCCATTGTTTCTTTCTTCTCTTCTATTTATGCACATTTCGCCCCACGTCCATTTATTTACACATCTCTTTTACTTCTTCGCCGGCCTACCTTGCGTGCGAAATGCCCACACACTTTTAGTTTCTTTTATCCTTTTATTTTAATCCTCCATAGACACAGGCTGACAGATACCCGCGCACTGGGTGTGCAGCTGAGTTAGTGGGTAATGGCGTCATCCCCATCACCCGGGGTCGTCATGTAGGGTATGTGTTCGTATCCGCTGCTAAACTGCAGTCCCACGGGGGGGGTCATTGCATGAGCTGCTGACTTCTGACGGCGATTGGGTCCCTCTGTCTATGTTCTGGGAGGTGTAACCCTGGGGCGAGGTAGGTATAGATAGGCCACTCACCCAAGCCGGGGTAACGCCCGGGAAGTCAGAGCCCGAGGTTGGAGACGGTGGCAATGGTGGAGGATTTATTTTGTTATGGAGCCCCTTTCCCATTATTTTGAATAAGCGCCGAAAAGTTTTAGTAACAGAAGTAGCTCCATCGACATATGGTTGTTACTTAGTCATTACGTGAACAGAGGAAGGTCAAACTTTCGAGAAGGTGATCCCTTTTGTTATCCAAAAGGGCATTTACTCAATTGCTGGTCCAGTTCTTTCCTGCAATCGGCTTCGTAATGGTTCATTGTTAGTGCAAAGCAAGTCTGAGGCACAAAATAAGTCCTTATAGAGCACCACGCTTCTCCACAGTTATCCCATCCGTGTTAAAAGGCACCGCACCTTGAATTCCTGTTGATGCGTCATCACCACCCATAGCCTCGATGGTATGTTGGACGAGGAGCTAGTGGAATATCATTCTGACCAAAAGGTAATGGCAGTTCGAGTGCAGGCTAAACGCGACAGAGTGTTTGTACCTACTCCCCTGTTTATCACTTTCGATAGCGTAGATCTGCCCACGAGTATTTCAGCAGGGTACGAGCGGATTGTGGTGAGGCCTTATGTTCCTAGACCTCTGCGTTGTTTCAAATGCCAACGTTTTGGGCATACACAAGTCTCTTGTAAGACTGCCGTATCCATCTGTGCCTCATGTAGCCAGCCATCACACGAGGGTACCTGTTCATCCAGACCCATCTACGTTAATTGCAAAGGGCCTCATTCTGCTTCATTTGCCGACTCTCCGTGGTACTTGGACGAGAAGGCGATCCATGAGATCCGGGTAAACGAGAAACTCTCCTTCGCTAGGCGTTAACATGCACGCCAACCTTTGCTCCTGCGATCTGGTACATTTACTTCTGTTGTTGCCTTGGCAATACACTGGAAGGATGCAGAGACTCAAACCTGGACTATGACTGCATTGACTGCCACTACCATCCGGCCATTCATTTTGGCTACAGTTATCAAGCCTGCTAAACCTGGTCCAAAGGTTATAAAGTCACAAGGCAATGAGAAAAAATCGAAGCAGAAATTTCGTAGAGAAGATTTTTTGAAAGACCCTGCGCATGCACGCGGAGAGAAGAGCTCATCTTCTCCTCCACGAAGGTCGCAGTCCCAGGATGCTCCTGGGACAAGCCGCACCCATTTCCACCCAGCACCGATTCGCAGCGCTTGAATCGGTTTCTGGCACTGAGCGCGTGGGCCCTCCCTTCAAGGAGCCAATGGAGTCTAACCAACTCCATAAAATGGCCCGAGCCCGAAGGTTAAGCACAAAGTTATTTTCAGCCACCCTTCTAAGTAGGAAGTTTATCCATTTTATTCATGGCTATCCTTACCTGGAATTTACATGGTGTACAATCGCATAGGGTGGACTGCAACTTTAATAGCATTCCCATTCACCTATGGTCATGTGTTTGCAGGAGACCAAGCTTCGCCCTCACAACCCTTTTGATCTCCGAGGGTATACTCTGGTTCGCTACGATCTTGAACCGGATGAGGGTGCTCCTGCCATGGAGGTCTCCTGTTATTAGTGCGTTACGACGTTCATTTTAAAACTCTTACACTTATGTCCAACTTGCAAGCTGTTGCTGTTAGGCCTCAATACCTGGATTTTTCTTTTCTGTTTGCTCTGTGTATTCCCCTTGCTCACGTGTACGTTCAAGATCTTCTGTCCGCTCTCCCAACACCATTTCTTCTGTTGGGAGATTTTAATGCCCATCACCTGTGGGGTTCACCAAGGGCTTGTGCGAGGGGAACACTTCTTTCCGACATTTTTGATCAGTTCAACCTCTCTATCCACAATTCATGAACCTACTTTTATTTCTGATTCTTCTAGTTCATTCTCTCACTTAGACCTTGCCGTTTGCTCCATCCAGCTTGCTAGTCTGCAGTGGAACGTCGTTGCTGACACCTAGTCCAGCGACCATTACCCCTGCATCATTTCTCTTTTATCTCACCACATCCAGCATTCCAGAGTACCACCCTGGATATTAAGAAAAGCCGACTGGAGATTGTATTCCAACCTCGTGTCTTTTGCAGACCAGGCCTTCACTGACGTTAACCAAATGGTGCAGCACCTTGCGTCTACGATTCTATCTGCTGCCCAACGCACAATTCCCCAATCATCCTCTCACCCTCGGCGTATTCCTATTCTGTGGTGGAACGAGGATTGTCTGGACGCCGTTCATGCTCGTAGGACTGCGCTTAGGGTATTTCAGCGGCACCCTATACTTGATAATTTGGTTACTTTTAAACAATCGCGCGCCAGGGCTCGTCGCATTATTCAGGATAGCAAGAAGGCATCTTGGACTCGTTTTGTCAAATCTTTTAATTGCTTCACAACTTCCTCTGTTGTTTGGGATAAACTTCGCCGATTCTCCAGTAAAGTGTCGCATTGTACTGTGTCTGGCCTTCCGGTTTCCAATGCCACCATAGTGGATCCGGCTACCATTGCTAACACTCTGGGTGCTGCCTTTGTGGCGGTTTCCAGTTCAGACCATTATTCTGCCGGCTTTCGCTTTATTAAAGACCGGGTGGATTCTGTAACATATAATTTTTGGTCTGCTAATAATGAATGTTATAACAAACTTTTCACAACGAGGGAGCTGGAGCATGCTCTCCATTGCTCTAGGCACTCTGCTCCTGGGCCGAACAGCATTCATGTCCTGATGTTACAGAACCTTTCAGCCGAGAGTAAAGTCTTTCTCTTACAGGGCTATAACCGTATTTGGTAAGACAGCTTTTTTCTTCTGTAGGGCGCGAAGCCACCATTGTGCCTATATGTAAGCCTGGGAAGAATCGCCAACTACCTTCCAGCTACCGCCCTATCTCCCTCACCAGTTGCATTTGCAAGGTGATGGAGCGCATGATCAACGGGCGGTTGACATGGAGGCTTGAGCCTCAGAAACTTCTAGTGAACGCTCAGTGCAGATTTCGTCGCTATCGCTCTACCGTCGACCATCTGGTGTGTCTGTCGATTCATATAATGAATGGATTTTTGAGAAAGTGTCAAACCGTGGCTGTGTTTTTTGACCTGGAGAAAGCTTATGATACTTGTTGGAGGGGTGGCATTTTACGTACACTTCATTCATGGAATATCTGTGGTCATCTTCCCATATTTCTTCAGGAGTGTATGACGGACCACGTCTTTCGTTTATGTGTGGGCTCAGATTTATCTAGTCGTTTTATTCAAGAGAACAGAGTACCGCAGGGTTCTGTACTCAGTGTTACACTTTTTGCAATTGCTATCAACCCCATTGTTGATTGTGTTCCACCTGGCATTTCATCGTCCCTTTTTGTTGATGATTTTGCCATTTATTGCAGTTCACGGCAGACCTGTCTACTCGAACGCCATCTCTACGCCTGGAGTAACACCAAAGGCTTTAATTTCTCTGCTGGGAAATCTGTCTGCATCAATTTCTGGCGCCGGAAGGCTTTCCCTCTGCCGTCTCTCCATCTTGGGCCAGGGATACTTCCCTTTGCAGATGAGGCGAAATTTTTGGGGTTGATCTTTGATAAGAAGCTGAGCTGGATTTCGCACATTTCGTTTTTAAAAACAAAGTGTGACCGTTCTCTTAATCTTTTACGTGTTTTAAGTGGCACATCCTGGGGAGCTGATCAGACCATCCTTCTATATCTTTATCGCTCTTTGGTCCGATCCAAACTTGATTACGGGTGCATTGTCTATTCGTCGGCGCGTCCATCTGTATTACGTCGATTGAATGCCATCCACAATCGTGGCATAAGAGTCGCTACAGGGGCCTTTTATAACCGGCCCTGTACCTAGCCTATATGCTGAAGCTGCAGAGCCTCCGCTTTCCTTCAGGCGCGAGATGCTTTTGTGCATCTATGACTGTCGACTCTCAAGCTTGCCTGACCACCTGTCCTTCGTGGTATTTTACGAAGATTTGCTTGATCAGCAATATTTAGTTAGCTCCTCTGCATTGCTCCCTCGAGGGGTTCGATTTCATCAACTTCTTTGGTATTTGGATGTTGTGCAAGCGCCGGCCCTTCCAAGAGGGGAAACGTGTTTTCCTCCATGGTTGGGCGCTGAGGTCCACTGTCACCTTGGGTTACTGTCGCTGCCGAAGAATGAGACCCCTTCTTCAGTCTTTAGATCAGCATTTGTAGAACTGCATGCGCAATTTGGGGACTTGCCTTTTATATTTACTGATGGATCTAAGACTGATGATGGAGTAGGGTGTGCGTTTGTTTCTGATCATCATAGTTTTACTTTTCGTTTACTGGGTCACTGTTCGAGTTTTACCGCCGAACTTTTTAGTATTTATCAATGTTGTTTTATACATTTAGTGGCGCGACTTACGGCAGTGTGTTGTTTGTACGGACTCTCTGAGTTCCCTTCAGAGTATTAACGCGCTGTACAGTTTCCCACCCTCTCGTACAGCGCATACATGTCCTGCTCCACTCGCTTGGTGCCTCTGGCATCAGCATCTCCTTCCTGTGGATTCTAGGTGATGTGGGCATCTCAGGGAAAGTGTCTGCCGACGCCGCTGCCAAATCGGCGATTTTATAAACCCAGATTTTTTACTGCTATTGTTCCCTCGTCAGATTTGTTTGTTATTTTACGTAGCCGCATCCTCTCGCTTTGGAGGGATGAGTGGACGGCCCTTCGGGGGAACAAGTTACGGGAGGTTAAGCCTCTCCCATTAATCTGGGGTACCTCTTCTCGTTCGTGTCGTCGGGAAGAGGTACTTTTAGCTTTACGAATCGGACATTGTCTTTTTAGCCATAGATACCTGCTCAGTGGTGACCCCGCACCACTCTGTGAGCAGTGTGATACGCCCTTAGCGTGCGTCACATTTTAGTAGAGTTTTAGCTCCGTTGCGCGTTTGTGTTGATATGTGTGTTGGCCTAGCCAATGCTTTGGCAGACAACGCACGTGCTGTAGAATGTCTTTTACATTTTTCAGTGACATTGGATTTACTAGACGCATTTGATGCGCTGAGCGTCTTTTGACTGTGTGATTTTATATTGTCTTTTTAATGGGGCATCTCCTCCCCAGTGAACATTTGGTGCTCGTGTCCCTGGCATTCTACAGTTCTTGACACGTTGTTTTACTCTTATATTGACCATGCTTTTAGTGTGTTCGTTTTTGGAATTTGGTGTTTTGTTTTTTACCTTTTGGACATTACGCGGTTCTGTTCCATTTTTTTTAATTCTGCGGTGTTTTATCTGACTCTTATTTTTGGACTGTACATTTTATACTTTGTAAGGGCGCTGATGACCTTAGCAGTTTAGCGCCCTTAAACCGCATCTCAACAACAACAACAATAATATTGGGGATGCAGTTAATTGTATTTGCTGTTACTAATCCGGCCACTCCCTCTATTCCCTTGCTAACAGAAGTCATGTATGTGCTTTAAACAAAATACTGGCTGCAGTATAAAAATCCCCATTCACTCCGGTTTGTACCTCAGTTAACTTTGAGAAGATTTCCTCCTTTACAAGACTCGTGTTACTCTTGGTTTACCTGGCAAACAATAACTCGTCCATTTAAACCTAACTGGCTAAAGGATGCTAAACTATAAGCTAAAAACAGTTGTAAAGTGTCTGTTGTCAATATACTGAGCTAGGACTAATAACGAAACAATAACTGCACTCCATTGACAGATACCTCACAGTTGTAAAACGTCTGTTGTCAATATATTGAACTAGGAATAATAACAGAATAACTGCACTCCGTTGACAAATACCTCACAGTTGTAAAATGTCTGTCATCAATATATTGAACTAGGACTAATAACAGAATAACTGCACTCCATTGACAGATACCTCACAGTTGTAAAATGTCTGTTGTCAATATATTGAACTAGGAACAATAACTGCACTCCATTGACAGATACCTCACAGTTGTAAAATGTCTGTTGTCAATATATTGAACTAGGACTAATAACAGAATAACTGCACTCCATTGACAGATACCTCACATTTGTAAAATGTCTGTCATCAATATATTGAACTAGGACTAATAACAGAACTATAACTGCACTCCATTGACAGATACCTCACAGTTGTAAAATGTCTGTTGTCAATATATTGAACTAGGAATAATAACAGAATAACTGCACTCCATTGACAGATACCTCACAGTTGTAAAATGTCTGTTGTCAATATATTGAACTAGGACTAATAACAGAATAACTGCACTCCATTGACAGATACCTCACATTTGTAAAATGTCTGTCATCAATATATTGAACTAGGACTAATAACAGAACTATAACTGCACTCCATTGACAGATACCTCACAGTTGTAAAATGTCTGTCATCAATATATTGAACTAGGACTAATAACAGAACTATAACTGCAGTCCATTGACAGATACCTCACAGTTGTAAAATTTCAGTTGTCAATATATTGATCTAGGAATAATAACAGAACTATCACTGCACTCCATTGACAGATACCTCACAGTTGTAAAATGTCTGTCATCAATATATTGAATTAAGACTAATAACAGAACTATAACTGCACTCCATTGACAGATATCTCACAGTTGTGAAATGTCTGTCATCAATATATTGAACTGGGACTAACAACAGAACTATAACTGCACTCCATTGACAGATACCTCACAGTTGTAAAATGTTTGTCATCAATATATTGAACTAGGACTAATAACAGCACTATAACTGCACTCCATTGACAGATACCTCACAGTTGTAAAATGTCTGTCATCAATATATTGATTTAGAACTAATAACAACAATAACTGCACTCCATTGACAGATACCTCACAGTTGGAAAATGTCTGTCATCAATATATGTAATTAGCACTAATAACAGAACTATAACTGCACTCCATTGACCAATACCTCATGGTTGTAAAATGTTTGTCATCAATATATTGAACTAGGACTCATAACAGAACAATAACTGGACTCCATTCACAGATACCTCACAGTTGTAAAACGTCTGTCATCAATATATTGATTTAAAACTAATAACAGAACTATAACTGCACTCCATTGACAGATATCTCACAGTTGTAAAATGTCTGTCATCAATATATTGAACTGGGACTAATAACAGAACTATAACTGCACTCCATTGACAGATACCTCACAGTTGTAAAATGTCTGTCGTCAATATATTTAACTAGGACTAATAACAGAACAATAACTGCAATCCATTGACAGATACTTCACAGTTGTAAAATGTCTGTTGTCAATATATTGAACTAGGACTAATAACAGAACAATAACTGCAATCCATTGACAGATACTTCACAGTTGTAAAATGTCTGTTGTCAATATATTGAACTAGGACTAATAACAGAACAATAACTGCAATCCATTGATAGATACTTCACAGTTGTAAAATGTCTGTTGTCAATATATTGAACTAGGACTAATAACAGAACTATAACTGCACTCCATTGACAGATACCTCACAGTTGTAAAATGTCCGTTGTCAATATATTGAACTAGGACTAATAACAGAACTATAACTGCACTCCATTGACAGATACCTCACAGTTGCAAAATGTCTGTTGTCAATATATTGAACTGGGACTAACAACAAAACTATAACTGCACTCCATTAACAGATATCTCACAGTTGTAAAATGCTTGTTGTCCATATATGGAACTGGGACTAACAACAAAACTATAACTGCACTCCATTGACAGATACTTCACAGTTGTAAAATGTCTGTGATCAATATATTGAACTGGGACTAACAACAGAACTATAACTGCACTCCATTGACAGATATCTCACAGTTGTGAAATGCTTGTTGTCAATATATTGAACTGGGACTAACAACAGAACTATAACTGCACTCAATTGACAGATACCTCACAGTTGTAAAATGTCTGTCATCAATATATTGAACTGGGACTAACAACAGAACTATAACTGCACTCCATTTACAGATATCTCACAGTTGTAAAATGCTTGTTGTCCATATATTGAACTGGGACTAAACAGATTTATAACTGCACTCCATTGACAGATACCTCACAGTTGTAAAATGTCTGTCATCAATATATTGAACTGGGACTAACAACAGAACTATAACTGCACTCCATTGACAGATACCTGACAGTTGTAAATGTCTGTCATCAATATATTGAACTGGGACTAACAACAGAACTATAACTGCACTCCATTGACAGATATGTCACAGTTGTAAAATGGATGTTGCCAATATATTGAATTAGGACTAATAACAGAACAATAACTGCACTCCATTGACAGATATCTCACAGTTGTAAAATGGTTGTTGTCAATATATTGAACTGGGACTAACAACAGAAATATAACTGCACTGCATTGACAGATATCTCACAGTTGTAAAATGCTTGTTGTCAATATATTGAACTGGGTCTAACAACAGAGCTATAACTGCACTCCATTGACAGATACCTCACAGTTGTAAAATGTCTGTCATCAATTTATTGAACTGGGACTAACAACAGAACTATAACTGCACTCCATTGACGGATACCTCACAGTTGTAAAATGGCTGTTGTCAATATATTGAACTGGGATTAATAACAGAACTATAACTGCACTCCATTGATAGATACCTCACAGTTGTAAAATGTCTGTTGTCAATATATTGAACTGGGATTAATAACAGAACTATAGCTGCACTCCATTGACAGATATCTCACAGTTGTAAAATGCTTGTTGTCAATATATTGAACTGGGTCTAACAACAGAACTATAACTGCACTCCATTGACAGATACCTCACAGTTGTAAAATGTCTGTTGTCAATATATTGAACTGGGATTAATAACAGAACTATAACTGCACTCCATTGATAGATACCTCACAGTTGTAAAATGTCTGTTGTCAATATATTGAACTGGGATTAATAACAGAACTATAGCTGCACTCCATTGACAGATATCTCACAGTTGTAAAATGCTTGTTGTCAATATATTGAACTGGGTCTAACAACAGAACTATAACTGCACTCCATTGACAGACACCTCACAGTTGTAAAATGTCTGTCATCAATTTATTGAACTGGGACTAACAACAGAACTATAACTGCACTCCATTGACAGATACCTCACAGTTGTAAAATGTCTGTTGTCAATATATTGAACTATGACTAATAACAGAATTATAACTGCACTCCATTGATAGATACCTCACAGTTGTAAAATGTCTGTTGTCAATATATTAAACTATGACTAATAACAGAATTATAACTGCACTCCATAGACAGATACCTCGTAGTTGTAAAATGTCTGTCATCAATATATTGAACTGGGACTAACAACAGAACTATAACTGCACTCCATAGACAGATACCTCGTAGTTGTAAAATGTCTGTCATCAATATATTGAACTGGGACTAACAACAGAACTATAACTGCACTCCATTGACAGATATGTCACAGTTGTAAAACGTCTGTTGTCAATATATAGAACTGGGACTAATAACAGAACTATAACTGCACTCCATTGTCAGATACCTCACAGTTGTAAAATGCCGGTTGTCAATATATTCAACTGAGACTAATAACAGAACTATAACTGCGCTCCATTGACAGATACTTCACAGTTGTAAAATGTCTGTTGTCAATATATTGAACTAGGACTAATAACAGAACTATAACTGCACTCCATTGACAGATACCTCACAGTTGTAAAATGTCTGTTGTCAATATATTGAACTAGGACTAATAACAGAACAATAAGTGCACTCCATTGACAGATACCTCACAGTTGTAAAATGTCTGTCATTAATATATTGAACTGGGACTAACAACAAAACTATAACTGCACTCCATTAACAGATATCTCACAGTTGTAAAATGCTTGTCCATTTATTGAACTGGGACTAACAACAGAGCTATAACTGCACTCCATTAACAGATATCTCACAGTTGTAAAATGTCTGTCATCAATATATTGAACTGGGACTAACAACAGAACTATAACTGCACTCCATAGACGGATACCTCGCAGTTGTAAAATGTCTGTCATCAATATATTGAACTGGGACTAACAACAGAGCTATAACTTCACTCCATTGACAGATATCTCACAGTTCTGAAATGCTTGTTGTCAATATATTGAACTGGGACTAACAACAGAACTATAACTGCACTCCATTGATAGATACGTCACAGTTGTAAAATGTCTGTTGTGAATATATTGAACTGGGACTAATAACAGAACTGTAACTGCACTCCATTGACAGATACCTCACAGTTGTAAAATGCCGGTTGTCAATATATTGAACTGAGACTAGTAACAGAACTATAACTGCACTCCATTGACAGATAGCTCACAGTTGTAAAATGTCGGTTGTCAATATATTTAACTGGGACTAATAACAGAACTATAACTGCACTCCATTGATAGATACCTCACAGTTGTAAAATGTCTGTTGCCAATATGAATTTGTAAATCACATACAGCAGCAGGCTTGAGTTCGCATCATTATGCAATTTAAACACATTTTTTTATGTTGATATTGTAATGAAAAGAAGCTAGAAACAGTGATGTGTATGAATTTATTTAAAGGTGAGTCGGAATTGTTACACTACGACTGAGTCGAATTAACTTCTGAGGATGGGAACAACCGTTTCCCGAAACATGTTAAGTGAGTACACTTAAGTGATGTTAGTGTAACAATTCCGACTCACCTTTAAATACATTTTTTTATGTTTATCAACACATTATTTCAGTCTCAAGATTTGAGCCATCATTAGAATATCTGTAGGAAGGATAACAATTGGCCCTCATGAACATAAGAATCCTACATCATCAGAAAAGGTAGAAAATGTAATGTTATTCCATAAGAATCCTTGTTATCACAAAAGAGAACAAAGCTAATGATCCACACAAGCCATGTGTAGGGGATGTTAGGATGGCAGATTCGGACAAGTAAGATTGCCATAGAGGCTAAACTAATGAAGCTCAGACTTTAAGTACTTACAGCATTGTAAGTCACCATTGGGGTATGTCATCTCAATACAATTTCAGATTCCTTGTGGTTTACTAGGAAAGATGTGACTCAGCTGGAGAATTTAATGACCTACTGGCATGTTACCGTGGTAACCGAGTAACCTGACGGAAACCAGGATATATAGTGTTGAAATCCTGGCTATGACATTGAACTTTTCATTCATCTGATTCTACCTTTACAAAGCTAATATTATTTGAACAGCAATGACATAGCTATTTTTATAATAAAGAAAGCAGGATGATGTTGCTCTTGCCAGTTGCTTCATTAAACAATAGTAGCATGGTAAGTCTTTAAGATCTACACATATCCCTGTTTATAAAGTGAAACTTTTGTGTTGCAGCTCAATTGTTTATAAGGAAAATATACATTGTATTATTTTTGGTATTTTTATTTTCCTTAAATGGACGTGGACATTTTGGGTTTATTCTGCAGTAAATGTCGATCCTAGGCAGAAACATTTCAGAAAAGACAACCTTTCATCCACTGGTTTATAGCAACATCTGAAGGCATTACACCTAGTATAGTGATTATATTCTTTTATCCAGTGCTAGCTATAGCACCAAATCAACTATAGTGGAAAAGAAATGTAAGATTGAGAAAAGTTACTTTTGTTTCACAGCATTTTTCAAGCATAAAATGTCAATAAAAACATCATTGTTTCAAGAAAAGCATGACTGATTCAACTGCAGAAAAGTAATATTTTACCCAGCAAATAGTAAGGAAGGAAATCCTAAAATTTAAAAGACTTAAACACTTGTAACAAATGACAATGTTTTAAAAAGAAAACCAGTTATTCTGCAAACGAATGCATAAATAAAAAAAAAACTAATCACTGACTTGAACGTAACAAAAGGATATGGCTAATATAAACTAAAACTTTAATAATAAGAAAACCCTTGAGAACAAGGTTTGGTTACAGCAGCTCACTTTTACTACTCCTGCTAATGGCGTCAATGCTGATAATTTCCAGCATTGTTGCTCACACAGGACAGTCAGTCTGCACTTGTTGACCACTTAATAACCCCTGCACAAGCCCAAGTGAAACAAAGGAACACTGCTGATTATAGTAAGGTACTTGGGCCAATTTAAAGCAGTTAAAGGGAATGAAAAAAATACTTTTATGCAGATTGTGTCCATGTGTGACTACTGCAGGGTTAAGTATGTATACAGAGTGAGCTGTCAGATGTCTGTCTCTCATATGGTGAGCCACATGATGCTGGTAGAGAGGCTGCCTAGAGGGGGACTGTGTGTCCATGTGTGACTACTGCAGGGTTAAGTATGTATACAGAGGGAGCTGTCAGATGTCTGTCTCACATATGGTGAGCCACGTGATGCTGGTAGAGAGGCTGCCTAGAGGGGGACTATGTGTCCATGTGTGACTACTGCAGGGTTAAGTGTATATACAGAGTGAGCTGTCAGATGTCTGTCTCTCATATGGTGAGCCACATGATGCTGGTAGAGAGGCTGCCTAGAGGGGGACTGTGTGTCCATGTGTGACTACTGCAGGGTTAAGTATGTATACAGAGGGAGCTGTCAGATGTCTGTCTCACATATGGTGAGCCACGTGATGCTGGTAGAGAGGCTGCCTAGAGGGGGACTGTGTATCCATGTGTGACTACTGCAGGGTTAAGTATGTATACAGAGTGAGCTGTCAGATGTCTGTCTCTCATATGGTGAGCCACGTGATACTGGTAGAGAGGCTGCCTAGAGGGGGACTGTGTGTCCATGTGTGACTACTGCAGGGTTAAGTATGTATACAGAGTGAGCTGTCAGATGTCTGTCTCTCATATGGTGAGCCACATGATGCTGGTAGAGAGGCTGCCTAGAGGGGGACTATGTGTCCATGTGTGACTACTGCAGGGTTAAGTATGTATACAGAGGGAGCTGTCAGATGTCTGTCTCTCATATGGTGAGCCACGTGATGCTGGTAGAGAGGCTGCCTAGAGGGGGATTGTGTGTCCATGTGTGACTACTGCAGGGTTAAGTATATATACAGAGTGAGCTGTCAGATGTCTGTCTCTCATATGGTGAGCCACGTGATGCTGGTAGAGAGACTGCCTAGAGGGGGATTGTGTGTCCATGTGTGACTACTGTAGGGTTAATATGTATACAGAGTGAGCTGTCAGATGTCTGTCTCTCATATGGTGAGCCACGTGATACTGGTAGAGAGGCTGCCTAGAGGGGGATTGTGTGTCCATGTGTGACTACTGCAGGGTTTAGTATGTATACAGAGGGAGCTGTCAGATGTCTGTCTCACATATGGTGAGCCACGTGATGCTGGTAGAGAGGCTGCCTAGAGGGGGATTGTGTGTCCATGTGTGACTACTGCAGGGTTAAGTATGTATACAGAGGGAGCTGTCAGATGTCTGTCTCTCATATGGTGAGCCACGTGATGCTGGTAGAGAGGCTGCCTAGAGGGGGACTGTGTATCCATGTGTGACTACTGCAGGGTTAATATGTATACAGAGGGAGCTGTCAGATGTCTGTCTCTCATATGGTGAGCCACGTGATGCTGGTAGAGAGGCTGCCTAGAGGGGGACTATGTGTCCATGTGTGACTACTGCAGGGTTAAGTGTATATACAGAGTGAGCTGTCAGATGTCTGTCCGTCATATGGTGAGCCACGTGATGCTGGTAGAGAGGCTGCCTAGAGGGGGACTGTGTGTCCATGTGTGACTACTGCAGGGTTAAGTATGTATACAGAGTGAGCTGTCAGATGTCTGTCTCTCATATGGTGAGCCACATGATGCTGGTAGAGAGGCTGCCTAGAGGGGGACTGTGTGTCCATGTGTGACTACTGCAGGGTTAAGTATGTATACAGAGGGAGCTGTCAGATGTCTGTCTCACATATGGTGAGCCACGTGATGCTGGTAGAGAGGCTGCCTAGAGGGGGACTGTGTGTCCATGTGTGACTACTGCAGGGTTAAGTATGTATACAGAGTGAGCTGTCAGATGTCTGTCTCTCATATGGTGAGCCACGTGATGCTGGTAGAGAGGCTGCCTATAGGGGGACTGTGTGTCCATGTGTGACTACTGCAGGGTTAAGTATGTATACAGAGGGAGCTGTCAGATGTCTGTCTCACATATGGTGAGCCACGTGATGCTGGTAGAGAGACTGCCTAGAGGGGGATTGTGTGTCCATGTGTGACTACTGCAGGGTTAAGTATGTATACAGAGTGAGCTGTCAGATGTCTGTCTCTCATGTGGTGAGCCACGTGATGCTGGTAGAAAGACTGCCTAGAGGGGGATTGTGTGTCCATGTGTGACTACTGCAGGGTTAAGTATATATACAGAGTGAGCTGTCAGATGTCTGTCTCACATATGGTGAGCCACGTGATGCTGGTAGAGAGACTGCCTAGAGGGGGACTGTGTATCCATGTGTGACTACTGCAGGGTTAAGTATATATACAGAGGGAGCTGTCAGATGTCTGTCTCACATATGGTGAGCCACGTGATGCTGGTAGAGAGGCTGCCTAGAGGGGGACTGTGTATCCATGTGTGACTACTGCAGGGTTAAGTATATATACAGAGGGAGCTGTCAGATGTCTGTCTCACATATGGTGAGCCACGTGATGCTGGTAGAGAGGCTGCCTAGAGGGGGACTGTGTATCCATGTGTGACTACTGCAGGGTTAAGTATATATACAGAGGGAGCTGTCAGATGTCTGTCTCACATATGGTGAGCCACGTGATGCTGGTAGAGAGGCTGCCTAGAGGGGGACTGTGTATCCATGTGTGACTACTGCAGGGTTAAGTATATATACAGAGGGAGCTGTCAGATGTCTGTCTCACATATGGTGAGCCACGTGATGCTGGTAGAGAGACTGCCTAGAGGGGGACTGTGTATCCATGTGTGACTACTGCAGGGTTAATATGTATACAGAGTGAGCTGTCAGATGTCTGTCTCTCATATGGTGAGCCACGTGATGCTGGTAGAGAGGCTGCCTAGAGGGGGATTGTGTGTCCATGTGTGACTACTGCAGGGTTAAGTGTATATACAGAGGGAGCTGTCAGATGTCTGTCTCTCATATGGTGAGCCACGTGATGCTGGTAGAGAGACTGCCTAGAGGGGGATTGTGTGTCCATGTGTGACTACTGCAGGGTTAAGTGTATATACAGAGGGAGCTGTCAGATGTCTGTCTCTCATATGGTGAGCCACGTGATGCTGGTAGAGAGGCTGCCTAGAGGGGGACTGTGTGTCCATGTGTGACTACTGCAGGGTTAAGTGTATATACAGAGGGAGCTGTCAGATGTCTGTCTCTCATATGGTGAGCCACGTGATGCTGGTAGAGAGGCTGCCTAGAGGGGGACTATGTGTCCATGTGTGACTACTGCAGGGTTAAGTGTATATACAGAGTGAGCTGTCAGATGTCTGTCCGTCATATGGTGAGCCACGTGATGCTGGTAGAGAGGCTGCCTAGAGGGGGACTGTGTGTCCATGTGTGACTACTGCAGGGTTAAGTATGTATACAGAGGGAGCTGTCAGATGTCTGTCTCACATATGGTGAGCCACGTGATGCTGGTAGAGAGGCTGCCTAGAGGGGGACTGTGTGTCCATGTGTGACTACTGCAGGGTTAAGTATATATACAGAGTGAGCTGTCAGATGTCTGTCTCTCATATGATGAGCCACGTGATGCTGGTAGAGAGGCTGCCTAGAGGGGGACTGTGTGTCCATGTGTGACTACTGCAGCGTTAAGTATGTATACAGAGTGAGCTGTCAGATGTCTGTCTCTCATATGGTGAGCCACGTGATGCTGGTAGAGAGGCTGCCTAGAGGGGGACTGTGTGTCCATGTGTGACTACTGCAGGGTTAAGTATGTATACAGAGGGAGCTGTCAGATGTCTGTCTCACATATGGTGAGCCACGTGATGCTGGTAGAGAGACTGCCTAGAGGGGGACTGTGTGTCCATGTGTGACTACTGCAGGGTTAAGTGTATATACAGAGTGAGCTGTCAGATGTCTGTCTCACATATGGTGAGCCACGTGATGCTGGTAGAGAGACTGCCTAGAGGGGGACTGTGTGTCCATGTGTGACTACTGCAGCGTTAAGTATGTATACAGAGGGAGCTGTCAGATGTCTGTCTCACATATGGTGAGCCACGTGATGCTGGTAGAGAGGCTGCCTAGAGGGGGACTGTGTGTCCATGTGTGACTACTGCAGGGTTAAGTATGTATACAGAGTGAGCTGTCAGATGTCTGTCTCACATATGGTGAGCCACGTGATGCTGGTAGAGAGACTGCCTAGAGGGGGACTGTGTGTCCATGTGTGACTACTGCAGGGTTAAGTGTATATACAGAGTGAGCTGTCAGATGTCTGTCTCTCATATGGTGAGCCACGTGATACTTGTAGAGAGGCTGCCTAGAGGGGGACTGTGTGTCCATGTGTGACTACTGCAGGGTTAAGTATGTATACAGAGGGAGCTGTCAGATGTCTGTCTCACATATGGTGAGCCACGTGATGCTGGTAGAGAGGCTGCCTAAAGGGGGATTGTGTGTCCATGTGTGACTACTGCAGGGTTAAGTATGTATACAGAGTGAGCTGTCAGATATCTGTCTCTCATATGGTGAACCACGTGATGCTGGTAGAGAGACTGCCTAGAGGGGGACTGTGTATCCATGTGTGACTACTGCAGGGTTAATATGTATACAGAGTGAGCTGTCAGATGTCTGTCTCTCATATGGTGAGCCACGTGATGCTGGTAGAGAGCCTGCCTAGAGGGGGATTGTGTGTCCATGTGTGACTACTGCAGGGTTAAGTATATATACAGAGGGAGCTGTCAGATGTCTGTCTCTCATATGGTGAGCCACGTGATGCTGGTATAGAGACTGCCTAGAGGGGGATTGTGTGTCCATGTGTGACTACTGCAGGGTTAAGTATATATACAGAGGGAGCTGTCAGATGTCCGTCTGTCATATGGTCCCCTCAGGGGCTCACCTTATGTGAGTACGAGTGTTGGCGAACCCGGGGGTTCCGAGCCTCTCATCGCCATCTTCATCATTTCATCCCCGTCCGGTCGAGGTGGGTTCGTTCTCGTGACCGGGGGACTCAAGGTAGGCTCTCGTGCGTTCTGTGCATATCATTACATCTCGCCCCTCGCCATCGCTTCTGTCTTCTCTTCTATTTATGCACATTTGGCCCCGCGCCCATTCATTTACACGTCTCTTTTACTTCTTCGCCGGCCTACCTTGAGTGCGAAATGCCCACACACTTTTAGTTTCTTTTAACCTTTTATGTTAATCCTCCGTGGACACAGCCTGACGGATACCCGCGCACTGGTGCGCAGCTGGGTGAGTGGGTAATGGCGTCATCCCCATCACCCGGGGTCGTCATGTAGGGTATGTGTTCGTATCCGCTGTTCAACTGCAGTCCCGCGGGGGGGGCATTGCATGAGCTGCTGACTTCTGACGGCGATTGGGTCCCTCTGTCTATGTTCTGGGAGGTGTGACCCTGGGGTGAGCTTGGTATAGATAGGCCACTCACCCAAGCCGGGGTAACGCCCGGGAAGTCAGAGCCCGAGGTCGGAGATGGTTGCTATGGTGGAGGATTTATTTCGCTATGGAGCACCCTTCCTCCATTAATACCAACAAGCGCCGAAAAGTTTATGTAACAGCAGTGACACCACCGACAACTGGTTGTTACTTGGTCATTTCACGAACCGAAGAAGGACAAACTTTTGAGAAGGTGAACCCTTTCATCATTCAAAGGGGCATTGATGCTATTGCTGGTGCGGTTCAGTCCTGCACTCGTCCCCTCAGGGGCTCACCTTATGTGAGTACGGGTTTTTGGCGCACCCGGGGGTTCCCGAGCCACTCATCGCCATCATCATCCTTCCACCCCCGTCCGGTCGAGGTGGGTTCGTTCGCGTGACCGGGGGACTCAAGGTAGGCTCTCGTGCGTTCTGTGCATTTCATTCCATGTTGCCCCTCGCCATCGTTTCTTTCTTCTCTTTTACTTCTGCACATTTCGCACCACATCCATTCATTTACGCATTGCTTTTTCTTCCTCGCCGGCCTACCTTGCATCCGAAACGCCCACACAGTTTTATTTCTTTTATCTTTTCTTTTAATCCTCCGTGGACACAGCCTGACGGATACCCGCGCACTGGGTGCGCAGCTGGGTGAGTGGGTAATGGCGTCATCCCCACCACCCGGGGTTGTCATGTAGGGTTTGTGTTCGTATCCGCTGTTCAACTGCAGTCCCGCGGGGGGGGCCATTGCATGAGCTGCTGACTTCCGACGGCGATTGGGTCCCTCTGTCTATGTTCTGGGAGTTGTGACCCTGGGGTGAGTTAGGTATAGATAGGCCACTCACCCAAGCCGGGGTAACGCCCGGGAAGTCAGAGCCCGAGGTCGGAGACGGTTGCACTGGTGGAGGATTTTTTTCGCTATGGAGCACCCTTTCTCCATTATAAATAACAAGCGCCGAAAAGTTTTAGTAACAGAAGTAGCACCGCCAACAGCTGGTTGTTACTTAGTGATTACCCGTACAGAGGAAGGACAATCATTCGAGAAGGTGAACCCTTTTATCATCCAGAAGGGCATTGACTCAATTTCTGGTCCGGTTCTTTCCTGCACTCGGCTTCGTAATGGTTCGTTGTTAGTGCAAAGCAAATCCGAGGCACAAAGTAAGTCCTTGTTGAGCGCCACGCTTCTCCACGGTTATCCTATCCGTGTTGAGAAGCACCGCACCTTGAATTCTTGTCGAGGCGTTGTCACCACGCATAGCCTCGATGGCATATCGGACGAGGACCTGGTCGAATATCTTGCAGACCAGAAGGTGACAGCGGTTCATCGAGTGCAGGCCAAACGCGACGGCGTATTGGTACCCACTCGTACCCTGTTTCTAACATTTGATGGCGTCGATCTGCCCACGAGCATCTCCGCAGGGTACGAACGTATTTTTGTGAGGCCTTATATTCCTAGACCTCTGCGTTGTTTTAAGTGCCAACGTTTTGGGCACCACCACCATTGTCCCTATACTTAAGCCTGGGAAGGATCGCCAACTACTTTCCAGCTACCGCCCTATCTCCGTTACCAGTTGCATTTGCAAGGTGATGGAGCGCAAGATCAACGGGCGGTTGACATGGTGGCTTGAGAAACTTCTAGTAAACGCTCAGTGCGGATTTCGTCGCTATCGTTCTACCGTCGACCATCTGGTGTCCCTGTCGACGCATATTATGAATGGATTTCTGAGAAAGTGTCAAACCGTGGCTGTGTTTTTTGACCTGGAGAAAGCTTATGACACATGTGGGAGGGGCGGCATTTTACGTACACTTCACCCATGGAATATCGGCGGTCGTCTTCCCATATTTCTTCGGGAGTTTATGACGGACCGCGGGTTTCCTGTACGTGTGGGCTCGGTTTTATCTAGTCGGTTTATTCAAGAGAACGGAGTACCGCAGGGCTCGGTACTTAGTGTCACACTTTTTGCAATTGCTGTCAACCCCATTGTTGATTGTATTCCACCTGGCATTTCATCGTGCCTTTTTGTTGATGATTTTGCCATTTATTGCAGTTAACGGCGGACCTGTCTACTCGAACGCCGTCTCCAGAGCTGTATCGACCGTCTCTAGGCCTGGAGTAACGCCAACGGCTTTAATTTCTCCGCCGAGAAATCCGTCTGCATCAACTTCTGGCGCCGGAAATATTTCCCTCCGCCCTGTCTCCATCTTGGGCCGGAGATGTTTCCGTTTGCGGACGAGGTGAAATTTTTGGGGTTGATTTTTGATAGGAACTTGTGTTGGACCTCGCACATTTCCTTTTTAAAAGAAGTGTGAGCGTTCTCTTAATCTTTTAGGTGTTTTAAGTGGCACATCCTGGGGAGCTGATCGGACCGTCCTTCGCCTTTATCGCTCTTTGGTCTGATCCAAGCTTGACTACGGGTGCATTATTTATTCGTCCGCACGTCCATCTGTGTTACGTCGATTGAATGCCATTCACCATCGTGGCATAAGAGTCGCTACAGGGGCCTTACCAACCAGCCCTGTTCCCAGTCTGTATGCTGATGCTGCAGAGCCTCCGCTGTCCTTCCGGCGTGAGATGCTTTTGTGCAGCTATGCCTGTCGACTCTCAAGTTTGCCTGACCACCCGTCCTACGAGTTATTTTTCGAGGAGTCACTTGATCGTCACTATTTCATTAGCTCCTCTGCTTTGCTCCCTCCAGGGGTTCGCTTTCGACAGCTCCTTCGGCATTTAGACGTTCCGCCAGCGCCGGCCCTTCCACGGGGGGAAACGCGTTTTCCTCCATGGTCCCGCGCTGAGGCCCACTGTCACCTTGGGCTAACGTCGATGCCGAAGACTGAGACCCCTTCTTCAGTCTTTAGATCGGCTTTTATAGAAGTACGGGCTCAATTCGGGGACTTCCATTTTATCTTTACCGGATCTAAGACTGAAGCTGAAGTTGGATGTGCCTTTGTTTTTGGTCACTGTAGTTTTAAGTTTCGTCTACCTGGACAATGTTCAATTTTTACCGCCGAACTTTTTAGCATTTATCAATCTGTTTTATACATTCAGCGGCACGACTTACGGCACTGTTTTATTTGTACGGACTCTCTGAGTGCCCTTCAGAGTATTCATGCGCTGTACCATTACCACCCACTCGTACAGCGCATACATGACCTGCTCCACTCGCTTGGTGTCTCTGGCATCAGCGTGTCCTTCATGTGGATTCCAGGTCATGTAGGCATCTCAGGTAATGAGTCTGCCGACGCCGCTGCGAAATCGGCGATTTTATTACCCAGATTTTTTACTTCTGTTGTTCCCTCGTCAGATTCGTGTTATTTTACGTCGCCGCATCCTCTCGCTCTGGCGCGATGAGTGGACGGCCCTCCGGGGGAACAAGTTGCGGGAGGTTAAGCCTTTCCCGTTGATCTGGGGTACCTCTTCTCGTTCGTGTCGTCGGGAAGAGGTAATTTTAGCTCGTTTACGGATTGGACATTGTGTTTTTAGTCATAGGTATTTGCTCAGTGGTGACCCCCCACCACTCTGTGGGCAGTGTGACGTGCCCTTAACGGTGCGTCACATTTTAACAGAGTGTCAGGTTTTAGCTGCATTGCGTGCTCGTGTGGGCCTGCCTGTTGGCCAAGCCAACGTTTTGGCAGACGACACGCGTGCTGTAGAATGTGTTTTACGTTTTATTCATGATAGTAATTTTAATCTGCGCATTTAATGCGTTGAGCGTCTTTTAGCTTAGTAATTTTATTCTGTCTGTTTTTATGGGGACTCTAATCCCCAGTGGACAAAAGGCGCTCATGTCCCTCGCATTCTACAGTCCTTGACACGTTTGAATCTTTTATTGCATATCCTTTTAGTGTGTTAATTTTTGGCATTGTGGTATTATTGTTGTTTTAAATTTTTGGACATCGCGGGTTTCTGTCCCGTTTTTTAATTATGCGGTTCTTTTATATTTTTGACTTTATATTTTATACATTGTAAGGGCGCTGATGACCTTGGCGGTTTAGCGCCCTTAAACCGCATCTCATCATCGTCATCCTGCACTCGTCTACGGAATGGTTTCTTATTAGCACAAACGAAGTCCCATCAGCAAAGTACGACCTTGTTGCGCGCTACGCTTCTCCACGGCTATCCCATCCGTGAGGAGAAGCACCGCACATTGAATTCCTGTCAAGGCGTCATTACCACCCATAGCCCCGATGGTATATCGGACGAGGACCTGGTAGAATATCTTGCAGACCAGAAGGCGACATCGGTCCATCGAGTGCAGGCCAAACGCGACGGCGTATTGGTACCCACTCGTACCCCGTTTCTAACATTTGATGGCGTCGATCTGTCCACGAGCATTTCCGCAGGGTACGAACGGATTTCTGTGAGGCCTTATATTCCTAGACCTCTGCGTTGTTTTAAATGCCAACGTTTTGGGCATACGCAAGTCTCATGTAAGAGTGCCGTTAACATCTGTGCAACATGTAGCCAGTCCTCACACGAAGGTACCTGTTCAACAGCCCCCGTCTGCGTTAATTGTAAAGGGTCTCTTTCTGCGTCGTTTATCGGCTGTCCGCGGTACTTGGACGAGAAGGCGATCCAGGAGATCCGGGTAAAGGAAAAACTCTCCTTCGCTGAAGCCCGGAGGCGTTATCATGCGCGCCAACCTTCTCTCCTGCGATCTGGCACATTTAGTTCTGCTGTTGCCTCGCCAGTACCACGAGTAGATGCCGAAACTCAGACCTGGACCATGACTGGATTAACAGCCACTACCATCCGTCCGTCCATTAAAGCTACTGTTACCAAGCCCTATAAACCTGGTCCAAAGTCAATGAAGTCGCAAGCCGCTGAAAAGAAACCCAAGCAGAAACTTCGTAGGGAAGATTTTCTGAAGGACTCTCCACGTGCACGCGGTAAGAAAAGTTCACCTTCTCCTCCTCGGAGGCCGCAGTCCCAGGAAGCTCCTGGGAAAAGCCGCGCTCAGCGGCCCCCCTCACCCATCGCCACCCAGAGCCGATTCACGGCGCTTGAATCGGTTTCTGGCACTGAGCGCGTGGGCCCTCCCTCCGAGGAAGCTATGGAGTCTGACTAACTCCATACAAAAAGCCCGAGCCCAAAGGTTAAGCAAAAGATTCTTTTAAGCCGCCCTTCTAAGTAGACAGTTTATCCCTTTTATTCATGGCTATCCTGACCTGGAATGTACGTGGTGTACGATCGCATAGGGCGGAACTGCAACTTTTATTGCGTTACCATTCACCTATGGTCGTGTGTTTGCAGGAGACCAAGCTTCGCCCTCACGACCCTTTCGTTCTCCGAGGGTACACTCCGGTTCGCTACGATCTTGAACCGGAGGAGGGTGCTCCTGCTCATGGAGGTGTAATGTTGTTAGTGCGTAACGACGTTCATTTTCAAACTCTCGCTCTTACGTCCGACTTGCAAGCTGTTTCCATTAGATTGCAGTTACCCGGGTTTTTCTTCTCTGTTTGCTCTGTATATTCACCTCCGTCGTCTCCCCTCGCTCCTGCGGACATTCGAGCTCTCCTGTCCGCTCTCCCAACACCATTTCTTCTGTTGGGAGATTTTAATGCCCATCACCCACTGTGGGGCTCGCCAAGGGCTTGTGCGAGGGGAACTCTTCTTTCCGACATTTTTTATCAGTTCAATCGTTCCATCCTTAACACAGGTGCACCTACTTTTATTTCTGATTCTTCTGGTACATTGCCTCACCTGGACGTTGCCATTTTCTCACTCCAGCTTGCTCATCGTCTTCAGTGGAACGTCGTCGCTGACACCTACTCCAGCGACCATTACCCCTGCATCGTTTCTCTTCTGTCGCACCACGTACAGCACTCCAGAGTACCTACCTGGATATTCCCAAAAGCCGACTGGAGCTTGTATTCCAGCCTCGTGCATTTTTACGATCAGCCCTTCGCCGACATTAACCAACTAGTGCAGCATCTTACGTCTACGATTTTCTCAGCCGCCCAACGCGCAATTCCCCGTTCATCCTCTCAACCTCGGCGACCACCTGTTCCGTGGTGGAACGAGGATTGTCGGGACGCCGTTCGTACCCGTAGGACTGCACTTAGGGTGTTTCGGCGACACCCTACACTTGATAATTTGGTGACTTTTAAACAATCGCGCGCCAGGGCTCGTCGCATTATTCAGGATAGCAAGAAGGCGTCGTGGACTGGTTTTGTCGAGTCTTTTAATCGCTTTACGCCTTCATCTGTTGTTTGGGATAAACTTCGTCGCTTCTCAGGTAAAGTGTCGCATTGTACTGTTTCTGGCCTTCAGGTTTCCAATGCCACTATAGTGGATCCGGCTGCCATCGCTAACAATCTGGGTGCTGCCTTTGAGGCGGTATCCAGTTCAGACCATTATTCCGCCGGCTTTCGCTCTATCAAAGACCGGCTGGATTCCGACACCTTTAATTTTCGGTCTGCTAATAATGAGTGTTATAATGAACTTTTCACAATGAGGGAGCTGGAGCACGCACTTCATTGCTCTAGGCACTCCGCTCCTGGCCGGACGGCATTCATGTCCTGATGTTAAAGCACCTTTCAGCCGACAGTAAACTCTTTCTCTTACAGGTCTATAACCGTATAAAGGCATTACGGCCTTTTTCCTTCCGTTTGGCACGAAGCCACCATTGTCCCTATACTTAAGCCTGGGAAGGATCGCCAACTACTTTCCAGCTACCGCCCTATCTCCGTTACCAGTTGCATTTGCAAGGTGATGGAGCGCAAGATCAACGGGCGGTTGACATGGTGGCTTGAGTCTCAGAAACTTCTAGCAAACGCTCAGTGCGGATTTCGTCGCTATCGTTCTACCGTCGACCATCTGGTGTCCCTGTCGACGCATATTATGAATGGATTTCTGAGAAAGTGTCAAACCCTGGCTGTGTTTTTTGACCTGGAGAAAGCTTATGATACATGTGGGAGGGGCGGCAGTTTACGTACACTTCACCCATGGAATATCGGCGGTCGTCTTCCCATATTTCTTCGGGAGTTTATGACGGACCGCGGGTTTCGTGTACGTGTGGGCTCGGTTTTATCTAGTCGTTTTATTCAAGAGAACGGAGTACCGCAGGGCTCGGTACTTAGTGTCACACTTTTTGCAATTGCTGTCAACCCCATTGTTGATTGTATTCCACCTGGCATTTCATCGTGCCTTTTTGTTGATGATTTTGCCATTTATTGCAGTTAACGGCGGACCTGTCTACTCGAACGCCGTCTCCAGAGCTGTATCGACCGTCTCTAGGCCTGGAGTAACGCCAACGGCTTTAATTTCTCCGCCGAGAAATCCGTCTGCATCAACTTCTGGCGCCGGAAATATTTCCCTCCGCCCTGTCTCCATCTTGGGCCGGAGATGTTTCCGTTTGCGGACGAGGTGAAATTTTTGGGGTTGATTTTTGATAGGAACTTGTGTTGGACCTCGCACATTTCCTTTTTAAAAGAAGTGTGAGCGTTCTCTTAATCTTTTAGGTGTTTTAAGTGGCACATCCTGGGGAGCTGATCGGACCGTCCTTCGCCTTTATCGCTCTTTGGTCTGATCCAAGCTTGACTACGGGTGCATTATTTATTCGTCCGCACGTCCATCTGTGTTACGTCGATTGAATGCCATTCACCATCGTGGCATAAGAGTCGCTACAGGGGCCTTACCAACCAGCCCTGTTCCCAGTCTGTATGCTGATGCTGCAGAGCCTCCGCTGTCCTTCCGGCGTGAGATGCTTTTGTGCAGCTATGCCTGTCGACTCTCAAGTTTGCCTGACCACCCGTCCTACGAGTTATTTTTCGAGGAGTCACTTGATCGTCACTATTTCATTAGCTCCTCTGCTTTGCTCCCTCCAGGGGTTCGCTTTCGACAGCTCCTTCGGCATTTAGACGTTCCGCCAGCGCCGGCCCTTCCACGGGGGGAAACGCGTTTTCCTCCATGGTCCCGCGCTGAGGCCCACTGTCACCTTGGGCTAACGTCGATGCCGAAGACTGAGACCCCTTCTTCAGTCTTTAGATCGGCTTTTATAGAAGTACGGGCTCAATTCGGGGACTTCCATTTTATCTTTACCGATGGATCTAAGACTGAAGCTGGAGTTGGATGTGCCTTTGTTTTTGGTCACTGTAGTTTTACGTTTCGTTTACCTGGACAATGTTCAATTTTTACCGCCGAACTTTTTAGCATTTATCAGTCTGTTTTGTACATTCAGCGGCACGACTTACGGCACTGTTTTATTTGTACGGACTCTCTGAGTGCCCTTCAGAGTATTCATGCGCTGTACCATTACCACCCACTCGTACAGCGCATACATGACCTGCTCCACTCGCTTGGTGTCTGGCATCAGCGTCTCCATGTGGATTCCAGGTCATGTGGGCATCTCAGGCAATGAGTCCGCCGACGCCGCTGCGAAATCGGCGATTTTATTACCCAGAGTTTTTATCTCTGTTGTTCCCTCGTCAGATTCGTGTGTTATTTTACGTCGCCGCATCCTCTCGCTTTGGCGCGATGAGTGGACGGCTCTCCGGGGGAACAAATTGCGGGAGGTTAAGCCTCTCCCGTTAATCTGGGGTACCTCTTTTCGTTCTTCACGTCGGGAAGAGGTCCTTTTAGCCCGTTTACGAATTGGACATTGCCGTTTTAGACATAGTTACCTGCTCAGTGGTGATCCCGCTCCACTGTTGATCAGCAGTGTGACGTGCCCTTAACGGTGCGTCACATTTTAACTGAGTGTCAAGTTTTAGCTCCACTGCGCGTTCGCGTGGGTCTGCCTGTTGGCATAGCCAACGTTTTGGCAGACGACGCGCATGCTGTAGAATGTCTTTTACGTTTTATAAGTGACATTGGTTTTAATCGTCGCATTTGATGCGCTGAGCGTCTTTTAGCTTTGTTATTTTATTCTGTATGTTTTAATAGGGACTCTACTCCCCAGTGGACATATGACGCTCATGTCCCTCGCATTCTACAGTTCTTGACACGTTTTAATGTTTTATTGCCTATGCTTTTAGTGTGTTGGTTTTTCGGATATTTGTATTGTTATTATTGTTTTTATTATTGTTATTGTTAGCTTTTTGGACATCGCGGGTTTGTGTCCCGTTTTTTAATTATGCAGTACTTTTACCCGTCTTTTATATTTTGACTTTATATTTTATACATTGTAAGGGCGCTGATGACCTTAGCAGTTTAGCGCCCTTAAACCGCATATCATCATCATCATCTCTCATATGGTGAGCCACGTGATGCTGGTAGAGAGCGTGCCTAGAGGGGGACTGTGTTGCTTGGTTGTGGTGCTCCTGCAAATTATTTCTACTGCTAATAGCAGTTGTATATTCTGATTTAATACCTTTTATAAATGTTCCCTAAAGGTATATAGGATAAAGGTCTTCCTGTGTTTGTAGTTTAAGAATTACTGAACTTAAAAATGTAGCACACATGAAACTACAGCTCTCAACTGAAAAATTTAAACTTTGAGAATCAAATAATAGCATTTGATGAATATGTAAATAATTTATACAGCATTCGGAAATATAACCCTCAATTAAATTCAAGCAGAGTATATTTATGCTTTTAGGAACTGAAAACCAGTAACCTCTCAGAGTTATTGATTAATGATGTCCATACTCGTTTCCTAAGTTATTACTGATACTTCTTTCACCTTTTCAGGTTAATTGCAGATACAACTTGTCGTGAAACTCCTAAGGTAGAAGCTATGGACCCATCTCAATTAGCTAAAAATGTTTACACTCGCAGATCTATTAAGAACATAGAGAATGATGAATTGGGTACTTTAGTATTAAGTTCAAAAAAGGAAGTTCAGATTAGTGATCCTGGAATACAATGTGAGCATTTTGGAAAAAGATTTTCTGGCAAATCAGCATTGAAATTGCGCGATTCTATTCCTCAAGAAAAGAAAGTACACAACTGCGACAGTGGCCAGCAGAGCTTCACTCAGCAACAAACATTGAATAGAGACATGTTTGTTCATGAGAGCAAAAAACAACACAAGTATGTCTGCAATAAGAGCTTTACTCGGCTAGGGTATTTGAAAACACACAGTTCTATTCATCAGGTTAAGGAACCATACAAATGTAATGTCTGCAATAAGAGCTTTACTCTCCTAGGGAATCTGAGAATACACAGATTCATTCATGAAGGCAAGAAACCACACAAATGCAATGTCTGCAATAAGAGCTTTACTCTCCTAGGGAATTTGAGAACACACAGTATGATTCATGAAGGCAAGAAAGCACACAAATGTAATGTCTGCAATAAGAGCTTTACTCATCTAGGGAGTTTGAGAACACACAGTTTGATTCATGAAGGCAAGAAACCACACAAATGTAATGTCTGCAATAAGAACTTTACTCTCCTAGGGAATTTGAGAACACACAGTTTGATTCATGAAGGCAAGAAACCACACAAATGTAATGTCTGCAATAGGAGCTTTACTCAGCTAGGGAGTTTGAGAACACACAGTTTGATTCATGAAGGCAAGAAACCACACAAATGCAATGTCTGCAGTAAGAACTTTACTCAGCTAGGGCATTTGAGAACACACAGTTTGATTCATGAAGGCAAGAAACCACACAAATGTAATGTCTGCAATAAGAGCTTTACTCAGCTAGGGTATTTGAGAACACACAGTTTGATTCATGAAGGCAAGAAACCGCACAAATGTAATGTCTGCAATAAGAGCTTTACTCGGCTAGGGTATTTGAGAACACACAGATTGATTCATGAAGGCAAGAAAGCACACACATGTAATGTCTGCAATAAGAGCTTTACTCAAGTAGGTAGCTTGAGAACACACAGTTTGATTCATGAAGGCAAGAAACCACACAAATGTAATGTCTGCAATAAGACCTTTACTCAGCTAGGGAATTTGAGAAAACACAGTTTGGTTCATGAAGGCAAGAAACCACACAAATGTAATGTCTGCAATAAGAACTTTACTCAGCTAGGGAGTTTGAGAACACACAGTTTGATTCATGAAGGCAAGAATTCACACAAATGTAATGTCTGCAATAAGAGCTTTACTCAGATAGGGCATTTGAGAACACACAGTTTGATTCATGAAGGCAAGAAACCACACAAATGTAATGTCTGCAATAAGAGCTTTACTCAGCTAGGGTATTTGAGAACACACAGTTTGATTCATGAAGGCAAGAAACCACACAAATGTAATGTCTGCAATAAGAGCTTTACTCAGCTAGGGGATTTGAGAACACACAGTTTGATTCATGAAGGCAAGAAACCACACAAATGTAGTGTCTGCAATAAGAGCTTTACTCAGCTAGGGAATTTGAGAACACACGGTTTGATTCATGAAGGCAAGAAACCACACAAATGTAATGCCTGCAATAAGAGCTTTAGTCAGCTAGGGAGTTTGAGAACACACAGTTTGATTCATGAAGGCAAGAAACCACACAAATGTAATGTCTGCAATAAGAGCTTTACTCAGCTAGGGCATTTGAGAAAACACTGTGTGATTCATGAAGGCAATAAACCACACAAATGTAATGTCTGAAATAAGAACTATACTCAGCTTGGGAGTTTGAGAACACGCAGTTTGATTCATGAGGGCAAGAAACACAAATGTAAAGTCTGCACTGTTAGAGCATTTGGAATCGTACGGTTTGATTCATGAGGGTAAGAAACCACACAAATGTAATGTTTGCAATAAAAGTTTTACTAAGCTAGGAAGTTTGAAATATAACATAAGATCTCAATCTATAGACCCTATTGTGAGCTAGACGAGCTTAAAGAAAGCTTGTCTACTCTAGGAAATAGATTACGTCATAAATACATAATTACATTGTGTATTTGTATGTAAATAAATTGTAGTTCTTATGTAGAGTACGTTAGAGGTAAAAGAAAATGTAAAACAATATTATTTATACTTAATGTATTTATAAAATTTGGTAACATTGTATAGTCAGTTATTTTATGAATGAAAGAAATCCTCCTCTGTATAGAAGGTGTGAGTGATGAGATATCTTTTTAATGCTGGATTCAATTTATTTTTATTAGTTTTCAGTTCCTTAATATATGATGGAAGCGAATTAAATAATACTATACTATTGTAGTAAGCCCCTTTTTGAAATACTTGTAGGTTATTGCTTGGCCTGCGTAAGTCCTGCCCATTTCTGGTTTGTTTTCTGTGTGTGTGTGAATTTTTTATGAACACTTCTGGGTGGTCAACCACGGTCAAAACTATAGCTAAAATATACTCACAGGCTAATAGTAAAATTCCAAATGTTTTGAATAGTGGTTTACAATGAGTTTATTTCTTTACATCTGCCATTATTCTTATTACATTTTTTTGTAAAAGAAATATTTTTTTTTGCGTCTACTGAATTTCCCCAAAATGTTATTCCATAAGTCATAATTGAATGAAAATAAGCATAATATACTGTTTTTAGGATGCTTTTATTTGTAAAATGTATTAGTGATCTAATTGCAAAACATGCAGAGCTTAATTTTGGTAGGATGTAGTCAATATGGTCTTTTCAATTCATATTATGATCAATAATAAGACCAAGAAATTTTATGCTACAAGTTTCAGTAATTTCATTGCCTTCATGTTCAATTCTTATGTCTGCAATACTTTTATTATTTGTGCAAAAATTGATGTACTTAGTTTTTTCAAAGTTTATATGAATTTTGTTACTATCAAACCAATTATTTAACACACTGAAAATACCGTTGGATAATTCTGAGAGGCGACTGATGTTGTGTTCTTTAATTATAATACTTTTATCATCAGCAAAAAGAACTGGGTGAGCATGTCCATTTATTACTCTCGGGAGGTCATTGACATACATTAGAAACAATAATGGACCCAAAATCGAACCTTGTGGAACACCATGCTTTATTTCTGACCATTTGGAGTATATTTTGGAATTATCTGCCGTATTTATTATGACCTTTTAATGTCTGTTTGATAGGTAAGATGCGACCCATTAATATGTTTTATTCTTAATGCTATAATGTGATAATTTTGATAAGAGTATATTATGATTTACACAGTCAAATGCTTTTGATAGGTCACAGAATATTCCTAGTGTATTACATTTATTATCAAGTGATTTCAAAATTTCATTCATTGAAAGTGGCATCATTTGTTGGCATTTTTTTTAAATCCAAACTGCTCCTTTGCTAAAATATTATTTTTAATTAGGTGGTGACATATTCATTTTAACATAAGTTTTTCAAATACTTTAGAGAAATCAGTTAGTAATGATACTGGTCTATAGTTTGACAGTTGCAACTTTTGCCCTTGCTTGTATAGTGGTTTAACTATAGAATAATTTAGCATGTCAGGAAAAATTCCTGTTACAAAGGAGAAGTTACATATATGACTTAAAGGTTTGCTAATTTTATTGGCGCATAATTTTAATATTTTAGTAGTTATTTCATCATAACCCGATGAATTCTTGCTTTTGAGGGATTTTATTGTTTTATTTACTTCTATTGTGTTCTTGGGTACTATTTCTGTACAAATAGGCTGTTCTAAGTTTGCTTTTTTCAAATATGAAATAGGGTCCTCCACTTGTTTGGACTGTAACAGTAAATTTTATGCAGACTGAATATAATATTCATTAAATAATGTTGTTATTTCTTGTGGTTCTTTTGTGGTGATATGATTTACTGTAATTTCTTTTATTTCATTTTTTGTGAGATGTTTACCAGTCTCTTGTTTTATAATTTTCCATATTGTATTAGGCTTGTTATTTGTGGACTCTATCTGCTTTTCATAGCAGAGTTTTTTTAGCTACAGTTATAACCTTTTTTAAAATTTTAAAATATTTTTTATAGTGTTGTCTATGTTTCTACAGTTGCTTTCTCTAGTAGCCAAGTAGAGTTCTCTTTTGTGTTTACAGGATATCTTAATACATTGTGTTAACCAGCTATTTCTAGTTGTGTTAATAATTTTCTTTACATGAGATGGAAAACTTGAGTTATGAATCCTTATGAAAGTATTTACAAAGGAGTTAAACTTGTCATTCATATTGTTCTTTTTGTATATTTCTTCCCAGGTTCGTCCTGAAAGCTGGTAATTAAAGAGTTTTATGTTCTCACTGTTAATGACTCAGTAGTTGGATGCATGATTCGTTATTTTGGAATGGGGAATGTTATAATTGATTTTAAGCAACTGTCCATCATGGTCTGAAAGTCCATTAGTTAAGGATTGGATTTTATGTTACTCATTTTTAGACATATCTATGAAAATATTATCAATAGCTGTTTTGGAATTTTTTTGAATTCTAGTTGGAAAGTTGACTGTATGCATAAGGTTGTATGTTCTTAATAATGAACAAATTTGTTCCTTTTGGTTCCTGTCTTTAATGAAGTCTATATTTAAGGCACCACAAAGTATAAATTCAATTTTAGGCTTGAATAGATATTTTACAGCAGCATCCAGATTGTATATGAAGTTTTCAAAATTGGCAGCTGGGGCTCTGTATACTGTTAATATAATTAGTTCATTGTCTGGCATTTTTATATGAACCGTGCAACACTCAAATGTTTGTTCTATACAGTATTTATCCAGATCAATACAATGTCAAACTGTATGTTTTTCTTAACCAAGATACTCGCACCTCCTTTAAAGAGTTTTTTCTACAGTAATATGCTGCTCTGTTGTAGCCTTCCATTGAGATATGTAATATTTCCTGTTTGTCCATGTGATGTTCCATTATGCATAAGATATCTGGGTTTTTACTTTCATTTTTGAAACTAATAATAACTCAGAGATTTTATTTCTTAAACTTTGAATATTTTGATGAAATACTGTTAATGAGTAATGTCTTTTTGTTGATTGTGTGCAATATTTGTCTAATTTCTCTGTTTCAATTACTTGTAATGTCCTTCCATATCTCTTATTTAGCCTAAAAAAGGGGAGACACTACTGTTAACAATTGTAGGAATATTATTGGTATTACCCATGGATGTACATGAAATGCTCTCAGCAATGAGGTGCGTCAGCACATGACAGTTTGATTCATGTGGGAAAAAGAACCACACAAATTTAATGTTTGCAATAAGAGCTCCACTTGGCTGTCACATTTGTGAGCACAGTTTGATTCATGAGGTTAAAAAGCCACACTAATATAATTTCGCAATTACAGCTTTACTCAGCTAAGAGCTTTGAGAGCTCATTGTTTGATTCATGAGGGAAGAAAGCCATACAAATGTAATGTTTGTAATATTTTTACTTGGCCATCAGATTTAAAAGCCATGATTTGATTCATGACGTTAAAAAACCCACATAAATGCAGTGTTTGCTATGAGAGCTTTACTCAGCTAAGAAGTTTTAAAGCACACAAGTTTGATTCATGAGGGTGAAAAGCGCACAAATGTAATGCTTGCAGTAAGAGCTTGACTCAGTTAAGGTGTTTTAAGCACATAGTTTGATTCATGAAGGCAAAAAGCCACAAAAGTGGTTTAGGTAGGACCTTCATTCAGCTCTCATATTTGATTTGGTTTGGTTCATGAGGACAAGAAGCTACTTAAATGTTTGAAATAAGAGGATTACTCTGCTATTACATTTATAAACACACAATTAAATTCATGAACGTAAAAAAAACTCAGGAATGTTTGCAATAAAAGCCTTAGTTAGCTATGACATTTGAAAACACAATTTTTTTGTTGAGAGCAAATACCATTTAAATGTAAGATTTCCAATAATAGCAGATTTTCCAGATGAAAAGGCACTGATTATTGAGTGTTAAAAGCCACACAAATTTTGCAACAAAAAGCTTACTCTGCTATTGCAGAAGATTGTAGTGTAAACAAAACACTGAGTTATGAAGGTTTTTTAAGTAGAAGGTGTTTTATAATGTCATAAACTATCAGTTTAGCTTAACTAACTGAAGGTGTGCAATGAAATTGTACATTTTTTATTGTAATGTTATTTTAGATGGAGAAATGTGGTTATTTAACCGTCAATCTGATTGACTTTCTGGAATTTGCTGGAGAAATTCAAGAGCCTTCCACATCCACTTGGTATAAAGTGTCACTGCATTTTAAGCTAGAGATAGCTCTTATGAAAAATTGTATAAAAGCAGCTGTTTAATATATACAATGGTAGAAACTTTTCAAGCATAAGACCCAGGTAATATAATATTGATTTATAGCAGTAATAATATATATATTAATGTCCCTGTGAGTAAAGAGGAACACGACCAGAAGGTAAATATAACAAACATAGCATCAGAAAATGCATTTGAAAAAGATGCAATAAATTTGAATTCGAAGTTTGAGAAGCTAGTAACAGTGATGTGTCATAATTTAAAATAAAGAGGTAACACAAAGTAAAGAGAGCAAAGAATAAAAAGAAAGATATGAGTATACTCGTCTCAAATGAAGAAAATGGAATATTCAAGGAATTCACATACCATCCATCAGTTTTCTATTAATTTCAAAGAATCTTTAAGTCCCATTGTCTAGCCTCTAAAATGTTTACTCCATAAATAAATATACTAAGTTCCAAATTAAAATATGTAGATTGGAAAAGCAAAAAAAAAAAAAAAAAAAAAAGAAACGAAACCTTAAAAACATAAATGAAAAACAGGATGAAAGGCAGTAGTAGATTTCCACTTTTGTAAGGAACCACATAGCATCAACAGAGATCCAAATTACTTGGAAACATCACAGGCAAAGGTGAACTTCCAGTCAGAGAAAACACCCATATCTGGAAAAACAAGAACCATGGTTTAAACTTTGAAATCCCACCAGGAGACATTTTAATGTATAAGTTCATCCAACCACCATGAGAAGCAACACCAGCAGTCAACCTGGAACTGATGTTGAGAGCGATTAGCTTTTTTCAATGAATGGATGATGTGATTACAAATTCAACTCAAGTTTAAGTATAGTTTTATGAGATATAATACATTTCACTAAAATATGTTTTTTGTAGTATAAATACTTTCTTTGGAATATAGGTTTAAGAAATCCATAGCTGAAAAGACACTCAAAACTTCTGGATTATATCAAATGAGAATGATGCTTTGTAAAGAAGAAACATGTATTAGCATTCCAAATTATTTTATTGTTTTAAAGTTTAGGTCAGAAATAATCTGTCTCAGAAAGTTATTATATAATTTTTTATACTACACACCTTATGCACATAGTACTTAATGATGATCTTTGTTGAGGTGAATGGAACACAACGCACTATCCTGACACCGAAAACTTGTTTGCTGGTTCTTCCTCATTAATTGGAACAGAGTGGATACTATTCCTTGTAGACAATTATTCCTATCTTAGGGAATGTACAATAGAACAGGAAACTGTAAACAGCATCCCCATTGTTGTCAATGATGTCAGCATCAACAAAAGAATGCATCAGCTTCTCGTCATGAACCCCAACAGTAAAACAATATCATGAGTGTTTCCTTCCATTTTACAAACAAAGTGCACAACATACAATTGTAAACTGAGGGGCTGTTTACTGTAGTGGAACCGAGGTACACCACTATAAAACAAGCACTGAAAGAAATAAGGTGAGAAATCTATCAGTATAGGATGTCACAAAAATTATTTTATCATAAAGGTTGTTGCAGGTTGACTTGATTGGCCCTGCTGCTTAGCAGGGTAGACTTTCAAAGCCTAATCTGCTCGTATCTGGCAGTTGAATGGCTAGCAGGTGTTCCAGACATGGCACTAGGAGGGTTAAAGTTGTTAGTCATAAATACAGTTTTCTTAAACTGAAAAACGTATGACATTTCTGAAATGAAAGTATCACTGGGAATGTTTTGCTTAAAATGCACTGACAAATTTAATTACGCATGTAGCAAAATTAGTGCACTTCATTGAAATGCTAGCACACTTTTAAAAAGTGGGAGCCTCTCCTCATGAAGTCCTCTGATCATGTTAATTAATCTGTGTAACTGAGAATAAAATTAAATTTGCGATAAGAAATTGTATTAAAATGAATGTCTGTTGTTTTAACTTGAACTTGCTTTAACTGAGAATTTTTTTGCAGGAAGTTAAAAGAATGTTACTGTCCATGGGTGATTCAGAAATGAGGAAACTCTGTACTGGCAATGGTGTTTAATAATAGAGAACTCCGCACAAAAGTAACTGAATATAAAATATTATTCCAAAATTGAAGTTACAGGAATATTTCAATATAAGATGTTAGTAAAGCAAATGTGTATGTACATGAGATCTCAGCATTTACCTTAACTGTATAATTCAATTTTGAAATTGATACTTTACAAAAATTTAAGCTCTTTGGCCACTTAAATATTACAAATCAATCATAATTATACAAAATGAATTGAACTGGGGACTTCAATGTGAATTCCTCTTATATTAATAGCATCAATTCCTTGCAATTACTGCTTTGCTCAATGTAGTACATAACTATGGTTGAAAAACACCAGAAAGCTTGCCTCACTGAAAGCTTCTATTCCAATCAATTGCCCCATCCAACCATTAAAACCACTATGTGTAAGTACAAGTATTACACTTCCATTCATTTTAAATTTAGACAATACTGTACAAGACTATCCTAATGGATGAAATCTCGTCTGTACATTATGAAAGTCAAATACATTACCAAAGGTGAAACAGAACATAATTCTGTACAACTCTTGGTGAGAAGGAACAAAACATGTTTCCTTCAGTGAAATCCAGGTATTTGTTTGGTAAAGTCAGAAATGCTTCTGTAGTGTTCAGTTCACAGCAGACCGAGCAAGGCAGTGTAGCGAAGCAGGGGCAAGCCATCGCAGTGGAGGGGAGAAACTGCTGCTGCTTCCCCTCACCACATTCATATATATAACCAATCTCTTTCAAGCCTACAACATACATGTGTTTAAGACAAACTTTGATTACCTTCTTCTTTTGATTTTTCTAATCCATTTTTGCTTTCCTCTTCCTAGATATTCACCCATACTCCTGCTTCTTTCCCACACTTCAACCCGCAATATTTTTATTACTATATTATTATTTTTTATTTTTTTCCAGCTTGAATGCCATATATGTCTCTCCAATAACTTGTTTTTTGCACTGTGTCAAACAATGAAATGTACTCTCTGTTTCTCCACATACAAATCATGCTTCCACGCTGCAGTTCTTAAAACCTTTAACATACAAGTCCCTTTTCTCACACATGTTCCGCCTGGCTTATCACAGCTCTTAACATGCTACCCACCCCCACAGCCCTCGTTTATTATCTTGTAAATCTCATACAACCTTTATTCTCAATACCTGATTATATCTCTTAACTTTCAATACTGTGACGTCACTTCACTGCTTTGATCAACTTCAACTTTCACTGTTATTCCCTTAGTTCACATTGTCACTTCTCTAATGTGAATTAGTTCAGCTTTGCGCTGCAATCGAAATCTGGAAATCGAATGCAGGCGTTCTCTAATCTCTCACGTTAGCAGCACACACTGACCTCAAAATCACGCTTGTAGAACCGCACTTAAATTGCAGGATCTCCATCTCTCTCATTTACTAATCAACGGCCGGCGAATCCTCTGGCTTATATAGCCGGTGGAAGTTTCTGCGGAACATTTTTACATACGGCCTGTAGACGGTGGTGGGAGAAAGGGAAGCTTTAGAAGATTCTGATTATGTGTCGTTAAGGCTTCTGGTGTTTATGCTGGGTAAGAGCGCTACCGCGTACTTAGCTCTGTTTATCTCTCCAATTGCCGGCGTCAACCGTCCTGGTCTAGGGCTACAGTGTCACACAGCTCTCTTGTGTTTATGCTGGGTAAGAGCGCTACCGCGTCACTTAGCTTTGTTTATCTCTCCAATTGCCGACGTTAACCGTCCTGGTCTAGGGCTGCAGAGTCACACATCTCCCTTCTGGTGTTTATGGTGGGTGAGGGTACTACCAAGTCGCTCAGCTCTGTTTATCTCTACAATTGCTGGCATTAACCTTCCTGGTCCACAGCTGCATTGTCACACAGCTCCCTTCTCAGAGCTGTTCGTCGTTCCGCATTGTGCATCAAGGGGATCAAGATGAATCACCACCAGCGTCTCTCAGTGTTGACGCGGTATGCGACATGAATGATACAGGAGGTCACATTCCTGGAATCCGACACTGTTCTCAGATGGTCATAGCGTGGCTTCATCTGGTCACTTGTCATGGTGTCGCCTAGCTGCCCGTTGCGGTCCGAACATATCACCGTACTCGTCCCTGACTACTCACAAGGGTCCACGGCTATCCAAGCAGATGCTACACTGCTGGCACCACCTTTCCACGTCGCTTTGCAGACACGGGCAATGGAACTGGCGACGTAGTTTATTCACGGTCTGAGTTACTACTCAGGTGCCGGTAGTACCATCATGGTTTTTCTCGACGACTTGCTTCACCTTGATGTTCCCATCTGTGGACTCCCAGACTCTGTTCAACACACCATTCCTGACTCCTGGGGAGTCCTGCTGGGCCCAATAGCTCTTATAGTTTGAGCCACTGGGATGACATCTGCCCAAGGTCGTGCGCCAGATTATTTACCCATCAGGACTGGCACTGGGTATTAATCCTGCTTTCCTTAACACTGAGGAATTTATCTCTGGCTGCTGCAATAGTTGCCCAAGAAGTGCTTTTCTAACCTTTGCTTTGAAGGTGTTTGGGACATGTAATAAATGCCATAACAAAGACCTGTCTGTTCAATTTTGGGTAAACAACTCATTTTACATGAAGCCAAAAATTCTATTTTTAAAATTTTCATGTAGGAGTTGCTATGAAACTACATGCATTAATTTGCCCCCCCCCCACACACACAGAAAAAGTCATGTGGCATTTTAGCAATTTCTCCAAGGTGAGGCTGTAAGGGCACAATAATAAAACGAACTATATATAATTTATTTTACAATAATTGGCATAGTGAAATTGGAACTCTTTGCTATGTATTGTTATTTCAAGCTTTAGATAAGATAATGGTTGTGAAAAGTTTTCCTTAGGTACTACTATGTATTTGTTTACGTCACCCGAATTCCATTGTCTTTTTTTTGTTATAAAGAAATTAAAGCGAGTTTTATTTATGAGCTGTTGGGCTGCGGACTTTGCCTTCCCTAAGATATATCGCTTCATTCGCCGTGGTAGACACTGCCATTCAAGTTCTCAGACCTATTTTGGTACCCGTTGTAGTGATGACCTAGGTTTCCCCTTTCCGGTCCGTTCCTTCTAGTACTCCACGAAAATCCGAAGTAATTCCCCAGAAACTCCTGATATTGTGTGGGTGGCCGGTTATTGTTCTCGTTGCTGGTATGAATTTTTGGAACTATGTTGCGTGACGTCATTTCGCGGAAAACGCTCTTGGTAGCTCTGTCTTGCAGCAGAGTTGAAGGGCTTGGTGAAAGAACCAGATGGCTCCGCTGTACCTCATTTTCAGATAAACAAAGAAAACTAAATAAATATCAGTTTTGTGTCCATTCGTCTTAAATATAAAATATATATAGAACTGCGGTGAATAAGCCATCCTGCATTAAAGTTAAAAATATATTGCACTAAACTTACATGTTTGAAAATTTTGAAGGCGTTGGGGCTACCTGGCTTTTTCACCAAATACACTCTTTTTTTAGGTTTCGGTTGAAAATGCTGTGTATAAACAAACAAGCCTATTACATGCCTAAATATGTCGTGATTAAAGAAATGGGTAAGATATACGAAGAATCAACTAATCATAACAAAGTATATCAGTCCTAAAGTCATTAAGTCTGAAAATGTATAACATGAAGTTCAAGCAGAGAAGCACATCTTTTGCAGATGCTGTTGCTCTTTACTCTCATCCGGCTCGGACAAGCTACTGGCAAGTTATCAGATACCAAAGCAGTGTAAAACCACATGTCGAATGGGTAAGTTCATGACGACACGAAACCTGGTTGTCTTGATTGGAACTGCAGATGTTCCGTAGGGAATTAAACACGAGTATTAGTCCAATTAGTGTATTGCTACACTAAACCATTTCTTTCTTGAGTATTTAAAAAGTCTTTACTGGGAGATAGCAGCAAGCTTCTCTTCGTAGCTGTTGACACTCCTTTGGAACAAGGAGTTGAAGTGTCCTGCAAAAACTAAAATCATGTTCTGAGTAACCGGAATCACAGTTGATTTATTGGAGCTTGTCAGAGCAATCTTATGCCAATCACTTGGCACATACGCTCTCTCGTGTTTCCTTTTCAGCACTTCGACCAGCCCAAAAGAGCGGCCAAAGGGCAGAAAGCTATGCCCTGGTTCAGGGTAATAATGCTGTATGTTTCTGAATTTTCTGTTGCATTTGCGTCAAACAGTGCTGTATGAGCGTATGGTTTTTGTTCTGGGCACTACAGTTGTCAGAAAATATTAGATCAGTGACGTTATTGTCAAGTATAATGTTCACAAAATGATGAATGAAGCTGGCAATCTCATTCGGACCATTTCCTCCAATATTTTCATCATACATACAGAAACAGCTATTTTTAGTACTAGTAACATGAATGCAAAACTGCACTCCCAAAGTTGACGACTATAAAAGACATCGCAGAAACTTTGGAACTTAAAGATTTCGTTGGCAGTCAAAGCATATTGTTTCACATCGATCATACTCTTTTGCTAGTTTTGACTTTTCTTTCAGGATACTGTAATATACCTAAGCTTTTCGGAGATGTAGCTGTTTTCCTGTTTAAAGTTTTCTTTTTTCTTCAGAAAAAATTGTTGTACAATTCGTCACACTTTAGACAAGTAGCTGTACGTGGTTTCCCAAATATCATGTTAAAATGTGAGGCTAATATCTGTGGTAAAAGTCGTACGATATTGTAGGTTTCATCGCCATTCCTGATTGCAAATTCAAATATTTCTCTGGCTCATGCATTTGCAAATGCAAAAGATACATCCTCTTCACATCCAGACCTGCTGCCAAATAGCAATTCTTTACGTTATCTGTATGACAGTAATGAGACCCCATTCTGGGGAAACTTCTGATATACTGCTTAACTTCAGCTATGCAGCGTGTGACAGATTTCCTCGCAAGTCAGTTGCGCTTGTAATATTCTGTGCCAAGTGGTTCGCAAGACGTTTAACTCTGCTTTTGCCGATCCCATGTAATCTGCAGAATGCTGTTTTTGCATACCATGCTTTCCTTAGGTCCTTTTCTCACCTAAAGGGTGTGGGAGAGAAGGAGAGAGAGGTATGTTACCAGATTATAACCTAAAAGGTCCCTTATTACACGGTGTGCCAATGGAAAATATTCCTTCTTGCAGTTTAAATTTTGCTCTCTTACCTTGTATAACTGTGTCCGCTGAGGGATTCCTCCAAAATTTTTGATGTCGAACTATACTGCGTACTGTTAATAGCCCAAACAAATACTCGTCTTGTTCTTCTTTATTGCCCAGTTCATTAAATGAAGCTACAAGTTTCTGCTTCAAGCCATGAGGTAAACTCGTTAAACCTGCTTTCGAAATTCGCACGGTAGCCCTGTAGTAGGGCTGGAACGGATTTGCCTGCCTTGATAACATAAGCCACGCCTTGTGTAGCACTTTCTATTCTTTGCCTTCTTCACTTTCAAACTCCGAGTCTTCAGAAGGTACAAATTCACTTTCTGAAGCGAAAAATTCGCCTACATCATATTAGCAACAACTGACTTGTGGGAGTCTCCTGCTAGCGCTGCTGCTTGGTGTACTATAGCCATCTACGGAAAAATACACGAACTATTCGGTGAAGCAACCAGGCAGCTCTAGAGCTTCCACTAAATACATGACACAGCCAGCTCCTTTCACACTCCAACAGCGTGGTTCTTCTGTCGAACCATCTGGTTCTTACACCAAATGAAAGAGGATTTTCCCCTGCTTGCCAGGATCATTATGTAACTCATTTTCGCCAAAAAGTGGACAGCTATCTGGTTCTTTCGCCAAGCCCTTCAGTTGTTGACCAACATCATAGAAAAAATTCCACGCTCAAAATAGATAACCAGTGGCTCATAGGCCCACCAGAAAAGCTAGAAAAGTTCTAGTTAGAGATTCTCTTCGAGCAGTTTAAACCCAACAATACTGAAGATGCTGACATGAATGAGAAAGTGCAGAAAACCCTTGTCCAACCTCTGCAACTGTTACCAATGTGTAAACGCTTCACTCCAACGATGATAGAAAATGCCATTAATAGATCATCTTCCAATAAAGCTCCTAGTAATTAAATTGAATTGAGTTTTATTTATGGACGCTCTTTAACTCTTGTGGTCCTTAGCGCCCCATTTATGCTTTAGTGGGCGTGAAATACCGATATTTTTTCTCAGAGGCCTGTTTAACAGGCTTGAGGTTCTTTTATGTGCCTTAAATCTACGACATGGATCACCGGCTTTACTCCCCTTCCATAGGAAGCCATGCTAAGGATGTTTAGGCCCGAAAAATATCAATCGTCCTCCGCGGGTTTGAACCCGTGACCTTGGAAACTAGAGGCTATCATGGTAACCACTTCACATCGGAGGAAACCTTTACTTAAGAATCTACCGCGCAAAGTCATAGTACTAATACAAGTTACAGTTCAACTCTACAAGTAACATACTCCCCAACAACATGGAAGCATGCTAATACTATAATGATACCTAAGGCCAACAAACATCACAATGATCCAGTTAGTCATAAAACAATTAACATTCTACCATTGTTTTCGAAAATATTCGAGCGTCTGTTGTTGCCCACACTTCTCACATTTTTTGGAGCACTATCATGTAAAACCTAATTTGGATTTAGTAAATTTCACTCCTGCCCACAACAGCTGTACAGGATTATAGGCGAAATAGTGAACACTTATGAAAACATGAAAATCACTTTAGGTCTATTTCTTGGCACTGAAAAGCATTCGATAAAGTTTGGCATAATAATCTTCTATTTAGGATTAAAAACACTTTCCTGACACATAGGTACTATTGTCTTATGCAGTTATATCTCTACAAACGAACACATTCTATAGTCTATGAAAGTGTAGAGACTCCAATCAGACCAGGATAACCTCGGGGAAGCATACTGGGACCTTTCTTATATCTAATATATATCATGATTTACACAAAACCGACCATCCATGCTTAGCCCAATTTATAACAGACGACATAGCTATTATGTGCAGAGGCAACAAAACGAAGATGTTACAACATACATAATTAATTACCTACCTGAAATAGAATCATAGAACAACAAATGAAAAACGGTTATGAATCCAAAGAAGTCGCCTGCTGTGACTTTCACCTACCTTACGAAACAACATGCTCATCCTCCATTCTTGAACAGACATACCACAGACATGACATGACATGACATTCTTTAGCACAACTTCGACGTATGTTTGGCATGGAAGAAGTATATTGATCACCTATAGAAATTAAGAAATACACTTCGACAGCTGAAACCTTTACTGCATAAAACCTCATTCTCTCCATTTCTCGGAGGGCGATGGATTTTTTCGGGCGTAAAAATCCTTAGCACGGCTTCCTTCGGAAGGGAAGTAAAGCCGGTGGTCCCGTGTCGTAGATTTACGGCACGTAAAAGAACCTCAAGCCTGATAGAGAGGCCTCTGAGCAAAATTACCGGTGTTTCACGCCCAATATAGAATGGGACGCTAAGAACCATAGTAGTTAAACAGCGTCCATAAAGAAAACTCAATTTCAATTTTTTCTCCATTTCTAACAATAGACATTGGCACAATGGTTATCAAACCAATGTGACAACATGTATGCTCTTTATAGGGTTTCGCCTCTAGCACACAAATCAAGCGTATTCAGACATTTCAGAACCGAGTGTTCATGAGTATCACCAGTGCAACATGCACATAAGAAATGAAAATCTCCATCTAGATCTGAATATACCATAGGTAACCATAGTTATCCACTCATTCTATAATAGTGTATATTCAACTTTCTCAAGGCACTCTAACTCCTTGTAGAATAGGATACCTAGGAAAACAGGCTACCAGAACAACCACAGCGCCGCCCCGAGAGAAAAAGACACACAGATCAACTGACAGGAATGTCAATGAATGTAACCCACAGAACAGGCCTCATCACAATGTAAATATGATTATGTTAACAAAATTGTAGTACCTACAATGTACAAAAATGTTACTGATTAATAATATAAAATGCCTAAACCAGTGCCAATGTTAAATTATTTTGTTAATACAATTAGTATTCCGGTTTGATGTTTAAATTACTGTAAATTGACCTTTATACATTTAACAACTTTTTTTTTTAAATAGTCCTCGAGCTTTCTTCGTTTGAACTCTCATCGTTCTTCAAAGGCCAGACCTTTCTGTGCAATATTAGTAATGCATCCAGTTTCGAACAAGTTATGTCAAAGTGTTTGGAAAAATATTTAGCCACGACAAGTTGACAGTTGTTCACACTTAGAAAGGAAACTATGATTTAATGAGGATGTTGCTGATAATGATAACAATTATAACAAAAAGATCATCATAATGATAATTAATAATAGTTTACAAAAAAGTTGTTCATTTTTGTTTCTTTCAAACTTGGTGTATTTTGCTTAAAATAGAGACTTTCAATATCTTTGTAATGGCAACCTTGACTATGGTCAACAACTTCAGTATCTAGGAAGTTTTGAGTACTCACGGCAACTAAGAATAAATCCAGAGTTCTGATGTAAAATGGTGGATGTTAGTTATTTCATGTATGTGGTTTGGAGTTTCAATCCCAATATTTGCAACAAATTGCCTAGAAATACAGTTTGGTACGATTAATTTGCTTATTGGGTGTCGTTAGATTTTACGGATGAATATTAGGTAGATCTTTAACATATCGACACAGAACTAAAGTGACTACAGGTAATTGCAGTTTGAGGAAAATTTGAATTTCTTCAAGTAATGAGTGTTAATTCAGAGGATTATTGCTACTCGGGCTTAAGCAGGGACCTAAACGTTAACCAATGAGAATTATAATGCACGAATATGAAAGGTTATGATGAATACCAGGGTTGGTTTCTTAATATGGTAAAAGGTTTGTGCTACAACCATATCCTGACTCGCTATTTGTATGTACATTTCGGTTACATTCAGACCTGATGTTGGCTGAAATTACCTACTTACAGCGGTACTTAAAAAATGTGTATCAAAAGTAATTTTAAATGGATACAAATACTTTCGGAATGGATGTTGAGTAATGGTGGACGATATTAATGTCAGGTACCAACTGTAAAGCAGAAAACATGCAGTGGTTATACCATAGAAAATAGTTGGTAAAGTTGAGAAATATAATAGAAAAATTGCACTGCTGTAATAGAAAATCAAAAAACAGTAAATGTAGTACAACCAAAGGAAAAATTACCTTTTTTGGGCTTGCATTAGCAACGGAAGTGATGTCTTATAAGTCCAACAGATGTCACTGTATGTCATTCTCTGGCTTAACGCAATGCTGGTAACATATAAATAAGTAATGCCGCCAAAGGCGGGGAAATATATCCCCAACTCTCTCGGTTTGGGTTTTTTTTTAATAGAAGCTTACGTTTCTGAATTCACACAGATTTCTCGGCAAATAGATAGACCAGTTTACTACGGTGTGCGAGTTTGTATTCATCTCGCACATTATTGTGCTAGTTGTGGGATTATCTAGAATGCACCACATTATACAAAGATGTATTATTTACTCTGGAGAGAGATGTGCATCACCAATAAAACTACCTTTTCTTGCACTAAGTTTCCTCCTTGGGTGACCGTTTTGGCACATGAAAAACATCTGTCTTCCTTTCCTCCATTTTAATGGAAGAATTTCATCGCATATACGTACTTCGTTGATAATTCCATGCTGCATCAGGAATTCCTGCAGTAGCTGCAAGTTTTCACTACCTATGTACTCTTTCATAACTGTATTTATGCTATTTTGACAGCCTGTACACACCATTTTCTTTTCTTTGTGCACAGTTTGCTCTGAATGCGAGGCGCTTTTTTTTAGCGGCTATACATATGAATAATAACAATAAGAAGTAACAAATTTTATTTCAAAATATTGTAATTACTAAAATTTATTGTAGTCGCGTTATGACTTTAATGTTAAAGCGACAATAATAAATTAAAAAAAAAAAAAAAAGTAACAACACATCCCATACTTAGCGGATTCCCAGCTTCCTACTTCAGTTGGTACTTCTGAATGAGCGTCAGTATTACCGTGAAGATGGCCACATTTTTTCTAGTTTGTTTCCCAATTTCCCTTAATCAATAAGGCACAAAAAAGTGGCATGGAGGCGGGCGCCTGATGTACAACAGTTTTCATCTACTTCTACATTCACTCATAAGGTAATTTATTCCATTGTTTTTCACTTCCTTCAGCCTCATCTCTGTGGGCCTAAGGCCCGGTTTCACAGTATAAGCTTAAACTTCGAATCGGGCTTAACCAGAGAGTTAAGCTACAGCTGAGTTTTACAGTGCGTAGTTCAAGCGCTAAGCCGAGATTATACGGGACTCGACTTAAACCGTACTGAACTGTGGTTTAAGTTAAGGAGTCACCATGTTATCTGAGGACGACGATTTTAGTGACGAAATGCAAATTATTTTAAACCATATTCACAACAGAAGACGGCCTAAGCTGTTTAGAATGTGTCCAAATCATTTCCACATATGGAATGATCGAGAATTCTACAAGAGATTTCGGTTAAGTAAATAGTCTGCGATGATGGTACTAGAGATTATTGATGATGCTATTAAACATAAAACAGACTGTTAAGTAAAACTTAATATTAAATTTATTCTTACACCTTTATAATATACTTTATCGCTCCTAAGGTATTATTACTTTATATTTCAGGAACAAAGCCCTCTCGTCAGAAGCGATACTTCTTTTGACGTTGAGGTTATATGCAAGTAGAAGCATGCTAATTGCAGCTGGAGATTTTTCCGGCGTCTGAAAATCTACAGCATGCATGGTTGTGAAAATTGTTTCATATCCATCAATTTGGACACCAATTAATTCCTTTATTTCCTCGTCGATTGGCGTAATTAACGATGGCATAGCTGGACCTCCACCTGTACCCCGAATAGTACGTTTCTCGTCGGCATATTTCTTTTTTGTAACTTTCTTCAAATTGACATATTTCTTCAACACAGTAGCATCTTTGTATATTATTCTGCTCTTTGCATTGAATAACTCCGCAATTTTCCCCCATGTTTGGTTCTTCCTGCTCCACAGTACCTTATCAGATTGCTTGCACTCTATTTTGTGTTTATACTGCTTTACAGTTTCTAACAGAATGCTAACTTCTTGAGAATTGAAGTTAGCAGTACGTTTTGGCTCTGATTTTTCGGTCATTTTAATGTGTGTATCTGAATAACCTATAAAACCTTACGAGTCAGGAACAGGCGCCGCCATTAACAAATGATGGGGATTCGCTCGATGCGCATGCGCAAGCGTTACCAACCTTAAAGTTCCGAGGAGGTGTTCAGCTCAGTAAAGCCAAACGTGGTTGCCCTACTGTGAAACTCGCAAAGCTTTAACCAAAGCTTAAGTTTTGTTTAAGCTGCGTCCGTAGCTTAGTAAAGGTTCGACTTAAGCCTGAACTGTGAAACCGGCCCTAAGAAAGGCAATTTAACCCAGTTAAATAGGGGCAAACTTTCATATTAGATTGTGTGCTACATACATATAGTGATTTCTCCCATAATCCGATATGAAAGAATGGCCAGTTTTTTTAAATAAACTTTGGTTTCTGATGCACTAAAGCAATAGGTTAGGTTTAGTTGTTTTTTTTTTTTTTTTTTTACATAAACTTTGGTTTCTTATCCCCAAAAGCAATAGGTTAGGTGAGGTTTAAGTTTTTTTAATATAAAATTTGGCTTCTGATTCCCGGGAGCAATAGGTTAGGTTAAGTTGAGTTTTTTTATGCGTGCATCATTGCAACTAATTGTTCTGCGGAGGACAGCATGTTGTATAATAGCTCCAATAATTCTTCATTCTCCCAAAATCTGCAGTAAACTTGAACATTTGTCACTCACTGCCATCACTGTCTATTCTGTTGCTCTCAATCTCAGGTCACTCACCCTTATGCTACACTTTGCTGCATTTTCTAACCCCATTCTGCTAAATTCCTATTCTTCATTAATTGTTGTGTTATTCAGTTGGCATAACTACATCAAAATATCACCAAATTTGCCTATATAGGAACACAATTTTCTGTGGAGGGTGGGGTATGTTCTATTAACCGACGCAACATCTATTACAAATTGATTCCATAAGAATTATCATCTTAGATCCTACTTTATGTATACAGAACTTTGTCCCTTGTTCTTAAATGTTTGAAACTATGAGGCAGTCTATTTTAAAATGTGGTAATTCAGTGCAGTTACTCTTATTTGTTAGGACGACTGCACAGAACACCTTATCGATGTACCAACATCACCACTGTGTATTTGCTGCATGCTAGCCACTACCAATGTATTATTTGACATAACTAGACATTAAACAAGCATAGAGCACACATATAATGTTGAAATGTGCATGTTATTTTTAAATGTGCATGTCCAATAAGAGAACAAGCTGGAAAACCAATGGATGTCAGATACAATGAATATACATGTTATATAACTAATGTGTGTTTTCTATAAGTGAAGTGTGCATAAAGATGGGTATAAACACATAAATATTTGCAAATTGTTTGCGAATACATGAAAATGAAGAGCAAAAACGCTGTGAAGCAAACCATGTAGATCAAGCCAAACACAAATAGTGTTTAAAGCAAAGCATATGTGAACTACAAATAAATGTGGATGAAATTAGTGGGTAAAGCTAGAAGTATATATAAGTATTGGCAAAGGAGTATTGGAACATTTTCACCTTTTTTTTTTTTTTTTTCTTATTTAATACCTAGGTTTCACCAAAAATACTTGTTTTGAGGCTTGCTGAATTAAAAAAAAAGAACATTTCACTTATACTGCTTTGTAACTAGCAGGTAGATAAGATTTTACATTCCAACCAAAAATTCAATATCAAGATTTCACTGGAAATACATGTTTTGAGGCCCTCTGAATAAAAAAAAATCATGTCTACATATTCTACCATGTACCTAGTAGGTAGAGAAAGTATTGCACTCCAACCAAAAACTTAGTATTAGGATTTTACTGGAAATACATGTTTTGAGACACCGTGAATCCAAGGAAGCCATTTTTACTTTCACTACTGGTACCTAGTAGGTAAGGAAGGTTTTGCAAAAATTTGATGTCGAGATTTCACCGAAAACACATAATTTGAAGCACCGTGATACAAAACAAAGCATTTATGGAAGATCTGTGAAAGCAAAACTTATTAATGAAATGTCGGATAAACATCAAACATGGTGTTTGAGTTCGTTACCATCCAAAGATGCGAAAAATAAGTTTTTAAGAAAATATCCCCATCCCTAACTTTCCTTTACATGGAAGAATTTCTGAAAATTTGGTCTTATAAAATGTGCCTCCAGTGATTTTGATTAAAATATATTAAAAATGATTAAAAGTATTTACATAAAGAATATAATGTATATCTTGAATTTCTGGGAGTAGCCTTTGAGGTCCCCTTCATATAGAAAGAATTTTATATTGTCTATTCAACGTCTTTTTAGTCACTGGAAAGGGAAGATAAGGAATTTGCGAGACCACACAGTAGTAATTACAAACAACCACCACACAAACCTGACCTTGCTGCAACCTATCCACTGTCTCAAAAATTTCTGAACAGATAATGTTATCTTGAATAACTGGTAAGTCTTAAGATGGACGAAAATATACTGTAAAAGAAATATGGATATCTTCAAAAAACACAAATTATATCAAATAATTTTTTTATGAAATCAGCCATTTCTGAGATATCCGTTATTAATGATTCACTAGAAAAGGTATTGCATTCCATCCAAAAATTCAAAATAAAAATTTCACTGGAAATACATGCTTTGAGACCTCCAGAACCCAAAATCATTTTTAAAAAAAGTTCCGTGTGTGTTTTTGTTTATATGTGTCTAAACAGCATAAACCAAAATGAAATGTCGGATGAATACAAACTTGGTATTTACATTCAACACCTTCTAGAGTTGAGACATCCAGATTTTCAAGATAATCTCTCCACCCCAAACCAGTCTTTACATAGAACACTTTTTGAAATTTTTTATTTTTCTAAAACATGGCCCTAAACGACTTTGATTAAAATACCATGTATTAAAGATATTGACATTACAAATCAAATGTATATATTGAATTTGCTGGTAATAGCCTATGAAGTCCTCTTCATTTGGAAGGAATTTTGTATAATCTTGTATAACTGGTTAACGTTAGTGATAGATGATGAGAAGTACCGTACAAAAAATATAGATACTTTAAAATACAATTTATTTAAAATAATCTTTTATGTTGTCTGCCATTTCAGGGATATCCATTATTGAAGGTTCCAATTGTTCAATTCTTGTGATTCTTGTCCTGTCAATTTTCAGTTGTTTCTTGCAGTTGCTTGGAAGCAATATGGAAGTTTAAAGCCAGCATATAGCATCCAGTTCTTAAACATTTGACTATCCTATTCCCTTTGTAGCTATAACAAAACGTGTAATGTAGCTATTTCTGCAAAGGTTTATTTGGATTATAATATAGTAGATAGAAATAAGCTTTAGTAAGAATAATTTGTATACTCGGTAATAAAGATAGTCCTATGAATGTAACACATCAGTTTGTCTTTGTATAGAGTCACACAAAAAGTTAGGATTTTTAGATAGGAATGCCAAATTATTTTTTATTGACCATGTTTCAATAAACCCTGAACTATTTCAATAGATGATGCAACATTTTTGTCCAGCTCGATTACAACAGCGTAAAACTTTCAAAATTTGTTGCACAGTACAAAACTGAATTAAATCAGTGTCCAAGTGTGTGACCACTGGGAGAGGGAAAGAAGAAGGTATGGATATTTTTCTTTGAGGAGATCAATCCTCAATGGTGATTTAAGAAAGATGTTTTCCCATTTGACAGAAATCTAACCATGTTGGGATATAGGAGTCTGATACATTCACATAATCTGTGAATAGCATAAACTACACAAGTGACATGAAACATTTTTGGGAAACTCATAGACAGGACTTTACCCACTTTTATCATGCATAGTGCAACATGTGTTAGAAAGAGTAATACTTGTTGTATTTTATATGATTTGACAATATCATATGCTTAATTTCATTGAGTAGCCTCACAATCATTATATTATTTGATACGGATATTTCTTTACACACCACAAAATATGTCTGTTCACTAACCATTTTGTCATTTTTCAATACAATGACATCAACATTTCCTATTTTTCTGAAACTTGAATCTTGGGTTTCATCAATGGTTACCCAAAGTTTTACATTTTTACATGCTGCCCTAATTTTTTTCAAAGTTTAATCATAACACTTGAGAAGGTAATTCTTTCTTAAAGCTTATTCCTCAGGAGGCTAAGTTTGGAAATATTTAAACCAAAAGTTCTTAAGTTGAACATTATTGACTCTTTTGAGTGGAAATTCTGCTGCTACAAATGCTCTGCATAAATCTAAACAATACTGGGAACACTTTGATTGTCAACATTTGAATAAGCCAGTTTGCATATCAATTGTTGTGAATTCACACGAGTTGCAGCAACAATGCGTTTATTTCCAGATTGAGTGACTTGTGAACACTGATCTGCAGTGATTATGAACTCTGATCCATAAGCAAAAACTTGCTGTTTTTCCTTATGGTTGGCAAGCATAACTTTATTGTCCATAGTAAATATGTTTTTAAATTCATCTACGTATTGTTGAGTATGCGATTTATCACTTGTTCGTAAGAACTGAAGAATGAACGCAGCATTCACACACTTCATTGCAAGTGCTTAGTCTAGCAGTATAAACATATTATGAAATACACAGATAGCAAATGGGGAATGACCAGCATGTCATCAAGTTAGATAATGGCCTAATCTATTTCTAATTGCCTTAGACACCATTATATGGTTAACATTCTCTGATTCCTATAATGACATACAAGTAAATCCAAATATATTGTATATATTCATAAGAGAATAAATCAAAATTATGCAGGATAAATAATAGCAAAAATAAAAAATTAATTAAGATTTATACATGGAAGATTATATGAAAATATGTATTTAAATATTTTTTTCATACAAATGTATGTTTATGTAAATAATATTTCATATTTATGCTTATTATGGGCATTTATTCAGAGTTTTCCCCTTTTTGTAGGCATTTATATGTTTGCAGAAAAAATATTTATTTACATAAGAATCTGCTCCCTAATTATAATCTCCAGTTAGTGATCCATCCTTCATCATCATTGTTAATTCAATTGCTCTTGTGTTCATACAGCAGTTCCGTTGTGTGTTTTTAATGTAAAGTCAATCTTAATAGCACTAATAGCCTTTTGTTTTCTACAGGCTGTGAAATGGATAGCAAAACAAAAGTTGAAGAAGAAATCGATTTTCTAGAAGAAGAGATATCAATTGACAAAGACTTTTCATCCTCCAGTCCTGAAAGAATATTTGAGTATGATGCTACCACAAGTCAATCTGACTTTAAAATGGACCACAAAATAAATATCAAAAAGGAAGTTGATAGTTTGGAACCAGGCTCACCGAATGAGATTGTGTATTTTTCCACAAATTTTGGAAATGAATTTAAGAATGATACTGTTAAGTATAATGATTTTAAATTCTGTAATAATACAGAAACAAAAGAGCTAGCTTTTCTTTCTGATACATGGTTTCAGAAAGAGGAGAAGTGGTTTTCTTTAGATCTTGTAAAGAAGATAAAGAAAGAGTATATCACATATGATGAATTGAGTGTTCAAAGGACATCAATAGAAACAGAATGCCAATCAGAACCATCAGATTTAAACATTTTATTGCAGACTGAAAACAATGTAAGTTGACTGGAATAAGTTATAGTTAACACTTTAAAATGTTCATTATACAGAGCGAAGTTAATTCCTGTCTTCAAAGATCATGTATAGTAGAATTTGTAATGATACAATTCAACATTGGGTCCATAGCAGTTGATGGAGAATTGGTATTGATAGGTGGTTAAAGCAGTGGTTAAATCAGCAGTTTTAAATATTTAACTTGCTTTGGCGATTCAGTGTTAAATAATGGAATGTGTGATTTCCAGTTTAAGTGATTATCTATAAGCAACTCACACATACTAGCATTTTCAAACTTCTTTCATTATTTTCTGAGTTAATGTTTGAACATTTGGAACCATATGCAAAGAATCTTGTTTAATTAGTTCTGTTAAATTTAATACAGACTTTGTTCAGTGCAAACCTTTTACACTTCGTTATGTTAATTAACTGCCCAACTTTACCAAATTACAATATAAAAGTCTGCTTTTTAAATAACATTATTTCATAGTGTAAAATATGGATCAGCTAGTAACAGTGATGTGAATTTTAAATTATATAGAAAATTTGAGTTACAATTAGATGTTAGGAGAAGAACTGTGATTCAAATTTTGTATATAACATTATTTCTGTTTTTAATTATATAAGATTTTGAAGAGAACCTTCAATATGCCTTATACTTTTTGTAAGAGAGAAACATTTTATTCTGTATACTGAAAAATAATTACATTAATACTGCATGATTATCCAAATAATTTTTTAAAAAATAAAACTGGAGTTACTTGTTACAGTGTGGGAAGCCAGAGGACTTGAAAGCAGCAGATTCGTATAGGTAAGGTCTCACAATACACAATATTACAACTTGACTCTATAACTTTAGTCCATTTTATATCCCATAATGCTTGCAAACTGTCCAAGTGATTAGATTAAAGCTCACTATAAAGATATCAGTGATATCTGAGTTCCTATTACCAAGAATGAGGATTCCAGTAGATCTCAGTTTTCTTCACTATATTTGCTGATTATCTTACAAAATTATCAGATGAGCGTATAATGCTGAGCATGTGAGATACACAATTTAAACGTTTAACTCAGAGACGGTGAATACGTTTTATTGTGGTTAGCAGATAATAGTTTCAATATCACAAGTATATCTGCTGCTGCGACTGTTTACACCTTGCAGAAACCCGAATATTATATATAATGTGATAACAATGGCTGTTATATATTTAATTCCTTTACTGTCAGTTTTAGTTATGGCAGACATGCTTTGAGAATTATTATCTAACTTGTCCAGCATAGAACCCTCAGTTAGACTGCTGATGAGGATTGTCCATGGTTTGAAGGGAAGCCCCTGCCTTGACCTCTCTTTGCAGCTGGGGGGAACATTGAGAGTATTACAGTGCTACATCTGAAAATATTAGGGATTCAGCTAGTTGTATTTGCTGTTACTAATTCAGCCACTCCCTCTATTCCCTTGCTAATAGAAGTCATGTATGTGCTTAACACAAAACACTGGCTGCAGTGTGAAAATCCTCATTCACTCCAGTGTGTACCTCCATTTACTTGTAGATGATTTCCTCCTTCACAAGACTGGAATTACTCTTGGTTTACCAGACAAACGACAACTCTCCAATTAAACCTAACTGATTAAAGGATGCTTAACTAGAAGCTAAAAAAAGTTGTAAAATATCTGTTGTCAATATATTGAACTAGGACTAATAACAGAACAATAACTGCACTCCTTTGATAGATACCTCACAGTTGTAGAATGTCTGTTGTCAATATATTGAACTAGGACTAACAATGGAACAATAACTGCACTCCTTTGATAGATACCTCACAGTTGTAAAATATCTGTTGTCAACATATTGAACTAGGATTAATAATGGAACAATAACTGCACTCCTTTGACAGATACCTCACAGTTGTAAAATATCTGTTGTCAACATATTGAACTAGGATTAACAATGGAACAATAACTGCACTCCTTTGATAGATACCTCACAGTTGTAAAATATCTGTTGTCAACATATTGAACTAGGATTAATAATGGAACAATAACTGCACTCCTTTGACAGATACCTCACAGTTGTAGAATGTCTGTTATCAATATATTGAACTAGGACTAATAACAGAACAATAACTGCACTCCTTTGATAGATACCTCACAGTTGTAAAATGTCTGTTGTCAATATATTGAACTAGGACTAATAACGGAACAATAATTGCACTCCTTTGGTAGATACCTCACAGTTGTAGAATATCTGTTGTCAATATATTAAACTAGGACTAATAACAGAATAATAACTCCACTCCATTGACAGATAGCTCACAGTTGTAAAATGTCTGTTGGTAATATATTGAACTAGGACTAATAACGGAACAATAATTGCACTCCTTTGATAGATACCTCACAGTTGTAGAATATCTGTTGTCAATATATTAAACTAGGACTAATAACGGAACAATAATTGCACTCCTTTGACAGATACCTCACAGTTGTAGAATATCTGTTGTCAATATATTGAACTAGGACTAATAACGGAACAATAATTGCACTCCTTTGACAGATACCTCACAGTTGTAGAATATCTGTTGTCAATATATTGAACTAGGACTAATAACGGAACAATAATTGCACTCCTTTGATAGATACCTCACAGTTGTAGAATGTCTGTTGTCAATATATTGAACTAGGACTAATAATGGAACAATAATTGCACTCCTTTGACAGATACCTCACAGTTGTAGAATGTCTGTTGTCAATATATTGAACTAGGACTAATAACGGAACAATAATTGCACTCCTTTGATAGATACCTCACAGTTGTAGAATGTCTGTTGTCAATATATTGAACTAGGACTAATAACGGAACAATAATTGCACTCCTTTGACAGATACCTCACAGTTGTAGAATATCTGTTGTCAATATATTGAACTAGGACTAATAACGGAACAATAATTGCACTCCTTTGATAGATACCTCACAGTTGTAGAATGTCTGTTGTCAATATATTGAACTAGGACTAATAATGGAACAATAATTGCACTCCTTTGATAGATACCTCACAGTTGTAGAATGTCTGTTGTCAATATATTGAACTAGGACTAATAATGGAACAATAATTGCACTCCTTTGATAGATACCTCACAGTTGTAGAATGTCTGTTGTCAATATATTGAACTAGGACTAACAATGGAACAATAACTGCACTCCTTTGACAGATACCTCACAGTTGTAGAATGTCTGTTGTCAATATATTGAACTAGGACTAATAACGGAACAATAATTGCACTCCTTTGATAGATACCTCACAGTTGTAGAATGTCTGTTGTCAATATATTGAACTAGGACTAATAACGGAACAATAATTGCACTCCTTTGATAGATACCTCACAGTTGTAGAATATCTGTTGTCAATATATTGAACTAGGACTAATAACGGAACAATAATTGCACTCCTTTGACAGATACCTCACAGTTGTAGAATATCTGTTGTCAATATATTAAACTAGGACTAATAACGGAACAATAATTGCACTCCTTTGACAGATACCTCACAGTTGTAGAATATCTGTTGTCAATATATTGAACTAGGACTAATAACGGAACAATAATTGCACTCCTTTGACAGATACCTCACAGTTGTAGAATATCTGTTGTCAATATATTGAACTAGGACTAATAACGGAACAATAATTGCACTCCTTTGATAGATACCTCACAGTTGTAGAATATCTGTTGTCAATATATTGAACTAGGACTAATAACGGAACAATAATTGCACTCCTTTGATAGATACCTCACAGTTGTAGAATGTCTGTTGTCAATATATTGAACTAGGACTAATAACGGAACAATAATTGCACTCCTTTGATAGATACCTCACAGTTGTAGAATATCTGTTGTCAATATATTGAACTAGGACTAATAACGGAACAATAATTGCACTCCTTTGACAGATACCTCACAGTTGTAGAATATCTGTTGTCAATATATTGAACTAGGACTAATAACGGAACAATAATTGCACTCCTTTGATAGATACCTCACAGTTGTAGAATATCTGTTGTCAATATATTGAACTAGGACTAATAACGGAACAATAATTGCACTCCTTTGATAGATACCTCACAGTTGTAGAATGTCTGTTGTCAATATATTGAACTAGGACTAATAACGGAACAATAATTGCACTCCTTTGATAGATACCTCACAGTTGTAGAATATCTGTTGTCAATATATTGAACTAGGACTAATAACGGAACAATAATTGCACTCCTTTGACAGATACCTCACAGTTGTAGAATATCTGTTGTCAATATATTGAACTAGGACTAATAACGGAACAATAATTGCACTCCTTTGACAGATACCTCACAGTTGTAGAATATCTGTTGTCAATATATTGAACTAGGACTAATAACGGAACAATAATTGCACTCCTTTGACAGATACCTCACAGTTGTAGAATATCTGTTGTCAATATATTGAACTAGGACTAATAACGGAACAATAATTGCACTCCTTTGATAGATACCTCACAGTTGTAGAATATCTGTTGTCAATATATTGAACTAGGACTAATAACGGAACAATAATTGCACTCCTTTGACAGATACCTCACAGTTGTAGAATATCTGTTGTCAATATATTGAACTAGGACTAATAACAGAACAATAACTGCACTCCATTGACAGATACCTCACAGTTGTAGAATATCTGTTGTCAATATATAGAACTAGGACTAATAACAGAACAATAATTGCACTCCTTTGATAGATACCTCACAGTTGTAGAATATCTGTTGTCAATATATTGAACTAGGACTAATAACAGAACAATAACTGCACTCCTTTGATAGATACCTCACAGTTGTAGAATATCTGTTGTCAATATATTGAACTAGGACTAATAACAGAACAATAATTGCACTCCTTTGATAGATACCTCACAGTTGTAGAATATCTGTTGTCAATATATAGAACTAGGACTAATAACAGAACAATAACTGCACTCCATTGACAGATACCTCACAGTTGTAGAATATCTGTTGTCAATATATTGAACTAGGACTAATAACGGAACAATAATTGCACTCCTTTGATAGATACCTCACAATTGTAAAATGTCTGTTGTTAATATATTGAACTAGGACTAATAACAGAACAATAACTGCACTCCTTTGACAGATACCTCTCAGTTGCAAAATGTCTGTTGTCGATATACTGAACTGGGACTAATAACAGAACAATAACTGCACTCCATTGACAGATACCTCTCAATTACAGAATATCTGTTGTCGATATATTGAACTAGGACTAATAACAGAACAATAACTGCACTCCATTGACAGATACCTCACAATTGTAGAATATCTGTTGTCGATATATTGAACTAGGACTAATAACTGCACTCCATTGACAGATACCTCACAGTTGCAAAATGTTTGTTGTCAATATATAGAACAGGACTAATAACAGAACAATAACTGCACTCCATCGACAGATACCTCAGAGTTGCAAAATGTCTGTTTGCAATATATTGAACTAGGATTAATAACAGAACAATAACTGCACTCGATTGACAGATACCTCACAGTTGTAAAATGTCTGTTGTTAATATATTGAACTAGGGCTAATAACGGAACAATAACTACACTATTGACAGATACCTCACAGTTGTAGAATATCTGTTGTCAATATGTTGAACTGGACTAATAACAGAACAATAACTGCACTCGATTGACAGATACCTCACAGTTGTAGAATGTCCGTTGGCAATGTATTGAACTAGGACTAATAACAGAACAATAACTGCACTCCATTCACAGATACCTCATGGTTGTAAAATGCCTGTTGCCAAAATTAATTTGCAAATCACATAAAGCCGCAGGCTTAATTTGTCATCATCATGCAATTTCAACACTTCTATTTCTTAAGTTTATCAACATGTTATTCCAGTATGTCGAGAAGATTTGAACCATCATTCCAATATATTTGAGAAGGCTAACAATATAACAATTGGCCCTCATTAACATAAGAAGAATTAGCAGCACACCAGAGGCAACACAACAGGCCATGCAACCGCAACTTCAGCTTCAAAACTACGTCTACGATTTACACCATATCTCAAATGCCACCTCGCTTGCCCCTTCGTAGCTCCAACACACGCAAAACAGTCAAATCACCCATCAGCATACACAATGATATTTTAGCTTCATTTCATCTCGTCAAATCACCAACATTTCAACAAACCAAACAATGATTAAAAGACAAAGATGTACTCCTTTAAATCCTTCTTCATCCACTCCTTTTGGGGCAGACAGGGCCTCCGTCATAGCTGTCACCTGGACAATTCCTTCAGCTGCTGCCAGCACAATAAGCTGCCAGTTACCTTCCGCACTATCGGGGATACTCAGCAGAACCCCAACACTTTTCCTCACTTCTCCTGTCAACTCCTCCTTAACTCCACTTACCTATCCCGTCAGTTACGCTAAAAAAAAAGACATATCTAGAAGTTTCAGAATCTTCCTGCATCATTACAAAGGAACAAAATTTAATGTTATTCCATTGGAATAATAGAATTAATTCTTCTTTCACACAAACCATGTGTAGGAAAGGTTGGGAAGGCAGATTCAGATAACTAAAAAATTAATTGCCATAGGGGCTAAACTAATGAACCTTGGGATGTACGGCATTGTAAGTTAGCATTGGGGTATGTCATCTCAATACAATTTCAGGTGTTCTTGTGATTAACTAGGGAAAATGTGACTCAGCTGGAGAATTTAATGTCCTACCTGCACATTGCCATGGTAACTAGGTTGTTAGAGTAACCGATGGAAACGAGGAGATCTATGGTTGAAATCCCGGCCATGTCATTGAATTTTTCAGTCATCTGATTCTAGCTTTACAAAGGTAATAATGCTTGAACAGCAATGACATAACTATTTTTGTAATAAAGAAAGCAGCATGTAGATGCTCTTGCCACTTGCTTCATTAAACAATAGTAGTATAGTGCGTCAGCACGATCTACACATATCCCTGTTAATACAGGGAAACTTGAGTGTTGCAGCTCAATAAGGAAAATATATAATGTATTCGTTGATATTGTAATGAAAAGAAGCTAGAAACAGTGATGTGTATGGAATTTATTTAAAGGTGAGTCGGAATTGTAACACTAACAGCATCTAAAATTAAGTGATGTTAGTGTTACAATTCCGACTCACCTTTAAATAAAATATAATGTATTATTTTTTAATTTTTTTATTTCCCTTAAATGGACCTGGACATTTTAGGTTTATTCTGTAATAAATGTTGATCCTAAGCAAAAAGTACTAGCATTTCAGAAAAGAGAGCTTTTCAACCAGTGGTGTATAGCAACAATGAAGGAGTGGTCAGTGCATTGCACCTAGTGTAGTGATTATATTCTTTTATCCAGCCCTAGCAATAGCAACAAATCCACTATAGTGTAAAAGAAAAGTAAGGTTCAGGAAAGTTTCTTTTGTTTCACAGCATTTTTCAAGCATAAAATGTCAATAAAAACATGAGTGTTTCAAGAAATAGCATGTCTGATTCAGCTGTAGGAATATAATATTTTATTTACCAAAAAAGAAAATCCTGAAATTTAAACGATTTAAATGCTTGGAAGAAATGACAACACTTGAAAAAGAGAAACCTGATATTCTGCAAACAAATAGATAAATAGAAACATTTACCAACCTGAACGTATCAAAATGATTTGACTAATAGAAACTGAAGCTTTAATAATAAGAAAACCCTTGAGAACAAGGTTTGGTTACAACAGCCCACTTTTACTATTCCTGCTAATGGCGTCAATGTAGATAATTTCCAGTGTTGTTGCTGACATGGGACTCTCAGTCTGCAAGTGTTGACCACTGCACAAGTCCAAGTGAAACAAAGGAACACTGATGATTATAGTAAGGTACTTCAGCCACTTTAAAGCAATTAAAAGGAATGAAAAGATACTTTTGTGCAGAATGTGTGTCCACGTATGCCTACTGCAGGGTTAAGTATGTATACAAACTGAGGTGTCAGATGTCATACATATCGTAGGCCACATGATGCTGGTAGAAAGGCTGCCTAGTGGGCAACTGTATTGCTTGGTAGTGATACTCCTGCGAATTATTTCTACTGCTAATAACAGTGGAATATTCTGATTTAATGCCTTTTATAAATGTTCCCTAAAGTTGTTTAGGGTAAAGGTTTCTCTGTGTTTGCAGTTTAAGAATTTCTGAACTTACAAATGTAGCACACATGAAACTACAGACTTTGACTGATAAATTTAAACTTTCAGTATCAAATAATAGCATTTGATGGAACTCTGTATGAATATGTAACTAATTTATACAGCATTCGGAAGTGTAACCTGGAATGAATTTCAAGGAGAGTATATGTTTACTTTTAGGAACTGAACACCAGATTCCTCTCTAAGTTATTGATTAATAATGTCTACACTCGTTTCCCAAATTATTAATGATAATTCTTTCAATTTTTCAGGTTAATTACAGATACAACTTGTTGTGAAGCTCCTGAAGTAGAAGCTGTGGACCCATCTCAAATAGCTCCAAGTGTTTATTCTCATAGACAATGATAATACGGGTACTTTAGTATTATGTTCAAAAAAGCAAGCTCTGATTAGTGATCCCGGAATACAATGTGAGCATTTTGGAAAAAGATTTTCTGGCAAATCAGCATTAAAATTGTGTGATTTGATTCCTGAAGAAAAGAAAGTACACAACTGTGACATTTACCATCGGAGCTTCACTCTACAACAGACATTGAAGAGAGACAGGTTTATTCATGAGGGCGAAGAGTCGCACAAATGTAATGTTTGCAATAAGAGCTTTACTTGTCTAGGTGACTTGAAAACATACAGTTTCATTCATGAGGGTATGAAACCACACGAATGTAATGTTTGCAGCAAGGGTTTTACTCAGCTAGCACATTTGAAAACACACAGTTTGATTCATGAGGGTAAGAAACCACACAAATGTAATGTTTGCAATAAGAGCTTTACTCTAGGGGATTTGAAAAACCACAGTTTGATTCATGAGGATAAGAAACCACACAAATGCAATGTTTGCAATAAGAGCTTTATTCTTCTAGGGGATTTGAAAAAACAGTTTGATTCATGAGGGTAAGAAACCACACAAATGTAATGTTTGCAATAAGAGCTTTTACTCAGCTAGCACATTTGAAAACACACAGTTTGATCCATGAGTGCAAAAATACACACACACACGTAATGTTGCAAACAAAAAGTTAACTCTGCTATCATAGAAGATTGCAAGTGTAAACAAACACTGAGTGGTGAAGGTTTTTTATATAGGTGTTTCATAATGTCTTAAACTATTAGGTTAGTTTAATTAACTGAATGTAAGCAATGAAGTTATACATTGTTTCTAGTAATGTAATTTTAGATGGAGAAATGCAGTTAATTAAACTTCAATCTGATCGGCTTTCTGAATTTTGCTGGAGAAAGTCATAGGTCTTCCACATGCACCTGGTGTAAAGAGCCACTGTATTTTAAGGGAGAGTTAATTTTATAAAAATTGTATAACAATGGTGAAACTTTTGAATCATAAGACCCAGGTATTATAATATTGATTTATAGCAGTAATAATATATATATTAATGTCCTAATGAGTAAAGAGTAATACGACCTGAAGGTAAATATAATAAACATAGCCTCAGAAAATGCATTTGAAAAAGTCGTAATAAATTGGAATTTGAAGATTGAGAAGCTTGTAGTACTGAGGTGTCATAGTTTAAAATAAAGAGGTAATATATAAGAAAGTAAAGAGAGCAAAGAATAAAAAGAGAATGAAAGACATGAGTAGACTCATCTCAAACGAACAAACTGGATCTTTCAAGAAATTCACATACCATCCATCAGTGTTCTGTAAATGGTTACTCCATAAATAAATGTACTAAATTGCAAATTAAAATATGTAGATTGAAAAAAACAAAAGAAACATTAGGAACATAAGTAAAAAACAGGGAAAAAAACTCAACAGCAGCTTGATGCTTTTGTAAGGAACCACATAGCATCAACAGAGATCCCAAATTACTTGGAAACATCAAGGGCAAAGGTGAACTTCTAATAAGAGAAAACACCCATATCTGGAAAAACAAGACCCATTTCTTAAACTTTAAATCCCACCACGAGACATTTTAATGTTTAATTTCATCCAACCACCATGAGAAGCAATACCAGCAGTCGACCTGGAACTGATGATGGCAGCAATTACTTCTAGAATCATGTGTTACTTTTTTTGATAGATGAATGATTTAATTACAAATTTGTCTTAAGTATATCTAAATATACTTTTATATGAGGTATAATACATTAAAGTATCTTTTTGTAGTATAAATACTTTCTATGGCGTATAAGTTTAAAAATTCCACAACTGAGAATACACTCAAAACTTCTGGAGTATGACAAATGCAGGAGTGATGCTTTGTAAAAAAAGAAACATGTATTAGCATTCCAAATTATTTTATTGTTTTAAAATTTAGGTCAAAAACAATCTGTCTCCGAAAGTTAATATATAAATGCACATAGTTCTTGAGGATGATCTTTGTTGAGGTGAATGGAATACAACGCACTGTCTTGACACCGAACACTTGTTTGTGGCTGTTATTCATTAATTGGAACAGTGTGGATACTATTTCTTGTAGACAGTTATTCCTATCTTATAAAATCTAGAATGAAACAGGAAACTGTAAACAGTATCTCCATAGTAGACAATGATGTCAGCATCAACAAAATAATGCATCTGCCTCTCGTGAACCCCAACAGTAAAACAATATCACAAGTGTTGCCTTCTATTTTACAAAGTGCACAACATACAATTGTAAACTGAGGGACTGTTTACTATAGTGAAACCAAGGTATACCATTATAAAGCAAGCAGTCAAAGGAAAAAAGTGTGAATTCTTATCGGTATACAATGTCACAAAAACTGTTTTACCTTGAGGATTGTTTCAGATTGATTTGATTGGCCCTGATGCTCAGCAGGGTGGACTTTCAAAGCTTAATCTGCTCGTATCTGGCAGTTTAATGGCTAGCACGTGTTCTACACATGGCACTAAGAGGGTTAAAGTTGTTAATCACAAATCCAGTTTTCTCCAAATTGAAAAACTTGTCAGATTTCTGAAGTGAAACTGTCACTGGGAATGTTTTGCTTAAAATGCACTGACAAATTTAATTATGTAAACAAAACCAGTGCACTTTATTGTAATATTAGCACCCTTTTAAAAAGTGGGAGCCTCTCCTCATGAAGCCCTCTGATCATGTTAATTAATCTGTGTAACTAGGAATAAAATTAAAGTTGTGATAAGACACTGTATTAAAATCAATATCTGTTATATAAGCAGCATTGTTTTAACTCGGGTTTTCCTTAATGAGAATTTTTTTTGCAGTAAGTTAAAAGAATGTTACTCTACAAGGGTGATTCATAAATGAGGAAAATCTGTACTGGCAATTGTTATTCTCTTTGCAATGGTGTTTAACAAACACTTTTGGATATAATCACTCTATATAACATTTTCACAATTTTGAAAATGTGTTTGAGAAGTTCCTGTTTAGCACAGTCCAATTGCAAAAAACCTTGCTTTGAAATATACTGCCCAAAAGTAGGTTAACCAAAGTACACAAGTAAGCTACCTTTAAATAACTCTCACTATGGGAAGCACATAATTAAGGCAAAGATAATCACAAGCAGGCACATTAGAAAGTTCCTTGTGGTTTTGAACTCTTGTTTGCTTTAAAAATAGTGTTTCAAAGGTTCTTATCTTTTAAGACAAAGCCAATACACAATATTTATTTCAATCTTTCCTAAATATAATGCAACAATTATAAATGTCTTTAAACTGAAGTGTGGGACATACTTGTCACTAATGCTCATTATGACCGCTTGTGGCATGGGTTTTGTTTTTATTTTTATACGTAACATAGCCTTGCTTTGAATCTGTGGGATAACACTGCAGGATTACTAATCTCAGCTACGAGACTGCAGCGTTACCTTTCCAGAAAGTTAACGTATCATCTTAAAGAGTCTATGTGTCAGGAAGTTTAAGTATACTGGGATTACCAGAGGCTTTTGGGGGAAGTCTGCCAATATAGCACACAAGTAACTGAATATAAAATATTATTCCAAAATTGAAGTTACAGGTATAATAGAATATTTCAATATAAGATGCTAGTAATGTATTAAGATATGCAAATATATATGTATGGAAGTAGCATATAACTGTTTGAAAAACACCAGAAAGGTAGTGCTTCACTGAAAGCTTCTATTCCAATCAATTGCCCCATTCAAACATTAAGGCTACTATGTGTAGGTACAAGTATTATGTTCCATTCATTTTAAATTTAGGCAATACTGTATGAGACAAATGTTATCCTAATGAGAGAAATCTCCATCTGTAGATTATGAAAGTCGAATAAATTACCAAAGCTAAAGTAGAACACAATTTCTGTACATATCTTAGTGCGAAGGAACAAATCATTATTCCTTCAGTGAAATGCAGGCATTCGCTTGGTGAATTCAGAAATGGTTCTGTAGAGTTCGGTTCACAGTAGACCCAGCATGGCAGTGTAGCGAAGGAGAGGCAAGCAATCACAGTCGAGAGGAGAAACTGCTGGTGCTTCCCCTAACCACATTCATATGTACAAGCAAAGTGGCTGGTTTAGGTAATGCTGCCACAATCTCCTTCAAGGCCACAACTTTCTGCATGTCTTAGAGACCTACTTTGATTACCTTATCCATTTGTGCTTTCCTCTTTCTAGATATTCATCTACTTCAACTCTTACTGTTACTGACGTAGTTCATATTGTCATTTCACAAATGTGAACTACTTCAGTTTTGCACTGCAATCGAAATCTGGAAATGGAACGCAGGCGGTTTCTAATCTCTCACATTAGCTGCGCTCACTGTTGCCACAACCTCACTTATAGAACTGCACTTGATATTGTAGCATCTCACTCACTAATAAACGGCTGGCGAATCCTTTGGCCTATATAGCTGGTGGAAGTTTCCGCAGAACATTGTTACATACGTTCTGGTGGCGACGCTAGGAGGAAGGGAAGCTTCAGAAGATTCCGATTATGTGTTGTTGACACTTCTGGTGTTTATGCTGAATGAGAGCGCTACCGCATCACTCAGCTCTATTTATCTCTCCAATTGTCAGTGTTAACCTTCCTGGTCTACAGCTGTAGTGCCACACAGCTCCCTTCTGGTGTTTATGCTGAGTGAGAGCACTACCGCGACACTCAGCTCTATTTATCTCTCCAATTCTCAGTGTTAACCTTCCTGGTCTACAGCTGTAGTGCCACACAGCCCCCTTCTGGTGTTTATGCTGAGTGAGAGCGCTACCGCGTCACTCAGCTCTATTTATCTCTCCAATTGTCAGTGTTAACCTTCCTGGTCTACAGTTGTAGTGTCACACAGCTCCCTTCTAGTGTTTATGCTGAGTGAGAGCACTACCGCGACACTCAGCTCTATTTATCTCTCCAATTCTCAGTGTTAACCTTCCTGGTCTACAGCTGTAGTGTCACACAGCTCCCTTCTGGTGTTTATGCTGAGTGAGAGCGCTACCGCGACACTCAGCTCTATTTATCTCTCCAATTGTCAGTGTTAACCTTCCTGGTCTACAGCTGTAGTGCCACACAGCTCCCTTCTGGTGTTTATGCTGAGTGAGAGCGCTACCGCGACACTCAGCTCTATTTATCTCTCCAATTGTCAGTGTTAACCTTCCTGGTCTATAGCTGTAGTGTCACACAGCTCCCTTCTGGTGTTTATGCTGGGTGAGAGCACAACTGCGTCATTCAGCTCTGTTTATCTCTCCAATTGCTGGTATTAACCTTTCTGGTCTACAGCTATAGTGTCACACAACTCCCTTCTGGTGTTTATGCTGGGTGAGAGCACAACCGCGACACTCAGCTCTATTTATCTCTCCAATTGTCAGTGTTAACCTTCCTGGTCTACAGCTGTAGTGTCACACAGCTCCCTTCTGGTGTTTATGCTGGGTGAGAGCACAACTGCGTCATTCAGCTCTGTTTATCTCTCCAATTGCTGGTATTAACCTTTCTGGTCTACAGCTATAGTGTCACACAACTCCCTTCTGGTGTTTATGCTGGGTGAGAGCACAACCGCGACACTCAGCTCTATTTATCTCTCCAATTGTCAGTGTTAACCTTCCTGGTCTACAGCTGTAGTGTCACACAGCTCCCTTCTGGTGTTTATGCTGAGTGAGAGCACAACCGCGATACTCAGCTCTATTTATCTCTCCAATTGTCAGTGTTAACCTTCCTGGTCTACAGCTGTAGTGCCACACAGCTCCCTTCTGGTGTTTATGCTGAGTGAGAGCGCTACCGCGACACTCAGGTCTATTTATCTCTCCAATTGTCAGTGTTAACCTTTCTGGTCTATAGCTGTAGTGTCACACAGCTCCCTTCTGGTGTTTATGCTGAGTCAGAGCGCTACCGCGACACTCAGCTCTATTTATCTCTCCAATTGTCAGTGTTAACCTTCCTGGCCTATAGCTGTAGTGTCACACAGCTCCCTTCTGGTGTTTATGCTGAGTGAGAGCGCTACCGCGACACTCAGCTCTATTTATCTCTCCAATTGTCAGTGTTAACCTTCCTGGTCTACAGCTGTAGTGCCACACAGCTCCCTTCTGGTGTTTATGCTGAGTGAGAGCGCTACCGCGACACTCAGGTCTATTTATCTCTCCAATTGTCAGTGTTAACCTTCCTGGTCTATAGCTGTAGTGTCACACAGCTCCCTTCTGGTGTTTATGCTGAGTGAGAGCGCTACCGCGACACTCAGCTCTATTTATCTCTCCAATTGTCAGTGTTAACCTTCCTGGTCTACAGCTGTAGTGCCACACAGCTCCCTTCTGGTGTTTATGCTGAGTGAGAGCGCTACCGCGACACTCAGCTCTATTTATCTCTCCAATTGTCAGTGTTAACCTTCCTGGTCTATAGCTGTAGTGTCACACAGCTCCCTTCTGGTGTTTATGCTGGGTGAGAGCACAACCGCGACACTCAGCTCTATTTATCTCTCCAATTGTCAGTGTTAACCTTTCTGGTCTACAGCTATAGTGTCACACAACTCCCTTCTGGTGTTTATGCTGGGTGAGAGCACAACCGCGACACTCAGCTCTATTTATCTCTCCAATTGTCAGTGTTAACCTTCCTGGTCTACAGCTGTAGTGTCACACAGCTCCCTTCTGGTGTTTATGCTGGGTGAGAGCACAACCGCGACACTCAGCTCTATTTATCTCTCCAATTGTCAGTGTTAACCTTTCTGGTCTACAGCTATAGTGTCACACAACTCCCTTCTGGTGTTTATGCTGGGTGAGAGCACAACCGCGACACTCAGCTCTATTTATCTCTCCAATTGTCAGTGTTAACCTTCCTGGTCTATAGCTGTAGTGTCACACAGCTCCCTTCTGGTGTTTATGCTGGGTGAGAGCACAACTGCGTCATTCAGCTCTGTTTATCTCTCTAATTGCTGGTATTAACCTTCCTGGTCTACAGCTATAGTGTCACACAGCCCCCTTCTGGTGTTTATGCTGGGTGAGAGCACAAACGCGTCACTCAGCTCTGTTTATCTCTCCAATTGCTGGCGTTAACCTTCCTGGTCTACAGCTACAGTGCACACAGCTCCCTTCTCAGAGTTGTTCATTGTTCTGCATTGTGCAGCAAGGCGATCAAGATGAACTACACCAGCACCTTTCGATGTTGACGGGGATGCCATCTAAATGATACAGGTCACATTCCTGGAATCTGGCACTGTACGCCAGATGCTCATTAAATGCCTTCATCTGGTCAATGGCCATGGTGTCGCCTAGCTGCCCGTTCAGTCCAAACATCATATTGCTGCATTCGTCGCTGACTACGTGACAAGGATCAACGACTTGCCAAGCAGATGCTACACTGCTGGTACCACTTCTCTACATCGCTTTTCATACATAGCCAATAGAACTGGTGACTTAGCTTCTTCACAGTCTGAGTTACTACTTAGGTACCCTCCGGTAGTACCATACTGGTTTTTCTCGATGACTTGCTTCACCTTGATGTTCCCATCTGTGGATTCCCTGACTCTCTGTAAATAGTATTAGTAAATATTAATGACAGTTGCCAATTTTATTTGATGCCTGCTCTAAAATTAATGAAGCTATTTAAATGTATGTATATTAAGAACTCAAGTCGATAAATATAATGTTAGCCATATAACGGTAGGGAGGTATTAGATTTTGCACTAAATTACACCTGCTTTGTTTCATTTGGTATATAATATGTCTTTATTTTATTTTAAATGTGTATTCTATGTAATATTTATGTATATATTAACTATATTATACATTTCCTTGACAGCCAAACAGTATGTCTTTATTTTATTTTAAATGTTCTATATAATATTTATTTTTATATATAATTTTTATACACTTTCATGAAATGTTTTATGTTCACAAGCCTTTATGGCTGCTAGTGAACTCATAGAATGCAATCCAATCTAATCTGGTTCTGTGTCGCTATATTAAATGATGGTCTATCTAATATTTATCTGGAAAGTCTAATGAAGACGCCCAATAAACAAATTACTCGTACCAAACTGTATTTCTAGGCAGTTTGTTACAGAATACTGGGGTTGCAATTCGGAACGACACACATGAGATAACTAGCATCTGCCATTTTTCATCAGGAATCTGCAGTTAATCTTAGTTGCCGTGTGTAGTCAGAACCTCCCAGATACCACAGAACTCGAAACGGTCACAAGAAGTTGGCACAGGCTTCTAGATCCTTCATTTAATGGCAGATATTTTCTGAAGTTCAAATTTGAATAACGCAACCAACATTATCAAATAAGATCATTCATTAAATATTTAATAAGTAAATAGGTCACTAAAATTACATTCGTACAACTATGATGTCACGATTTTTAACGAAAGTATTGAAATGTGCAAGAATGGAAGTCGAAGCAAATTATATATCTGTGCTACAGCTGCACAAGTTATATTAATGCAATGTGCATTAATTCTCTGTGAGAGCCAAGAAATCTTCGCGCAGATGGAGGGTTCATCCTTGAATCAGAGGAGGATTCAGCAGGGAGATTGCCATAAGGGAGATGGTGATCCACAACAATTTTACAATTACACGAGGTTGAAGCCAACACAGTTTGATGAGCTTTTGGAAATGGTAACTCCACCGTTGAATAAGAGAAGCAATCGTGCTCCCTTGCCACCAGCCATGCGTGTCTGCTGTTCACTCAGGTGAGCAAAAATTTTGAAAAAGTGCAATAATAAATGTTCATTAAGTACCTCACAGATTCTTAAGTTTCTGTTCAGAGATGTTTAAAACCCAAAGTTCTGCGACATTCCGTGCATGAATTTGTTTATGGACTAGCAACTTTTATGTCCAGCAATTTTGTTTATCTCCCCCCTTCACATTTTACTGTGGTTTGTTTGTTTGTTCATTTGGTCCCACTGTGAGCAACGCTCAGGAACAGTGAACACGTCATACAATTATGAAATATGCAGCATACCTAATAACATACCCAACATCAAGAGCATTTCTCCCTCTCTCTCTTCACACCATGCATTATTTTAGAAATGAAAATTTGTAAACCATCACCATTCCAAGAGTAACATCTCAACATGCATTACAGTAGGACAATAACAAATAAGTGTAAGTCACTATTATATGCATCTTCCCTATGTATTAAATATTTATATGTTGCATGACATATTAAAAAATTCCTCCATAGTATATGGGGAGTGAGTATATAAGAAAGACTTATAAGTTTAATGAACATGAAGTAGCAATTAAAAGCTTTCATATGGTGGTGTTAAATTCTTGCTAAACTAAAATTTTATTAACAAAACATTGCACATTGCAGATAAAATTCTATAAAAATTTTATGCAAATTTACAGGATTTGGACCTTAGAATCTATGAATTACACTTATGGTTACCGAAAGTTTTAGGAATACCCTTATGGGAAAATTTACGGTCAAATTTCCTTACGCAACTTAGCAAGAAAATGAGCACCAAAACAATGAAACTGAAAAAGAAACTAAACAACCTTATATTCAAACAAAAAAACTCCCTGGAATACCGGGAAAAATCTCCTAGACATAACCAAAAACGGAAAGCAACATATAAACATAACCTAAACAATGAACCTACCACAGGCCAATATGTAGTTAACCTCTCAAAAGAACCATTCACCAGCACTGAGCTATCTGTCTTGAACAATGGCCTAAAAACCTGTTTCAACTTCACAAAAAATACAGAAAACTTTGTTGCTGATATTGAAATAGCCTCCAACCACCTTACAGATAAGGATAAAAGTTTAATACAATCACAGTGTGAACCAATATTGGACCAGATACAAGCCCAAAAACACCACTACGTACCACATCAAAAAATTATCAAATCTCTAAAGTCAAAACCGGTAGTATACACCAAAGCAGACAAAGGAAACACATTAGTGATATTAGACCAAGAAGATTATGAATCTAGAGTTATGCAATTACTACATAACCCAGAGTACATAGAAATCAGCAAAAATCCATTAAAAGAATGCACCAAGTCACTCCAGAATACATTGATAGAAACCAAAACATTAACAAAAGCCGAAAAATCCAGAATTAAACCAGATTTTCCCATCATAGCTAGGTTATATGCACTACCAAAAATACACAAACTCGGCAACAAAATGAGGCCCATAGTGAATAACATAAACTCTCCCACATATAAACTAGCAAAATGGCTTTCAAATACCTTCAACTCCATGCCTATGTTCAAAAGTCTTAGCATAAAAAATTCTTTAGAATTAACCAGTCACCTTTCAAATATAAATATACCACCCACAGACATGATGGTATCATTTGATGTCACTGCACTCTTCCCAAGCATACCAAAAGAAGAATTATTACCACTCCTAGAAAATTGGATATTAAACAATGGCACACCTAGAGCACAAACAGAAGATTACCTGAAACTAACAAAATTATGTCTGGACCAGAATTTCTTTTCATTCCATCACAAAATCTTTAAACAAACCTCAGGCCTAACTATGGGAAACCCTCTTTCACCATTTTTAGCAGAACTATATATGAGCCATTTTGAATCCCATATTACTAAATCTTTCCCACATCTATTCAAAACCTGGTATAGGTATGTAGATGATATTTTTGCTATTGTTCCAAAAAACTTTCAGAAGATGCTTTGAAATTATTAAATTTACAAAAAAGATCTATAAAATTCACAATGGAAAAAGAAGAAAATGGCCAATTACCTTACCTAGACATCAGGATCATCAGAAATAATGCACACAACAAACTAACGTTTGGCATTTACAGAAAACCAACGCACACAGAAAACTATATTAAAAATAATAGCTACAATCCTACAAGCCACAAACATGCAATTTTAAATAGTATTACAAACAGGTTAGTACATATACCAATGGAGAAAGAGGAATACCAGAAAGAATACCAACACATTATCAACATAGCCACTATGAATGGATACCAGAAAAAAACAATAGATAAGAAGATAAAAAGGTTTGAAAGACAGAAATACATCCAACAAATGACTACGTTACTCAGACAACAAAAACCACAAGCATATAGAAAATTCACTTATCACCCTTGGACACATCATAAATTTCAAAGGATTTTCAAAAAATACAACATCACCCTGTCTCCACAGAATAACCACAACATACAGAAACTACTATGCAACAGAACAAAAGATCCTATCCCCAACAATAAATCAGCTGGTATATATCAAATTGATTGTAATGAATGTAACCTGGTATATATAGGAAGAACAAAAAGAAATCTTGAAATAAGACTTAAAGAGCATATGAGATGCATTTACCAAAAGCAGCAAGATAAATCAGCAGTAGCACATCATTTCTGGTCTTCAAACCATGATATCACTCCAAACATAAAACTCTTAAAACCGATCAACAGCAGCAATGAATTGGACATCTGGGAAAAAATACATATTGTCAAACACAGGAATCACCTAATGAATTTTGAACTGCCGCCACCCAACAGCCTTTGGAGGTTCATCAGCCCAGCACCAGAGAACACCACAAACCACACACATCCCCCAGACGATGACCGGCAAATATCAGTTGAGAGAAAATGCTGACGATGGGAACAAGCCGTCTCCTGAAACGCGTTCAAGTAAGATTATCATAGTGATGTAGTGTAACAACCCTCAACTCTCTATTTTAAATTATGACACATCACTGTTACAAGCTTCTAAATCTTCAAAAATTGAGCCTAAAACTGGTTCGTTTCTTACTAGGCATTATGAAAGGGCTTAAAACATAAACCAGTAAACAAATAACAGAAACCAAAAAAGAAACACCTGAAAATGGTACTATAATAAATAATATATGAATAAAATGAAACAGCCCTTAAACCGTGGAAACAAAAAATATAAACTAAAATAGGAATATTTAAAATGCTACTATAACGAACAATAAGATATGGATTAATAAAATGAAATGATCTTACGAAATTGATTCAAATCAGCATTCCTTTGAAACAAAAGCCAATAGAAGATTCACAAAATCATAGCAGTTCGTTTATTTCTCAATATAAAAAATATTTGATTATCGCTTATGGGCTACTATGTTCCCCTTGTTTTGTACTTGCAAGGGCAATATAGAAGTACAGTAGCCTTTAAGCATATACATATCTCTTAATAGCTGGTTGCTAGGTACAGCACCATTCTCTTTCCCACAGATTAATACTCTTTGCATATCCAAGACAAAAAAATGAATAACGAATTCCCATTTGAGAAAATAAGTATTGAAAAATTTAAGGGAATAACAAGCAATATCTCGAAAATGGTTCACTTAACCAAAAAAATGTATGACATAAATTGTATATTTTAACGTGATCTACATTTTTTGTGTAGTGAAAATTTTTGTCTATCTTATGGTTTATCAGTTATGCAAAAGTCGTTCACAATGAAGAGTACTTTTGGAGATATCCCCAGAAAATTCGAGATATACATTTCATTTGTCAAGAAAACATAGTATTTTAATTAAAATCGTTAAGAGCCATTTAAAATTTTCGAAAAATTTTCCATGTAAAGAGTAATCTGGGGTGGGGGGGATTTTCTTGGAAACCTTCGTGTCACATCTCTGGAAGATACTGAACCTAAATATCAAGCTTGGTGTTTATCCGACTGTTCGTTTCCGAGTTATGCTGTTCACAGACACAGACACATGGACATGTTTCCAAAAGTGCTTTTTCTGGATTCAGGGGCCTCATAACATATATTTCCGGTGAAATCTCGGTATCGAATCTTTGGGTGGAATACAATACTTCCCCTACTTACTATACATAGTAGGGAAAGTAAAAAAAGAGGTGTCATGTACACAAATTCATCTCCAATTCTTAGTGAAATAATATACGAAGATGTTTGATATGAAATGAGCTCAAAGGTGTCAGCTATACTATTGCTTTTTTTTTTTTTTTTTTTTAAACGAGCATTTGGTATCCCAAATAAGTAACTAACTTGGTAGATAGAAAAGATTTGCTTCTGGGTTCCTTCCTTTAACATTTTTTGTAATTATGTTCACTGAAAGCTGTAATAAACTCTAAAGGCTTATAGCAAATGGTAAATTCAGCTGCTGCTAGTTTTTTCTTTCTACAGGTTTCTGGCTACTGGAGACTGAATACCCATACTGGCATGGAGTTATCGTATTGGAAAATCGACATGCTGTCAAATAATAAATCAAACGACCCAGGTAATTTGGCATGCCCTTCATGAGTACTTTCCAGCCCCTACAGAGAGTGATTACAGAAGAATTGCAATAGAATTTGAGGAAATGTGGAATGAACCAAATGGTGTGGGTGCTATTGATGGCAAACATGTTATAATTATGGCACCCACCAACTCAGGAACACAGTTTTTCAACTACAAAAAGTCATTCATATAGTGCTGATGACAGTGTGCGATGCACAATTCTGCTTTACACATGTAGACATTGGGGCATTACGTTCACAGAATGATGGGGGCATTCTTAGAAACTCCCAATTTGGAATAAATTTGATCAGTGGTTGGCTCCCTTTGCCTCCTCCAACACCTCTTCATCCTCAGGGAACTCCAATTCTCTATAATTTCGTGGGTGATTAAACTTTTCCCCTGGGCAACGATCTTATGCAGCCATGTGCTAAATCCAGTTTAATAAATGTTAGAAGGAAGAGTTTTAACTTCCATCATTCACGTGGTTGACGAGTTATTGAAAATGCATTTGGTATTTTAGTTGCCCGATGGTGGATTTTTCATAGAGTTATCAATGCAAAGCCTGAGAATGTCTCCATAATTACCTAAGAGTTTCTGAATTGCACAGTTCTAATAAAACATACTGTCCACCTTCCTTTGTGGATAGAGAAAGCAACGGAGTAATCCTAGAAGGAGGCTGGAGACAGAGTATACCAGAACAAGGTGCATTTCAAAATTTGTCCACAAGCCACCTAAGACTTGGTAGCAGGAGTGCCTCTAAATGCGCTGAACATCAGAGAGTGCATTGCAGATTTTTTGGTGCCATAAATGGACAGGTAGAGTATGTATTACGTGGATTACATGCAGTAAAATCAAATTAGTCAATGTGTGTTAACAAGAGGTATGAACAAGTGTTCTCTCTTTTGAAAAGATTGTCTGTGTATTATTTTTTAAATGAGTGCAAGAGAAAAGCGGTTGCAATGAAACCACTAAAAAATTTGGCAAAAACTAGTGATGGGATAACACTTTTTCGATACTGACTTTTGAACATGATACTCCATACTCACTTTATAAAAACCTGTAAAGGCAATAGGTTGTTCACTGAATGATATGCTAATTAGTATATGCATTTTCTGTGTAAAAATGCATGTAAGCAACTTTATATTGTTTGCTAATTCCAAAATTGTTCCTGTTTGACATTCAATTGGCAGCAATTCTTTTATCCTTATAATGCCGCAAGTTACGTATCCCCCATTATTATTCAATGCTAATAATAATAATAATAATAATAATAATAATAATAATAATAATAATAATAATTTCCTTGCTTTCCCTTTTATACAACTATATTTTGTGCTGAAAACATTTTTAAAGGATTTTCTATCCATAGAAAGACAAATACTAGCAATTCTTCTTTATTCTGCGACCTTGAAGTTGTAAACTAATTCATATTTTACACAAAATGGAACTAAAAATATCTCCATGAGCTGTAGCATCTTACACTTTTGAGTTCTGATTTGTTTCTGCTAGATTCACAGATTTTGGTCACCAAGGTAGGTGAATGTAATGGCTGAGAGCGAGTCACTCAGCTGGACTATTGCAGAAACGTGATTTAGTGCGCCAGTTAATGCTGCATATTACACAAGTACCTCTTTCCTTGCCCCATTGTTTTGTATGTTTTCATTTAGGCACAAGAGTCTATGGTCATTTACCCACAGGAAACGCAGTTAGTTCTATAAAAAACTATAGTCCAGCAACTCTTTGGGGAACTTTCAATAATGTAAAGTCTCACATTCCTTATATAGCATGAAGTTAAACACAACTACTTTCAATAAATTAAAACTTAAAAATTTAAAAGTATTAAAATTCTTTGGTACTGTAGAGTATCAAGGTCCCATCTCTAGCAAAAACATATTTTGACCATGTAGATGATGTGTATAATATTGTTAATATTACATAATAAAATCATCTGTTTAAAATGCACATTTTATTTTAAATAACCTTTTTTGTGGCATTACCCATCTCCAAAATGTGCTTTAATTTGTTTTGAATTTCCCAAAGCTCTGTCATTTTCTGCAATGCTGTCACCAGTCAGTTGTTTTGCATGTCATGAAAAAAGTAAATAATTTCAAGCAACACACGAAGACTGGCATATAAAACATTTTACTATAGATTTCATTTTCTATATCCCTCTTGCACATGGAATGAAATATGTCAAAAGTATTTCTGCAGATAATCTCAGTTAATATGAATATAGAAAACAAACTTTTGTTAGAATGCTCTATAGCTGCCACATAAAGATAGGTCGAAAAACCAGTGTGAAAATAAATAAAGTTTTTTCACCTTTAAATTAAATGGTTAGAAACACCAACGCATAAATGGAAGCATCACTTGCATTGTGACGAAAACTGGTGCTGCTCCCTTTTCCCTGGACTCATCAAATGTTCTCGATTGCATATGACTAAATATATAACTAAATGAGGGAAAGAAACTACAACTAGTCCAAATTCATTTATGTAAATTTTGTTTATAATTTTATGGAATTAATTGTCCAATATTTCAAATTAGACAGAATGTGCAGCAGTTCCCTGGATCAAACTATATATATTCAGATGTCTATTATTTTAATGTCCGTTCATACTACATATGCATCACAGGTGCTGGATGTGACATTGTTGATATGTGAAATGATAATTGGAAAGGATGCATTCCAGACCTAAGTTAGGGTGTACCCCAAATTTGCAGTCCTGGCATGTCTTAACTAGGGTTGCTTTGACATATCAATGCACGTTTAATGCATCACAGCAAACTTTTGCTATAATGCAACTTGGTCTACGCATAGTTTTGTTTCAAATCCTCTAGTTTTACTCACTTGCCACCAAAGTATCTTAAACTCGCTGCTAATCTGTTTATTTGAACTTGGTAAGAAATTCTGAGGAGTAAATTGAGGTGTTCACTCTACACTGCTATATGGAATCCTTGTGAATGTCTATAGTTTTTAAATTTTCACCAGTCCACTCAATGCCATATTTTCCAACTTTAAGCATCCCCCCACTCCACGCAGTAGTCTTGTTGTTATAACCTTATCTCAAGCTTTAAGGAAGGGATACTGTAGAAGAATATATAGAGTAAGTATAGGGATTACAATGCTCTTGAATGGACTGGCCAGAGTGAAACAGCTGTAGGAAAACATTGATAGACAATATAACTGCATTACAGCAATTAAAAGCTTTTTGTTTTAAAAATAAACAGCTTAAAAGCTAATTGTTTTTTAAAAGGCCAAATGGTTCTTAGTTAATCATGCCAGCCTAGCAAACATTAGCTGAATGAGGTGAAACATATCAGCTTTTAGCGATTCCTGATTCACAATCACTACAATATACACTGGGAACACTTCTAAGTAATTGTAATTTTATAACACGGTATATTAAATGGTCATACTATAAATTTACAATTAAGCATAAGTAAGGTTTTATAGCATTTGTGTTAAATTAAATTTTTATCTCAAAGAATGAATACATCATGAATTTGATAGCAGCAAGCGACTTCTTTTATTTGCTTTCATTAAGAGAGAAGCAATCTCTACAATGACTTCTTCTTTTATGTCCTCCTGTATCTTTGATAACTGAGTCTCAACAAAGGATGCAAAAGCTGCATCCTCTCATGACTTACCTGTGAATGATTGTGACAGCTTATTTGAAGCTTCCGCAATCATCCTCAAGCTATCCTCTATCTGTACGTCATCTGAGGATATTTTCTGTGTAACACCTCCCCCAACCCAGATTTTCCCAGATAGTGCTGTGCAAGTCACTGGAGTGCTTATTGCTTCATGGTCTGGTTCCAGCTCCACCACATTGTGCTCTTGTGAAGCCAGTTCTCTTTCGAATACATTGTCAAATTCTGAGAACTGGCTTGAAATAAACTCCGGCTGGTGCTTGCAACAGCAAGATTGCTGAATGTTTTTCTTGCTGTTATATGCTCGTCCAGAAATACCATTTGAGCCATCAATGACCATGGTTCCTTATAACCACCTTTGGCTCCACTCTGGGTGCTCTTTCCAAGGTCGCGGGTTCAAACCCGGCGGAGGGCGATGGATTTTCCGGGTGTAAAAATCCTTAGCATGGCTTCCTTCGGAAGGGAAGTAAAGTCGGTGGTCCCGTGTCGTATATTTACAGCACGTAAAAGAACCTCAAGCCTGATAAAGAGGCCTCTGAGCAAAATTACCGGTCTTTCACGCCAAATATAGAATGGGACGCTAAGAACCATAGTAGTTAAAGAGCGTCCATAAATAAAACTCAATTTAATTTTTCTGCAATCAACTTCTTTTCCCTGGAGTATTTGTCACGAATCGTCCGCATCCTAGTTTGACATACAGTATTGTAAAATACAGTGGAACAAGTTGTAATGCTATGTTGTTAGGTTAGATTTTCCATTAAATAGTTGAAAAGTAAAATTTCATATGAGTAACATTTTAATTTAAGGGACCACTTCCCTGTTATATTCTAGTTTGAAACAAAGTTTAATGTTCTTTCTGCTTTACAATATTTTCCAGACTTAAGACTTATTAATAATAATAATAATGAATGCGAGGGCTTCTTTTGATGGGTGATAGAGCCCTTTATGTCTAACCTATTATTATTATTATTATTATTATTATTATTATTATTATTATTATTATTATTATTATTATTATTATTAATGAAATGAGAGATGTGTAAATAGCACACACAAAAATTATCTTAGCAATAAATATACTTAAGATGAGGCATCATATTTAAAGAATATTACTGTCTGCAACATCACAGGTTTTTTTTAAGGGGAGCGGCCTTTAAGGTGTATTGAAAACTATAGTAAAATGCAATGTTTATGGAGGCAATCAACAAAAAAAAATTATAGATGAATTTCATTCTGTGAATCTCCTCTCACTAACCCTTCCAGTTTACTCTTAAGGCTGGTTCACAACAACCCGGTAACGGTAACCAGAACGGAAACGAGAACGGGAGGCAAGAAATTTTGATTCACAACAGCCCGGTAACGAGAACGGGAATGCATATCGATCACAAAGTGAAAGTCGATTTTGCGCATTGGGATTTCATTTGTTTTTAACTACTGACCAATGACATTTTTTCAACTACTTCCAATTTAGCCAAGCCAACGTCAAAATTCGATAGAGTAAACATTATCTAAATGCATATTCATTACATTTCCGATACCTCTACTTATGCCAAACTTTCATTCTTTTATTTAATGGCATACATTAAAATTGTTTATTCTTTTTTCATTTCCACCGGATTTAGCTGTTCTTTGTAGCTTTTGCCATTGTTTTTTAGGTAATAGCCAGTTTTGAGTTGCATATAAACAAACTACAAATGATCCATTCACCAGAGGAACCAACGTTGATTAGATTTGCGGGTGCCGGGATGAGGTTAGGAGGCACATTTATACTAATTCCTTCCAGTTTCATGTTTCCAGCTTGCGACTATAGAGAGCACTAGTGGCTGTTTCATGTCACGGCCGCTTAGAATAACCTCTAGAGTGAAGAGTAATATGCACAATAGGGATCTAATATGCCGTGCCCGGGAACGAGAACGAGAAAGTTAAAAATTGGGCAACTCTTCTTCCCGTTCCCGGGGCCCGGAAGGCTTCCCGTCGGTTGTGGACACTCCCATTTGAATACATGTATTTCAACTTTCCCGTTCTCGTTGGTTGTGAACCAGCCTTTATGATAACACTGATCCACATAAACATAACCTTGTAATCAACCAATGATATACACCAACAGGCCTGAAAAATCCTGGTCACTAGGTCTCACTCACGATAAGAAATATGTATTTTGCACGTAGCATTTTAGTTAGACATTAGTATTCCTAATTGTTACTTGCTTTAGTTCTGATTTTACAACGAATAAAATCAGATGACATTATTTCGTATCCGGGTAGCAGCTATTAAATGTTACGAAAATTACGCAGACGTCATACATGCCTTTACGAAGTGACATCCTTTATGAATGTTACAGAAGCGCATAATAATCAGTAATGCGCCGATTGCTTACCGCTTTCAGGGCATTTATGAAATATATTGCGAGTTGGACTCAGTTTTCATAAGCAACATACTTTTAGCAGAACACTCACCTCAAACAAGGAAATCATGGTGCCATTGCTGTCGTGATTGTGCTGACATGCGCTTGCAGACTGAACTCAAGAAGATAAACCAGGTCCTCCATACTCTTTTAACTTCCTTCCTTCATCTTCCACCCGAATTAACGAACCAATCACATGTCGTCTTATTTTTACCAATCAAAACACTCCACGTCACTTCCTGTTTTTCCTTCATCTTTTCCTAATCTTCAGTTCTATCTCCTCGTCACTATCTGTTGCGTTCGACATCTTTCGCATGTTGACCCTAACCTCAAACCTCTTCGTCCCTCCACTTCTTGCCTCCGCCATCTTGTTTAGTTCCCATTTTTACCACCACGCCACCGCCATCTTAGTTTAAGCTCTCCACGTTTACCTCATATTTTAACCTCAACTTCATACCTCCGCCATCTTATTTAGTTCCCATTTTTACCACCGCGCCTCTCATCTCCGAACCAGATTGCCGGATCTCGTTCATTCACACCTCGACGGTTGACTCGACAGCAGCTACTGTGAACACCTACGTCGTACACTTTTTTGACCGCTTTCGACCGGCTATGAGAACCCTGCTCCTACGTAGGCTAGCGACCATTACGATGGTCCAGTACCAGGTTTTTGGTATAGTTAAATTACGTCTGTGCAAAGGGCGTCTGTACCGCTTTAAAAACCTAGGTATATCAGTGCGTAGTGATGTTGGTTGATCTTAAAGCTGGTTAAGCATTTTCAAAAACAGTTTGCTTTTATTTTTTTTCGCGTCGCGTGAAGCTGCTGCGCTTTTGGTGACGCATCAACACCAGTAACAGGTAAGTACCACACGCATAATTATTTTTCGGACCTGCTTGGCGTAGGAATATATCCTTTCGTGTTTTGGTACTGTAACCTCAAATCTCCTTACCCTCCTCTTGCGTCCGCCATCTTGTTTAGTTCTCACCGCATCTCCTTGTCGCCCACCCTCCGCCATTTTTAGTTCCCACTATTTTAACCTCAAAATCTGCTCTTCTAAGCTCTTGCTACCGCCATCTTCTTTTAGTTCCCATTCTCACCAACGCGTCTCCTTGCCCCCGCCTCTTGCAACCGCCATGTTCACCACTAACCTCGAAATTTCCTCGTCCTTAAACCTCTTGTCTCAACCATCTTGTTTAGTTCCCATTTTCACCACCGCATCTCATATCGCCCCATCTCTCTATCCACTCAAGAAAACCACCATCCAACGTTCAAAAATTGCTGATGAGCTCTCGACAGGCTTTTGCAAATCTATTTGCTAGCAAAACTTACCTTTCCCATCACCTCCAACATACCCCACTCCCACACCTTTTTCTTTCCACCAATCATAATCTCTCTTATTCTTACCAATCAACAACTTTCATTTGTTCCTTTCCACCAATAACATCACTTCTTATTCCCACCAATCACAACTTCACACGTCACTTTCTGTTATACTTTTTATCCCTCGCTCGCCATCTTTTCCCTCTTTCAGTCCCGACCTCCGCACAGACAACACCTCGCCACACCGCTCCTCTCCATCACGTGTCCTCCATACTCTTTTATCTTCCTTCCTTCATCTTCCACCCGAATTAACGAACCAATCACATTTCGTCTTATTTTTACCAATCAAAACACTCCACGTCACTTCCTGTTTCTCCTTCATCTTTCCCTAATCCTCAATTCTTTTAACTCGTCTCGGATGAACCAATTGCAATAACGATAATCCTTCCGCTCATGGCGCTTTTCAAACTTGCCTCCGCCGTCGCACGCAGCGACACAAGCGACACTAGCGCCCCTAGCGGCAGGATTATCGTTAATCCAATTGGCTCATCCGGGACTTATACTACTTACGTGTATGGCGAAGTTTGATTTCATTCATCAACGCTGTAAACGTAGATATTTGATCGTCTTCTGATTGACCGTGCAACGAAGAAGGCCGTGACAGAACGCGAACGGTTCAAGTAGTGTTCCAACCACACAGAATTCAGAATTAGTTCTGTGAGCGTACCGGACTGGCGCATGTGCATTAGCATGTGTTGGAATTAGTTCGGAACCCGTTCAGAACCGTATGTTGGAACAAACTCTTTCCATGACATCGCAAGAACAAACTGAAAATCTACTGGACCTTCAAATAATGGATAAGTATTGATCAATTCAAACCATTAATAACGGATATCTCGGAAATTACTGGTGTTATAAAAAATCTGATGTGTTACACTCACATGACTTTTTCTACTCTTGTACAAACTATTTTTACAAACGCTTATTCTTCATATGCTTCATGTTAATCGAGATGTTCATCTTATTACTAATTTTTTTGTAGATGCAAGGAGAATTGGTGGGCTTTAAGCTATAGTCAAATAGTTTAAGAGCTGGTTGCTATGTGGAGTATTCCATTTTCTTTGCATTACCAGGACAAAAAAAATGAATAACGAATTTGAGAAAAAGGATAAGTATTGGAAAATTTAAGGGAATAACAAGCAATATCTCTAAAATGGTTCACTCAACAAAAAAAATGTATATGACATAAATTGAGTATTTTAACGCGATCTACATTTTTTGTGTAGTAAAATTTTGTCTATCTCTTATGGTTGACCAGTTATGCAAAAGTCGTTCCCAATGAAGAATACTTTGGAGACATTCCCAGAAAATTCGAGATATACATTTCACTTGTCATGAAAATATCTTAAACATATGGTATTGTAATCAAAATCGTTAGAGCCATTTTTGAGAAAATGAAAATTTTCGAAAAATGTTCCATGTAAAGGGTAATCTGGGATGGGGGGATTTTCTTGAAAACCTTCGTGTCGCATCTCTGGAAAATACTGAATCTAAATATCAAGTTTGGTTATCCAACTGTTCCTTTCTGAGTTATACTTTTCACAGCCACACACACGGACATGTTTCCAAAAATGCTTTTTTTGGATTCAGTGGGTGTTTCCGGTGAAATCTCGGTATCGAATTTTTGAGTGGAATGCAATACTTCCCCTAGTTACTATACGTAGTAGAGAAACTAAAAAGTTATTTGAAATAAATTGTGTGTTTTAAAGAGATCTACAGTTTTATTCTGGCGCGTTTTCCTCTGTTGCTTAACGTTTAGCAAGTTACACAAGATTATAAAAAAATCCTTGCAAATGAAGAGGACTTCATAAGCTATTCCCAAAATATTCAAAATAAACAATTTATTTTTCATGTAAATATCTTCAATACAGTGGCATTTTAATCAGAATCGTTAGAGCCATTTTTCAGAAAATAAAAAAATTGGAAAATTCTTCCATGTAGAGGGTAGTTTGGATGAGGGATTTTTTGAAAATCTTTGTGTTGCATCTTCGGAAGGCACTGAACTTAGATACCACCAAGTTAGGTACTTATCTAACTTTTCATTTTTGAATTATGCTGTTCACGGACCTTTTTCTAAAACACCTTTTTGGATTCAGGGAGTCTCAAAACATGTGTTTCCGTGAAATTTCGATATCGAATTTTTAGATGGAAGCAATGTTTTCTCTACCTAATATGTACGTCGTGGCGAAAATGAAAATTGCTGCTATAGAGGAACAAAATTCCAGAAAAATCGCCAGTGGCTAACATCCAACTCTTTTAGAGCAGCATAAATGGTCACTTCTAAATGTAAGTCAAATTCGTATGACAAAACAGGTTATTTCAGTTTATCTTAGCAGTACCCAAAATATTTGCTGTGGTAGCTAAGTCGCTTGTATCATTGTAAAAGTTGACAAAGATAACCTATTCATTTTAACTGCAAATGGCTTTTTCAATATATGCTATTGTTCATGTTATAGTTGAGTACTTTAAAAGCACCGATTTACGCTATGTATGTACAAATTCCTGCTTTGAAATGTATGACTTTACGTATTCGCTTTCAATTGCCAGTCGAAAAGCGCGCTCGGCCTCCACATTACGTATTTTACCGCAGCCAATTAGAGCAAAATATGCCGAATGGACTACCTTCCCTTTTCCACTTACCTTGCACCGGAATGTCCCATAAGAACGTTCGCTGTCGTCGTTCATTTTCGGTATTCGCTCAACTTCATCGGGCAACGTCTGGTGTTCCGTCTCCAAGCAGTGTTGCCAACCTGGCCATTTTATGGCTAAATCTAGCATTTTCACAGTAGTGTTTAGCTATATAAAATCGTAAAATGTTTATAGCCTGAAATCTAGCCTACTTCAAACCCCTTAGCTAAAATCTAGCCTAAATAGCAAAATTTTACCTGCGCTTTAAATATTCAAAGGAACAATGGTTAGGATGAATCCCCGCTACCTTGTAGCTGTATTATATTCCTATCATGGGCCATGGCATGCCATCAAAATATTTAAAATTCATAAGGTAAATATGTATTAGCATCTAGATAATACGCCGTTGTAATCTTGGGCCAGGGATACTTCCGTTTGCAGACGAGGGGAAATTTTTGGGGTTGATTTTTGACCGGAAGTTGTGTTGGACCTCGCACGTTTCCTTTTTAAAAGCCAAGTGTGACCGTTCTCTTAATATTTTACGTGTTTTGAGTGGCACATCCTGGGGAGCTGATCGGACCGTCCTTCTTCGCCTTTATCGCTCTTTGGTCCGATCCAAGCTTGATTACGGGTGTATTGTTTATTCGTCGGCACGTCCATCTGTGTTACGTCGATTGAATGCCATTCACCATCGTGGCATAAGAGTCGCTACAGGGGCCTTTCCAACTAGCCCTGTGCCCAGTCTGTACGCAGAAGCTGCAGAGCCTCCGCTATCCTTCCGGCGTGAGATGCTTTTGTGCAGCTATGCTTGTCGACTCTCAAGCTTGCCTAACCACCCGTCCTTCGATGTATTTTACGAGGATTCGCTTGATCGCCAATATTTCGTTAGCTCCTCTGCATTGCTCCCTCCAGGGGTTCGATTTCGACTGCTACTTCGGCATTTGGACGTTACGCCGGCGCCGGCCCTTACCCGAGGGGAAACGCGCTTTCCTCCATGGTCGCGCGCTGAGGCCCACATCTACCTTGGGCTAACGTCGATACCGAAGAATGAGACCCCTGCTTCGGTCCTTAGATCCGCATTTTTAGAACTTCAGGCAACATTCGGGGACTGTAATTTTATTTATACTGATGGGTCTAAGACTGATGTTGGAGTAGGATGTGCCTTTGTTTTAGGTGCGCATAGTTTTCCTTTTCGTTTACCCGGGCAATGTTCGATTTATACCGCGGAACGTTTTAGTATCTATCAATGTGTTTTATACATTCAGCGGCATGTCTTACGGCGTTGTGTTGTTTGTTCGGACTCTCTGAGTGCCCTTCAGAGTATTAACGCGCTGTACTCTTACCACCCCCTCGTACAGCGCATTCATGACCTGCTCCATTCGCTAGGTGCCTCTGGCATCAGCGTCTCTTTTATGTGGATTCCAGGTCATGTGGGTATCTCAGGGAATGAGTCGGCCGACGCCGCTGCGAAATCGGCGATTTTATTACGCAGATTTTTTACTTCTGTTGTTCCCTCGTCAGATTCGTGTGTTATTTTACGTCGCCGCATCCTCTCACGCTGGCGCGATGAGTGGACGGCCCTCCGGGGGAACAAGTTGCGGGAGGTTAAACCTCTTCCGCTAGTCTGGGCTACCTCTTCCCGTGCTTCTCGTCGGGAAGAGGTACTTTTAACACGCCTTCGTATCGGACATTGCCTTTTTAGTCATAGATACCTGTTAAGTGGTGATCCCGCACCTCTGTGTGGTCAGTGTGACGTGCCCTTAACGGTCCGTCACATTTTAACCGAGTGTCAAGTTTTAGCTCCACTGCGCGTTCGCGTGGGTCTGCCTGTTGGCCTAGCCAACGTGTTGGCGGACGACGCGCATGCTGTAGAATGTCTTTTACGTTTTATCACTGACATTGGTTTTAGCCGTCGCATTTGATGCGCTGAGCGCCTTTTAGCTGTTTGATTTTATATTGTTAGTTTTAATGGGGCCCTTCTCCCCTGATATAAGGCGCTCATGTTCCTTGCATTTTACAGTTCTTGACACGTTTTATTCTTTTAGTGACCATGATTTTAGTGTGTTGGTTTTTCAGATATATTTATTTTTATTCTTGTTATTGTTATTATTGTTATTGTTTTTATTGTTATTGTTATTATTGTTATTGTTTTTATTGTTATTGTTATTATTGTTATTGTTATTCTATTGTTATTTTTAACTTTTTTGACATCGCGGGTTTGTGTCCCGTTTTTTAATTATGCGGTTTTTTACCTGTCTTTTATATTGTGACCTTATATTTTACTCATTGTAAGGGCGCTGATGACCGCAGCAGTTTAGCGCCCTTAAACCGCATATCATCATCATCATCATCACGCCGTTGTAACATGAACTTGACTTGCGATTATTCACCGCGGTTATCCCCAAGTAATTTAAAGCTGAACTGTGTTGCACTAATTCGATGGTTCCAATGGATGTTTATATTTCCGTTTCCTCTGCGAGAAAAGGAGAGGGGAAAACACGTAAACTTGCAGATATGTATATCAGGCACAAGCGCTTACAGAGAGCTTCCCGAAGGTGTACGAACACCACGCTTCCAGAGCGAATGTCGCGACCTCCGCCATGCTGATTGCTGAGGCTTGAAACTAAACTAAGGTGGAGGTCAGCTAATAACATAGCAATGCGGAAAATATAAAAATAAAGCAGAAGTTTCGTATCAACGAGCAATTGTGTAAATGTAGGAGTTTATAGTGATACCTTATTTAATATTGAGTACCAAATAACCCGCATTCGATGTTTAAAACTGGAACATGACCTGAAAACCTAGTAAGGTAGAAGACAGGTTATGAATCGAAAGTTTAGTTGGTTTTAATCAAGAATTGAAATATAAATATATAGCGAAAACAAGCTAACCTTAAATATAAACTATACTTAGTATGTTAAGGTGTTAAAATGTGTGTTTGTGCTATTTTGTGTTGAAATGTGTTCAAATTAGGGACTGTATTTCGAAAAGTTTATTTTTATGGATTGCACACTAATATCGTAACACGAACAAGAGAACTCATGCTCAAAGGGTATGTCTGATGCCCCTATTTTAATTTTGAATGTGATGTAATGATAATAGTTTGATTTTGGATGTGTATTAGTGTTGTGCTCAAACACTATTTCCTGCTGTTATACCAAATAAATAAATTAGGACATAATGCTCTTTTCATTGCAAAATAACTTAAAGCATTTCATAAACAGAAAATTCTCCATATGTACTGTATATCCATGGGAATTTTTTGTCAATCTGGGTAACTCGGTTAAGCGCTGGCCTTGGAAGCACAAATAGTTACATAAAACTTGTGTATTACCACATTATTGCTGAATGATTTCTACATATCGAAATGTCAGCTACCATATTTGTGACAAAACACCCAACTTATATTATATAAATGTTTAATATGTATTGCATGGCAAAATATCTGCTGAAATAGTTATTCTTTTTTAAGTATCTACTTTATTTACATACACCTCATTTGTGAAGTCATAGTGGGAGCTGGCTTGTAAAACAACTTCTTGGTTTCATTACTTGATAGTATTGAGTAATGCTATCTCTGTTTTAAATGTTGTCTCATATTCACACTTCTAATTGGGCAGCACTATGGCCTCTCACAAAAAAGCCTGGATTCAATCCTACGGATCAGAGGTGGAATTTTGTGGTAGATAAAATGGCACTTAGAATGAATGTTCTCTGGTTTTCCCCACCATAATTCCATCAATTGCACCATCTTCATCCCCCGTCCCACCAGTCTCCAATCTCTGTAAATCTGTGAAGTTAAAAGGGACATTAAAATTAAAAATACTATGGAGGACAGAGAGCAATACTAATGAACGAGTGTCTCATCCAGCCACCCAAATTTATAAACCAGCATGTGGACCATTAACCTGCAGAAACAATATAACTATACTTAAGTGATAATAAAATTGGATAAGGAGGTAAGTAGGTAATAATGAAATATTGCATTTTAAGCAAATTTAAATTCTGTAATTACTTAAAAAACAATAGTATGAAAGTCATACAAAATGCTGTTACATTCTCTCTGCAGTCAACATATGAAAAAACAATTAATAATGGCACACTAAACTACATGTTAAAGTGATTGACAATTATGAAGGGTGGGTGTGATATGCTTAAACACAAAGAGACATTGCTATTATTTAGAGACATTGCATTCACATTCATATTTAATAATACTGTATAATACATTTGTGTGGTATTTTATGGAACATGTGCCTACATTAATATACATTTGAATGGCCTACCCAATTAAAATGTCCATTAAATTCTAACCTCTTGAATGTCTGTTATTACAATCTATTGGAATGATCTTATAGGTAATTGCACTTAAGTCACTTATGCATACACAAGGCCAGTTCTAGTTAATAAAACTTACAGTTATTGAATAGAAAATACACTTTGATTCCTTTTCCTGGGAAAGATTCTATATATAACATTTGGTATAACACAGTGGAGGTCCTACAGCACATGGGAACCTTAAATTTATTGTCAGGTCATATGGGAAAAAAACAAATTGAGCCCATACAGTGATGTTTGTTTGTGTTTGCTCATTTGGCTCCACTGTGAGCAATGCTCAGGGAAATTGAACACATCATACAATTATGAAGTATACAGAGTAAGTAGGAATATACCCAAAGCCAAGAACAGCCTTTGGGGGGGATGCTCCCCTCCCCATCATGCATTATCTAAGAGAGAAAAATTTGTAAACCATATCCATTTCAACAGTAAAGTTCTCGACACGCATCACAGTAGAACAACAATAGCAAATAAGTGTTAATCATCATCACATGCAATCTGCCCTACATAAAGTGCTCACATGAGGTTGAAACTATTATGATGATTAATTCACTTTGAATAAGCTCGAAATTATAATTTTATACTTATGTTATGCTTAAATTTCAATTTCCCATGTAATTTCTATTACCTTGACGTGTTTGAGAAAGACATCACTTGAAACGAGAAATTCTCATTATTACTGTATGGGTATTATTTGGGAGGATAGTATACAGGGTGGAAGGTACTGCTTGAACTGTACGTTAATCATGGATTCTATATAATGAGTAGTGCAAATATGTCCAATACAATTTTTGTCATTAAACCTACAAAATGAAACATAGTGATGTTCCTTGTGCCTGTGTCTTTTAGCCATTTTATTACAGTTCAAGCGATACCTTTCACACTGTATGAGAAAACATTTAGAAGATGGTGGAGTTTGCATATACATAACACATTATAACATATAAAACTGGGATGCAACAGATCCATCTATCCCATTGACTAGCAATTATACAATCACTGTGTGCTACCGGTATTCCTACTACTTTCTATCCAGCAATAGTATTTACATGGTAGCTTAAGTATTTAAAGTCCAATATCAAACCTGCTATGTCTGTAGAGACTGGCACTGTAGCAAGATGACAATATCACAAAAGACATGTCAGAAATGGGGAGGAGTATAATGGTTATTTTGGGTGGGGAGTTTTCTTGAAAATCTTTGTGTTACATCTTTGGAAGGTACTGAACTTAAAACGATTTGTACTATGTATGTACAAATTCATGCTTTGAAACGCATGGCTTTATGTATTCACTTTCAATTGCCAGTCGAAATGCGCGCGCCAACGTTCCACGTTACGTATTTGACCACAGCCAATGGGAGCAAAATGTGCCGGAATGGACTACCTTCCCCATTGAACTGGAAGATCGTTCCCTTTCGTTCATTTTCGGCATTCGCTCGAACTTCGTCGGGCAACTTCGGGAGGCTCTCTGCAAGCGCTTGTATATCAGGCTGAACCAGTGTTGCCAAATTAGCTATTTATGGCTAAATTAAGCATTTTCACAGTAGTATTTAGCCACATAAAATCGTAAAATGCTTATAGCCTGAAATCTAGCCTATTTAACAAACTCCTTTGGCCAAAATCTAGCCCAAATAGTATAATTTCATCTGCACTTTAGCTATGCAAAAGGAATAAATGGTTACGGTGAATCCCCACTATCATGTAGTTGTATGTATTATGTTCCTATCATGAGTCATGACTTGTCATTAAAATGTGTATTAATCATAAGTTCGACTTTCTGGTGTATGCGCCCAAAATGTATGACTTTTGACACATAGAATTGGTCAGATTTTACATATTTTACCTAAAGAAAATCAGTAAACTTTATATTTCAATATCAGTTATATTTAACGTACGGTGTTGGTGCTTAGCAAAAATATACCTTATTTCATTTCAATTTTATATTAAATAAATTATTCTTTTGCAATATTTAAATATTATGGAAATATCTAATCAATTATAATGCTTAGAATGTCTTTATGGGGTTTAACTTCTGCAAACCAAATATGGGTAGTTTTAGATGCGAATAATATCTAGCCACGTTTTGTTAAATAATGCCTTTTTAAAGATACAATCTAGCCATTGTTTCTTGATAAGCGCTTGGAGACGGAACACCCGAAGTTGGCCGGCGAAGTTGAGCGAATGCCGAAAATGAACGAAAGCGAACGATCTTTCGAACGAGCATTCCAGTGCAAGGGATGGTAGTCCATTACGGCACATTTTGTTCCCATTGGCTGTGGTCAAATACGTAACGTGGAACGTTGGAGCGCGCTCTTCGACTGGCAATTGAAAATGAATACATAAAGCCATGCGTTTCAAAGCAGGAATTTGTACATACATAGTATGTGCTTATAAAGTACTCAACTATAACATGAACAATAGCATGTATTGAAAAAGCCATTTGCCGTGAAAATTCATGGGTTATCTTAAACTTTTATACTGATGCAAGCAGCTTAGCTGTCACAACTAATATTTGGGTACTGCTAAGATAAACTGAAATATCCTGTTTTGTAACACAAATTTGACTTATATTTAGAAGTGATCATTCATGCTGTTTTAGAAGAGTTGGGTCTTACCTACTGGCAATTTTTCCTGGAAATTTGTTCCACAATAGCAGCAATTTTCACTTTCTCTACCACGTAGATTATTAGGTAGAGATAATATTGCTTCCATCTAAAAATTCGATACCGTAATTTCACCGGAAATACATATTTTGAGAACCCCTGAATCCAAAAAGGTATTTTTAGAAAAATGTCCGTGTGTGTTTAAGGTGTGTGAACAGCATAATTCAAAAACGAAAGGCATGCAGGCCATTTACATAGACCAGCACATAGCTTAGAACTGTTCCAAAAAGGATGTAACTATTCTGCAATAACAATTTATAACCTCCCATGTTACCTAAAACTATTAGGCAATCCTAATTAACATCAAACCTTCAAGAAGAGTTAAACATTTTTGTTATATACTCACACCCCATATACTATGGAGGAACTTTTTAATATATCGTGCAACATGTAAATATTCAACACACAGTGCAGATTGCATGTGATGGTTATTTACACTTATTTGTTATTGTTGTCCTACTGTAATGAGTGTCGAGACGTTTACTGTTGAAATGGTGATAGTTTACAAAATTTTCTCTCTTAGATAACGCATGATGGGGAGGGGATCACCCCTCCCCAAAGACTGTTCTTGGCGTTGGGTATATTACTACTTACTCTGTATACTTCATAATTGTATGTGTTCAATTTCCCTGAGCATTGCTCACAGTGGAGCCAAATGAACAAACACAAACAAACATCACTGTATGGGCTCAATTTGTTTTTTCCCATATGACCTGTCAATACATTTACGGTTCCCATGTGCTGTAGGACCTCTACTATGTTATATCAAATGTTACATATAGAACCTTTCCCAGGAAAATGAATCAAAGTGTATTTTCCATTCAATAACTGTAAGTTTTATTAACTAGAACTGACTTTGTGTATGCATAAGTGACTAAGTGCAATTACAATTACCTATAAGATCATTCCAATAGATTGTAATAACAGACATTCAAGAGGTTAGAATTTAATGGACATTTTAATTGGGTAGGCCATTCAAATGTATATTAATGTAGGCACATGTTCCTTAAAATACCATACAAATGTATTATACAGTATTATTAAATATGAATGTGAATGCAATGTCTCTAAATAATAACAATGTCTCTTTGTGTTTAAGCATATCAACACCCACCCTTCATAATTGTCAATCACTTTAACATGTAGTTTAGTGGGCCAGTATTAATTGTTTTTTCATATGTTGACGGCAGAAAGAATGTAATAGCATTCTGTATGACTTTCATACTATTGTTTTTTAAGCAATTACAGAATTTAAATTTGCTTAAAATGCAATATTTCATTGTTACCTACTTACTGACCCAATTTTATTATCACTTAGGTATAATTATATTGTTGTTTCTGCAGGTTAATGGTCCACATGCTGGTTTATAAATTTGGGTGGCTGGATGAGACACTCGTTCATTAGTATTGCACTCTATCCTCCATAGTATTTTTAATTTTAATGTCCCTTTTAACTTCACAGGTTTACAGAGATTGGAGACTGGTGGGAGGGGAGATGACAATGATGATGGTGCAATTGAAGGAATTATGGTGGGGAAAACCAGAGAACACTCCTTCTAAGTGCCATTTTATCTACCACAAAATTCCACCTCTGATCCCTAGGATTGAATCCAGGCTTTTTTGTGAGAGACCACAGTGCTGCCCAATTAGAAGTGTGAATATGAGACAACATTTAAAACAGAGATAGTATTACTCAATACTATCAAGTAATGAAACCAAGAAGATGTTTCACAAGGCAGCTCCCACTATGACTTCACAAATGAGGTGTATGTAAATAAAGCATTAACAGATACTTAAAAAGGAATAACTATTTCAGCAGATATTTTGCCATGCAATACATATTATACATTTATATAATTTAAGTTGGGTGTTTTGTCATAAATATGGTAGCTGACATTTCGATATGTAGAAATCATTCAGCAATAAAGCGGCAATACACAAATTTTATGTAACTATTTGTGCTTCCAAGGCCAGCGCTTAACCGAGTTACTCTGACTGACAAACAATTCCCAAAGATACACATTACACATGGAGAATTTTCTGTTTATGAAATGCTTTAAGTTATTTTGCAATGAAAAGAGCATGGTATCCGAATTTATTTATTTGGTATAACAGCAGGAAATAGTGTTTGAGCACAACACTAATACACATCCAAATCAAACTATTATCATTACATCACACTCAAAATTGAAATAGGTATCAGACATAACTTTTGAGCATGTATACCGATAGAGAGCACATGACGTCACACTAACCAACATCTCTATTAGCTGACGGAGGTATAAGCAATGAATGCAGGCTGAGCTTAGTACAGGATTTTTTCCTGTAGTTCGATTAAATTCAAATTTTATACTACCCAACAAGACTATGGTATATTATTCTGCAGCTGACAACAGAGGAAGCATTATAAAAGATCTGGTGTACCTTTTTTTCACAGATACGTACACATTTTTGAAGAGCATAGTAGAAAAGGAATGGTGCTGCTTTTTATTTGACAAAGTTAAAGTGTCAAATATGTTCAGTCTATTATTTTATGAAAGAAGATGCGGGTACAATTTTACATTAATATTTAACACAACAGTACACAAGAAGAAGACAAAGTTAAGAGTCTAAAAACTGTGCTTTGTTACATTCCTTTGCGTTATTGACATTCAGGTTCTTAACACCTTATGACAGCCTTGTACATATATCTCACCCTAAATACAATGATATGTAAAACCTAGAGAGAAAAGAAACACTTACTCTAGAAGCTACCGATCCCCCACCACCCTTTCTTATTTAGGAAATTAATGATGTAAACATAAACGTGTAGGACTCTTGAGAGGAAAAAATTCAACAAGCTCTTAATTAGGCCAGTTTTACAGAATATGAGGTAGGTAGTATTTGAGTTAGCAAAAATTGATTACAAGATGCAGATATATACCTGCGAATCTGTATTACACACACACACACACACACACACACACACACACACACACACACACACAAATACATACATATATATTCTTCTCTATATGGAATTAATGGTGATATCATATGAAACAACATGATACTCAGAACTTCATTATATGTTCTTCTTAAATGTCAGATGTGTTGTTTTGGGTGTTAAATTTCATTTCTAACTTTAGCTGCTTTATATGAAGTTTCCAAATTCTTCTATAATTAAAAATGTCACAAATACAAATGAAATTAGGATAGCTTTTCTGGATAAAAGTAGAAGCGATATATAATAAACACACAAACACAAAAATGTAAACAAATAAGCCTATTTGTTTACATGGTATAGCATTTGAAGAGCGCTGGAGGTTAATTCTTAAGTGGCCCTTTATCCGTTGCATATAACAGGGGCAATCCCGCTTTAAGGGATGAACTCTTACATTTAATAACGTTTCATAACGACTTCTCATGTTCGTTTTACGATATTACTGTGCAATCCACAAAAACAAACTTTTCGAAATACAGTCCCTAATTCGAACACATTTCAACACTAAATAGCGCAAACACACATTTTAACACCTTACTATACTAAGTATAGTTTATTTTTATGGTTAGCTTGTTTCGCTGTATATATTTCAATTCTTCATTAAGTCGTCCTCCGTGGACTATTGGTACCGTGCTAGCTTCTAGTTCCCAAGGTCGCGGGTTCAAACCCGGCGGAGGGCGATGGATTTTTTCGGACGTAAAAGTCCTTAGCATGGCTTCCTTCGGAAGGGAAGTAAAACCGGTGGTCCCGTGTCGTAGATTTACGGCACGTAAAAGAACCTCAAGCTTGATAAAGAGGCCTCTGAGCAAAATTACCGGTCGTTCACGCCCAATATAGAATGGGACTCTAAGGACCACAACAGTTAAAGAGCGTTCATAAATAAAAACTCAGTTCATTCATTCTTCATTAAAACCAACTAACGTGACTTTCGATACATAACCTGTCTTCTACCTTACTAGGTTTTCAGGTCATGTTCCAGTTTTAAACATCGAATGCGTGTTATTTGGTCCCAATATTAAATAAGGTATCACTATAAACTCCTACATTTACACAATTGCTCGTTGACACGAAAATTCAGCTTTATTTTTATATTTTCGGCATTGCTATTTTAACAGCTGACTTCCAACTTAGTTTCAAGCCTAAGCAATCAGCATGGCAGAGGTCGCGCTATTCGCTCTGGAAAACATACGTTTATAACTGGCGCAACAGTTCTGGACATATGAAAATCTTAATGACAGCTATGAAGCGAGTCACATACCAAATCAGGAGGTGACCGGATGTCTGCATGCTGCAGAAGTGCGTGGGACAGTCATTGTCAAATATCCACACACCGGTTATGCACTGCACTACACGATAAACTTATAGTTATATACAGTATATTTAAATCCACCGCTGTAAATAGCCCTTAATATAAAAACACTGTCAACCATCTGCCTCCAGTTCTTCCACACCTGACAGCCCTTCCGCTTCTGCGGAATCACTCACATCATTGCCGCCATTACTGCTGTCGCTACTTTCTGCACCATTATCCTGAATGAAAAATTTTTCTAATTGATTTTCTGCAATTCCGTATTTTTTGAAATAATGATTCTCAATTTATTCAACATGTCGACATACATTTTCCCATTCTGACCTTCCAATTTCTGCAAATCGCTGGCGACATAACTGCTCCACATCTTTTAGTTTAAAAGTGATATTTCTGCAGGCCACCCAGTTTTTGACATCAGCCCAGATTAATGCGATTGGGCTTAGATACGGGTGATACGGTGGCAGTCTAAGTACATTATGGCGATGTATTAATATCTGGCCAAGTATTATGACTTCTGAAGGGATTTGTTGGCTTTAACTAAGTTATATTTGCTTTACTCATGCTTTCATCAAAAGCTATATTATGTCTAAGCAACCAGGTTTTCATTTCTTCTTTCAAGGAATTTGAGGTGGGTTGTTTGTTAATTTGAGTGTTGCCACATTGTGAAGCATTGTCGATAACCAGAATAGGCCCATTAGGCATATTAGGTATCAACATGGTGTTGATTCACTTCATGTAATTTTCTGTATTCATTTCTTGATGAAAATCTCCTGTTTTTGTAGCGACTTGTAAAAGAAGGGCATTTGGAACGAACAGCATGAACGATAATAAGTATTTTCCCTTTGGCAACAGGTGCCTGAAAACCTAATTCGCTATCGTCACTTCAACTTTTAGATGTTGTATGACTGCTGTGTATGTACGACTCCACTTCATACACTATAGTTTGACCCTGTAATTTGTACCTCTGAGTAAGGTATTCTTCCAGCTGAGATCGTATGTCGTGCTTTTCTATTAGAACTCTCCTATTTGGTTTCGTTTTCTTCCACTTGAACCCTAAATCTTTTATAATTTTTCTGAGATTTGTAGCAGCATCTTGAAAATTTATGCTGATATAAAGTACATATAAAATTATAGTAATTTGGAAAGTTAGAATCAGACTGCAAAATTCAGTGTCATAGCCGGGATTTGGGACTTGTAGCACATCCTTGAATATTTATGATATCTTTCAGATTGATGAGCAATCTGCTTATTGCTGGCACAGTTTTTTCTTCACATAGAATTGTGAATCGTGCGCCGAATGACGCATTTGTCGAAATCGTCTATTTCTGTAATACGTTTAGGGGCCTTAAGTTTCTTCACAGGTGTGTCAAATGGTACTCTTTCATCCATATGGTTTTTCTTATCTTTGAGAACTCTGGAAACGGAACTCAATGAAAAACCAGTTGCTTTGGCTACTCTTTCTTTCACTCTCTTAAGGCTTTTGTGGAACTCGGGTAAACACATATTTTCTTCATTTAACTCTGCTTCTTGAAGTCGAGAACATTTGCAGTTATTTTCCTGCTTTGAATACGTAATACCTTACTATTTAACTTTGAAAACGTAGGAGCCATGGTTATAAATATCACAAATATAAAATAAGCACTATTTACGTGCTCTCTTTGAAATTACAAGATGCGGACACTTTCTATGCAGACTGTATGTGTTACGCACTGTGAGTAAGCAAAGGTATTATATCGCTTTCGTTGATTAAGCTAAACATAAACCAATTACTAGGCTCGGCAGCTGGGGTGGCAATCAAGGTCACGATTCCAGAAGTTTTGCGCCAGTTATACTTTCGGGTGTTCCGTCTCCAAGAGCTTGTGGCAGCGTTGCCAACTTAGCTATTTTATGGCTAAATCTAGCATTTTCACAGTAGTGTTTGGCCGCATAAAATCGTAAAATGCCTATAGCCTGAAATCTAGCCTATTTAACAAACCCCTTTAGCCAAAATATAACCTAAATAGCATAATTTCATCTGCGCTTTAGCTATGCAAAAGGAATAAATGGTTATGATGAATTCCCACTACCATGTAGTTGTATTATGTTCCCATCACGCCGTCCTCCGTGGACTAGTAGTACCGTGCGGAGGGCGATGGATTTTTTTCGGGCGTAAAAATCCTTAGCATAGCTTCCTTCGGAAGGGAAGTAAAGCCGGTGGTCCCGTGTCGTAGATTTCCGGCACGTAAAAGTACATCAAGCCTGATATAGAGGCCTCTGAGCAAAATTACCGGTCTTTCAGGCCCAATATGGAATGGGACCATAAGAACCACAGTAGTTAAAGAGCGTCCATAAATAAAACTCAGTTTAAATTTTCCCATCATGAGTCATGACATGTCATTAAAATGGGTACTAATCATAAGGTCGAGTTTCTGGAGTATGCGCCCAAAATGTATTATTGGTCAATTTTATATATCTTATCTAAAGAATTCCAGTAAACAGCATATTTCTATATCAGTTATATTTAACGTTCAGTGTTTGTGCTTAGTAAAAATGTACCTTATTCCATTTCAATTTTATATTAAATTATTCCATTATAATATTTAATATTATGGAATTATCTAATCAATTATAATATTTAGAATGTCTTTATGGGGTTTAACCTTTGCAACACAAATATGGGTAGTATTAGACGCCAATTATATCTAGCCATTTTTTGTTAAATAATGCCTTTTAAAAGATACCATCTAGCCATTGTTTCCGAGGAAATGTTGGCAACACTGGCTTGTGGACAAAAACAAGCGCTTGCAGATAGCTCTCCGGAAGTTGCCCGACGAAGTTCGAGCGAATGCCGAAAATGAACGAAAGCGAACGAGCATTCCAGTTCAAGGGTCCATTCCGGCACATTTTGCTCCCATTGGCTGTGGTCAAATACGTAACGTGGGACGTTGGCGCGCGCATTTCGACTAGCAATTGAAAGTGAATACATAAAGCCATGCGTTTCAAAGCAGGAATTTGTACATACATAATACAAATCGGTTTAAGTTCAGTACCTTCCAAAGATGCGACACAAAGATTTTCAAGAAAATTCCCCACCCAAAATAACCCTTTACACGGAAGAATTCTCGAATTTTTTTCTTCTGAAAAATGACTCAAACGATATTGATTAAAATGCCATTGTATTCAAGATATTTACATAAAAAATAAAATGTTTATTTTTAATTTTCTGGGAATAGCTTGTGAAGTCCTCTTCATTCGGAAGGAATTTTGTATAATCTTGTGTAACTGGTAAATTTAAGCAACAGAGGAAAATGGAAAATGCACATGCACAGATTTTGCTGTCCTGTGGAATATGTGTAAACATATTCATTTAGTATGCCAAGCATAAGCCTGTACTTGCATGCCCCCAAAATAAGGAGCCTGAAATAAATACTGAAGCGCATCTACCCACTGAAAATGCAGAATTTCTTGCCAGGGTGCTGTCAACAAGGAGGAAAGTAGAGGACTTAAGAGTTGAGGAAGAAATGTGAAGCAGAAAGGTTAATGAAAATTATAGATGGCATAAAAACAGAAGCTGATCTTTTTGCGTTACAGAAATGGACCGCTCCTCTTGAGATAGTGGTGAAAAATGCAGAGCAAACACAAGAACATACAACAGATTTGATTTGCCAAGCTGGAACTTTAAAAGAGCCAGCTAACAAAAAGGTATGTCCACAGAGAAACGTCATGTTTTACTCTACAAAAAAAGAAAACTATGAAATTATCTTCACGTTTTAAAAAGCCCAATCAAGAAGAATGTAACCAGTTAGCGGTATAGCTCAGTAGTGGATTTGCACCAATCACTGAGTAGTTAGAGAAGGGTAGTGCCAACATTTTTCTGGTGTGCTGAATTTGTTCTGCTGCTTTTCTGATTGTATATCATGACTAGTCTTCTGCTGCTGGTCTATGCAGAGTTATCACATGGACGCAACTGTAACTGAAATTCCTTTCTTCCATTTCCAAATGGTGATAATGAAGTAGTCTAGAGAGTACAGGGTTGCCATTTCAGCTTTTGTGTGCTACTTCACCTAGTTGAGTTGCATAAGTTTGTATAATGCTTGTTTGAACACATGTAGAAACAAAGTGCAATAATTCCTTGGTTGTCTGCCGACTTGTAGTTGAACACACATGGTGAGGAAGCAGAGGAAATTATACTCCTCCCCATTCTTGACATGTCTTTTGTGATATTGTCATCTTGCTACAGTGTCAGTCTCTACAGACACAGCAGGTATGATATTGGACTTTAAATACTTAAGCTACCATGTAAATACTATTGCTGGATAGAAAGTAGTAGAAATACCGGTAGCACACAGTATTTGTAAAAGTGTTAGTCAATGGGATAGATGGATCTGTTGCATCCCAGTTTTATATGTTATAATGTGTTATGTATATGCAAACTCCACCATCTTCTAAATGTTTTCTTATACAGGGTGAAAGTTATTGCTTGAACTGTAATAAAATGGCTAACAGACACAGGCACAAGGAACATCACTATGTTTCATTTTTGAGGTTTAATGACAAAAATTGTGTTGGACATATTTGCACTACTCATATAGAATCCATGATTAACGTACAGTTCAAGCAGTACCTTCCACCCTGTATACTGTATTCCCAAATAATACCCATGCAGTAATAATGATAATTTCTCGTTACAAGTGATGTCTTTCTCAAACATGTCCTCAAGATAATAGAAATTACATGGGAAATTGAAATTTAAGCATAACATAAGTATAAAGTTATAATTTCGAGCATATTCAAAGTGAATTAATCATCATAATAGTATCAACCTCATGTAAGCAATTTATTGTAGGGCAGATTGCATGTGATGGTAATTAACACTTATTTGCTATTGTTGTCCTACTGTAATGCGTGTCGAGAGGTTTACTGTGGAAATGGTGATGGTTTACAAATTTTTCTCTCTTAGATAATGCAAGATGGGGAGGGGAGCATCCACCCCCCAAAGGCTGTTCTTGGCATTGGGTATATTCCTACTTACTCTGCATACTTCATAATTGTATGATGTGTTCAATTTCCCTGGGCATTGCTCACAGAGGAGGCAAATGAACAAACACAAACAAACATCACTGTAGGGCTCAATTTGTTTTTTTCCCATATGACCTGTTAATAAATTTAAGGTTCCCATGTGCTGTAGGACCTCCACTGTGTTATATCAAATGTTATATATAGAACCTTTCCCAGGAAAAGGAATCAAAGTGTATTTTCTATTCAATAACTGTAAGTTTTATTAACTAGAACTGGCTTTGTGTATGCATAAGTGACTAAGTGCAATTACAATTACCTATAAGATCATTCCAATAGATTGTAATAACAGATATTCAAGAGGTTAGAATTTAATGAACATTTTAATTGGGTAGGCCATTCAAATGTATATTAATGTAGGCACATGTTCCTTAAAATACCATACAAATGTATTATACAGTATTATTACATATGAATGTGAATGCAATGTCTCTAAATAATAACAATGTCTCTTTGTGTTTAACCATATCACACCCACCCTTCATAATTGTCAATCACTTTAACATGTAGTTTAGTGGGCCAGTATTAATTGTTTTTTCATATGTTGACTGCAGAAAGAATGTAACAGCACATGCTGGTTTATAAATTTGGGTAGTTGGATGAGACAATCGTTCATTAGTATTGCTCTCTGTCCTCCATAGTATTTTTAATTTTAATGTCCCTTTTAACTTCACATGTTTGCAGAGATTGGAGACTGGCGGGAGGGGGGATGACAATGATGAAGATGGTGCAATTGATGGAATTATGGTGGGGAAAACCAGAGAAGATTCATTCTAAGTGCCATTTTATCTACCACAAAATCCCACCTCTGATCCCTAGGATTGAATCCAGGCTTTTTTTGTGAGAGGCCATAGTGCTGCCCAATTAGAAGTGCGAATATGAGACAACATTTAAAACAGAAATAGTATTACTCATTACTATCAAGTAATGAAACCAAGAAGTTGTTTTACAAGGCAGCTCCCACTATGACTTCACATATGAGGTGTATGTAAATAAAGCATTAATAGATACTTAAAAAAGAATAACTATTTCAGCAGATATTTTGCCATGCAATACATATTATACATTTATATAATTTAAGTTGGGTGTTTTATCATAAATATGGTAGCTGACATTTCGATATGTAGAAATCATTCAGCAATAATGTGGTAATACACAAGTTTTATGTAACTATTTGTGCTTCCAAGGCCAGCGCTTAACCGAGTTACCCAGATTGACAAAAAATTCCCAAAGTTACACAGTACATATGGAGAATTTTCTGTTAATGAAATGCTTTAAGTTATTTTGCAATGAAAAGAGCATTATGTCCTAATTTATTTATTTGGTATAACAGCAGGAAATAGTGTTTGAGCACAACACTAATACACATCCAAAATCAAACTATGGATCCCAAACGATTATCATTACATCACATTCAAAATTGAAATAGGTATCAGACATAACCTTTGAGCATAGCCCATGTTCGTTTACGATATTAGTGTGCAATCCACAAAAACAAACTTTTCGAAATACAGTCCCTAATTCGAACACATTTCATCACTAAATAGCACAAACACACATTTTAACACCTTAACACACTAAGTATAGTTTATATATAGTTTATATTTAAGGTTAACTTGTTTTCGCTATATATATTTCAATTCTTCATTAAAACCATCTAAACTTTCGATTCATAACCTGTCTTCTACCTTACTAGGTTTTCAGGTCATGTTCCAGTTTTAAACATCGAATGCGCGTTACTTGGTACTAATATTAAATAAGGTATCAGTATAAACTCCTACACTTACACAATTGCTCGTTGATACGAAAAATCAGCTTTATTTTTACATTTTCGACATTGCTATTTTATCAGCTGACTTCCATCTTAGTGTGATCTTAGTTTAGTTTCAAGCCTCAGCAATCAGCATGGCAAAGGTCGCACTATTCGCATAGTTTGCTGTTCTGTGCTATTCGCTCTGGAAGCGTGCTGTTCGTTTATCTAAGGGAGAGCTATCTGCAAGCGCTTGTTGGACAAAAACCTCAGTATCTGGGAGGTTTTGACCACACACGGCGGTTAAGATTGAATCCAGAGTTGTTATCACAGGGGTGATTGTGGGATTGGCTAAGTGGAAACACAGGCACTAACTCCCCACATGGACACGGTGTGTCACTAGTTGTACTTTTGCGGGAAATGCGAATTTTCTGATTGGCTGTTTCAAGTTTGGACGTTCGTAACGAACTAAATGGCAGAGGCACGACGAAAGGGACCATCTTGGATTTTTATAGCTGGAAGTTTTCGCCCGAAGTTTTTTCATCAGGAACAAAGCCGAGACGGTAATCATACATTTACGCTATTTCTGATTGAATGTATATTTGTTGTAATATTGGTATTTTCTATTAACTTCAGTGATATTCGTAGAATGAGGTAGAAAACTGATAGGTTACTGTATGTTGCAACATTTTTATATAACGAATTATTTTTCAGATACATTGAGCCGTCCAGACAGAGGGGATACGCCTACGATTTACATTCCTTCCAGTGTTGTGGTTCGAGTCCCGATTGGTGACATAGAATCTGAAGGTATGTTATTAAGTTTCCAGCATGAGAGTGCTGGATGAAAGGTTAAGTTTTTAAGAGCTTCTTAGTGTTGCTGAATTTTATATTGTCCTGATTTACTTTTCAGATATTGTAAGTCATCCAGACAGTGGAATATACGATTAATTTTCGTGTTTGCACTTCATAATTGATGGGTGGAGATCACAGCCAAAAGTAGGTAAGGTAAAATCAACCTTTAATGCAAATTAATTAGCATGTTACTGTGCTAATATTTAAACACAAAGATGCAGATCATGCGAGTGATACTCTTGTATAATTAAAAAATGTAGGATTATTGGTGGACTGACACACTAACTGTCAAGGATAGCATGCCAATGATACTATAATTCTTTTAAGACAGTGCCCAAATGAAATTTTCTAATACAGAAGGAAGAAAGATATTTGATATCATTCACATATATTTTAGTAATTCACCCTCTTTTGAGCATTTTTATCTAACTGCCACTATGTCCTTTTTTGAACTGGGCATGGTGTATGAAAATAGAAATTCTGGTAGCTTTTTTGACAGTTAATGTCCTTGTAATCTGTTATTACAGATGCTCAAAAGCATTTGTTTCCAAGAATAACTGAAGTGTTTGTTTTGAGTGAAATTAGCAGCTTCAGTATGTGTTCTGAGGCTTTGAAATTCCAAAGTGGTTCCAATCTTTCGTGTCTGCTTTCTACCATTTAAACTTTGTAGCAATTTTGATGATACAAAATCCTTCCCTTAAAGATACATTGTGCAGTAGTAATTAAGTTGCAGGATATTATAAGAAATGTATAGGCATTTAAATGATCGTGTTGTTTTTGTGCAAAAATCAAAGGTTTTGAAGTAATGGGCATTTAATATTTTTTAAATGTATTGAAGCCTTTTAAGTTAACACACATGATAAACATGAAGTTGATCACGATATATGATGAATCATTTGTAGAATACTTATGAAAATAGCTTACTGTGAGTAGAGAAAGTCTTAGATGGCAGAGCAGTGGTATGGCAAGTTAAAGATTGCTGGTTTGAATCCCAGGCATGGCATTGAATTTTTTGTCTGATTGTATATACTCATCCACTATTGTGTATATGCAAACAACCCATGGCTCTTTTCAGTGAAGGTTTCATGAATCTTTTCAATGAATTGGATCTTCTGAATGATCCTTTGATCTGTTATTTATAGTGAACATTTTAACACACTACGTATTTTAAACACTTTTCATATACAGCACATTGCATCCAAGTTACTATGGGAGGTTAGGTTTTTTTTATATAAGCTTAGGTTTCTGAATTTATGGAAGGTTAGCATTAGGTTTGTTTATTTATATATATAAGCTTAGTTTTCTGAATTCACAGAAGGTTAGTAATTTTTTTAATGAAAAGTGTTTAAAATTTCACTATAAATAACAGTTCGAAGGATCCTTCAAAAGATCTGATTCATTGAACCTTCAATGAAAAGATCCATGGATCCTTTGCATATACTGAATTTTATTTTGTTCAAGTAACACAAAGTGGTGGTGGTTTTACAATAAAAGGTGTTGTTTCCTTCTCATTTAGCACTTTATCAACCAAACTTTTTTGCCACTTTTTAACGGTTTCCCAGTTTTGTGTTAAAACAGCTTATTCACACTATGCACTTCTTCCTTTGTCATGGCAACTCAAACATTAACTGATTAAGTCAAAGATTTGACTTGAGCTGAGCATATGAGTGTTAGCGTATTATGATTGACTGTTTGCTTATCATATTTCCTGTGTTATGCAAAGAGTTTATTTGGTACTCAGATAGCAATGCTGAGAATTCATTGCTGTATTTCTCATATAGGCAAGAGAATAGCAGTCATCCATACAGTTGATAATTAACAAAAAGATACTCTTTGATTGTTAATGCAATAGCAGGTACAATTAAGAAAATCATATTTTGTAATCTCTTAACAGTTACTATATATCCATAACCTTTCACAATGAGTTCTTACGATAATCACAATAAAATGTGTAGTTCTATACCTTTCCTACTCCAATGTTTCATGACACAATACGTTTAAGGAATTATTTACATTGGCATAAGCGTAGTGCTTAGTTTGAAGACAAGAGGAAGCATATGCTTTGTTTACATCAGAGAGAACTCTGGTTTACAGTGGATAGTGTGTAATATAATCACAAGGTGTTTGTAACCACAAATTTTTCCTTAATGTAAGTAATTTCTCTTTTCAGAAACCTACTTTTAAGGGTAGTTTAAACATGTGTGTTCTATTTAATTCTAGGATATACACAATGGAAAGTTGGAGTTAAGTTGTGGCTATTTGTGTCCAGTGATGGTGCTTCAAGTCAGAGCACAGAGAGTGACAATGACATTAATAGTGTTAAATGGTGTGGTGAAACTTGCTAATGACATTTATTGCACTGCTAATAGCAATTTAGTGAATGACAAACAATAGCTACACTATTGCATATAATGTGTGCAGAAGTTTCTTTGTAGGAAATGGAATTAAGTTATTCATGTCAAATTGTATTGCGCTATCTAGAGTAGAATAAAATAACAAGTATCAAACCTGTGTTATTCTTCCAATTTTCCTGTCAAATTCCACATCCTACTGTTGGTTGGAAGTTCAAACAAACCATGGAGGCAGTTTAAGTGCAAAAGATTTTACTATGAAGCATGCAGAAGAAATTATTGCAAGGTGCTGGATCTCATTCACTCTCAAAAATTTAAATGTGACCATTATGTATTATGACATAGAAACATTCAGCAACCACTATTAACCCCAATAATATATAAAAAGCAATGTATGTGCCGACTATTGGATAATTTAATAAGTTACACAGGAATAAACAGTTGTGTTTTTCATACTAGCCTAGCTGTGAGTGTTCAACTGATCATAATTGTGTTCTAATATTGTATTGCTACAGATGACAGTGACAAGTTATTTTATGTGAGCTTTAATCGACTCCTTTAAAAAGAAATATGAATAACTCCAAGTGCAATCACGATTATTGAAGCTCACGTAATTAACTTTGTACGTCGTCAGTAGCGATACAATATTGGAACATATGATCAGCTGAGCAGACAGCTAGGCAGGTATGAAAAATACAGCTGTAGTAGCTACGAGTGACGTCATCATCCGAGAGCACGATTTTTCATAGTTTAGTTCAACCCCAGATCACTACTCACGCTGCGATCGCCCTCGTGTTTCCAACATTTAACACGGGAGTTGCACTTCTAATAGTTTGCTGTTCTGTGGTTGTTATGTAAAATGGTGGATGTTAGTTATTTCGTGTGTATCGTTCCGAATTTCAATTTAAATATTCTGTAACAAATCAGCTAGAAGGACAGTTTTTCGTACGAGTAATTCGTTTATTGCATGTCATTGATAGATTTTTCAGATATTTGGTATACCTTCATTTAATACAGCGATAGTGACTCTACAGGTAATTGCAGTTTGAGGAAAATTCATGTAATGAGTCTGTTAATTCAGAAGAATATTGCTCCTTGGGCTTTCATCCTTTTTTTAGTCGGTACCTAAACGTTAACCGACGAGCGTTATAATGGATGAAAGTCGAATGGTTTCTTAATGTGGTAGAAGGTTTGCTACAACCATATATATGTAGTGATTTCTCTCAGAAGACGATATGGAAGAATAACGTTTTTACATTATGCTCTAGTTGTGTCCCGCACAGCGATGACGATGATGTATATTTCCAACAGATGTCACTCTGTCATACGCTTGACTAACACAATATTGCCAACATACGAATAATTGATGGTACCAAAGCGCCGCTAAGATCACAAGGCGTAGCCGAGGAATATTATATAACCTTAGGTTTATTAATTCACGGAAGATTAGGTTTAGGTTACGTTTTTTTTATTTATATAACCTTACGTTTCTGAATTCACTGAAGTTTAGGTTACTTTTCTTTTAATACAAGCTGAGGCTTCTGATTTACTTTTATACATATAACCTTATTTAAATTTGTTACCAGTGGTTATATCAAAGCACACGAGTGAAGCAAGCATGCGTTCCTAAGCTTATGTTTCTGGTTCATGGGAGGTTAGGTTTAGTTTTTTTTATATAAGCTTATTTTAATTAGTTACCAGTGGTTACATCAAAGCACGCGAGTGTGCGTTCCTAAGCCTACATTTCTGTTTCACGGGAGGTTAGGTTTGGTTTATTTTTTTTTGTATATGTAAGCTTGTTTTAATTAGTTACCACTGGTTACATCAAAGCATGCGAGCGAAGCTTACGTTTCTGGTTCATGGAGGTTTGGTTAGGTTTAGTTTTTTTTATATAAGCTTGTTTTAATTAGTTACCAGTGGTTACATTAAAGCACGCGAGCGAAGCGAGCTTGTGTTCCTAAGCTTACGTATCTGGCTCACGGGAGGTTAGGTTATGATTACTTCTTTTTATATAAGCTTACGTTTCTGAATTCAAGGAAGGTTAGCCTTAGGTTAGGGTTTTTTTTATGTAAGCTTGCGTTAACTATCTACCACCGTTACGGTAAAGCAACTTCTTTATTACACTGTTATTACAATGGAAATAGCTGTTAATAAAATATACCTTGACAAAAACTATTACAAACTTAAAACTTTGGTGCATATTCTTTTGGTGCTTTCAATTAGTGCATGGTGCAGCCAGTCTTTGAATGCGTTATGTTTTCTCAGCGGGAATAACACACAAAGAAAAACAAGAAGAAGAAAAAACACTACTAACAACAGCACATCGCATTTCTGGTGGATTTTCATTTATGTTGGCAGTTCCCACTATACATCTTCTTCAATGAAAAAATGGCTACGTTTGTTATGTTTCGTACGCGATTCACCTATATAAGTAAAACACCGTCGAGGGGCGGGTATTTGGGCACAAGCTATTGAACAGATCACATGTACTTCTAAACTCACTCACAAGGTAAATTATTCGCTTTTCTTTGGCTAATTTAAGCTACTTCGATGGGACACAACTAAAGTATAATTGCCATTATTTATAATATAAACTGCGGTTTCTGATTCCCAGGAGTGTTAGGTTAGATTTATTTTTTTTGGTTATTATGCAGAACTAGTGCCGCTTGAAAAAAATGAACGTATTATGGTGTTAATGGTAGACTCTTTTATGCTGATTACGTTTTACCAATTTTGTTTCTTGGAAAGGTTCTGTAATGGAGTTTAGATGCCAATTTATGACACGCACATAGTGACACTTATTTGCGGATATTTAAAATACTATTTAGAAGGAGCAGGATTTGGATAAAGAAGCTTTATGGATCATTTGTGATGTAAGCATGGCTCCTATTAATTTGAAGTACCTAAAACCTGGGTTTCATTGTCAGAGGAAGAGGTTGAATGTTATGCTCTGCAGCAACGGCATCTGTCGCTTGAGGCTGGCTACTATACTGCGGTTTGCTCCACGTTAACAGCTGTTCACTGAAGCGAGCAGCGTGTTCTTTGGTTAAGATCTCTTGGGAGAGATTCCCCCTAGGGGCTCACCTTATGTGAGTACGGGTTAGGCGCATCCGGGGTACCCGAGCCATGCAAAGCCATTTTCACCCTTTCATCCCCGTCCGGTCGAGGTGGGTTCGTTCTCGTGACCGGAGGACTCAAGGTAGGCTCTCGTGCGTTCTGTGCACTTCATTCCATGTCGCCCCTCGCCATCGCTTCTTTCTTCTCTTTTATTTATGCACATTTCGCTCCATGGCCATTCATTTAAACGTCTCTTTTACTTTGCCGGCCTACCCCCGTCTGCGTTAATTGTAAAGGGTCTCATTATGCGTCGTTTGCCGACTGTCCGCGGTACTTGGACGAGAAGGCTATCCAGGAGATCCGGGTAAAGGAAAAACTCTCCTTCTCTGAAGCCCGGAGGCATTATCATGCGCGCCAACCTTCACTCCTGCGATCTGGCACATTTAGTTCTGTTGTTGCCTCGCCAGTACCACGAGTAGATGCTGAAACTCAGACCTGGACCATGACTGGATTAACCGCCACTACCATCCGGCCGTCCATTAAAGCTACAGTTACCAAGCCCTATAAGCCTGGTCCAAAGTCAATGAAGTCGCAAGCCGCTGAAAAGAAACCCAAGCAGAAATTTCGTAGGGAAGATTTTCTGAAGGACCCTCCGCATGCGCGCGGTAAGAAAAGTTCACCTTCTCCTCCTCGGCTTGTCCCAGGTAGATCCTGGGACAAGCCGCGCTCAGCGGCACCCTTCACCCATCGCCACCCAGAAGCGATTCACGGCGCTTGAATCGGTTTCTGGCCCTGAGCGCGTGGGACCTCCCTCCGAGGAAGCTATGGAGTCTGACCAACTCCATACAAAAAGCCCGAGGCCAAAGGTTAAGCAAAAGATTATTTTAAGCCGCCCTTCTAAGTAGACAGTTTATCCCTTTTATTCATGGCTATCCTGAGCTGGAATTTACGTGGTGTTCGATCGCATAGGGCGGAACTGCAACTTTTATTGCGTTCCCATTCACCTGTGGTCATGTGTTTGCAGGAGACTAAGCTTCGCACTCACGATCCTTTTGATCTCTGAGGATATACTCCGGTTCGCTACGACCTTGAACCGGAGGAGGGTGCTCCCGCTCACGGAGGTGTCATGTTGTTAGTGCGTAACGATGTTCATTTTCAAACTCTCGCTCTTTGTCCGACTTGCAAGCTGTTGCCATTAGATTACAGTTACCTGGTTTTTTCTTTTCTGTTTGCTCTGTATTCACCTCCATCGTCTCCCCTCGCTCTCGCTGACATTCGAGCTCTCCTGTCCGCTCTCCCAACACCATTTCTTCTGTTGGGAGATTTTAACGCCCATTACCGCCTGTGGGGTTCGCCAAGGGCTTGTGCGAGGGGAATTCTTCTTTCCGACATATTTTACCAGTTCAATCTATCCATCCTCAATACCGGTGAACCTACTTTTATTTCTGATTCTTCTGGTACATTCTCACACCTGGACCTTGCTGTTTGTTCACTCCAGCTTGCTAGTCGTCTGCAATGGAACGTCGTCGCTGACACCTACTCCAGCGACCATTACCCCTGCATCGTTTCTCTTCTGTCACACCACGTACAACATTCCAGAGTACCTACCTGGATATTCCCAAAAGCCGACTGGAGCTTGTATTCCAGCCTCGTGCATTTTGACGACCAGCCCTTCATGGACATTAACCAAATAGTGCAGTACCTTACATCTACTATTTTCTCTGCCGCCGAACGCGCAATTCCCCGTTCATCCTCTCATCCTCGGCGAATGCCTGTTCCGTGGTGGAACGAGGATTGTCGGGACGCCGTTCGTGCCCGTAGAACTGCACTTGTGGTGTTTCGGCGACACCCTACACTTGCTAATTTGGTGACTTTTAAACAATTGCGCGCCAGGGCTCGTCGCATTATTCAGGATAGCAAGAAGGCATCGTGGACTCGTTTTGTCGAATCTTTTAATCGCTTTACGCCTTCATCTGTTGTTTGGGATAAACTTCGTCGCTTCTCAGGTAAAGTGTCGCATTGTACTGTTTCTGGCCTTCAGGTTTCCAATGCCACCATAGTGGATCCGGCTGCCATCGCTAACACTCTTGGTGCTGCCTTTGAGGCGGTTTCCAGTTCAGACCATTATTCTGCCGGCTTTCGCTCCATCAAAGACCGGCTGGATTCCGTCAGCTATCATTTTCGGTCTGCTAATACTGAGTGTTATAATGAACCTTTCACAATGAGGGAGCTGGAGCACGCTCTTCATTGCTCTCGGCACTCTGCTCCTGGGCCGGACGGCATTCATGTCCTGAACCTTTCAGCCGACAGTAAACTCTTTATCTTACAGGTCTATAACCGTATTTGGCAAGACGGCCTTTTTGCTTCCCTTTGGCGCGAAGCCACCATTGTCCCTATACTTAAGCCTGGGAAGGATCGCCAACTGCCTTCCAGTTACCGCCCTATCTCCCTCATCAGTTGCACTTGCAGGTTGATGGTGCGCATGATCAACGGGTGGTTGACATGGTGGCTTGAGTCTCAGAAACTTCTAGCGAACGCTCAGTGCGGATTTCGTCGCTATCACTCTACCGTTGATCATCTGGTGTCCCTGTCAACGCATATTATAAATGGATTTCTGAGAAAGTGTCAAACCGTGGCTGTGTTTTTTGACTTGGAGAAAGCTTATGACACTTGTTGGAGGGGCGGCATTTTACGTACACTTCACGCATGGAATATCCGCGGTCGTCTTCCCATATTTCTTCGGGAGTTTATGACGGTCCGCGTGTTTCGTGTACGCGTGGGCTCGGTTTTATCTAGTCGTTTTATTCAAGAGAATGGAGTACCGCAGGGCTCGGTACTTAGTGTCACACTTTTTGCAGTTGCTATCAATCCCATTGTTGATTGTATTCCACCTGGCATTTCATCGTCCCTTTTTGTTGATGATTTTGCCATTTATTGCAGTTCACGGCGGACCTGTCTTCTCGAACGCCGTCTCCAGAGCTGTATCAACCGTCTCTATGCCTGGAGTAACGCCAACGGCTTTAATTTCTCCGTCAAGAAATCCGTCTGCATCATCTTCTGGCGCCGAAAATATTTCCCTCCGCCCTCTCTCCATCTTGGGCTGGAGATGCTTCTGTTTGCAGACGAGGTGAAATTTTTGGGGTTGATTTTTGATAGGAAGTTGTTTTGGACCTCGCACATTTCCTTTTTAAAAGCTAAGTGTGACCGTTCTCTTAATATTTTACGTGTTTTAAGTGGCACATCCTGGGGAGCTGATCGGACCATTCTTCTGCGTCTTTATCGCTCCTTGGTCCAATCCAAGCTTGATTACGGGTGCATTGTCTATTCCTCGGCACGTCCATCTGTGTTACATCGCCTGAATACCATTCATCATCGTGGTATAAGAGTCGCTACAGGGGCCTTTCCAACTAGCCCTGTATGAGAAGCTGCAGAGCCTCCGCTGTCCTTCCGGCGTGAGATGCTTTTGTGCAGCTATGCTTGTCGGCTCTCAAGCTTGCCTAACCACCCGTCCTTCGAGTTGTTTTACGAGGATTCGCTTGATCGACAATATTTTGTTAGCTCCTCTGCATTACTACCTCCTGGGGTTTGCTTTTGACAACTCCTTTGGCATTTGGACGTTACGCCAGTGCCGGCCCTTCCCAGGGGGGAAACGCTTTTTCCTCCATGGCTGCGCGCTGAAGCCCACTATCACCTTGGGCTAACGTCGATGCTGAAGACTGCGACCCCTTCTTCAGTTCTTAGATCAGGTTTTTTAGAACTCCAGGCGAAAGTCGGTAACAGTCATTTTATATACACTAATGGGTCTAAGACTGATGTTGGAGTAGGGTGTGCCTTTGTTTTTGGTCAGCATAGTTTTACCTTTCGTTTACCGGAGCAATGTTCGATTTTTACCGCCGAACTTTTTAGTATTTATCAGGCTCTTGTATGCATCCAGCGGCATGATTTACAGCACACTGTTCTTTGCACAGACTCCCTGAGTACCCTGCAGAGTATTAATGCGCTGTACAATTACCACCCACTCGCTTGGTGTCTGGCATCCGTGTCTCCTTCATGTGGATTCCAGGTCATGTTGGCATCTCAGGGAACGAGTCTGCCGACGCCGCTGCTAAGTTGACGATTTTATCACCCAGTATTTTTACCTCTGCCTCCTCGTCAGATTTGTTTATTGTTTTACGTCGCCGCATCCTCTCGCGTTGGAGCGATGAGTGGACGGCCCTCCGGGGGAACAAGTTGCGGGAGGTTATACCTCTCCCGTTAGTCTGGGCTACCTCTTCCCGTGCTTCTCGTCCGGAAGAGGTAATTTTAACACGCCTTCGTATCGGACATTGCCTTTTTAGTCATAGGTATTTGCTCAGTGGTAACCCCGCACCAGTATGCGAGCAGTGTGATGCACCCTTAATGGTGCGTCACATTTTAACAGAGTGTCAAGTTTTAGCTCCATTGCGCGGTCGTTTGGGTCTGCCTGTTGGCATAGCCAACGTTTTGGCAGACGACGCGCCTGCTGTAGAATGTCTTTTACGTTTTATCCGTGACAATGATTTTAATCAGCGCATATGATGCGCTGAGCACCCTTTAACCTTGTAATATTATATTGCCTTTTAATGGGTGCTCTACTCCCCTGTGGACATATGGCGCTCATGTCCAAAACGTTCTACAGCTCTTGACACGTGTCTTTATTCTTTTATTGTTTTGTATTACATGTTTTATTGTGGTGGTTTTAGCATTTGTGTGTGTGCTTTTTAGTGTTTTTGACTTATCGGATTTTCCATTTTATAGTTTTTGATTGTAATATTTTACACCTTGTAAGGGCGCTGATGACCTTTGATGTTTAGCGCCCTTATCCCCATGTCATCATCATCATCATGGGAAAGATTAAAGGAAACGTTACATTAGCTTAAGTATGGCTCCTTTTTATTTTTTCCTATTGAGCTGGTACAAGCATGTTCCTTTCCATGTGTGTTTCCAACATGGCGGCGGTTCAAGTAGAAGCAAACCCGTCGCGATTTTCGAAAGTTTTGAGCGATCTAAAATGTGGTAAATGCAATCATGGTGTTAGAAACGGAAGTGGGGGTTGGGATGTTGGTCCAAGCTGGGTAAAACATCTGCGTGACGTCGTCTGGTAAGATGCGGGACTGGGAGTTATGCAAGTACGGCATTAAATTCGTCAGTTGCTTATCTTTTTTTGATAAATGTAATTTAAGATCTAGTGCTAATACACTGAAATTTCATCAATATTTTGCCCTTCAATCTCTATCTTCACATTTCGCGTGCAATTTTCTAGTGTTATCTACTGTTTTGGGACTATTATTAAGATATAGTATTAAAAACGTACACATGTCGAGTAACTGACACACCATTTCTTAAGTATTAAGTGGACAGATAAACAGGCTATAAAAACGTATGTTTTGTGTCTGTCACGCCACGTTTTATTTGTTGTACAAATAAAGACTTGTTTGAAGCGTGCGTTTTGTGACTGTTACACGGTCTCCTCTAGTACTTTTAAAGCTTATTTCGCGCGTATGGTCATCGTGCTTCTCCCCATCCCACATCTTACCAGACGACGTCACGCAGATGGTTTACCCTGTGCGCATGCGTCAGGACTTAGAATAACAGCTGTACCCAATAGCCCAACCCCTACCAAAATGGAATTCTTTGTGACCCGTGGGATAAATGGTATAATTTTTCTAAATTTTCCTGTATAAATGAAAATGAAATACCGCAAGATAAATGGGAGTGTGACTCATGTATAAATGGCGGAAAAACCCAATTGATACCACGTGTAGAATAAAAGAGAGTGAAATTATTATTAAGTTTGAGAAGTTATCTGAAGAAAATTAATCATTAAAAAGGTAATTGAATTATTGCAAAAGGAACTAAAAAAGCTAAAAGAAGAAAATGGGACCTTCATAAATAAGAACAATGAAAATTGGCCCACACTCTAACCGCTAATAAGGAATGCACAAACTGGAGAACTGTGAGTAATAAACGTAAAACTTATCAAAAAATGCACAATGCGGGATACTTAACAGAAAAAAGTGCTATTTTAACGGAAAATCGGTACCTTCTACTTCAAGAGGGCAAATTAATTGATGGTAATAGCTGCTCGCGTCCTAATTCAGCACTTCTTCTGAGAGGGGTAAATGTACGTGAATCAACTAGAGGTAATACTTGTAAATGGGACTTTAAGAATACAAGTGGAAGAATGCTAATTTTTGGCGACAGTTATGGCATAGGAGTAGCTATGAAGATGTTGGAGCTTGAGGATAACCTGGAAACCAAAGTTTGCATCAAACCGGGCGCAAAGATTAACAATGTTACAAATTCAATTTGTGCCAGCACTCAGGATTTCAGCAAAAAGTTTGTGTGGTGATTATTGGTAGAACTGATGAGTAAGGAAATCCGGAAAATATGACTATATATTATGTACTACCTAACCTATCACATACTAATGTTATTGTAGTGGATCTGCCTGTAAGGCATGATTTAGTTGTAATTTCCCCAATTCTTAGTGTTGTAAATATGGTAAACAAAAGTATTTCTCTTATTTGTAAGAAATATAATTACATTAAGCTAGCTACCCAGGATATGCATACAAGACAAGGGCTACATTGTAATGTGTATGGCAAAAAAAGGTTGAGTCAAATCTTACTCCAGGCCTATAAGGATACAGTGAAACCTAAGGATTCTAAGGATAATAAATTTTGTTTACAAATGCAACAAGCAGTGATAGAAACCCAAGTAGTGAACTAGAAGTTACCAAAATGCAATATAGTGTAAAACTTTCCCCGAGTCTTTACTCAGGTGTACACTTACCACCATGCTTCAGTAATGATTCTTTTTCCATTATTCATGTCAACATTCAATCTTTAAAAGGTAAAATCTGTCTATTACATATGGCTGCTGATCTTACAAAAGTTAAAATTCTTACCATTAATGAACACTGGTTGAAGGAAAATGAAACTGAGCATTTTGTACCTAAAGGTTATAAGTTGTTAACCTCATTTTGTCGAACACATAGGGAACATGGCAGTACAGCAATTTATATGGATATTAATATTCTTTGGGAATTTAAGGTATTGCAAGTTTAACAATTTTCCATTGAGGGATTTTTTTAATTTTGTGCGGTGTATTTTATAGGACAGAAAATTGTTGTGTCAGTGTATCGAGTAGCTAATACGGCCATTGAACCCGTTATTGATGAAATGGATAAACTTATTAGCTTTATAAGAAAGAGCTACAATTGTAAAATTTGTATAGTTGGATATATAAACATTGATGTGAGACATTGTACTCAAATTGTCTCAAAATTTCTAGATATGATAAGATCTAATAATCTGTACTGTTTAAATTGTGAGGTTACCAGGCTACAATCTTGTTTAAACAACATTATGATGAATTGTAACTCTGATATACATTGGGGAATACCTAATCCCCATTTTTCTGACCATAAAGCCTTATGAATAAATGTTTTAGATGTTCATTGTAAAGTTTTTCCACATGTTATATGTACTAGAAAACTAAATGAAACAACTTTAAATTGCTTTAGGAAAGATTGCAAGAAATAAATTCGTTTCAAATTATTAACTCTAGTAATGTATCTGATGCCTATCGTAGGTTTCTGCACACACTGATTATAAATTATAATGAATAATGGTTAATATCTGTAAAAGTGGTAGGAAAAGGATACACAGGTCAATTGGTATACTCTTGAATTAAAAAGGTATAAAATATTATTAAATATACTATTTGATAAAAGCTGTAAAGATGATAAATATAAAAGCATATACAAACACAGAATATACAGAAAGAAAATCCATGAAGCTAAATATAGAGGCATTGAGAATTATATTGAGAGTAGTAACAATAATTGTAAAGCTGTATGGAACGTTGTTAAAGATGAATCATCCAGAAATAATTAACTAAACTACCATTTACACCTAATGAATTTAACTCGACCATTATAGGTAAAGAAGGTATAAACTATTCTGCTAGTGACACTTCTGAGATAGACGGAAAAATAACTAAACTATTTTAATTACAGCATATTCACCACAGGAGAGTTGGTAGTTTTAAATGACGACATGTTAGTACACTTGAAATTATTAATATTGTTTCCAAGTTTAAATCATCCAAATCTACAGATTATTATGGGTTTTTCTAATTACATAATTAAGAAAACTATTGATATTCTGTGTTACCCGCTTGTATATTTAATAAATCTTCTTTTAGATAATTGAATATATCCAGATTGTCTTAAAATTGCTTTAACCATCCCCATACATAAAAAGGGAGACAAAGACAACATTCAGAATTACAGACCTATATCCTTAGTTCCAGTAGTATCCAAAATTATTGAAGTAGTAATGTATAGACAAATGACTACTTCGATAAATTTAACTTAATACCTCACAGTATGGTTTGAGAAGAAACTTGTCTACTATAAAAGCAGTGGAAAGTGTAATACAAACTATATTGGAGGGCTTTGAAAGCAAAAGGTTGTCATGTGTTAAACTTATTGCTTTAACTAAAGCTTTTGATAACATTTCACACAATATTCTTATAAAAAAGTTAGAATTTTACGGAATTAAACACTCTAAGTTATTGTTATTAAAATCCTACATGGACAATAGATTTCAGATTGCCTCTATACATAATAAATATTTTAAAGCCTTAAGAGTTACAAAAGGTGTACCTCAGGGATCCGTACTTGGACCCTTTTTGTCTTTAATACATATAAATGATTAACCTGACTGCCTTTGGATTTTTTCGGGCGTAAAAATCGTTAGCACGGCTTCCTTCGGAAGGGAAGTAAAGCCGGTGGTCCCGTGTCGTAGATTTACGGCACGTAAAAGAACCTCAAGCCTGATAAAGAGGCCTCTGAGCAAAATTACAGGTGTTTCACGCCCACTATAGAATGGGACGCTAAGAACCATAGTAGTTAAAGAGCGTCCATAAATAAAAAAAAAAAAAAAAAAAAACTCAAACCCTTCCACATAAATCTATATTATATGCTGATGATACTACCTTTATTACTACAGCAGAAAATATGGACACTTGAGCAATTTAATAAGTGAATGTGGGAAAAATCTACCTACTGGTTTAAAATGCATCAACTAGCAATTAATAATACGAAAACAGAAAAAATTGTATTTACTCTCAGACATGAAGATTGTAATATAAATACTGTAAAGCTACTTGGATTGCATTTAGATAGTAGATTAAATTGGGATGTACATACAAATAAACTTTCCTTGAAACTGGCTAGAGTTATGTATGTGCTTAATAGATTAAAATTCATTATTAAGGAGAAACCATTGTTGAATATATATTATGCTTTATTTCATTTTCATCTTAATTATGTTATCTTATGGGGCAATGCAAGTGGAGCTAACACTGTCTTTAATTGGCAAAAGAAAGCAATTCATTGCATTAAAAATTTAAAAAATATAGATTCATCTAAAAATTATTTTAAAGAATTAAAAATTTGAACTGTCCCTAGTTTTTACATACTCAATTGTTATATTATATATAAAAGAAAACCATCATACCTTACCTTCTAGAAATACTATACACAATTATCATACTAGAAACAATAAAACTTTAGAAATCCCTTACTTTAGACCGAGTAAATCTCAAAATTACTATTTATATACAGGTCCTAGACTTTTTAATATACTACCTCCTAGTATCCAAATACTTCCCCTAAAGCAGTTTAAAATATATCTTGAAATCTTTTTAAAGGACATGGCTTTCTATAGTATTAGGGAATATGAGGACTATATGTGGCAAATGCCATTGTTATAAAATTTAATTTTAGTCATATGTAGTTGTACAGGTTTTATGACTATGTCTATAGCAGTTAGATGCTGCTTTTTGACAAAGATTATTATTATTATTCCACTTATATAAAGGATCCATGAATCCTTTTAGTGAATCACATCTTTTGATGTTATTTATAGTGGGGATTTTAACACACTTTAAGTATTTTAAACACTTTTTAGGCATTTTAAGCACTTTTTATACACACGCATTGCATCTGAAGCACTATAGGTTTTTGTGTAAATATATATAAATTCACAGAAGGTTAGCATTAGGTTTTTTGTATAAGCTTAGGTTTCTGAATTCATGGAAGTTAGCATTAAATTTTTTTTATATAGGTTAGCGTTAGGTTGGGTTTTTTTATACTGAAAGTGTTGAAAATGTTGAAAGTGTGCTTAAAATGTCCACTATAAATAACAGATTGAAGGATAATTCAAAACATCTGATTCGTTGAAAAGTTTTTGACAGTTTTGTTAAGTCTTGGAAGTTGTTGGGCAAAATGTTTGCTGTGTTTTCTAGTTTTGTTGCGAGGTTACCCTTAAGGTTAGTGTGTAATGAAATGATGGTAATAAGTGCGTTTGTAAAATCACTATTTTCGTGGGTTTCACTAATATTGATGGGTTGTCACTTTCTTCAGCGCATCCATGGTTGTAGTAAACATTGACATTTACTGCTTTTATTTAAAGGTGAGTCGGAATTGTAACACTAACATCACTTAAGTTTACTCACTTAACATGTTTCGGGAAACCGTTGTTCCCATCATCAGAAGGTTAACTCGTCGACATGTAACCTTCGACGAGTTAACCAGTCGACGAGTTAACCTTCTGATGATGGGAACAACGGTTTCCCGAAACATGTTAAGTGAGTAAACTTAAGTGATGTTAGTGTTACAATTCCGACTCACCTTTAAATAAATTCAATACACATCACTGTTTCTAGCTTCTTTTCATTACAATATTTACTGCTTTATTTCTTGTATAAGAACGTGTTGTAAAAGTGGAGGGTGGGTGTTCTATTGGCTTTCTAATTATCATGCTACTTTTAAACTGTGTAACATAAGCTTTGGCCTTCTGCCAAAAGCTTGCCTTTTACAAATGGTATGGAGGACACAATGCCCAGCCGTTTAAAGAACATGGTGGTGGTCTGGATAGGCTCGCTTGAACATAAATTCAGCGAGATACCCGCTGTAGTACGCCTTTTTACAGCCATACCGGGGAACTTTGTACCGTTGCTCCCTCCAGGTGCGTTCAATGTTTTGTGTCTGTGCCCCAGCATCGGGATCCACAAAATTAACACTGTGGTAGTACAGAAAACCTTCGTCTGTAAGGCAGGTGTAGGCTTTCCAGCAATTGCTTACTACTGTGCTGCCTGGTAGAATGTATTTGGTAATAGCAGCTAAAAGATAGGCATTGTCACGTTTTACTACAGGCACCATAAAGATGTTTACTGGATTTCCGTGTTCTACCTCTCTGAAACTCCACTGCCCCTCAATTACATGGTCACAATTGTATTTCCTTTTACCCACCTGTGCTTCGTCAGTTTCCACAGTAATACTGACTCCCCCAATTTGCTTTATGTTTCTGAAGCACCAATCTAGGCAAACTTCCCTAGAGAATGAAGACCAGTTCACTATGGTGTATGCATTCACACTCCAAATAGGTTTGTCGTGGTGGATCTCAGGATAGCCAATATGAACAAACACACTGTTTCTAGTGTTAAATGTGCGTGGGAGGAGGTGTCATAAACAGAGGGCTTGAAGCTGCACTCTTTCCTCTTCTTTTTGCTGGCGCTAACTTTCTTCCTGCATCTGAAACTTTTTTATGTTTCAGTTTACACTTAAAGGAGCACCACAATTTTTACACTACTGGTATTTGCTAATACTCCATGATTAATCAAAAAGGACTGCAGGTTTTCTGTATTCGGTACAGTTTGTATAAACGTAGTTGGTATAACTGCACACCCGTTACAGTAATTGAAGCCCAGTCCTGAAGTGCTCAGTTCCATTTTACAAATGCAACTGGCATGTGTCACCTGTCAGGGAGTTTCATGTTTGGTCAATCACATGTTGCTCTTTCACCCCATGATGTATGAAGTTGTCCTGAATATGGAGAGTTTGCAAACAGAGGGTAAAATAAATCGAGGATTTCAGTAACTCCTTATCGAAGCTAAAAGGAAGCAGAATTAAATTTTTATAGTCTGAAATCTTGTGAATAAAGGAAAGGAAGTGAAAATTTATGCTGGATGTAAAATATGATTTTATTATTTCATAGTTCTTGTTATGTATACTATTGAATGAGCAACTTGACATGAAGCCTTCTCAGCGCAGTGGCTTACATGTTGGATTGTAAAGTTGGAGTCTCTCAGATCGAGTTCTCTTGAGTTAAGCTGAATTGTAAAATAATGTATGTACATGTGTAATTGTGTATAAAAGGGTAAAAAAAGGAGAGGACAATCAGGAGGAAAGAATGTACGAAAGGGGGAAAAGAAGAAAGTAGTAGTTACTTTTTGTTATGACAGTTAAACCCCTCATTCCCAGGGTTGTGCCGTTAATGTGCAAAACAGAGATAAGTCATGGTGGAAAATGCTGGTGGCCCTAGTTCTGCATAATTACCATTTTATATATATATATATATAGTTTCTTTGGTTTCTGGTTCCCAGGGGTGGTAGGTGAAGTTTAGTTTTTTCTTAAAGATATCAAATTTGGCTTGTAATTCCTGAGAGCGATAGGTTATGTTAAGTCGTTTTACGTGCCTGGTTTCCACATTTTTGCAACGAATTGCTCCATAGAGTACAATGTGTTTTATTAATGGTTCCACTAATTCATCTTCTTTCTCCCAAAATCTGCAGTAAACCTGAACATTTGGTACTCTCAATCATCATTGTCCATTTTGTTATTCTCAATCTCAGCATAAGGTCACTCATCCATATGCTATGCTTTGCTGCATTTTCAAACCCCATTCCAATACATTTCTGTATGTTGACTCCATTAATTTTTGAATTATCCATTTGGCAGAACCACATCAAAATATTTTCAAATTTGCCTATATAAGGAACAATGTTCCATGGTGGTTGGGAGCATGTTCTATTAACCGAGACAACATCTATTATGAATTGATTCTATAGGTATTAGCATCTTAGATCCTTCTATATGTATACAGAATTGTGTCCCTATTTCTTAAATGTCTGAAACTATGAGGCAGTTTATTTTTAAATGCGGTAATTCAGTGCGGTGACTCTTATTGTCTAAGTTGACTGCACGCAGCACCTTATTGATGTAACAGCATCACAACTGTGTATTTGCTGCATGCTATACACTACCAATGTAATATGTAATATCACTAGACATTAAACAAGCATAGAGCACACTGATATTATGTTGAAATGTGCATGTTATTTTTAAATGCACACTTCGAATAGGAGAACAAGCTGGAAAACCAATGGATGTCACATGCAGTGAATATATGCATTAAATAAGTAGTGTGTGTTCTCTATATGCAGAAATGTGCATATATTATTATGGGTATAAGCACATAAATATGTGCATCGTGCTCCATGGTGTAGTGGTTACTATGCTAACCTGTAGTTCCTGTGGTCGCGGGTTCATTCCGCGTAAAAATCCTTAGCATGACTTCCTTTGAAAGGGAAGTAGATTTGGTGGTCCCGTGTCATAGATTTATGGCACGTAAAAGGAGTTCAAGCCTGATAAAGAGGCCGGTCTTTCATGCCCACTATAGAATGGGAAGCTAAGGACCATAGTAGTTAAAGAGCGTCCATAAATACAAATAAATAAATATGTGCAGTTTGTTTGGGAATATACAAAGATGAAGAGCACAAAACTGTAAATCAAAACATAAAGATCAAGCCAAACATAAATGGTGTTAAAAGCAAAGCATACATATTCTACATGATAAATGTGCATGAAATTAAAAGGGAAAAGCTAGAAGTATATACTGAGTTTGGCAAGAAATATTGGAACATTTTCAATTTTTTCTGTTTTTTTCAATTTGATACCGAGATTTTACCAAAAATTCATGTTTTGAGGCTTGCTGAATTAAAATAACATTTTACTTTTTCTGTGCTATGTACCTAGTAGGTAGAGAAGGTATTGTATTCCATCCAAAATTTTGATATTGAGATTTCATTGGAAATACATGATTTTGAAGCACCATGAAAACAAAATAAAGCATTTTTAGAAAAAGATCCATGTGCGCGTCTGTGAAAGCATAACTTAAAAAATGAAAAGTTGGATAACCATCAAACTTGGTGTTTGAGTTCATTACCTTCCAAGGATAAGAAACAAAAATTTTCCAAAAAATATCCCCGTTCCAATCTTTACTTTGGATAAAAGAATTTCCAAAAATTTTGTTTTTTAAAAAATGTCCAGTGATTTTGATTAAAATATTAATAACATTTACATGAAAAATAAAGTGTATATCTTGAATATTATGGGAATAGCCTTTGAAGTTCCCTTCATGTAGAAGGAATTTTGTATGATGTATTGTATAATAATAACTGGTAAATGCTAAACGATAGAAAAAGTACAACACAAAAAATATAAATTCTTTAAAACCAATTAATTTGTTGTGGCATCTGTCATTTCTGGGATATCCATTATTAAAGTTTTGATTTGTTCAATCCTTGTCATTCTTTCTTTTTAAGTTCTGTCGATTTTCAGTTGTTTCTTGCAATTGCATGGAAACAAAATGGAAGTTTAAGCCAGCGTATAACATCCAGTTCTTAAACATTTGACTATCATTATTCCCTTTGTATTTATAATGAAATGCATAATGTAGCTATTTCTGCAAAGGTTTATTTGGATTGAAATGTAGTAGATAGAAAAATAAGCTTTAGTAAGAATAATTTGTATACCCAATAATAAAGATAATCATATGAATGTATCATCGGTTTTTCTTTGTATGGAGTCACACATAAAGTTAAGATTTGTAGATAGGAATGCCAAAATATTTTTAATTGGGCATGTTTCCTTAAACCCTGAACTATTTCAATAGATGACGGAACATTTTTGTTCAGCTCATTTACAACAGTGCAAAACTTTCAAAATTTGTTGCGTAGTATAAAACTGCATTAAACCATTGTCCCAGTGTGTGACCACTGGTGCAGGGGAAGAAGAAGTTATGAATATTTATCTTTGAGGAGATCAATCCTCAGTGATGATTTAAGAAAGATTTTTTCCCATTTGACACAAGTATAATCACGTTGGGATTTGTGAATTTGATACATTCACATAATCTGTGAATAATAAACTACACAAGTGACATGAATCATTTTTGGAAAACTCACAGAAAGGACTTCCCCTGCTTTTATCATGTATGGTGCAACATCTGTGGGAAGGAGTAACACTTGTCGTATTTTATACCATTTGCCATTGAGTAGTCTTATAATCAGTATATTATTTTATGCGGATAGTTATTTACACTCTGTCAAATATGACTGCTCACTATTTTGTCATTTTTCAGTACATCATCATTTCATATTTTTCTGAAACTTGAATCTTGGGTTTCATCAATGGTTACCCAAATTTTTTCATTTTCACATCCTGCCCTAACTTTTTTCAAAGTTTCGTTATAGTAATTAGGAAGGTAGTTCATTCTTAATGCTGATTCCTCAGAAGGCTGAGTTTAGATATATATATATATATTTAGTCCAAAACTTCTTAAATTGAACATTATTGAATTTTTTGAGCGGGATATCAGCCGCTACAAATGCTCTGCATAAATCTAAGCAATACTGGGAACACTTTGATTGTGCTACACTTGAATAAGTTAGTTAACATATTAGTAATTGCCATCAATTCACACGAGTTGCAGCAACAATATGTTTATTTCCAGATTAAGTGACTTGTGAATGCTATCTGCATTGGCTTATGGTTGGCAAAATAAAGCATTATTGTCCGCGTAAATATGTTTTTAAATTTGTCTACGTATTGCTGAATGTGCAATTTAACAGTTGTTCATAAGAACTGAAGAATGAAAGTATCATTCACACACCTTACTGCAAGTGCTCAATCAAGCAGTATAAACATTATGAAATCCACAGATAGTAAATGGGGAATAACCAGGATATCAACAAGTTTGTTAAAGGCCTAATCTATTCTATTTACCTTAGGCACCATTATATGGTGAACATTCTCTGATTCCTGTAATGCAATACAAGTAAATCTAAATATATTGTATATATTTGTAAGAGAGTAAATTTAAAATTATGCAGGATAAATAATAGCAAAAATCAAAGATTAATTTGGATTTATATTTGGAAGACTATCTGAAAATATATACTTAGATACTTTTATCATAAAGATTTATGTTTATGTGAAATAAGCTTTCATATTTATGCTTATTATGAACATTTATTCAGAGTTTTCCCCTTATTATTAGGCATTTGTGTGTTCACAGAAAAGATATTCATTTACATAGGAATCTGCTATCTATCTATAATCTCCAGTTATTGATTTTTGTTCATCTGAGATGGGTAAGAGAAGAACATGCCGAGTGCTGTAGAAGAAATTGCCACCGACCCTTAGGCCCCAGCCAAACGGACCATCCACATCTGAGACTACTCCAGGCTTCATCACTGCTGACTCGCCGGCCACTCCCCTGGCATCTGCTGGAAGCGCTGCCTCACTGCTGCCAGTGACCGGGCCTATATTCGTTGCAGTCACTGCCTCACCCGGGTTCCAGCAGCTTCAGCTCTCTTGCCCAGTCAGCACTGCATGTCACCTCCAACTGCAACAATCTCCTTCGCCAGCCGTGCAGCTTAACTCAGCACAGCATCGAATGCAGCAGCCACCACCATAGCATCCTACACCACTGCCACTGTCAACACGATGCAGTGTAATGATTTCTAGAGTTCACCGGGATCTTCCTACACAATACGTCCTCTGCGCCGCACAAGTCCTGTTCCCTTCAACCATGAAGGCCATCCGAATCTTCACATCCTGAAGACCCACAGCATTGGTTCCCCTGGCTTTGGCCAATCCGGTCGAACGTGAGGCAGCCTTAAGGATGGGCCTGCCCTTGCTAGGGCAGGTTTTATGTATAGAGGCTAGGCGAGTGGAAAGCCACCAGCCGTGCTGCCGGTGGACACGAGATGATGACCTGCGCTGCACCTCTCTGGTGCCTCTACTGCAGTGCACCCAAGTTGTCTGCGCAGTGCACCAGCCAGGACCTCTGCAGGTACTGCGCCTCCTGCCATGGCCACTTCACTGGGCAGGTGCAGTGCCCGCTCTATTCAAGATGGTGTCGACATACTCCGGCTTCAACTGTACCTATGGCGCCAGCTCCTCCGATGCCACCACCTCCAGCACTGGCTTCAACAGACAACACACTGCGAGATGCAGTCCAGGATCTCCACCTAGAGGTCCTCTACATAGGATCCAGCATCTCTCAAGACGAAATGCTATCCTTGCTCATCACCGCTGTCAACACAGCCAACTCAGAACATCATCTCTGCCTACTTGCCGCCATAGAATCAAGAATGCAGGATCTTCACGCAATCACCACTGCCTCCTCAACCACCTTCCACACATTCACCACCAGCTGCCTGCAGCAATTCGACAACATAGACTCATCAGGTCATGGGCAAAGCCATCACCAGCCTGCCACAGATCTCACCACAACCAGCCAACAGATTGCCTGGAGGAGTTTAGACACACGTTAACAGGTCTTGTTGACCTGGTAAAAGTCCTGCACACAATGACTGCTTAGTGAACTTGGTACTCTCTGGCCTGAAGAGTGGGCAGAACGACTGTGCGGCTACATGATGACACAGGAACACACTCACCTTGTTTCGTATGGCAGCACTAGATACCAATGCCAAAGCTGGGCACACCTCTAAGGGAGACACTGAACAATTTTATAATTTTATGCAATAAAAACACATAAAAAGCCATATCCAATCACTCCATGGGGCAGTCAGGGCTCTTGCATGGTCATGGCTGTCACCTGGACATTTCCTACAGTTACCATCCGCACTATCGGGGGTGCTCAGCGGAACACCTCTACCTTTTCTCACTTCTCCTTTCAATTCCTGTCCATAAATTCTCCTTCCTAATCACGTCACTACTACCCAAAAAAGCCTTCCTTCGTCTTCATTGTTAACTCAATTGCTGTTGTGTTCATACAGCAGTGGTTCTTTGTGTGTTTTTAGTGTGAAGTCAATCTTGATAACACTAATAGCCTTTTGTTTTTTACAGGCTGTGAAATGGACAGCAAAACAAAAGTTAAAGAAGAGATCAATCTTCTAGAAGAGGAGATATCAATTGACAAAGACTTTTCATCTTCCAATCCTGAAAGAATATTTGAGTGCGATGCTACCAGAAGTCGACGTGACTTTAAAATGGACCACAAAATAAATATGAAAAAGGAAGTTGATATTTTGGAACCATGCTCACCAAATGAGAGTATGTGTTTTTCCACAGATAATGGAAATGAATTTAAGAATGATACTGTCATATATAATGATTTTGAACTGCATAATAATACAGAAACAAAAGCGGTGGCTTTTGTTTCTGATGTATGTTTTCAGAAAGAGGAGAAGTGTTTTTCTTTAGATCTTGTAAAGAAGATAAAGAAAGAGTTTATCTCATATGGTGAAGTGAGTGGTCACACAATGTCAATAGAAACAGAATGCCAATCGGAACCATTGGATTCAAACATTTTATTGCAAAGTGAAAACAAGGTAAGTTGACCAGAATAAGTTATAGTTAACACTTGAAAATGTTCATTATACAGAGTGAGATTAATTCCTGTCTTCAAAGATCAGTGTATGACAGAATTTATGATGTAATTCAAGACTTGGGTCCATAGCAGGTGATGGAGAATTGTATTTGTATGTGTTAAAAGCAGCGGTTAAATCACCAGTTTTAAATATATAACTAGCTCGGGCGATTCTAGTGTTAAATAATGTAATGTATTATTTCCAGTTTAAGTGATTATCTATGAGCGACCCACCCACATTAGGATTTTCAACACTTCTTTCATTATTTTCTGAGTCAATGTTTGAACGTTTGGAACCCTATGTAAAGAATCTTGTTTAATTGATTCTATTAATTATAAGTAATAATGTAAAAGCAGCTGATAGTGAAGTATTTCAAATGAAAACTCATGCTGCTGACGATGAGAGCAAAGGACTCTCGAAACATGTCCAGGTAATTTTACTTAAGTGAAGAGTGTAAATGAGTTTTCCTACTCCTCGTTCATTTTCATTAGTTCTGTTAAATTTAATACCGACTTTGTTTAATGCAAAACATTTACAATTACAAGTTAAAAATATGTAAGTGATGTTAAGTGTTTCAACTGTAATGCAAATTTTCTTTATAATATTATTTCTGTTTATATTTATATAGTTTTTTAAGAGAACCTTCAATATGCTAATATTTCTTGTAACAAAGAAATATTTTATTCTGTGTTATGGAAAATAATTAGATTAATACTGCATGATTATCCAAATAATTTTTTCAAAAATAAAACAGGTGTTACCTTGTTACAGTACAGGAAGCCAGAGGACTTGCAATCAACACATTCATGCAGGTAAGGTGGTCTCTCATTACGGAATATTACAGGTTGATTTTATAACTTTATTTCATCATTTTATTTCCCATAATGCTTGCAAACTTTTCAGGTGATTAGATTAATGCTCACTATAAAGATGTATGTGATATCTGAGTTCCTGTTACCAAGAATGGGGATCAAAGTAGATCTCTTCGCCATATTTGCTGATTATCTTATAAAATTATGAAATATGTGTGTAATGCTCAGCATGTGAGATGCTAATTATTCAAAAGTTTAATATCTCAGTACCAGTGACAGTAAATATGTTTTATTGAGGTTAGCAGACAATAGTTTTAATATCACAACTATTTCTCGTGCTGCGACAGCTTACAACATGCAGACATTATGTGATAACAATTGCTGTTATGTATTTAATTCCTTTACTGTCAGTTTTAGTTATGGTAGACATGCTTGGAGAACTATTATCAAGCTTGTTCTGCGCTTTCAGTCCTCCTGATGTAGATGGTCCATGCGAAGTCTCTGCCTTGGCTTCTCTTTGTAGGTAGGCGGAGCATTGAGAGTATTACAGTGCTACAACTGAAAGTATTAGCGATGCAGCTAATTGTATTTGCTGTTACTAATCAGGCCACTTCCTCTATTCCCTTGCTAATAGAAGTCATGTATGTGTTTTACACAAAATATTGCTTGCAGTATGAAAATCGTCATTCACTCCGGTCTGTACTTCAGTTAACTTTTAGGTGATTTCCTCCTTCACAAGACTCGCATTACTCTTGGTTTATCAGACAAACAATAACTCATCCATTAAACCTAACTGATTAAAGAATGCTAAACTAGAAGCTAAAAACTGTTGGCAATATATTGAACTAGGATTAACAACAGTTTAGAACAATAATTACACTCCATTGACGGATACCTCACAGTTGTAAAATGCCTGTTGCCAGTATTAATTTGCAGATTACAAATCGGAAGTGTAACCCAGAATGAATTTCAAGGACTGCATATTTTTGCTTTTAGTAAATGAATACCAGTATCCTCTCAGAGTTATTGATTAACATCTACACTCATTTCCAAAATTATTAGTAATACTTCTTTCAATTTTTCAGATTAATTGTAGATACAACTTGTCATGAAACTCCTGGAGTAGAAGCATTCGGCCCATCTCAAATAGCTGGAAGTGTTTATTCTCTCAGATCTAAGAACATGAATGATAAAACGAGTACTAGAGCATTACGTTCAAAAAAGCAAACTCTGGTTGGTGATTCTGGAATGCAATGTGAGCATTTTGCAAAAAGTTTTCCTGGCAAATCAGCATTGAAATTCTGTGATTTGATTCCTGAAGAAAAAGTACACGACTGTGACATTTGCCAGCAGAGCTTTACTGTGCAACAAACATTAAAGAGAGACAGGATTATTCATGAGGGTAAAGAGCTGCATAAATGTAATGTTTGCAATAAGAGCTTTACTCAGCTGCAGAGTTTGAGAACACACAGTTTGATTCATGAGGGTAACAAACCATATGACGCTAATGTTTGCAATATGAGCTTTACTCAGCTAGGGAATTTGGAGAAACACAGTTTGATTCATGAGGGTAAGAAGCCACACAAATGTAATGTTTGCAATAAGAGCTTCACTCAGCTATCATATCTGAAAATACACAGGATGATTCATGAGGGTGAAAAACCGCACAAATGTAATGCCTGCAATAAGAGCTTTACTTACCTATCGAATTTGAAAAAACACTGCTTGATTCATGAGGGTAAGAAACCACATAAATGTAATGTTTGCAATAAGAGCTTCACTCGGCTATCATATCTGAAAATACACAGGATGATTCATGAGGGTGAAAAACCGCACAAATGTAATGCCTGCAATAAGAGCTTTACTCAGCTATCGAATATGAAAAAACACTGTTTGATTCATGAGGGTAAGAAACCACACAAATGTAAAGTTTGCAGTAAGAGCTTTACTCAGCTAGGGCATTTGAAAAGACACAGTTTGATTCATGGGGTTAAGAAACCACACCAATGTAATGTTTGCAATATCAATTTCGCTCATCTAGGGCATTTGAAAAGACACAGTTTGATTCATGAGGGTAAGAAACCACAAAAAATGTAATGTTTGCAATAACAGTTTCGCTCATCTAGGGCATTTGAAAAGACACAGTTTGATTCATGGGGGTAAGAAACCACATAAATGTAATGTTTGCAATAACAGCTTTGCTCAGCTAGGGCATTTGAAAAGACACAGTTTGATTCATGAGGGTAACAAAACACAAATGTAATGTTTGAAATAACAGCTTCAGTCATCTAGGGCATTTGATGAGACACAGTTTGATTCATGAGGGTATCAAAACACACAAATGTAATGTTTGAAATAACAGCTTCATTCAGCTAGGGCATTTGAAAAGGCACAGTTTGATGCACGAGTGTAAAAAAATTACACAAATGTAATATTTGCAGCAAGAGCTTTACTGGGCTATTTGAAGAAACACACTTTTATTCATGAGGGTAAGAAACCACATGAATGTAATGTTTCTAAGAGCTTTACTCACCTAGAGAGTTTGAGAACACACAGATTGATTCATGAGGGTAAGATACTACATGAATTTAATGTTTGCAATAGCTTTACTCCTCTACGGTGTTTGAGTACACACAGTTTGATTCATGAGGGTAAGAAACCACACAAATGTAATGTTTGCATTATACTCTCCTTGGCATTTTGAGGACACACAGTTTGATTTGTGAGGATAACAAACCACATGAACGTAATGTTGCAGTAAGAGCTTTACTCACCTAGGGAGGCTGAAATCACACAGTTTGATAATGAGGGTAAGAAGCCATACAAATGTAATGTTTGCAATAAAAGGTTTACACACGTAGGGGGTTTGAGAACTTACGGTTTGATTCGTGAGGATAACAAACCATATGAATGTAATGTTTGCAATAAGAGCTTCACTCGGCTATCAGATTTGAAAATACACAGGGTGATTCATGAGGGTGAAAAACCGCACAAATGTAATTCCTGCAATAAGAGCTTTACTCACCAATCGAATTTGAAAAAGCAGAGTTTGATTCATGAGGGCAAGAAACCATACAAATTTAATGTTTGCAATAAGAGGTTTACACACCTAGGGAGTTTGAGAACACACATTTTAATTCATGAAAGTAAGAAACGAGACATATGTTGTGTTTGCAATAAGAGCTTTACTCCGCTATCACTTTTGAAACTACGCAGGCTGATTCATGAGGGTGAAATGGTGTGCAAATGTAATGCTTGCAATAGAAGCTTTACTAGGCTAGGAGATTCGAAAAACCAAATTTGCTTCATGAGGATAAACAAACCACACGAATGTAATGTTTGCAGCAAGAGCTTTACACATATATCACATTTTAAAATACACACTTTTATACATGAGAATAAGAAACTGCCCAAATGTTATATTTGTAATAAGAGCTTTATTGGGCTATCACATTTGAAAGTACAGACTTTTATTCATGAGGTGCAAAGCGCTGCACAAATGTAATGCTTGCAATAAGAGCTCAGCCAGGGAATTTGAAAAGAAAAACAGTTTTATTCATGAGAGTATGAAACCACATGAATGTAATGTTTGCAGTAAGATCTTGACTTACCTATCAGAGTTGAAAGGACATAGTTTGATTCATGAAGGTAAAAAGCCATACAAATGAAACGTATGCAATAAGAGCTTTACTCATTTAGGAAGTTTGGAAGCTCACAGTTTGATTTGTGAGGGAAAAAAGCCATAGAAATGTAATATTTGCTATAAGAGCTTTACTTGGCCATCAGATTTGAAAAGACAATTTGATTCATGAGGGTAACAAAGTCACATAAATGTAATGTTTGCAATGAGAGCTCCACCTGGCTAGGAAGTTTTAAAGCACACTTTGAGTTTTGAGGGTGAAAACTGCACATATATAATCTTTATAGTAAGAGCGTTATTCAGCTAGGGTTTTGGAAAAACACAGATTGATTCATGGGCGTTAAAAGACATACCAGTGTCGTTTAAGGTATAAGAGCTTTACTCAGCTAAGATGTTTGAGAGCACAGTTTGATTCATGAGGGCAAAAGGACCACAAATATGTAGGACCTTTATTCAGCTATCATATTTGAAAAACATGGTTTGATTCATGAGGGTAAAAAGCCAGTTAAATTTTGAAATAAGAGGATTCTGTGCTATTGCATTTATAAAGACAATTAAATTCATGAGGGTAAAAAATCTCTTGAATGTTTGCAAAAAAAAAAGCTCTATTTGACTATGGCATTTGAAAACACAATTGTTGAGTATCAACTATCATTTAAATGTAAGCTTTCCAATAAAAGCAGATTTTTCAAATGATAGGACACTGATTAATGAGTGTAAAAATACACATGCATATATATGTTCATGAATGCAAAAGCCACATAAATGTAATGTTTGCAATAAGAGGTTTACTCTGCTATCACAGAAGATTGCAGTGTAAACACCACGCTGAGAAGTGAAGATTTATTTATGTCTATAAGCATAGCTTAAGTAACTGAAAGTATGCAATGAAGTTGTACATGTTTTATAGTAATGTCATTTTAGATGAAGAAATGCAGTTATTTAACTGTCAATCTGAACGGCTTTATGAAATTTGCTGGAGAAAATCAGAGGCCTTCCACATCCACCTGGTGTAAAAAGCCACTGCATTTTAAGCAAGAATTAGCTCTTATGAAAAATTGTATAAAAATAGCTGTTTAATACATACAATGGTGGAAACTTTTCAAGCATAAGACCCAGGTAATATATATATATATATAAATAAATGTCCACGTGAATAAAGAGAAATACAACCATAAGGTAAATATAATAAACGTTGCATGAGAAAATGCATTTGAAAAAGATCTAATAAATTTGAATTAGAAGATTGAGAAGCTAGTAACTGTGATATGTCATAATATAAAATAAAGAGGAAATACTTAAGAAAGTAAAGAGAGCAAAGAATAAAAAGAGAATCAAAGACACGAGAAATTCACATACCATCCTTCAGTTTTCTATAAATTTCAAAGGATCTTCAAAAGGCACATCATCTAGCCTATAAAAATGGTTACCCCATAAATAAATATACTAGATTGTAAATTAAAATGTATACATTGGAAGAAAGCAAAAGAAACATTATAAAACATAAATGAAAAAGAGGAAGAAAAGTCAGCAGTAGCTTGTAACTTTTGTGAGGAACCACATAGCATGAACAGATCCCAAATTACTTCATTACATGCAATAGTTAACTTTCAAGCAGAGAAAAGACCCATATCTGGAATCATTTCTTAAACTTTGAAATCTCGCCAGGACACATTTTAATGTTTAAGTTCATCCAACCACCATGAGGTCAACCTGGAACTGATGATCCGAGCGATTAGCTCTTGGAATGTGTGTTCCTTTTTTGATAAATGGGTGATGTAATTACAAAGTTGACTCAAGTTTATCTAAATACAGTTTTATATGTGGTATAATACATTACATTAAAATATGTTTTTGTAGTATGAACACTATCTTTGGAATATAAGTTTAAAAAATTCACAACTGAAAATGCACTCAAAACTTCTGGAGCATAACAAATGATGAGTGATGCTTTGTAAACAAAGAAACATGTATTAGTATTCCAAATTGTTTTATTGTTTTAAAATTTAGGTTAGAAACAATGTCTCGGAATGTTAATATATAATTATTTATACACACCTGGTATGTCATCATTTAGCACACCTTATGCACATAGCTCTTAATGATTTTTGTTGAGGTAAATGGAACACAATGCACTTCCCTGACACTGAAGACTTGTTTGCTGACTGTTCCTCATTAATTGGAACAGTGAGGATGCTATTCCTTCTGGACAATTATTGCTATCTTAGGGAATCTATAATAGAACAGGAAACTATATACAGCATCTTCATTGTTGACAATGATGTCAACAAAATAATGCATCAGCTTCTCGTCATGAACCCCAACAATATCACATGAGTTGCCTTCCATTTTACAAACAACGTGCACAACATACAATTGTAAACTGAGGGGTTGTTTACTATAGTGAAACCAAGGTACACCATTATAATGCAAGCAGTCAAAGAAAAAAACGTGAATTCTGTCAGTATAGGATGTCACAAAAATTCTTTTACCATGAAGATTGTTGCAGGTTGACTTGATTGGCACTGATGCTCAGCAGAATGGACTTTGAAAGCCTAATCTGCTTGTATCTGGCAGTTTAATGGCTAGCAGGTGCTCTACACATGGCACTAAGAGAGTTAAAATTGTTAGTCACAGATACAGTTTACTCCAAATTAAAGAAATTGTGAGATGTCTGAAATGATACTATCACTTGGAATGTTTTGCTTAAAATGCGCTGACAAAGTTAATTATGCAACAAAACTAGTGCACTTCATTGTAATGTTAGCACCCTTTTAAAAATTGCCAGTTTCTCCTTATGAAGTCCTCTGATCATGTTAATTAATTTGTGTAACTAAGAATAAAATTAAAGTTGTGATAAGAAACTGTATTAAAATCAATATATTTTATATAAGCAGCATTGTTTTACCTTGAGTTTTCCTTAACTGAGAAATTATTTGTAGGAAGTTACAAGAATGTTACTCTACAAGAGTGATTCATAAATGAGGAAAATCTGTACTGGCAATTGTTATTCTCTTTGCAATGGTGTTTAATAAACATTTTTGGATATAATCACTCTGTATGAAATTTTTTACAATTTTGAAAATGTGTTTGAGAAGTTCCTGTTCAGCACCATCCAGTTGGAAAAAACCATGGTTTGAAATACACTGCCCAAAAGTAGGTTAACCAAAGTAAACAAGTAAGCTACCCTTAAATAACTCTCACTATGGCAAGTACATAATTATGGCAAAGATAATCATAATCACAAGCAGGCGTATTAGAAATTTCCTTTTTATTTTAGTTGGTTGTCGGCTTTAAAAATAAGTTTACTAAGGTTCTTATTTTGTAAGACATAGGCAATAAACAATATTTATTTTAAGCTTTCCCTAAGTATAGTGCAACAATTATAAATTTCTTTAAACTAAAATGTGGGACATGCTTGTCATTAATGCTGATTATATGAGATTTGTGTCCACTTGTAGCGTGCATTTTGTTTTGATACCCATATGTAACAGCTTTCCCTAAGTATAGTGCAACAATTATAAATTTCTTTAAACTAAAATGTGGGACATGCTTGTCATTAATGCTGATTATATGAGATTTGTGTCCACTTGTAGCATGCATTTTGTTTTGATACCCATATGTAACAGCTTTCCCTAGTATAGTGCAACAATTATAAATTTCTTTAAACTAAAATGTGGGACATGCTTGTCATTAATGCTGATTATATGAGATTTGTGTCCACTTGTAGCGTGCATTTTGTTTTGATACCCATATGTAACAGCTTTCCCTAAGTATAGTGCAACAATTATAAATTTCTTTAAACTAAAATGTGGGACAGGCTTGTCATTAATGCTGATTATATGAGATTTGTGTCCACTTGTAGCGTGCATTTTGTTTTTATACCCATATGTAACAGCTTTCCCTAAGTATAGTGCAACAATTATAAATTTCTTTAAACTAAAATGTGGGACATGCTTGTCACTAAAGCTGATTATATGAGATTTGTGTCCACTTGTAGCGTGCATTTTGTTTTGATACCCATATGTAACAGCTTTCCCTAAGTATAGTGCAACAATTATAAATTTCTTTAAACTAAAATGTGGGACATGCTTGTCACTAAAGCTGATTATATGAGATTTGTGTCCACTTGTAGCGTGCATTTTGTTTTGATACCCATATGTAACAGCTTTCCCTAAGTATAGTGCAACAATTATAAATTTCTTTAAACTAAAATGTGGGACATGCTTGTCATTAATGCTGATTATATGAGATTTGTGTCCACTTGTAGCGTGCATTTTGTTTTTATACCCATATGTAACAGCTTTCCCTAAGTATAGTGCAACAATTATAAATTTCTTTAAACTAAAATGTGGGACATGCTTGTCATTAATGCTGATTATATGAGATTTGTGTCCACTTGTAGCGTGCATTTTGTTTTGATACCCATATGTAACATAGCTTTCCCTAAGTATAGTGCAACAATTATAAATTTCTTTAAACTAAAATGTGGGACATGCTTGTCACTGCAGCATTATTAATCTCAACTACCGGACAGCAGGGATACCTAAGTTAAATACATGATCTTAAACACCTATATTTGCATGAGTAAGGAAGTTTAAATACTGGGATTACCAGAGGCTTTGGCGGAAGTGCACCAATATAGCACACAAGTAACTGAATATAAAATATTACTGCAAAATTGAAGTTACAGGTATAATAGGATATTTCAATACACAATGATAGCAAAGCATTAAGATATGCAAATATATTTATATATGGAAATGCATAAGATCTCAATATTCACTTTAACTGTGTAGTTCAATTCTGAAATTGGTACGTTAGAAAAATAAAAGCTCTTTGGCCAGCTAAATATTACAAATTATACTTACAGAAAGCATGTAATACTTTTACATTCAGATGAAGTGAATTGGGGACCTCAATATGAATTAATAGCATTAATTCCTTGCAAATACTGCTTTCCTCAATGTAGTATATAACTCTGGTTGGTAAACGCCACAAAGCTTGCCTCACTAAAAGCTTCTATTCCAATCAATTCTCCATTCAACCATTAAGACCATTATGTGTAGGCACAACTATATTGAATCCAAGAATTATGTTCCATTTATATAAAATTTACACAATACTGTATGAGATGAATGATATCCTAATGAATGAATTCTCCTTCTGTACATTATGAAAGTCGAATATATTACCAAAGCTGAAACAAAAGACAATTCGGTACAGATCTTGGCAATAAGGAACAAAGCAGTCTTCTTTCAGTGAGATCCAGCTATTTGCTTGGTGAAGTCAGAAATGGTGCAGCTCACAGCAGAGCCGAGCAAGGCAGTGTAGCGAAAGAGAGGCAAGCAATGGCAGTGGAGGGGAGAACCTGCTGGTGCTTCCCCGACCAATTTCAGATATATATTATGACGAAAGTGACTGGTTTACGTACTACTCCCACAAATGACATAATCTCCTTCAAGGCCACAACACACCAGAGACCTACTTCGATTACCTTTTTCTTGTGATTTTTTTAATTCATTTCTGCTTTCCTCTTCCTAGATATTCATCTATAATCCTACTTCTTTCTCACACTCCAACTCTCAATATTTGTATTGCTACAATATTCTTTTCCATTTTATTCCAGCCTGAATGCCATATGCCCTCTCTCCAATTACTTGTTTCTTTGCGCTGTGTCAGACAATGAAACAGACTCTCTGTTTCTCCACACATAACCCATGCTTTCACACCGCAGTTCCTAAAACATGTAACATAAAAGTCCCTGTTCACATATATGCTCCGCCTTGTTTATCACGGCTATTAACATGCTTCTCGCTCCCACAGCCCTCGTTTATTAGTTTTTACAATTCCGAAGAATTTTCATTCTCAAAACTTGAATACGTCTCTTGAATGTCAATACTGTGACTAGTCCAGGTTTCACTGTCGCTTAAGTACTCTGCTTTGATCTACGTAAACTTGTTCTGTTATTCCCTTAGTTCACGTTGTTACTTCACTAATGTGAACTACTTCAGCTTTGTGCTGCAATCGAAACCTGGAAATCGAACGCAGGCGGTCTCTAATCTCTCACGTTAGGAGCACTCACTGTCATCACAATCTCGCTTGTAGAACCACACTTGATATTGCAGCATCTCCATTTCTCTCACTAATCAACGACTGGCGAATCCACTGGCTTATATAGCCGGTGGAAATTTCCATAGAACAATTTTTACATAGTTTCTGCAGGCGGCAATGGGAGGAAGGGAAGTTTCAGAAGATTCTGATTGTGTCTTTAACGCTTCTGGTGTTTATATTAGGTGAGAGTGCTACCGCTTCGCTCAGCTCTGTTTATCTCTCCAATCGCCGTGCTAACCTTCCTGGTCTACAGCTGCCCATGCTGGGTGTACGCCAGACTATTTATCCTCAGGATCGACACTAGGTATCGATCCGGATGCTCCCTTCACAAAGTCTCATCCCAATTCACTGCATGTTGTACCTTGACCAGGCATAAGTCTATAAAACTCTCATCCACCACGACGTTTAGGCATTGGTTGTCGTGGTCTTCGAGAGTGGGCGTCTAATTAAGAATGGCGTCTACCCGCCCAGTGCTCAAAGGTGAAGCGAAGCTAAGGCGATGACGGTGCCAATGTGGTCCTCTTCAAGTTGCCTGTAGCGGTTAACCCGATCTCCCGTGGTTTGTCCTTAGGTGTTCAGTGTTTCCGCAACTAAAGCACTCATGTGTCCGGTTAGAGTGTTGTGCTAGGAGCCGGTCCTTATCGGCCGGCTCTTCCTGCCGTCATCCTTTCTGCTTCAATGTCTACGACAGCTGCCGGGGCGTCGTTTACGTTATGATTTTGCTCCAGGAGAAGCTGCTGTTTCAACTCCCGATCTGTTAACCCACTAGTAACTCCGAAGGCTGCTTCTCCGGAAATGTAATCTGTTGAAAAATCTGCCAAAGCCCGGTGTGCCAGCTGCTGCTCCTCCACGAGCAGTTCTTGTAAGATTTCTTTTGGTTGCTGCGCTCTTGCCTTCAACCGGTGCCAGTAAGCGGCGGCAAGGCGATGTTCCTACACCAGTTTCATTAACTTATGCCCGAACTCCGGCAGGGAAGGTTTAAAGTGTTTCTGCTTGTTACCCCCTGCAGGTCACTCAAAACCGCGTCAAAAATGTGGGCTTTTTTTGTGGACGCTCTTCAACTGCTGTGGTCCTTAGCGCCCCATTCTATATTGGACGTGAAAGACCTGTAATTTTGCTCAGGGGCCTCTATCAGGCTTGAGATTCTTATACGTGCCGTAAATCTACGTCACGGGACCACCGGTTTTTTCCCCTTCCAAAGTAAATCGTGCAAAGGATGTTTACGCCCGAAAAGATCCATCCCCCTTCCTCCGGGTTTGAACCCGTGGCCCCGGTAACTAGAGGCTAGCATGGTAAGCACTACTCCACGGAGGACGACAAAAGTTTGACGTCATGTGTATGGACGTCCAACCATTAGGTGTCGCAATGGACTCGCACTGCACAGGGCGAACTACCTTCGAATTTCAGTGGCTTCACTGATTTTACACTGGGCGATATTGAAATTGCGACATCTTCTCACCTTCGGCGTGGATCTAGGGTTCCGGGTCTCTGCGCAGCTTCACCACTGCGGGGTCCATCCATTAGGTGTCGCAATGGACTCGCACTGCACAGGGCCAACTACCTTCGAATTTCAGTGGCTTCACTGATTTTACATTGGGCGATATTGAAATTGCGATATCTTCTCACCTTCAGCGTGGATCTAGGGTTCCAGGTCTCTGCGCAGCTTCCCCACTGCGGGGTCCATCATCCTCTTGCTTACCTTAACTGCAGGTCCAGACGCTCATCCATTGCAGCCTGTGTCATCCTCTTTTTTGTCTTCATCTGCGCATCTATCCGTTTTTTGTGCTAATTGGATGCTCTTCCACTGCAGTAATTTTATCTTCCAAGTCAGATTTAATTTCTTCTAACTCCTCTGCAATGAAGTCTTTCAGGTCTTTCACTGTTATATTTATCTCCTACTTTACAATGTCAATGTCAAAACTAAGTTAAATTTTCATTCCTGTTTTCACACTCTTTATTTCGTTCTCATCTCCTTCATTCGGGATTTCATTTCCGACTCCATTTCATTCTTCTTGACAGTCTTCATTTCCATTCCCATCTTCTCTGCTCTAGATTACATTTCTGTCTACATCTTCTCCATTCCAACCAATAACTTTTTAAGAATTTCGCCCATCTTGGTTTATAATTCCACTTCTGACACCAGGTTACTTTTGATGTATTTCGGCTTCATTGTGACTTAGTTCTGTCATTCACCAATGTGAAGTACTTCAATTTTCTGTCACTTCATTGTTGTTTTGGTCGAGTTCACTCGCCACGTAATTGAACACACTAAGTCCCTAATCTATAAGTGTACGCACGGTGTAATAAACTCGCATGTGGACCCACACTTTATGTCGCAGCTGAAACGCGCTCACCACGCTACCGGCACACTCTGCCTACATAGCCAGTAGATGTATCCACAGAACATTCTCATAAGTACTGGAAGAGGGGGAGGGAAGCTTCCTAAAGATTGTGGTTATATGCCGACGGTACTTCTGGTTTTTATGCTGGGTGAGAGTGCTGCCACATCGTTTATCTCTCCAAATGCCTGGTGCTGGAATATCAATCCTGTTCTGCCAATGCTACCACTCTTGGTTGTATTTTTGGGTAAATCTAATAACTTTAGTAAACATCCTATGTATTACGTCTGTTTTTTTCACGATCTTTGACATTCCTCAATTTTCCACTCCATATAACACTTAATTCTACCACTCCTCTACAACCAGTTTACAGACATTCCTGATATCTTGTATAAACACCCTTGCTACTATGGTAGAGGGTTTCTATCTACCATTACTGGCCAATCTTACCCCTAAGTAATCAAATGGTGTCAATATATCTTAATTACTCTGTAACCACGTACGAAGGGCATGTCCCTATTTCATAAAAGAAAAAAACACTACACACAATTTATCATGTTGAAATAATTTTATATGTAGTGTACAACCTTCTGTTACTTTTCTACATCGTTGCCACCTTTCTTTCAAGCTTTCTTTGGTAATGTAACCCAAGCTTTCCGCGTCCGTGTTGTTTCAGATCGGGCCCCTTGCTTGTAACCAGCTGTTTACTTCTGATTTGACTTCATCATGGATGTAATGCTGTATATCAAAGGAAAACTTGTCTCGTAGACTTCTCTTCCTTCATGAGATTGAAGAATACATCAAACTCGCAAACGTAATTGTCAATCAAAGTGAATTAACTTTCCAAAGGATAACATACAAGCAAAATTTTGATGTAATGATGGAAAACTGGTTATTGATTCTTCTGGCCGACTGTTTTATGACCTTCTTTGACACTCAGATCACCACTGCTTTCCACCCATATTTTCAAGAAAAGGACCCCATTGATGATATCCTCAGAAACATTAATAAGCTTGAATTTGGTATATACAGGAAAGATACACATACAGACAATCACATAAAAGGAAACTGTTTCAACCACATGCATGCCATCATAAACAGCCAACTGCACAGATTACTCAACATCCCACTAAATGAAACAGAACACAAGAAGGAATTAAAATAAATAGAAACAACGACAGAGAAGAACCTTTTTGACTAGCCATTAGTACATAAGAAATCACAGGAGTTAAAAAATGAGAAACAAAAACCATACACGGCCACTCTAACAGCAGGAAAAGAAAAGAAAAGTTTCAAAAACTTCACTTACCACCCAAAGTTCATGAAAAAATTCCAAAAGTACTTCCAAGGATATAACTCAGTATTAGCCCCACAAAACAGGCACAGTTTAAAAAACTTAATAAAATCCAATACATCTGATGTAACACGTTCTGCAAAGAAACCAGGAATTTATAAAATTTCCTATAAAGATTGCGAGAAAATATACAAAAGCAAAAAGGAACACGAAAACCCGTCTCAAGGAGCACTTTAGGCTCAGCTTCAGCACTAGCACACAATTTTTGGAACTCTGCCCACAACTTTGAAAACAGCATCCATCTTCTGAAACTTCTACAAAGAGCAATAGAACTTAAAACCTGGGAGATTTTCTTGAAAAAATATGAGTCAAGGGTAATAAATTTTGAAACCCCCGCCGAAGGCAACCCACTGCATAGATTTATCGGAGGTCCACTAGGAGAGCCTCAAGATTCCAGAGGAATACACATCTAAATTATTCCGGCAGTCGAATGTGACTGATGATGCAGACAATGTGTGTTATGCACGTTCTATATATAAGTTAAAAGTTAGGGAAGCATTAAGTGTTAATTTTGACTCAATGTTACTTTAATAAACCACAAAATGGTTAGTAAATGACATCCGTTTAAATAAATATTTCATATCAGGCCATTCTCTTCCAAAAATCTAACAGGAATTCTTTGAAATTTAAATATTTATAGTGCACAGTGTTTTCTTTCTCGTAGTATTTTAATATTTCAATTGCTTAATGTGCTTAGAAGCAAATACATCTCTATGGAATATCGTACTTTGTCCACATTAAATTGAAATGAGTTTTATTTCGGGATGCTCTTTAACCACTGAGGTTCTTAGCGTCCCATTCTATATTGGGCGTGAAAGACTGGTAATTTTGCTCAGAGGCCTCTTTATCAGGCTTGAGGTTTTTTCATGAACCGTAAATCTACGACACGGGACCACCGGCTTTTCATCCGTTCCGAAGGAAGCCATGCTAAAGATTTTTACGCCAGAAAGAATCCATCGCCCTCGGCCAGGTTTGAACCCATTACCTCGGGAACTAGAGGCTATCACGGTAACCGCTTCACCACGGAGGAGACGTTCTGTTTATAACCACATAGTGCAACCTTTACTTAAGTATCTACCACGCAAAGCTATAGATCTCCTAATACAAGTTACAGTTCTGTTTTGCAAGTAACATACTCCCCAACAGCATGGGCGCATGCTATTGTAATGATACCTAAACCCAACAAAAATTGCAATGATCCATTTAGCCATAAAGCAATTAATGTTCAACCATTGTTTTCGAAAATATTCGAGCGCCTGTTATTGCCCAGATTTCTCACATTTTTTGGAGCACTATCACGTAAAACCCAACTTAGATTTAGCAAATTTCACTCCTGCCTACAATAGCTCTACAAGGTTATAGACGAAGAACTGAGTGTTATGAAAACAAGAATATAGTTTAGGTCTATTTCTTGACACTGAAAAGCATTCAATAAACTTTAGCGTGATGGTCTTCTATTCAGCATTAGAAAACACTTTCCTGACACACAGGTACTATTGGATTATTCTATCATACCTCTACAAACGATAATATTCTGTAGTCACCCATCAGACCTATCAATACAAGATTACCTCAGGGAAGCATACTGGGACCTTTTCTATATCTAAAATACACCGATGCTTTATGCAAAACCGACCATTTACACATACACCAATTTGCAGACGATATATGTTATATACAGATAAATAAATTGAGTTTTTATTTATGGACGCTCTTTAACTACTATGGTTCTTAGCGTCCCATTCTATATTGGGCGTGAAACACCTGTAATTTTGCTCAGAGGCCTCTTTATCAGGCTTGAGGTTCTTTTACGTGCCGTAAATCTACGACACGGGACCACCGGCTTTACTTCCCTTCCGAAGGAAGCCGTGCTAACAATTTTTACGCCCGAAAAAATCCATCGCCCTCCGCCGGGTTTGAACCCGCGACCTTGGGAACTAGGTTATATACAGAGGCCCCACAGGCGAAGACGTTATAACACATTCACGAATAATCTATTTGAAGTAGAATATGGAGCAACAAATGAAAAACTGTTATGAACCCAAGAAAGTCACCTGCAGTCACTTTCACTTATCTTAGGAAATAACATGCTCGTCCTATATTCCTGAACAACTCAGCCATACCACAGACCACGCTACATACCTTGGTCTCATCCTCCACATATGTTTGACATGGAAGAAGCATATTGATCACACTCTATAACAATTACGAATTAGACTTCGATAGCTAAAAGCCTCTACTGCATAAAAACTCATCCCTCTCCATTTCCAACAATAGACGTTTTTACACAATGGTTCTTTAACCAATATGGTAATATGCATACTGATTATGCGGTTGCGCCTCTAGCACCCAAATCAAGCTTATTCAGACATTCCAGAACCGGGTGTTGAGGATTATCACCAGTGCACCTGTAAATAACAAATGAAGAATCTCCATCTGAATGTGAATATAGCAGAGGTAACCACAATTCTCCACTCATCCTTTAATACTTATATTCAACGATCTCAACGCATCCTAAGTCCTTACTCAATGGCTTAATAACAATAGGTAACATATAGAAATCCTTAAAAATGAATAATAAATTTACTGATCGATATGTAATAGATGGACTACCTACATTTAGAAATGCTTCCAGCAGCAAGTTTAATATTTATTGCATTGAATTCATCATAAGAATCACAGTTCCGCCTCGAGAAAAAGCTCACACCGACTTACTGTTTTGTTTTTGTTTTATTTTTAAGCTCCTTTGTTTTACCCAGTTTATATTACTGTGTTTTTAGTGTTCGTTACCGGTTATTACTGCAAGTACACGACACACTCGTGGCGGGGTCCAACCCGCCACACTCAGCTTGGCGGAGCGCCGTAGCTGTACACTCCAGCGACCACGACTACGAGTGTCGGCAAACCTACTGACAGATTGAGGAACGACAATGGATGTAACCGTCAGAACACGCTCCATCACAATGTAAATATGACTATGTTAACAAAATTGTAGTATCTACAATGTACAAAAATTTTACTAAAGAATAGTAATAACAATAACAATAATAATTAAAATACTTAAAGCATAGAGTAAAAGTTAAATTACTTTGTTAATGCAATTAGTATTTCGGTTTGATATTTAGAAGGTGCATTTGTTGTAAATTGACTTTTAGCCATTTAAGTACTTTTGAAAAATAGTGCTTGAGCTTTTTTCGTTTGAACTTTCATCGTTCTTCAAATGCACCTTTTTGTACAATAGTAGTAATGGATCAAAGTTTTGAAAAGGTTATGTGTTTGGAAAAATATTTATCTCAGACAGGAAATATTTATCTCACTTTCTTGTTCACACCTAGAAAAGAAATAATGATTTGATGATGATAATCACATTAATAATATTTTTACACAAAAGTAAGTCATTTTTGTTTCCTTCATATTTGGGATATTTTACTTAAAATTGGGACTTTCAGCATCTTCGGGTTAGCAACAGCTTAAGTATCTGGGAAGTTTTGACTACTCACGGCGATTAAGATTGAAGTCAGAGAGGTGATGTAAAATGGTGGATGTTAATTATGTGTATTGTTCCGAATTTCAATTCCAATATTCTGTAACAAATTACCTAGAAAGACAGATCCTTACGAGTAATTTATTTATTGGATTTTGTTGATAGATTTTTGAAGTAAATATTTGGTATACCTTCATTTAAAATAGCGTTAGTGACTCTACAGGTAATTGCAGTTTGAATAGAACTTGAATGTTTCCTTGCAATGAATCTGTTAATTCAGAAGAATATTGCTGCTTGGGCTTACATCTTTTTTTTAGTCGGTACCTAAACGCTAATTGACGAGTGTTATAATGGATGAATGTCAAGAGTGGTTTCTTAATGTGGTTTGTGCTACAACCGTATCATGGCTTTTCCTTTAATGTAAATAACTAAGCTATTTATGTGTACATTTCGGTTTCGTTCAGACCTGATTTTGGCTGAAATTACCTACTTGCAGCGGTACTTAGTAATTCTAAACAGGTACAAAAATACTTTCGGAGTGGATGTTGGGAAATGCCGGACGATACCAGCTGTAAAGCAGAAAAAACGGAGAAGCTTTAAGGTACATAATAGTTGGTACAGTTGAGAAATTTATAGAAAAGTTTCGCTGCTGTACTATGAAGTCACGAAACAGTAAATGTAGTACAACTAAATAAGGGCAAACTTCCTTATTTGAATATATGTTACTTGTATGGGCAATTATGCTACTTTTGTATCCCGTTGAAGTAGCTTAAATTAGCTAAAGAATACCTTGTGAGTGAGTTTAGAAGTAGATGTGATCTGTTCAATAGCTTGTGACCACCTGCCCGCCCCTCGACGGTGTTTTACTTATATAGGCGAATCGCGTATGACACAAAAACAAATGTAGCCATTTTTTCATTGAAGAAGATGTATAGTGGGAAGTGCCAACCTAAATGAAAATCCACCAGAAATGCGATGTGCTGTTGTTAGTAGTGTTTTTTCTTCTTGTTTTTCTTCGTGTGTTATTCCTGCTGAGAAAGCTTAACGCATTCAAAGACTGGCTGCACCATGCACTAATTGAAAGCAGCAAAAGAATATGCACCGAAGTTTTAAGTTTGTAATAGTTTTTCCCAAAGTATATTTTATTAGGAGGTTATTTCCATTGTAATAACAGTGTAATAAAGAAGTTGCTTTACCATAACAGTGGTAGATAGTTAACGCAAGCTTACATAAAAAAAACCCTGGACAATATCATCTTACAGTGTGCCCCACGGCGATGAATATGATGTGTTATATTGTCCAACAGATGTCACACTATGCCATGCACTAGCTCAACACATGTCACGTATGTCATATGTTTATGCTGCCAACATAGAACAAATTAATGCCGCCAAAACGAAAACTAATGCCGCAAATGCGGAAACGACCACAGAGTGTAGCCTACGGATCTTAGACAACCTTTGCTTTATGAATTAACGGAAGGTTACGCTTACGTTAGATTTTATATTTATGTAAGCTTTCGAAAGGTTAGGTTTAGGTTAGTTTTTTATATAAGCTTACGTTTCTGAATTCACGAAAGGTTAGGTTTAGGTTAGTTTTTTTTATATAAGCTTACGTTTCTGAATTCACGAAAGGTTAGGTTTAGGTTAGTTTTTTTTTATATAAGCTTACGTTTCTGAATTCACGAAAGGTTAGGTTTAGGTTAGTTTTTTTATACAAGCTTACGTTTCTGAATTGACGAAAGGTTAGGTTTAGGTTAGTTTTTTTATATAACCATAGGCTTCTGAATTACCTTTATATATATATATATATATATATATATCCTTGTTTTAATTTTTTACCACTGTTTACATCAAAGCACGCTCGCTTCGCTCGCGTGCGTTCTTAAACTTACATTTCTGATTCACGGGAGGTTAGATAAGGTTAGGTTTAGGTTAGTTTTTTTATATAAGCTTACGTTTCTGAATTCACGAAAGGTTAGGTTTAGGTTAGTTTTTTTATATAAGCTTACGTTTCTGAATTCACGAAAGGTTAGGTTTAGGTTAGTTTTTTTTATATAAGCTTATGTTTCTGAATTCACGAAAGGTTAAGGTTAGGTTTAGGTTAGTTTTTTTTATATAAGCATAGGTTTCTGAATTACCTTTATATATATATATATATATCCTTGTTTTAATTTGTTACCATTGGTTACATCAAAGCACGCGAGCGAAGCGAGTGTGCGTTCCTAAGCTTACGTTTCTAATTCACGGGAGGTTAGGTTTAGTTTTTTTTATATAAGCTTGCGTTTATGGATTCACGGAAGGTTAGGTTTAGGTTAGGTTTTTTTATATAAGCTTACGTTTGAATTCACTAAAGGTTGGTTTTTTTATATAAGCTTACGTTTCTGAATTCATGAAAGGTTAGGTTTAGGTTAGTTTTTTTATATAAGCTTACGTTTCTGAATTCACGAAAGGTTAGATTTAGGTTAGTTTTTTTATATAAGCTTACGTTTCTCAATTCACGAAAAGTTAGGTTTAGGTTAGTTTTTTTATATAAGCATAGCACATGTTGAGTTAGAATGCTAAAGACAGTATTCTCACATCCCGTGCAAACCATTTTGCTGTATATTAAATACGCACTGGTAATTTGCACGCGTTGCGTTTCAACAAAATCGCAGAACAACAACAACAACAAATAGTGGTAACAACGGCGCATCGCATTTTTAGCCGATTTCACATTTTTATTTACGTTGGCAGTACCCAATTTGCATGTAATTTTTTGCAAAATGGCTACGTTTGTTTACTTCCTGACGCGATTTTCCTATATAACTAAAATACCTTAAACGGGCGAGCAGGTGGGCACCAGCTATAGACGAGACCACATCGTGTTCTAAGCTCACTCTTAAGGTAATTTATTCGCTTTCCTTTTGATTTTATAAGCATTTTCTACGGGCACACTATAAGATAATATTAGCCAAAACCCTAACCTAAGGCTAACCTTCCCTGAATTCAGAAACGTAAGCTTATATAAAAAGAAGTAATCCTAACCAAACTTCCCGTGAACCAGAAACGTAAGCTTAGGAACGCACACGAGCTTTGCTCACGTGCTTTAATTTAACCACTGGTAACTAATTAAAACAAGCTTATATAAAAAGAAACTAAACCTAACCCTACCTCCGTGAACCAGAAACGTAAGCTTAGCTACGCACGCTCGCGTGCTAGATGTAACCACTGGTAACAAATTTAAACAAGGTAATGTATATAAAGGTAAATCAGAAGCCTAAGCTTATATTAAAACAAAAGTAACCTAACTAACCTTAAATAACTCTCACCATGGGAAGCACATAATAAAGACAAAGATAACCATAATCACAACAGGGGTATTAGAAAGTTACTTGTTATTTTAGTTGGTTGTCTGCTTTCAAAATAAGGTTACCAAGGTTCTTATTTTCTAAGACATAGGCAATAAACAATATTTATTTCAAGCTTTCCCTAAGTATAGTGCAACAATTATAAAGTTCTTTAAACAGAAAGGTGGGACATGCTTGTCACTAATGCTGATTATTTGAGATTTGAGACCACTTGTAGCGTGGGTTTTGTTTTTATACCCATATTTAACATAGCTTTCCCTAAGTATAGTGCAACAATTATAAAGTTCTTTAAACTGAAAGGTGGGACATGCTTGTCACTAAAGCTGATTATTTGAGATTTGAGACCACTTGTAGCGTGGGTTTTGTTTTTATACCCATATTTAACATAGCTTTCCCTAAGTATAGTGCAACAATTATAAAGTTCTTTAAACTGAAAGGTGGGACAGGCTTGTCACTAAAGCTGATTATTTGAGATTTGAGACCACTTGTAGCGTGGGTTTTGTTTTTATACCCATATTTAACATAGCTTTCACTAAGTATAGTGCAACAATTATAAAGTTCTTTAAACTGAAAGGTGGGACAGGCTTGTCATTAATGCTGATTATTTGAGATTTGAGACCACTTGTAGCGTGGGTTTTGTTTTTATACCCATATTTAACATAGCTTTGCTTTCAATCTGTGGGATAACACTGCAGCGTTATTAATCTCAACTACCGGACTGCAGAGTTGCCTTTCCAGAAAGTTCAATGTATGATGTTAAACAGCTATATGTGCATGAGTAATGAAGTTTAAATACTGGGATTACCAGAGGCTTTTCGGGGAAGTCCACCAATATAGCACCAAGAAACTGAATATAACATTTATTTAAAGGTGAGTCGAAATTGTAACACTAACATCACTTAAGTTTACTCACTTAACATGTTTCGGGAAACCGTTGTTCCCATCCTCAGAAGGTTATTAACTCTACTGTTCTGAAACACATCACTGTTTCTAGCTTCTTTTCATTACAATACATACGTGAATATAACATATTATTCCAAAAGTGAACGTGCAGCTATATGTGCATGAGTAATGAAGTTTAAATACTGGGATTACCAGAGGCTTTTCGGGGAAGTCCACCAATATAGCACCAAGAAACTGAATATAACATATTATTCCAAAAGTGAAGGTGCAGCTATATGTGCATGAGTAATGATGTTTAAATACTGGGATTACTAGAGGCTTTTCGGGGAAGTCCACCAATATAGCACCAAGAAACTGAGTATAACAAATTATTCCAAAAGTGAAGGTGCAGCTATATGTGCATGAGTAATGATGTTTAAATACTGGGATTACCAGAGGCTTTTCGGGGAAGTCCACCAATATAGCACCAAGAAACTGAGTATAACAAATTATTCCAAAAGTGAAGGTGCAGCTATATTAGAATATTTCAATACAAGATGTTAGCTTGGTTGAACTCTGGTTGAAAAACACCACAAAGCTTACCTCACTAAAGCTTCTATTCCAATCAATTGTCCCATTCAACCATTAAGACCATTATATGTAGTTACAAGTATACAACGAACGTTGCTGGTTTGCATATCACTGCCACAAATGACACAATCTCTTTCAAGACCACAACATACCTGATTGTCTGCATGTGTTGGAGGCCTACTTTGATTATCTTTTTCTTGTGATTTTTCTAATCCATTTCTTCTCTCCTCTTCCTAGATTTTCAGCAGTACTCCCTACTTCTTTCTCACACTTCAACCCTCAATATTTTGATTACTATAATATTCTTTTCCATTTTATTCCAGCTTGAATGCTATTTAACGTCTCTCCAATTAATTCTTTCTTTGCACTGTGTCAAACAATGGAACATACTCTCTATTTCTCCACACACAAAGCATGCTTCCATCCTGCAGTTCCTATAACTTTCAACATACAACTCCCTTTTAACATGCATGTTCTGCCTTGCTAATCACAGCTCGTAACATGCTTCTCGCTCCCACAGTCCTCATTTATTAGCTTGTACAATCCCGAAGAATCTTCATTCTCAAAACTTGATTACAACTCTTGAATGTCAATACTGTGACTAGTCCAGGTTTCACTGTCGCTTAAGTACTCTCTTACTTCACTGCTTTGATCTACTTCAAACTTTTCTGTTATTCCCGTAGTTAACGTCGTCACTTCACTAATGTGAACTACTTCAGCTTTGCGCTGCAATCGAAATCTGGAAATCGAACGCAGGCGGTTCCTAATCTCTCACGTTAGGAGCGCTCACTGTCATCACAATCTCGCTTGCAGAACCGCACTTGATATTGCAGCATCTCCATCTCTCTCACTCACTAATCAACGGCTGGAGAATCCACTGGCTTATATAGCCGGTGAAACCTTACATAGAACATTTTTACATACGTTCTGGAGGCGGCGATCGGAGGAAAGGCAGTTTCATAAGATTCAGATTGTGTCGTTAACGCTATTGGTGTTTATATTGAGTGAGAGTGCTACCGCTTTGCTCAGCTCTGTTTATCTTTCCAATTGCCGTCGTTAACCTCCCTGGTCTACAGCTGCCCATGCTGGTCGTACGCCATATTATTTATCCTCAGGATCGACACTAGGTATCGATCCGGATGCTCCCTTCACAAAGTCTCATCCCTATTCACTGCATGTTGTACCTTGACCAGGTATAAGGCTATAAAACTCCCATCCACCTCGACGTTTAGGCATTGGTTGTCGTTTGCTTGGCGTGGTCTTCGGGAGTGGACGCCTGAGTAAGAATGGCGGATACCTGCCCAGTTCTCAGAGGCGACGACGGTGCCAATGTGGTCCTCTTCAAGTTGGCTGTTAGTGATTAACCCGATCTCTCGCGGTTTGTCCTTAGGTGTTCAGTGTTTCCGCAACTAAGGCACTCATGTCTCCGGTTAGACTGTTGTGCTCGTAGCCGGTCCTTATCGGCCGACATAGGGGTAGCTCTTCCTGCCGTCATCCTTTCTGCTTCAATGTATACGACAGCTGCCGGGGCGTCGTTTACGTTACGATTTTGCTCCAGGAGAAGCTGCAGTTTCAACTCCCGATGTGTTAACCCACTAGTAACTGCAAAGGCTGCTTCTCCGGAAATGTAATCTGTTGAAAAATCTGCCAAAGCCCGGTGTGCCAGCTGCTACTCCTCCACGAGCAGTTCTTGTAAGACTTCTTTTGCTTGCTGCGCTCTTGCCTTCAACCGGTCCCAGTAAGCGGGGTCAAGGCTATGTTCTACATAATTTTCCTACACCAGTTTCATTAACTTATGCCCGAACCTCCGGCAGGGAAGGTTTAAAGTGTTTCTGCTTGTTACCCCCTGCAGGTCAATCAAAATCTCGTCAAAAAATGTGGGCTTTATTTGTGGACGCTCTTCAACTGCTGTGGTCCTTAGCGTCTAATTCTATATTAGGCGTGAAAGACGGGTAATTTTGCCCAGGGGCCTATATCAGGCTTGAGATTCTAGTACGTGCCGTAAATCTATGTCGGGACCACCGGCTTTACTTCCCTTCCAAAGTAAGTCATGCAAAGAATGTTTACGCCCGAAAAGATCCATCTCCTTCCTCCAGGTTTCAACCCGTGGCCCGGTAACTAGAGGCTAGCATGGCAAGCACTACACCACGGTGGACGACAAAAGCTTGACGTCATGTGTATGGGCGTCTATCCATTAGGTGTCGCAATGGACTCGCACTGCACAGGGCGAACTGCCTTCGAATTTCAGTGGCTTCACTGATTTTACGCTGGGTGATATTGAAATTGCGACATATTCTTACTTTCGGCGTGGATCTTGGGTTCCAGGTCTCTGCGCAGCTTCCCCACTGCGGCGTCCATCCATTAGGTGTCGCAATGGACTCGCACTGCACAGGGCGAACTACCTTCGAATTTCAGTGGCTTCACTGATTTTACACTGGGTGATATTGAAATTGCGACATCTTCTCACCTTCGGCGTGGATCTTGGGTTCCAGGTCTCTGTGCAGCTCCTCCACTGCGGCGTCCATCATCCTCTTGCTTACCTTAACTGCAGGTCCAGACGCTCATCCATTGCAGCCTGTGTCATCCTCTTTTTTGTCGTCATCTGCGCATCTATCCGTTTTCTGTGCTAATTGGATGCTCTTCCACTGCAGTAATTTTATCTTCCAAGTCAGATTTAATTTCTTCTAACTCCTCTGCAATGAAGTCTTTCAGGTCCTTCACTGTTATATTTATCTCCTACTTTACAATGTCAATGTCAAAACTAAGTTAAATTTTCATTCCTGTTTTCACACCCTTTATTTCGTTCTCATCTCCTTCATTCGGGATTTCATTTCCGACTCCATTTCATTCTTCTTGACAGTCTTCATTTCCATTCCCATCTTCTCCATTCTAGATTACATTTCTGTCTACATCTTCTCCATTCCGGCCAATAACTTTTTAAGAATTTCGCCCATCTTGGTTTATAATTCCACTTCTGACACCAGGTTACTTTTGATGTATTTCGGCTTCATTATGACTTAGTTCTGTCATTCACCAATGTGAAGTACTTCAATTTTCTGTCACTTCATTGTTGTTTTGGTCGAGTTCACTCGCCATGTAATTGAACACAAGAAGTCGCTAATCTCTTAAGTGTACGCACGGTGTGATAAACTCGCATGTGGAACCACACTTTATGTCGCAGCTGAAACGCGCTCACCAATCTACCGGCACACTCTGCCTACATAGCCAGTAGATGTATCCACAGAACATTCTCATAAGTACTGGAAGAGGGGGAGGGAAGCTTCCTAAAGATTGTGCTTATATGTCGACAGTACTTCTGGTTTTTATGCTGGGTGAGAGTGCTGCCACATCATTTATCTCTCCGAATGCCTGGTGCTGGAATATCAATCCTGTTCTGCCAATGCTACCACTCTTGGTTGTATTTTTGGGTAAATCTAATAACTTTAGTAAACATCCTATGTATTACGTCTGTTTTTTTCACGATCTTTGACATTCCTCAATTTTCCACTCCATATAACACTTAATTCTACCACTCCTCTACAACCAGTTTACAGACATTCCTGGTATCTTGTATAAACACCCTTGCTACTATGGTAGAGGGTTTCTATCTACCATTACTGGCCAATCTTACCCCTAAGTAATCAAATGGTGTCAATATATCTTAATTACTCTGTAACCACGTACGAAGGGCATGTCCCTATTTTATAAAAGAAAAAACACTACACACAATTTATCATGTTGGAATAATTTTATATGTAGTGTACAGTCTTCTGTTACTTTTCTACATCGTTGCCACGTTTTTTCAGGTTTTTTTTTGGTAATGTAACACAAGCTTTCCGCGCATGTGTTGTTCCAGATCGGGCTTTGTGCTTGTAACGAGCTGTTTACTTCTGATTTGACTTCATCATGGATGTAATGCTGTATATCAAAGGAAAACTTGTCTCGTAGACTTCTCTTCCTTCATGAGATTGAAGAATACATCAAACTCACAAACATAATTGTCAATAAAAGTGAATTAACTTTCCAAAGGATAACATACAAGCAAAATTTTGTTGTAATGACGGAAAACCGGTTATTGATTCTTCTGGCCGACCGTTTTATGACCTTCTTTGACACTCAGATCACCACTGCTTTCCGCCCATATTTTCAAGGAAAGGATCCCATTGATAATATCCTCAAAAACATTAATAAGCTTGAATTTGGTATATACAGGAAAGATACACATGCAGACAATCACATAAAAGCAAACAGTTTCAACCACAAGCATGACATCATAAACAGCCTACTGCACAGATTACTCAACATCCCACTAAATGAAACAGAACACAAGAAGGAATTAAAACAAATAGAAACAACGACAGAGAAGAACCGTTTCAACTAGCCATTAATACATAAGAAATCACGAGTTAAAAAATAAGAAACAAGAACCAGACACGGCCACTCTAACAGCAGAAAAAGAAAAGAAAAGTTTCAAATACTTCACTTACCACCCAAAGTTCATGAAAAAATTCCAAAAGTACTTCCAAGGATATAACTCAGTATTAGCCCCACAAAACAGGCACAGTTTAAAAATTTTAATAACATTCAATATATCTGATGTAACACCTTCTTCAAAGAAACCAGGAATTTATAAAATTTGCTGCAAAATTGAGAGAAAATATACAAAAGCAAAAATGAACACGAACACCCGCCTCAAGGAGCCCTTTAGGCTCAGCTTGAGCACTAGCACACCATTTTTGGAACTCTGGCCACAACTTTGAAAACAGCATCCATCTTTTGAAACATCTACAAAGAGCAATAGAACTTGAAACCTGGGAGATTTTCTTGAAAAAAATATGAGTCAAGGGTAATGAATTTTGAAACCCCCGCCGAAGGCAACCCACTGCATAGATTCATCAGAGGTCCACTAGGAGAGCCTCAAGATTCCAGAGGAATACACATCTAAATTATTCCGGCAGTAGAATGTGACTGATGATGCACATAATGTATGTTAAACACGTTCTAGATGTAAGTTAAAAGTTAGGGAAGCATTTAGTGTTAGTTTTGACTCAATTTGACTTTAATAATCCACAAAATGGTTAGTAAGTGACAACCGTTTAAATAAATATTTTATATCAGGCCATTCTCTTCCAAAAATCTAACAGAAATTCTTTGAAATTTAAATATTTATAGTGCACAGTGTTTTCTTTCTCGTATAATTTTAATATTTCAATTGTTTAATGTGCTTAGAAGCAAATACATCTCTATGGAATATCGTACTTGGTCCACATTAAATTGAAATGAGTTTTATTTCGGGATGCTCTTTAACCACTGAGGTTCTTAGCGTCCCATTCTATATTGGGCGTGAAAGATTGGTAATTTTGCTCAGATGCCTCTTTATCAGACTTGAGGTTTTTTCGTGAGCCGTAAATCTACGACACGGAACCACAGGCTTTTCTTCCGTTCCGAAGGAAGCCATGCTAAAGATTTTTACGCCAGAAAGAATCCACCGCCCTTGGCCAGGTTTGAACCCACTACCTTGGGAACTAAAGGCTATCACGGTAACCGCTTCACCACGGAGGAGACGTTCTGTTTAAAACCAAATATTGCAACCTTTACTTAAGTATCTATCACGCAAAACTATAGATCTCTTGCAATGATCCATTTAGCCATAAAGCAATTAATGTTCAACCATTGTTTTTGAAAATATTCGAGCGCCTGTTATTGCCCAGATTTCTCACATTTTTTGGAGCACTATCACGTAAAATCCAACTTAGATTTAGTAAATTTCACTCCAGCCTACAATAGCTGCACAAGATTATAGACGAAGAACTGAGTGTTATGAAAACAAGAATATAGTTTAGGTCTATTTCTTGACACTGAAAAGCAATCGATAAACTTTAGCGTGATGGTCTTCTATTCAGCATTAGAAAACACTTTCCTGACACACAGGTACTATTGCCTTATTCTATCATACCTCTACAAACGATAATATTCTGTAGTCACCCATCAGACCTATCAATACAAGATTACCTCAGGGAAGCATACTGGGACCTTTTAATATCTAATATACACCGATGATTTATGCAAAACCGGCCATCTACACATACACGAATTTGCAGACGATATCTGTTATATACAGAGGCCCCACAGGCGAAGACGTTACAACACATACACGAATAATCTATTTGAAATAGAATATGGAGCAACAAATGAAAAACTGTCATGAATCCAAGAAACTAACCTGCTGTCACTTTCACCTATCTTAGGAAATAACACGCTCGTCCTATATTCCTGAGCAACACAGCCATACCACAGACCACGCTACATACCTTGGTCTCATCCTCCACATATGTTTGACATGGATTGATCACACTCTATAACAATTACGAATTAGACTTCGATAGCTAAAAGCCTCTACTGCATAAAAACTCATCCCTCTCCATTTCCAACAATAGACGTTTTTACACAATGGTTCTTTAACCAATATGGTAATATGCATACTGATTATGCGGTTGCGCCTCTAGCACCCAAATCAAGCTTATTCAGACGTTCCAGAACCGGATGTTGAGGATTATCACCAGTGCACCTGTAAATAACAAATGAAGAATCTCCATCTGAATGTGAATATAGCAGAGGTAACCACAATTCTCCACTCATCCTTTAATACTTATATTCAACGATCTCAACGCATCCTAAGTCCTTACTCAATGGCTTAATAACAATAGGTAACATATAGAAATCCTTAAAAATGAATAATAAATTTACTGATCGATAAGTAATAGATGGACTACCTACATTTAGAAATGCTTCCAGCAGCAGCTTTCCTTTGTTTTACCCAGTTTATATTAATGTGTTTTTATTGTGTTCGTTACCGGTTATTACTGCAAGTACACGACAAACACTCATGGTGGGGTCGAACCCGCCACACTCAGCTTGACGGAGCGCCGTAGCTGTACACTCCAGCGACCACGACTACGAGTGTCGGCAAACCTACTGACAGATTGAGGAACGACAATGGATGTAACCCTGGATCTAACCGTCAGAACACGCTCCATCACAATGTAAATATGACTATTTTAACAAAATTGTAGTATCTACAATGTACAAAAATTTTACTAAAGAATAGTAATAACAATAATAATTACAATACTTAAAGCATAGAGAAAATGTTAAATTACTTTGTTAATACAATTAGTATTTCGGTTTGATATTTAGAAGGTGCATTTGTTGTAAATTGACTTTTAGCCACTTAAGGAATTTTGAAAAATAGTCCTCGGGCTTTTTTCGTTTGAACTCTCATCGTTCTTCAAATGCACCTTTTTGTACAATAGTAGTCATGGATCAAAGTTTTGAAAAGGTTATGTGTTTGGAAAAATATTTATCTCAGACAGGAAATATTTATCTCACTTTCTTGTTCACACCTAGAAAAGCAATAATGATTTGATGATGATAATCACATTAATAATATTTATACACAAAATAAGTCATTTTTGTTTCTTTCAAATTTGGGATATTTTACTTAAAATTGGGACTTTCAGCATCTTCGGGTTAGCAACAGCTTAAGTATCTGGGAGGTTTTGACTACTCACGGCGATTAAGATTGAAGTCAGAGAGGTGATGTAAAATGGTGGATGTTAGTTATGTGTATCGTTCCGAATTTCAATTCCAATATTCTGTAACAAATTACCTCAAAAGACAGATCCTTACGAGTAATTTGTTTATTGGATTTTGTTGATAGATTTTTGAAGTGAATATTTGGTATACCTTCATTTAAACAGCGATAGTGACTCTACAGGTAATTGCAGTTTGACTAGAATTTGTATGTTTCCTTGCAATGGATCTGTTAATTCAGAAGAATATTGCTACTTGGGCTTACATCTTTGTTTTAATTGGTACCTAAACGCTAATCGACGAGTGTTATAATGGATGAATGTCAAGAGTGGTTTCTTAATGTGGTTTGTGCTACAGCCGTATCATGGCTTTTCCTTTAATTAATAACTAAGCGATTTATGTGTACATTTCGGTTTCGTTCAGACCTGATTTTGGCTGAAATTACCTACTTGCAGCGGTACTTAGTAATTCTAAACAGGTACAAAAATACTTTCGGAGTGGATGTTGGGAAATGCCGGACGATACCAACTGTAAAGCAGAAAAAACGGAGAAGCTTTAAGGTACATAATAGTTGGTACAGTTGAGAAATTTATAGAAAAGTTGCGCTACTGTACTAGGAAGTCACGAAACAGTAAATGTAGTGCAACTAAATAAGGGCAAACTTCCTTATTGGAATATGTGTTACATGTATGGGCAATTATGCTACTCTTGTATCCCATCGAAGTAGCTTAAATTAGCCAAAGAAAAGCGAATAAGTTACCTTGTGAGTGAGTTTAGAAGTAGATGTGATATGTTCAATAGCTTATGACCACTTGCCCACCCCTCGACGGTGTTTTAATTATATAGGCAAATCGCGTATGAAACAAAACAAACGTTGTCATTTTTTCGTTGAAGAAGATGTATAGTGAGAACTGCCAACCTAAATGAAAATCCACCAGAAATGTGATGTGCTGTTGTTAGTAGTGTTTTTTCTTCTTGTTTTTCCTCGTGTGTTATTCCCGCTGAGAAAGCTTAACACATTCAAAGACTGGCTGCACCATGCACTAATTGAAAGCAGCAAAAGAATATGCACCAAAGTTTTAAGTTTGTAATAGTTTTTCTCAAAGTATATTTTGTTAGGAGGTTATTTCCATTGTAATAACAGTGTAATAAAGAAGTTGCTTTACCATAACTGTGGTAGATAGTTAACGCAAGCTTACATAAAAAAAAACCCTAACCTAAGACTAACGTTCCCTGAATTCAGAAACGTAAGCTTATATAAAAAGAAGTAATCCTAACTAACTTCCCGTGAACCAGAGCTTTGCTCGCGTGCTTTAATGTAACCACTGGTAACTAATTAAAACAAGCTTATATAAAAAGAAACTAAACCTAACTTAAACTCCGTGAACCAGAAACATAAGCTTAGCAACGCACGCTCGCATGCTGGATGTAACCACTGGTAACAAATTTAAACAAGGTTATGTATATAAAGGTAAATCAGAAGCCTAAGCTTATATTAAAACAAAAGTAACCTAAACTTCCGTGAATTCAGAAACGTAAGGTTTCCGTGAATTCATAAACCTAAGGTTATATAATATCCCTCGCCTATGCCCTTTGGTCGTAGTTGCGGTGCTTTGGTGGCATAAATTATTCATATATTGGCAGTATTGTGCTAGTCAAGCGAATGACATAGTGACATTTGTTGAGCTAGTGTTTTGCATAGAGTGACATCTGTTGGAAATATACATCATCGTCATCACTGTGCAGGACACAACTAGAGCATAATGTCGCATGTATATAGTGATTTCTCCCTTAATCCGATATGGAAGAACGGCCTTGGTTTCTTTATATAAACTTTATAGGTTAAATTTATTTTTTTGGTTTCTGGTTCCTAGGAGCGATAGTTTAAGTTTAGTTTTCTCTTAAGGATATGAAATTTGGCTTGTGATTCCTGAGAGAGGTAGGATAGATTAAGTCATTTTACTTGACTCGTTTTCACATGATTTGCAATAAGTTGCTGCTCCATAGAGTATAGTGTGTTTTATTAATGGTTCCGCTAATTCATCTTCTTTTTCCCAAAATCTGCAGTAAACCTGAACATTTGGTACTCGCAGCCATCATCGTCCATTTTGTTGCTCTCAATCTCAGCGTAAAATCATTCACCCTTTGCTACATTTTGCTGTGTTTTCTAACCCCATTCCGATACATATCTGTATGTTCGCTCCATTAAGTTTTGCCTTATTCATTTGGCAGAACTACATCAAAATGTCACCAGATTCATCTGTATAAGGAACACAATTTTCCGTGTTGGGTGGGAACATGTTCCATTAACTGAGGCAACGTCTATTATGAATTGATTCAATAAATATTAGCATCTTAGATCCTTCTTTATGTATACAGAATTTTGTCCCTTGTTCTTAAATGTCTGAAACTTTGAGGCAGTTTATTTTAAAATGCGGTAATTCAGTGCGGTGACTCTTATTGACTTAAGGTGACTGCATGCAGCTCGTTATTGATGTGCCAACATCACAACTGTGTATTTGCTGCACACTAGCCACTACCCATGTAATATTTAATATCACTAGACATTAAACGAGTATAGAACACACAAATATTATGTTGAAATGTGCCTGTTATTTTAAATGCACATTTCAAATAAGAGAACAAGCTGGTAAACCAATGGATGTCACATGCAATGAATATATGCGTCAAATAAGTAATGTGTGTTCTCTGTTTGCACAAATGTGCTTAAAGATGGGTATAAGCACATAAATATGTGCAGATTGTTTGTGAATATACAAAAATGAAGAGGAACAATGCTGTGAAACAAAACACATAGTTCGAGCCAAACATAAATAGTGTTTAAAACAACGCATATGTAAATTGCAGTATAAATATGCATGAAATTAATGGGAAAAGCTAGAAGTATATATTAAGTTTGGCAAGGAATATTGAAACAATTTCAATTTTTCCTGTTGTTTTCAATTTGATACCAAGGTTTCACAAAAATACATATTTTGAGTCTTGCTGAATTAAAAGAAGAACATTTTACGTATTCTACCATGTACCTAGTAGATAGTGAAGGTATTGCATTCCACCGAAAAATTTGGTATTAGGAGTTTATTGGAAATATATGTTTTGAGTCCTGCTGAATTAAAAGAAGAACATTTTACTTATTCTACCATGTACCTAGTAGACAGTGAAGGTATTGCATTCCACTCAAAAACTTGGTATTAGGAGTTTACTGGAAATACATGTTTTAAGGCAGCCTAAATCCAAAAAAAGCATTTTCAGTTTTTCTACTGTGTACCTCGTAGGTAGTGAAGGTATTACATTCCATCTAAGAATTTGATATTCAGATTTCACTGGAAATACATGATTTGAAGCACCGTAAAAACAAAATAAAGCATTTTTAGAAAAAGATCCATGTTTGCGTCTGTGAAAGCAGAACTTAAAAATGAAAAGTCGGATAAGCATCAAATTTGGTGTTTGAGTTCATTACCCTCCAAGGATGCCAAACGAAATTTTTTAAGAAAATATCCCTATCCCAAACTTTACTTTACACGATAAAATTTCCAAAAAAGTTTGTTTTTCTAAAAAATGCTAGCAGTGATTTTTATTAAAATATAAACTGGTAAGCGCTAAATGATAGATGAAAAGTACCATACAAAAACTATAAATTCTTTAAAACACAATTTATTTCAATTAATTTTTTGTGGTACCTGGCATTTCTGGGATATCCGTCAATAAAGATTTGTTCTTTTCAATTGTTGCCATTCTTTCTTTTTAAGTCCCGTCGATTTTCTATTGTTTCTTGCATGCAGCAATATAGAATATTAAAGCCAGCGCATTGCGTCTAGTTCTTAAACATTTTACTATTGCTATTCCCTTTGTATCTATAATGAAATATGTAATGTAGCTACTTCTGCAAAGGTTTATTTGGAGTAAAAAGTAGTACATAGAAAAATAACCTTTATTAAGAATAATTTGTATACTCAGTAATAAAAATAGTTATATGAATGTGTCAAATCAGTTTTTTTTTCTAAGGAGTCACACAAAAAGTAAAGATTTGTAGATAGGTGTGCCAAATCATTTTTATTTGGTCATCTGCTAATGAACTTTAAAATATTTCAATAGATGACATAACATTTTTGTTCAGCTCATTTACATCAGTACAAAACTTTCAAAATTTGTTGCATAGTACAAAACTGCATTAAACTAGTGTCGCAGTGTATGACCACTGGTGCAGAGAAAGAAGAAGGTGTGGATATTTTTCTTTGAGGAGATCAATCCTCAATGGTGATTTACGAAAGATTTTTTCTCATTTCACAATGGTTTAACCACGTTGAGCTATAGGAGTCTGATACATTCACATAATCTGTGAATAGCATAAACTACACAAGTGACATGAATCATTTTTGGAAAAGTCACATAAAGGACTTGACCTGCTTTTATCATGTATGGTGTACCATCTGTGTGAAGGAGTAATACCTATCATATTTTATACCATTTGGCCATATCATAAGCATAGTTTCATTGAGTATCCTCAAGATTGTTATATTATTTGATGCTGATAGTTCTTACACACTGTTAAATATGACTGCTCGCTAACTATTTTGTCATTTTTCAATAAAACAACATTTCATATTTTTCTGAAACTTGAATCTTGGGTTTCATCAATGGTTACCCAAAGCTTTTCATTTTAACCTGCTGCCCTAATTTTTTTTTCAAAGTTTAATCATAGTACTTAGAAAGGTAGTTCTTTTTTAATGTTGATTTCTCAGGAGACTCAATGTCGATATATTTAGTCCAAAAGTTCTTAAGTTGAACATTATTGATTCTTTTGTGTGGGAATTCGGCTGCTACCAATGCTCTGCATAAATCTAAACAATACTGGGAACACTTTGATTGTCCTACATTTGAATAAGCCAGTTTGCATATAAATAATTGTCGTGAATTCACACGAGTTGCAGCAGCAATATGGTTATTTCCAAATTGAGTGACTTGTGAACGCTGAACTGTGCGAAGCTATGTTTGTAAACCAAAACTTTATTGTCCGTAGTAAATATGTTTTTAAATTCGTGTACATATTGCTGAAGATGTGATTTAACACTTGTTCATAAGAACTGAAGAATGAACACATCATTCACCTACTTTACTGCAAGTGCTTAGTCTAGCAGTACAAACATATGAAATATACAGATAGCAAATGGGGAATAACCAGGATGTCAGCAAGTTTGATAACATCCTAATCTATTCACCTTAGGCACCATTATATGGTGAAGATTCTCTGATTTGTGTAATGCAATACAAATAAATGTAAATATATTGTATATATTTGTAAAAGAATAAATTAAAAGTTATGCATGATAAATAATAGCAAAACTAATAAATTAATAAAGACTTATACATGGAATATTATATGAAAATATGTATTTAAATACTTTTTCATAAAAATGTATGTTTATGTGAAATAAAATTTTATATTTATGCTCATTATGAACATTTATTTAGGGTTTTCTCCTTTTTGTAGGCATTTATGTATTTGTAGAACAAATATTTATTTACATAAGAATCCACCCCCTAATTATAATGTCCAGTTATTGATTCATCCTTCCTCATCAATGTTAACTTAATTGCTCTTGTGTTCATACAGCAGTGGTTCTTTGTGTGTTTTTAGTGCAAAGTCTATCTTCATAACACTAATAGCATTTTGTTTTTTTTTGCAGGCTGTGAAATGGATACCAAAACAAAAGTTAAAGAAGAAATCGATCTTCTAGAAGAAGAGAGATCAATTGACAAAGACTTTTCAATCCCCAGTCCTGAAAGAATATTTGAGTGTGGTGCTACCACAAGTCAATATGACTTTAAAATGGACCACAAAATAAATATCAAAAAGGAAGTAGATACTTTGGAACCAGGCTTATCAAATGAGAGTATGTGTTTTTCCACAGATATTGGAAATGAATTTAAGAATGATACTGTCGCATATAGTGATTATGAATTGCATAATAATACAGAAACAAAAGAGTTCAATTTTGTTTCTGTTACATGTTTTGAGAAAGAGGAGAAGTGTTTTTCTTTAGATCTTGTAAAGAAGATAAAGAAAGAGCTTATCACATTTGGTGAATTGAATGTTCAAAGAATGTCAATAGAAACAGAATGCCACTCAGAACCGTCGGATTCAAACATTTTATTGCAGAGTGAAAACAAGGTAAGTTGACCAGAATAGGTTATAGTTAACACTTTAAAACATTCTTTATAAAAACATTCTTTTTTATATAAGCTTAAGTTACTGAATTCACAGAAGGTTAGCCTTAGGTTAGGGTTTTTTTATATAAGCTTAAGTTTCTGAATTCACAGAAGGTTAGCCTTAGGTTAGGTTTATTTTTATATAAGCTTAAGTTTTATAATTCGCGAAAGGTTAACCTTAGGTTAGGTTTTTTTTTATATAAGCTTAAGTTTCTGAATTCACAGAAGGTTAGCCTTAGGTTAGGCTTTTTTTTTATGTATATATATAAGCTTAAGTTTCTGAATTCAGGGAAGGTTAGCCTTAGGTTATGTTTTTTCTTTATATAAGCTTAAGTTTCTGAATTCAGGGAAGGTTAGCCTTAGGTTAGGTTTGTTTTTATAGAAGCTTATGTTACTGTGTAATTTTGAAGGTTTAGAAGCTAGTAACAATGATGTGTCATAATTTAAAATAAAGAGAGTTGAAGGTTGTTACACTACATCACTAAAATATTCTTACTTGAACGCGTTTTGGGAGACAGTTTGCTGCCATCGTCAACATGTCCTCAACTCATGTCCTTGAGCGTCAACATGTCCTTGAGTTGAGGACATGCTGATGATGGGAGCAAACTTTCTCCCAAAACGTGTTCAAGTAAGAATATTTTAATGATGTGTAACAACCTTCATCTCTTTATTTTAAATTATGTTACTGTATTTCCGCCTGGAAAAACACTGTGACATGAATTGCAGTTGCTTGCTTCATTGATTATTTCATGCTGCACCAGTAATTCATTGCGTTTGTGTGAGTGGCAATGTCAAATGAAGAAGAAGTAGTAATAACGCATCACTTATTTCGCTGATTTTCATTCTTTATTTAAGTCCATTAAGCATATGTATTAGCGGGAAGATGGCTATGTTTGTTGTGTTTATATCACAATTCTCCTATAAAAGCAAAACACCTAAAAGGGGCGGGCAGGTGGGCAGCAGCTATTGGTGAGATCACATCTATTGAAGAAAGAGTAAGTTGACTTAAGATACTCTTTGCTCCACTTACTACATATTACTTGCAGGTCATGTTTCATGAGGCATTCCCCACATCTTCCGCTTCTATGCATCGACTGGCTTCGGGGTAGGATTCCGATTCTCTGTTCCATCTGTTGACCAATTGATGAACTTAGTGATGAGATTTCTTCCCGGTGGTATTTCAAAGTTCATCAGTTGCTCTTGGAACTTTTTGATGTATATTTTGTCCCACCAGCTTAATTCTGGCAGTTTCTTGACGTACTTTAGTAATTTTGCTTCCTTTTCTACTGTGTGGTTCTCTTTCCAAAAATGGTTCGCTACAGCAGACCTTTCCAAATCTGATGGTGTAGTAGTGTTCCTTTAGTCTGGTTCCAATTTTCCTCTTGGTCTTCCTTATGCATATTTTGTCACAATCTTTGTAGTTTATCTGATATATATACCTTGTTTCTTTAGTAGTGCTAGATTTTAACATCTTAACTAAGCTGAATTTATTGTATGGTGCCAGGGTTATCTTGTATTTCTTGAAAGTCTTCTGGAATTTGTGGAAGGCCCAAGGGTGGAAAGCAATCCTCTTGTATCTCCAAGAGTGTAGTAAGTGGAGCAAAGAGTATCTTAAGTCTGCTGACTCTTTCTTCAATATATTTGAATGCTTCTCTGTGTATAAGTTCCAATTTTTCAAGAAACTCTGAGATCACATCTACATATTTCCTCAGTCGTGAGGTAATTTATTCCATTCCTTCTTACTTTTATCAGCATTCTCAAAGGGAACCACCTAAGATCAAAATAGCCGCATGTTGTTTAATTAGTTGTGTTAAATTTAATACCTACTTCGTTTTATGCAAAGTATTTATACTTGGTTATGTTAATTAACTGCCCAACTCAACCAAATTGCAGTATAAATGCCAGCTTTTTAAGTAATATTATTTCTTGGTTTAAGATACATATAAGCTAGTATCAGTGATGGGAATTTGAAATTATGTAGAAAATTTCACTTAGATTTGTTATATGTTTCAACTCTGATTCAAATTTTCTATATATTATTATTTGCATTTGTATTTGTACAACATTTTTAAGAGAACCTTCAATATGCCTAATATTTGTTGTAATTAAGAAATATTTTATTCTGTATACTGGAAAATAATTAAATTAATACTGCATGATTATCCAAATAATTTTTTCAAAATAAAACAGAAGTTACCTTGTTACAGCACAGGAAGCCGGACGACTTGGTATCAGCAGATTCATATAGGTAAGGTCTTACAATACGGAATGTTACAGCTTGACTTTGTAACTTTATTTCATCATTTTATATCCCATAATGCTTCCAAACTGTCCAAGTGATTAGACTAAAGCTCACTATAAAGATGTTGGTGATATCTGAGTTCCTATTACCAAGAATGAGGATTACAGTAGATCTCAGTTTTTTTCACCATACTTGATTATCTTACAAAATTATGAGACGTGCGTGTAATGCTCAGCATGTAAGATAAGTATTCAAAAGTTAATATCTCAGTACCAGTGACAGTGAATATGTCTTACTTTGGTTAACAGACAATAATTTAAATATCACAACTATTTCTGCTGCGACTGCTTACAGAAACCTGAATATTATATATAATGTGATAACAATGGCTGTTATGTATTTAATTCCTTTACTGTCAGTTTTAGTTATGGCAGACATGCTTTGAGAAATATTATCTAGCTTGCCCATTACAGAACCCTCTCTTCAGACCTGCTGATATGGATGGTCCATGCTTTGATGGGAAGCACCTGCCTTGACTTCTCTGTGCAGGTAGGGGAGCATTGAGAGAATTGCAGTGCTACATCTGAAAATTTAAGGATGCAGCTAATTGTATTTGCTGTTACTAATCAGGCCACTCCCTCTATTCCCTTGCTAATGGAAGTCATGTATGTACTTTACACAATATACTGGCTGCAGTGTGAAGATCCTGATTTACTCCAGCCTGTTCCTTGGTTAACTTTTAGGTGATTTCCTCCTTCACAAGACTCATATTACTCTTGTTGTACCAGAAAAACAATAACTCGTACAATTAAACCAAACTGGTCAAAGGATTATAAACTATAAGCTAAAAACAGTTGTAAAATGTCTGTTGCCAATATTAATTTGCAAATCACATAAAGCAACAGGCTTAATTTGGCATCATTATGCAATTTCAACACTTTTATTTTTTATGTTTATCTACACATTATTCCAACATGTCAAGAAGATTTGAACCATCTTTCTAATACCTGTGAGAAGGATAGCAATATAACAATTGGCCCTCGTTAACATAGAAGAATTGATGGCATATCTAGAAGCTTGAGAATCCTCCTGAAAAGGAAGAAAAAGTAATGTTATTCCATAAGAATCCTTGTCATTACAACAGACAACGAAGCTAATAATAAAATTAATTCTTCTTCCACACAAACCATGTGTAGGAAAGGTTGGGAAGGCAGATTCAGGTAACTGAAAAATTAATTGCCATAGAGACTACACTAATGAAGCTCAGACTTTAAGTATTTACAGCATTGTAAGTCACCATTGGGGTATGTCATCTCAATACAATTTCAGATTCCTTGTGGTTTAGTAGGAAAAATGTGAATCAGCAGGAGAATTTGATGTCCTTCCTACATGTTGCCATGGTCAATAGGTAGTTAGTGTAACCAGATAGAAACCAGGAGATACATGGTAGAAATACCGGGAAATGACATTGAATTTTTCAGTCATCTGTTTCCACCTTTACAAAGGTGCTTACTTACTTGAGCAGCAATGACATAACAATTTCCTAATAAAGAAAGCGCGATGTTGGTGCTCTTGCAGTTGCTTCATTAAACAATAGTAGTATAGTGCGTCATCAAGATCTACACATATACCTGCTTATACAGTGAAACTTGTGTGTTGCAGCTCCATTGTTTATAAGGAAAATATACCGTGTATTATGTTTAATTGTTTTATTTCCCTTAAATGGACATGGACATTTTGGTTTTATTCTGCAATAGATGTTGATCCTGAGTGGAAAGTTCTAGCATTTCAGAAAATAGAGCTCTTCAACCAGTGGTGTATAGCAACAATGAAGGAGTGGTCAATGCACTGCACTAGTATAGTGATTATATTCTTTTATCCAGCCCTAGCAATAGCACCAAATCCACTATAGTGAAAAAGCAAAATAAGATTCAGAAATGTTTCTTTTGTTTCACAGCATTTTTCATGCTAGAAATGTCAATAAAAACATCGATATTTCAAGAAATAGCGTGTGTGATTCAATTGCAGGAATGTAATGTTTTACCAAAAAGATTGTAAAAAGAAAAAAATCCTAAAATTTAAAAGACTTAACATTTGGAAAAAATGACATATAAAAAAACACCTGATATTCTGCAAAAGAACAGATAAACAAAAACAAATTCATTGACCTGAACGTGAGAAAAAGATGTGGCTAATAGAAACTGAAACTTTAATAATAAGAAAACTCTTGAGAACAAGGTTTGGTTACAACAACTCACTTTTACTATTCCTGCTAATGGCGTCAATGTAGATAATTTCCAGCATTGTTGCTGACACGGGACTCTCAGTCTGCAATTGTTGACCAGACAATAACCACTGCACAAGTCCAAGTGAAACAAAGGAATACTGCTGATTATAGTAAGGTACTTTGGTCACTTTAAAGCAGTTAAAAAGAATAAAAAAATACTTTTGTGCGGACTGTGTGTCCACGTGTGACTACTTCAGAGTTAAGAATGTACACAAACTGAGCTGACAGATATCACACATGATGCTGGTAGAGGGCGACTGTGTTGCTTGGTAGTAATACTCCGAATTATTTCTACTGCTAATAACAGTGGTATATTCTGATTTAATACCTTTTATAAATGTTCCCTGCATTGGGTAAAGGTTTTCCTGTGTTTGCAGTTTAAGAATTTCTGAACTTAAAAATCATCGGATAAATTTAAACTTTGAGAATCAAATAATAGCATTTCATGGAACTCTGTAAATATGTAACTAATTTATGCAGCATTTGAAGTATAACCCGGAATGAATTTCAAGGAGAGTATGTTTTTGCTTTTACGAACTGAACACCAGTATCCTCTCAGAGTTATTGATTAATGTCTACACTCGTTTCCCAAATTATTACTAATACTTTTTTCAATTTTTCAGGTTAATTGCAGATACAGCTTGTGAAACTGTTGGAGTAGAAGCTATGCACCAATCTGAAATAGCTAAAAGTGTTTATTCTCACAGATCTAAGAAGAGCATACAGAATGACAAATCCGGTACTTTAGTATTGCATACAAAAGAGCAAAATCTGATTAGTGATCCTGGAATACAATGTGAACATTTTGAAAAAAGAGTTTCTGGCAAATCAGCATTGAAATTGCATGATTTGATTCCTGAAGAAAAGAAAGTACACAACTTTGACATTGGCCAGCGGGGCTTGACTCGGCAACAAATATTGAAGAGAGACATGTTTATTCATGACGGTAAGAAACCAAAGGAATGTAATGTTTGCAACAAAAGCTTTACTGACCTACGGAGTTTAAAAACACACAGTTTTATTCATGAGGATAAGAAACCACACAAATGTAATGTTTGCAACAAGAGCTTTACTGACCTACGGAGTTTGAGAACACACAGTTTTATTCATGAGGATAAGAAACCACACAAATGTAATGTTTGCAACAAGAGCTTTACTGACCTACGGAGTTTGAGAACACAGAGTTTTATTCATGGGAGTAAGAAATCACACAAATGTAATGTTTGAAACAAGAGCTTTACTGACCTACGGAGTTTGAGAACACACAGTTTTATTCATGAGGATAAGAAACCACACAAATGTAATGTTTGCAATAAGAGCTTTACTGATCTACGGAGTTTGAGAACACACAGTTTTATTCATGAGGGTAAGAAACCACACAAATGTAATGTTTGCAACAAGAGCTTTACTGACCTACGGAGTTTGAGAACACACAGTTTTATTCATGAGGGTAAGAAACCACACAAATGTAATGTTTGCAACAAAAGCTTTACTGACCTACGGAGTTTGAGAACACACAGTTTTATTCATGAGGATAAGAAACCACACAGATGTAATGTTTGCAATAAGAGCTTTACTGACCTACGGAGTTTGAGAACACACAGTTTTATTCATGAGGATAAGAAACCACACAAATGTAATGTTTGCAACAAGAGCTTTACTGACCTACGGAGTTTGAGAACACACAGTTTTATTCATGGGGGTAAGAAATCACACAAATGTAATGTTTGCAACAAGAGCTTTACTGACCTACGGAGTTTGAGAACACACAGTTTTATTCATGAGGATAAGAAACCACACAAATGTAATGTTTGCAACAAGAGCTTTACTGACCTACGGAGTTTGAGAACACAGAGTTTCATTCATGAGGATAAGAAACCACACGAATGTAATGTTTGCAATAAGAGCTTTACTGAGCTAGGGAGTTTAAAAAGGCACAGTTTGATTCATGAGGGTAAGAAACCACACAAATGTAATGTTTGCAACAACAGCTTTACTGACCTACGCAGTTTGAGAACACACAGTTTTATTCATGGGTGTAAGAAACCACACAAATGTAATGTTTGCAATAAGAGCTTTACTGAGCTAGGGAGTTTAAAAAGGCACAGTTTGATTCATGAGGGTAAGAAACCACACAAATGTAATGTTTGCAATAAGAGCTTTACTTGGCTAGGGAGTTTAAAAAGGCACAGTTTGATTCATGAGGGTAAGACACCACACAAATGTAATGTTTGCCATAAGAGCTTTGCTTGTCTAGAGAGTTTGAAAGCACACAGTTTCATTCATGGGGGTAATAAACCACACAAATGTAATGTTTGCAGCAAGACCTTTACTCGGCTATCAGATTTCAAAAGACACAGTTTGATTCATAAGGGTAAGAAAGCACACGAATGTAATGTTTGCAATAAGAGCTTTACTAGGCTAGAGAGTTTGAAAACACACAGTTTGATTCATGAGGGTAAGAAACCACACAAATGTAATGTTTGCAATAAGAGCTTTACTTAGCTAGGGACTTTGAAAAAGCACAGTTTGATTCATGAGGGTAAGAAACCACACAAATGTAATCTTTGCAATAAGAGCTTTACTCGGCTAGAGAGTTGGAAAGCACACAGTTTCATTCATGGGGGTGAGAAACCACACGAATGTAATGTTTGCAGCAAGAGCTTTACTTGGCTAGGGGATTTGAAAAGACACAGTTTGATTCATGAGGGTAAGAAACCACACAAATGTAATCTTTGCAATAAGAGCTTTATTCAGCTAGGGACTTTGAGAAAGCACAGTTTGATTCATGAGGGTAAGAAACCACACAAATGTAATGTTTGCAATAAGAGCTTTACTCAGCTAGCACATTTGAAAAAACACAGTTTGATTCATGAGGGTAAGAAACCACACAAATGTAATGTTTGCAATAAGAGCTTTACTCAGCTAGGGACTTTGAAAAAGCACAGTTTGATTCATGAGGGTAAGAAACCACACAAATGTAATGTTTGCAATAAGAGCTTTACTCGGCTAGAGAGTTTGAAAGCACACAGTTTCATTCATGGGGGTGAGAAACCACATGAATGTAATGCTTGCAGCAAGAGCTTTACTCGGCTATCAGATTTGAAAAAACACAGTTTCGTTCATGAGGGTAAGAAACCACACGAATTTAATGTTTGCAATAAGAGCTTTACTCACCTATCAGAGTGGAAAGGACACATTTTGATTCATGAGAGTAAGAAAGCACACAAATATAATGTTTGCAATAAGAGCTTTACTCAGCTAGGGACTTTGAAAAAGCACAGTTTCATTCATGAGGGGAAAAAAAACTGCACAAATGTAATGAATTCATGACCATTAGTGATATGTTAACTGTTAACTGTGTTCCCAGTATTGGTTAGGTTTATAAAGAGCATTTGTAGCAGCTGAATTCCCACTCAAAAGAGTCAATAATGTTCAACTTAGGAACTTTTGGACTAAATATATCCCAATTGATTCTCCTAAGGAATCAGCATTAAGAAAGAACTACCTTCCCAAGTACTATGATGAAACTTTGAACAAAATTAGGGCAGCATGTGAAAATGAAAAACTTTGGGTAAGCATTGATGAAACCCAAGATTCTAGTTTCAGAAATGTTGCTGTCGGTGTATTGAAAAATTACAAAATAGTGAGCAGTCATATTTAACAGTGTGTAAAGAACTATCTGCATCATATAATATAACGATTGTGAGGCTACTCAATGAAACTAAGCATATGATATGGCCAAATGGTATAAAATACGACAAGTATTACACTTTGTCACAGATGGCGCAGCAGAGATGCTCAAAGCAGGTCCAGTCCTTTCTGTGAGTTTTCCAAAAAAAATTCATGTCAATTGTGTAGTTTGTTATTCACAGATTATGTGAATGTATCAGACTCCTATATCCCAACGTGGCTAGACTTGTGTCAAATGGGAAAAAATCTTTCTGAAATGACTATTCACGATTGATCTCCTCAAACAAAATATCCATACCTTCTTCTGCCCATGTACGAGTGGTCACACACTTGGACACTGGTTAAGTGCAGTTTTGTACTATGCAACAAATTTTGAAAGTTTCACACTGTTATAAATGAGCTGGACAAAAACGATGCGTCATCTATTGAAATAATTCAGGGTTTATTGAAACATAGCCCATTAAAAATGATTTGGCATTCCTATCTACAAATCTTTACTTTATCTGTGACTCCATACAAAGAAAAGCTGACGTGATACAGTCATATGAATATCGTTATTAGTGAGTATACAATATATTCTTATTATAGCCTTGCTTTTCTATTTATTTACGTTTTAATCCAAAAAAACCTTTGCAGAAATAGTACATTTCACATTTCGTTAAAGATACAAAGGGGATAGTGATAGTTAAATGTTTAAGAACTGAACGCTATATACTGGCCTTAAACTTTCATATTGCTTCCATGCAATTGCAAGAAACAACTGAAAATTGATGCGACTTTGTAATGTAAATATCTTTAATATATCATTTTTTAATCAAAGTCGTTAAGAGCCATCTTTTAGAAAATTTAAAATTTTTAAAAGTGTTCTATGTATAGACTGGTTTGGGGAGGGGAGATTATCTTGAAAATCTTGATGTCTCAACTCTAGAAGGTATTGAATGTAAATACTAAGTTCATATTTATCCGACATTTCATTGGGTTATGCTGTTCAGACATTCATTCATTCATTCATTATCTGTTTACCCTCCTCTTATGTAGGACTTACACCCCCCAGGACTTACAAGCGGGTGCCTGGGGTCAGAGGCCCGTCGAGGAGCAGACACTCATGGATCAGACAGAGCATCCAGGATGGGTGATCAGCCCGATGCCTGGTATGGGATGAAGGAAGTAGATGAATCGAAATGTTGGTGAAATGGATGAAAGGAAAGGTGATGATGGAGCAGTTGGTGGAATGAATGGCGGGGGAAACCGGAGAACCCGGAGAAAACCCGCCCAGACGCCGCTTCGTCCACCACAAATCCCACATGCAGGTCCCTGGGATTGAACCCGGGCCGCCTCGGTGGGAGGCGAGCGGTCGAACCACTCGGCCACGGCGCCGCCCTGTTCAGACACATCAAACAAAAACATACACGGACCTTTATGTAAAAATGATTTTGGATTCTGGCGGTCTTAAAGCACCTATTTCCAGTGAACTTTTGATTTCGAATTTTTGGGTGGAATGCAATACCTTTTCTAGTGAATCATTAATAACAGATATCTCAGAAATGGCTGATTTAACAAAAAGCTGTTTGACATAAATTGTGTTTTTTGAAGATATCCACATTTCTTGTGCAGTGTATTTTCGTCCATCTTAATGCTTACCAGTTTTACAAGATTACACTGTCTGTTCATAAATTGTTGAGACATGGATAGATGCAGCAAGGTCTGGTTCATGTGGTGCTGTTTGTAATTACTACTGTATGGCCTCATATATTCCTTATCTTCCCCTTCCACTGCCTAAAAGACTTTGAACAGACAATACAAAATTCCTTCTGTATGAAGAGGACTTCAAGGGCTATTCCCAGAAAATTTGGGATATACACTACATTTTTCACGTAAATATGTTTAATAAATATACTTTAATCAAAATCACTGCAGGCATTTTTTAGAAAAGAAAATGTTTGGAAATTCTTTTATGTAAACAAAAGTTTTGGATGGGGATGTTGTCTTGAGAACTTTCGTTTTGCATCCTTGGATGGTAATAAACTCAAACACCAAGTTTGGTGTTTATCCGAGTTTTCATTTTTAAGTTATACTTTCACAAAGGCACACGTGGATCTTTTCCTATAAATGCTTTATTTTGTATCACGGTACTTCAAATCATTTATTTTCAGTGAAATCTTTATATCAAATTTTTTGATGGAATGCAAAACCTTCCATACCTACTAGGTAGGCAGTAGAGAAAGTAAAAATGCTTTGTTGGATTCAGGGTGCTTCAAAACATGTATTTCCAGTAAACTACTAATAGTATATTTTTGGGTGGAATACAATACCTTCTCTACCGACTAGGTACATGGTAGAATGTAAAAATGGGGGGGGGGGATTCAGAAGGCATCATAACATGTATTTCCAGTGAAATCTTGATATTGAATTTTTTGTTGGAATTTAAAATATTCTCTACCTACTAGGTACATGGTAGAATAAGTAAAATGTCCTTTTTTTAATTCAGCAAGGCACAAAACATGTATTTTGGTGAAACCTCAGTATCTAATTCGGAAAAAAACAAAAACAATTTAAAATGTTCCAATATTCCTCGCCAAACTTAATATATTCTAGCTTTTCCCAATAATTGCATGCACACTTATTGTGTAGTTTACGTATGCTTTGCTTTAAACACTATTTGTGTTTGGCTTGATCTACGTGTTTCATTTCACAGCATTGTTGCTCTTCATTTTTGTGTATTCGCAAACAATTTGCATATATTTTTGTGCTTATGCCATCTTTATGCACACTTCGCTTGTAGAGAACATAATTACCTATTTAACGCATATATTCATTGCATGTGACATCCGTTGGGTTTCCAGCTTGTTCTCCTATTGGAAATGCGCATTTTAAAATAACATGCACATTTCAACATTATATCTGTGTGCTCCATGCTTGTTTAATGTCTAGTGATGTTAAATAATACATTGGTAGTGGCTAGCATGCAACAAATACACAGTTGTGATGTTAGAACATCAATAAGGCACGACGTGCAGTCATCTTAGCAAATAAGCATAATTGCACTGGATTATCGCATTTTAAAATAAACTGCCTCATAGCTCCAAACATTTAGGAACAAGGGACAAAATTCTGTATACATAATGCAGGATCTAAGATGCTAATTCTTAAGGAATCAATTCATAATAGATGTTGTGTAGGTTAATAGAACATCACCCAATCAACATGGAAAATTGTGTTCTTATATAGGCGATTGTGGTGATATATTGATGTAATTCTACCAACTGATTAAAGTGTAGCATAGGGGTGAGTGACCTGCGATTGAGAGCAACAGAATAGACGGTGACGGCAGTGAGTACCAAATGTTCAGTTTACTGCAGATTTTGGGAGAAAGAAGATGAATTAGCGGAGCCATTAATACAACATGCTGTCCTCCAAAGAAAAATTAGTTGCAAAAAAAAAAAAAAGCTCAACGTAACCTAACCTATCGCTCCTAGGAATCATAAGGAAAATTTTACATTAAAAAAAAAAAACTAAACCTCACCTAAACTATTGCTTTTGGGAATCAGAAACTAAAGTTTATGTGGTAAAAAAAAAATAAATAAACCTAACCTAACGCTCCTGGGAATCAAAATCTAAAGTTTATATAAAATACTGGCCATTCTTCCGTATCACATTATGGGTGAAATAATTATATACATGTAATTCATAATCCAATTCGGAAGTTTGCCCTTATTTAGTTGTACCACATTTACTGTTTTGCGATTTTCTATTACAGGAGCACAATTTTTCTAGCATATTTTCCTACTGTAGCAACCATTTTTTAACTTATAACCCCTGCATTTTTGCTGCTTTACAAATGGTAGCTGACATTAACATCATCCGCCATTACCCAACATTCACTCTGAAAGTATTTCTATTAGTTTTGAATTACTTTTAAACACATTTTAAGTACCGCTGTAAGTAGGTAATTTCAGCCAACATCAGGTTTGAATGTAACTGACATGTACATATAAATAGCGAGTCAGGATATGGTTGTAGCACAACCTTTTACCACATTAAGAAACCTCTCCTGGTATTCACCATAACCTTTCATATTCATATCTTATAATTCTCATCGTTTAGCGTTTAGCTCCCTGCTTTAAAAAAGATAAAAGTCCGAGTAGAATAATCCTCTGAATTAACACTCATTACATGAAGAAATTCATATGTTCCTCAAACTGCAATCACCTGTAGTCATTTTAGTTTTGTGTCGCTGTGTTAAAGAAGTACCTAATATTCATCCGTAAAATCCAAAGACGCCACCCAATAATCAAATTAATCGTGCCAAACTGTCTTTCAAGGCAATTTGTTGCAAATATTGATATTGAAATTGGAAACGACAAACATCAAATAACTAACATCCACCATTTTACATCAGAACTCTGGATTTAGTCTTAAGGCTGGTTCACAACCACCCGGTAACGGTAACCAGAACGGAAACGAGAACGGGAAGCAAGAAATTTTGATTCACAACAGCCCGGTAACGAGAACGGGAATGCATATCGATCACAAAGTGAAAGTCGATTTTGCGCATTGGGATTTCATTTGTTTTTAACTGACCAATGACATTTTTTCACCTACTTCCAATTTAGCCAAGCCAACGTCAAAATTCGATAGAGTAAACATTATCTAAATGCATATTCATTACATTTCCGATTCCTCTATTTAATGGCATACATTAAAATTGTTTATTCTTTTTTCATTTCCACCGGTTTTAGCTGTTCTTTGTAGCTTTTGCCATTGTTTTTAGGCAATAACCAGTTTTGAATTGCATATAAACAAACTACAAATGATTCCTTCACCAGAGGAACCACCGTTGATTAGATTTGCGGGTGTCGGGATGAGGTTAGGAAGCACATTTACTACTAATTCCTTCCAGTTTCATGTTTCCAGCTTGCGACTATAGAGAGCACTAGTGGCTGTTTCATGTCACGGCCGCTTAGAATAACCTCTAGAGTGAAGAGTCTAATATGCACAATAGGGATCTAATATGCCGTGCCCGAGAACGAGAAAGTTAAAAGTTGGGCAACTCTTCTTCCCGTTCCCGGGGCCCGGGAAGGCTTCCCGTCGGTTGTGGACACTCCCATTTGAATACATGTATTTCAACTTTCCCGTTCTCGTTCTGGTTACCGTTCTCGTTGGTTGTGAACCAGCCTTAAGTTGCCGTGAGTACTCAAAACTTCCTAGATACTGAAGTTATTGAGCATAGTCATGGCTGCCAATTCGAAGATACTGAAAGTCTCCATTTTAAGCAAAATACACAACATTTGAAAGAAACTAAAATGTGTAATTTTTTATGTAAATTATTATTACCATCATAACCATCATTATCAGCATCATCCTCATTAAATCATTATTTCTTTTCTAGGTGTGTACAACAATGTAGATCTTAGTCTTAGCTAAATATTTATGCACTTTGACATAACTTGTTCTAAACTTGGACGCAATACTACTATTGTACAGAAAAGTCCGGCTTTTGAAGAACGACGAGAGTTCAAAGGAAGAAAGCTCGTGTAGTACTACTTTACAAAAATTGTTAAATGGATAAACGTTATCAATTTACAGTAAATGCATCTTCTAAATATCAAACCGAAATACTAATTGTATTAACAAAATAATTTAACATTTACTGTTTTAAGCATTTTATATTATTATTCAGTAACACTTCTGTACATTATAGGTACTACAATTTTGTTAACATAATCATATTTGATTTGTGATGAGGCCTGTTCTGATGGTTACATCCATTGACGTTCCTCGATCAGTCAGTAGGTATGTGGGTATTCTATTCAGCAAGGAGTTACAGTGCCTTGAGAAGTTGAATATACACGATTATAGAATGAGTAGATAACTATGGTTACCTGTGGTATATTCAGATCTAGATGGAGATTTTCATTTCATATGTACACGTTGCACTAGTGATAATCCTGAACACCGGGTTCTGAAATGTCTGAATACGCTTGATTTGGATGCTAGAGGCGAAACACCATAAGGAGCATACATATTGTCATATTCGTTTGAGAACTGTTTAATAAATGTCTATTGTTAGAAATGCAGAGGGATGAGCTTTTATGCAGTAAAGGTTTTCGCTGTCCAAGTGTATTTCTTAATTTGTATAGAATGTGATCAATATGCTTCTTCCATGTTGTAGATGTGGCCAAAGTATATCAGGTCGCCTGTGGTATGTCTGTTGTTCAAGCCCCTCAAGGGGCTCACCTTATGTGAGTACGGGTTTTTGGCGCACCCGGGGGTTCCCGAGCCAATCATCGCCACATTCATCCCCTCACCCCCATCCGGTCGAGGTGGGTTCTTCAAGTGACCGGTGGACACAAGGTAGGCTCTCGTGCGTTCTTTACATTTCATTCATACCGCACCTCACCATCGTTTCTTTCTTCTCTTGTCACTTTCCGACCATTTCGCACCACGACATTCACACAACTCTTTTTCTTCCTGGCCGGCCTACCTTGCGTGCGAAACGCCCACACAGTTTTAGTTCCTTTTATCCTTTTATTTAAATCCTCCGTGGACACAGCCTGACGGATACCCGCGCACTGGGTGCGCAGCTGGGTGAGTGGGTAATGGCGTCATCCCCACCACCCGGGGTCGTCATGTAGGGTTGTTGTTCGTATCCGCTGTTCAACTGCAGTCCCGCGGGGGGCCATTGCATGAGCTGCTGGCTTCCGACGGCGATTGGGTCCCTCTGTCTGTTCTGGGAGGTGTGACCCTGGGGTGAGCTAGGTATAGATAGGCCACTCACCCAAGCCGGGGTAACGCCCGGGAAGTCAGAGCCCGAGGTCGGAGACGGTTGCAATGGTGGAGGATTTTTTTCGCTATGGAGCACCCTTTCTCCATTATAAACAACAAGCGCCGAAAGACTTTAGTAACAGAAGTAGCACCGCCAACAGCTGGTTGTTACTTAGTGATTACCCTACAGAGGAGGGACAATCCTTCGAGAAGGTGAACCCTTTTATCATCCAGAAGGGCATTGACTCAATTGCTGGTCCGGTTCTTTCCTGCACTCGGCTTCGTAATGGTTCGTTGTTAGTGCAAAGCAAATCCGAGGCACAAAGTAAGTCCTTGTTGAGCGCCACGCTTCTCCACGGTTATCCTATCCGTGTTGAGAAGCACCGCACCTTGAATTCTTGTAGGGGCGTTGTCACCACGCATAGCCTCGATGGTATCTCTGACGAAGACCTGGTGGAATATCTTGCAGACCAGAGGGTGACAGCGGTTCATCGAGTGCAGGCCAAACGCGACGGCGTGTTGGTACCCACTCGTACCCTGTTTATTACATTTGATGGCGTCGATCTGCCCACGAGCATTTCCGCAGGGTACGAACGGATTTCTGTGAGGCCTTATATTCCTAGACCTCTGCGTTGTTTTAAATGCCAACGTTTTGGGCATACGCAAGTCTCATGTAAGAGTGCCGTTAACATCTGTGCAACCTGTAGCCAGCCCTCACACGAAGGTACCTGTTCAACAGCCCCCGTCTGCGTTAATTGTAAAGGGTCTCATTCTGCTTCGTTTGCCGACTGTCCGCGGTACTTGGACGAGAAGGCGATCCAGGAGATCCGGGTAAAGGAAAAACTCTCCTTCGCTGAAGCCCGGAGGCGTTACCATGCGCGCCAACCTTCACTCCTGCGATCTGGCACATTTAGTTCTGTTGTTGCCTCGCCAGTACCACGAGTAGATACCGAAACTCAGACCTGGACCTTGACTGGATTAACCGCCACTACCATCCGGCCGTCTATTAAGGCTACAGTTACCAAGCCGTATAAACCTGGTCCCAAGTCAATGAAGTCGCAAGCCGTTGAAAAGAAGCCCAAGCAGAAACTTCGTAGGGAAGATTTTTTGAAAGACCCTCCGCGTGCGCGCGGTAACAAAAGTTCACCTTCTCCTCCTCGGAGGTCGCTGTCCCAGGAAGGTCCTGGGACAAGCCGCGCTCAGCGGCACCCTTCACCCATCGCCACCCAGAACCGATTCACGGCGCTTGAGTCGGTTTCTGGCACAGAGCGCGTGGGCCCTCCCTCCGAGGAAGCTATGGAGTCTGACCAACTCCATACAAAAAGCCCGAGCCCAAAGGTTAAACAAAAGGTAATTTTAAGCCGCCCTTCTAAATAGACAGTTTATCCCCTTATTCTTAATGGCTATCCTGACCTGGAATGTACGTGGTTTACGATCGCATAGGGCGGAACTGCAACTTTTATTGCGTTCCCATTCGCCTATGGTCGTATGTTTGCAGGAGACTAAGCTTCGCCCTCACGATCCTTTTGACCTCCGAGGATATACTCCGGTTCGCTACGACCTTGAACCGGAGGAGGGTACTCCTGCTCATGGTGGTGTCATGATTTTGGTGCGTAATGACGTTCATTTTCAAACTCTCACACTTACGTCCGACTTGCAAGCTGTTGCCATTAGACTGCAGTTACCCGGTTTTTTCTTTTCTGTTTGTTCTGTGTATACACCTCCATCGTCTCCCCTCGCTCCCGCGGACATTCGATCTCTCCTGTCCGCTCTCCCAACACCATTTCTTCTGTTGGGAGATTTTAATGCCCATCACCCACTATGGGGTTCACCAAGGGCTTGTGCGAGGGGAACGCTTCTTTCCGACATTTTTTACCAGTTCAATCTTTCAATCCTCAATACAGGTGAGCCTACTTTTATTTCTGATTCATCTGGTACATTCTCACACCTGGACCTTACCATTTGCTCCCTCCAGCTTGCTAGTCGTCTTCAGTGGAACGTCATCGCTGACACCTACTCCAGCGACCATTACCCCTGCATCGTCTCTCTTCTGTCGCACCACGTACAGCATTCCAGAGTACCTACCTGGATATTCCCAAAAGCCGACTGGAACTTGTATTCCAGCCTCGTGCATTTTTACGATCAGCCCTTCGCCGACATTAACCACCTAGTGCAGCACCTTACGTCTACGATTTTCTCTGCCGCCGAACGTGCAATTCCCCGTTCATCCTCTCAACCTCGGCGGCCACCTGTTCCGTGGTGGAACGAGGATTGTCGGGACGCCGTTCGTGCCCGTAGGACTGCACTTAGGGTGTTTCGGCGACACCCTACACTTGATAATTTGGTGACTTTTAAACAATCGCGCGCCAGGGCTCGTCGCATTATTCAGGATAGCAAGAAGGCATCTTGGGCTCGTTTTGTCGAGTCTTTTAATCGTTTTACGCCTTCATCCGTTGTTTGGGATAAACTTCGTCGCTTCTCAGGTAAAGTGTCACATTGTACTGTTTCTGGCCTTCAGGTTTCTAATGCCACCATAGTGGATCCGGCTGCCATCGCTAACACTCTGGGTGCTGCCTTTGAGGCCGTATCCAGTTCAGACCGTTATTCCGCCGGCTTTCGCTCTATTAAAGACCGGCTGGATTCCGCATCATATACTTTTCGGTCTGCTAATGACGAATGCTATAACGCACTATTCACAATGAGGGAGCTGGAGCACGCTCTTTATTGCTCTCGGCACTCCGCTCCTGGGCCGGACGGCATTCATGTTCTGATGTTAAAGAACCTTTCAGCCGACAGTAAACTCTTTCTCTTACAGGTCTATAACCGTATTTGGCAAAACGGCATTTTTCCTTCCGTTTGGCGCGAAGCCACCATTGTCCCTATACTTAAGCCTGGGAAGGATCGCCAACTACCTTCCAGCTACCGCCCTATCTCCCTCACCAGTTGCATATGCAAGGTGATGGAGCGCATGATCAACGGGCGGTTGACATGGTGGCTTGAGTCTCAGAAACTTCTAGCGAACGCTCAGTGCGGGTTTCGTCGCTATCGCTCTACCGTCGACCATCTGGTGTCCTTGTCGACGCATATTATGAATGGATTTCTGAGAAAGTGTCAAACCGTGGCTGTATTTTTTGACCTGGAGAAAGCTTATGACACTTGTTGGAGGGGCGGCATTTTACGTACACTTCAGGATTGGAATATCCGCGGTCGTCTTCCCATATTTCTTCGGGAGTTTATGACGGGCCGCGTCTTTCGTGTACGTGTGGGCTCGGTTTTATCTCGTCGTTTTATTCAAGAGAACGGAGTACCGCAGGGCTCTGTACTCAGTGTCACACTTTTTGCGATTGCTATCAACCCCATTGTTCATTGTATTCCACCTGGCATTTCATCGTCCCTTTTTGTTGACGATTTCGCTATTTATTGCAGTTCACGGCGGACCTGTCTTCTCGAACGCCGTCTCCAGAGCTGTATCGACCGTCTCTACGCCTGGAGTAACGCCAACGGCTTTAATTTCTCCGCCGAGAAATCCTTCTGCATCAACTTTTGGCGCCGGAACTATTTCCCTCCGCCCTCTCTCCATCTTGGGCCGGGGATACTTCCGTTTGCAGACGAGGCGAAATTTTTGGGGTTGCTTTTTGACAGGAAGTTGTGTTGGACCTCGCACGTTTCCTTTTTAAAAGCAAAGTGTGACCGTTCTCTTAATCTTTTACGTGTTTTAAGTGGCACATCCTGGGGAGCTGATCGGACCGCCCTTCTTCGCCTTTATCGCTCTTTGGTCCGATCCAAACTTGATTACGGGTGTATTGTTTATTCGTCGGCACGTCCATCTGTGTTACGTCGATTGAATGCCATTCACCATCGTGGCATAAGAGTCGCTACAGGGGCCTTTCCAACTAGCCCTGTACCCAGTCTGTACGCAGAAGCTGCAGAGCCTCCGCTGTCCTTCCGGCGTGAGATGGTTTTGTGCAGCTATGCTTGTCGACTCTCAAGCTTGCCTAACCACCCGTCCTTCGATGTATTTTACGAGGATTCGCTTGATCGCCAATATTTTGTTAGCTCCTCTGCATTGCTCCCTCCAGGGGTTCGATTTCGACTGCTACTTCGGCATTTGGACGTTACGCCAGCGCCGGCCCTTACCCGAGGGGAAACGCGCTTTCCTCCATGGTCGCGCGCTGAGGCCCACATCCACCTTGGGCTAACGTCGATGCCGAAGAATGCGACCCCTGCTTCAGTCCTTAGATCCGCATTTTTAGAACTTCAGGCAACATTCGGAGACTGTAATTTTATTTATAGTGATGGGGTCTAAGACTGATGTTGGAGTAGGATGTGCCTTTGTTTTAGGTGCGCATAGTTTTACTTTTCGTTTACCCGGGCAATGTTCGATTTATACCGCCGAACTTTTTAGTATCTATCAATGTGTTTTATACATTCAGCGGCATGTTTTACGGCGTTGTGTTGTTTGTTCGGACTCTCTGAGTGCCCTTCAGAGTATTAACGCGCTGTACTCTTACCACCCCCTCGTACAGCGCATTCATGACCTGCTCCATTCGCTGGGTGCCTCTGGCATCAGCGTCTCTTTTATGTGGATTCCAGGTCATGTGGGTATCTCAGGGAATGAGTCGGCCGACGCCGCTGCGAAATCGGCGATTTTATTACCCAGATTTTTTACTTCTGTTGTTCCCTCGTCAGATTCGTGTGTCATTTTACGTCGCCGCATCCTCTCGCGCTGGCGCGATGAGTGGACGGCCCTCCGGGGGAACAAGTTGCGGGAGGTTAAACCTCTTCCGCTAGTCTGGGCTACCTCTTCCCGTGCTTCTCGTCGGGAAGAGGTACTTTTAACACGCCTTCGTATCGGACATTGCCTTTTTAGTCATAGGTATTTGCTCAGTGGTGACCCCGCACCACTCTGTGGGCAGTGTGACGTGCCCTTAACGGTGCGTCACATTTTAACAGAGTGTCAGGTTTTAGCTGCATTGCGTGCTCGTGTGGGTCTGCGTGTTGGCCTAGCCAACGTTTTGGCAGACGACACGCGTGCTGTAGAATGTGTTTTACGTTTTATTCATGACAGTGATTTTAATCTGCGCATTTGATGCGTTGGGCGTCTGTTGGCTTAGTACTTTTATTCTGTCTGTTTTTATGGGAACTCTTATCCCCAGTGGACATATGGCGCTCATTTCCCTCGCATTCTACAGTTCCTGACACGTTTTAATTTTTATTGCCCTTGCTTTTAGTGTGTTGGTTTTTCAGTACTTTGTATTGTTGTTATTGTTACTCTTGTTGTTCTTATTATTGTTGTTATTGTTCTTGTTATTATTGTTATTGTTATTGTTATTTCGTTATTGTTCTATTGTTAGTCTTAGCTTTTTGAACATCGCGGGTTTGTGTCCCGTTTTTAACTATGCGGTTCTTTTACCTGTTTTATATTTTGACCTTATCTTTTATCCATTGTAAGGGCGCTGATGACCGTAGCAGTTTAGCGCCCTTAAACCGCATATCATCATCATCATCATCATCTGTTGTTCAAGGATACAGGATGAGCATGTTCTTTCGTAAGGTAGGTGAAAGTTACAATAGGTGACTTGCTTGGATTCATAACAGTTTTCCATTTGTTGTTCTATGATTCTATTTCAAATAGGTTATTCATTATGAGCCATAACATCTTCGCTTCTGTCGCCTCTACACATAATACTTATATCGTATGTTGTAAATCCATGGATGGTCGGTTTTGGGTAAATCGTTATGCATATTATATATAGTAAAAGCCCCAATAAGCTTCTCTGAGGTAATTCTGGTCTGATAGTAGACTCTGCACTGTCATAGACTATAGCATGTATTCGTTTGTAGAGATATGATTGAATAAGACGATAGTACCTATGTTTTAGGAAAGTGTTTTAATGCTGAATAGAAGACCATCATGCCAAACTTTATCGAATACCTTACAGTGTCAAGAAATAGACCTAAACTTTTTCTTGCCTTCATAAGTATTTAGTATTTCATCTATAATCCTGTACAGATGTTGTAAACAGGGGTGAAATTTTTTAATCCAAATTGGATTTTACGTGACAATACTCCAAAAAAATGTGAGAAGTCTGGGCAATAACAGACGCTCGAATATTTTCGAAAACAATGGTAGAAAGTTTATTGTTTTATGACCAAATGGATCATTGTGATTTTTGTTGGGCTTAGGTATCATTAGTAGCATGCTTTCATGCTGTTGGGGAGTATGTTACTTTAGAATTGAATCTTAACTTGTGTTAGCAGTACTGTGGTCTTGCGTGGCAGATTCTTAAGTAAAGGTTGCACTATATGGTTGTACACAGAACGACGTCCTCCGAGGTGAAGTGGTTACCATGATAGCTTCGAGTCCCCGAGGTCGCGGGTTCAAAACCGGCGGTGTACGTTGGAATTTTTAGGGCCTAAACATCCGTAGCATGGCTTCCTTCGGAAGGGAATATGGCCGGTGATATATGTCGTAGGTTTACGGCGCGGAAAAATGCTCAAACCTGATATAGAGGCCTCTGAGCAAATTACCGATCTTTCACACCCAATACAGAATGGGACGCTGAGGACCACAGCAGTTAAAGATCGTCCATAAATAAAAGTCAATTTAATTTAGTAACCAGGAGAATTATTGGAAGGTGATATATTAATGGCATTTTGTATCCTTGTTGGAGTGAAGAGTTTACACATTAGTGACAGTTGCAGTTAGACAAGGGTTTTCTGCGCTTCCTCATTCATGCCAGCATATTCAGTATTGTTGGCTTTAAACTGCTGGAAGAGAATTTCAGAAATTTCTTCTAGGTTTTTTGTGGGCCTATGAGCTACTGGTTATCAATTTTGAGGGTGGGATATTTCTGTGATGTTGGTCAACAACTGAAGGGCTTGGTGAAATAATGACATAGCTCTGCACTTGTGGGCGAAAATGAGTTACATAATGATCTTGGCAGCAGGGAAACATCCTCCTCAATTGGTGTAAGAACCAGGTGGTTCGATAGAACAACCACACTGCTGGAGTGGGAAAGGAGCTGCCGTGGCATGTGTTTGTGGAAGATCTAGAACTGCCTGGTTATTTCACAAAATAGTTGGCATATTTCTCCGTAGATGGCTAGTAGTACACCAAGATACAGCGCTAGCAGGAGGCTCCCACACCAGTCAGTTGTCGCTAATATAACCTGAGTGACTTTTCTGCTTCAGAAAGTGCATTTGTAACTTCTGAAGACTCGCAGTTCGAAAGTAAGGAAGGCAAAGAAAAGAAAGCGCAATCCAAAAAATGGGCAAGAAATGAAGAGAAACTAAGGCGTAGCTTATGTTACTAAGGCAGGCCAATCCTCTTCCAGCTCTACTACAGGGCCACCGTGTGAGTGTCGAAAGCAGCTTTAATGATATTATGTGATGGCATGAAGCAGAAACTTGTAGTCATTTGACGAACTGGGCGATAAAGAAGAACAAGACGAGTATTTGTGTGGGCTAATAACAGTACGCAATATAGTTCGACGACGTCAAAAACCTGGTGGAGGAATCCCTCAGCGGACACAGTTACTTATACAAGGTAAGAGAGAAAAACATTAACTGCAAGAAAGAATATTTTGCATTGTCACAACGTGTAATAAGGGACCTTTCACGTTATAACATGGTAACATTTCTCTCTCTTGCACACACTGTTTAGGCGAGAGGAGATAAGGAACGCGTGGTATGTAAAACAGCATTCTGCCGATTACATGGGATCGACAGAAGCAGAGTTGAACGTCTTGCGAACCACTTGACGCAGAATATTACAAGCGCCCTGACTTGTGAGGAAATTGGCCACACGCTGCATAGCTCAAGTGGGGCAACATATCAGAAGTTTCCCCACGAGGCGGACTCATTACTGTCGATCAGTTAACGTAAAGAAGTATTATTTGCAGCAGATCTGTATGTGAAGAGGATGTGTTACTTGTATTTGCAAATGCATTTGCCAGAGGAATACTTGAGTTTGCAATCAGGAACGGCGATGAAACCTACAATATTGTACGACTTTTACTACAGATAGTTTGCCTCACATTCAAACATGACGTTTGGGAAACCACGTAGGTTACTTATCGAAAGTGTGACCACTTAGACAACAATTTAAGGACTGCAGAATCTGAAGACGAAAAAAGAAAGCTTAAAACACAAAAAATAACTAGCTCTTCGGAAAGCCGAGGTATTTTGCAGTTATCTTTAAAGAAAAGTCAAAACTTGCAAAAGAGAATGATCGTTGTGAAACAATATCTTTTGAGTACCAACGAAATCTTGAAGTTCCAAAAGTTCCTGCAAGTGGTGTGTTTTATAGTCGTCAACTATGGGAGTACAGATTTTCATTCTTGTTGCTAGTTCTAAACAAGCTATGTATAATAAAAATATTGAAGGAAAGGATCCGAATGAGTTGACAGCTTCATCTGTCATTTTCTAAACAATATCCTTGACAATAATGTCAACCTCATGTAATTTCCTAACCATTATCCTATCGTAAGCTTTAAACAGCAATACAAAGCGAGGAGTTCCAATTTCACTATGTAAGTTTTGTAAAATAATATATTGGTTTTCTTTATTGTGCCCTTAAAGCCTCACTTTGGGGAAAATTACTAAAATGAGTATATGACTTTATCTCTATGTGGGGGGAGGTATGCTAATGTATGTAGTTTCATAGCAATTGCCACAGGAATCATTTTCAAAAAGGAATTTTTGTCTTCATGTAAAAACAGGCATTTACCCAAAATTGTTCAGAGAGGTCTTTGTTATAGTTTTATTACATGTCCCAAAATCCTTCAAGGCAAAGGTTAGAAAAGCACAACTTGGTCAACTACTGCAGCAGATAGAGAGGGAATCCACAGTGTTACGAAAGCATGATAAGAGGAAAGGAATCTTACTAAAAGTGTAATTATGTATTTAAAACATATTTCAATTACAGTGATAGTACTTTATTTATTTGAAAAACATTCAACGACTACCTACATTTGTGGAGCGCCATGGTGGACGAAGTACGACGTGCTCGGTAGTCTAGAGGCACCATGCTACCCTGTAGTGCCCGAGGTTGCGGGTTCAAATCCAACCGAAAGTGGTGCATTTTTCGGGCGTAAACATACGTAATATGGCTTCCATCGGTAGAGAACGGAAGTAAAGCCGGTGGTCCCATGTCGTAGATTTGACACATAAAAGAACTTCAAGCGTGACAGAGAGCACTCTGAGCAAAGGTTCCGGTCTTTCACGCGCAAAATAGAATGGGACAATAGGAGCTATAGTAGTTAAACAGCATAAAAAAACTAATTTCAATTTAATTTAGACGAAATACGAAACTTCGGAGATGTATTTGTTTCTAAAAAAAACAAAAAATGTGAACAAATTAAAATCATATACGAAGAAAACACTGTACAGTATGAACGTTTAAATTTAAAAGAATTTCTCTTAGTTTTTTAGAAGAGAATGGCTGGATATAAAATTTTGATCTAAACGGCTGGAACTTGGCAAACATTATTTATTTATTTATTCATTCATTTGTCTGGCTCATAAATGAGTTTGCCTACTGGCAAGTTAGTGGTTTGGATCTAAAAGTTATACGTGAATGTTACAAAAAACAAAGAATTATAAGTTACATATAAAATTAAGCTATTAGAAAAAGTTTAAAAATATTTACAAAGCTTTGCGACAACAACAAAAATTGTAACAATAAAAAGAGAATCATTTGTAAAAACAAACTGCTTTCTATACGATGATACGTTACGTGATGTTTAAACCATATACTCGATTCCGAAAGATTGATGCAGAATACTCTATGATGTTCTGTGTAATTGCATATTCAATACTTTTAGTAACTTTATATTTATTCCCTCCAGTTCACAAATATATTTGTGTTTTTTAAAGTAACATTGAGTGGAAATGAATACTTAATACTTCACTAACTTTTAACTTGCGTACATTGTGAACATGTTTCACAGACATTGTCTGCATCATCAGCCACATTCGACTGCTGGATTAATTTAGATGTGTTTCCTCTGGAATCTGAGACTCTTCTAGTGGATCTCCGATGCATCTATGCAGTGAGTTGCCTTCGGCGGGGATTTCAAATTTCATTACCGTTGACTCATATTTGTTCAAGAAAATCTCCCACGTTTGCAGTTATATTGGTCTTTGTAGATGCTTCAAAAGATGAAGGCTGTCTTCAAAGTCGTGCCCAGAGTTCCAAAAATGGCATGCTACTGCTGAAGCTGAGCCTAGGATGTTGCTTGAGACGGTTTTCCATGTTCTTTTTGTTTTTTCTATGTATGTTTTCTCGCAATCTTGACAGCTAATTTTATAAATTCTTGGTTGCTTTAAAGAAGTTCTTATATTCCATTTTATTAAGTTTCTAAACTGCGGCTGTTTTGTGGGGCTAGTACTAAGTTATAACCTTGGAAGTACTTTGGGAATTTTCTCATGAACTTTAGGTGGTAAGTGAATGCTTTGAACCTTTTCTTTTCCTGCTGTTAGAGTAGTTGTGTCTGTCTTATTTAATTTATGTAATTTTTTATGCACTACGGACTTCTTGTAAAAGTTGTTCTCTGTCGTTGTTTCTGTTTTAATTCCTTGTTGTGTTCTGTTTCATTTAGTGGATGTTGAGTAATCTGTGCAGTAGACTGTTTATGATGGCATGCTTGTGGTTGAAACTGTTTGCTTTTATGTGATGTGTATCTTTCCTGTATATATTAAAATTAGAGCTTATTGTTGTTTCTTATAATTCTTAGGTCTAGAAAGGAAACTGTTCCATTTATTTCTTTCTCCATCGTAAATTTAATTTCTCGAGTTTGTAGATTTAAAGATTTCAGATCGTCTTCTACCAGTTTTTCATCAATTACTTCGAGGATATCATCAACGGGAAATACGCCTTGAAAATGTGGGCGGGGGGAAGCAGTGGTGATCCGAGTATCAAACAAGGTCATAATACGGTCGGCCAGAAGACTCAATAACCTGCTGTCCATCATTACACCAAAATTTTACTTGTATATTTTCTTTTGGAAAGTTAATTCGGTTTGATTGATAATTAAGTTTGTGAGTTTGATGTATTATTCAATCTCATGAAGGAAGAGAATTCTACGAGACAAGAATGCTGGAAGAGGTTTCTTTGATGACACCCATGATAAAGTCAAATAAGAAGTAAACAGTTGGTTACGAGCACAGGACCCAACCTGGAACAACACTGGCGTGGAAAGCTTGTGTTGCGTTACCAAAAATGCTTGGAAAAACATGGCAACTATGTAGAAAAGTAACAGAAGGATTGTGCAATGTAAATAAAGTTATTTTAACATGATAAACAGTGTGTAATGTTGTTTACAAAATAGAGAAATGGCTTTCGTAGTTAGTTAAAGAGTAATTAGAAACAATGACAGCATTTGATTACTTAGGAGAGGGACTGAGCAGTAATGGTAGATGGGAACCACTTTAGTAGTGAGGATGTGTTTATACAAGATACCAGGAATGTCTGTAAACTGGTTGTAGAGGGGTGGTAGAATCAAGTATGTTATATAGAGTGGAAATTTGACGATTATCAGAGATTGTGAGCACAACTTGTGTAACACACAGGATGTTTACCAACGTTATTAAATTTACCAAAAAACAAGACCAAAAGGGGTAGCATTGGCAGACCAGGATTGCTATTCCAAGTTTACTGGAAGGTCAGCACCAGGCAGTTGGAGATATAAACGGAGATAAATGATGTGGCAGCATTCTCACCCAGCATAAAAACCAGAATTACTGTCGACAGATAACCAGAATCTTCTGGAAGTTTCCCTTTCCCAGAACTTATGAGAATGTTCTGTGGACACATCTACTGGCTATATAAGCCAGAGGATTTGCTGGTAGATTGGTGAGCGCGTTTCTGCTACGACATTAAGTGCTGTTCCACAAGTGAGTTTGTGATCACACCGTGGCGTACAGTTAGAGCTGCTACTGTGGGAGATTATGAACTTCTTGTGTTCAATTACGCAGTGAGGGAAGTGGACCAAAAAAGTGAAGTGAGAGAAAATTGAAGTACTTCACACTGGTGAATGAAAGTGTGAACTAAGTCACAATGAAGTCGAAATACATAAAAACAGTGAAGTGACAGTGAAAACTGGACAAAGTAGCCTGGTTTCAAAAGTGGAATTACAAACCAAGATGGTGAAAGCTTTTAAAAATTATTGGCCGGAATAGAGAAGATGTAGACAGAAATGGAATCTAGAATGGAGAAGATGAGAATGGAAATGAAGAGTGTTAGGAAGAATGAAATGGAGACGGAAATGAAATCCCAAATGGAGGAGATGAGAAAGAAATAAAGGGTGTGAAAACAGAAATGAAGAATGACATTTTAACCCAGTTTTGACATTGACACTGTAAAGTCTGGGATAAATATAACAGTGAAAGACCTGAAAGACTTCATTGCAGAGGAGTTAGAAGAAATTAAATCTGACTTGGAAGATAAAATTACTGCAGCGGAAGACCTTCCAATTAGCACGAAAAACGGTTGGATGCGCAGATGAAGACAAAAAGGAGAATTGCACAGGCTGCAATGGATGAGCGTCTGGACCTGCAGGCTAAAGTAAGGAAGAGGATGATGGACGCCACAGTGGGAGAATTACACCAAGACCTGGAACCCAAGATCCGAGCCGATGATGTCCCAATTTCAAAATCGCCCAATGCAACAACAGCGAAGCCACTGAAATTCGATGGCAGTTCGTCTTGGGCAGTGATTATGTGGCAGTATGATCGGCACATAATGGATGTCCTCCTCTGTGGTGTAGTAGTTATCATGCCAGCTTCTAGTTCTCGAGGTCCCGGATTCAAACCTGGCGGAGGGCGATGGATTTTTTCGGGCATTGTTTCCTGCGGAAGGGAGTAAAGCCGGTGATCCAGTGTCGTAGATGTACGACAGGTGTAAGAACCTCAAGCCTAATAAGGAAGCCTCTCAGCAAAATTACGGTCTTTCACGCCCAATATAGAATGGGACGCGAACACCCACAGCAGTTAAGGAGCGTCCATAAATAAAACACAATGTAATTTAATTTAACACAATGGATGATCGCCCATACACCTGACGAAAAGCTTTTGGTTGACCTGTAGGAGTAAGTAACAGAAACGCTTTGAATCTTCCACGCCGGAGGTTTGGCCATAATTTAATGAAGCTGTTGTAAGAACATGATGGAGAACATCGCCTTGCCGCCGCTTACTGTGACAGTTGGAGGCAAGAGGGCAGCAATCAAATCAAATCTTACAAAAACCAGTCGTGGATGAGCAGCAGCTGGTACACCGGACTTTGGCAGTTTTTTCAACAAATTACTTTTCCGGAGAAGCAGCCTACGCAGTTAGTAGTGGGTTAACGAATCGGGAGTTGAAACAGGAGCTTCTCCTTGAGAAAAATCGCGACTTAAACGACGCCCCGGCGGCTGTCGTATGCACTGAAGCCGCAAAAATGACGGTAGGAAGAGCTAACCCTGTGCCAGCCAAAAAGGGCAGGAACCGGAGACGTAAGTGCTGGAACTGCAGAAATGCTAGACACCTAAGGGCAATCTGCGAGAGATCGGGTTAACCGATTACAGCCAATTGAAGAGCGCCACATTGGCACCGTCATTGGTTTCAGCCGCCCACTCCCCAACTCCATGAAAACCAAACGGCAACGAATACCTAAACGTCAGCTCGATGGCAGATTTATAGCCTTATGCCTTGTCAAGGTACAACATGCAGTGAATTGGGATGAGACTTTGTGAAGGAAACAACAGGATTGATACCTAGTGCCTATCCTGAAGGATAAATAATCTGGCGTACGACCAGCATGGGTAGCTGTAGACCAGGAAAGTTAACATGTAGTGCATTGGGATGAGACTTTGTGAAGGGAACAACCGGATTGATACCTAGTGCCGACCCTGAAGGATAAATAATCTACCGTGCGACCAGCATGGGTAGCTGTAGATCAGGAAGGTTAACATGATGTGAATTGGGATAGACTTTGTGAAGGGAACAACAGGATTGTAACGTAGTGCCTATCCTGAAGGATAAATAATCTGGCGTGCGACCAGCATGGGCAGCTGTAGACCAGGAAGGTTAACATGATGTGAATTGGGATGAGACTTTGTGAAGCGAACAACAGGATTGATACCTAGTACCTATTCTGAAGGATAAATAATCTGGCGTGCGACCAGCATGGGCAGCTGTAGACCAGGAAGGTTAACATGCAGTGCATTGGGATGAGACTTTGTGAAGGGAACAACAGGATTGATACCTAGTGCCTATCCTGAAGGATAAATAATCTGGCGTACGACCAGCATGGGTAGCTGTAGACCAGGAAGGTTAACATGCAGTGAATTGGGATGAGACTTTGTGAAGGGAAGAACAGGATTGATACCTAGTGCCGACCCTGAAGGATAAATAATCTGGCGTGCGACCAGCATGGGCAGCTGTAGACCAGGAAGGTTAACATGATGTGAATTGGGATGAGACTTTGTGAAGGGAACAACAGGATTGATACCTAGTGCCGACCCTGAAGGATAAATAATCTGGCGTACGACCAGCATGGGTAGCTGTCGTCCCAGAGGCTCAAGCTATAAGAAATATTGTGCCCAGCAGGACTCCGTAAGCGCCAGGAATGGTATGTTGAAGAGAGACTGGAAGTCCATAGAGGGAAGACTAAGGTGAAGCAAGTCATTGACAAAAACCATGATGGTACTACCGGGGTGCACCAGAGTAGTAACTCAGACCATGAAGAAATTATGTCCCCAATTCTATTGACTCTGTCTAGAAAGCGACGTAGAAACCTGGTGCCAGCAGTGTAGCAGGGACGAGTGCGGCGATATGATGTTCGGACAGCTAGCTGACACCATGACAAGTGACCGGATGAAGCCACGCTATGACCATCTGACGAATTGTGCGGATTCCAGGAATGTGACCTCCAGTATCATTGATGTAGCATCCGCGTCAACACCGAGAGGCGCTGGTGGTGGTTCATCTTGATCGTCTTGTTGCACAACGTGGCACGAGGAACAGCTTTGAAATGGGAGCTGTGTAACTCTGCAGCCGTAGACCAGGAAAGTTGACGCCGGCAATTGGAGAGATAAACAGAGCATAGTGATGCGGTAGCGCTCTCACGCAGCATAAACACCAGAAGGGAGCCGTGTGACACTGCAGCTGTAGACCAGGAAGGTTGACGCGGGATTCGGACCAGATAAACAGAGCAGAGTGATGCAGTAACGCTCTCACCCAGCATAAACATCAGAAGGGAGCTGTGCGACACTGCAGATGTAGACCAGGAAGGTTGAAGCTAGTAATTGGAGAGTTAAACAGAGCTAAGTGACGAAGTAACGCTCTCACCCAACATAAACATCAGAAGGGTGCTGTGCGACACTGCAGATAGGTTGAAGCTAGCAATTGGAGAGATAAACAGAGCTGAGTGACGCAGTAGCGCTCTCACTCAGCATAAACACTAGTACCGTTAACGACACACAATCGGAATCCTCTGAAACTTCCCTTCCTCCCACCGCCGACTCCAGGACGTATGTAAGAATGTTCCGTGGAAACTTCCACCAGCTATATAAACCAGAGAATTCGCCAGTCGTTGACTGGTGAGTGAGAGAGATGGAGATGCCAAAATATCAAGTGGGGTTTTACAAGCGAGGTTGTGACGACAGCGAGTGCTGCTTACGTGAGAGATTAGAGACTGACTGCATTCGATTGCAGCGCAAAACTGAATTAGTTCACATTAGTGAAGTGACAATGTGAACTAAGTGAATAACAGTGAAAGAAGGTGTAGATCAAAACTGTGAAGTGACAGTGAAACCTGGACTAAGTCACAGTATTGAGAGCCAAGAGATGTAATCAAATTTTGAGAATGAAGGTTCTTTGAGGTTGTACAAAATAACAAACGAGGACTATGGGAGCGAGAAACAAGTTAAAAGCTTGATAAGGAAGTCCGAGGATGCACGTGAACAGGGATTTGTATGTTAATGGTTTTAGGAACTGCAGCATGGAAGCACGAGTTATGTGTGGAGAAACAGAAAGTAAGTTTCATTGTTTGACACATTGCAAAGAAACAAGTAATTGGAGAGAGGGTATATGGCATTCAAGCTAGAATTAAGTGGAAATAATGTTATAGTAATACAAATATTGAAGGTCGGAGTGAGGGAAAGAAGTAGGAGTATGGGTGAACATCTAGGAAGAGGAAAGGACACATAAATTAGGAAAATCAAAAGAAGGCAATCAAGCATTTTGTGGCCTTGAAGGAGATTGTGTCATTTGTGGCAGTATTACGTAAACCAGCCACTTTGGTTATATCTATGAATGTTGGTTAGGGGAAGCCCCAGCAGTTTCTCCCCTACACTGCCTTGCTCGATCTGCTGTGAGCTGAACACTATAGAACCATTTCTGACTTCACAAAGCGAATACCTGTATTTCACTGAAGGAACAATACTTTGATCCTTTTCACCGAGACCTGTACAGGATTGTGTTGTTTCAGCTTTGGTTATGTATTCGACTTTCATAATGTACAGACGGAGATTTCTCTCATTAGGATATCATTCGTCTCATACAGTATTGTCTAAATTTAAAATGAATGGAACACAATACTTGGATCAGATACACTTGTACATACACATAGTATTCTTAATGGTTGGATGGAGAAATTTATTGGAAAATAAGCTTTCAGTGAGGCAAGCTTTCAGTTGTTTTTAACCAGAGTTATATGCTAAATTGAGAAAACAGTAATTGCAAGGAATTAACGCTATTAACGTAAAAAGAATTCATATTGATGCCCCAGTTCAATTCGTTTGTATATATAAGAGTTTCAAGATTTCTTTAACCATGATTTGTAATATTTAAATGGCCAAAGAGCTTAAATGTTTCTAAAGTACCAATATCAGGATTGAATTATAAAGTTAAAGTAAATTTTTAGATCCTGTGCACTTTTATACATATACCGGGTGAGTCAGCTGCCCCTAGGTATTTGTATCTATGTAACCCGCAGTAGATAGTCTAATGTGAAAATATTGACCCCTTTAGCAAACTGTTTTGTACCTATTGTTGCGTATAGTACTTTCCATTCGGTACTGTATGCAACCACCATTAATGACTAAAGGTCTGAATGAACCAAGGAGTTGCAAAAGGATAAAGCAGGCGGCTCTTCATTGATATAATGCTTGCAAGAAGGTAGAGTAATGTTCTCTCGAAGAGCTGAACAGAATACGTGGCTTCTGGCCGAGTGGGTTAGCTGACGCTATGTGGTGAAGCAAAGATTAGCTTGGGAGCTTTGAATCCAATACTTACATCAAAATTGTTTTGGTTCTTTTTTTCTCCTTGTGTTTATTTTCTGTATTTTAGTATATTAATCTATTTATTTTTGTTATTGCCCCTCCTATGAACCAAAAACACAAGAATTATAATCAGATAACAATTGTGTTTCATGTTTACCCTAATAATCTGTACGGTATCTGGTGCTGTATATTGTGTTACGTAGTTAGCCTTCATTTTTTGGGCGCATGTCGACACTATTAAATCTAACAGTTTTTGTTTCATATTTAAGCCTTATGTTTTACTTCTGCTGACAAAGGAGTTTTAAATGTGCTAAGTTAGCGGGTAAACAGAAGAATAAATTGTTATAGGGCGTGGATTTCATCAACGAAGTGAATGTTTAAAATGACGATTCCTTCAACAATGCACATTTGCGTACGTTGCCGGACAGTCCTTCTTGCATGCTGTAACATGCGCGGTGTAATTTTCTTGCATTCTTCGCGTATGAGTGCCCGTAGATGATTTGGGCTTTGCGATTCTTGAGCGTAGACTTGTTCCTTTGAAGGATCCCACAGAAACAAATCCTGTGGGTTGAGAACAGGTGATCTAGGAGACCATGCAACTAGGCACCTTAGGTCAATCATTATTGCGGATGTGTTCTATGTAAGTGAGCAGTGTGGTGGAGCTCCATCCTACTGGATGGATATTCCTATCCTTTTCACTAGTAGCAGATCTTCAAGTAGTAATGCAATTCTTCATGTAGAAATGCAAGGTACCGTGGTCCTGTGAGGTTGCCTTAAAAATGTGCGCTCCAATTAGCTGATCACCTAATATTACGCACCAGACATTGATGCTCGACTCTGGAATGCAGATTTTCACATCCAGTGAGGATTGCCTATACTCGAGTAGTGCATATTATGGGTGTTATTGTGAAATGTGCCTTCATTGCTGAAAAGAAGATTCCTAAAAGATCTACATCCATTTGGCTCGCTGCTGTTGCCACTGTGTATCACTCGCGCTTGAAAGTGGCGTCCATGGAGAGCCTAGTGTAGTTGTAGATGGATGATATCTATTACGGTGCAATATGAGCATCACTGAGGACCGACTTTGACTTACGTACAGATCTTATGCTATGACCCTTGAACTGCTAAGTGAACTGCTTTCTATTGCATTTCGCACAGCTTCTTTATTGCCTCCAGTTACTGGAGCATCGCGAGCAGGTACTTTTTTTATCTATCGACGCCCTTTAACCTGTGTGGTTCTTAGCGTCCCATTCTGTATTGGGAGAAACTTTTGCTCAGAGGTCTCTTTATCAGGCTTGAGGTTCTTTTACGTGCCGTAAATCTACGACACAGGACCACCGGCTTTACTTCCCTTCCGAAGGAAGCCATGGTAAGAATTTTTACGCCCCCAAAAAAATCCACCGCACTCCGTCGGGATTGAACCCGTGACCTCGGGAACTAGAAGCTAGCATGGTAACCACAACACGACGGAGGACGACCCGAGCAGGTGGTGCTCTTCAAAATCACCCAGTTTCACAAAGGCGTCTCAACCCTCCGAAACGTTTCCGCATTAGGTGCCCTCCTTCCTGGATACCGTTCTTCATACAGGCATTTTGCTGACATTTTATTTCTCCATAGGTTAACAGCACGTCAACATACATGCTGTTAGTATACATTATGACAGCAGTCTTGTCTCGTAGAAGGGTTTCAAATACTCAGTACATAATGGAAAAATGATTCATTGATGCAGGCGCAAATAGCTAAAGCGACTTTGCATGTGTGAAGTGTTTTAAACTTGGTTGAATGTTTCAAGCATAATACCAAGCACAATAAAATACCTACTACGAAGTATAAATTATCCACCTGTCAGTGGAAAACATTGTGACTATTTTATTTTGTACACACTTATAATGTTATCAAAATGTTCTTTGTATCATATCAAATTATAGGCTCAAAGATACAAGTCCAAAGGTAAAAAAATGGTTTCAAATTCTTACGAAGTATTTGAACCCGAACTGAAGTGGCACAGTAGTAAAGCAACCATGAAAGTACCATTCGGCGAGTGTTATCTTCGGAGCTGGGGTTCCTATTCGAATAAATAATTGCAGAACTCACAGCCCACCTCGAATCTTTACATGCTTTTTGCAGCTTCATACATAGTTTGAAGCTCGTTTTGGCAGTTTTAACTCAAATAAAAAAACTGCATCGCCATTTCATTTACTGTATGAGCTGAAAAATTGCATAGTTCGTGATAGAAGCAAAATTATCTACCTAACACTCAGCATTTTTTGACAAGGCTGTAAACATACCTTTGTTGGCTGACAGCTTAAATCCAATTGGTTGCAATGCATAATATCCGTCATTCTGTTTTCAAATAGTTTTGTCAACCGATTATGTGGTAAGTTGTTCCTTCAGGGGCATTTTCAAAGGTGTGTATGAAGGTATGCTAAGTTTGTAAAACCAGCTAAAAGTGCTACTGCACCTCCCAGTGTCAGGGTAGGATGTGTGTGGCATCGACAAACATAGCAAGTATATGCGACCCATAAATCACTTATGTACCGAGTTATCTATCTCTGCTGCTCTATAAAGTGTTATTCAAGTCAGCCATTAAAGAAAGGCATGTCACATAAATAGCTTGGCACGTTGCATAAATTAAAAAATAAATAGGGCAACTGACCCACCTGGTATATTTGCATATCTTAATAATTTACTAACATCCTATATTGAAATATTCTATTATAGCTGTAACTTTAATCTTGAAATAATATTTTATATTCAGTTACTTCTGTGCTATATTGGCGGACTTTCCCCGAAAGCCTCTGGTAATCCCAGTATTTAAACTTCCTTACTCATGCACATATTGCTGTTTAAGATCATGCATTTAACCTTCTGGAAAGGTAACCCTGCAGTCTGGTAGCTGTGATTAATAATGCTGCAGTGTTGTCCCACAGATTCAAAGCAAAGCTAAATTACATATGGGAATCAACACAAAACCCCACGCTACAAGTGGTCACAAATAAAAAATAATTAGCATTAGTGACAAGCATGTCCCATATTTCAGTTTAAAGAAATGTATAATTGTTGTACTATACAAGCTTGAAATAAATATTGTTTATTGCCTGTGTCTTACAAGATAATAAATAAACTTTGTAACTTTTTTTTTGGTGATGTAGTGTAACCACCTTCAACTTTTTTTTATTTTAAATTATGACACATCACTGTTACTAGCTTCTAAATTTTCAAAATTAATTAACCTTTGTAATGTTATTTTTAAAGCTGACAACAAACTAAAACCACAACAAACCTTCTAACGTGCCTGCTTGTGTCTATGATTATACTGAACAACAAATTTCAACCTTTTTTTTTTTGCACTTGAACAAAAATAGGTGCTTTTGTACATATTAGATATGCTGAATTCAGATCTGAAATCCAAAATTCCCTATCACGTACAGTTTTTTTGGAGAAATTTGTTTTAATTTTTTTAAAAAAATGCATAAAACAGGTCTAATTAAAATATTGTAATCAATCTTTAGGTGGAATTATTTCATACAGGTCAGCATTATTACAAAATAAGTATGCAGAAACCATAAATTGCAGTTAAAGTGAGCTAGAAGAAATATTTTTGTAATTTCATGCAAAAATATTATTAATTTTACTCGAGAGTTTTTAAAAAAAAAATTTGAGAAGACTTTCGCTTGTAGCTGGCATCAGGAAACTCCCTTATTAGCTGCCAACAATAGTCAGATAACATACTAGGTGACCACTTTCCACTGTAATGTTTCTCTTTGCCACATGAAACTGTTCTCCGTGTTCATCACTCACGGCCCCCAGGTTGGGAGGAAAGAAGTCCAAATGGCAGTGTAGAAGGTGCATTTTTAAGAGCATTTTATATGCCTTTAGCATATTTTCAATAATTTCCTTGTAGTTGTAGCTTTTGTATTTCCAAGGAAACTATTGCAGTCTTGAATCCCAATCATGCTGGTTTCTCGTTCTCCGACAGTTCTTCAAAGAGCCCAATCATGCATTAATTTATGTATTTGTGGGCCAATAAAAATAGCCTCTTTTTGTTTTGCTTCACTTATTCTTAGAAACTTTTCTTTCAAATACTGAAAACCCGTATACTCTCTCAGTTCAAATCCTTTACAAAGTTTATCATTAAGCCTAACTTAATGTGAAGTGGCAGCAGCAAAAGTTTGTCTTTGTTAACTAATGCTTCATACTTAACACTCTTTTCTCCCAGTATTAAATCACCCCTTACAGGCCACTGTTACTACATAGTGTTTTTCTTTAGCTCAACTGTCTCATTCTCATGTAAAGTAACAAAACTTGGTGAAACCACTCTGCATTCCCAGGAGTAACCCTATGACCTTAAAATCCCCAGATTTGCCTTCATACTTTATAGCTTTCAAAACTACCTCCAAATTCTCAAAGGTTTCTTTCATCTGGACAAGAGTTCCATTATGTAGTAACACTGCCTTTAAACTTAATTTGAGTAATCAATGAAAAGACGCCATTCGGATGGATTATAATCATCACACAGCTGTTCCATGAGCCCACTAACATCATTACAATAAACAAGTTCATTTTTTTCTGCGAAAAGAATGTCAAAGAGTGTTCACATTTTCCGTATGCTGTTACATTTACATCAGGCTGAAGCAAGTTCAGTTTTGTAGCTGTGAGCTTAAAAGTTCGAACTGAGTTTTTGTTAAATTAATATCCCTTACTAAATCATTCAGCTCGACTTGGGAAATCAATGAGGTTCTGGTAACTGGAAATCTGAGTTATTGGTATTGCATACTGAATAGTGCATATACACATATACCGGTATTGCATATCGGTGAAGCCCCTTGTCAAAATGTGGAGAAGTTACCTCGCATTGTATAAGAGGCTGGACTGCAATAAAACTCCTACCAACCTTGAAAAATGACAGATGTTAGGAAGTTCAGCCGACAAATGAAGGTTGCGGCATACAGCAGCAGACTTTTGTAAACCACAAAAAGGGCAATATCTCAAAAACATTACATGATATCACTAAACGGATTTCAGTTCTGAAATTTGTGCTTAAAAATCTATTGGAATAACCTATATTTGTTCAGGTGCAAATTTCAGTATTGTAGTCTTTGCCTTAATTATGTGCTTCCCATAGTGAGAGTTATTTAAGGGTAGCTTACTTGTTACTTTGCTAAACCTACTTTTGGGCAGTACATTTCAAAGCAAGGTTTTTCTCTAAACAGGAACTTCTCAAACACATTTTGAAAATTGTGAAAACTTCACATAGAGTGATTATATCCAAAAGTGTTTATTAAACATCCTTGCAAAGAGAATAACAATTGCCAGTACAGATTTTCCTCATTTATGAATCACCCTTGTAGAGTAACATTCTTTTAACTTCACTCCAAAAAAAATCTCAGTTAAGGAAAGCTCAAGTTAAAACAATGCTGCTTATATAACAGATATTGATTTGAATAAGGTTTCTTATCACACATTTAATTTTATTCTTAGTTACACAGATTAATTAACATGATCAGAGAACTTCATGAGGAGAGGCTCCCACTTTTCAGATTACAATGAAGTGCACTAGTTTTGTTACACAACTAAATTAGTCAGTGCATATTAAACAAAGCATTCCCAATGATACTTTCATTTCAGACATCTCACAACTTTATCAATTAGTGAAAACTGTATTTGTGACTAACATTTTTAACGCTCTTAGTGCCATGTGTAGAACATCTACTTGCCATTAAACTGCCAGATCGGAGCAGATTAGGCTTTTAAAGTCCACCCTGCTGAGCATCAGGATCAATCAAGTAAATCTGCAACAGTCTTCCTGGTAAAACCATTTTTGTGACATCCTATACTGATAGAATTCACACCTTTTTTTCTTTCAGTGCTTGTTTTATAATGGTGTACCTTGGTTTCACTATGGTAAACAGCCCTCTGTTTACAAATATATGCTGTGCACTTGGTTTGTAAAATGGAAGGCAACTCTTGTGATATTCTTCTACTGTTGGGATTCACGACAAGAAGCTGATGCATTATTTTGTTGATACTGACATCATTGTCTACTATGTAGATGTTGTTTACAGTTTCCTGTTCCATTGTAGATTCCCTAAGATAGGAATAATTGTCTACAAGGAGTAGCATCCACACTGTTCCAATTAATCAGGAAGAGCAGCAAACAAGTGTTCAATGTCAGGACAGTGCGTTGTGTTCCATTCACCTCAACAAAGATCAAGATCTATGTGCATAAGATGTGTAGTATAAAAATTATATATTAACTTGCTGAGAAAGATTAAGTCTGACCTAAATTTTAAAACAATGAAATAATTTGGAATGCTAATACCTGTTTCTTTGTTTACAAAGCATCACTCTCATTTGTTATACTCCAGAAGTTTTGAGTGTCTTTTCAGTTGTAGATTTCCTAAACTTATATTCCATAGAAAGTATTTATACTACAAAAACATATTTTAATGTAATGTATTATGTCTTATATAAAGCTATATTTACATAAACTTGAGTCGAATTTGTAATCACATCATCCATTTATCAAAAAAAGGAACACATGTTTCCAGAGCTAATCACCCCCATCATCAGTTCCAGGTCAACTGCTGGTGTTGCATCTCATGGTGGTTGGATGAACTTAAATATTAAAATGTCTCCTTGTGGGATTTCAAAGTTTAAGAAATGGTTCTAGTTTTTCCAGATATGGGTGTTTTCTCTGACTTGAAGTTCACCTTTGCCTGTGATGTTTCCAAGTAATTTGGGATCTCTGTTAATGCTATGTGGTTCCTTACAAAAGTATCAAGCTACTGTTGAATTTCTTCCTATTTTTGATTTATGTTCGTAATGTTTCTTTTGTTTTTTCCAATCTACATATTTTAAATTGGAATTTAGTATATTTATTTATGGAGTAAACAGTTTTAGAGGCTAGATAATATGCCTTTTGAAGATCCTTTGAAATTTATAGAAAACTTATGGATGGTATGTGAATTTCTTGAAAATTCCATTTTCTTCATTTGAGTGGAGTCTACCAATATCTTTGATTCACTTTTTATTCTTTTCTCTCTTTACTTTCTTATGTGTTACCTCTTTATTTTAAATTATGACATATTACTGTTACTAGTTTCTCAAACTTCAAATTTATTACTGAGGCTATGTTTGTTATATTTAGCTTCTGGTAGTGTTTCTCTTTACTCACAGGGACATTAATATATTATATTATTACTGCTATATATCAATATTGTATTACCTGGGTCTTATGCTTGAAAAGTTTGCACCATTGTATGTATTAAACAGCTATTTTTATACAATTTTTCATAAGAGCAAACTCTGGCTTAAAATGGAGTGACACTTTATACCAAGTGGATGTGGAAGTCCTTTGACTTTCTCCAGCAAATTCCAGAAATCTGATCAGATTGACGGTTAAATAACCACATTTCTCCATTTAAAACAACATTACAATAAAAAAATGTACCATTTCATTGCACACCATCAGTTAATTAAGCTGATAGTTTATCACATTATAAAATACCTTCTACATAAAACACCTTCACAACTCAGTGGCTTGTTTACACTACAATCTTCTATAATAGCAGAGTAAACTTCTTGTTGCAAAATTTGTATGGCTTTTAACACTCAATAATCTGTGCCTATTCATCGCAAAAATCTGCAATTATTGGAAACCTTGCATTGATATGATATTTGCTCTCAAAAAGTAAATTGTTTTCAAAAGTCATAGCCAACTAAGGCTTTTATTGCAAACATGCAGGAGATTTTTTTTCCGTCATGAATTTAATTGTGTGTTTATAAATGCAATAGCAGAGTAATCCTCTTATTTCAAACATTTAAGTGGCTTCTTGTCCTCATGAACCAAACCACATCAAATATGAAAGCTGAATAAAGGTCCTACTGAAACCTTTACACTTTTGTGGCTTTTTGCCCTAATGAATCCAACTGTGTGCTTTCTAACACCCTAGCTGAGTCAAGCTATTACTGCAAGCATTACATTTGTATGCTTTTCACCCTCATGAATCAAACTTGTGCACTTTAAAACTTCTTAGCCGAGTAAAGCTCACATTGCAAACACTGCATTTATGTGGGTCTTCTAACATCATGAATCAAATCATGGCTTTTAAATCTGATGGCCAAGTAAAACTATCACAAACACTACATCTGTGTGGCTTTCTTCCCTCATGAATCAAACTATGAGCATTCAAAGCTCTTAGCTGAGTAAAGCACTAATTGCAATATCATATTTGTTTTTTTTTAACCTCATGAATCAAACTGTGCTCTCAAATGTGACAGCCAAGTAGAGCTCTTATTGTAAACATTAAATTTGTGTGGTTCTTTTTCCCACATGAATCAAACTCAGCTTCCTAACTTCCTAGCAGAGTAAATCTTTTATTGCAAACATTACATTTGTGTGGCGTCAAACCCTCATGAAAAGTTTTTTTTTCATATTCCCTACTTGAGTAAAGCTCTTATTGCAAGCATTATATTTTTCAGCTTTTTGCAATAGTGAATCAACCTGTGAATTTTCAAATGTGATAGCCCAGTAAAGCTCTTATTGTGTGCATTACATTTGTGTGGTTTCTTACTCTCATGAAATAAATTGTGTCCCTTCAACTCTGATAGGTGAGTAAAGCCCTTATTACAAACATATTCATGTGGTTTCTTACCCTAATGAATAAAGGTGTATATTTTCAAATGTGATAGAGTAAAGCCCTTGCTGCAATCATTGCATTTGTGTGGTTCTTTCCCCCTCATGAACCATACTGTCTCATTTTAAATTCCCTAGTTGAGTACAGCTCTTATTGCAAGCATTACATTTATGTTTTCTTACCCTCATGAATCAAACTGTGCTTTCAAATGCACTAGCTCAGTAAAGCTCTTATTGCAAACATTACATTCCTTGATTTGTTACCCTCATGAATCATACTGTGTGTTCTTAAACTACATATGTGAGTAAAGATCTTATTGCAAATACTACATTTGTGTGGTTTCTTACTCTCATGAATCAAAGTGTGTGTTCTCAAGCTCCCTAGGTGAGTAAAACTCTTATTGCAAACATTATATTTGTGTGGTTTGTTATCCTAATAAATCAAACTGTGTGTTCTTAAACTCCCTTGGTCAGTAGAGCTCATATTGTGAACATTACATTAGTTTGGTTTCTCACCCTTATGAATTAAGGGGTGTATTCTCAAATTAGATAGGCGAGTAAAGCTCTTATTGGAACATTTCATTCATGTGGTTTCATGAATCAAACTGTGCCTTTTCAAATACCTTAGCAGAGTAAATCTCTTACTGTAGACATTACACTTGTGTGCTTTCTTGCCCTCATGAATCAAACTGTGTGTTTTCAAATACCCTGGAAGAGTAAAGCTCTTATTGCACACATTACATTTGTGTGGTTTCTTGCCCTCATGAATCAAACTGTGTGTTCTCAAAGTTCCTAAATGAGTAAAGCTCTTATTGCAGACATTACATTTGTGTGGTTTCTTGCCCTCATGAATCAAACTGTGTGTTTTCAAATATCCTAGCAGACTAAAAGCTCTTATTGCAGATATTAGTTATGTGGTTTCTTGCCCTCATGATTCAAATTGTGTTTTTTCAAATACTATAACTGAGTAAAGCTCTTATTGCAGACATTACAGTTGTGTGGTCTCTTGCCCTCATGAATCCAATTGTGTTTTTTCAAATACTATAACTGAGTAAAGCTCTTATTACAGACATTACAGTTGTGTTTTTTCAAATACTGTAGATGAGTAAAGCTCTTATTGCAGACATTACATTTGTGTGGTTTCTTGCCTTCATGAATCAATCTGTGACTTTTCAAATTTCCTAGATGAGTAAAGCTCTTATTGCAGACATTACAGTTGTATGGTTTCTTGCCCTCATGAATCAAATTGTGGTTTTTCAAATACCGTAGATGAGTAAAGCTCTTATTGCAGACATTACATTTGTGTGGTTTCTTGCCCTCATGAATCAAGCTGTGTGTTCTCAAAGTCCCTAACTGAGTAAAGCTCCTATTGCAGACATTACACTTGTGTGGTTTCTTGCCCTCATGAATCAAGCTGTGTGTTCTCAAAGTCCCTAACTGAGTAAAGCTCCTATTGCAGACATTACACTTGTGTGGTTTCTTGCCCTCATGAATCAAATTGTGTGTTTTCAAATACCTTAGCTGAGTAAAGCTCTTATTGCAGACATTACATTTGTCTAGTTTCTTGCCCTCATGAGTCAAATTGTGTGTTTTGAAATTCCGTAGCTGAGTAAAGCTCTTATTGCAGACATTACATTTGTGTGGTTTCTTGCCCTCATGAATCAAATTGTGTGTTTTCAAATACCTTAGCTGAGTAAAGCTCTTATTGCAGACATTACATTTGTGTGGTTTCTTGCCCTCATGAGTCAAATTGTGTGTTTTCAAATACCATAGCTGAGTAAAGCTCTTATTGCAGACATTACAGTTGTATGGTTTCTTGCCCTCATGAATCAAATTGTGGTTTTTCAAATACCGTAGATGAGTAAAGCTCTTATTGCAGACATTACATTTGTGTGGTTTCTTGCCCTCATGAATCAAGCTGTGTGTTCTCAAAGTCCCTAACTGAGTAAAGCTCCTATTGCAGACATTACACTTGTGTGGTTTCTTGCCCTCATGAATCAAATTGTGTGTTTTCAAATACTGTAGCTGAGTAAAGCTCTTATTGCAGACATTACACTTGTGTGGTTTCTTGGCCTCATGAATCAAATTGTGTCTCTTCAAATACCGTAGCTGAGTAAAGCTCTTATTGCAGACATTACACTTGTGTGGTTTCTTGCCCTCATGAATCAAATTGTGTCTCTTCAAATACCGTAGCTGAGTAAAGCTCTTATTGCAGACATTACATTTGTGTGCTTTCTTGCCCTCATGAATCAAATTGTGTGTTTTCAAATACCGTAGCTGAGTAAAGCTCTTATTGCAGACATTACATTTGTGTGGTATCTGGCCCTCATGAATAAATCTCTCTCTCTTCAGTGTTTGCTGCTGAGTGAAGCTCTGCTGGCCAATGTCACGGTTGTGCACTTTCTTTTCTTGAGGAATCAAATCACACGATGTCAATGTTGATGTGCCAGAAAATCTTTTTCCAAAATGCTCATATTGTATTCCAGGATCACTAATCAGAACTTGCTTTTTTGAACTTAACACAGTACCCGATTCATCATTCCCTATGTTCTTCATAGATCTGCGAGTGTAAACATTTTTAGCTAATTTAGATGGGTCAATAGCTTCTACTCTAGGAGTTTCACAAGTATCTGCAATTAACCTGAAAAAGTGAAAAAGGTATCAGTAATAACTTGTGAAACAAGTGTAGACATCATTAATCAATAACTCTGAGAGGTTACTGGTTTTCAGCTCGTAAAACCAAAAATATACTCTCCTTGAAATTTATTCCGGGTTATACTTCCAAATTCTGCCTAAATTAGTTACATATTCATACAGAGTTTCATCAAATGCTATTATTTGATTCTCAAAGTTTAAGTTTATCTGCTGAAGACTATAGTTTCATGTGAGCTACTTTACAAGTTCAATAATTCTTAAGCTACAAACACAGGAAAACCTTTACCCTATACACCTTTAGGGAACATTTATAAAAGGAACTACATCAGAATATACAACTGCTATTAGCAGTAGAAGTATCTCGCCTTTCTACCAGCATCACGTGGCTCACCATATGTGAGACAGACATCTGACAGCTCAGTCTGTATACATCCTCAACCCTGCAGTAGTCACACGTGGACACACAAAGGTATTTTTTCATTCCCTTTAACTGCTTTAAACTGGCCCAAGTACCTTACTATAATCAGCAGTGTTCCTTTGTTACACTTGGACTTGTGCAGTGGTTATTGACTGGGCAAGAATTGCAGATTGACAGTCCCATGTAAGCAACAATGCAGGAAATTACCTACATTGACGCCATTAGCAGGAATGGTAAAAGTGAGCTGTTGTAATCCTACCTTGTTCTCAAGGGTTTACTCATTTTTAAGGTTTCAGTTTCTATTAGCCACAACTTTTTGTTACATTCAGGTTGGTGAATTTTTTATTTATCTATTTGTTTGCAGAATATCAGGTTTTTCCTTTTAGAGCATTGTCATTCATTACAAGTGTTGAAATCTTTTAAATTTTTAGAACTTCCTTTATTACTATATTTGGGTAAAATATTACTTTCCTGCAGTTGAATCAATCACACTATTTCTTGAAACACTGATGCTTTTATTGAAATTTTGTTTGCAAAATTCTATGAAACCAAAGAAGCTTTTCTGAATCTTATCTTTCTTTTTCACTATAGTGGATTTGGTGCAATTGCTAGGGCTGAATAAAAGAATATAATCACTATACTAGGTGCAATGCACTGATCACTCCTTCAGATGTTGCTATAAACCATTGGTTAAAAAATGTTTTTTCTGATATTCTTCTGCTTGGGATCAACATCTATTGCAGAATTAAACCAAAATGTCTATGTCCATTTAAGACAAATAAAAATACTAAAAATAATACACTGTATATTTTGTTTATAAAAATTGAGCTGCAACACACAAATTTCACTGTATAAACAGGGATATGTGTAGATCTTGATACCACTATTGTTTAATAAAGCAACTGGCAAGAGCACCAACATCCCACTTTCTTTATTTTAAAAGTAGTTATGACATTATTAGCTTTGTAAAGGTAGAATCAGATGTCTCAAGATTCAACATCAACCCTAGATAGTCTAGTTACTATGGCAATGTGCAGTTAGGTCATTAAATTCTCCAGCTCAGCCACATTTTTCCTAGTAAACCACAAAGAGCTCTCAAATTGTATTGAGATGACATCCCCAATGGTGACTTATGATGCCGTTAGTACTTAATGAGTTTAGCCTCTATGGCAATTAATTTTTCAGTTGCCTGAATCTGCCATCCCAACCTTTCCTATACATAATTTGTGCAGAAGACCAATTAATTCTCTTATTAGCTTTGTTCTCTTTTGTGATGACAAGGATTCTTATGGAATAACATTACATTTCCTTCCTTTTCAGGAGGATTATCTAACTTCTTGGTATGCTGCACATTCTTATATTAGTGAGCGCCAATTGTTCTCCAGATATGGCAATGATCATTCAAATTTTCTTGACATAATGGAATAACGTGTTGATAAATGTAAAAAATAAAAGTGTTAAGGTTGCATGACGATGCTAAGTTAAGCCTGCTGTTGTCTGTGATTTGCAAATTATTATTTGCAACAAGCATTTTATAACTGTGAGGTATCTGTCAATAGAGTGGTTATTGTTCTGTTATTAGTCCTAGTTCCATATATTGACAACAGACATTTTACAACTGTGAGGTATCTGTCAATAGAGTGGTTATTGTTCTGTTATTAGTCCTAGTTCAATATATTGACAACAGGTATTTTACAACCATGAGGTATCTGTCAATGGAGTGGTTATTGTTCTGTTATTAGTCCTAGTTCCATATATTGACAACAGGTATTTTACAACCATGAGGTATCTGTCAATAGAGTGGTTATTGTTCTGTTATTAGTCCTAGTTCCATATATTGACAACAGGTATTTTACAACCATGAGGTATCTGTAAATAGAGTGGTTATTGTTCTGTTATTAGTCCTAGTTCCATATATTGACAACAGGTATTTTACAACCATGAGGTATCTGTCAATAGAGTGGTTATTGTTCTGTTATTAGTCCTAGTTCAATATATTGACAACAGGTATTTTACAACCATGAGGTATCTGTCAATGGAGTGGTTATTGTTCTGTTATTAGTCCTAGTTCCATATATTGACAACAGGTATTTTACAACCATGAGGTATCTGTCAATAGAGTGGTTATTGTTCTGTTATTAGTCCTAGTTCCATATATTGACAACAGGTATTTTACAACCATGAGGTATCTGTCAATGGAGTGGTTATTGTTCTGTTATTAGTCCTAGTTCCATATATTGACAACAGGTATTTTACAACCATGAGGTATCTGTCAATGGAGTGGTTATTGTTCTGTTATTAGTCCTAGTTCAATAAATTGACAACAGACATTTTACAACCATGAGGTATCTGTCAATGGAGTGGTTATTGTTATGTTATTAGTCCTAGTTCAATATATTGATAACAGACATTTTACAACCATGAGGTATCTGTCAATGGAGTGGTTATTGTTCTGTTATTAGTCCTAGTTCAATATATTGATAACAGACATTTTACAACCATGAGGTATCTGTCAATGGAGTGGTTATTGTTCTGTTATTAGTCCTAGTTCAATATATTGACAACAGGCATTTTACAACCATTAGGTACCTGTCAATGGATGGTTATTGTTCTGTTATTAGTCCTAGTTCAATATATTGACAACAGGTATTTTACAACCTTAGGTACCTGTCAATGGATGGTTATTGTTCTGTTATTAGTCCTAGTTCAATATATTGACAACAGGTATTTTACAACCATTAGGTACCTGTCAATGGATGGTTATTGTTCTGTTATTAGTCCTAGTTCAATATATTGACAACAGGTATTTAACAAACATGAGGCATCTGTCAATGGAGTGGTTATTGTTCTGTTATTAGTCCTAGTTCAATATATTGACAACAGACATTTTAAAACCATGAGGTATCTGTCAATGGAGTGGTTATTGTTCTGTTATTAGTCCTAGTTCAATATATTGATAACAGACATTTCACAACTGTGAGGTATCTATCAATGTGAGTGGTTATTGTTCTGTTATTAGTCCTAGTTCAACATATTGATAAGACATTTTACAACTGTAAGGTATCTGTCAATGGAGTTGTTATTAGTCCTAGTTCAATATATTGATAAGACATTTTACAACTGTGAGGTATCTGTCAATGGAGTGGTTATTGTTCTGTTATTAGTCCTAGTTCAATATATGTATACTAGACATTTTACAACTGTGAGGTATCTATCAATGGAGTTGTTACTGTTCTGTTATTAGTCCAAGTTCAATATATTAACAGACATTTTACAACTGTAAGGTATCTATCAATGGAGTTGTTACTGTTCTGTTATTAGTCCAAGTTCAATATATTAACAGACATTTTACAACTGTGAGGTATATGTCAATGGAGTGGTTATTGTTCTGTTATTAGTCCTAGTTCAATATATTGACAACAGACATTTTACAACTGTGAGGTATATGTCAATGGAGTGGTTATTGTTCTGTTATTAGTCCTAGTTCAATATATTGATAACAGACATTTTAAAACCATGAGGTTTCTGTCAATGGAGTGGTTATTGTTCTGTTATTAGTCCTAGTTCAATATATTGACAACAGACATTTTACAACTGTGAGGTATATGTCAATGGAGTGGTTATTGTTCTGTTATTAGTCCTAGTTAAATATATTGACAACAGACATTTTACAACTGTGAGGTATATGTCAATGGAGTGGTTATTGTTCTGTTATTAGTCCTAGTTCAATATATTGACAACAGACATTTTACAACTGTGAGGTATATGTCAATGGAGTGGTTATTGTTCTGTCATTAGTCCTAGTTCAATATATTGATAACAGACATTTTACAACTGTGAGGTATCTGTCAATGGAGTGCAGTTATTGTTCTGTTATTAGTCCTACTTCAATATATTGACAACAGACATTTTACAACTGTGAGGTATCTGTCAATGGAGTGGTTATTGTTCTGTTATCAGTCCTAGTTCAATATATTGATAACAGACATTTTAAAACCATGAGGTATCTGTCAATGGAGTGGTTATTGTTCTGTTATTAGTCCTAGTTCAATATATTGATATAACATTTTACAAATGTGAGGTATATGTCAATGGAGTGGTTATTGTTCTGTTATTAGTCCTAATTCAATATATTGACAACAGACATTTTACAACTGTGAGGTATATGTCAATGGAGTGGTTATTGTTCTGTTTTTAGTCCTAGTTCTATATATTGATAACAGACATTTTAAAACCATGAGGTTTCTGTCAATGGAGTGGTTATTGTTCGTTATTAGTCCTAGTTCAACATATTGATAACAGACATTTTACAACTGTGAGGTATCTGTCAATGGAGTGGTTATTGTTCTGTTATTAGTCCTAGTTCAATATATTGATAAGACATTTTACAACTGTGAGGTATATGTCAATGGAGTGGTTATTGTTCTGTTATTAGTCCTAGTTCAATATATTGATAACAGACATTTTAAAATTGTGAGGTATCTGTCAATGGAGTGGTTATTGTTCTGTTATTAGTCCTAGTTCAATATATTGATAACAGACATTTTACAACTGTGAGGTATATGTCAATGGAGTGGGTATTGTTCTGTTATTAGTCCTAGTTCAATATATTGATAACAGACATTTTACAACTGTGAGGTATATGTCAATGGAGTGGTTATTGTTCTGTTTTTAGTCCTAGTTCAATATATTGATAACAGACATTTTAAAACCATGAGGTTTCTGTCAATGGAGTGGTTATTGTTCTGTTATTAGTCCTAGTTCAACATATTGATAACAGACATTTTACAACTGTGAGGTATCTGTCAATGGAGTGGTTATTGTTCTGTTATTAGTCCTAGTTCAATATATTGATAAGACATTTTACAACTGTGAGGTATATGTCAATGGAGTGGTTATTGTTCTGTTATTAGTCCTAGTTCAATATATTGATAACAGACATTTTAAAATTGTGAGGTATCTGTCAATGGAGTGGTTATTGTTCTGTTATTAGTCCTAGTTCAATATATTGATAACAGACATTTTACAACTGTGAGGTATATGTCAATGGAGTGGGTATTGTTCTGTTATTAGTCCTAGTTCAATATATTGATAACAGAAATTTTACAACTGTGAGGTATCTGTCAATGGAGTGGTTATTGTTCTGTTATTAGTCCTAGTTCAATATATTGATTACAGACATTTTAAAAGCATGAGGTTTCTGTCAATGGAGTGGTTATTGTTCTGTTATTAGTCCTAATTCAATATATTGACAACAGACATTTTACAACTGTGAGGTATATGTCAGTGGAGTGGTTATTGTTCTGTTATTAGTCCTAGTTCAATATATTGACAACAGACATTTTACAACTGTGAGGTATATGTCAATGGAGTGGTTATTGTTCTGTTATTAGTCCTAGTTCAATATATTGACAACAGACATTTTACAACTATGAGGTATATGTCAATGGAGTGGTTATTGTTATGTTATTAGTCCTAGTTCAATATATTGACAACAGACATTTTACAACTGTGAGGTATATGTCAATGGAGTGGTTATTGTTCTGTTATTAGTCCTAGTTCAATATATTGACAACAGACATTTTACAACTGTGAGGTATATGTCAATGGAGTGGTTATTGTTCTGATATTAGTCCTAGTTCAATATATTGACAACAGACATTTTACAACTGTGAGGTATATGTCAATGGAGTGGTTATTGTTCTGTTATTAGTCCTAGTTCAATATATTGACAACAGACATTTTGCAACTGTGAGGTATCTGTCAATGGAGTGGTTATTGTTCTGTTATTAGTCCTAGTTCAATATATTGACAACAGACATTTTGCAACTGTGAGGTATCTGTCAATGGAGTGGTTATTGTTCTGTTATTAGTTCTAGTTCAATATATTGATAACAGACATTTTAAAACCATGAGGTATCTGTCAATGGAGTGGTTATTGTTCTGTTATTAGTCCTAGTTCAATATATTGACAACAGACATTTTACAACTGTGAGGTATATGTCAATGGAGTGGTTATTGTTCTGTTATTAGTCCTAGTTCAATATATTGACAACAGACATTTTACAACTGTGAGGTATATGTCAATGGAGTGGTTATTGTTCTGTTGTTAGTCCTAGTTCAATATATTGACAACAGACATTTTACAACTGTGAGGTATATGTCAATGGAGTGGTTATTGTTCTGTTATTAGTCCTAGTTCAATATATTGATAACAGACATTTTAAAACCATGAGGTATCTGTCAATGGAGTGGTTATTGTTCAGTTATTAGTCCTAGTTCAATATATTGATAACAGACATTTTAAAACCATGAGGTATCTGTCAATGGAGTGGTTATTGTTCTGTTATTAGTCCTAGTTCAATATATTGATAACAGACATTTTAAAACCATGAGGTATATGTCAATGGAGTGCAGTTATTATTCTGTTATTAGTCCTAGTTCAATGTATTGATAACAGACATTTTAAAACCAAAAGGTATCTGTCAATGGAGTGGTTATTGTTCTGTTATTAGTCCTGGTTCAATATATTGATAACAGACATTTTACAACCATGAGGTATCTATCAATGGAGTGGTTATTGTTCTGTTATTAGTCCTAGTTCAATATATTGACAACAGACATTTTATAACTGTGAGGTATCTGTCAATGGAGTGGTTATTGTTCTGTTATTAGTCCTAGTTCAATATATTGACAACAGACATTTTACAACTGTGAGGTATCTATCAATGGAGTGGTTATTGTTCTGTTATTAGTCGTCGTTCAAAATATTGACAACAGACATTTTACAACCATGAGGTATCTGTTAATGGAGTGCAGTTATTGTTCTGTTATTAGTCCTAGTTCAATATATTGACAACAGACATTTTACAACTGTGAGGTATCTATCAATGGAGTGGTTATTCTTCTGTTATTAGTCCTAGTTCAATATATTGACAACAGACATTTTACAACCTAGGGGTATCTGTCAATGGAGTGCAGTTATTGTTTTGTTACATTTCGCAACTGTTTTTAGCTTCTAGTTTAGCATGTTTTAACTGATCAGGTTTAATTGGATGAGTTATTGTTTTTCTGGTAAAACAAGAGTAATAGGAGTCTTGTGAAGGAGTAAATCACCTAAAAGTTAACCGAGGAACAGACAGGAGTAAATCAGGATTTTCAGACTGCATCCAGTATATAGTGTAAAGGACATATATGACTTCCATTAGCAAGGGAATAGAGGGAATGACCTGATTAGTAACAGCAAATACAATTAGCCGCATCCCTAATATTTTCAGATGTAGCAGTGTAATACTCTCAATGCTCCCCTAGCTGCAAAGAGAGCTCAAGGTCGGGGCTTCCCATCAAAGCATGGATCATCCATATCAGTACGTCTGAGGAGAGGGTTCTTGTAATGGAGAAGCTAGCTAATATTTCTCAAAGCATGTCTGCCATAACTAAAACTGACAGTAAGGGAATTAAATACATAACAACCTTTGTTATCACATTATATATAATATTCAGATTTCTGTAAGCATTCGCAGCAGAAATAGTTGTGATATTGAAATTATTGTCTGCTAACCTCAATAAAACATATTCACTGTCACTGGTACTGAGGTATTAAACTTTTGAATACTTAGTGTATCTCACATGCTGAGCATTACACGCACATCTCATAATTTTGGTAATAGGAACTCAGATATCACCGACATCTTTAAAGTGAGCTTTAATCTAATCACTTGGACAGTTTGGAAGCATTATGGGATATAAAATGATGAAATAAAGTTACAAAGTCAAGCTATAACATTCTGTATTGTGAGACCTTACCTGTATGAATCTGCTGATACCAAGTCGTCCGGCTTCCTGTGCTGTAACAAGGTAACTTCTGTTTTAGTTTGAAAAAATTATTTGGATAATCATGCAGTATTAATCTAATTATTTCCTAGTATACAGAATAAAATATTTTTTGTTACAACAAATATTAGGCATATTGAAGGCTCCGTTAAAAAAGTTATACAAATATAAACACAAATAATAATATATAGAAAATTTGAATCAGAGTTCAAACAACTCAATCACTTACATCTTTCACAACTTGTAACATGTAATTGTAACTCAAATTTTCTACATAATTTCAAATTCACATCACTATTACAAGCTTATATGTATTTTATACTAAGAAATAATATTATTTAAAAAGCCAACATTTATATTGCAAATTGGTTGAGTTGGGCAGTTAATTAACATAACCAAGTATAAATGCTTTGCATATAACGAACTTGGTATTAAATTTAACAGAACTAATAAAACAAAATTCTTTACACATGGATCCAAATGTTCAAACATTAACTCAGAAAATAATGAAAGAAGTGTTGAAAATCCTAATGTGGATGGGTCGCTCATAGATAATCAGTTAAACTGGAATTCACACATTACATTATTTAACACTAGAATCACCACAGCTAGTTATATATTTAAAACTGCTGCTTTTAACACATAACAGTACCAATTCTCCATTACCTGCTCTGGACCCAGATGTTGAGTTACATTATTATAATTTCTAACATAAACTGATCTTTGAAGACTGGAATTAAGCTCACTCTGTATAATGACTGTTTTAAAGTGTTAACTATAACCTATTCTGTTCAACTTACTTTCTTTTCACTCTGCAATAAAATGTTTGAATCCGAAGGTTCTGAGTGGCATTCTGTTTTAATTTACATTCTTTGAACATTCAATTCATCATATGTGATAAGCTCTTTCTTTATCTTCTTTACAAGATCTAAAGAAAAACACTTCTCCTCTTTCTCAAAACATGTAACAGAAACATTAGCCAATTCTTTTGTTTCTGTAGTATTATGCAATTCATAATCACTATATGTGACAGTATCGTTCATAAATTTATTTCCAATATCTGTGGAAAAACACACTCTCTCATTTGGTAAGCCTGGTTCCAAAGTATTTACTTCCTTGTTGATATTTATTTTGTGGTCCAATTTAAAGACATGTTGACTTGTGGTAGGATCGCACTCAAATATTCTTTCAGGACTGGAGGATGAAAAGTCTTTGTCAATTGATCTCTTTTCTTCTAGAAGGTCGATTTCTTCTTTAAGTTCTATTTTGGTATCCATTTCACAGCCTGCAAAAAAATATAATGCTATTAGTGTTATCAAGATTGACTTTACACTAAAAACACACAAAGAATCACTGCTGTATGAACACAAGAGCATTTAAGTTAACATTGATGAGGAAGGATGAATCAGTAACTGGACATTATAATTAGGGAGTGGATTCTTATGTAAATAAATATTTTTTCTACAAAAAGGAGAAAGCTCTGAATAAATGTTTGTAATATGCATAAATATGTAATTTTCTTTCACATAAACATACATTTTTATGAAAAAAATATTTATACATATTTTCATATAATATTCTATGTATAAGTCTTTATTAATTTATTATTTTTGCTATTATTTATCCTACATAATTTTTAATCTATTCTCTTACAAATATATACAATATACGAGGGCTGATCAACAAAGACCGAGGCTGATATTTTCCTGTAGCTTCCGTGATAGTTTCGTATCTGTAACATAAATATTTGAAAAGAGTGGGTTTTTATGTATAATGTTGGTAGGCGGCAGCACTTTTGTATTGGTAGGTTGGTAGTAATGCTCTATTTTGTAGACCCTACGTGCATATTGCATACCAGCTGCGTCTCTTTCCTGATGGAGGGGATGCATTTTTTAAATTGATTATCACCGGTGATGAGTCATGGCTGCATCATTATGATCCTGAAGGAAAACAAGCCAGCACAGTGTAGAAATCGCCAAGTTCTCCAACACCAAAAAAGGCAAAAGTTGTTCCATCTGCAGGGAAAGTGATGGTGATCACATTTTTTGACTGTAATGGAATGATTTACCAGCATGCAGTTCCCCCTCACACTACTGTTACAGTAGCATACTACACGTCAGTATTGGCTACACTGAGGAAGCAAATTGCAAAGAAACGACCAGAGCTCGGACTGGGTGGCGACTTCATCATGACAATGCACGGCCTCACGTCGCAAATCATGTCATGCAGTTTCTGGCTCGATTCAACATTACCTGTGTACCACATCCACCTTATAGCCCCGATCTTGCACCCTGTGACTTAGCTTAGGGGTATTCGATTTGAGAACTCTGAAGCAGTGCTCAAGAAAAGTGAGGTGATTCTCAAGGACCTGACAAAGAATGGTCTGCAGCATGTGTTCAAGGACTGGCAGACACTATAAAAAGTGCATTTAAGTAGGAGGGGACTACTTTGAAAAAGATAATGTAAACATTGAATTGGAGTAATAAACATGTGTGAAAAAAAATCAGTCTCAGTCTTTGTTGATCAGCCCTCGTATTTAGATTTACTTGTATAGCATTACAGGTATCAGAGAATCTTCACCATAAAATGGTGGCTAAGGTAAATAGAATAGATTAGGCCATTATCAAACTTGCTGACATTCTGGTTATTCCCCATTTGCTATCTGTGTATTTCATATGTTTATACTGCTAGACTAAGTACTTGCAGTAAAGTAGGTGAATGATGTGTTCATTCTTTAGTTCTTATGAACAAGTGTTAAATCACATCTTCAGTAATATGTAGACGAATTTAAAAACATATTTACCATGGACAATAAAGTTTTGTTTTATAAACATAGCTCAACACAGATCAGCGTTTACAAGTCACTCAATTTGGAAATAATCATTCAATATTCATGACAAATATTGATATGCAAACTGGCTTAATCAAGTATAGGACAATCAAAGTGTTCCCAGCATTGTTTAGATTTATGCAGAGCATTGGTAGCATCCAAATTCCCACACAAAAGAATCAATAATGTTCAACTTATGAACTTTTGGACTAAATATATCGACACTGAGTCTCCTGAGGAATCAACATTAAAAAAGAACTACCTTCCCTAAGTACTATGATGAAACATAGGAAAGAAAATTAGGGCAGAACGTAAAAATGAAAAGCTTTGGGTAACCATTGATGAAACCCAAGATTCAGTTTCAGAATAATATGAAATGTTGTTGTATTGAAAAATGACAAAATAGTTAGCGAGCAATCATATTTAAAGGTGTGTAAAGAACTATCAGCATCAAATCATTTAACGAACCTGAGATTACTCAATGAAACTATGCTTATGATATGGCCAAATGGTATAAAATATGATAGGTATTACTCCTTCGCACAGATGTCGCACCATACATGATAAAGACAGGTCAAGTTCTTTCTATGAGTTTTCAAAAAATGATGCATGTCACTTGTGTAGTTTATGCTATTCACAGATTATGTGAATGTATCAGACTCCTATAGCTCAACATGGTTAAAGCTATGTCAAATGGGAAAAAATCTTTCGTAAATCACCATTGAGGATTGATGTCCTCAAAGAAAAATATCCATACCTTGTTCTTCCCCTGCACAAGTGGTCACATACTGGGACACTGGTTTAATGAAATGTTGTACTATGCAACAAATTTTAAAAGTTTTACATTGCTATAAATGAGATGGACAAAAAAGTTGTGTCATTTACTGAAATAGTTCAGGGTTTATTGAAAAATGGCCAATTAAAAAATGATTTGGCATTCCTATCTACAAATCTTTACTTTTTGTGTGACTCCATACAAAGAAAATGGATGTGATACATTCATGTAAGTATCTTTATTAGTAAGTACACAAATTATTCTTATTAAGCTTATTTTTCTATCTATCACATTTTCATCCAAATAAACCTTTGCAGAAATAGCTACATTATACATTTTATTATAGATAAAAAGGGGATAGTGATAGTCAAATGTTTAAGAACTGGATGTTATACGCTGGCCTTTATATTCCATATTGTTTCCATGCAATTGCAAGAAACAACTTAAAATCAACGTGACTTAAACAGAAAGAATCACAAGAACTGAACAAATCAAATCTTTAATACCGGATATCCCAGAAATGTCAGATGCAACGAAAAAAAGTTTTGAAATAAATTGTTTTAAAAGAATTTATATCTTTTGTGTGGTACTTTTCCATCTATTACTTAGCATTTACCAGTGATAAAAGACTGTACAACTTTCCTTCTATATGATGGAGACTACAAAGGCTACCTACCCCCATAAAATTTAAGATTTACACTTTACTTTCATGTAAACATTCTTTATAAATATATTGTAATAAAAATCACTGCAGGCACTTTTTAGAGAACAAACTTTTTTGGAAATTTCGTCATGTAAAGTAAAACTTGGGATGGGGATATTTTCTTGAAAAATTTTGTTTCGCATCCTTGGAGCGTAATGAACTCAACACCAAGTTTGATGCTTATCCGACTTTTCATTTCTAAGTTATACTTTCACAGACGCAAACATGGATCTTTTTTTAAAAATGCTTTTTTGTTTTTATGTTGCTTCAAATCATGTATTTTCGGGGAAATGTCAATATCAAATTCTAGAATGCAACACCTTCTCTACCTGCAAGGTACGCAGTAGAGAAACTAAAAATGCTTTTTTAGGATTCATAACATGTATTTCCAGTAAACTCCTAATATTAAATTTTTCAGTGGAATGCAATACCCGCTCTACCATCAAGGTACATGGTAGAAAGTTTTGGATGGAAGGCAATACCTTCACTAGCTACATGGCAGAATAAGTAAAAATGCTTTTTTTTCTTTCTTTCTTTTCTTTGATTCAGAGGGCCTCAAAACATGTATTTCCAGTAAAATCTTGAAATTGAATTTTTTGTTGGAATGTAAAATCTTCTCTACCTACTAGGTACATGCCAGAATACGTAAAATGTTGTTCTTTTAATTCAGCAAGACTCAAAACATGTATTTTTGGTGAAACCTTAGTACCAAATTGAAAAAAAACAGAATTAATTGAAATTGTTCCAATATTCCTTGCCAAAATTAATATCTTCTTCTAGCTTTTCCCATTAATTTCATGCATATTTATCCTGCAGTTTAAGTATGCTTTGCTTTAAACACTATCTATGTTTGACTTGATCTATGTGTTTTGTTTCACAGCATTGTTGCTCTCTTTATTTTTAAGTATTCACAAACAATCTGCACATATTTTTGTGCTTATACCCATCTTTAAGCACATTTGTGCAAATAGAGAACACACATTACTTATTTGATTGATATATTGATTGCATGTGACATCTATTGATTTTCCAGCTTGATCTCCTATTCAAAATGTGTATTTAAAAATAACATGCACATTTCCGCATAATATTTTTGTGTTCTATGCTTTTTTTTAATGTCTAGTGATATTAAATATTACAGTGGTAGTGGGTAGCATGCAGCAAATACACAGTCATGATGTTGGCACATTAATAAGGTGCTGCGTACAATCATCTTAGCCAATAAGTCACTGCACTGAATTACCGCATTTTAAAATAAACTGCCTCATAGTTTCAAACATTTAAGAACAAAGGACAAAATTGTGTATAGTAAAGAAGGATCTAAGATGCTAATATTTATGGAATCAATTCATAATAAATGTTGCCTCGGTTAATAGAACATGCTCCCACCCAACACGGAAAATTGTATTCCTTATATAGGCAAATTTGGTGATATTTTGATGTCATTCTGCCAAATGAATAAAGCAAAAATTAATGGAGCGAACATACACATGTGTATTGGAATGGGGATAGAAAGCTCAGCAAAGTGTAGCATAAGGGTGAGTAACCTTACGCTGAGATCGAGAGCAACAAAATGGATGGTGATGGCTGTGAGTACCAAATGTTCAGGTTTGCTGCAGATTTTGGGAGAAAGAAGATGAATTAGTGGAACTATTAATAAAACACACTGTACTCATGAAACAGTTTGTTAAAAAAAATGTGGAAACCAGGTACGTAAAACGACTTAACCTAACCTATTGCTCTCAGGAATCACAAGTCAAATTTTATATCCTTAAGAAAAAACTAAACTTAACCTATTGTTCCTGGGAACCAGAAGCCAAAAAAATAAATCTAACCTAATGCTTCTGGAAATCAGAAACCAAAGTTTATATAAAAAAAAAACCGGCCAATCTACTATACTTGTATCATTCGAGTTTTAGATGCACAGATCCCTCGGCTACGCCCTGGCGTCGCAGGCCGCAACCTGCTACACTCCTGTCCTTCTAAAATACATCCCTCAGCTACGCTTTGAGGCTGAGGGCCCATAATCTATCGGCTACGCCTTGAGGCTGAGTATCTTGTGGAAGATACAGGTAGAGCAGAATGTCGAAAAAACCGGCCATTCTTTCGTATCGGATTATGTGAAAAATCACTACATACATGTAACACATAATCCAATATGGAAGTTTGCCCTTATTTAGTTGTACTACATTTACTGTTTTGTGACTTCCCAGTACAGCAGCGCAACTTTTCTACATATTTCTCAACTGTACCAACTATTATGTACCTTAAAGCTCCTCCGTTTTCTCTGCTTTACAGTTGGTGGTAATTATGCACAACTAGGGCCGCCAGCATTTTCTACCGCGACTTACGTCTGTTTTGCACACTAATGGGACAGCCGTGGGAATGAGGGGTTTTGGGTGGGGAACTGTCATAACAAAAAGTAACTCCTACTTTCCCTTTTCTCCCTTTTTCCCCCGTCTTATCTTCTTTCCTCCTCTTTGTCCTCTCCTTTCTTACCCTTTTAACACTATCTTACACAATTACACATATACATATATTATTTTACAATTCAGCTTATCTCTAGAGGACTCGATCCGAGTAACTCCAACTTTACAATCCAACACGTTATCCACTGCGCTGCGAAGGCTTCATGCTAAATTGCTCATTCAATAGTTTACATGACTTCGAATAATAAAATCGTATTTTACTTCCAGCTTTAATTTTCACTTCCTTTCCTTTATTCACGAAATTTCAGACCATAAAATCGTAATTTTACTTCCTTATCGCTTCGATGAGGAGTTACTGAAATCGTCGATTTGTTTTACCCTCTGTTCGCTAACTCTCCATATTCAGGACAACTTCATACGTCATAAGGTCAAAGGGCAACATGTGATTGACCAAACGTGAAACTCCCTGACAGGTGACACATGCCAGTAGCGTTTGTAAAATGGAACCGAGCACTTCGGAAGGACTTGGCTTCAATTCCTGTAACGGGTGTGTACTTACAGCAACTATGTTCATACAAAGCGTACCGAATACAGAAAAACTGCGGTCGTTTTTGATTAATCACGGAGTATTATCAAATACCCGTAGTTGTAAAAACTGTGGTGCTCCTTTAAGTGCAAACTGGAACACAAAAAGGTTTAGATGCAGGAAGAAAGTTAGCGCCGGCAAAAAGAAGAGGAAAGAGTGCAGCTTCAAGGCCTCTGTTTATGACAACACCTTCTTCTCCCACGTACATTTAACACTAGAAACCGTGTGCTTATTCGTAGTGTATTGGCTATCCCGAGATCCACCACGACAAACTTACTTGGAGCGTGAACTAGGTGTATCTGCACACACCGTGGTGGACTGGTCTTCATTCTTCAGGGAAGTTTGCTTAGACTGGTGCTTCAGAAACAAAAAGCAAATTGGGGGAGTCGGTATCACTGTGGAAATCGACGAAGCAAAGGTAGGCAAAAGGAAATACAATTGTGGCCGTGTGATTGAGGGGCAGTGGATTTTCGGAGGGGTAGAACGCGGAAATCCACTAAACATTTTTGTGGTGCCCGTAGAAAAACGCGACAGTGCGCAATTAAGGAATACATTCTACCAGGCAGCACAATATTAAGCGATTGCTGGAAAGCCTACAACTGCCTTACAGACGAAGGTTTTCTGCACTACAGAGTTAACCACAGTGTTAATTTTGTGGATCCTGATACCGGGGCACACACACAAAACAATGAACGCGCTTGGAGGGAGGTACGATCCAAAGTTCCCCGGTACGGCCGTAAAAAGACGCACTGCAGTGGGTACCTCGCTGAATTTATGTTCAAGCGAGCCTATCCAGACCACCGCTACCGACTCCATACGTTCTTCAAAGCGGCTGGACAGCTGTATCCTCCATACATTTGTAAAAGGTAAGTTTTAGGCAGAAAGTCGAAGCTTTTATTACACAGTTTAAAAGTTGGCATAATAATTAGAAAGCCTGTAAACCACCCGCCTCCCACTTTTACTATACATTCTTGTATAAGAAATATATCACTAAATGTCAATGTTTGTTAAAACCACAGATGCGCGAAAGAAAGTGCCAACCCATCAATACGAGTGGAACCCGCGAAAATAGCGAGTTTTCGAACTTCTTACAAACACTTGTTACCACCAGTTCATATACACACACTAACCTTAAGGCTAACCTCGCATTAAATACAGAAAACAGAGCGAATATTTTTGCCAACAACTTCCAAGACTTAACAAATCTGTTACAACTTGTCAATGAATCCCATCTTTTGAATGATCCTTCAATCTGTTATTTATAGTCAACATTTTCAAACTTTAAGTATAAACAAAAATTAGCCTAGCGCTAACCTTCCGTGAATTCAGAAACTTAAGCTTATATAAAAAAAAAGCTAACCTAACGCTAACCTTCCGTGAGTTCAGAAACCTAAGCTTATATAACAAACCTAACCTTCCGTGAATTCAGAGACCTAAGCTTATATAAAAAAAAAGCTAACCTAACGCTAACCTTCCATGAATACAGAAACCTAAGCTTATATAAAAAAAAACTAACCTAAGGCTAACCTTCCGTGAATTCAGAAACCTAAGTTTATATAAAAAAAAAACTAACCTAAGGCTAACCTTCCATGAATTCAGAAACTTAAGCTTATATAAAAAAAACTAACCTAACGCTAACCTTCCGTGAATTCAGAAACTTAAGCTTATCATAACCAACGTTAAGAAACGCACGCTCGCTTCGCTCACGTGCTTTGAGGATAGCTACTGACTGCTAATTAACCTAAGTTTTTATAAAAAAAAAACTAAACCTAACCTCCCGAAAATCACAAATCTTAGGTTTTATAAATAGGTAATCATAACCATCATTAAGGAACGCACGCGAGCTTTGCTCGCGTGCTTTGAGGCAGCTACTGACTGCTAATTAACCTAAGTTTTTATATAAAAAAACTAAACCTAACCTAACCTCCCTTGAATCAAAAACCTTAGGTTTTATAAATAGAATTACATACTCTTTCCACAGCACGGTCTGGAACATGCTCGTACCAGTACAACAGCAACAAATAAAAAGGAGCTATACTTAAGCTAATGTAATGTTTCATTTAATCTCTCGCAAGAAATCAACCAAAGTACGCCCTACTCGCTTCACTGAACAGCTGTTAACGTAGAGCAACCCGCGGTACGGTAGCCACTAGCCAGGCTCAAGCGACATATGCCGTTGTTGCAGAGCATAACATTCAACGTCTTCCTCCGACAATGAAACACAGGTTTTAGGTACCACAAATTAATATTAACTATATATTTACATGTAAAATGTGTCATAAAGCTTCTTTATCCATATCCTGCTCCTTCTAGCCAGCATTCTTAATAAATATCCGCAAATAAGCGTCACTACGCGCATGCAATAAATTAGCGTGTAACACCATTACGGAACCTTTCCGACAAACAAAATTGGTAAAATCGTAATCAGCATAAAGGAATCTACCTTTAACACCGGATTTCGTTGATTTTTTCGAGCGGCCCTAGTTCTGCATAATAACCCAGTTGGTATCTGACGATGCAAACCCTTAAATCAACAACATCCGCCATTTCCCAACATCCACTCCGAAAATATTTGTATCAGTTTAGAATTAAGTACCACTGCAAGTAAGTAATTTCAGCCAAAATCAGGTCTGAACGTAACCGAAATGTGCACATAAATAGCTTAGTTATTTACATTAAAGGAACAGCCAGGATATGGTTGTAGCACAAACCACATTAACAAACCATCCCTGATATTCAACCATTATAACACTCGTTGGTTAGCGTTTAGGTACCGACTAAAATAAAGATGTAAGCCCGAGTAGCAATATTCTTCTGAATTAACAGACTCAACAAAAGGAGACATTCAAACTCTCCTAAAACTGCAATTACCTGGAAAGTCACTCACTGTATTAAATGAAGGTATACCAAATATTCATTTGCAAAATCTATCAACGACATCCAATAAACAAACTACTCGCACGTAACTGTCTTTCTAGGTAATTCGTTACAGAATATTGAAATTCGCCACGATACACATAACATCCACAATTTTACATAATTTCTCTGACTTCAATCTTAATCGCCATGTGTAGCCAAAACCTCCCAGATACTCAAGCTGATGCCAACACAAAGATGCTGAAAGTCCCAATTGTAAGTAAAATACCACAAATTTGAAAGAAACAAAAATGTGCTATTTTGTGTGAAATTATTATTACTGTGGTTATTATCATTATCATCATTAAATCATTATTTCTTTTTTAGGTGTGAACAAGAATGTGAAACTTCCTGTCTGCGTTAAACATTTTTCCAAACATTTTGACAAAACTTTATTCAAAACTTTGATCCATTACTACTATTGTACAAAAAGGTCTGCTTTTGAAGAACGATGAGAGTTCAAGTGAGAAAGCTCGAGGACTATTTTTCTAAGGTCTTTAAATGGATAAAAGTTCAATTTATTAGAGCAAATGCACTTCCTAAAAATCAAATCGAAATACTAATTGTATTGACAAAGTAATTTAACATTTACTCTGTGCTTTAAGCATTGTGGTGATTATTATTATTATTATTAATTATTATTATTATTTAGTAAAATTTTTGTACATTGTAGGTACTACAATTTTGTAAACATAGTCATATTTACATTGTGATGAGGCCTGCTGTGAAGGTTACATCCATAACGTTCCTCAGTCAGGTCAGTCAGTAGGTTTGCCGGCCCTAGTCGCTGAAGTGTATAGCTCCGACGCTCCGTCAACCTGAGGGTGGCGGGTTTGAGTCCCGCCATGGGTGTTTGCATGCTGTGTACTTGCTCTAATGAACACCATAATATAAACTGGGTAAAACAAAGGAACTTAAAATAAAAGTCGGTTTGTGTGGCTTTTTTCTCAAAGCGGAGCTGTGATTTTTCTGAGGATTTCAATGCAATAAAAATTAAAACTGCTACTAGAAGCACTGTTTAAAGTATTTATAAATATTGTCTATCTATTACATATCGATTAGTAAATTTATTATCTATTTCTAAGGATTTCATTATGTAACCTATTGTTATTGGACGATTGAGCAAGGACCTTAAGATGCGTTGAGAACGTTGAATATAAACGTTATAGGATGAGTGGAGAACTGTGGTTACCTCTGCTATATTCAGATCAAGATGGAGATATTTATTTCTTATGTACAGGTGCACTGGTGATAATCCTGAACACCCGGTTCTGGAATGTTTGAATAAGCTTGATTTAGGTGGTAGAGGCAGCATGCATATTGTCATATTGATTTGAGAACCACTGTGTAAAAGAGTCTATGGTTAGAATTGTAGAGGCTTTAGTTGTCGAAGCCCAATTCGTAATTGTTATAGAATGAGATCAATATGCTTCTTCTGAGCATGATAGGTGAAAGTGACGGCAGGTGACCTTTTTGGATTCATGACAGTTTTTCATTTGTTGCTCCATATTCTATTTCAAATAGATTATTCTTATATGTTGTGTAACGTCTTCGCCGGTGCGGCCTCTGTATATAACAGCTATGTCCTGCAAATTGGGCTATGTATAGATGGTCGGTTTTGGATGAATCATCGGGGTATATTAGATATAGAAAAGGTTCCAGTATGCTTCCCTGAGGTAATCTTGTATTGATAGGTCTGATGGCAGACTACAGAATATTATCGTTTGTAGAGGTATGATTGAATAAGGCAATAGTACCTGTGTGTCAGGAAAGTGTTTTCTAATGCTGAATAGAAGACCATCACACTAAAGTTTATCGATTGCTTTTCAGTGTCAAGAAATAGACCTAAACTATATTCTTGTTTTCATCCGATTCAGTACTTAGTCTATAATATTATACAGCTGTTGTAGGGATGAGTGAAATTTGCTAAACCCAAATTGGGTTTTACGTGATAGTGCTCCACAAAATGGGAGAAGTCTGGGCAGTAACAGACGCTTGAATATTTTCGAAAACAATGGTAGAACGTTACTTGCTTTATGCCTAAATGGATCATTCCGATTTTTGTTGGGCTTAGGCATCATTATAATATTAGCATGCTTCCATGCGGTTGGGGAATATGTTATTTGCAGAATTGAACTGTAACTTGTGTTAGGAGTTCTATAGCTTTGCGTGGTCGATTCTTAAGTAAAGGTTGCACTATGTGGTTGTAAACAGAACATCTCCTCCGTGGTGAAGCGGTTACCATGATATCCTCTAGTTCCCGAGGTCGCGGGTTCAAACCCGGCGGAGGGCGATGGATTATTTCTGGCGTAAATATCTTTAGCATGGCTTCCTTCGGAACGGAAGAAAAGCCGGTGGTCCGGTGTCGTAGATTTACGGCGCGTAAAAGAACCTCAAGCCTGATAAAGAGACCTCTGAGTAACATTTTTCACGCCCAATATAGAATGGGACCCTAAGAACCTGAGTGGTTAAAGAGCATCCATAAATATAACAACTTTCAATTTAATTTGGACAACAAAGTACGGCAGTCCATTAGGATATATTTGTTTCTAAGCAAATTAAGCAATTGAAATATTAAAATCATATTAGGAAAAAAAACACTATACAGTATGAATATTTAAATTTCAAATAATTTCTTTGAGATATTTAGAAGAGAAAGGCTTGATATAAAATTTTTATCTAAACGGTTGCCATAATTTATTTATATATTCATTTGTCTGGCTCAGAAATGAGCCTGCGTATAGGCATAAACATACAAATTACTGATTTGAACCTAAACGTTATAGGTGAATATTAGAAAAAATAACCAAAACCCAAAACAGTTACATATAAAATTAAGCTATGAGAAAAGGCTTAAGAATGTTTTCAAAAACTCTACTACAGCAAAAATTATAACAATAAAAAGAAAATAATTTGTAAAAATAAACTGTTTCTAAAGGATACTACATTACATACTATTTAAACCATACACATGATTACGAAAGATCCTTTCAGTATAGTTTAAGATGTTCTGTGTAATTGCATCTTGAATACTTATAATAGCTTTATATTTTCCCTTAATGCCACAAATGTATTTGTGGATTATCAAAGTAATATTGAGTCAAAATTAACACTTAATGCTTCCCTAACTTTTAACTTACATATAAAACGTGTTTAACACACATTGTCTGCATCATCAATCACATTCGACTGCCGGAATAATTTAGATGTGTTCCTCTGGAATCTTGAGGCTCTCCTAGTGGACCTCCGATGAATCTATGCAGTGGGTTGCCTTCGGCGGGGGTTTCAAAACTCATTACCATTGACTCATATTTTTCCAAGAAAAGCTCCCAGGTTTCAAGTTCTATTGGTTTTTGTAGATGTTTCAGAGGATAGATGCTGTTCTCAAATTTGTGGCCAGAGTTCCAAAATTGGTGTGCTACTGCTGAAGCTAAGGTGTTCCTTGAGACGGGTTTTCATGTTCCTTTTTGTTTTTCCTATGTATATTTTCCTGACAACTAATTTTATAAATTCTTGGTTTCTCTGAAGAAGGTGTTACATCAGATGTATTGGATTTTATTAAGTTTTTTAAACTGTGCATGTTTTGTGGAACTAGTAGTACGTTATACCCTTTGGAATTTTCTCATGAACTTTGGGTGGTAAGTGTTTTTGTTTAACCTTTTATTTTCTCTCCTGCTGTTAGAGTAGTTGTGTCTGTCTTTTTTAATTTCTGTAATTTGTTATGCACTAACGACTTGCTATATCATTGTTCTCTGTCGTTTCTATTTGTTTGAATTCCATCTTGTGTTCTGTTTTATTTAGTGGGAGTAGGGTGTTTATGATAGCATGCTTGTGGTTGAAACTGTTTGCTTTTATGTGATTGTCTGTATGTGTATCTTTCCTGTATATGCCAAATTCAAGCTTATTGTTGTTTCTGATAATTCTTAGGTCTAGAAAGGAAACTGATCCATCTATTTCTTCCTCCACTGTGAATCAAATTTCTGGAATTTTTAGATTCAAGGTTTCAGATCGTCTTATACTAGTTTGTCATCAATTACTTCGAGGATATTATCAATGGGAAACATGCCTTGAAAATGTGGGGGGAAAGCAGCGGTGATCGGAATGTCAAAGAAAGTCATAATAAGGTCGGCCAGAAGAATCGATAACCGGCTTTCCATCATTTCACCAAAATCTTACTTTTATATTTTCCTTTGGAAAGTTAATTCGGTTTGATTGAGAATTAAGTTTGTGAGTTTGATGTATTCTTCAATCTCACGAAGGAAGAGAACTCTACGACACAAGAGTGCTGGAAGTTTTCTTTTGATATACAGAATTACACCCATGATGAAGTCAAATCAGAAGTAAACAGCTGGTTACGAGCACAGGACCCGACCTGGAACAACACTGGAGCGGAAAGCTTGTGTTACGTTAGCACAAATGCTTGGAAAAACTTGGCAACTATGTAGAAAAGTAACAAAGATTTTACAATGTAAATAAAGTTATTTCAACATGATAAATTGTGTGTAATGTTGTTTATAAAGCAGGGAAATGAACCTTGCACTTGGTTACAGAGTAATTAGAAAAAGTGATATCATTTGATTACTTAGGAGTAACATTGAGCAGTAACGGTAAATGGGAACCATATAAATAGTAGTGAGGGTGTGTTTATACGACATACCAGGAATTTCTGTAAACTGGTTGTAGAGGAGTGGTAGAATCACGTGTTATATGGAGTGGAAAATTGAGGATTGTCAAAGATCGTGAACAAAACTGATGTAATACATAGGATGTTTACCAAAGTTATTAGATTTAAAAAAAACCAAGAGGGGTAGCATTGGCAGAACAGGATTGATATTCCAGCACCAGGCAGTTGGAGAGATAAATGATGTGGCAGCACTCTCACCCAGCATATAGACCAGAAGTACTGTTGACATATAACCACATCTTCTGGACGTTTCCCTCCCCGTCTTCCAGAACTTATGAGAATGTTCTGTGGATACATCTACTGGCTTATAGGCAAGAGGGTTTGCCGGTAGGTTGGTGAGCGCGTTTCTGCTGCGACATAAAGTGTGGTTCCACATGCGAGTTTGTGATCACACTGTGGTGTACACTTAGAGATTAGGAACTTCTTGTGTTCAATTACGTGGCGAGTGAAGTGGAGCAAAAGAAAAGTGAAGTCACAGAAAATTGAAGTACTTCCATTGGTGAATGACAGAACTAAGTCGAAATACATCAAAAGTAACCTGGTGTCAGAAGTGGAATTATAAACCAAGATGGGCGAAATTCTTAAAAAGTTATTGGCCGGAATGGAGAAGATATAGACAGTAATGTCATCTAGAATGGAGAAGATGGGAATGGAAATGAGGACTGTTAAGAATGAAACGGAGTCGGAAATGAAATCCCGAATGGAAGAGATGAGAACGATACAAAGAGTGTGAAAACAGGAATGAAATTTTAAGCTAGTTTTGACATTGACATTGTAAATTCGGAGATAAATATAACAGTGAAAGACCTGAAAGACTTCATTGCAGAGGAGTTAGAAGAAATTAAATCTGGCTTGGAAGATAAAATTACTGCAGTGGAAGAGCAGTCAATTAGCAAAAAAAGGATAGATGCGCAGATGAAGACAAAAAAGAGATTGACACAGACTGCAATAGCTGAGCGACTGGACCTGCAGTTAAAGTAAGCAAGAGAATGATGGACCTCGCAGTGGGGGAGCTGGAACCCAAGATCCACGCCGAAAGTGAGATGTCGCAATTTCAATATCACCCAGTGTAAAAACAGTGAAGCCACTGATATTCGATGGTAGTTCGTCCTGTGCAGTTTGAGTCCATTGCGAATCATGATGGATGGACGCCTATACACATGACGTCGAGCTTTTGTGTCCTCCATGGTGTAGTGCCCGAGGTCGCGGGTTCAAACCCAGAAGGGGATGGATTTTTTCGGGCGTAAACATACTTTGCATGACTTGCTTTGGATGGGAAGTAAAGCCGGCAGTCCCGTGACGTAGATTCACGGCACATAAAAGAATCTCAAGCTCCATATACAGGTCCCTGAGCAAACTTACCGGTTTTTCACGTCCAATATAGAATGAAACACTATGGACCACAGCAGTTGAAGAGCGTCTATAAATAAAGCCCACATTTTTAACAAGCAGAAACACTTTAAACCTTCCCTGCCGGAAGTTCGGGCATAAGTTAATGAAACTGGTGCAGGAACATAGTCTTGGCGCCCTTTACTAGCACCGGTTGAAGACAAGAGCGCAGCAAGCAGAAGAAATCTTACAAGAACTGCTCATGGAGGAGCAGCAGCTGGCACACCGGGGTTTGGCAGATTTTTCAACAGATTACATTTCCGGAGAAGGAGCCTTCGCAGCTATTAGTGGGTTAACAGATCGGGAGTTGAAACAGCAGCTTCTCCTGGAGCAAAATCGTAACGTGAACGACGCCTCAGCGGCTGTCGTATGAATTAAAGCAGAAAGGTTGACGGCAGCAAGAGCTACCCCTTTGCTGGCCGAAAAGGACCGACACCGGAGACCTAAGTGCTGGAAGTGCAGAAACACTGAACACCTAAGGACAAACCGCGAGAGATCGGGTTAACCACTAACAGCCAACTTGAACAGGACCACATTGGCACAGTCATCGCCCTAGCTTCGCTACACATCAGAGCACCGGGCGAGTAGATGCCAGGCGCCCACTCTCTAAGTCCACGCCAAGCAAACGACAACTAATGCTCAAACATCGAGGTGGATGGGAGTTTTATAGCCTTATGCCTGGTCAAGGTACAACATGCAGTGAACTGGGATGAGACTTTGTGAAGGGAACAACAGGATTCATATCTAGTGCCGATCCTGAAGATAAATAATCTGAGGTACGACCAGCATGGGCAGCTGTAGACCAGGAGGGTTAACGCCGGCAATTGGAGAGATAAACAGAGCTAAGTGACGCGGTAGCGCTCTCACCCAGCGTAAACGACACATAGGGCTGATCCTAAGATGTCGGCCGGGGGTGTTGTGACGCGATCCCGCTCTCAATTATTATGTGAAAATAATGGTATCAATGGAAAATCTCTTTTATCGAAGAGTGTAAATCATACTAACAACACCATGGGAGCAGAAGAAAATAGAGATGATGCTGAGGAAAAGAAACTCACCTGGGAAAATAGTTCTACTATCTCTCGAGACTTCGCAGACATGACACTACGGGATAATGAAACTATAGCATCGCTACATGCCGTGATCAACATATTAAATAGGGATCTCCAGTCAGCAATTAAAAAAATCAATTCCCTTGAGGATGAAAATATAGCTCTAAAAAGTAAAATAAACAGTGTGGATTTCAACTCTGTGGTTACGGTTAATACTCAACAAGATCGCGGCAGACAATGGAAGGACGCTAAACAGGTGGCCGGAAACGAAAATTATCGTTACAGTCGACACATGGTGCGGGAAGTGCAAAACTTTTCCAGCAAAAATAGATTTGAAGTTCTAAATAATGTGGAAGAAGATGACGAAGTGAAAGTAGTGAAAAAACAAAGATCGGAGTGCAGTGAAAACATTACCAAAAATCGTGTGCTAGTAGTAGATGGTTCTATGCTAAAGTTTTCTGGTGAAATGTGCAAAGATGAAGGTTATAACGTTTGTTGTTTTGCTGGGATTAAAATAGCAGAGTTGCAAAGCAAAATTGAACAGATGAACATAAAAGAAATGAAACCAGAGGTAGTATTGGTGCATGCAGGTACAAATAACATTAGGCAAGGAAGAATGGCAGAAGAGATCATGGGGGAAATGATGGACTTGGTGCAAAGTATTAGGTCACAGGTTAACAATACCAAGATCATCATAAGTGGAGTGCTAAATAGGTTTGATGTCAGTAAGAATAAAATGATAAGAATTAATCAGGAACTTGACTGGTTGTGTGCCACAAAAAACTGTTTAATGGTGGATGGAAATTTGTGGCTGAATGCTCATGACTTTGGAAGGGATCTCATAAATTTGGTAAATTGATTTGTAATACAATTGACTCAGTAATTAAGGGAAACTAATTAGGCATAAGGTGGATGTGTATTTACAACAATTGGATATATTAGAATTCAACAAAAAACAGGTAGTAACCTCGGTAGCAGAACTTTATAATCCCTCTGATGCATCAAATAAGTTAATTAGGGTGATCCACCTAAATGTTCAATATATTAGCCAGAAAATTGTAGCCTGTGAACAACTATTGAGTGAATACTCACCAGAAATTGCAATATTTACTGAACATGGGCTAAATAGTGAACAAATGAGTCTGTGTAAAATTAATAATTATGACATTATAAGTAGTTACACTAGGTCCCAAAGTAAAGGGGGTGGGGTAGTTATGTTAGCTCAAAGCGCTCTGAGAGTTTCAAATGAAGATGTGAGCGACTTTGTAGTACAGAAATTATTTGAGGTTGCAGCTTTAAAGCTGGAAGCTCAGAAATACAGTATTTTAATCCTTGGGATTTATAGGTCTCCAAACAACGAAATAGACCTATTCATGGTACATTTACATGAATTATTATCCAGTTTATCAACAAAATACAAAAATCTAATAATTGCAGGTGATCTTAATATAAATTTGAACTATTCCGATAACTCAAACAAGAAACTTCTAGATATATTTAACTCATTCAATATCCATGATTTAATATACAGTCCAACTAGGGAAACAGTATTATCATCCTCCACCATCCCAAGTTGCAACTAATATAAATAGTGTTAAGACTAATACACATAATATTAATACGTATATATCTGATCACTATGCCCAGTGTGTTGATTTCTTAGGTATAAGAGGAAACGTAAAACTAAACGTACTGAAAACATTCCATGATATGAATGAAAGTAACAGTGCTCAGTTAATGAAAAAACTAGGAGAAGAAACTTGGGGCACTATGTACTCGGCTAATAGTGTAAATGACAAGTGGGATGAATTTTATAGAGTATTCAGTATTCATTTTAATGCATGTTGTCATACTAAAACTAAAGTTGTACATAAGAACAAAAACTCAAAAGTCAAACTAGATTCTGAAACTATTAAGCTCAGAAATAAGATGAAGCAGTATTATGAATTACATAAATCAACAGCAAATGAGCTTTACAAAAATTTGTACAAACAGATAAAAAAGCATTATTTGGTAACTCTTAATGATTTTAAAGCTTCTGTGTATAGAAGCAAAATAAACAATTCAGGGAACATTAGTAAAACAACATGGGGTATAGTTAACGAAGCTAGGCAAAATAATCCCAACACTAATTATTTGGAATTGAACATAAATGGCTCAGTACAAAAAGACCCTATTCAATTATGTGAATATATAAATGTTTTTTTTTTCTAAATGTTGCGGTACAATCAAGTAACCAAATTCTTGTAATCAATTTTAACTCTAAAACAATATATCCATCTGTTTTTATTAATCCTGTAACTATAACTGAAATTATTAATATCTTAAATAAGTTACCAAACAAAACCACTAGTGGTTGGGATGAAATTAATTCCCTAACTCTAAAACAGTGTAACCATATTCTTGCAAGCCCTCATGAGTATTTTATTAATTACTCTATTTTGAGAGGAGAGTTTCCGGAATGTCTTAAAATATCAATTGTCAGTCCCGTGCATAAAAAAGGTGATACTAAGGACATCAACAACTTCAGGCCAATTACATTAACATCAGAATTAGCCAACATTTTTGAAAGGGTTATATTACAACGTCTAATTCATTTCTTAGAAAAACAATGTCATTACTAATTCACAACATGGTTTCAGGAAACATTATTCTACTATTTCAGCAATAATGGAGTGCACGAGTAATATAGTCAAACACCTAGAAAATAAGGAAAAAACTGCAACACTATTTTTTGACCTTACCAAAGCATTTGACTGTGTAGATCATAATATTTTATTGACCAAGTTGGAAGCATTTGGGATTAGGGGTCTACCTAAAGATCTAATTAGCTCGTATCTTATTGGCAGAAAGTAGGCTACTCAAATATATCATAAACAAGGAAACTTAACAACCAAAACTACTTCCAAATTTAAAACTGTAAAATATGGAGTACCTCAAGGCTCAGTATTAGGTCCCCTTTTATTTATTCTCTATGTGAATGAAATTCCTACCACAGACAATAGTAAAGTTATTTCATATGCCGATGACATAACTACTGTATGTTGGGATATTTTCACCGAGGAACTACTTAACACAATGATAAGAAACATCAACTTGCTTTTTAAATTTTTTAGGGAAAACAATTTAGAATGTAATATGTTGAAGACCAAACTAATCCAATTTAATCTAAGGAATTCTAACCATATGCATAATACTCCACAATTACCAAATTATAATATAGTTAGCACAAATGTACATAAATTTCTGGGAATCATAATTGACCAAAAATTAATATGGTCAGAACACATTCAGCATATTTGTGGTAAAATTAGCAAGTCATTGTATTTACTTAGGTATTTCTCAAATATTCTTGAAGAAAGAGAATTAAAAATGATAATACTAGGGGGTCATCTTTCCTCATTTAATGTATGGGATAGAAATCTGGGGATGTTGTACAAAAGCAAACATTGAAAGACTACTGAAATTACAGAAGAAGGTAATCAGAATAATATATCAATTAAATCATAGGGATTCATGCAGGAAATGTTTTAAAGATAAATTCTTACAGTAATTTCATTATATGTTTATAAAGTAATAATATATGCATTACAAAAAGATAATTTGAGAAACAATAATATTCATCACTACAATACACGACATAACAGTGATTTCTTCAGACAGGGTTTTACAATTGCAGTTAGTTATAAGGATCCTAAAGTAATGGGACAATTCCTATATAATAAGCTGCCAGATTTTGTAAAGCAACCTAATACAGCACATAGTTTTAAGACTAGGCTTAAGAGTTACCTAATAAATAAGGCTGTCTATACCATGGACGAATTGTAGTATGTAAGTTTGAATAAATTGTATTATAAACCTGTAATTACGTAATAAGTAACCATTTGACAATGTCAGAAACTGTATTTCAGTCTATTGACAATAAATGCATTCTGAAGCTTCCCTTCCTCCCGCCGCCACCACCAGAGCGTATGTAAGAATCTTCCGCGGAAACTTCCACCGGCTATATAAGCCGGAGAATTCGCCAGCTGTTGACTGGCGAGTGAGAGAGATGCTGCAGTATCAAATGCGGTTCTACAAGCAAGGTTGTGACAACAGTGAGTGCTGCTAATGTGAGAAATTAGAAACCGCCTGCATTCGATTGTAGTACAAAACTGAAGTAGTTCACATTAGAGAAGTGACAATGTGAGCTAAGGGAATAACAGTGAAAGTTGAAGTAGATAAAAGCAGTGAAATGACAATGAAACCTGGACTAAGTCACAATATTGAGAGCCAAGAGATATAATCAGGTTTTGAGAATGAAGGTTCTTTGAGACTTTACAAGATAATAAACTAGGACTGTGGGAGCGAGAAGCATTTTAACAGCTGTGATAAGCAAAGCCAGGCATGTATGTAAATAGGGACTTGTCTGTTAAAAGCATTAGGAACAGCAGCGTGGGTGCATGAGTTATGTGTGGAGAAACAGAGGGTATATTTCATTCTTTGACACAGTGCAAAGAAACAAGTAATTGGAGAGAGGGTATATGCCATTCAAGCTGGAATAATTTGTAAATATTGTAGCAATAAAAACATTGAGTCGGATTGTGGGAAACAAGTAGGAGTATGGGTGAATATCTAGGAAGAGGAAAGGACAAATGGATTAGAAAAATCAAAAAAAGAAGGTAATCAAAGCAGGCCTCTAATACAGGCAATCAGGCATGTTGTGGCCTTGAAGGAGATTGTGTCATTTGTGCAGTATTACATAAACCAGCCACTTTGGCTATACACATCAATGTGGTCAGGGGAAGCAGCTACAATTTCTCCCCTCCACTTCGATTGCTTCCTCTCCTTCGCTACACAACCCTGCTCTGTTCTGCTGGGAGCTGAACACTACACAACCATTTTTGACTTTACCAAGTGAATACCTGGATTTCACTGAAAGAACAATGCTTTGAGCCTTCTCACCAATACCTGTACAAAATTGTGTTCTGTTTCAGCTTTGGTAATGCATTTGACTTTCATAATGTACAGATGGAGATTTCTCTCTTTAGGATATTATTTGTCCTGTCCAGTATTGTGTAAATTTAAAATGAATGGAACATAATACTTGTATCAAATATACTTGTACCTATACATAGTGGCGTTAATGGTTGAATGGGGCAATTGATTGGAATATAAGCTTCAATGACATAAGCTTTCTGGTGTTTTTGAACCAAAGTTGTGCTATATTGATGAAGGCAGTAATTGTAAGGAATTGATGCTATTAATGTAATAGGAATTCACATCGAAGTACCCATTCAATTTATTTGAATATAAAAGTGTTACATGCTTTACGGAATTATGATTGATTTGTAACATTTAAGTAGCCAAAGAGCTTAAATTTTTCTTAAGTACCAATTTCAGAATTGAATTATACAGCTAAGGTAAATTTTGAAATCTTATGCACATCTATACATACATATTTGCATATCTTAATATTTTACTAACATCTTATATTCTATTTATTCTATTATACCTGCAACTTCAATTTTGGAATAATATTTTATATTCAGTTACTTGTATGCTATATTGGCGGACTTCTTCCAAAAGCCTGTAATAATCCCAGTACTTAAACTTCCTTCCTCATGCACATATAGCTGTTTAACATACATTTAGCTTTCTGGAAAGGTAACCCTGCAGTCTGGTAGCTGTGATTAATAATGCTGCAGTGCTATCCTGCAGATTCAAAGCAAAGCTATGCTACATATAGGAATCAAAACAAAACCCATGCTACAAGCGGTCACATAACCAGCATTAATGACAAGCATGTCCCACATTTCAGCTTAAACAAATTTATAATTGTTGCACTATACTTAGGGAAAGCTTGAAATAAATAATGTTTATTGTCTGTGTCTTAGAAGATAAGAACTTTTGTAACCTTATTTTTAAAGCAGACAACAAAACCAAAATAACAAGGAACTTTCTAATGTGCCTGATTGTGATTACGATTATCTTTACCTTAATTATGTGCTTCCCATACTGAGAGTTATTTAAGGGTAGCTTACTTGTTTACTTTGCTTAACCTACTTTTGGGCAGTATATTTCAAAGAAGGGTTTTTCCAATTGGACGGTGCTAAACAGGAACTTCTCAAACACATTTTCAAAACTGTGAAAAATTTCATACATATAGAGAGATTATATCTAAAAGTGTTTATTAAACACTATTGCAAGTAAAATAACAATTGCCAGTACAGATTTTCCGCATTTATGAATTGCCCTTGTAGAGTAACATTGTTTTAACTTCCTACAAAAATTTCTGTTAAGGAAGACTCAAGTTAAAACAATGTTGCTTATATAACAGATATTTATATAATACAATTTCTTATCACAACTTTAATTTTATCTTAGTTACAGAGATTAATTAACATAAAAGAGGACTTCATGAGGACAGGCTCCCACTTTTTAAAAGGGTGCTAGCATTACAATGAAGTGCACTAGTTTTGTGGCATGATTAAATTTCTCAATGCATTTTAAGCGAAACATTCCCAGTGATACTTTCATTTCAGACATCTCACAACTTTTTCAATTTAGTGAAAACTGTATTTGTGATTAACAATTTTAACCCTCTTAGTGCCATGTGTAGAACACCTGCTAGACATTAAACTGCCAAATACGAGCAGATTAGGCTTTGAAAGTCTACCCTGCTGAGCATCAGGGCCAATCAAGTCAAACTGCAACAATCTTCATGGTAAAACAATTCTTGTGACATCCTATACTGATAGAATTCACAGCTTGCTTTATAATGGTGTACCTTGGTTTCACTATAGTAAACACCTCCTCAGTTTACAATTGTATATTGTGCACTTTATTCGATTTTCTTCATTTGAGATGAGCATATTTAAGTCTTTGATTCTCTTTTTATTCTTTGCTCTCTTTACTTTCTTATGTATTACCTCTTTATTTTATATTAAGACACATCACTGTTACTAGCTTCTCAATCTTCAAATTCAAATGCATTTTCTGAGGCAATGTTTATTATATGCACCATCTGGTCATATTCCTCTTTACTTATGGGGACATTAATATACATATTATTACTGCTATAAATCAATATTATATCAGTTTCCATCATTGTATGCATTAAACACTATTTTTATGCAATTGTTCATAAGAGCTAACTCTCACTTAAAATGCAGTCGCTCTTTTCACCATGTGCATGTGGAAGGCCTTCGACTTTCTCCAGCAAATTTCAGAAAGCCGCTCAGATTGATGGCTAAATAACTGCATTTCTCCAACCAAAATGACATTACTATAAAAAAAATGTACAACTTCATTGCATAACTTCAGTTAATTCAGCTAAACTGATAGTCTATGACATTATAAAACACCTTCTACATAAAAAAAACATCACCACTCATTGTTTTGTTTACACTGCAATCTTCTGCGGTAGCAGGCTAAGTTTTTGTTGCAAACATCACATTTGTGTGGCTTTTGCACTCATGAATATATATATGTATGCATGTGTGTGTATTTCTTCTTGTAAACATTAATATCTGTGTATATTTTTACACTCATTAATCAGAGCTTTGTTATTTGAAAAATCTGCTGTTATTAAAAACCTTACATTAAAAGATATTTTACTCTCAACAATTAAATTGTGTTTTCAAATGTCATAGCTAACTAAAGCTTTTATTGGAAACATTCATGAGATGTTTTACCCTCATGAATTTGTGTTTATAATTGCAATAGCAGAATAATCCTCTTATTTCAAACATTTAAGTGGTTTTTGCCATTATGAACCAAACTAGATGGAATATGATAGATGAATAAAGGTTCTACTGCAACCTTTATACTTTTGTGGCTTTTTGCCCTCATGAATCAAAATGTGAGCTTTCAAACCTCAGCTGAGTAAATCTGTAATTGCAAAATTATATTAGTGTGGTTTTTTAACCTCATGAAACAAACAGTGCTCTAAAATGTGATAGCCGAGTAGATATCTTATTGCAAATGATTACATTTGTGTGGTTTTTTCCCTCATAAATCAAACTGTGAGCTTTCAAACTTCCTGGCTGAGTAAAGCTTTAATTGTAAAACATTACATTTGTGTGGTGTCACAACCTTATGACTAAAACTTTTCTTTCATACTCCCTAGCAGAGTAAAACTTTTAATGCAAGCATTACATTTGTGTGGCTTTTTGCACTCATGAATCAACCTGTGAATTTTCATAGCCCAGTAAAGAACTTATTGTAAACATTACATTAGTGTGGTTTCTTACTCTCATGAATCAAACTGTGTCCTTTCAACTCCGACAGGTGAGTAAGGCCCTTATTGCAAACACTATGTTTACGTGGTTTCTTACCCCATGAATAAAATTGTGTATTTTCAAATGTGAGTCGAGGAAAGCTCCTGCTGCAAATACTACATTTTTGTGGGTTTTTTCACTCATGAATCAAACTGTCTCTTTTTAAATTTATTGCAAGCATTACATTTGTGTGGCTTTTCACCCTCATGAATTAACCTCTGTATTTTCATATGTGATAGCCAAGTAAAGCTCTTATTGCAAACATTCCATTCGTTGCTTTGTTACCCCCATGAATTAAACTGTGCATTTTCAAACTGCATAAGTAAGTAAGTACAGCTCTTATTCCAGTCATTACATTCATTTGGTTTCTTACCCTCATAAATCAAACTGTGTTTTCAAATGCTTTAGGTGAGTGAAGCTCTTATTACAAACATTATATTCATGTGGTGTCTTACCCTCATGAATAAAACTGTGTATTTTCAAATGATGATAGACGAGTAAAGCTCTTGCTGCAAACGTTACATTTGCACAGGTTTTTTTCCCTCATGAATCATACTGTGCCTTTTCAAACTCCCTATCTGAGTAAAGCTCTTATTGCACACATTACATTTGTGTGGTTTCTTACCTTCATGAATCAAACTGTGTGTTCTCAAACTCCCTAGCTGAGTATAACTCTTATTGCAAACATTACATTCATGTGGTTTCTTACCCTCATGAATCAAACTGTGTGTTTTTAATTGGTATCGCCGAAGAAAGCTCTTATTGCAAACATTACATTCGTGTGCTTTCTTACCCTCGTGAATCAAACTGTGTGCTTTTAAATGGTATCGATGAAGGAAGCTCTTATTGCAAACATTACATTCATATGGTTTCTTACCCTCATGAATCAAATAGTGCTTTTTCAAATTTTTCAGCTGGGTAAAGCTCTTATTGCAGACATTACATTCGTGTGGTTTCTTACCCTTATGAATCAAACTGTGTGTTTTCAAATTTTTCAGCTGATTAAAGCTCTTATTACAGACATTACATTCATGTGGTTTCTTACCCTCATGAATCAAACAGTGTTTTTTCAAATTTTTCAGCTGAGTAAAGCTCTTATTGCAGACATTACATTCGTGTGGTTTCTTACTCTCATGAATCAAACTGTGTGATTTCAAATTCCCTAGCTGAATAAAGCTCTTATTGCAAACATTACATTTGTGTGGTTTGTTACTCTCATGAGTCAAACTATGTGTTTTCAAACTGCTTAACTGAGCAAAGATCTTATTGCAGACATTACATTTGTGTGGTTTCTTATTCTCATGAATTAAACTGTGTGCTTTCAAAGTCCCTAGATGAGTGAAGCTCTTATTGCAAACATTACATTCATGTGGTTTCTTACCCTCATGAATCAGACTGTGTGCCTTCAAATGGTATCGCCGAAGAAAGCTCTTATTGCAAACATTACATTTATGTGATTTCTCACCTTCATGAATCAAACTGTGTTTTTTCAAATTTTTTAGCTGAGTAAAGCTCTTATTGCAGACATTACATTTGTGGGGTTCTTCGTTCTCAGGAATAAACCTGTCTCTCTTAAATGTTTGTTGTAGAGTGAAGCTCTGATGGCAAATATCACAATTGTGTGCGTTCATTTCTTCGGGAATCAAATCACGCAATTTTAACGCTGATTTGCCAGGAAATATTTTTCCAAAATGCTCACATTGTATTCCAGGATCACTAATCAGAGCTTGCTCTTTTGAACATAATAATAAAGTACCCGATTCATCATTCTCTATGTTCTTCGTAGATGTGTTAGAATAAACGCTTTTAGCTATTTGAGATGCATCCATAGCTTCTACTCCAGGAGTTTGGCGACAAGTTGTATCTGCAATTAACCTGAAAAATTTAAGCATCATCATTAATAATTTGGAAAGCGAGTGTAGGACATTATTAATCAATAACTCTGAGAGGATACTGGTGTTCAGGTCCTAAAAGTAAAAATATACTGTTCTTGAAATTCATTCCGGGTTATACTTCTGAATGTTGTATAAATTAGTTACATATTCATACAGAGTTCCATCAAATACTATTATTTCATTCTCAAAGTTTAAATTTATCAGTCAAAGGCTGTAGTTTCATGTATGCTACATTTTTAAGTTTCGAAATTCTTAAACTACAAACACAGGAAAACCTTTAGGGAACATTTATAAAAGGTATTAAATCAGAATCTACCACTGTTATTAGCAGTAGAAATAATTCACAGGAGTACAACAACCAAGCAACATAGTTGCCCACTAGGCAGCCCTTCTACTAGCATCACGTGGCTCACCATATGTGTGACATTTGAAAGCTCACTTTGTATACATACTTAACCCTGCAGTAGTCACACGTAGACACACAAAAGTATTTTTTCATTCCCTTTTTAAGTGCTTTAAAATGGCCCAAGTACCTTACTATAATCAGCAGTGTTCCTTTGCTTTACTTGGACTTGTGCAGTGGTCAACAATTGCAGACTGAGAGTCCCGTGTCAGCAACAATGCTGGAAATTATCTACATTGATGCCATTAGCAGTAATAGTAAAAGTGAGCTGTTTAACCAAACCTTGTTCTCAAGGGTTTTCTTATTACTCAAGTTTCAGTTTCTATTAGCCACAACTTTTTGTTACGTTCAGGCCAATGAATTTTTTTTTTATTTATCTATTTGTTTGCAGAATATCAGGTTCTTCTTTTTAGAGCGTTGGCATTTCTTCCAAGTGTTTAAGTCTTTTAAATCTTAGGATTTCCTTTTTTACAATTTTTTTGATAAAACATTACATTCCTGCAATTGAATCAGACATACTATATCTTGACATACTGATTTTTTTATTGACATTTCATGCTTGCAAAATGCTGTGAAACAAAAAGAAATTTTTTTCAATTTTATTTTGCTTTTTCGCTATACTGGATTTGGTGCTATAGTTAGCACTGGATAAAAGAATATAATCACTATACTAGGTGCAATGCATTGACCACTCCTTCAGTTGTTGCTATAAACCAGATGTTGCTTGTTGGAAAGCTCTCTTTTCTGAAATGCTAGTACTTTCTGTTTAGGACCAATATTTATTGCAGAATAAAACCAAAATGTCCAAGTCCATTTGAGGGAAATAAAAGAATTAAACATAATACACTGAGATTTTTTACACTGCAGCCAGTATTTTGTCTAAAGCAATGACTTCTATTAGCAAGGGAATAGAGGAAGTGGCCTGATTAGTAACAGCAAATACAATTAGCTGCATCCCTAATATTTTCAGACGTAGCACTGTAATACTCTCAATGCTTCCCCTACCTGCAAAGAGAGGTCATGGCAGGAGCTTCACATCAAACCATGGACCATTCACATAAGGAGGTCTGAACAGAGGGTTCTATGCTGGAGAAGCTAGATAATATTTCTCAAAGCACGTCTACCATAACTAAAACAGTAAAGGAATTAAGGGACACTGGGAGTGAATTTTCAAATTTCCATATTATTGTATGGATATTTCTGAAAATTTTACGTGATTCCATTACTCTTAGAATAATGTGAATACCAAATTTCATTCAGGTTGGATAAATGCTTTGTGAGTTTTTAATTTCATAAATTTTATTATGTAAGTGTATTGCATATTCAAAATTATCCACCCACATCAAAAGTTCAGAAAATTGGTTGACATTTCTGGAATTGAAGCTTTGAATCAGTTACAAAAAAATTATGTGAAGAAAGCTCAATAACTTTTGATGAGTGAATTAAGATAATTTTTTTCAATACTTTAGAAAATTTTAATCTTTAAAATTCGCGATTTTTCATAAAAAATATTATTAGTGTTAGGCATATTTTTGTCACATAGAATGTTACAATAGATACTTCCGCAGATTTTGGGAAATTTTAGCTCTATTTAAACAAAAACTCATGTGCAAGCATCATTTACAATGTGAAAATGAAGTTTTGAGAAAAACACTGACTTATAAAATATTATGCTCGGAAACAGTGAATTCTATGCTTTGCGTATCAGAACTCTCCTGATTTATAAACCTGTGTGTTTCCAGTTCCTTTGTGTCCTTTTTCTGTACTTTTGTGCCCTTTTGCCACCTGCAGATCCTTTCCTGTCTGTAGCAGCAAACCACCTCCTCTCGTAGAGTCGAGTTTGTATCAAGGTGAGAGTGATGTTGAAGGGTCACTGGGACTGAAGTTTATAAGTTTTTTAAAGTTATTTACTGGATAGTTGGTACATTTAATTAATGGCTAAATAGAGAATTGACTGTGCTAAAGCTCAAAGCTCTAGCTCAAATAGTTTCTCAGATAATACAATTGAATGTTTTTATTAGCAAACAAAAAGTTTTCAAGCTACCATGCACATTCACATTTGTCAGAGAAGTATGATAGTGACGTTTTCCTATACTTTAGCGATTCATGTTGATTTTGTGTAATATCTCTTACACATTTATGCAGCAGCTCATCACAGGCTAGTCTTTGGTAGATATGCATTATCTTGGAAACAGTTGACTCAGAAAGCTATAGCTATACTTTTGTTGTAAAAGCACCAGGAGTCAGTGCCAATGGGACATTTGCCATGCTGGGGTTTGTCTGTTGACATGCAGTGCCTGATGATGACTAGAACTCGGATTTTTGCATATTTTATTCCTTGATAGTTAGACGTATGCAAGTAAGTAATAAATTTATTCTATATTGTAAGGAGTTTATTACAGAAGTTTTACAGTGTATATAAATGCATATTCAAGGGGTTAGTGTATATTTAACTAATTTCTGCATATTTTTGCATATATTTTACTTTTTCAGCAATTATTCATGAAATATGAATTTGTATTTCACAACGATACTTTAACAGAAAGATAGGGTTCAGAGAACATTTCTCTTTTGTTGTTTTGTTTGTGTAGAACTGTTAAGCTATCATGTTTCTAAATGCATAACAGGTCGCCGAAAATTAGAACATAGCAATCAACAACCAGTGCTTCCTGACATAAAAATGTGCCGTCAACAGATAAACTAGATAGCGTTCAACAATCATGCGGCAAATCTTTAAAGTTCGGCGAGGCCATTGTTACTAGATACGGTTTGTATTAATGTTACACAAACGAAGCCATCTGGCGCAACGATAACCTTTCCAAGAAATAAAAGGTGCTGTTTTCAGTCACTCTTAAACTTATAACTAGTGTGTATACTGAAGTGTAAGCAGTAGGAAACGGAATATTACAATGCCTAAGGAGAAGAGCAGTAAAGCTTACTTGCTTCAAAACTGGATTGATGGAAATCCTACTCTAACAACAGATGGAAATATAGTACTATGTCAAGTGTGTGAAAAAAATGTAAGTTTTATTGTTGTATTTTCAGAATATTTTAAAAATCAACGCGATTTTTGTTAGTGAGTGTTGGTTTTATTTAACTAAAATAACCTCATACTATTTTTATACAATTGTTATAGGTGTCCTGCGACAAAAAATTCCAGATTATGCAACATCTACAAACAGCTACTCATAGACATGCTATCATAAAATGTCTCCAAGATCCAAACAACCTTACCAGCAGCATTTTCTGCAAGCAGAAGTGGAAACGATGACAGAGTAATTTTTCGAAAGATATCTGCAAAGCTTTAGTTTCAGCCAACATTCCTTTGAATAAGTTAAATAATACGGAATTTCGAAATTTCCTGGAAAAATATTCCAGACAAAATCAACACTAAAGAAAAACTACCTTGGCAAAGTTTATGAAGAGGTAAGTTTAAAAATTTATTAAACAAAGTTAGTTTTTGTATCAGCTACCCCAACACTCTCCCCAACATTTTGAGCTTAATAAAAATTTGTTGTTTATTTAAAACTTTTAAATGCATTATAGACAAATATTTTCAAATGGAAACAAAATTACATATGGCCCGTAGTGTCATGGAGTTTTGATTTCTTTAGTTGTTTATCAAGAAACACTTTTTTATATATTTTTAAACTTGTTTCCCCTAAAACTGAACCTCCAAATTACACCCTTTATCTTTACTAATTTTCAACATTATTAATTATTTTTTCAGGTAATACAGGAAATAAGAGACGATATCAACGACTCAAACTTGTGGTTATCTGTAGATGAAACAACCGACTCGTGTGGGAGATTTATTGCCAATGTCGTGGGAAAAGTGACTGAATCTGAACCAGGAATGCCACATCTCATTATCTCCAGCGTACTGGAAGTAACAAACCATTTGACGATTGCTAGAGTTATTCGTGATGCATTACGTGTTTTGTAGCCTGCTAAAGAAAATGAGGAAAAACTCTTGGTGATAGTTACAGATGCAGCAGCATACATGCTTAAGGCAGTTAAAGCTTTGGAGGTATATTATCCTAAGGCAAGTTCATTTGACTTGTTTAGCACATACTCTTCACCGGTTAGCAGAGGAAATTCGAGCGAATTTTCCAGAAGTAAATGCCTTAATTTCCTCTGTGAAAAAAGTGTTTGTGAAGGCGCCATCAAGAGTGAAATTATTTACTGATATGATAGAAGATACTGGTTTACCCCCAGAGCCTATCCTCACGAGATGGGGAACATGAATTGAAGCAGTTCTATATTACAGTGATCATCTGGTAATTATGAAAAAGGTGCTCGACGTGATGGACAAAAATGAAGCTGCAAATATCCCTGCTGCAATGAGTGCTTGCAATGAGAAGGGTCTCCAGAGTAAATTAGTGCTTTCCAAGACCTACTTTAGTAAAATATCAGCCGCAATCAAACATTTGGAAAAAAAAGGAATGTCTTTATCTTCTGCCTTGCAAGTACATGAAACAGCTGTCGGCAAAGATATACCCGGAGAAATAGGAAAGTGTCTTTGTAACAAAATTGAGAAAACTGAAGCAAAAAATCCAGGTTTAATGTTTCTTCGGGATGAGAATAAGGTGCTACAAGGAGAATCTGAAAAAGAACTTAATGCTTATTCTGTAAGTGACATAGCCTCTTTCTGATACTGTCCTGTGTCTTCATGTGAAGTAGAGAGATCTTTCTCTTCATATAAAAACATTTTAAGCGACAGAAGAAAGTGGTTTCTTCCTGAAAACTGTGAAAAATATTTAATTGTTTATTGCAATAAAAACGACTAATGGTAAACAAGACTGAAAGAAAGACTAACAAATATTAATTTTGTTAATGTCTCTGTTTAAGACTGAATTTACAATCTGATTACTTCATCAAGATTAATAAATGTGAGAAAGTTAGAATAATATGCTTTATTTTAAGTGCATATTTTAAAGTTTTTAGAGCATATTTTACAGATTTTAGTGCATAGGTGCATGCATATATTCATACTTTATACTGCATATAAATCCGAGCTCGAATAATGGCATAAATAAATTCTTTACTTCGACATCGGGAGTTATGGCCATGCGGTCTAAGGCATGATAGGAATAGCTAACCTATCAAAACCTGGTAAAATGCATGTTCAGCATTCAATTAAAACTGTGGAAAAGGATGGGGAGGGCCCAACTAAAGCAAGTGGTGTGACAGCACGGTTGAATGCTGACGGGTTTCGATTGAATGCACGTATATGCATTTTACAATTTTTTTTTAAAAAAATTCACTCACAATATTACGTACTTAATGAGACCAAACAATGCTGCAACTATAATGTGTTGAGATGGCCGAGCGGTTTAAGGCATTGTGGCATGATATGGTTATGTTACATAGTCAGAGGATTGCGCCCCAAAGTAACAAATGGTTTTTTTATTTTTATTCTTCCTTCAAGAGGAATACACCTCACATCATTGGATATCCTTGAAGGGGTTAATGACACGAGGACTGGAATATTTCTGGGTAGTGCTGCACTTTTGAGTAAAACCATGTCTTTCTCTAATTTGTAGTCACATTTGCTTTCAATACTGCATATGGTCCAGTGCAGTTTTAAAGGAGCGCACAGGTGATTTAAACATGTTGCTGGGCTTTTAAAAATGGCAGATAGCGCAGGATGTTTGGCAAAAATGATTCACAACTGTCTATAGATCGTTTATGATACAATTCCAAAATCGAACATTTTGTCATTTTCACCTAAAAAATCACTCCCAAGGTCCCTTAAATACATAACACCCCTTGTTATCACATTATATCTAATATTCAGGTTTCTACATGCCGTAAGCAGTCGCAACAGCAGAAATAATTGTGATATTGAAATTATTGTCTGCTAACCTCAATAAAACATATTCACAGTCACTGGTACTGAGATATTAAACTTTTGAATACTTCATGTATCTCACATGCTGAACATGACATGCACATCTCATAATTTTAAAGATAATCTGTAAATATGGCAAAGAAAACTGAAATCTACTCTCATCCCCATTCTTGGTAATAGGAACTCAGATATCACTGACATCTTTATAGTGAGTTTTAATCTAATCACTTGGAAAGCATTATGGGATATAAAATGATGAAATAAAATTATAAAGTCAAGCTGTAATATTCCATATTGTGAGAACTTACCTACATGAATCTGCTGATTCCAAGTCCTCTTGCTTCTCGTACTGTAACAAGGTAACTCCTGTTTTATTTTTGAAAAAATTATTTCAATAATCATGCAGTATTAAACTAATTATTTTTAACTACACAGAATAAAATATTTCTTTCTTACAAGAAATATTAGGCATATTGAAGGTTTTATTAAAAAATGTTATATAAATACAAAATAATAATATATAGAAAATTTGAATCACAGTTGAAACCTTAACATCATTACACGTTTTACAACTTATAACCTTTAAGCCTAACTCAAATTTTCTATATAATTTCAAATTCACATCACTCCTTCTAGCTTATCCATATTTTGTACTAAAAAATAATATTGTTTAAAAAATTGACATTTATATTGTAATTTGGTTAAGATGGGCAGTTAATTAGCAGAACGATGTATAAATGGTTTACATTAAACAAAGATGGTATTCAGTTTAATACAACTAATTAAACAAGATTTTTTACATACGGTTCCAAATGTTCAAACATTAACTCAGAAAATAATGAAAGAAGTGTTGAAAATCCTAATGTGGGTGGGTTGCTCATAGATAATCACTTAAACTGGAAATAACACATTACATTATTTAATACTACAATCGCTAGAGCTAGCTATACATTTAAAACTGATTTAACCGCTGCTTTAAACACATAATAATACCAATTCTCTATCACTTGCTATGGACCCAAGTATTAAATTACATCATTAAAAATTCTACCATACACTGACCTTTGAATACAGTAATTAACTTCTCTCTGTATAATGAACATTGTACAATGTTAACTATAACTTATTCTGGTCAACTTACCTTGCCTTCACTCTGCAATAAAATGTTTGAATCCAATGGTTCTGATTGACATTCTGTTTCTATTGACGTTCTTTGAACACTAACTTCACCATAAGTGTTAAAATCTTCCCTTATCTCCTTTACAAAATCTAAAGAAAAACATTTCTCCTCTTTCTGAAAACATGTAACAGAAACAAAATCGAACTCTTTTGTTTCTGTATTATTATCCAATTCCAAATCACTGTATGTGACAGTATCATTCTTAAATTCATTTCCAAAATCTGTGGAAAAACACGCACTCTCATTTGGTAAGCCTGGTTCCAAAATATTAACTTCCTTTTTGATATTTATTTTGTGGTCCATTTTAAAGTCATATTGACTTGTGGTAGCATCTGTGGAAAAACACGCACTATCATTTGGTAAGCCTGGTTCCAAAACATCAACTTTCTTATTGATATTTATTTTGCGGTCCATTTTAAAGTCATATTGACTTGTGGTAGCACCGCACTCAAATATTCTTTCAGGACTGGGGGTTGAAAAGTCTTTGTCAATTGATCTCTCTTCTTCTAGAAGATCGATTTCTTCTTTAATTTTTGTTTTGCCGTCCATTTCACAGCCTGTAGAAAGCAAAAGGCTATTAGTGTTATCAAGATTGACTTTAAACTAAAAACACACAAAGGACCACTGCTGTATGAACACAAGAGCAATTGAGTTAACAATGATGAGGAAGGATGGAACAGTAACTGGAGATTATAATTATAGAGCAGATTCTTATGTAAATAGATAAATGCCTACAAAAAGAGAAAACTCTGAATGAATGCCCATAATAAGCTTAAATATGAAATCTCATTTCACATAAACATACATTTTTATACGAAACAAGTATCTAAGATACATATTTTAATATAATCTTCCATCTATAAATCTTAATTAATTTTTTTCATTTTTGCTATTATTTATCCTGCATAATTTTTAATTTATCCTCTTAAAAATATACACAAAATGTTCAGATTTAGTTGTATTGCATTACAGGAACCAGAGAATGTTCAGCATATAATGGTGCCTAAATAAATGGAATAGATTATAATGTTATCAAACTTGCTGACAGCCTGGTTATTCCCCATTTGCTATCTGTGTATTTTGCATGTTCATACTGCTAGATTAAGCACTTGCAATAAAGTGTGTTCATTCTTCAGTTCTTATGAACAAGTGTCAAATCACATCTTAGCAATACGTAGATGAATTTAAAAATATATTTACCATGGACAAAGTTTTGTTTTGTAAACCATAAGGAAAAGCAGGAAGTTTTTCCTTATGGATCACAGTTAATAGGTCAACGCAGATAAGCATTCACAAGTCACTCAATTTGGAAATAACCATATTGCTGCTGCAACTCGTGTGAATACACGACAATTATTGATATGCAAACTGGCTTATTCAAATGTAGGACAATCAAAGTGTTCCCAGTATTGTTTAGATTTATGCAGAGCATTCGTAGCAGCTGAATTCCCACTCAAGTGAGTGAACAATGTTCAACTTAAGAACTTTTGGACTAAATATATCAATACTGAGCCTCCTGAGGAATCAACGTTAAGAAAGAACTACCTTCCTAAGTACTACGATGAAACTTTGAAAAAAAGAATAGGGCAGCACGTAAAAATGAAAAGCTTTGAGTAACCATTAATGAAACCTAAGATTCAAATTTCAGAAAAATAGGAAATGTCATTGTATTGAAAAATGACAAAATAGTTAGTGAGCAGTCATATTTAGCGGTGTGTAAAGAACTATCAGCATCAAATAATATAACAATCTTGAGGATACTCAATGAAACTGCATATGATATGGTCAAATGGTATAACATATGATAAATATTGCTCTTTCTCACAGATAGTGCACCATACATGATAAAAGCAGGTCAAGTGCTTTCTGTGAGTTTTCCAAAAATGATTCATGTCACCTGTTTACTTTATGCTATTCTCAGATTATGTGAATGTATCAGACTCCTATATCCCAATGTGGTTAGACTTGTATCAAATGGGAAAACAAAAATCTTTCTTAAATCACCATTGAGGATTGATCTCAAAGAGAGCCTGCACCAGTGGTCACACACTGGGACACTGATTAAGTACAGTTTTGTACTATGTAACAAATTTTGAAAGTTTTACCTGATGTAAATGAGCTGGATAAAACTGTTGCATCATCTATTGAAATATTTTAAAGTTTATTGACAGATAACCAAATAAAAATGATTTAGCATTGCTATCTACAAATCTTTAGTTTTGTGTGACTCCATACAAAGGAAAAACTGATATGACACATCAAATGACTGTCTTTATTAGTGAGTATACAAATCATTCTTAGTAAACGTTATTTTTCTATCTACTTCATTTAAATCCAAACAAACCTTTACAGAAATAGCTACATTACACATTTTGTTATAGATACAAAGGGAACAGCCATAGTCAAATGTTTAAGAACTGGATGCTGTCCTTAAACCTCCATATTGTTTCCATGCAATTGCAAGAAACATGAAAATCAATGGGACTTAAAAAGAAAGAATGACAAGCATTGAACAAATCAAACCTTTAATAACGGATATTCCACAAATGCCAGGTGCCAACAAAAAATTACTTGAAACAAATAGTTTTAAAGAATTCATATTTTTTGTTTGGTACTTTCATCTATTGTTTAGTGATTACCAGTTATACAAGATTATACAAAATTCCTTCTATATGAAAGGGACTTCAAAGGCTACCCCCAGAAAATTCAAGATATGCACTTTATTTTTCATGTAAATGTTTTTAATAAATATATTTTAATAAAAATCATTGCAAGCATCTTTAAAAAAAAAAATTTTTGGAAATTCTTTCATGTAAAGGAAAGTTTAGATTGGGGATATTTTCTTGAAAAATTTTGTTTCGCATCCTTGGAGGGTAATGAACTCAAACACGAAGTTTGATGCTTATCCGACTTTTCATTTTTAAGTTATGCTTTCACAGACCTACACATGGATTTTTTTTTTTTTTTGCTAAAAATGCTTTATTTTGTTTAGACGGTGCTTCAAATCATGTATTTCTGGTAAAATCTCAATATCAAAGTTTTGGATGAAATGCAATATCTTCTCTACCTATGAGGTATGCAATAGAGAAAGTAAAAAAAAATTTTTTTTTGGATTCAGGGTGCCTCAAAACGTGTATTTCCAGTAAAATCCTAACACTAAATTTTTGGGTGGAATGCAATACCTTCTTTACCTATTAGTTACATGGTAAAACATGTAAAATGTTGGTCTTTTAATTCAGCAAGCCTCAAAACATATATTTTTGTGAAACTTCGGTATCAAATTAGAAAAAATCAGAAAAAATTGAAAATGTTCCTTGTCAAACTTAATATATCCTTCTAGCTTTTCCCATTAATTTCATGCACATTTATCGTGTAGTTTACATATGCTTTGCTTTAAACACTATTTATGTTTGGCTTGATTTATGTGTTTTGTTTCACAGCGTTGTTGCTCTTCAGTTTTGTGTATTCACAAGCAATCCACACACATTTATGTGGTTACATCCATCTTTATACACATTTCCATTTATCAAGAACACACAGTACTTATTTAATGCATATATTCATTGCATGTGACATCCATTGGCTTTCTGGCTTGTACTCCTAATCGAAATGTGCATTTAAAAACAATATGCACATTTCAACATAATATCTGTGTGTTCTATAATTGTTAAACATCTAGTGATATTAAATATTACATCGGTAGTGGCTAGCATGCAGCAAATACATAGTCATGATGTTAGTACATCAATAAGGTGCTGCGGGCAGTTACCTTAGCCAATAAGAGTTACTGCACTGAATTACCACATTTTAAAATAAACTGCCTCATAGTTTCAAACATTTAAGAACAAGGGATATAAGTCTGTATACATAAAATAGGATCTAAGATGTTAATACTTATGGAATCAATTCATAATAAATATTGCCTCGGTTAATAGAACATGCTCCCACCCATCACGGAAAATTGTGTTCCTTATATAGGAAAATTTGGAAATATTTTGATGTCGTTCTGCCAAATGAACAAAGCAAAAATTAATGGAGCGAACATACAGATATGTATCGGAATGGGGTTAGAAAGCTCAGCAAAGTGTAGCATAAGGGTGAGTGACCTTATGCTGAGATTGAGAGCAACAAAATGGACGGTGATGGCTGTGAGTACCAAATGTTCAGGTTTACTACACATTTTGGGAGAAAGAAGATGAATTCGCAGATCCTTTAATAAAACACACTGTACACCATGGAGCAATTTGTTACAAAACAAGTGGAAACCAGGCACGTAAAACGACTTAACCTAACCTATTGCTCTCAGGAATTACAAGCCAAATTTCATATCCTTAAGAAAAAACTAAATTTAACCTATCGCTCCTGGGAACCAGAAAAAAAAATAATAAATCTAACCTAACGCTCCTGGGAATCAGAAACCAAGTTTATGTAAAAAACCAGCCATTCTTCCATATCGGATTATGGGAGAAATCACTCCATACATGTAACACATAATCCAATATGGAAGTTTCCCTTATTTAGTTGTATTACATTTACTGTTTCAGGACTTTCTTGTACAACAGTGCAACTTTTCTATACATTTCTCAACTGTACCAACTATTATGTACCTTATAGATAGTGTGTTTTTTCTGCTTTACAGTTGGTATCTGACAATGCACATCCTGTAATTCTGTGCAACGACTCTATTTACTATGGCGACCGCACTCAGAGCCTAATTGAACTACCAACATAGAACTGTATATTCACGGGGCTCGATAGCCACTACTAATGTAATATTGAACATCGCTAGACGTTAAGCAAACGTGGAACACACACATTATGTTGAAATATCCATGATATTTTGAAATGCAAATTTCGAAAAAAGAGAAGAACCTGGATAACCAATGGATGTCACACTAATGAAGACACGTGTAAAATAACTAATTCGTGTTTTCTGTAAGGGGAAATAAAATGTGAAATGTGCGTAAACATGAGTATAACGCACATAAATATGTGCGGATTGTGCGTGAGAACACCAAAATGAAAAGCAATGATGCTGTAAAACAAAACACGTAGATGAGGCCAAACATAAATAATGTTTTAAGCAAAGCATGCGTAAACTACATAGTAAATATGCATGACATTTTGAGAAATTCTGCAATACATGAAGTTTACAATTGTAAATTTTTTAAAATTCATTTTTACTTATTCTTTTTCTCATTCATTATTCTACCACATACATAATAGGTAGAGGAGGTATTGCATTCCCTCAAATGTTCGATACCGAGATTTCACCGGAAATACATGTTTTGAGGCCCCTTGAATGAAAATAAAATGAACTTTTCCTTATTCTACCATGTACCTCGTGGGTAGAGAAGGTATTGCATTCCACACAAAAATTCTATACCAAATTTTCAGTGGAAATACATGTTTTGAGGCCCCTTGAATGAAAATAAAAATAAATTTTACTTATTCTACCATGTACCTCGTGGGTAGAGAAGGTATTGTATTCCACACAAAAATTCTATACCAAAGTTTCAGCGGAAACACATGTTTTGAGGCCCCTTGAATGAAAATAAAATGAACTTTTCCTTACTCTACCATGTACCTCGTGGGTAGAGAAGGTATTGCATTCCACACAAAAATTCTATACCAAATTTTCAGTGGAAATACATGTTTTGAGGCACCTTGAATGAAAATAAAATGAAGTTTTCCTTATTTTACCATGTACCTCGTGGGTAGAGAAGGTATTGTATTCCACACAAAAATTCTATACCAAAGTTTCAGCGGAAACACATGTTTTGAGGCCCCTTGAATGAAAATAAAATGAACTTTTCCTTACTCTACCATGTACCTCGTGGGTAGAGAGGGTATTGCATTCCACACAAAAATTCTATACCAAATTTTCTGCGGAAATACATGTTTTGAGGCCCCTTGAATGAAAAGAGAAATAAATTTTACTTATTCTCCACGTACCTAGTAGGCAGAGGAGGTACTTCATTCCACATAAAAATTTGATACTAAGATTTCACCGGAAATACATGTTTTGAGGTTCTATGAATCCAAGAAATGCATTTTCTGAAAGCAAAACTGACGAATACCATCTCTACCTACAAGTACATGTAGAACAGGTTCACGGTGCCTTAAAACACTTATTTCTGGTGAAATTTCGGTATTGAATTTGTGTATGGTATACAATACCACCTCTATGTTTTTAGGTGCATGGTTAAAATGCTTTTTTATTCAGGGGCCACAAAACATGTATTTACATGAAATCTCGGCATCACATTTTTGTGTGGAATGTAATATTTCTTCTATCTACTAGGTATGCGGTAGAATAAGTAATAGTTATTTTTCTTTTTAATTCAGAGCTCCCCAAAAACATGTATTTTCATGAAATCTCGGTATCAAATGTTTGCCTACCATTTTAGGTGTGCAGTAGAATAAGTAAAAGTCCTTTTTTTTTTATTTGGGGTCTCAAAATGCATATTTCCGGTGAAATGTTTGTATGAAATGCAATACATCTACCTAAGGCATATGTGGTAGAAGTAAAAATTAATTTTTGATTTTTCTTGCCAGAGTTTACATATGCTTTGCTTTAAACATGATATATGTTTGGCTTCATCTATGTGTTTTGTTTTACGGGTTTATTCCGTTTCCTTTTTTGTGTTTTCTCACACAATCTGCGCTATTTCTATGCGTTATACCCATGTTAGCGCATATTTCACTTTTTATTTACCGTTATAGAAAACTTGCATCACTTATTTTATGCATGTATAAAACATCAAATACATCATACGCACATTTCAACATTACCTGTGTGTTCCTTGCTTGTTTAATGACTAGCAATGCTATATATTACGTTGATAGTGGTTGGTATCCAGCGAAAACACAGTTGTGATATTGGCACTTGAATAAGTGCTGCGCATGGCCGCCATAATAAATAGAGTCCTTGCACAGGATTACCGCACATCCTATCATTAACACCATCCACCATTTCCCAACATCCAGTCCCAAAGTATTTGTATATGTTTACAATTACTAAGTACCACTGAAAGTAGGTAATTTCAGCCAAAATCAGGTCTGAAGGAAATGGTTATCCTGCATAATAGCGGCCCGTCTTCGGCTAGCAGCGGCATGGGTGTAGCCTAGGCAGTTGTTGCCAACAGTGCAAATAGAAAACACACTGTATGCATAACATGTTGCCAACCCTTGCACACAATGTAGAGCAAGCCATTGTAGTTGTATACATAGACGGCCCGCATGTTGTCATTTATCGTTGTTGTTTGTGTTATTGTTATTATTATTGGAATCCAAATAAAGCATTTGTGGAAACGTCCGTGTGTGTCATAACTCAAAAACGAAAAGTTGGATAAATACCTAACTTGGTATTTAGGTTCTATATCTTCCAAAGTTGCAACATAAACTCTTTCAACACAATCCCCCACTCCAAATTACCGTTACATCGAATACTTTTCGAAATTTTTGATGTTATAAAAGTGGCCATAATGATTTTGATTAAAATACCAATGTTAAAAATACCTATATGGCAAATAAAATGTATATCTGGAATTTTCGGGGAAGAGCCTACGAAGTTCTCTTCATTCGGAAGGAATTTTTTATAATCTTGTAAAACTCGCAAACGTTAAGCGATAGAGGAAAGCGTACTACACCAAAAATGTAGATCTCTTTAAAACATACAATATATTTAAAATAAGCTTTATTGTGGCACAAGCCGTTTCTGAGATATTCGTTATTAAATGTTTTAATTGTTTATTTTTTGGCCATTTTCTTAAAGTCCTTTCAACATCCAGTTGTTTCTCGCGATGTCATGGAAACAGTATGGAATTTTAAGGCCAGCATATAGCGTCCAGTTGTTAAACATTTGACTATCGCTGTTCTCTTTGTATCTATAACGATATGTGTAATGTAGCTGTTTTGTGCAGTCTTTTTATTAAAATGCAGTAGACAGAAAAAAAAAGCTTGATTAAGAATAATTTATATACCTATTAATAAACGATAAAGGGTAGAGAAGGTCATGTGAATGAATCAATTATAATTTTATTATTGTTATTTATAAAAGGAGTTGAAGGCAAATTAACTTTCTTTCTGCAAAGAATGACATTATTAAGGTGTTTTGAGTTATTCAATGTGTCCTTTTCAGCATGTTCTTTTTTTAGTCTGTAGAAAGCAAAAAATGTTAAATGAATGAATTTTCAGGTAAAGCAGCTGTAATATAGAATGATTTTCAAACTTAGAACACCCTTAAGGCTTTCATAAAAGTATGAACATTTTCAAGCATTTATAATACAATTTTAAGTGGAAAGGGGCAATGACATATCCTGGAATATTATCACAACTGCTGACACAAGCAAAATATTGGTTTGCCTCAAATTCTACATCTTTCCTGCATTTTAGAGCATTTCATAGTAGTCTAGATACTTAGCACAATACAAATTTCAATCAGAATGAATGGGAGTTCACATGCTATTTCCAGAAAATTCAAATGCCTACTTTATTTGAACTCAGCAGCACAAACACAATAAAACTATGAAGCTCACACACTCGCAATCAAACACAAACATACTCACACTCCAAAGCTCAACTCACAATCCAATACAAATCACTAGCACAAACATACTCACACTCCAAAGCTCAACAACTTGCAATCAAATACAACTCACTAGCACAAACACACTGACACTCCAAAGCCCACACACTCGCAATCAAACTCCATAACTCACACACTCAACTCCAAAGCTCACACACTACCACTCACCAGCAAAAACACACTCAAACACCAAAGCTCACACACCACAGTCACTCACTACAACTCACCAGCACAAACACACTCAAACTCCAAAGCTCACACACTGCAGTCACTCACTACAACTCACTAGCACAAACATACACTCCAAAGCTAACACACCCGCAGTCACACACTACAACTCACTAGCTCAAACATAAACTCCAAAGCTAACACACCCACACAGTCACACACTACAACTCACTAGCTCAAACATACACTCCAAAGCTGACACACCCATACAGTCATACACTACAACTCACTAGCTCAAACATACACTCCAAAGCTAACATACCCGCAGTCACACACTACAACTCACTAGCACAAACATACCCTCCAAAGCTAACACACCCGCAGTCACACACTACAACTCACTAGCACAAGCATACCCTCCAAAGCTAACACACCCGCAGTCACACACTACAACTCACTAGCTCAAACATACCCTCCAAAGCTAACACACCCGCAGTCACACACTACAACTCACTAGCACAAACATACACTCCAAAGCTAACACACCCGCAGTCACACACTACAACTCACTAGCACAAGCATACCCTCCAAAGCTGACACACCCACAGTCACACACAACTCACTAGCACAAGCATACTCTCCAAAGATGACACACCCACAGTCATACACAACTCACTAGCACAAGCATACACTCCAAAGCTGACACCCCCGCAGTCACATACTATAACTCACTAGCACAAGCATACACTCCAAAGCTGACACACCCACAGTCACACACAACTCACTAGTACAAGCATACACTCCAAAGCTGACACCCCCGCAGTCACATACTATAACTCACTAGCACAAGCATACACTCCAAAGCTGACACACCCACAGTCACACACAACTCACTAGCACAAGCAAACACTCCAAAGCTGACACCCCCGCAGTCACATACTATAACTCACTAGCACAAGCATACACTCCAAAGCTGACACACCCACAGTCACACACAACTCACTAGCACAAGCAAACACTCCAAAGCTGACACCCCCGCAGTCACATACTATAACTCACTAGCACAAGCAAACACTCCAAAGCTGACACACCCACAGTCACACACAACAACTCACTAGCACAAGCATACACTCCAAAGCTGACACACCCACAGTCACACACAACAACTCACTAGCACAAGCAAACACTCCAAAGCTGACACACCCACAGTCACACACAACAACTCACTAGCACAAGCATACACTCCAAAGCTGACACACCCACAGTCACACACAACTCACTAGCACAAGCAAACACTCCAAAGCTGACACCCCCGCAGTCACATACTATAACTCACTAGCACAAGCATACACTCCAAAGCTGACACACCCACAGTCGCACACTACAACTCACTAGCACAAACATACACTCCAAAGCTGACACACCCACACAGTCACATACTATAACTCACTAGCACAAACACACACTCCAAAGCTGACACACCCACACAGTCACATACTATAACTCACTAGCACAAACATACACTCCAAAGCTGACACACCCGCAGTCACACACTACAACTCACTAGCACAAACATACACTCCGAAGCTGACACACCCACACAGTCACACACTACAACTCACTAGCTCAAACATACACTCCAAAGCTGACACACCCACAGTCACACACTACAACTCACTAGCTCAAACATACACTCTAAAGCTGACACCCCTGCAGTCACACACTACAACTCACTAGCACAAACATACACTCCAAAGCTGACACCCCTGCAGTCACACACTACAACTCACTAGCACAAACATACACTCCAAAGCTGACACCCCTGCAGTCACACACTACAACTCACTAGCACAAACATACACTATAAAGCTGACACCCCTGCAGTCACACACTACAACTCACTAGCACAAACATACACTATAAAGCTGACACCCCTGCAGTCACTCACTACAACTCACTAGCACAAACATACACTCCAAAGCTGACACCCCTGCAGTCACACACTACAACTCACTAGCACAAACATACACTATAAAGCTGACACCCCTGCTGTCACACACTACAACTCACTAGCTCAAACATACACTCTAAAGCTGACACCCCTGCAGTCACACACTACAACTCACTAGCACAAACATACACTCCGAAGCTGACACACCCACACAGTCACACACTACAACTCACTAGCTCAAACATACACTCCAAAGCTGACACAGCCACACAGTCACACACTACAACTCACTAGCACAAACATACACTCCAAAACTGACACCCCCGCAGTCACACACTACAACTCACTAGCACAAACATACACTCCAAAGCTGACACACCCACACAGTCACACACTATAACTCACTAGCACAAACATACACTCCAAAGCTGACACCCCCGCAGTCACATACTATAACTCACTAGCACAAACATACACTCCAAAGCTGACATACCCACACAGTCATACACTATAACTCACTAGCACAAACATACACTCCAAAGCTGACACACCCACACAGTCATACACTATAACTCACTAGCACAAACACACACTCCAAAGCTGACACACCCACACAGTCACATACTATAACTCACTAGCACAAACACACACTCCAAAGCTGACACACCCACACAGTCACATACTATAACTCACTAGCACAAACATACACTCCAAAGCTGACACACCCACACAGTCATACACTATAACTCACTAGCACAAACATACACTCCAAAGCTGACACACCCACACAGTCACATACTATAACTCACTAGCACAAACATACACTCCAAAGCTGACACACCCGCAGTCACATACTATAACTCACTAGCACAAACATACACTCCAAAGCTGACACACCCGCAGTCACATACTATAACTCACTAGCACAAACATACACTCCAAAGCTAACACACCCGCAGTCACATACTACAACTCACTAGCACAAACATACACTCCAAAGCTGACACACCCGCAGTCATACACTACAACTCACTAGCACAAACATACACTCCAAAGCTAACACACCCGCAGTCACATACTACAACTTACTAGCTCAAACATACACTCCAAAGCTGACACACCCATACAGTCATACACTACAACTCACTAGCACAAGCATACACTCCAAAGCTGACACACGCATACAGTCATACACTACAACTCACTAGCACAAACATACACTCCAAAGCTGACACCCCCGCAGTCACACACTACAACTCACTAGCACAAGCATACACTCCAAAGCTGACACACCCACAGTCACACACAACTCACTAACACAAACACACTCAAACTCCAAAGCTCACACACCCGCAGCTACAATCTATAACTCACTAGCACAAACACACACGCACTCCAAAGCTGACACATCTGCAGTCAGACACTACAACTCACCAGCACAAACACACTCACACTTCAACCCCCCCCCCCCAGGGGCTCACTTTATGTGAGTACAGGTTTGGTGTACTTGGAGTGCCCGAGCCAGTCCTCACCATTATCATCCCCTCACCCTCATCTGGACTAGTCACATTATCTTCATTTATTTTACTCTTCCTCTTTTACAATTATTTTTTATACTAGGTTCAGGCTCTATAGGTTTATTACCACCTGTCTGACCAACAGGGAGCTTTTCTATCTCCGTGGTTGCTGTCCAACGGTTTCAACACAGCTTCCAACTTGCGTGCTCTCTGAAGGTCTCAAGCGTAAAGGTCGAATGCACCCTCCTCATTACCCCTTTCATGCAACACTAGGTGCGGAGCCGTTCCACTGTCATGTATACCCACGTCGCCCCATAGGGGCCGGGACCCCTCGGATGGTTCGGTGGCCGCGCGTGGCTGGGTTGACATGGGGGACTCGACATGTTACCACTGTCTGGGGCCCGATGTAATCAACCACAAGTTCCCTGAATCCAAGTTGACTCTGTTGAGGCGGCGTGACCTAAAGTGTGGGGCCACTGATGGTTATTCCAGTGGTAGGTGCATAAAGTCGGGCCTGCCTGTGGTGAAACTGTCGTATACCAATAGTTAGTGACAGTTGGAGGGTAAATCCTCGGGCTTGGAGCAGGTGATCCAAGCCAGCAGGACCGGAAGATTTAGGTGTCTTTCCTTTCACGTCCCCCGGATGGCAGACTGACGCCAACGGTTCTGCAAAGGGGACCTTTCCATAATGGCTCCTCTGTGTTTAAACCTTTCCAATCCATGTTTTTTTTGTAATGCAGCTGAAAAGTAACAGCCAAAATACCTGAGACCCTTTTGTATTCAACAAGAGCTTGATCGCATATGTAGCCCAGTGAAGAATGCCACATGGAGTAGAGATAGCAGTTTGCTTATTGAGTTAGCCCAAGATGTACAGACCACCAAACTGTCAAAAGCCAGCCACTTAGGTTCTTACACAGTGTCCGTGGAGAAACATAAGACCCTTAATAGCTGCCGTGATTGTGGTTACCACTTTGAGTTTGGACGAACTCTCTAATGATAACATTGTTATTCAGACCAGGGCGTTACTGCGGCGTATAGGTTAATTGGTAGAAGGGATGATCAACTGTTTCTGCTGCACATGATATTTCTTACCTTTGAAAGAACCATATTACCACTGTTCATCTTATGCGGATATGAGCATGCAGCTGTTCGTCCCTATGTTCCTAACCCCATGTGCTGTTATCGCTGTCAGAAATTCCGTCACACACAACGTTGCGCAGGCTCGCTGCTGAAGTGACCTCATGATGATTCTATGTGTGCTCAGGACCCCAACTATGTCAACTGTGGTGATGCATAACCGTCGAACTCCAGAGAATGCCCACGCTTTCTGGAGGAAAAGGCAAAACAGGAGCTTCGAGTGAAGGAACACCTGACCTTTCCAGAAGCAAGGAAGCGCTATCAAGAACTACACCCTACATCCACCTTGAGGTATTCGGCTGCCGTTTACCTTGCTGTCCGAAAATGAGATGCCGTTGTGAGACACCCCCTCAGGTTTCTACTGGGGTCTAAAATGATATCTCTTTGGACCCGGTATCTCCCTCACCAGTTATTGTTCCGGCAAAAGATGTTTCCACGCCATCAGCTTCAAACTTAGGTTCCACCACTATCCTGGCTCTTGACCACACCAGTCGCAAATCTCCTGTTCGACATCCCACAGGTCGCTCCCGTTCTCGCTGCAGGATGCGCATCACCTGCTCCAATTCCGTTAGCAGCGTTGGTGGCATGGAGGGCAGTGCATTCTCAACTGGGGCGGAGTCCTACTCGGAAGAAAAAGGTGACACTCAACAGACCCACACCGGCTATTAAATAACAGTGCTTTTCCTACTGGCACATGCTTCTTTCCTGTATAAAACAGGCTCTTAATATGATCCTTAAGTAGAATATCCTGGTCTCCGTGCACACTGAGCAGAGTTGGACAAGCTACTGCACATTCACTCGCCCCTAGTCGCCTGTCTGCAGGAGACAAAACTTCGACCTCAGGATACCTTTGCCATTCGTAGGTATACTCCGAAGCGCTTCGATCTTGTTCTGCAGGAGGTTCCCTGCACACATTGGTGTTACACTTCTTGTTCGAGATGATGTATGTTATAATCGGGTTCTGCTTGCCACACCTCTGCAAGCTGCTGGGATACTCCTTTCTCTTCCTGGGTTTAAGTTCTGTATCTGTAGCCTCTATGTTTCTCCTTCTTTTCATGCACAGGATGACCTAGCCCGCCTGATTCTACAGCTCCCTGCCCCTTATTTATTCATGGTGAATTTCAATACGCATCACCCTCTTTGGGGTTCCAACATCACCTTTCTGTTCTGAATACCCGTGAACCCACTTTTCTCTCCGATTCAACTGGCACATTATCTCATCTGCATTTGAGCCTTTGCTCCACACAGCTTGCTCATCGTATGGAATGGCATGTCATAGCTGATACACACTCTAGCGATCACTTTCCGTGCATGATTACTCTCCTGTATTCTTCCGTTGATTCACCTGTCCTTCCTAAATGGCAGTTCAACAAAGCTGACTGGTCGCTTTTTTCCTGGCTAGCCCGTTTTTCTCACTGCTTGTTTTCCACTGTGGACCTCATGGTATAACACCTACGTGCTGTCATTTTAGCCACTACCGAACATTCCATTCCCCGCACATCTTTCCATCCCAGGCGTTTACCGGTCCCCTGACGGACCACAGAATGTTGGAACGCCATTTGTGCACAACACAGTGCTCTTAGGTGTTTCAGCGCCACCCTACGCTTGATAATTGGTCCAATATAAAGAATTATGCGCTAAGGCTCGCAGAATTATTCGCAACAGCAAGAAAGCTTCCTGGGAGTACTATGTAGCTGGTTTCAATAGCTCTACACCTACGTTGGTTGTCTGGGACAAACTTAAGCGCATGGCGGGCAAGACCCGTTCTTCTATTCCTGGTCTGCAGGTAGGCTCTAGTACTATTTCCGAAACACCTGCTATTGCCAATACCATCGGCAAGACCTTTGAAAACATTTCTAGTTCTACCCGTTATGACCTGGATTTTCTTACACACAAGGCAGTGGTGGAAGCCCATGCACTATCTTTTTGCTCCAGCAACCAGGAAAAGTATAATCGCCCCTTTATCTTCCGCGAACTAGAGTATGCCCATAGCATCTTCTAAGCCTTCCGCTCCTGGGCCTGATTCTGTACACGTGGTGTTACTTTAACATCTCTCCTCTGCTGGACTGTGCTTTCTCCTTCAAATTTACAACCGCATCTGGAAACTGAAACTCTTAGAGATTGGCGAGCAGCCACCATCATCCCAGTTTTGAAACCCAGAAAAGATTGCCAACTACCATCTAACTATCATCCGATTTCCACAACTGTAGATACACACGCATTGACGCACGCGTTTGTTCTTTTTTATTTATTCAGGAGGCCTCAAAACATGTATTTCTGGATATATTGATATCCATTATCCTTTATTCCTATTTATCTTCCATCTCAATATCAAATTTTTTGATGATATGCAATACTTTGCTTACAGGTAGGGTAAGCAATAGATAACAAAATTGTTAATATATAAAGTCAAAGGACAGATAAACAAGTAAACAAATTAATATGTGTTGATGTTCTAATTTGTTGATGACAGGGTGTTCTAGAGGGGGAGGGATTTACTACCCATCTTCGCATTTTTCCAATGCTTTTGTTTAGTAAAATCCACCTCAGAATGCCAACCTTAAAAATTCATATTTCACCCACTTTCCTTCCCAACTTTCCTTTCCTATCAGGCCCTCCCAACTCCTACCCTTTGCTTTAAAGTGACATACATCCCTGGTAGCCATTCGAAATTTAGGGCCAAAGTGAATTACCCTTACTTTTACTTCTCCAGATGTTACTCACATACTGGAAAGTTATTCTGAAAAGTATAGACAACCAGTTGTATTGCTCTTTTCTTAACATGGCCCAAAATACTTTAGCAATTGTGCCTGAAAATGAAATTCCTAACTGGCAAGCAGTGATTGGCTGTTGCCAATTCTGTTCCACAGGATAGATGGGATACTGGTAGTTCTGCAATGGATAGCCCAGAGGAGACTGATTTCGAATAGCAATGACTGCCAGCAGCCATGTGTGCCACACAACTACAATGGCAGCATCGATGGGAAGTGGGGTCCTGTGGATCTTGCGGAAGGAGGAAGTCCATCCGGGATGGATCGTTCTTCTCCAGGAGCAAGCTACACTTGGAGCAGGTGATATTCCTGGTGTACACCTGGGCTTTCAAGCTGCCGCAATACTTATGAGGCGGGAAGCCTCGGTGGCCACTTGCCATAACTCTGTGGACTGGTGCAACTTCCTCAGAGAAGCAACCGAGCGGTGATTGGAGGACAACCCAGAATTCATTGGCGGCCTCGATGAAAATAACGAGCCCATCACCTTGGAGATTGACGAGTCTAAATTCTTTCACCGCAAACACCACCGAGGTATGTGGCGCGAGGGCCACTGGATGTTCGGTGGTATTGAGAGGGGCTCTGGGAAATGCTTCCTGGTGGAAGTGCCCGACAGGAGGGCACAAAACCTGGAAGCCCTGATCATACAGCATATTTTGCCTGGAAGCCGCATCATCTCAGATGGATGGGCTTCTTATGCCAACATTGTAAATCTACTTGACTGCGTATATATTCACGATGTTATTGTCCATGAGCAGAACTTTGTTGACCCCGAAGACGACTCCATCCACATGCAGAATATGGAAAACATGTGGATGAGGATGAAGAGGAAAATTTGGCGCCAGTTTGGTACCAGTGACGCCCTCTTCACACCGTATCTCCATGAATTCCTCTTCCGGAATCATTTTCGGGGACAAGACATGTTTGGTGTAATACTGTATGTGATAGCTCAGATTTGCCTGGTGTAGTTTAACAATGTTGGATTTAATCAAAGGTGCATACTTCAATTTCTATTTTTTTAATGACATCAGTTTTTTATTATTGTGATGTTAATTGCAGTACATTAATACAACAATGTGTGTTTTTTGGCTCAAGGACAATAACAAAAATGTTGCCACTGCTTCTGTGTAATAATGAATACTGCTGATATTTTATCTAATTTACACATCTTCATTAGATTTCCCATTGCCACCTCATTGCAGTACATTAATACAACAATGTGTGTTTTGTGGCTCAAGGACAATGACAACAATGCTGCCACTGCTTCTGTGTAATAACCTATGCTCCTGATATTTCACCTAATTAACACGTCTTCTCCAGATTTCCCATTGCCACCTCATTGCAGTACATTAATACAACAATGTGTGTTTTGTGGCTCAAGGACAATGACAACAATGCTGCCACTGCTTCTGTGTAATAACCTATGCTCCTGATATTTCACCTAATTAACACGTCTTCTCCAGATTTCCCATTGCCACCTCATTGCAGTACATTAATACAACAATGTGTGTTTTGTGGCTCAAGGACAATGACAACAATGCTGCCACTGCTTCTGTGTAATAACCTATGCTCCTGATATTTCACCTAATTAACACGTCTTCTCCAGATTTCCCATTGCCACCTCATTGCAGTACATTAATACAACAATGTATGTTTTGTGGCTCAAGGACAATAACAAAATGTTGCCACTGCTTCTGTGTAATAATGTATGCTGCTGATATTTCATCTAATTTACAAATCTTCATTAGATTTCCCATTGCCACCTCACTGCAGTACATTAATACAACAATGTGTGTTCATGGCTCAATGACAACAATGCTGCCACTGCTTCTGTGTAATAACGCATATCTGTGATGATGAGTTTGCCCTGAAAGAAAAGCATTTTCACTGGGTATGATTTAACATGCAGGTTTGGTTAACTTTGCACAATAAGTGGGCTTCAATGCATTAAACGAACAATGAAACAATTCCTTCATCCGAACCTCCATCTGTTTTGCCTTTATGATCTTTGTGCTTGCTTTCCTTGTATGTGTGTGAAATAATCGCGCCGCACCGCGAATTTTGTGTTACAATATTATCTTCCGTGCGTTCATTTGCGACGGTTGGCAACGCTCGAGCTCCTTAAGCCTTCCCAGGCCGCTGCTAGCAGAAGGCAGGCCGCTATTATGCAGGATAAACCGGAAATGTACACGTAAATAGCTTAGTTATTTACATTAAAGGAAAAGCCAGGATATGGTTGAAGCACAAACCACCCCTGATATTCATCCATTATAACACTCTTTGGTTTAACGTTTAGGTACCGACTAAAACAAATGTAAGCCCGAGTAGTAATATTCTTCTGAATTAAGACTCATGACATACACATTCAAACTCTCCTCAAACTGCAATTACCTGTGGTCACTATCGCTGTATTAAATGAAGGTATACCACATATGTATCTGAAAATCCATCAACGACTTCCAACAAACAAATTACTCGTACGAAACTGTCTTTCTAGGTAATCTGTTACAGAATATTGGAACTGTAATTCGGAACTATACACATAACAAAACTAACATCCGCCATTTTATATCAGGATACTGACTTCAATCTTAATCGCCGTGTGTAGTCAAATCGCCACTAAGACGGTCATATTGAATTAACCGTCAAAGTTGGTTATTGTTTTAATTCCAGTTTGTTTTGGGTTTTCCTATATAAGTACATCAATATTAGGTTCGTTCCAACATACGGTTCTGAACGGATTCCGAACTAATTCCAACACATGCTAATGCACATGCGCCAGTCCGGTACGCTCACAGAACTAATTCGGAATTTTGTGTGGTTGGAACACTACTTGAACCGTTCCAGGACCCTCTAGAAACAAGAGGGTCCTGACCGTTCGCGTTCTGTCACGGCCTTCTTCGTTGCACGGTCAATCCGAAGACGAAAGATCAACCTAGCTGTGTTGAATCATGGAAAATCTTATATAGCATTAAATTCACACCAAATTGATTCTAACCTGGTCCTTTCACATGTCAGACATCTTAATCCGTACTCACCATCTGATATATATCCGACTTTACATTCTAACGAAAACAGGCTATAGGTGCGAAGGACTTTATTTATTTAGAGCACTCCTACTCATGTATTACAAGCTTATGAAACATATCGATTCTCCTATTGTATGCTCATTATAAATACTATGCAAAAAGACAAACAATACGCTTCGCATAAGCCAAATTTTAAGACATGTATGTCGTCAATAAAATGCCCTTTGAGTGCTACTGTATCGTTAAGGCACAACTGAAACGTGTTAAAATCGCGAGAAAATGGACAGGATGATTGCACCTTCACAAGTAATATTTTTCTAAGCATTTATTTTTGATTTAAAAGTAAGTTACTGTTGTTTTAAACTGTGCTGTGATTTTGTTTTTACAGAAAGGAAGAATTGTGTGGTAACTGCCGTAAACGAGTACCGGAGGAGTTAGAAAGTGATGGATGTGATTCGTGGTACCACTTCAGCTGTGAGGAGTTAACAAGAGGGCGATTCCAAAGAGTGACTGGGGTAATAGTGATAAAGTCGGGACCGTGCGCTTACTCGTCATTCTCCTCGCACGAACGGGAAGAGTGCCCCCACTACTCTTAACCACGTGATAGCCCCCACCATAATGGGCATTCCTTTCTTCCTCCCTTCCTTTAAAATCAATTAAACTGTATTCCTTTCTTCCTCCCTTCCCTTACAGTGTAATAAATTATATTTCTTTTGCGTGCAAACTATTCCTTCTTTGCCCCAATTCTTTGAAATAAAATAAATTGCATGTCATTCACGTGGATATGGCAGGCAAGCACAGGGTCCCGACAATTTCACATATCAGTGCGTGGTGTTCCTACACACCGATATGCCTAAAGATTATAACTGAACTGCAATTGGCTAATAAAACGCGCCAACATTAGCGTCTATTTTTATATCCAATGAAAATTATGAATACGTCAGTTTCAGTAAGGCAGTATAAGGCAGTGGTGGGAGAACCATGTTGCGTGGAGGGGAAGGTGGAATTTGGTGGATATGGAAGGTAAGCGCAGGGACCCGACTTTATCACGTATGCCGTGACTGGTTTTGCAAATTGTGTAACAAAGAGAAAGAAATTAGCAACTTAAAGATTTAATTTGTATGTTACAGAATGATGTACGGACCCTGAAAGCTGAGCTACAAGATACAAATTTAAAGCACCCAGATGATTCGTTTGGAGAAGTCAGGCGACGAGGGAACAGGAGCTGGAAGTCGCAAGAAGTCAGGACAGGTGGTATACAGAGTACTAATAGATTTTCTGTTTTGGAAGATAATGTTTCAGGGATGGAAAAAGTAGCAGAGCCTGATGTTGCAGTATTCAACAAGAGGGTGCTTGTGTTAGGCATCAGCCATGCTAGAAGAGTGGAATGTATATGTAAGTCAAGCGCCAGCCTTGAGAATGTGACCTCAGATCTTAAAAGTGTGTCTGTAGGTCTCAATAAGGATGAGCACATTATGATCATTGGGGCATGTGGCAACAGCATTGATGCTGATTATGGGCACTCTATCAAGGAAGATCTGAACCACATTGTCAAGGTAAGTACATGCACTAATGTTAAATTTGTTGAGCCACTTCAGAGACATGATAATCCAGCACTTCCTCACGCGATAGCCCGAGTGAAGGAGGATCTAGAGAAATACTGCCTTTCAGCATGTTGATGTTCTGCCAACGTTCAGTCTCCATCTAGAGCATTTCACATGACACGAATTGGATCTCAACTTCTTAGGCAAGAGGTGAGTCTCTTGGCAGAGGAATTGAAGCGTAATAATCGTGAGAGGCATGTTCCTGTTATTGTGGGTGCCAGATCTTGTTTTTTAGGAAGAAGGTAGAAAGGAGGCCCACACAGCTAAAAGCTGTTGCATATGTAAACACTGCCTCACCTTCAATATCCAAAATTAATTTGGTTTATATCATCAAAACAGATGAGGGTTAAAGGATAAAGTAGAGGAGCTAAGCTTACATATGCAAGATATAAATTATGATATCACAGTAATCTGCACAACAGAGCACCACATGACAGAAGCAGAGTTTAAAAGTGTGAACTTCAGTAAGTACACATTATGTTCCAGTTTTTGCAGAAGTAGATTAAATTGTGGCAGAGTGGGTATATTTCCTAAGAGCATGATAAAATTCACCAGCATAAATGTTGCATCTTTTTGTGAGGAAATAGAATTTGAATGCTGTTCAGTAAAAATAGGATTTGGTAGGGAGACATACATCATTTTAGCAGTATATAGAACTCCCACAGGGAACTTCCAAGGATTAATAAATAGATTAGAAAGAACCATCTCATATATTTACGCTCAAAATGCTAAAATAATAGTTTGTGGAGATTTTAATATTAACACAATTACAGTGAAATGAAAACTCATCTCACTTCCCTATTACACACATTTAACTTGGAATATGCAGTTCATTTTCCCATATGAACACTACAGCACTGTAGACAACTTATTTCTAGACTTAAAAAAAAATTCCAAATTATACCATTATTCCTGTAGTAAATGGCATGTCAGATCATGATGCTCAGGTATTGTTGGTGCCTGTCATAGCCAGCAAACAGATTGTTAATACAAAAAGTAAAATTACAACAATAATAATTAATAATGAACATATAAATAATTTTAAACTACTATTAAAAAACAAAAAAATGAACTTCTGTCTATTCCAGCACTCATGTAAATGACAAATTTTATAATTTCCTTAAAACAGTACTATTAGCATTTGAAGCTCTTTTTCGTAAGAAAGCAGTAACCTCATCACCAGTAACAAAGGTCAAATCCTGGATTACTTGAGGTATAAGGAAGTCATGTGCGAATAAAAGAAATTTGTTCTTACTATATCCCACAAGTAATGATTCAAACATTAAAACACACTACAAAACATATTGTAAAATACTTAAAAGAGTAATTAATGAAGCTAAAAGAAAGTATTACTCACTAGCCATTGATGATTCCAATAAAAAAAATTAAAACAATGTGGAATACAATAAAAACTGGAACAGGTAGAATTAAATCAAATAGTAATATTATTCACATAACTAATGAAAATAAAGAGGTCAGTAATTGCTGTGCCATTGCTAATGTCTAACACATATTTCCTTAATGTAGCAAAATAAACAGATTTGACCCAAACCCAGCTGCACTTAAAATGCTAAAAAAAGGCACATCTCAAAATTAAATGTGAATTTAAGATTGACTCTACAACACCTAGAGAAATAGAAAATATTATTAGGTCATTGAAAAGCAAAACCTCTTACGGTTGGGATGAGATAAGTACCAAATTGTTAAAATATTGTACAAAAGAGTTATGTAAGCCTCTTGGTCATATATGCAGTCATTCCCTTATGTCAGGGATATTTCCAGAAAAAATGAAACATACAATTGTTAAGCCTCTATACAAGAAAGTAGACAAAAACTTGGCTTCCAATTATAGGCCCATCTCTCTTTTGACAGAATTTTTTAAAGTAATGATAAAAGCTGTATATAATCGGGTTATAAAATACTTGGAATTCAACAACATTCTCTCAGTATCCCAGTTCAGATTTACGAAAAAATGTCAACAGAAAATGCAACAAACATGCTCACTGAAGTATTAACAGCCTTGGATAAAAAGGAATTACCATTAGGAATATTTTGTGACTTAGCTAAGGCATTTGACAGCATAGATTATAACCTCTTGCTGCAAAAGTTAAAAGTTTATGGCTTCAGTGATATCACTATAAAATGGTTCAAATCTTACTTAACAAATAGGATACAGAAAACCAGAATCAATGGTTGTGATTCAGAACCAGATATTGTTACTAGAGGTGTCCCAGAAGGTTCTATACTTGGTCCTTTGTTATTTTTAACATTTATAAATGATCTGCCATACCATCTTAGCAAAGATTCAATAGCTGTGTTTTTTGGAGATGATACCAGTGTATAAATTTAATAAATTTTGTCAATAAAGTCCTCAAATAGCTCAACTGTTGGTTTGAAGGTAATAAGCTTTCATCAAACCATGATAAAACCAATTTTATTCAATTTCAAACGAAGGATAAAGTGAGTGAATTAACAATCAGGTACAACAATTACACCATAAATAAGGTATCTGATACAAAATTTCTTGAGCTTCAAATAGATGGAGAGCTCAACTGGTGAAAACAAGTAAAAATCATACTGCCAAAACTCAGCTCAGCTTGCTTTGCCTTAAGAAACTTAAAAGTTTGCTCCACCAAAATTCCTTAAGAACAGCATATTTTGCCTACTTTCACTCCCTGGGGTAATTCGGCACATAGCAAGCAAGTATTTATACTAATAAAAGGCCATGCGTATTAGCTTTGGTGTTGGGTCCTGACATTCCTGTAGACCCTTGTTCAAAACCCAAAAAATTCTTACTCTTACTGGTGAATACATATATTCTCTCTTGCGCTATCTTACAGATAATTATGAAACTTCACAATGAACTTTGCTGTGCATGGCCACAATATAAGACATGCAGGCGATTTGCATAGACCAGCAAACAGCTTAAAACTGTTGCTATTCTGCAATAACAATTTACAATAACCTTCCATGCTACTTAAAACTATTAGGCAAGCCTAATCAACATAGCATCCTTAAGAAAGCGCTAAAGTCTTTTTATATACTCACTCCCCCATATACTATGGAGGAATTTTTTAATATGCCATGCAATATATAAATATTCAATACATAGGGCTTTCTTTGAACAGAAAGCTTCATGGCAATCCCTCTATTCCTGCTGATAAAGCCGTACAACGAACTGCAGCAGCTCTTGGACTAAGCACGAGAACTTATTCACAAGGCTTCTTCGTGGAAGAAGAAAGTAGATCATGTGAATAAGCTAATACGAAAAGCACAAGAAATAGACGGAATTATTAGTGAGTGTGAACCATTGATGATATGCCTTGATGAAGATGATGATGATGCTTCCGAGGATGACGATGACGACGACAACTGGGATTTGGATGGAATTGAACCATTGCAGTTTTAAGTGGGTGGGTGAAAATAACTTTGTTATGGCATGCTTATAATTTGTTTTATTTCTCCTCATTGTAGCAGGAAGTTTGTATTATTTTGTTTCTATATTATCAAAAGTGCGCAATTTATTCTACATATGCTGCAATGTTTATGCAGAGTTATTTTCAATTAACAATAATAATACGAAATAGTTATTATTCATTAATGTTCGCTACTTACGTACACTTTTTGTATGCGGCTTACACACGATAGAAAGGAGAACAATCAGCTGTTGTTGTTTACTAACCACTCTGGCAACATCGCAACCACAATGTAGCCAACCTTACGCGAAGCCTCACGAACTGTCAAGTGTAAAGATACAGCGGCGGGGGTATAGCATCATGCAGCAAATACACAGTTGTGTTGTTGGTACTTTAATAAGGACGCTGGGCGCGGTTACCACAATAAATAAACTGGACGTGCAAAATTACCGCATTTTAAAATACATAAACTGCCCATAGCTTTAAACATTTAAGAACAAGAATTCACATAACTTGAGATAAGTAAATGAGCACAAGGCCACGCATGTAAACTCTAAAGGCATGAACCCTTTGCCACGGGTGTATAGCTTTACAGTTGGTAGCACCAAATGCCCTTCCAGCTAATGCCTTTGAAGGTTATGTGGTAGTGTTATGATATACCTCTTTCTGGTATATAACATTTAGTCATATCAATGTGTCTTTATTAAACTTAAAAGAAAAGGTTAAATAAAACAAAAATTCATTCTTTACCGTAACAACCCAATAATCGGAGCAGATCACTAGCAATACGCAGTTTCTCTTCAGGTAGCCAAAGTAACCCATGAAGTTTGTCAGTTTCGCCATTCGCATAGACTCCCTTCCCCAACATATATTTCACCTCTTTACTACAAAAAATACACAAAATGAAATTCCACTAGCAACTATAAAAACAATCCTCAAATTTATAGCAAATAGAGATCAACGTAGAGAGAGATTTACATAATACAGTAAATTATATATGACTGTAAAGAATATTTTAAAACAATATTTGGAGGCTCAGCGAAAGCTAAATAAAGAGGATACTTGGTACAAGCTCCGAAGCAATTCTCATTGAAATAGGGTGTGGGGATATTTGGAGATATAGACAATCACGTGAGAAGGGGTGTTGGAAAAGAGTCAGATTGAGGATTGAAGATATGGAAAGACAGGAAATAATTGGTAGTTTTAATTCAAAAAGATCATTATGTGTATACACAGAGATTAAAAGGACATGGGAAAGAGAAAACTATGTTGACGTTTGTAATAAAATAGCAAGAGAGGGCTTTGCATGGGCTAGGTCAGGTGTGGTGAGGTTACAAATCATAGGAGCAGGAGAAAATGAAGGCAAATGCCCAATTATGTAATAGCAAATTTAACAATTATTGGCATTTAATGTTAGAATTTGAAAGGAACAATGAATATGAGGAAAAAATTGCAAAGAAATAACTGGTCTAGACTACCAAATGAAATTATAGGTAAAAGGATGTTAAGAGTTAAATCCAAGGAAAGTTTATTAGAAATAGCAAAATATTTAGGTGTAGTGAGAAATAAATCGCTGAAAAAAATTAGAAATAGGGAATAGAAAGAAAATGTAGATTGTTGAATCATAAAATTAAATAGGACCTAATAACTCGACAAACACGGTGTTGGATGTTATGGGCCCTTAGAAATGCAGCAACTTAATGAAAGGGAAAATGATATGTAAAGGGTAATGTGTAGAGGTAAAATTATGTATTATAGTACTTGTATAAGAATTAATTATGTAACTAATGAAGTGAAATAAAATATCTATTTATCTATATGACTCTATGGCTGGATGAAAACACAAAACAAGGGCTTGTATATTTCAGTAGTTTTCCTTAAACTCCTGACTGTATTCTTAAGTGTAATTTGATTACTGACAACAGGCAAAGCAACTTGAAAACATCTAAAAACTTTTATGATATAAATTGATTTAAGACAATGGTGCCCCTACATTAGTTCTTGTCTGCATTGTGAAAGTAATGTAAATTAAGGGTACACATTGCAATGCCTTACCATCTTAGACAAGCTTACATTGCATAGTTTTGGTTTAGTTACACAGGAAAATACTAAATGTAACCTCTTTAATTCCGACAATCATTGTAGGTTTTTTTCGCTTTAATGAATGATTCTTCTAGTCAAAACTCTGCTCAGAGCTCTTGTCCAGAATGCAGGGGTCAGTTTAAGGGTACATATGGAGTAGCCATTCATATAAGCCGAGCACATGCTGTGCTACATAGACAGAATGTTGTATTTCAAGATTATAAAAGTAAGAAAAAACTCAGTGTGCAACATACATCTGTTCCACCTGATAGATCATCAGAAACTTCAGATATAAGTAGTCAGTTACCCCAAAATGATAAATTACTGGATTATAGAAATGAAATGCTAAAGTGGAAATCAGTGTTTGATATTGAGAGCTTTTCCAGCAATGCTAAAACTTTTATAGACTTCTTATCCAGAGCCATTCAAATACTCACCCTGCAGTGAGATATTAGAACTGCGACATCATCATCGACAGGGTGATAGTCAACAGCGCTATAAACATTCCAGTAATCAAGAACGTGCAACAAAAGGGCTCGAGAAAGGAGAAGGCAAAATTATGAATATTAAAAAAGAAACGTAATTCTTGTACCACAGTCAGCGAAGGAAAGCGGTAAGAGCAGTCCTCAATGAGAAACATACGACATGTAAAGTAGATATAAATAAAATACATCATCATTTCAATACTCAGTTATCTACTCCTAACTCCCATGTACGTCCAGACTATCCTTCTGCTACTACCGTAGAGGAGCACGCCGTTTTAGATGACACTGAAAATCATTATCATCACTAAACAAGAAGTAGCATTAGCTATTAGCAGAATTGCTATCGACACTGATCCTGGGCTGGACCGTGTTCTTATAAGAGTTTAAAGGATGATGTTTGTCATCAGATAATGGCTAAGATTATCAATGTAATGCTAGCTGAAACAAGGATGAACAGTACTAATATATAAGAGCAGCGACAAAAAGGATCTCAAGCGCTGAAGGGCAATAACTATTTGATCTGTAGTAAGAAGAGTAATACAACATATTCTGGATAGACGTTTGAGAAACGTAGTCAGTTCCGATGATAACCAAAGAGGATTCACAAATTCCCCTGGTACTTTAATACATCTATATTTGAATCGATTCTACCTTCTGCGAAGTCTCTAAGAACAGACTTCACGTTGGTCTTTCTTGATATTGAAATTTAGTTTTATTTATGGACGCTCTTTAACTACTATGGTTCTTAGCGTCCCATTCTATATTGGGTGTGAAAGACAGAAAATTTTGCTCAGAGGCCTCTTTATCAGGCTTGAGGTTCTTTTACGTGCCGTAAATTTATGACACGGGATCACAGGCTTTACTTCCCTTCTGAAGGAAGCCATGCTAAGGATTTTTACGCCCGAAAAAATCCATCACCCTCTGCCGGGTTTGAACCTGCGACCTCGGGAACTAGAGGCTAGCACGGTACCACTAGTCCACAGAGGACGACTATTTCTTGATATCAGTAAAGCTTTCGATAATGTGGGACACCAGCACCTCCAAAGCACTCTTCAGTCTCTTGGAATCCCCACAAAACTGTCTAAGTTTATTTACGAATTGCAAAGCAATAATATCACACATATTGAAACGGGATTGTGTAAAAGTAAGCCTATCAATATTAAACATGGTGTGTTGTAGGGTTCGCCCTTTCTCCAGGTCTGTACAATATTTCAACACATCATATCATTAGGGAACTCTTCTCAGAGAATTCAAGAACAATATGCATTTTCAATTGCACCTGGGCTGCCAAACTCAACAGTTTTGCCCTTCGCTGATGACATTATGATAGTTGCGAAAGATTAGGATTCGGCCTGAATACTATCTGAACTTGCCATCAAGAGGTTTAAAGAGATTGGTCTAAAATTGACGTCAACAACTGTAAATGTATTTCAATTAAAAATGGAACCATTAAGTATAAATCATTATCATTAAACTATGGTGAAACAATACAGACCATAGCCCCCAATGAAACTATAAAATACCTTGGAGTCACCTATCATAATACAGCTATATTTGACGCCGTTACAAACATGGCTAAACTAAAGAAAAAACTGGACATCCTGGCATCACCTTTACTACTGTCTTACCAAAAATTAAACGTGATTTGCAATTTCATCTGCCCATCTCTGGTTTAACAATTTCAGACAACAGCCATTAACAAAATACCATCTAAGTTTCTTTCTGATACTTACAAACTTATTAAATCAACACTAAAAGAAATATTACAATTGACAGCTGATATACCTGATTCTATGTTGTACACAGGTAGAAAGTATAAAGGACTAGGGCGTTTCAAGTCTGGCTTGGAAGCCTATTTACAACATATTAATGCCTGTCTTAATTTACAGAGATCACACAAAGTCATCATCATCAATACCTGTTGTGACTTACTGGACGAGATAAATGCATGCCTACAGAAACTCCAACTTGAAAATATTCCTAATAAACCAATGAGAGTTAAAGTACTTAGAAAAGATTGACTAATTCTGAAGATTTAGAAGCTCATAACAGTGATGTGTCATAATTTAAAATAAAGAGAGTTGAAGGTTGTTACACTACATCACTAAAATGTTCTTACTTGAACGTGTTTTGGGAGATAGTTTGTTCCCATCGTCAGCATTTCCTCAACTGATTTTGCCAGTCATTGTCTGGGGAATGTGTGTGGCTAATGGTGTTCTCTGGTGCTGGGCTGATGAACCTCCAAAGGCTGCTGGGTGGTGGCAGTTCGAAATTCATTAGGTGATTCCTGTGTTTGAGATATGTATTTTTTCCCAGATGTCCAATTCATTGCTGCTGTTGATCGGTTTTAAGAGTTTTCTGTTCGGAGTGATATCATGGTTTGAAGACCAGAAATGATGTGCTACTGCTGATTTATCTGGCTGCTTTTAGTAAATGCATCTCATATGCTCTTTAAGTCTTACTTCAAGATTTCTTTTGGTTCTTCCTATGTATACCAGGTTACAGTCATTACAAACAATTTGATATATACCAGCTGATTTATCGTTGAGGATAGGATCTTTTGTTCTGTTGCATAGTAGTTTCTGTATATTGTGGTTATTCTGTGGAGACAAGGTGATGTATTTCTTGAAAATCCTTTGAAATTTATGTGTCCAAGGGTGATAAGTGAATTTCCTATATGCTAGTGGTTTTTGTTGTCTGACTAAAGTAGTCGTTTGTTGGATGTATTTCTGTCTTTCAAACTTTTTTATCTTCTTATCTATTGTTTTTTTCAGGTATACATTCATAGTGGCTATGTGGATAATATGTTGGTATTCTTTCTGGTATTCCTCTTTCTCCATTGGTATATGTACTAACCTGTTTGTAATACTATTTAAAATTGCATGTTTGTGGCTCATAGGATTGTAGCTATTGTTTTTAATATAATTTTCTGCGTCAGTTGGTTTTTGTAAATGCAGAACGTTAGTTTGTTGTGTGCATTATTTCTGATGATCCTGATGTCTAAGTAAGGTAGTTGGCCATTTTCTTCTTTTTCTATTGTGAATTTAATAGATCTTTTTTGTAAATTCAATCATTTGAAAGCATCTTCTGAAAGTTGTTTTGGAACAAAGCAAAAATATCATCTACGTACCTATACCAGGTTTTGAATAGATGTGGGACAGATTTAGTAATATGGCATTCAAAATGGCTCATATATAGTTCTGCTAAAATGGTGAAAAGGGGTTTCCCATAGCTAGGCCTGTGGTTTGTTTAAAGATTTTGTTATGGAATGAAAAGGAATTCTGGTCCAGACATAATTTTGTTAGTTTTAAGTAATCTTCTGTTTGTGCTCTAGGTGTGCCATTGTTTAATATCCAATTTTCTAGGAGTGGTAATAATTCTTCCTTTGGTATGCTTGGGAAGAGTGCAGTGACATCAAATGATACCATCATGTCTGTGGGTGATATATTTATATTTGAAAGATGACTGGTTAATTGTAATGAATTTTTTTTTTATGTGATGTAGTGATGTTGTTATTTTATACTTAGAAAAGCACTGAGGGAGCCTGAATTTCAATCCCGGTGCAATCTTCAATCTCTCAACAGTGCTATACTATAGTTGTACTGTACAGGCTGTACACTCCAGCTAATAAATGGATTCCACAACCTGATCAGCTCACCATTAGTGAATGGAAAACAGCATTAAAAATGACTGTCAATATTTGTCCGCTGCGTGCTCTTCCAGGAAGGTCCCAAGATGGTAACCACTGTTGCCACTGCGATAGTGAGATGGAAACCCTTGGCCACGTTTTGGGCACCTGTCCTTTTGGAGAAACACTGCGGAACTGTCAGCATCATAAAATAAGATCCACTATGGCTGAACCTTAAAACTAAAAGGTCATACAGTATTTCAGGAAGGGCAAGGCCTCTCTCAAGACGGCTGCTCTCGTCTGATTGACATCTAGCCATCCCAACAGGCTCATCATCCGGATATATCATTGATCCAACAGTGAGAATGGAGCAGAATGAACAACAGCCAGCTGAAGTATACACTGAGAAATGTTGAGCCTACCATCCCCTTCTACCTTGAGAAGTACAATTTATCATCCATTGAAGTTATTGGACTGTTGGTTGGGGCAAGAGGAACCATACCTAGGCACTTTGCTGAGTTTTACAAAAAGTTCAGTCTCAGGCCAATTTCATGTACATGTTTTGCTCTTAAAACTTCACTCAAAAGTCATCTATATTCAAATTACTTTCATTCTGTAGTGTATGACTAACAGTAGAAGAGCCACACTTTTAGTAATTTCACCTCTAATGGCGATAATTTTATCCTTTTTATGCAATGAGAAATGGTACTTCACTTTACGTGTTTTTGGGTTTTCAGATCTTTCATTTTATGTTTTAAAAACTGCACAGATTTTTCAACCTTTTCATCTCTGTTGTTTACTGAATTATTTCATGAGCATTCAGTGCAATATTTTCATTGATGTAACTGGCAAAGAAATAAGCTTGTAAAGTCATAAAATATGAAGCGTTACTGAGGAATGTTGAAAATCCCTGTCTTTGACATTTTATTTAACTTAAAAATAAAAACATACTTTCACCGTGAAATCGGGTAGAGCACAAAAAAAAAATTCAATATAATGCATGATAAATAATTGTGTAAACAACACGTACACAAAAGTTGAAACATAAAACTAATAATGAGGATGATTTTGAAAATGCCAAAACAAGTAAACTATAACCCCATTTCTTCTTTCTGTATATTAAAAATTAGAATTTTATCTCCATTAATTTGGCTACTAGAATTCTTATGTGTATATACATAACTACAGAAGAGTAAGTAATTATACACTTTATATGAAAAGCATCGTTTGAAAACAATTATTTGTCTGCTCTTTTTATAATAATCAGTTTTTAACATTTATGTTATAAACATGTTAAATTTAGATCTGTGTAGAATGTTTTACAGTAAATCTTCTCCCACGCTAATATAATGTTAGAGAGAACTATCAGTTCAGTACTCTCTGAGCTGGACAGATCAATACATGAGAACTGCAGATCTCTTTTCAAGAATGCTTTATTTGATCTTCATGATTTCCTTGGTAAGAAAGAAAGTATAGTAGATGATTCCGGCAATCTGTGCTCGTGAATTATGTCTTCTCTAGTCAGATGGAGTTGAATACAAGCAGAAATAGTAATCAAACACAAAGAAAGAGACAAACTGAAAATAGGCAAATTGTTAATTTTATTTATCTATTATTAATTCATTATTTCTTTTCTAGGTGTGAACAAAAAAGAGAACTTCCACTCTGCACTAAATATTTTCCCAAAAACTTTGACATAACTTCCACAAGACTTTGATCCATTGCTACACTATACAAAAAGGTCTGACTTTTGATGAACAATGAGAGGCCAAACAAAAAAAGTTTAGGACCATTTTTTCAAAAGTCAATATCTGGAAATAGGTACATTTTTCAGGAAATGCATCTTTTGCATATAAAACAGAAGTACTAATTTATTAACAAAATAATCTTACATATACACTATTTTTATAAGCATGTTAGTTTATTTTTACTATATTCACCTTAGCAGTTGTTTACAGAAATATTGGTTTCATGAATTATAATATACACCTAAAACATATTAAAATAATGCATATAAAGAATGGCATTTTATGTAGAATATAAAAAGTAAAAATACAGTATTCTGTAAGCTAGTACTAGGGTACTAGCTAAAAGGCATGTTGTAGCAGAAGCAATTTTAACTTCATCTTACAATGTTACACCTTTTCATACATTTTATTGAATATTATAATACAAACTTGGATAGCATTAATTTTCAGAATATTTGTTCTGCAAATTGAAACATGTAGTTTGTTGTTTTGGTATGTGTTATGTTGATGCAATTTACTTCCAGGCATTGGAGGGATTGATATTTTAACTATAAAAAATTACATGCAATTTGAAGAATTTTTACATAACTGTTTACATGTTATGCTTCTGTTTGCACCATACATTGACCTTAATGACACCTTTTATAGCTCAAAAAATTCCATGATTTGTGGACCTCTTCCCCAAAACATTACACCCTAGCTTAAAAAGCTTTGAAAGTATAAAAAATACACTACTGTTACATCATGTAAGTTTATCTTATTTTTCAAGAATTTTAGTACATAGTAGACCACATATTTGAGAATTCCAAAATTTTCATTTATCAAATTCAAAATGTAGGATAAAATATTCAATTTTTTCAAAAGCTGATACATGCATAGCTAGAAAGTAAACATTATTTTTTAAAATTCACACTCAAAATATACTACTTTTCTCTTCCTGTATTCCCTTTACAGATATTGTAAAGAGGGCATCTTTATTGTTCTTATACTACAACTATTCAGTATGAAATTGTTTGATAAACATTCAACTAGATCAAAGCAGTGAAGTGACAATGTGAACAAAGTGAGTAACAGTGAAAGTTGACATAGGTTAAAGCAGCAAAGTGACAACGTGAACTAAGTGATCAACAGTGAAAGTTTAAATAGATCAAGGCAGTGAACTAATTGAGTAACAGAGAAAGTTGAACTAGATCAAAGCAGTGAAGTGACAATGTGAACTAAGTCAGTAACAGTCAAAGTTGAAGTAGATCAAGGCAGTGATGTGACAATGTGAACTAAGTCAGTAACAGTCAAAGTTGAAGTAGATCAAGGCAGTGATGTGACAATGAGAACTAAATCAGTAACAGTCAAAGTTGAAGTAGATCAAGGCAGTGATGTGACAATGTGAAGTAAGTGAGTAAAGTTGAAGTAGATCAAGGCAGTGATGTGACAATGTGAACTAAGTCAGTAACAGTCAAGGTTGAATTAGATCAACGCAGTAATGTGACAATGTGAATTAAGTCAGTAACAGTCAAAGTTGAAGTAGATCAAGGCAGTGATGTGACAATGTGAACTAAGTCAGTAACAGTCAAAGTTGAATTAGATCAAGGCAGTGATGTGACAATGTGAATTAAGTCAGTAACAGTCAAAGTTGAATTAGATCACGGCAGTGATGTGACAATGTGCAGTAAGTGAGTAAAGTTGAAGTAGATCAAGGCAGTGATGTGACAATGTGAACTAAATCAGTAACAGTGGAAGTGACAATGTGAAGTAAGTGAGTAAAGTTGAAGTAGATCAGGCAGTGATGTGACAATGTGAACTAAGTCAGTAACAGTCAAAGTTGAAGTAGATCAAGGCAGTGATGTGACAATGTGAAGTAAGTAAGTAAAGTTGAAGTAGATCAGGGCAGTGATGTGACAATGTGAACTAAGTCAGTAACAGTCAAAGTTGAAGTAGATCAAGGCAGTGATGTGACAATGTGAAGTGAGTAAAGTTGAAGTAGATCAAGGCAGTGATGTGACAATGTGAACTAAGTCAGTAACAGTCAAAGTTGAAGTAGATCAAGGCAGTGATGTGACAATGTGAAGTAAGTGAGTAAAGTTGAAGTAGATCAGGGCAGTGATGTGACAATGTGAACTAAGTCAGTAACAGTCAAAGTTGAAGTAGATCAAGGCAGTGATGTGACAATGTGAAGTAAGTGAGTAAAGTTGAAGTAGATCAAGGCAGTGATGTGACAATGTGAAGTAAGTGAGTAAAGTTGAAGTAGATCAAGGCAGTGATGTGACAATGTGAACTAAGTCAGTAACAGTCAAAGTTGAATTAGATCAAGGCAGTGATGTGACAATGTGAACTAAGTGAGTAAAGTTGAAGTAGATCAAGGCAGTGATGTGACAATGTGAAGTAAGTGAGTAAAGTTGAAGTAGATCAAGGCAGTGATGTGACAATGTGAACTAAGTCAGTAACAGTCAAAGTTGAATTAGATCAAGGCAGTGATGTGACAATGTGAAGTAAGTGAGTAAAGCTGAAGTAGATCAAGGCAGTGATGTGACAATGTGAAGTAAGTGAGTAAAGTTGAACTAGATCAAGGCAGTGATGTGACAATGTGAAGTAAGTGAGTAAAGTTGAAGTAGATCAAGGCAGTGATGTGACATTGTGAAGTAAGTGAGTAAAGTTGAAGTAGATCAAGGCAGTGATGTGACATTGTGAAGTAAGTGAGTAAAGTTGAAGTAGATCAAGGCAGTGATGTGACAATGTGAACTAAGTCAGTAACAGTCAAAGTTGAATTAGATCAAGGCAGTGATGTGACAATGTGAACTAAGTCAGTAACAGTCAAAGTTGAAGTAGATCAAGGCAGTGATGTGCCAATGTGAACTAAGTCAGTAACAGTCAAAGTTGAAGTAGATCAAGGCAGTGATGTGACAATGTGAACTAAGTCAGTAACAGTCAAAGTTGAAGTAGATCAAGGCAGTGATGTGACAATGTGAAGTAAGTGAGTAAAGTTGAAGTAGATCAAGGCAGTGATGTGACAATGTGAACTAAGTCAGTAACAGTCAAAGTTGAAGTAGATCAAGGCAGTGATGTGACAATGTGAACTAAGTCAGTAACAGTCAAAGTTGAAGTAGATCAAGGCAGTGATGTGACAATGTGAACTAAGTCAGTAACAGCAGAAGTGACAATGTGAAGTAAGTGAGTAAAGTTGAATTAGATCAAGGCAGTGATGTGACAATGTGAATTAAGTCAGTAACAGTCAAAGTTGAATTAGATCAAGGCAGTGATGTGACAATGTGAACTAAGTTAGTAACAGTCAAAGTTGAAGTAGATCAAGGCAGTGATGTGACAATGTGAACTAAGTCAGTAACAGTCAAAGTTGAAGTAGATCAAGGCAGTGATGTGACAATGTGAAGTAAGTGAGTAAAGTTGAAGTAGATCAAGGCATTGATGTGACAATGTGAACTAAGTCAGTAACAGTCAAAGCTGAATTAGATCAAGGCAGTGATGTGACAATGTGAACTAAGTCAGTAACAGTCAAAGTTGAATTAGATCAAGGCAGTGATGTGACAATGTGAAGCAAGTGAGTAAAGTTGAACTAGATCAAGGCAGTGATGTGACAATTTGAAGTAAGTGAGTAAAGTTGAAGTAGATCAAGGCAGTGATGTGACAATGTGAACTAAGTCAGTAACAGTCAAAGTTGAATTAGATCAAGGCAGTGATGTGACAATGTGAACTAAGTCAGTAACAGTCAAAGTTGAAGTAGATCAAGTCAGTGATGTGACAATGTGAAGTAAGTGAGTAAAGTTGAAGTAGATCAAGGCAGTGATGTGACAATGTGAATTAAGTCAGTAACAGTCAAAGTTGAAGTAGATCAGGGCAGTGGTGTGACAATGTGAACTAAGTCAGTAACAGTCAAAGTTGAAGTAGATCAGGGCAGTGATGTGACAATGTGAACTAAGTCAGTAACAGTCAAAGTTGAAGTAGATCAAAGCAGTGATGTGAACTAAGTTTTAAAAGGCTGCTAACATTACAATGAAGTCCATCAGTTTTCTTGCATGATTAAATTTGTTAGTGCACTTTAAACAAAACATTGCCAGTATTCCAAGGTTACAGGTTCAAAACCAGTGGAGGGCAATGGATTTTTGCAGGTGTAAAAATCTAGCATGACTTCCTTCTGAAGGGAAGCAAAGCCAGTGGTCCCGTGTCATAGATTTACGACACATAAAAGAGCCTCAAGCCTAATAAAGAGGCCTCTGAGCAAATTTACCAGTCTTTCATGCCAATATAGAACGGTGTGCTAAGGGCCACAGCAATTAAAGAGCATCCGCAAATAAAACTCAATTTAATTTTTTTATCGCTAATAATAATTTCATTTCAGATATTTCATAAGTTTTTCAATATCAATAAAACTATTTGTGACTAACAATTTTAACGCCCTTAGTACCATATGTTAGACCACCAGCTAGCCATTAAACTGCTGGATACAAGCAGATCGACTTTGAAGGTCCAAACTACTGAGTGCTGGAGCCAATCATGTCGACTTGCAACAGTCTTCATAGTAAAACAATTTTTGTGACATCCTATATTGATAGAATTCATACCCATGGAAAGGTTGAACCTTTTTCCTTTGACGCTTGCTTTATAACAGTATACCTGGGTTTCATTATAATAAACAGCCCCTCAGTTTACAATTGCATGTTCTGTACATTGTTTGTAAAATGGAAAGTAGCTCTCGTGATATTTTTACTGTGGAGTTCATGACGATATGCTGATGCATTATTTTGTACAATGCGAGGTAAATGCTGATAAGTTGATGTCTAAAAGTGACAGTGATTCTGATAATGGTGATACACACCCCTGGTTACCCACCATGAAAAAGGGAGTGTTTAAAACAACTCCTATGCAGATGTTATTGACACTTTTACTGTCTCATTGTAGATTTCCTAAAAAAGGAATGATTGCCTACAAGAAATAGCATCCACACTGTTTTAATTAGTACCAGAAACAAGTCTGCGATGTCAGATTGTTAGCTAATAGTACATTGTGTTTCCCTCAAAAAAGATCATGATTTATGTTAGGTGTGCCAAATAAGAGGCCTATAGAATTATAATACTAACTTTCTGAGCTACATTGTTTCTGGTCTAAAATTTAAAACCACCAAATAATTTTGAATGTTAATGCATGTTTCTGTGTTTACAAAGCATCATTCTTTCATTTGCTATACTCCAAAAAGCTTTGAGGGCATTTATTTTAGCTCATATTCTGAGAAGGGTATTTATATTACAAACACATTATGTAACATATTACACCTGATATAAGATTAATATACATTATTTTCTGCTATAAATGGATATTATATTACCATGGCCTTATGGTTGATGATTTTCCACCATTGTATGTATTAAACATAGCTATTTTTATACAATTTTTCATAATAGCCAATTCTCACTTTAAATGCTATGCAACTTTACACCAGGTGGCCGTGGAAGGTTTCTGACTTTCTCCAGCCACTTTCAGAAAGCCAATCAGATTGGCCTGTGTTACTATGAGGGTTAAGTAACTGCATTTCATCTAAAATTACATTACTATACAAAGTGTACAACTTCATTGTCTACCAGAAATTAAGCTAAATTGATAGTTCATGACATTAGAGAGCTAGTTCTATATATTTGAAAATCTTCACCACTGTGTTTTCGTTACGATGCAATCATGTGTGATAAGAGTAAATCTTTTATTGCAAACATTACATTTGTGTGTCTTTTGTACCCATATGTGTGTGAGTGTGTCTCTTTTAAATTGGAGATCTGAGTAGAGCTCTTATTGCAAACATTACATTTGCTTTTCTCTGCCTTCATAATTCAAACTGAGTGCTCTTAAATTTGATAGACGACAAAAGATCTGATTGCGATGATTCTAATCGTAAGCATTTCAGTGGGATAAATCAATCTGGCTTTCTTATTTTAAAAATTAAATGTTGTGGATCTTTACACTCACTTGTCTTGGCACTCAAAAAATCTGAGTAGAGGTCTTAGTGGAAACATTACATTTCCCTGGTATTTTACCCTCAAGAATTAAACTGTGTTTTCAAATGCAATAGCCAACCTTACATTCATGAAATTTTTTAATCTCATAATTTCAGTATGTTTATAAATGCAATAGAGAGTAATCCTCTTATTTCAAACTTTACATTTATGTGGTTTTTTTTTCCTATGAATCAAATTGTATGCTTTCAAACTCCCTAGCTGAGTATAGCTCTTACAGCAAACATTATATCTGTGTGGTTTTTCAAATTCCGTAGCTGAGTGAAGCTTTTATTGTAAACATTACATTTATATGGCTTTCACCTTCATGAATAAAACTGTGTTTTTTTAAATTCCCAGGCTTAGTAAAGCTCTTATTGCAAACATTACATTTGTGTGGTTTTATTCCTTCATGAATAAAACTGTGTTTTTTTAAATTCCCAGGCTTAGTAAAGCTCTTATTGCAAACATTACATTTGTGTGGTTTTATTCCCTAATGAATCAAGCTGTTTTTTTTAAACTCCCTAGCTCAGTAATCACTTATTGCAAACATTACATTTGTGTGGTTTTATTCCCCCATGAATCAAACTGTGTTTTTTTAAACTCTATGGCTCAGTAAAGCACTTATTGCAAACATTATATTTGTGTGGTTTTATTCCCTCATGAATCAAACTGTGTTTTTTTAAACTCTATGGCTCAGTAAAGCACTTATTGCAAACATTATATTTGTGTGGTTTTATTCCCTCATGAATCAAACTGTGTTTTTTTAAATTCCCTGGCACAGTAAAGCACTTATTGCAAACTTTACATTTGTGTGGTTTCATTCCCTAATGAATCAAACTGTGTCTATTCAAACTCCCAAGCTGAGTAAAGCTCTTATTGCAAACATTACATTTGTGTGGCTTTCGCCTTCATGGATAAAACTGTTTTTTTTAAATTCCCAGGCTTAGTAAAGCTCTTATTGCAAACATTACATTTGTATGGCTTCAGGAATAAAACTGTGTTTTTTTAAATTCCCAGGCTTAGTAAAGCTCTTATTGCAAATATCACATTTGTATGGTTTTATTCCCTAATGAATCAAACTGTGTCTATTCAAACTCCCAAGCTGAGTAAAGTCTTATTGCAAACATTACATTTGTGTGGTTTTATTTGCTCATGAATAACACTTGTGCTTTTTAAATACCCTGGCTCAGTAAAGCTCTTATTGCAAACATTACATTTGTGTGGTTTTATTCCCTCATGAATCAAACTGTGTTTTTTTAAATACCCTGGCTCAGTAAAGCTCTTATTGCAAACATTACATTCATGTGGTTTTATTCCCTAATGAACCTGTGTTTTTTTAAATTCCCTGGCTCAGTGAAGCTCTTATTGCAAACATTACATTTGTGTGGTTTTATTCCCTAATGAATCAAACTGTGTTTTTTTTAAATTCGCTGGCTCAGTAAAGCTCTTACTGCAAACATTACATTTGTGTGGTTTTATTCCCTCATGAATCAAACTGTGTTTTCTTAGACTCCGTAGCTCAGTAAAGGACTTATTGCAAACATTACATTTGTGTGGTTTTATTCCCTCATGAATCAAACTGTGTTTTTTTATATACCCTGGCGCAACAGCTCTTATTGCAGACATTACATTCGTGTGGTTTTATTCGCTAATGAATCACTGTTTTTTTAAATTCCCTGGCTCAGTAAACCTCTTATTGCAGACATTACATTTGTGTGGTTTTATTCCCTCATGAATCAAACTGTGTTTTTTTAAATTACAGGCTCAGTAAAGCTCTTATTCCAAACATTACATTTGTGTGGTTTTATTCCCTCATGAATTAAACTGTGCTTTTTTAAATTCCTTGGCTCAGTAAAGCTCTTATTGCAAACATTACATTCATATGGTTTTATTCCCTAATGAATCAAACTGTGTTTTTTTAAATTTCCTGGCTCAGTAAAGCTCTTATTGCAAACATATTTGTGTGGTTTTGTTCCCTCATGAATCAAACTGTGTCTATTCAGACTCCCTAGTTCAGTAAAGCTCTTATTGCAAACATTACATTTGTGTGGTTTTATTCCCTCATGAATAAAACTGTGCCTATTCATACTCCGTAGCTAAGTAAAGAACTTATTGCAAACATTACATTTGTATGGTTTTATTCCCTCATGAATCTGTGTCTATCCAGACTCCCTAGTTCAGTAAAGCTCTTATTGTAAACATTACTTTTGTGTGGTTTTATTCGCTCATGAATAAAACTGTGCCTATTCAAACTCCGTAGCTCAGTAAAGCACTTATTGCAAACATTACATTTGTGTGGTTTTATTCCCTCATGAACCAAACTGTGTCTATTCAGACTCCCTAGTTCAGTAAAGCTCTTATTGCAAACATTACATTTGTGTGGTTTTATTCCCTCATGAATCAAACTGTGTTTTTTAAATTACCTGACTCAGTAAAGCTCTTATTGCAAACATTACATTTGTGTGGTTTTATTTCCTAATGAATCAAACTGTGTCTATTCAAACTCCCAAGCTGAGTAAAGCTCTTATTGCAAACATTACATTTGTGTGGTTTTATTCCCTCATGAATCAAACTGTGTTTTTTTAAACTCCCTGGCTCAGTAAAGCTCTTATTGCAAACATTACATTTGTGTGGTTTTATTCCCTCATGAATCAAACTGTGCCTATTCAAACTCCGTAGCTCAGTAAAGCACTTATTGCAAACATTACATTTGTGTGGTTTTATTCCCTCATGAATTAAACTGTGTTTTTTTAAATTACCTGGCTCAGTAAAGCTCTTATTGCAAACATTACATTTGTGTGGTTTTATTCCCTCATGAATCAAACTGTGCCTATTCAAACTCCGTAGCTCAATAAAGCACTTATTGCAAACATTACATTTGTGTGGTTTTATTCCCTCATGAATCAAACTGTGTCTATTCAAACTCCCAGTTTGAGTAAAGCTTCTACTGCAAACATTACATTTGTATGGTTTTATTCCCTCATGAATCAAACTGTGTTTTTTTAAATTCCATGGCTCAGTAAAGCTCTTATTGCAAACATTACATTTGTGTGGTTTTATTCCCTTATGAATCAAACTGTGTTTTTTTAAACTCCCTAGCTCAGTAAAGCACTTATTACAAACATTACATTTGTGTGGTTTTATTCCCTCATGAATCAAACTGTTTTTTTTTAAATACCGTGGCTCAGTAAAGCACTTATTGCAAGCGTTACATTTGTGTGGCTTTATTCCCTCATGAATCAAACTGTGTTTCTTCAATGTTTCTAACAGAGTGAAGCTTTTCTGGCAGATGCCACAGTTATGTACATTCTTTTCTTCATGAATAAAATCAGGTAATTTCAATGCTGTTTTGTCAGAAACTGTATTTTCAAAATGCTCACGTTGTATCCTAGCATACCTAATCGGAGCTTGGTTTTTTGAATTTAATACTGTATTACAAGTTTTTTTATTCTCAATGTTCTTAGATCTGTGAGAATAAACATTTTTAGCTATTTGAGATGGGTCCATAGCTTCTACTCCAGGAATTTCAGGACAAGTTGCATCTATAATTAACCTGAAAAATTGCAAGAAATTTCATTACTAATTTGAGAAATATGTGTGTACGTAATTACCTAATACCTCTGAGTTACCATGAGGAAATATACAATGTCCTTGAATTTATCCTGGGTTATACTGCTGAATGCTGTATAAATTACTGGTTTATTCATAAGGAGTTCCAAGAAATCCTATTATTTGATATTAATTATAAGGTTTAAATTTATCAGTAGGAGGTTGTAGTTTCATGTGTGATAGATTTGGAGTTTAGAGTTTCTTAAACTTCAAATAAAGGAAAACGCTTACCCTATACATCTTTAGGGAACATTTATAAAAGGTAATATACCACTGTGATTAGTAGTAGAAGTAATTTGCAAAATACCACAACAAAGCAAATAATTGCCCACTAGGCAGCCTTTCTACCAGCATCACGTGGCTCAACATATGTTTGACATTTGACTAGAAGACAGCACAGTTTGTATACATCCTTAACCCTGCAGTAGTCCCACATGGACACTGTTTACACAAAAGTATTTTCTTACTTCCTTGAACTTAAGAATCACACGACTCACGTACCTTACTGTAATCAGCAGTATTCTGTTATTCCTTTATTTCATGTGGACTTATGCAGTAGTTATTTAATGGTCAACAATTGCAAACTGAGAGTCCTATGCGAGCAACAACGTTGGAAATTATCTGCATTAACGTCATTAGCAGAAATTGTAAAAGTGAGGTGCTGTAATCATACCTTATTCTCAAGGTTTTTTATTATTATTATTATTATTATTATTATTATTATTATTATTATTATTATTATTATTATTAAAGTTTCAATTTCTATTAGGCATGTCATTTTGTTATGTTCAGGTCAGTTAATTTTTGTTTTTATTTATCTATTTTTTATGCAGAATGGATCCTTAAGAAACAGAGTCTGAAAGAGCGAGGAATATTGTTGAGATTTTGGCAGGAGTGGCCATGAAAGTCGAAGACTGTGACTGAATTCTATCATCTGAAGCACTGCAGTAACCAATGTGTGCATTTTATCCTGTTTACATTATTATACAATGTTTGTGAAATTGAAACACATGTCATATATTAAGCAACTTACCACTTCAATAGAACTGGACAGGATTTATTCTTTTATACGACCTATGTACAGAGTTAATTAAAATTCAAACATGTAAATTGTACATTTTTCCCCATGTGGACTCATAGGCCAACCCGGACTGCCACCGGTACAAAACATTGCGTAACTACTGCAGGGTTAAGATGATAACCAAGTTCAGAAGTCCACGATGGAACACTTTTAAGATCTTCATGTGCATTTGCCCAGAAAGAGCTTTAAGAACTAAATTCAATACAACCATTTGATGCACTGAAAACATTTAAATTAAAAAAAAGCAAACTCTAATTGAACTAAATGTCATCAAAGGAATCATTCCCTCAATAGTTCATTAAAATCAAGACAAACTATTTCTTCATACATTGATGTTTTTATTGACATTTTGTGCTTGAAAAATGATGTGAAATAAAAAATTTTCTTAATCTTAATTTGCTTTTTCACTATAGTGGATTTGGTGCTATTGCTACCACTGAATAAAAGAATATAATCAGTAAACTAGGTCCAATGTAAGGCAATGAATACACTGATCACTCCTTCAGATGTTGATATACACCATTGGTTGAAAAGGTCTCTTTTCTGAAATGCTAGTACTTTCAGCTTAGGATCAGCATTTAGTGCAGAAGAAATCCCAAAATCCCATGTTCATTTAAGGGAAATGAACAAATTAAAAACAAATGATACATTTTATAATTTTCCTTATAAACAATTGAGCTGCATGTTGCTTTCCTGTATAAACAGGGATATGTGTGGATCTTGATGGCAAACTACACTATTATTGTTTAATGAACCTAGAAGAAGCAGGTGGCAAGAGCACTAACATCCTGTTTTATTTGTTAGAAAAACAGTTATGTCTTTGTTGTTGAAGCTTTGTTTTCTTTTGTGATGACAAGGATTCTTATGAAATAACGTTACATCTTCTTCCTTTTTAACTGATGTAGCAGGATATTCAAACTTCTGGACATGCTACTAATTCCTCTTATGTTAATGAGGGCCAATTGTTATATTCCTTATGCTCCTCACAGATATTTGAATATTGGTTTAAACCTTCTTGACATGCTAGAAAAATGTTTGATAAACAAAAATACGAGTTTTGAGAGGAAATCATATAAAAGTTAACTCAAGTAGAGACTGGAGCGAATGAGGATTTTAAGCATTGCAGCCAGTAGTTTGTATAAAGAACATACAGGACTTCTGTTAGCAAGGTAATTGAGAGAGTGACCAGATTATTAACAGCAAATACAACTAGGTGGATCCCTAATATTTTCAGATGTAGCATTCTAATACTCTCAATGCTCCCCCTACCTGCAAAGAGAGGTCAAGGCAGGGTCTTTCTCGCAAAGCATGGACCATCCACATCCGCAGGTCTGAACAGAGGGTTCTATTCTAGACACCAAGCTAGATAATATTTTTCAAAGCATGTCTACCATAACTAAAACTTTTTTTAAGAAACTAAATACATCACAGCCATTGTTGTCATTTTATACCTACTATTCAGGTTTCTGCATGCTGAAAGCACTTGCAGCAACAGAAGTAGTTATGATATTAAAATTATTATCTGCTACCCACAATATTGACTGTCATATTACACGTGTGAACACCTGAGTGTATCTCATATGGTGAGATTATGACATTCCATTCTTGGTGAGCATTACATGCACATCTCATAATTTTATAAGATAATCAGTAAATATTGTGAAGAAAACTGAGATCTACACTAATCCCCATTCTTGGTAATAGGAACTCAGATATCACTGACATAATACATCTTTAATCTAATCACTTGAAAAGGTTACAAGCATTAAGGGATATACAATGATGAAACAAAGTTATAAGTCAAGCTGTAATATTCTGTATTGTGAGGCCTTACCTATATGAGTCTGCTGATTCCAAGTCTTCTGTGTCCTGTAACAAGATAACACTTATTTTATTCTTGAAAAAATAATTTGGATAATCATGCAGTATTAATGTTATTATCCAGTATGCAGAATAAAATATTAGGAATATTGAAGGTTATCTTAAAATATTTATTACAAAGATAAAGAGAAATAATATTATTTAAAAAGCTGACATTTATATTGAAATTTAATTGAGTAGGACAGTTAATGAACATAACATTACAAGGATGTAAATGGTTTCACTTATACAAACTTGGTCTTTAATTTAGCAAAGTTCTTTACAAATGGTTTCCAAGGCTCAAACATAAGCTCAGAAAATAATGAAAGAAGTATTTTCTTAGTAATAAAGTACGTGCATTTTTATTATCATTATAGATACGTTTACATTACAATTAAATTTCTTTATCTCAAGCACAAATGCTGACTGCATAACACTGAATGCATTGTTAATAGTATGTCAGTTCACATTCATTAATTAGTGATGAAATGACAGGAACCAAAGCAATAAAAGATAGTAAACATACTGTAGAAAAGGTTTAAATTATTAATGTTTAATCACACTGGCATTCATTACAAAAATACAGGGTTTCAACTTCTCTCTCTTTCTGGATATAATGTACTGCACTGCTATCTCGGTTTCTTTATTGGCACTTCATCTTCTTCTTTTTCCAGCTCTTGTATATCTTCCTCCCTTCTTGTTTGATTTCTAGATTGCATGTATTCTGTGCATAGTTCTTCTACAAGTTTTAGAATAAAACTTCGAACCTATCTGCTGTCGTCACAGACTTGAGTATTATTCAAGAGTTGTGTCAGCTAGATCAAGGAGGTTATGAAAAGCATGTATTGGCCAATGACATGTACCAGAATCAACTGAATAAATCTTGACATTTGATTTAAAAAATCAACAGCAAATTTTGTATCATTGTAAAAGTTAATTGTCTCGTAAACTCTTTTAGTATTATTGTATTTCAGACTCCAAGTACATAAAACTGTACAGAAGAACAATTCTTTTTCATTTACCTTGGTAAATAGTCAATGTAGTATCTTCAGGAGAACTGATGTGTGCAGTTTCATGCTGTTTACAATGTTGGGGATTTCCCTTCTTGAATGATTTACAGTTCCAACAAGACTAATGCCTTCATCTCTTAGTCTTCTGGCAAGATTCACTGCAGTAAAAAGTTATTAGTAGTCACATTCTGACCCTTATTGCAGTGTGGTGTTACTAACCTCATGACCACACTGTCAGCAAGATTTTAATTTGGTGTTCTCCACTCATCTTTGTCAAGATAAGGGAATCTATTATTAAGATACTTAGTGTTCAGGTCTGTCAGTAGCCATAATTTAAAACCAAACTAAAATAAAATTTCAAATGGACTGACCTTATGTTTTTTATATCTTCATTTCTTTGTAGAACTGCATGTATGTCGTCCTCATTTTCTGAACTGCTATTTCCAGGTTGATAATCTTCTTCTGGTGCAACACTATCACTCAGTGTTAGATCCTCCAAATCTGACTGATCCTCAGAAATTTCTTTGAAATAAGCCAGCATTCCTTCATCTGTGAGAGGCCATTGTCTATACAAGTGCATTCTCTTTGACATGTTTACTGCTCAAGTATCACTTCCCAAATGAAATGCCAACACTATTGTTGATACAAGTTATAGTAATTTGATATCATCCTACACATTGTTGAGCACTCAGTTGATTTAATTTGAATGGTGAGGCAGTATTTTAATGCCTAAATAATATTAATTGTATTTTTGTTATAATTAAATTCAATAACAGCCCACCTTGAAAACAATATGTATATAATTATTATTTAAATTGTATGTAAGTCATTGCAAATACTTATTTTTTATTGTGAATGTATTTATTAATGTTATATAAAATGTTTATATACTGTAATAGTGCAAAAACTATGAGAATAATATGTTTTAGGTTGTTAATAATGAGGTAATAATGAAATTTTTGTGACAATAATGTATCTGGAATTTTGAAAAATACTGGTCATGAAAAGATCGGTAATGATGTAATTTCGCTTACAGTTTAGAATTAGCCAATCAACAGTAAAGAAAAGTTTTAGTTTGAATACTTAAATTCTATTGGACTAGAATTAGCCAATAAGAGACTGGCATTACCGAAGCTTTAGGGTTTTTACCATTAAGATTAGTCAGTCGCGGGCATGATGTTATAGAGTACAGATGTAAAAGTCGCGGAGATGATGTGATAGCGTGCAGATGGCAAAAATTGTGTTCTCCGCTAATAAATACATTAAGAATGTATAAAGTTTTTCTCATAGTTTTCTTTTATAAAGTGTTGTGTTTTATAAATGTGCAAGTATAAAGAAATAAAAAAGAAGTGAAATTTAAAAGTAAAATCTGTGACTTTTTAATCCTTTGTCATATCACGACCTGAACAAGAACCTTATGGGCGGTATTCATAGTCGATCTTGGTCCGGCCCAACTTGCTACTTTCGGTGGATTTACAGCGGACCATCGATTTTCTTATTCATACACCGGGATTTGCATTGGTCCGGGGATCAAATGCCTTGGTCGGGACCAAATTTTTGTCTACCTCAGAGGAGTACATTAAAGGCAGACCATCTTTAAAAAATGGATGACTTTGGAGTAATAGGCGTGGCTGCTTGCGTAGAATTTGCGAAATGAGACGATGGAGTAAAACTATCTACCAAAATTAGACATAATTGGAAAGTATGGCGACCTAAACTTCAAAACGAATACAGGTTTAGTAAGCAAAGGTTACAAGCCTGATAAAACGGATTCGTCCTAACCTATATAACAGATGATGATAACCGATGCTTGAATCTCAATTGATACGATGCTAATAGCACTTCCACATTATGCAAGAGAAGGGTATCAAGTAAACACTACTGACCTTAGTAAGCCGCATTATAACTAATGACTCAAATGCTAATGCTAGATTTACCTTTGTTAAACCGGCATTACTATGCACTTTACCTAACATGACGGGATGTAACGCGAAGTTAAGAAATTCTGCTACAGTAAAGGTTTATTTAGGATGCACTTAACACAACGAGAATGAATCTTAATTGATTGTTCTTCTATTACTTCATGCTACTGCTTCACGCCGATTGGTTCTAATTGCCATGTCACATTAAACTTGACGTAACGGGAAGGAAAAGTTTGACACTGCTAAATTTAGGAAGAGAGGAGTGTAGCAGTTGCAACTGGGAAGCGACGATAGGGCGTAGCCGAGGGATCTGCGAGTCTAAACTCGAATGTGAACAGGACACTACACAATCAACTGTATGTGTTAAAAAACCCTGATTCCATTTGTTTCTTAGCATTTCATACCTCCTACCCGTATACGGAATAATGTCCCGCTTGGGTTAAGTTCGAAATAATTTAGGCTTTGCTTACGTTTTCCCTCGAAAAGAGGAGGATTACAACTCCTGGAAGGTTTATGATGTATTACAATTTCCTTGGGTAATTAATTCTGTATAATTACGATCACACAATATTTATTTGGTTAAGATCCAGAGTGAGATTTTAAAAACAGCAAATGTTCCTTCCTATTTAAATATGATTTGATTCTGAAATTTTAAGCTTAAAGGTTAATATTCCAGCAAGTTAAATTCTTATTGAAATGATTAACAATGCCATGAAACTGTGGATAAGAACGTTTCCAAAAAGGGAAGGGTGGCAATAGGTTAAAATCATGCACAAAACTGTCTATATATGTATTATCTCCCTCCATACCTCCTCTTTTTTTGGATTTGCATTTGTATTTGTCGAAACCGATTTGTTTTCAATAATATCCATCATTGTTTGTATAAAGGGAAACAGGCATTTTCCTCCTCTGACCATTTTAATGCACGCTTCCAGGTTATGTCCATTTTTTTTTCGCTTTGGGTGAGGAGTGTGCACTGAACCGATGAAAAAACAGCTGTGAAATGACCATAGAAAGTAAAAACTAAGGAGTAACAGTGGTTAGTTTACTACTCCATGGCAATCGTGCATGCGCAGAACTACCTTTCTTCGTTATTTAACATTTTCTCCTTGCTGATCTATGGCCTTTCTTGGTCCGGGACTTTTTATCGTCTATGAATATCAAAAACTTGGTCGGCCTTTGTTCCAGATCAAATGAGTCTGGAGATAGTCCAGACCTATGTGAAATCTATGAATACAGCCCTATGTTTCTATAGTGCGACTAAAGCAGCCGAGGCAGATTTAAATAATATTACGTAAAACAAGCATCATTTTCAATACTACAAACTTTGGCATCCCAAGCATCAACCAACTTCAAAGTGTATCTTCATTACGTGGTACAAATACTGTTACAAACTTCAGATTGAGAAAACTACTCTCTCAATGGCCAGTATACAAGTCATGATGGTATAGTTCCACTAAATGTGACATGGTTCCAAGTATGAACCTAAATTTGGAAAACTAAATATTGCAGGGTCTACATGATCTAGGAGACTACTTAGGAAAAGTCATAAACTCACAATGACAGACCGTGAAAACTGCAACAGTAATAATACACTGAAATTATAAAACTGGTCAGAATGAGCATCTAGGTGGTCTAGTGTTGACTTGTTCAAGTTGACAAATTTAACAAAACAATAAGAACATAATGAAAACAAAACAAATAGTAAGAAGAACTGAACAAATGTGACAAATAATAAATGAATATAAGATACAGAAAATATATAGAATACCTAGTTTTAAAATTTAGGAATATACATGTGTCTCTTAATAAGTTTAGGCAGCATTTAAGTGCAAGTTGTCAATATGGTTCTGGGTGGTATACTTGAAATTTAAAGCCAAAAAGTGAGGAATGTTCCCTACCATCAGACACATTACTTCTCTCTCCTCCAGATTATATTTGTGTCATAATAGTTGATGGTTGGCTCATAAACATGTTTCTTCTCCTTGTCTACTTCCTGTTTATCACCTAAGCTAAACTCGGGAAGCTACATACTTAGGTTTCTTAAGTGGTTTCAACAAAATACTAGATATAAAGTATATTGAGGCAGTATTTTATATCACAACACTGTGAATGCTAGAGTGATTGTAGTGTAAATTAACATTATTGTATGACAATGATTTTAGATGTTTGTTAGCCATAAGCATTGTTAGGAAATAAGTTTATACAGCCTCACCGAAACTGATAATAGAGTGGGTAACAATGAACCGAGGGGGTGAGTTGTTTATCAATTACAAGAGATGTCAGGGTAGCATGCCTTTCTTTAGAAATGGAGGGAATCTTCCCTAGAGCATATGTGTTAGTAATTGTGATTGGCTGACAAAACAGATGCTAATGTTGGCGCGATTTGGTAACCAAAGCAGCTCTATTATAATGTTTAGGCATTTCAAGGTGAAGGAGTATATATTCTTGAGCTATAAGCATGTTTCACACAGTTCTACAGAATCATTCACGAGGTACACACTGCGCAGTCTTGAAGAATCTCTTGTGAAGTGCATGTTATACAGTTTGGAAGAATCTCGTGTCGTAAAGTTAGTTACAAAATGTGAAGTACGAAGCAACTAACACGACAGTAACTACATTCGGAAATATAACAGTTTCAGTCAGGCGTGTATCAAGATTAAAGATGTGAACTATTTATTAAGTGTGACGGCAATAAAAGTGTAAAAACAAATTCTTTTATCAGTGTTATCTTTTAGTAACAACTCCTTTCCGTTTACACACCCTGCTCAGAGATATTTGCTCGACCCCAGTAATAATAGCTAGCCAGAGGATAAAGAACCCAGATCTTAAAATAATAAAACAATAACAGGTGCCCAGCATATAAGATAACACAAGAGAATACTGCGACAAATGGCTCGCAGAACGTGGGGCGAATGGAGCGGTGCAATTAACTACAAGATTTTAAGACGGCGCAGATCCCAGAAACCACCAGAATGACCGACGACGCGGATGAGAGGACATCAGCGACTACGAGAACAGAAGACAACAGTGGAATTCGACACCAAGACAGCGAGACGACGTAGATCTATGGTACTGCGACACAGAGGCGACATATACATCTAGCAGAGAGGGGCACGAAGCTGGACATCAAAACAAGGTCATCACTCATATAGCATCATAAAACATTAGAAAATTGTAAATTGTATGTGTATCCTTAAACAAAACAAAACAAAAATGTAAAAAAATTAAATGTTGTTGAGAAGTGGAAGGATTAAGAAAACAATGTCCACTAATAATGCTGAAGAAATAATTATGGAAGGGGATAATGTAACAGTTGGCCGTAATTCAATGCAGGTTATGGAAAATAGCTCAAAAAATGTAGGTTTTGCGGGAGGAAATATCAGTGAAGAAAGTCAGAATAGAATAGCAGGTCAGTCAACTCAAACATCTGGGATTGTTGTAAACATTTCAGGGCAGGTAACCGACGACAGAGATAGATATATTAGACCTGTGGGTCAGAGTATTGTAACGGGTGGTGAAAATGAAGGTTTACAAAGGGATGTAAATGCAGCAGGAAATGTTAATTCTGATGCTGGTATGATGATGGAAATGCTGAGAAATTTTGGTGAAACATTAAGAGTAATGAGAAATTACAGAAAAAATTAAATCAAAACATGGAAGATATTGGTAGGAGCTTAGAACAAAAACTAACTCAGAGTAATGAGAAATTACAGCAAAAATTAAATCACAACATGGAAAATATTGGTAAGAGAAATGAGAAATTACAGCAAAAATTAAATCTAAACATGGAAGATATTGGTAGGAACTTAGAACAAAAACTAACTCAGAGTAATAAGAAATTACAGCAAAAATTAGATCAAAACAGGGAAGAAATTGAAAAAAAATTTATGGAGCTAGATAGTAGTATGATAAGAATGAGAAATGAAAATCAGGAAATAATAGCAAGTGAGATAGGAAAATTTTTAAAGAAAATGTCAGATATGAGCAGGAAAATATCTAACCAAAAAAGTGAGATTAATACTAAAATTGAACATGTTGATGTAATATGTACAGAGTTAGGAAGCCAAATGAATAGCATTTCAAGTGAGCTAAGAGAGATGATGGAGGCTACGAATGCAGATTTAATTCAGGCGCAAGTTAATTTCAATGGGGAGATTTCTGAAATTAACAAGCACCAAGCTGCTCAAAATGAAAACAGTAAAAAATTGGAACAGACAATAGAAAATCTGCAAGGTACTGTAAATACGTTAGAATTGAATTCAAGGGTCAATATATGTGATGTTAATGTATCTGGTGCACAGAATAATGATAGAGGTATTTCTTCAGGTGTGACTAATAATGTGAGTGACGCGGAGGGTTTATCCATAGCCCACGTCAAAACTCAGAGTGCACAAGTAGCGGTAGATAATTTAAATATATGAATTAGGGACATACAAAACTATAATTATATCTTAAGTGATTTGCCACTTCCAAAATTTAATGAAAACTCCAACCCAATACAGTTTATTGCAGACTTGTCAGACTACTTTCAAATTAAAAAGATACCGGAAGCATTGAAATGATAGTTGTTAAAAGATGTTTGGACCAGAAGACTTTAGACTGGCTACAAATGGTATCAGGGGGCGAAATTTCATATGAATCCTTTAAGAGGTTATTCATGAACAGGTTTTGGAACGTTACGGTACAGCACAGAATATGAGGAATGCTTAGCCATGGACAATTTGATCCATGAGAGGAAATATCAATGACTGATTATTTGCTAAAACATGCAAGTCAGGTTAGGAATTTGTCACCTCCGATCAATGAGGAAGATTTTGTGAGTTTGCTCACAAGGCATTATCCTTTAAGGATACAAAATTATTTATTAATTGCTAAACCACATAGTATCTTTGAGATGACAGAATTAATGTCAGTTTTGGAACAACAGGAAGAAGATATATCTTGAGAGTGGGAGCATAGACTTTTAGACGTGCGAGATAGACGAAATTACCAAGTTAGTCATTATCACCAAAGCAGAGGACAAGACAGACATGGGAATAATACCAGACAACGGTACCAATCATACGTTCCAAATTTTGAAAGACTGAGGATAGATGGGAGACCAGGTCGGCAGGAACAAATAAATTACGTCAGGACAGAAAGATTGCCGAAGAGAGGGCAAGATCAAGGAAGGCATTACTTCAGGCAAAGGGGAAATTTCACTCACTGGAGGGAAAACACTAACCGGGAAACATCCGAGGAACAGCAAGAAAATTACGTGGCAAGAGGACATAATTTCAGAATCGAAGGGGAATTCAAAACAGTGGGAGCAAAAATGAGATAAATTTAGCACCTATTAGGAATGGCAGTCCTATACATGAACATGGAAAAAACCAGGAAAACTGTCAATGGACTCCTGTGCAGTAGGCTCTCGGACGTCTTTAATAATTCAGTATCCATTACCAAAATAAACAATGCCTACACACACACTCTGTAAGAAGACTGCAGCAAAGAAAGATAAGGAGGAAAATTTCGAGTCACCTCATGTTAAGGTAGAAATCATGAAGAAAGAGACTATTGCGACTATAGATTCCGGCTCATCAGCTTCAATTTGTTCGCCAAAATTTTTTATAAATTTGATAAATGAAGCTAACAAAATTATGGCTCTTCCCACCAGTAATTTTGTTTGTCGTGTTGCAATCGGAAGAAGGACACAGGTCATAAAAACATAAGCTCTACTTAACATACTTATCGACGGAGAAAATTTCGAGGTTATGTTTGTAATTGTAAACCATTTGATTTGCGACATAATTTTAGGATGTGACTTCTTACATGAATATGAAGCAAGTATAGATTTTAAACATAGGGAGTTAAAAATGACAAAAGACAATAGAGAAATAAAAGTACCGTTTATAAAAGAGAAAGTATCCGTGATTGAGAGGACAAAGGAAGAGGAAGATCTGTGTGATCAAGAATTTTTTGTGCAAATAATGGAAACAGATGGAAACGTGCAAATAAAGCAAGTAGTCACAAGATATGAAGGGAACACCATGCCATATTTTCGACAGCTAGTAGAAAGGCCAGATGAAGTAGAGAAATTTATGATCCGAACAAAAGACGACCGTGCGAGCGAGAGAGACAATAACTGGGAAGAGAGAAGAAATGAGGAAATACTACACAAGTGTGAAGAGGCTTACAACATTACGAATACACAAAAACAAATCCTTCATGACATTTTGATGAACAATAGTTCAGTATTTAGTAATATCCCAGGCAGATGTAACATATATCAGCATACATTTCAGGTAGAAGACGTGCCACCATATAGGCATAAGTGTGATAATTTGCCTATAAGTTTTCGGAACAAAGCTAGAAAACTAATAAATAGCATTTTAGAAAATGGGATTATTGAGCAAAGTAATTCTCAGTACATAAATTCGATTTGTTGGAGTATTAAACGAGATGGTAGATATGTTAACCAATATATGAAGTCAGACCATTTTGAAAGTGAAGGAATCGAACAACTCATCACGAAACTATCAAGAGGGAAATTTTTGACATCCATTGACCTCACTGTATCATATTGGCAAGTGGAACTAGATCCACAAGTGCGTGATTACACTTCATTTTAATACTTGGGGATCCAGTATCGTTTTTGTGTAAATCCCTTTGGTTTAAAAAAACTCAGGAAGTGTATTTTTGAGAGCAATCCACAGTATTTTTTGAATTTCTGCAGATGACTTTTTAATAAAGTATATTGACGACTTCCTCATCATTAGTCAAACATTTGAGGAACATATGAATAATGTACATAACATGTGAAATAAACTGCAACAACATGGTATGACCGTAAACATACCAAAATCAAAATTTTGTGTCAAGGAAATAAATTTTCTGGGTTATGTAGTGGATGAACGGGGTATAAGACCTGACCAGAAGACAATAGAAGCAATAATGAAAATTCCACCACCAAGGAACGTAAAGCAAATTAGACATCCCTTAGGGGTATTGAACTTTCAGAGCAAGTTCGTACCAAGGTATTCGGCTGAAATAGAAACACTGCGGCAGCTACTCCGAAGGAATATCAAGTGGAGATGGACAGAGGATCATCAAAAATGTTTTGAGAGGGTCAAAGAACTCTTTGCTAAGTCCATATTGCTCGAGAGACCCAGAGAAAATTTGAAATACAAGATTTATGTCGACACATCAATGCAAGGATTTGCCAGAATTTTAGGACAGCAAGACATCAATAATGAGTTTCACGTCATTAGTACAGCTTCTAGAGAAGTTACAAACATTGAGCGGAATTCTTCGATTACTCAGTTAGAAATTGTAGCACTCTATTTTTCATTAATTCATTTCAAGACCTATATTTATCAGCAAAAGGTGAAAGCATATTCGGATCACAAGCCTAACTTTCATCCAACGGTGTAGATTATGTAGTGGAAAACTTGCTAGATACATTCACGCAATATCCGCATTTGATATTGAAATTATACACATTCCTGGCAAGAATAACACCTTTAGCGATTTGCTATCAAGATTAAACTGCAACCCACAAATTCCTGAGAATATTGAAAGGCCCAGAAATGAAGTCAAAATATTGACAATTGAAATTCCTTTAAGCAAAGAAATGATAAGAAAATTGAAAAATATGGGGGAAATTCAAAATGAGGATGCAAAATTATTTGAACTAAAAGGAAATGCACCATTAATTGAACAAGCAAAGAAAGAAATTGTAGCAATTCGGAATGGAACATTATACAACAAGCATGGAAAATAAATGCCTAGTTGGAAGGTAATGGTTCCGAAAAGCATGGAAAAGTAGCTAATTAAGAATTTTCACCAAGGGTTAGCACACTCAGGGACAGACCGGACAACTTCTATGATTTTAGAAAATTTATACATATCCAAATTGCATCAGAAGGTTTGGAAATTTATCTCGTGCTGCAACCTATATCAGAAGGCAAACCAAATAAATGCAGCATATGCATTTGAGACCAATTTGGTTATAAGGGATAAGCCGAGGTGCGTAATTAGTATTGACATTCATGGTCCTATGCCTCCAAGTCAATTTGGAAACACATATATATTTGTCTGTTATGATATATTCTGCAAATATGTAAGAATATACCCTTTGAGAAAACCTACAAGTTTAGCATGATTGAATAGGCTATTTAAGTCGTATGTGATAGAGGAAGGACCAATCCAATCCGTATTGAGCGACAACGCTTCATCTTTCACAGGAAAAAGATTTATGGAGGGACTAAAAGAAAATGGCCTTAAACAATATTTTTTGTCAAGATACAGACCGAACTCCAACCCAGTGCAGAGGGAAATTAAGTAAATTTCGAATTACCTAAGAGTGCTGTGTCACCGAAAACAAACCCAATGGTATGGATACATGAATTTCGTTCAGAATCTACTCAACAAAACAGTAAACAATGTGACAGGATACAAACCATGTTAACTTAAATTAGGAAGGAAGATAAATACAATATGTAAGAAAATTCCAGAAGCCATTCCAGATGAGCACTCGATACCACAAACGGAAGAAGAAATGTTAAGACAAGCATACGAAAGGATGAAGGAAAAGGCCATAAATAGAAAAAGGAAACATGAAGAGAAGAAAAGAAAAGAATGGAAAATCAAAATAGGAGATTTAGTTCTGGTTAAAACTAAGAAATTGTCCGATAAGGCAAATAAACTTTATTGGTAAATGTTTGTAAACTATCATGGACCTTATGAAGTTGTTGAAGTATATGGAACAAACACACATGAATTATGTAACCCAGCAACCTGAAAAACCATTGGAAAGTTCCATATTGAGATACTGAAATAATACAACATTGAGGATAAAGATGAAACAGAAGACCAAAAAGATGAAAAGCAAATCCAGGATAAGTAAAGCTAAAATGCAGAACAAAGTATTGGAATGTAAGAGGGTTAACTATGTATATATGTAGGATAAATAAATGCAGGACAGAAATAAATGTTTAAACTGTAGCCACATTTGAAATGAAGCATGTAATATGGATAATTTAATGTCATATGAAAGTAAAAGTATGTAGATATAATTCAAAGGGTATTGTGAATATTAAGTACAAAACAATAAAAAAGGGTAAGGATAATTAAAGCCAAATATTTATATAGCACACAGATAATGTGAAATTATGTCTTAGAATTAATATATGTAAATATATTTGTGTATAAGATGAATATTTTGGTAAATATGTTCAATAATTACAAAATGAACCAGGGTAAAAAGCTTGAGTGTATAAATTTTTATGTCAATAACCTAAGAAAGTATAACCATTTTGTAACAGTAACCTAAATAGTTCAGGGTACAGTATTTGCTGTATGAATGAAAACTTGTAAGCTCAGATGCAGGTATATAAACACATTAGACCCGAGCCAGTGAAGTGGCCAGAAAAAGGCAAGATGTATAATGTGTGTAAAATGCGTGTGCAGTGTTACGTGCAAGTGATAAATACTGTGTGTTCCAAGATTCAGGAGACAAAAAACCCAATTATAAAATTTCCAAAAAAGGTTGTAAATATTTATAATTATGTTTCTAGTGGGGCATATGAGGCAGTATTTTACATCACAACACTGTGAATGCTAGAATGATTGTAGTGTAAATTAACATTATTGTATGACAATGATTTTAGATGCTTGTTAGCCATAAGCATTGTTAGGAAATAAGTTTACATGGCCTTACTGAAACTGACAATACAGTGAGTAACAATGAACTGAGGGGGTGAATTGTTTATCACTAAGAAGAGACAAACAAATGATGTCAGGGTAGCATGCCTTTCTTTAGAAATGGAGGGAATATCTTCCCTAGAGCATATGTGTTAGTAATTGTGATTGGCTGACAAAACAGATGCTAATGTTGGTGCGATTTGGTAACCAATAGCAGCTCTTATTATAATGTTTAGGCATTTCAAAGTGAAGGAGTATATATTCTGAGCTATAAGCATGTTTCACGCAGTTCTACAGAATCATTCACGAGGTACACATCGTGCAGTCTTGAAGAATCTCTCGTGAAGTGCATCTCATAGTTTGGAAGAATCTCTCACGTCATAAACTTAGTTACAAAATGTGAAGTGCGCGGCAACTAATACGACAGTAATTACATTTGGAAATATAACAGTTTCAGTCAGGCGTGTATCAAGATTAAAGATGTGAACTATTAATTAAGTGTGACGGCAATAAAAGTGTAAAAACAAATTCTTTTATCAGTCTTATCTTTTAGTAACAACTCCTTTCTGTTTACACGCCCTGCTCAGAGATATTTGCTCGACTGAGTAATAATAGCTAGCCGAAGGACAAAGAACCCAAATCTTAAAGTAATAAAACAATAACAGGCGCCCAGCAAATAAGATAACACGAGAGAATACTGTGACAATATTTACACAGATCAACAACAAACACAACTTGCTTTCATAAATGAACCAGATATCAATGTGTTACTAGTCTCTCTTAAGACTGCTGTCAGACACCATGAAGACATTCTTACCCACTCATAATAAAATATCTATGTACACAGTGGCATCATTCTGTACAGGAGTTCTTTGATAACTCGACAGTGATACTACCTAAGTGTAGGTTTACAATTGCATATCTCCTTTACATGTGTAACTACTGAAATATATAGATTAAAGTACTTGTATGATCTATATTGTGATGCAGCAATTATGGCTCAAGATTATCGAAAGGTTGGAGTAAACAATGATAAATAGCATTCGCCAGCACAAACACTGGGTGTGCTATTGGCAGATAAACAGAACCTTCTGGAAGTTTGATCCCCTCTGCCTCCTCCAGAACATGTGTTGAGATAGTCCTAGAACGTTCTGTGGAAGATTCCACTGACTATACGAGCAAGAGTTCTCATGACGGCAGTCAGTGCTGCATGGATCAGTGAGTGAGTTAGTTGGTGAGTGAGTTTCCCGCGTGATTCTCTGAACAAATTGGTGTGATGATGATGATATGCGGTTTAAGGGCGCTAAACTGCTAGGGTCATCAGCGCCCTTACAATGTGTAAAATATAAGGTCAAAATATAAAAGGTAAAAAAACCGCATAATTAAAAAACGGGACACAAACCCGCGATGTCCAAAAAGTTAAAACTAACAATAGCATAACAATAACAATAACAACAATAATAAAAATAACAACAAGAATAACAATAACAACAATAATAACAATAAATATATCTCAAAAACCAACACACTAAAAGCATAGCCAATAAAAGATTAAAACGTGTCAAGAACTGTAGAATGCGGGACATGAGCGCCATATGTCATTGGGGAGTAAGTCCCTATGAAAACAGACAGAATAAAATAACAAGGCTAAAATACGCTCAGCGCATCAAATGCGACGATTAAAATCAATGTCACTTATAAAACGTAAAAGACATTCTACAGCATGCGCGTCGTCTGCCAAGACGTTGGCTATGCCAACAGGCAGACCCAGGCGAACGCGCAGTGGAGCTAAAACTTGACACTCAGTTAAAAGGTGACGCACCGTTAAGGGCACGTCACACTGCTGACACAGCGGAGCGGGATCACCACTGAGCAGGTAACTATGACTAAAACGACAATGTCCAATTCGTAGACGGGCTAAAAGTACCTCTTCCCGACGTAAAGAACGAGAAGAGGTACCCCAGATTAACGGGAGAGGTTTAACCTCCCGCAACTTGTTCCTCCGGAGGGCCGTCCACTCATCGCGCCAGCGCGAGAGGATGCGGCGACGTAAAATAACACACGAATCTGACGAGGGAACAACAGAGGTAAAAAATCTGGGTAATAAAATCGCCGATTTCGCAGCGGCGTCGGCAGACTCATTACCTGAGATGCCCACATGACCTGGAATCCACATGAAGGACACGCTGATGCCAGTGACACCAAGCGAGTGGAGCAGGTCATGTATGCGCTGTACAAGCGGGTGGTAATGGTACAGCGCAGTAATAGTCTGAAGGGCACTCAGAGAGTCCGTACAAATAAAACAGTGCTGTAAGGCGTGCCGCTGAATGTATAAAATAGATTGATAAATGCTAAAAAGTTCGGCGGTAAAAATTGAACATTGTCCAGGTAAACGAAACTTAAAACTACAGTGACCAGAAACAAAGGCACATCCAACTCCAGCTTCAGTCTTAGATCCATCGGTAAAGATAAAATGGAAGTCTCCGAATTGAGCCCGTACTTCTAAAAAAGCCGATCTAAAGACTGAAGCAGGGGTCTCAGTCTTCGGCATCGACGTTAGCCCAAGGTGACAGTGGGCCTCAGCGCGAGACCATGGAGGAAAACGCGTTTCCCCCCGTGGAAGGGCCGGCGCTGGCGGAACGTCTAAATGCCGAAGGAGCTGTCGAAAGCGAACCCCTGGTGGGAGCAAAGCAGAGGAGCTAATAAAATAGTGACGATCAAGTGACTCCTCGAAAAATAACTCGAAGGACGGGTGGTCAGGCAAGCTTGAGAGTCGACAAGCATAGCTGCACAAGAGCATCTCACGCCTGAAGGACAGCGGAGGCTCTGCAGCTTCAGCATACAGGCTAAAAACAGGGCTAGTTGGAAAGGCCCCTGTAGCGACTCTTATGCCACGATGGTGAATGGCATTCAATCGACGTAACACAGATGGACGTGCCGACGAATAAACAATACACCCGTAATCAAGCTTGGATCGGACCAAAGAGCGATAAAGGCGAAGAAGGACGGTCCGATCAGCTCCCCAGGATGTGCCACTTAAAACACGTAAAATATTAAGAGAACGGTCACACTTTGCTTTTAAAAAGGAAACGTGCGAGGTCCAACACAACTTCCTGTCAAAAATCAACCCCAAAAATTTCGCCTCGTCTGCAAACGGAAGTATCCCAGGCCCAAGATGGAGTGAGGGCGGAGGGAAATACTTCCGGCGCCAAAAGTTGATGCAGACGGATTTCTCGGCGGAGAAATTAAAGCCGTTGGCGTTACTCCAGGCGTAGAGACGGTCGATACAGCTCTGGAGACGGCGTTCGAGTAGACAGGTCCGCCGTGAACTACAATAAATAGCGAAATCGTCAACAAAAAGGGACGATGAAATGCCAGGTGGAATAGAATCAACAATGGGGTTGATAGCAATCGCAAAAAGTGTGACACTGAGTACAGAGCCCTGCGGTACTCCGTTCTCTTGAATAAAACGACGAGATAAAACCGAGCCCACACGTACACGAAAGACGCGGTCCGTCCAGATGGTCGACGGTAGAGCGATAGCGACGAAACCCGCACTGAGCGTTCGCTAGAAGTTTCTGAGACTCAAGCCACCATGTCAACCGCCCGTTGATCATGCGCTCCATCACCTTGCAAATGCAACTGGTGAGGGAGATAGGGCGGTAGCTGGAAGGTAGTTGGCGATCCTTCCCAGGCTTAAGTATAGGGACAATGGTGGCTTCGCGCCAAACGGAAGGAAAAATGCCGTCTTGCCAAATACGGTTATAGACCTGTAAGAGAAAGAGTTTACTGTCGGCTGAAAGGTTCTTTAACATCAGGACATGAATGCCGTCCGGCCCAGGAGCGGAGTGCCGAGAGCAATGAAGAGCGTGCTCCAGCTCCCTCATTGTGAATAGTTCGTTATAGCATTCATCATTAGCAGACCGAAAAGTATATGATGCGGAATCCAGCCGATCTTTAATAGAGCGAAAGCCGGCGGAATAATGGTCTGAACTGGAAACCGCCTCAAAGGCAGCACCCAGAGTGTTAGCGATGGCAGCCGGATCCACTATGGTGGCATTAGAAACCTGAAGGCCAGAAACAGTACAATGTGACACTTTACCTGAGAAGCGACGAAGTTTATCCCAAACAACGGATGAAGGCGTAAAACGATTAAAAGACTCGACAAAACGAGCCCAAGATGCCTTCTTGCTATCCTGAATAATGCGACGAGCCCTGGCGCGCGATTGTTTAAAAGTCACCAAATTATCAAGTGTAGGGTGGCGCCGAAACACCCTAAGTGCAGTCCTACGGGCACGAACGCCGTCCCGACAATCCTCGTTCCACCACGGAACAGGTGGCCGCCGAGGTTGGGAGGATGAACGGGGTATTGCACGTTCGGCGGCTGAGAAAATAATAGATGTAAGGTGCTGCACTAGTTGATTAATGTCGGAGAAGGGCTGGTCGTCAAAATGCACGAGGCTGGAATACAAGCTCCAGTCGGCTTTTGCGAATATCCAGGTAGGTACTCTGGAATGCTGTACGTGGTGCGACAGAAGAGAAACGATGCAGGGGAAATGGTCGCTGGAGTAGGTGTCAGCGACGACGTTCCACTGAAGACGACGTGCAAGCTGGATTGAGCAAATCGCAAGGTCCAGGTGAGAGAATGTACCAGAAGAATCAGAAATAAAAGTAGGTGCACCTGTATTGAGGATGGAAAGATTGAACTGATAAAAAATGTCGGAAAGAAGAGTTCCCCTCGCACAAGCCCTTGGCGAACCCCATAGTGGGTGATGGGCATTAAAATCTCCCAACAGAAGAAATGGTGTTGGGAGAGCGGACAGGAGAGCTCGAATGTCCGCGGGAGCGAGGGGAGACGATGGAGGTGAATATACAGAGCAAACAGAAAACAAAAAGCCGGGTAAGTGAAGGCGAACGGCAACAGCTTGCAAGTCGGATGTAAGTGTGACAGGTGTAAAATGAACGTCGTTACGCACTAAGAACATGACACCTCCATGAGCAGGAGTACCCTCCTCCGGTTCAAGGTCGTAGCGAACCGGAGTATATCCGCGGAGATCAAAAGGATCGTGAGGGCGAAGCTTAGTCTCCTGCAAACATACGACCATAGGCGAATGGGAACGCAATAAAAGTTGCAGTTCCGCCCTATGCGATCGTACACCACGTACATTCCAGGTCAGGATAGCCATTAAGAATAAGGGGATAAACTGTCTATTTAGAAGGGCGGCTTAAAATTACCTTTTGTTTAACCTTTGGGCTCGGGCTTTTTGTATGGAGTTGGTCAGACTCCATAGCTTCCTCGGAGGGAGGGCCCACGCGCTCAGTGCCAGAAACCGATTCAAGCGCCGTGAATCGGTTCTGGGTGGCGATGGGTGAAGGGTGCCGCTGAGCGCGGCTTGTCCCAGGACCATCCGGGGACAGCGACCTCCGAGGAGGAGAAGGTGAACTTTTGTTACCGCGCGGACGCGGAGGGTCTTTCAAAAAATCTTCCCTACGAAGTTTCTGCTTGGGCTTCTTTTCAACGGCTTGCGACTTCATTGACTTGGGACCAGGTTTATACGGCTTGGTAACTGTAGCCTTAATAGACGGCCGGATGGTAGTGGCGGTTAATCCAGTCAAGGTCCAGGTCTGAGTTTCGGCATCTACTCGTGGTACTGGCGAGGCAACAACAGAACTAAATATGCCAGATCGCAGGAGTGTAGGTTGGCGCGCATGGTAACGCCTCCGGGCTTCAGCGAAGGAGAGTTTTTCCTTTACCCGGATCTCCTGGATCGCCTTCTCGTCCAAGTACCGCGGACAGTCGGCAAACGAAGCAGAATGAGACCCTTTACAATTAACGCAGACGGGGGCTGTTGAACAGGTACCTTCGTGTGAGGGCTGGCTACAGGTTGCACAGATGTTAACGGCACTCTTACATGAGACTTGCGTATGCCCAAAACGTTGGCATTTAAAACAACGCAGAGGTCTAGGAATATAAGGCCTCACAGAAATACGTTCGTACCCTGCGGAGATGCTCGTGGGCAGATCGACGCCATCAAATGTAATAAACAGGGTACGAGTGGGTACCAACACGCCGTCGCGTTTGGCCTGCACTCGATGAACCGCTGTCACCCTCTGGTCTGCAAGATATTCCACCAGGTCTTCGTCAGAGATACCATCGAGGCTATGCGTGGTGACAACGCCTCTACAAGAATTCAAGGTGCGGTGCTTCTCAACACGGATAGGATAACCGTGGAGAAGCGTGGCGCTCAACAAGGACTTACTTTGTGCCTCGGATTTGCTTTGAACTAGCAACGAACCATTACGAAGCCGAGTGCAGGAAAGAACCGGACCAGCAATTGAGTCAATGCCCTTCTGGATAATAAAAGGGTTCACCTTCTCGAATGATTGTCCCTCCTCTGTACGGGTAATCACTAAGTAACAACCAGCTGTTGGCGGTGCTACTTCTGTTACTAAAACTTTGCGGCGCTTGTTGTTAACAATGGAGAAAGGGTGCTCCATAGCGAAAAAAAATCCTCCACCATTGCAACCGTCTCCGACCTCGGGCTCTGACTTCCTGGGCGTTACCCCGGCTTGGGTGAGTGGCCTATCTATACCTAGCTCACCCCAGGGTCACACCTCCCAGAACATAGACAGAGGGACCCAATCGCCGTCGGAAGCCAGCAGCTCATGCAATGGCCCCCCCGCGGGACTGCAGTTGAACAGCGGATACGAACAACAACCCTACATGACGACCCCGGGTGGTGGGGATGACGCCATTACCCACTCACCCAGCTGCGCACGCGGTGCGCGGGTATCCGTCAGGCTGTGTCCACGGAGGATTTAAATAAAAAGATAAAAGAAACTAAAACTGTGTGGGCGTTTCGCACGCAAGGTAGGCCGGCGGGGAAGAAAAAGAGATATGCGAATGTCGTGGTGCGAAATGGCCGGAAAGTGATAAGGGAAGAAAGAAACGATGGTGAGGTGCGGTATGGATGGAATGCAAAGAACGCACGAGAGCCTACCTTGTGTCCACCGGTCACTTGAAGAACCCACCTCGACCGGATGGGGGTGAGGGGATGAATATGGCGATGATTGGCTCGGGAACCCCCGGGTGCGCCAAAAACCCGTACTCACATAAGGTGAGCCCCTGAGGGGGAACAAATTGGTGATGGCTGTTCTGATGTGTAGTGAGTGTTACTGTGGAGCAACGGGTTGTGGAGGTCTTGTTTTCCATTCCAGAGTGAAGTGCACTGTCCGGCATGAAGAGGCTATGTCACAGAGAACTGGACTACTTCACCTTGGTGAAGTGAACTGCCAGTGCAGTTGAACTAGATAAGAACGTAGAGCAGGGTCAGTGAGAATTGAGAGAGTGGTAATTAAAAACCTGGGCAGTCACAGTATTCTATAAGCCAGTTATAAGTGTCTTGCACTACATGTTCTTTATCTATAGTGTTGGATTAAAGTTTGTCTTGCATCGTATTGGTGATCTGAATCACAGTTGATGCTATATTCATGGCAAAATAAGTTATAAAAGAAAGAAAAGTGTAGTAGTATGATTTCCAAGGTGTTGATGTCAGACATGTTCAAATTTCTGGATAACTTCTCGTTATCGGGTTTCATCAAAATCCTGTTAGATGTGTACTGTCTCTTTCTATCCTTCTCTATCCCTTTGCATCCTTCTCTCTATCTCCCTCCCCGTATCTTAAAGAGCATTCCTGAATACCTTGTTTTTATTAACATCTAGGTGGTAAAAGTGAGTTTGTCTTTTAAAATTGGGTTCCTCAGTTAAAACCTGAGGGTTATTGTTTAAAAGACAAGCATTTTTTAACAAAATTAGGGAAACTTGTGGCAAATAAATTTAGAAATAATGTAACTGGCATTAAGCATCACATCACCAAGAAGTGGTGGGTGGGGGTGACAGTACCTATTTATACCTGCATGAATCACATCAATACACTTATCTTTGAAGACAGGAATTAACTCTCACTCTGTATAATGAACATTTTAAAGTTGGAAAGTTAGAATCAGATGACTGAAAAATTCAATGCCATCGCCGGGATTTCAACCACAGATCTCCTGGTTTCTGTCAGCTGCTCTAACCACTGAGCTACCATGGCAACATGCCGGTAACATGAGAAATTTAATGTCATACCGGCACGTTGCCATGTGGTTTGAGCAACCGGACAGAAACTGGGAGAAATCCCGGCAATGGCATTGAATTTTTCAGTCGTCTGATTCTAACTTTCCAACATTTGTAACACTGACTTGTATGGAAGAACAGTTAATTCCAACATTTTAAAGTGTTAACTGTAACTTATTCTGCTCAACTTACCTTGTTTTCTCTCTGCAGTAAAATGTTTGAATCTGATGGTTCTGACTGGCATTCTGTTCCTATTGACATCCTTTGAAAACTCACTTCATTATTCTCATTGTCTGTGATAAACTCTTTCTTTATCTTCTTTACAAGATCTAAAGAAAAACACTTCTCCTCTTTCTGAAAATGTGTATCAGAAACAAAAGCCCATTCTTTTGATTCTGTATTATTATCCAATTCAAAATCACTACATGTGACAGTGTCGTTCTTAAATTTATTTACAAAATCTGTGGAAGAACACACATTCTGATTTGGTAAGTCTGGTTCTAAAATATCAACTTCTTCTTTGATATTTATTTTGTGGTGGTCCATTTTAAAGTCATATTGACTTGTGGTAGCATTGTTCTCAAATATTTTTTCAAAATTTGAGGATGAAAATTCTTTCTCAATTGATATTTCTTCTTCTTTAACTTTTGTTTTGTTATCCATTTCACAGTCTGTAGAAAAACAAAAGGCAATTAGTGTTATCAATATTGACTTTACAGTAAAAAAACACAAAGAACCACTGTTGTATGAACACAAGAGCAATTAAGTTGACAATCATGAGGAAGGATAAATAAAAAACTGAATATTATAATTCTTCAAATGTTTTAAATGTCAATATTAAAAAGATAAGATTTTCTGCTCTGAAATGTGATTCAAACAGCAATTCACCTCTCAAATGCATTACATTATTAAAAATGGAGTTTATAATAATACCCAAGTGGTTAGCAGCATTATAATGAGAGAGCATAGATTCGGGTAACCACGTTTATTATGGTTAGGTCTCATGAAGGGAGCTCTGCAGTTCAAATCCAGTATGAAGTTCCTTCCTGATTGAGGATTTCTCCAATGCTGGTATCAGGGAGGGGATTTATAACGCTTGTTTTGGGTTTTCCTCAGGCCTGATAACTGGCAAATACCAGGGTCATACCCTATACAAATTATCATTTTATTTCATATATCATCAGCATCAACTGCAGAGTACTAATGTTTGCAATTAACAATTCCAACAATAATAATCGGAGCATTGGTGATAGTTTCACTAACCATTTTCTATCAAGATGTAACAGATATGATCATGGGGTGCTCGGAATATCTGCAGCACAAGAGCATGTTTTGTGTGTGAACATCATTACTCAAAAATGAAAAGCAGGATAAATACAAAATTCTATACTTAAGTCAGACACTGTTAAGAATGCAACGCAGAGATTTGAGAGAAAATTCCCCAACCTTTTACATCGATAACTATTGTTCCTTTTAATTTTACCAAAATTGACTTACAATGTTTAATAAATCTCAATTTGGTTAATTTTCTCACATATATTTGATTAAACAGCAACAGAATTACTATATTTACATAAACAATAAAATGTGGGTTTAAAATTATCTGTAAATTGTATGTATCCTCCACTTTCAACATCCACCTTTATTTTCTCAAAAACAATAGGATTTAACAATTTAGATTCAAATACTGGTTGTTTGATATATTTCCATGCATATTCTGTGAATAGCCTGCCAAGTCCACTTCATTTACACTTAAGATTTAGTTTCACAAACATTCACTTTCATATACCTGTAGACTTATACCATTTAAAATTGATGTTGAATCTAAGAGGAACCTTTGAAAACATGTGAGTTAAGTCATTTTATGACTTGTGAGCATTTCCTCTTTTTGAAGATGCAAACAAATCCACTACATTGTGAACTGGTGGCTGATTTTAGCTTTATATGTAAGTAGTTAAAACATACATTATCCTAAAATTGTTATTCTTTTATCACTGAGTACTTTATGTTATTTTACAGTATACAAACTGGTTTAATAAAATTGTCTGTAATTTTATAACCTTTTTATAGTTATTAATCTGATAAAAATTAATCCCTTCCACTGGGCAGAAAGATACAATGCCGTACATCCTTAAATAAAGATTTACTGATGTTCTGAAAGTCATCTCTCTTATAATGCTGAGCAACAAAAATCTGAAGGAAAGAAATGAAGCTGTTAGTCTGAAGAAAGCACTCAAATCCTTCAGATTTATTTTACTCTTGGTCATTCAGTGTATGAGAAATATTGCCTCCAAATCACTACAAGCAGATCACTAGACATAAATGCCAACTATAACCTTTTGGGTAGTGCTCTTTTTAGAAAAGATCTTTGAGGATCTTTCCATTTGAGGCAGTATTTTAATACCCGAATAATTTCAATTGTATTTTTTATAATAAGTAAATTCAATAACAGCCCGCCTTGAAACAACATGTGTATAATAATTATTTAAATTGCATGTAACAGTCATTGCAAATGCTTATTTTATTGTAAACATGTTTTAATAATGCAAGAGCTGTGAGAATAATACGTTGCTAACAATGAGGCAATAACGAGTTTGAGAGTTAAAAATTACTAGTCATGATTACAGCAATGATGATGCAAATTCAGTAACAGTTTAAAATTAACCAATCAACAGCAAAGAAAAGGTTTAAGTAAAATGCAGATATTCTATTGGACTAGAATTAGCCAATCGGAGACTTGAAATACCAAAGCTTACAGGTTTAACGGTTGAAATTATGTTCAGTTGCTGGTAAACCTTGGTAGTGACCAGATGGGAGATGTGATCTCTGCAGAAATATTATGTGTGAATCATAAAATATGTCTACGCGTTAGCTAAGTGAAAGTATTAAAGAATCTCACAGCTCTTAAAAAGTGTAGTGCTTTATAAAAATGTGAAAAGGATAAAATAAAAAGAAGTGAATCTAAAAAATTAAATTCTGTATATGTCTACAATTATTGTCGTACTGCACCTTATCTATGAGATACATGACTCTACAAACATTACTGATGCAGCTGAGGCAAAATTCAAACATAAATAATATATAGAAGCAGTTTTAAATTAAATTAAAAGCAGTTAAATATTATAGTGTAAAATTTGGAGTATAACAACAGAATTATATTTTAAAAATCAGCTTCTCGTATGTAGCAGCATATTGCATAACAACAGTAACTATTACGCAATCAACAACTTCAAACCGACGCCCAAAGCGTGTTGCAAACTTCTTAAACAAAGTAACTCCAAGAACAATACTTCAAGTTAGCTTCCAATGCATGAAGCTTAATTAATAAATTACATAAAAATATAATTACGTAACAAACCACCTAGTTCAAGTTGGCATCCCAAGCGTGGAGCTAAAAGAAATACTACTACAAGTTGGCTCCCATATGTGGGGCAATTAAACCTAAAGCATACAACTTCAAGTGGGGGGAGAATTGACAAGAATTTGTGACATCAGAGAAGAAAAGATCAACGAAACAACTAGAATCAACTACGAGACTACATCTCAGAAATTCAAGATCATCAGCAACAAAATCCAAGGACAGCAACAATTCTTCAGGAGTAAGGAGCACACGGTTAACAACTCAATAACAATTTGCGTGGGAATACTGAGTATAAAAGTTTAATAACAGCCAGAACAAAGGTCAGGAGATTCCATTGTATATTATAATAATAGTTGTTATTGAAGAAAATTCATGTTATTAAGAAGTGGAAATTTTAAATTAAGCAATTCTAAGGCAAATATACAAAGTAAGATGGAAACTGAAAACAATGAAAGTATGAAAGTAGGAGGTTAGGTCAGCCATTACAGATTGTAATGTAGATTTACAATCAGAGCTAGAGGAAACAGATAGGTTAGATGTAGAAGAGCAGTTATCTGAAAATTCAGAGGTAGACGTAGAAAGAGATAGCAGTAGTATGCAAGGTCAATCATCTTTATACATGTTAGTGCAGGGAACAATAAAAGAAAGAAAACCTCAGACATCTAGCCAAAAAGAACAAGAAAACTTATCACAATTAAATATTATGTGGCTTCTAAAAGCAATAACTGAAAATAATAATAAATTAACTGAAATGGTAACTGATAAGATAAATAATAGGATAACTGAAACTAATACACAACTATGTAATACTAAAATTGATTCAGCTAGACAAATAGAAAACTGTATGAAAGAAAGCAAAGCTGGAAGCAGGAGGTTAGAAATAAAGCTAGAACAGTCTTCCAAAGCACTTAAAAAAGACATAGATTTAAAAGTAAACAAACGTTGTAAACAGCTTGAACAGAAATTGTCAAGTCATATTGACAAAAATGTAACTGAAATGGAGTTAAAACTAGCTGATACTAAACAGGGTATTTGTTACAAGTTAGATAAACAGGGTGAATAATTTAAAACAATGGTAGAAAATACAAATGCAGACCTTGTACAGGTACAAATAGATTTAACTGGAGAAATCAATAAAATGCATGAAATGGTAAAAACAAAGACGCAAATACGGGGCAAGGACAAGTAAAATCAATGATAGATGACATCAAAGATAAAGTACAGGAAAGTAATAAAGAAATCGATAAACTTAGAAATAGTTTTGAAAATTTAAGTACAAGTGTACCAAGGGTAAATGCATGTACAAATAATTCTGTAAATACTAACCAAATGCATGTCAATAATGAAAGTACAGAACGAAGTGTATCACCTCTGTTAACTAACAACACAAGAGACGCTACTGCTTTTTCCATAGCATCAGCCTCTCAAACACACAACAATAATGATGACACATATGCATGTACCAAACCAGATGTCAAATTATTATTTGATGCAGTAATTTGTATCACAAATTATTTAAATGTAAAGAGTGATTATAGTATGAATATGCATTATTATGTGACATTGATTTGAGATGTTTGTTGATTGTAATTATTATTGAGAAGTAAGTTTATACTGCCTTACTGAAACTGACAATAATAGCGTGCAATAATGCAGCGAGGGGGTGAGATGTTTATCATTATTAGAAACGAGGAAGTTACGTAATGTTGGCGCGTTTTATTAGCCAATTGCAGCTCAGTTATAATCTTTAGGCATATCGGTGTGTAGGTGTATAAAAGGTAGGTTAGAGGTAAAGACCCCGTCAGTTCATCGAAAATATTTGTAAAGTACACGTCGCCTTCAGTCAGTTCGTCGAAAGTATTTGTATGGCACACGTCGGATATCAATTTGCAGGTTACGCGTAACAGAGTTATGAAAAATCTCAAGTGTTATAAAGTTAATTATACAGAAAGTTGAAGTACGCGAATTAAGAATTATCAGTAATGAAGTTATTATAACAGTTTCAGTTTGGCGAGTGTCAAGATCAATGTGTAAATGTGATAGTTAATGTGTTCGACAATAAAAGTGTAAAACAAATTTCTTCATCAGTGCTATCTTTGGATAAAAGATTCCTTTCCGTTTACACAACCTGTATAAAGAGAAGTGCTTGACCAAAAGATCATAGGTAGCCGGAGGACAGAGAACCAAAATTAAATAAAATAACAGTAGCATTCTTTCAAACGAACACTAATACTGCCGCAAATTGCTAACACCAGATGGAGCTACAAACCTAACAAAGAATCACGTCACAAAATGGCATCACCACGTGAAGTAAACACATACACAAATAACATTATAAATTTACCATCGCAAATTGCCTACCACAACGTGGGGCTACACAATAATGTTAAATAAATAACATTAAACCACCCACAAATTCTGTGCTTAATGAGTTACCATTACATAATTCTAATGCTTCCTCAAGTCCAGTACAGTTTATAAATGATCTTACAGAATATTTTAAATTGAAAAATGTGCCTGAAGCATTAAAAATGATCCTTGTTAGAAAATGCTTAGACAACAAAATGTTAGAATGGTTACACATGGTAGCAGACAGTGAAATGAATTTTGAAACCTTCAGAATTTTATTCATGAATAAATTTTGGAATGCCACTGTGCAACATAAGATTAGGGCAAGTCTAAGCTACTCACAGTACAGTAGAGACAACTTATCAATGACAGATTATCTTATTAAATATGCAGGATATGTCAGCTATTTCACTCCAGACATGCATGAGGAGAATTTCATTAGTTTAATTACTAGACACTACCCTCTACACATACAAAACTACATCTTAATTGCCAGACCACAAACTATTTATAAGATGACCGAGCTATATCATCATTAGAAAAGCAAGGAAACAGTAATAGTAATGAAATGTGGAGTCCACACAGACGAGACAGACAGATCAGGCGCTAAAGGCGCAATGATATGCCTTACAATACATGCTATCACAATGAAAACAGGAGAAATAATGAATTTCAGGGTCGAATAGCTTCAATTACAACACACAAAATATCAGAGATTCAAGACAGAAACACATAACTTATGTGAGAATGGGAAGAATGAATCAGCAGAATTCTACTTCATCTAGGGGTAATAATAGATTCCAGCATAGAGCAAGTATGCAAAACAGGGGAAACTTCTACAATTATAATGAAACAAGCAACAATGATCCAGAAGAATATATACGTGGAGGACATAGCAATACTAAAGGGAGAACAAGAGCTAGGGGGCGTGGCTCATACACAAATATAAATGATAATGAAATAATAGTAACTGCGGCACAAAATGGCAATCCTGTAAATACTGAGAATACTTACCACGAAAACTAAATTATGTATTGCCTACGTAGATTCTGGAAATACAGTACCTTCTGCTCTAAGTGGCAAGAATAAAATATCTACACACTTTGATTGTTACCGTCTAAGTACAAAAACAGGGAATTGTGAAAACAAATATGATTCACCATACATGCAAGCTATTATAGCAGGAAGGGAAGTAAATCTTGCAGTAGATTCAGGATCATCAAGTTCTATCTGCTCAAAGAAATTTTTTGAACAACTGTTAAATGAAGGGATACAACTCATGATAGCCCCAATAAGCAATGTAATATGTAGGGTAGCCATAGGTACAATGACCCAAACTATCAAATCACAAGCATTGATACCTATACAGATAGCAGATATTACATTGGAGGTCATGTTCTTAATTGTTCCAAACTTGATATGTGAAGTTATAATTGGGTGTGATGTTTTAATAGACTTCTCTGCGATAGTTGATTTTAAGGAGAGACTAGTATTAAATAAAGAAGAAAAAAAGATATATGTGCCTTTTATTAAGGATAAAGTATGTAAAGGACAAAGAATGGAACAATAAAATGCAGTATATGAAGAAGAGTGCTTCATACAAATAGTTAATGTCCAAGTAAGCAGGGAAAACAATAAAAGATTATTGACCCTTAACTTCGAAGAACAAAACACTGACCTTACCAAATGGAACCCTTATGTAAAGAATCTATGGCAGAAGAAAATATACTAGAGCAGGTAGAAGATAGTTATGCAACAGAGATAGAAGACAGGAAAATACACACAGACACACTGATGACAAATCCAATACTGACTGACAATGAAAAGTTAATAATGGAAAAGGTATTAGAAGACAATAAACATGTTTTCAGTAAAATTCCAGGAAGATGTACATCATATATTTGCACATTCACAGTAGAAAATGTACCAGCATTTAAAAGAAAATATAATAACTGACCAGAAAATCTAAGAAACGAAGCTAAAAAATTAATAGCTAGTATGTTAGAAAATGACATCATTGAGCTTAGCAATTCACAGTATATAAATAGTGTTTGTTGGACAGTAAAGAAAGACAACAGTTTAAGAATCACTATAGATGGAAGATATATAAATAAATTCATGCTACCAGACCACTTTCAAAATGAAAGTATAGAACAAACAATTGCAAAGTTATCACGTGGTAAATATATCTCTTCCATAGATCTTACAGCTTCATTTTGGCAAGTCGAGCTAGATCCTAAAGTACGTGATTACACAGCCTTTCAAGTTTTTGGATTACAATATAGGTATTGTGTAAATCCATATGGATTGAAGAATAGTGCTAGTGGATTCCTGAGAGCAATACATAGTATATTTGGTAACACAGCAGATGATTTTCTAATAATCCACCCTTCGAGGAACATTTAGAAAATGTAATTTATGTTTTAAATAAATTACATGAATATGACATGACCGTAAATATCAAAAAGTCAAAATTCTGTGTACCTGAAATTAAATTTTTAGGTTATGTAATAAATGAAGTAGGCATTCGACTGGATGAAGAAAGAATAGAAGCCATATTAAGAATACCACCACCTAAGAAGTTTATTTGGAATTTGGAACTATGAAAGTAAATTCTTACCAAGTTGTGCTATAGAAGTAGAACCTTTAAGACAACTTTTGAAGAAAACAAACAAATGGAAGTGGACAGCAGAGCTACAAAAATGTTTTGAAAATGTAAGAAAGCTGTTTGCAAATGCAATATTGTTGGAACGTCCAAGAGATGAATTACATTATGAGTTGTATGTGGATGCATCTTATCAGGGATATACAGGAATACTAGGGCAAAGAGAACATGACAACACATTTCATGTAATTAGTACTGCATCACGTGGCCTTACCAATATTGAAAGGAATGCATCAGTAACAATGTTAGAAATTGGAGCTTTATATTTTTCACTACTAAAATTTAAAACATATATATTTCAGAAGAACGTGAAAATATATACAGATCATATTAGCTTAACTTTCATTCAGAAATGTAAAGTGGCAAGTTAGCTAGAATGATTCTCGCTATAATGGAATTTGATGTTGAAAGTGTACATATTCCAGGCAAACAAAATACATTTAGTGATTTAATATCAAGAATTAATCACAACAAACAATTTCCTGAAAGTTGTTCAAGACAATACGAAATTAAAGTGCTTACAATTGACATTCCAATGAGAAAAGAATTGAAGAATCAATTAAAAAATATTAAAGAAGAGCAAGACAAAGATATTAAACTAGCAAGTTTAAAAGAAAAAGCTCCAAAGATAGAAGAGGCAAAGAACAGTACAATTACTGTTAAGGATGGTGTATTATATAAAAAACATGGAAAGGAAATGAAGAGGTGGAAAACATATATTCCAAAAGCATGGAATTAGAAATAATAGAGCAATTTCATTTAGGATTAATACATGCAGGAACAGAGAAGACAACCCTAACTATTTTGAAAAATTTATACATCTGTAAATTAGGACATAAAGTAAGAAAATATATATCATATTGCGATCTTTGTCAGAAAGCAAAACAAATTAATGTTGCTTATGACTATACAACAAACTCAGTACTTAGAGATAAATCAAGATGTTTATTAAGTTTAGATTCACATGGTCCGATGCCTGTAAGTACATTTGGGTATAAATTTTTATTTGTATGCTATGACGTATTTAGAAAATATGTTAGAATATATGCACTCAAGAAAGCAACCAGCATAGCATGCTTAAATAAATTAACAAAATCATATTCCCTAGAGGAAGGAATAGTTGAGGCCATACTTTGTGATAATGCATCAGTGTTTACTAGTTGTAAATTTATGAATGGAATTAAAGATTCAGAAGTCAAACAGTATTTTTCATCAAGATACAGACCAAATGCCAATCCAGTAGAAAGAGAGATAAAAGAAACTGCAAATTATCTATGTGTAGTGTGTCATAACAAACAGAGCAGTTGGTACTCATACATCAGATTATTCAAAATCTACTAAATAATCCATAAATGCAGTTACAGGATTTAAACCAATAGAACTTCATCATGGAAAATTGTACAATACTTTGAGCCATAATGTACCAAAAGTTATTGAAAAATTGCCAGAAAAAGAGGAAATCTTCAAATTAGCATTTTCGAAAATACAAGTAAAAGCCCTAAAAAGAAAACAAAAACATGAAGAAAGGAAAATAAAGATAGGAGATCAAGTGTTAGTGAAGAACAAAAGATTGTCAAATAAGCTTCGTAAAGAATATTGAAGGTTATTTCTGAGCTACCATGGTCCTTATGAAATAAATATATTTGGAACAGATACATATGAACTTAGGAACAACAAAACAAATAAAATAATTGGAAGATTCCACAAACAAATCTTAAAGCCATATAAAAGTAAACAATCTGAGGCAAAAGAGGAGAAAGCAAATGTATCTGGAACATAAAAGGGGAAAGCAATGTAATTTAAAAATGTACGGTACTATTTAAAATAATATTTTTACTAAATGTAGCAAATCGTTAATAACAAAGGAGAGTTTTGATAAAGAGAGGTAATAAAAATCCATTGTTAGTAAGAAAAACTGAGTAGCAACTACATTTATATTGTACAAATTAGATATTCTAAGAAATATTAAAATATTTATGAAATAAATTGTAAAGAAAGGGTAACAAATGTAAATATGTCTAATGTGTAAAATGTATAGCATATAAAATGCTTACTAATGGATGTGATAGTGAACAAACAAACTTCACTAAGATCATTGATCTTATACCAGGTCATCGACCTTGGAAAGTGTCAAACAAGTGTATATGAAATGTTCTGCTATACACGAGTGTAGTGAAAAACCAGTGTTAAAGAAAAAGTGACAGTGAAACATAGGAAGTGCAATAATAAAAGTTATGTTTCTTTCTTTCAGGAGACTTTTATAAATTATTTAAAAATTTAAAGAACGAAACAAAAAGAATACATTTTAAATAATTCTAAAAGAGGGAAATTTAAGGCAGTATTTTAATACCTGAATAATTTCAATTGTATTTTTTATAATAAGTAAATTCAATAACAGCTCGCCTTAAAACAATATGTATATATTACCTACTTGCGCAAAACTTCTGGAACCGTGACCTTGATTGCCATCCCAGTTGCCGAGCCTAGGAATGGTTTATGTTTAGCTTCATCAACGAAAGCGATATAATACCTTTGCTTACTCACAGTGCGTAACACATACAGTCTGCATAGAAAGTGTCTGCATCTGGTTGTAATTTTAAAGAGAGCTGCAGTATCTAAATAGTACTTATTTTATATTTGTTATATTTATAACCATGGCTCCTATGTTTTCAAAGTTAAGTGGTAATGTGTTACATAGTCAAAGTAGGGAAATAATTGCAAATGTCATCGACTTCATGAAGCAAGAAGCAGAGATGAAGGAAGAAATTATATCCGAGTTCCACAAAAGCCTTAAGAGGGTGAAAGAAAGAGTAGTCAAAGCAACTGGTGTTTCACCGAGTTCCGTTTCCAGAGTTCTCAAAGATAAGAGAAAAAAACATATGGATGAAAGAGTACCATTTGACACACCTGGGAAGAAACATAAGGTCCCTAAACATATTACAGAAATAGACGATTTCGAATGCGTCATTCGGCGCACGATTCACAATTCCTATGTGGAAGAAAAAACTGTGCTAACAGTAAGCAGATTGCTCATCCAGCTGAAAGACAGCAGAAACTTTCAAGCCGGTGCTACAAATCTCAGAAAAATTATTAAAGATTTAGGGTTCAAATGGAAGAAACTGAAATCAAATAGAAGAGCTCTAACAGAAAAGCAAAATATATAAATAAAATAAAAAATAACAATAAAATAAAAATTAAAAGTAAATGTTGCCATGATAGCTTAGTCGGTTAGCACAACGGCACGGAAAGCCTAAGATCCGTGGTTCAAATCCCAGGTATGGCATTGAATTTTTCAGTCTGATTCTACCTTTCCAAATTACTATAATTTTATATGTACTTATATCAGCATCAATTTTCAAGGTGGTGCTACAAAGTTCAGAAAAATACTATAGTGTATGAAGATGAGTCATACATACACAGCATCTAAAAGTTGGAGTGACGATAGCGAATTAGTTTGCAGGCACCTGTTGCCAAAGGGCAAATACTTATTATCGTTCGTGCTGTTGGAAAGATCGGCTTCATCCCAAATGCCCTTCTTTTACAAGTCGCAAAAACAACAGGAGATTTTCATCAAGAAATGAATACAGAAAATTACATGAAGTGAATCAACGCCATGTTGATACCTAATATGCCTGCTGGGTCTGTTCTGGTCATCGACAATGCTTCACAATGCATCAACACTCAAATTCACAAACCACCTACCTCAACTTCCTTGAAAGAAGAAATGAGAGCTTGGTTACACATAATAAAGCTTTAGATGAAAGCATGAGTAAAACAAAGCTATATAACTTAATTAAAACCAACAAACAACTTCAGAAGTCATACATACTTGACCGGATAGTAATACAACATCGCCATAATGTACTTAGACTGTCATCGTATCACCCAGATCTAAACCCAATCGAATTAATCTGGGCTGATATCAAAAAATGGGTGGCATGCAGAAATATCACTTTTAAATTAAAATATGTGGAGCAGTTATAACGCCAGCAATTTGCTGAAATTGGAAGGCCAGAATGGGAAAATGTATGGCGACATGCTGAATAAATTAAGAATCAGTATTCCGAAAAATACGGAATTGCAGAAAATCAAATAGAAATAATTCTCATCCAGGATAATGGTGCAGAAAGTAGTGATAGCAGTGATGACGGCAATAATGTGAGTGATTCCGCAGAAGATTAAGGGTTGTCAGATGTGGAAGAATTGGAGGCAATGATTGACAGCGTTTTTTATATTAAGCACTTTTTACAGCGTGGATTTTAATATACTGTATATAACTAAGTTTATCAGCGCAACGCAGTACATAAACGGTGTGGATATTTGACGATGACTGTACCACGCATGCAGACGACCGGTCACCACCTTATCTGGTAAGCAACTCGCATCATAGCTCTCATTAAGATTTTCACGTGTCTAGAACTGTTGCGCCGATTATAATAATTACTTAAATTGTATGTAACAGTCATTGCAAATGCTTATTTTACTGTAAACATGTTTTAATAATGTTATGTGAATACATTATATACTTGAATAATGCAAGCGGTGTGAGAATAATAAGTTTTAAGTTGCTAACAATGAGACAATAAAGAGTTTGAGAGTTTGAAAATTACGAGTCATGATAAAAGCAATGATGATGTAAATATAGTAACAGTTTAAAATTAACCAATCAACAGCAAAGAAAAGGTTTTAAGTAAAATGCAGATATTCTATTGCACTAGAATTAGCCAATCAGAGACTTGAAAGACTGAAGCTTACAGGATTAATGATTGAAATTATGTTCACTTGCTGGTAAACCTTGCTAGTGACCAGATGGGAGATATGTTCTCTGCAGAAATATTACATGTGAATCATAAAATATGTCTACGCATTAGCTAAGTGAAAGTATTAAAGAAACTCACAGCTCTTAAAAAGTGTAGTGCTTTATAAAAATGTGAAAAGGATAAAATAAAAAGAAGTGAATGTAAAAACTTAAATTCTGTATATGCCTACAATTATTGTCATACTGCACCTTATCTATGAGATACATGACTCTACAAACATTACTGATGCAGCCGAGGCAAATTCAAACATAAATAATACATAGAAGTAGTTTTAATAACAAAGTTAAATATTATAATGTAAAATTTGGAGTGTAACAACAGAATTACATTTTAAAAATCAGCTTCTCGTACGTAGCAGCATATTGCGTAACAACAGTAACTATTACATAATCAACAACTTCAAACCGATGCCCAAAGCGTGTTGCAAACTTCTTAAACAAAGTAACTCCAAGAACAATACTTCAAGTTAGCTTCCAATGCATGAAGCTTAATTAATAAATTACTAAAAATATAATTACGTAACAAACCACCTAGTTCAAGTTGGCATCCCAAGCGTGGAGCTAAAAGAAATACTACTACAAGTTGGCTCCCATATGTGGGGCAATTAAACCTAAAGCATACAACTTCACATTTATTAGTTGTAGATGTGACCAAAATCTGCCCAAAATGATTTGCATTTTTAAACAAGTCACTAAGATGAAATGTGATTTCAATAAGCTTAGTGAAGATAAAAGATTCACTGAACCCATAATCAAGTTTTAAGGAAACAACTGATACTATATGCTCACAACCTGACATTCCTGACCTTGAACAACTGGTTCAAGGACATTCAGTTAGTAGTACATGCATACGGACAATTCAACCCTTCTTTTTAGCTTCCTCTAATGATAATAAACCAGAAAAGGTCACTGAAAATTTTGTGGGAATGTTTTTTGAAAACACAACATTCTTGTTTATACTACAAACATGATCAGTTATAAGTTCCTTCATAACTGCTATTAAAAATATCACAAAGTGAAAGAGCTTGGTAATCCAATGTTGACTGAACATAGTTCTTTGACTTCTGTCTATCCTGATTTATGCAATGTTTGTTGTATGTAAGTAACTATTTCTGTTACAGTGCCCAAAGCTGAAAGATAATTTCTAAATTAAAACTGACCAAAACCTACCTCAGAATCCCTAAGTGTTTTGGTGCTATTGCCAACAGAAAATGAAAGGGCAGGAAACATTAACAATGATTTCTTTACCAATATGCAATCCAAAAAGAAAGTCTTCAAATCTCAGGGTTTAATCATGGTTTAACTGAGCAATAAATTATTTAACAGATATGAAGAAAGTTTCGGCTTTAAGCTTTACTATATTTTAGACTTTGTATTTTATTACTTGAAATTGTCCTTTTACAAGTGTTTAACATTTATGCAGTAGAATCCCAATAATTCAAGCTAATGTGGACTGAGAGAGTGTCAGGTTACCAAAACGTCTAAGTTTTACGCAATAAGGGATCTGTTATTCACAACTCATAACACAATATGTACTGCAAATTACATAATCTGGCACAATATAGCAAACTGAAAAGTATTACACATACTAAAAATTATTACATAAGTAAATTAAAACATAGGTACTTACAAAGAATAGAAAAGAATTTGCTAGTTCTTTTTAGAAAGAAAATTTGTGATGCTAGACTGTCGCCACAAACATTTAACTGTCTGATGCCATAGCACTTCTTCCATCTGTATGACCAGCCAACACTAGCAGCAAATCCAGGCTCTGTTCTTGAAATTCCTCATAGAATTTGAGGGCTATCTCTTGCAAAATGGGTCCAGAAATGGGTGTTGCTTTTTCCCTTTGCTACCTAAACTACAAATAAAGCACCTCATTCACTTTCTCATATTCGCCAGCTTTCATATTCTTCCTTTCCTTTAAACTTGCATCATAAACGTTCTTTTCACACACCAAGGCTCAATTCCAGACCTCTTCTTTTTCCACTTTAATATAGTAGTTTGTCCAAATCTTAAATCCACGGCAATTTTATTAATATTTTGCCCCTTTGTCCAGTCTCTTTAAACATCCAATTTAATTTCCATTGTCATGTTAACTTGTCTTTTGTACTAGTTTCACATTTTCATGAATCAAACACAACTCAACACAACATTAACAGTAAGCTTGAAATCTGAGAAACTGCACTGTAACCAGAAATAACTGAAAGTTTAGCTTACCAAGTACATACTGGGTAAAGCAATAAGCCTTCAAAACTTCCAAACAAGTGTTCGTGCTACACACATTATGGGCAGCAAGCTTTAGATTTCATGACAATGGTCTGCCAGCTGCTTATGTTCTGACTCAGATATCGAAGGTCAATATGCCCTTTTGTAAGTGAGGGAGAATGTGGTAGGTTGTATTTCCACAAAAATAACAAAACCTGTCACCAAATTAGTGTCATAAAAAAACTGCAAAATCTGGAAACACCATACCACACCAAATACCTGAATAGATCAGGAAAACACATGGACATTTATATGCATGAATACGTACACAAATTAAAATTTACCCTATGCTTATACCACACAGTGGATTATAGAAATTATTATAGTCAAGTTAAAAGATTAACAAGAAAAATAAAAAAAAGGGCAATGAGTTATACGGATTCTACTGTGCTACAATAATGTTTGCTAGAGATGTGGTCGTAAGCCAGCAACAAGAGGGGAAGGTTGTGTAGCGGAGCAAGTGCAAAAGTACATGAAAAAATATGGGAGTGGACGTTCAAACATACCGATGTAGAATCAGAAGTTTCGCCCCCAAAAAAATAAGAAACAACAGAAAACTAAAAAGGGAAACTCAGATATGGAGAGTCATCATGACGGTAATTGCGATATTGCAGATAATAGGAGGGGAACAGAAACCAGCAACAGCAGAAATGAACAAATTAATGGAAGAAATAAGGGAGATAATGCAATTATGAAAAAGGATGGATAACAATACAAGAGAGCTGAAAGAATCAATGAAGATACAGAGAGAAGAAATGGAGAAACACATATCAGAATGTAGAGAAAGAGTAGATGGGATTGAAAACAGATATGAAATGGATAACAGAAGGAAATACTGCGTAATATTTGGGGTGACAGAGGACAGAAGAAATCTGGAAGACACGTTATATGAAATTATAGAAGATGTGCTGGGAATATGGATGTACGGCTGGGAAATTGAAGATATGTTTAGGATAGGCAAGAAGAGAAGAAGGCCAAGACCTATTATTTTAAATTTGACAACAATGAGAAAAAATGGGAAATTATGAGACAAACAAGAAGACTAAGGGGGACAAAAATATTTATAGAACAGGACAATACGAAAGATGAACAAGGCCTAAGGAAGGAATTAATTAAAAGAATGCAAGGGCGGTAGAAAAAAAAGCATTCCTAAGAGGTCTACAACTAACAGTACAAGGTTAAAAATGGAGTATGAATATTAAAAGAAACGAAGCCAAAGGAACATACACACTGCAGCAAAATACAGAATGGCCGGAAAGCACAGAACAAAGACTTGAACAGAGAATGGGGTCGTCATCAGGATTTCAGCAAAGTCAAACATGGGTAAGAAGAGGGCATCAACACGAGAGAACCATGAGACATACGACAGCTGATCAGGAGGGCAGGAGAAGTGGGAGAAGCAGCTTTGGAGAGAGACAAGGGTGATATATCAACAAGAGACAAAAAGAGGAAGGCAGGAAAAAGAGTTAGTATTGGAGGGGGAAGGTGAAGGAGCAACATTGGTGAGTAAAAGATCGAGGAGGGGCCAGAAGAAAGAAGAGAGGAGGCAGCAGGAGTTGTGAGGAGTGATGGAAGGGAGACAGTGAGAAGTGAAAGTGTGGGGAGGTGCAAAGTGCACAGTGGGGAACTGATGTGGGTAGGATCTATGAGTGAGGCAGATGAAATAATAAAAAAGAAGGATTTATTTAAAGGTGAGTCGAAATTGTTACACTAACATCACTTAAGTTTACTCACTTAACATGTTTCGGGAAACCGTTGTTCCCATCCTCAGAAGGTTAACTCGTCGACTGGCCCGTGTTGTTGGTGTTTCCGTTTTTTGGACTGGATCCTGTGGTGGCATCTTGTGGTGGAGAAATGTACTTCCAGAGAGGATTTGGTGGCGGCAAATCAAAATTCATTAGATGTGTGTTGTGTTTTAGAATGGTGATCTTCTCCCATGCATCTAATTCGGCTGCAAATTTGGCTGGTTTGACTAATGTAATATTGGGTTTGATGTTGTGATTAGTGATCCAAAAATGGTGTGAAACTGCAGATTTGTCCATTTGTTTGTATTTAATACATCTCATGTGCTCCTTTAGCCTAGTTTCTAAGTTTCTTTTTGTCTTACCAATGTATACTTTATTGCAATCTGAACAATTGATTTTATAGATTCCAGCTTTTTTGTCTTGTGGAATGGGGTCTTTTAACTTGTTACAAAGTAATTTCTCTATGTTAAATTTGTTCTGTGGAGCTAGGCTGATGTTATGTTTCATGAAAATCTTCTTAAATTTGTGAAATGTTCTTGGGTGGTATGTGAATTTCTTGAACTTTAGTTCTTTATCTTGCTGGCTGAGATTAGTTGTGTTTCTGATGTGCATCTGTCGTTTGAATTTTGCAATTTTTTTGTCAATAGTTGCTTTGTTGTACCCATTATGTATTGCTGTGTCTACTATATGCTGGTATTCTAACTGGTATTCTTTTTTATTTAAGGGGGTATATACCAGTCTATGTGTTAGGCTGTTTAGTACTGCATGTTTGTGTGTGGTTGGATTGAAACTCTTATTTTTTATGTAATTAGTAGAGTGTGTTGGCTTCCTGTATATGCCAAAGGTTAGGTTCTTTTGTTCTCTGATGATTTTTAGGTCTAAAAATGGTAGCATGCCTTCTTTTTCTATTTCTATGGTGAATTTTATTGATTGGTTCTGTAGGTTTAGTAAGGCTAAGGAGTCTTGTATGAACCTATTAGGGACAACAGCGAAGATGTCGTCAACATATCTGTGCCAAACTTTAAACATGTATGGAAAGGAAGTTGTTATATGTATTTCTAAGTAGCTCATAAATAAATCTGCCAAGAAGGGTGAAAGTGGGTTGCCCATGGTTAGACCAGTTGGTTGTTGATAGAACTTCTTATTGAAACTAAAACAATTTTGTCCAATGCATAAATTGGTAAGTTGTATGAGGTCTTCTATTTCTTCTTCAAGTAGGTTAGTCTGCTGTAGCCATTTCTTTAATTGACGCAGGAGTTGATCTGTAGGGACACTTGGAAATAGTGCAGTGACATCAAAGGAAACTAATCTGTCTTCTGGTTCGAGTTCCAGGGATTTTATCTTCTGTATTAAATCTTCTGAATTCATTATGTTTTTGCTGTTGAATTTTGGTAGTGAAGAGAATCTCTGTACTAACCATTTTGCCAGTTTGTAGGTAGGAGAATCAATATTGCTGACGATTGGTCTCATTTTATTACCCGGTTTGTGTATTTTAGGTAGAGCATACATTCTTGGTAAAATGGGGTGGTCTGGTTTTAATCTAGATTTATCAGTGTCTGTTATAGTTTTGCTTTCCTGGATGGTTTGATTGAAGGCTTTTAAATGTGATTTTAATGGGTCTTCTTGAATTTGTATGTAATTTTCTTGTTGCAGCATATTTTCTACTCTGGTAATATAATCATCTTTTTGAAGTACAACTAGTTTATTTCCTTTGTCAGCTTTTGTGTATACTACTGGTTTTGATTTTAATGTTTTGATCACATGTTTGGTTGGGAAATTGTTATGTTTATCTGCTTGTATTTCTTGGAGAACTATTTCACATTCTTTTTTTATAGTGGTTTTACTATTTTCATTTAGGTTGTAAGTAGCAATCTCAATGTCTGCGACTATTTCATCGGTTGTTTTTGTGTAGCCAACACATGTTTTTAGGCCAAGGTTTAATACCGATAATTCTGCTTTGGTGAAAGTTACATTTGAAAGATTAATTACGTCAGAGTATGGCGTCGTTTTTTCATTTTTTAGGTTAGGTTTATATGAATGTTGCTTCCGGCGTAGTATGTCTAGTTTTTTCTTTAATTTCAGCGTTTTTGTTTTCATCCTGTAGCTAAGAATAGTGAGGAATTTTGATTGCATGTTTTGCCAAAGTGGATAGCCGAGTGTGTCCGTTAATTTAAGGTGAAGAGCATATAATTCCAGTTCCAATTTTTGTAATTTTGCGTAGTGGTTGTTTCTCTCAATTATTATTACTTTTTTATCGGCTGATGTTTGGTGTTATCTGTTTTTGTCGTATTTTACAATTCTCCTTACAAACTTTGGTGTGACTTTGTTTTGTATGCATAGGTTTAAAAAACGGATGTCCGCAAATGTGTTTTTTCTTTTTTCTTCAATTTTTTGGTATCTTTTGATGTCACTTTTTATTCCACTGAAATCTGTATTGAAATTTAGGGTTTCTAATCTTACCTTGTTTTTTGCCATGACTTGCATCTTTTTCCACGTGGTGGCCAATTATAAATTTTGCTTCTTGTGACTTGTTGGTCATAAATTACGTATGTATTGTAATGAAAAGAAGCTAGAAACAGTGATGTGTATTGAATTTATTTAAAGGTGAGTCGAAATTGTTACACTAACATCACTTAAGTTTACTCACTTAACATGTTTCGGGAAACCGTTGTTCCCATCCTCAGAAGGTTAACTCGTCGACTGGCCCGTGTTGTTGGTGTTTCCGTTTTTTGGACTGGATCCTGTGGTGGCATCTTGTGGTGGAGAAATGTACTTCCAGAGAGGATTTGGTGGCGGCAAATCAAAATTCATTAGATGTGTGTTGTGTTTTAGATTGGTGATCTTCTCCCATGCATCTAATTCGGCTGCAAATTTGGCTGGTTTGACTAATGTAATATTGGGTTTGATGTTGTGATTAGTGATCCAAAAATGGTGTGAAACTGCAGATTTGTCCATTTGTTTGTATTTAATACATCTCATGTGCTCCTTTAGCCTAGTTTCTAAGTTTCTTTTTGTCTTACCAATGTATACTTTATTGCAATCTGAACAATTGATTTTATAGATTCCAGCTTTTTTGTCTTGTGGAATGGGGTCTTTTAACTTGTTACAAAGTAATTTCTCTATGTTAAATTTGTTCTGTGGAGCTAGGCTGATGTTATGTTTCATGAAAATCTTCTTAAATTTGTGAAATGTTCTTGGGTGGTATGTGAATTTCTTGAACTTTAGTTCTTTATCTTGCTGGCTGAGATTAGTTGTGTTTCTGATGTGCATCTGTCGTTTGAATTTTGCAATTTTTTTGTCAATAGTTGCTTTGTTGTACCCATTATGTATTGCTGTGTCTACTATATGCTGGTATTCTAACTGGTATTCTTTTTTATTTAAGGGGGTATATACCAGTCTATGTGTTAGGCTGTTTAGTACTGCATGTTTGTGTGTGGTTGGATTGAAACTCTTATTTTTTATGTAATTAGTAGAGTGTGTTGGCTTCCTGTATATGCCAAAGGTTAGGTTCTTTTGTTCTCTGATGATTTTTAGGTCTAAAAATGGTAGCATGCCTTCTTTTTCTATTTCTATGGTGAATTTTATTGATTGGTTTTGTAGGTTTAGTAAGGCTAAGGAGTCTTGTATGAACCTATTAGGGACAACAGCGAAGATGTCGCAACATTCATATAAACCTAACCTAAAAAATGAAAAAACGACGCCATACTCTGACGTAATTAATCTTTCAAATGTAACTTTCACCAAAGCAGAATTATCGGTATTAAACCTTGGCCTAAAAACATGTGTTGGCTACACAAAAACAACCGATGAAATAGTCGCAGACATTGAGATTGCTACTTACAACCTAAATGAAAATAGTAAAACCACTATAAAAAAAGAATGTGAAATAGTTCTCCAAGAAATACAAGCAGATAAACATAACAATTTCCCAACCAAACATGTGATCAAAACATTAAAATCAAAACCAGTAGTATACACAAAAGCTGACAAAGGAAATAAACTAGTTGTACTTCAAAAAGATGATTATATTACCAGAGTAGAAAATATGCTGCAACAAGAAAATTACATACAAATTCAAGAAGACCCATTAAAATCACATTTAAAAGCCTTCTATCAAACCATCCAGGAAAGCAAAACTATAACAGACACTGATAAATCTAGATTAAAACCAGACCACCCCATTTTACCAAGAATGTATGCTCTACCTAAAATACACAAACCGGGTAATAAAATGAGACCAATCGTCAGCAATATTGATTCTCCTACCTACAAACTGGCAAAATGGTTAGTACAGAGATTCTCTTCACTACCAAAATTCAACAGCAAAAACATAATGAATTCAGAAGATTTAATACAGAAGATAAAATCCCTGGAACTCGAACCAGAAGACAGATTAGTTTCCTTTGATGTCACTGCACTATTTCCAAGTGTCCCTACAGATCAACTCCTGCGTCAATTAAAGAAATGGCTACAGCAGACTAACCTACTTGAAGAAGAAATAGAAGACCTCATACAACTTACCAATTTATGCATTGGACAAAATTGTTTTAGTTTCAATAAGAAGTTCTATCAACAACCAACTGGTCTAACCATGGGCAACCCACTTTCACCCTTCTTGGCAGATTTATTTATGAGCTACTTAGAAATACATATAACAACTTCCTTTCCATACATGTTTAAAGTTTGGCACAGATATGTTGACGACATCTTCGCTGTTGTCCCTAATAGGTTCATACAAGACTCCTTAGCCTTACTAAACCTACAGAACCAATCAATAAAATTCACCATAGAAATAGAAAAAGAAGGCATGCTACCATTTTTAGACCTAAAAATCATCAGAGAACAAAAGAACCTAACCTTTGGCATATACAGGAAGCCAACACACTCTACTAATTACATAAAAAATAAGAGTTTCAATCCAACCACACACAAACATGCAGTACTAAACAGCCTAACACATAGACTGGTATATACCCCCTTAAATAAAAAAGAATACCAGTTAGAATACCAGCATATAGTAGACACAGCAATACATAATGGGTACAACAAAGCAACTATTGACAAAAAAATTGCAAAATTCAAACGACAGATGCACATCAGAAACACAACTAATCTCAGCCAGCAAGATAAAGAACTAAAGTTCAAGAAATTCACATACCACCCAAGAACATTTCACAAATTTAAGAAGATTTTCATGAAACATAACATCAGCCTAGCTCCACAGAACAAATTTAACATAGAGAAATTACTTTGTAACAAGTTAAAAGACCCCATTCCACAAGACAAAAAAGCTGGAATCTATAAAATCAATTGTTCAGATTGCAATAAAGTATACATTGGTAAGACAAAAAGAAACTTAGAAACTAGGCTAAAGGAGCACATGAGATGTATTAAATACAAACAAATGGACAAATCTGCAGTTTCACACCATTTTTGGATCACTAATCACAACATCAATCCCAATATTACATTAGTCAAACCAGCCAAATTTGCAGCCGAATTAGATGCATGGGAGAAGATCACCATTCTAAAACACAACACACATCTAATGAATTTTGATTTGCCGCCACCAAATCCTCTCTGGAAGTACATTTCTCCACCACAAGATGCCACCACAGGATCCAGTCCAAAAAACGGAAACACCAACAACACGGGCCAGTCGACGAGTTAACCTTCTGAGGATGGGAACAACGGTTTCCCGAAACATGTTAAGTGAGTAAACTTAAGTGATGTTAGTGTAACAATTTCGACTCACCTTTAAATAAATTCAATACACATCACTGTTTCTAGCTTCTTTTCATTACAATACATACGTAATTTATGACCAACAAGTCACAAGAAGCAAAATTTATAATTGGCCACCACGTGGAAAAAGATGCAAGTCATGGCAAAAAACAAGGTAAGATTAGAAACCCTAAATTTCAATACAGATTTCAGTGGAATAAAAAGTGACATCAAAAGATACCAAAAAATTGAAGAAAAAAGAAAAAACACATTTGCGGACATCCGTTTTTTAAACCTATGCATACAAAACAAAGTCACACCAAAGTTTGTAAGGAGAATTGTAAAATACGACAAAAACAGCAAACACCAAACATCAGCCGATAAAAAAGTAATAATAATTGAGAGAAACAACCACTACGCAAAATTACAAAAATTGGAACTGGAATTATATGCTCTTCACCTTAAATTAACGGACACACTCGGCTATCCACTTTGGCAAAACATGCAATCAAAATTCCTCACTATTCTTAGCTACAGGATGAAAACAAAAACGCTGAAATTAAAGAAAAAACTAGACATACTACGCCGGAAGCAACATTCATATAAACCTAACCTAAAAAATGAAAAAACGACGCCATACTCTGACGTAATTAATCTTTCAAATGTAACTTTCACCAAAGCAGAATTATCGGTATTAAACCTTGGCCTAAAAACATGTGTTGGCTACACAAAAACACCCGATGAAATAGTCGCAGACATTGAGATTGCTACTTACAACCTAAATGAAAATAGTAAAACCACTATAAAAAAAGAATGTGAAATAGTTCTCCAAGAAATACAAGCAGATAAACATAACAATTTCCCAACCAAACATGTGATCAAAACATTAAAATCAAAACCAGTAGTATACACAAAAGCTGACAAAGGAAATAAACTAGTTGTACTTCAAAAAGATGATTATATTACCAGAGTAGAAAATATGCTGCAACAAGAAAATTACATACAAATTCAAGAAGACCCATTAAAATCACATTTAAAAGCCTTCTATCAAACCATCCAGGAAAGCAAAACTATAACAGACACTGATAAATCTAGATTAAAACCAGACCACCCCATTTTACCAAGAATGTATGCTCTACCTAAAATACACAAACCGGGTAATAAAATGAGACCAATCGTCAGCAATATTGATTCTCCTACCTACAAACTGGCAAAATGGTTAGTACAGAGATTCTCTTCACTACCAAAATTCAACAGCAAAAACATAATGAATTCAGAAGATTTAATACAGAAGATAAAATCCCTGGAACTCGAACCAGAAGACAGATTAGTTTCCTTTGATGTCACTGCACTATTTCCAAGTGTCCCTACAGATCAACTCCTGCGTCAATTAAAGAAATGGCTACAGCAGACTAACCTACTTGAAGAAGAAATAGAAGACCTCATACAACTTACCAATTTATGCATTGGACAAAATTGTTTTAGTTTCAATAAGAAGTTCTATCAACAACCAACTGGTCTAACCATGGGCAACCCACTTTCACCCTTCTTGGCAGATTTATTTATGAGCTACTTAGAAATACATATAACAACTTCCTTTCCATACATGTTTAAAGTTTGGCACAGATATGTTGACGACATCTTCGCTGTTGTCCCTAATAGGTTCATACAAGACTCCTTAGCCTTACTAAACCTACAGAACCAATCAATAAAATTCACCATAGAAATAGAAAAAGAAGGCATGCTACCATTTTTAGACCTAAAAATCATCAGAGAACAAAAGAACCTAACCTTTGGCATATACAGGAAGCCAACACACTCTACTAATTACATAAAAAATAAGAGTTTCAATCCAACCACACACAAACATGCAGTACTAAACAGCCTAACACATAGACTGGTATATACCCCCTTAAATAAAAAAGAATACCAGTTAGAATACCAGCATATAGTAGACACAGCAATACATAATGGGTACAACAAAGCAACTATTGACAAAAAAATTGCAAAATTCAAACGACAGATGCACATCAGAAACACAACTAATCTCAGCCAGCAAGATAAAGAACTAAAGTTCAAGAAATTCACATACCACCCAAGAACATTTCACAAATTTAAGAAGATTTTCATGAAACATAACATCAGCCTAGCTCCACAGAACAAATTTAACATAGAGAAATTACTTTGTAACAAGTTAAAAGACCCCATTCCACAAGACAAAAAAGCTGGAATCTATAAAATCAATTGTTCAGATTGCAATAAAGTATACATTGGTAAGACAAAAAGAAACTTAGAAACTAGGCTAAAGGAGCACATGAGATGTATTAAATACAAACAAATGGACAAATCTGCAGTTTCACACCATTTTTGGATCACTAATCACAACATCAATCCCAATATTACATTAGTCAAACCAGCCAAATTTGCAGCCGAATTAGATGCATGGGAGAAGATCACCATTCTAAAACACAACACACATCTAATGAATTTTGATTTGCCGCCACCAAATCCTCTCTGGAAGTACATTTCTCCACCACAAGATGCCACCACAGGATCCAGTCCAAAAAACGGAAACACCAACAACACGGGCCAGTCGACGAGTTAACCTTCTGAGGATGGGAACAACGGTTTCCCGAAACATGTTAAGTGAGTAAACTTAAGTGATGTTAGTGTAACAATTTCGACTCACCTTTAAATAAATTCAATACACATCACTGTTTCTAGCTTCTTTTCATTACAATACATACGTAAAAAAGAAGGGTTTAAAAATTATATCCAAGGAGGGTTTTTTGGGGAAATTCAGTAGAAAGTAAACGAATATTCCTCATGCAAAAGAAGGTTATAAGAATAATTTCCAGCACTCATAGCAGACACTCTTGCAAACATCTTTTTAGAAGACTGAAGATATTAACCCTACCTTGCATGTATATATTTTCAATCTTAAAATTCTATGTATGCAATCGAACCACATTTATTACAAACATGGAAATTCATGAGATAAACACCAGACAAAAGGGTAACATCCATCATCCCAGTGCAAAGCTTTCTTGCTTCCAGAAAGGTGTATATAACGAGACCATAAAAATATTTAATACTCTTCCTAATGATCTTAAGAGAAAAGTTGACAATTTCAATGTCTTTAAAACTGCTGTTAAAGAGTACCTAATCTGAATGACAAATTATCCTGATGATAATACTTATATAGCTCTGTAAGTAGTATTAGTAAATATTAATGACAATTGCCAGTCATATTTGATGCCTGCTCTAGAATTAATGAAGCTATTTAAATGTATGTATATTAAGAACTGACAGGAAACGCTACGTATTACAAACCAACTAGAACAAAATGATGAGACGAACAAAGGTGAATGTTAAAATAACTGTTCTTGCCTATACGTATGTTAACCTTATAACAGTAAGGAGGTATTCAACTCTGTACAAAATTACACTTGTTTTGCTTCATTTTGTATATAATATGTCTTTATTTTATTTTAAATGTTCTGTATACTATGTAATATTTATGTATATATGTAACTTTATTGTACACGCATATAGTATGTGTCTATTTTATTTCAAATGTTCCATATTCTGTGTAATATTTATGTTTATATGTAATTTTTGTACATTTCCTTGACATGTTCTATGTTCACAAGCCTTTATGGCTGCTAGTGAACTCACAGAATACAATCTAATCTAATCTATTCAGCTTAGGGGTGAAAGAGAAGAAACGGAAATGGAGCCTAAAACTACAAAATACAGGAAAATGATGGAAAAGGAAACACATTAGTGATATTAGACCAAGAAGATTATGAATCTAGAATTATGCAATTACTACATAGCCCAGAGTACATAGAAATCAGCAAAAATCCATTAAACGAATGCACCAAGTCACTCCAGAACACATTGATAGAAACCAAAACATTAACAAAAGCCAAAAAATCCAGAATTAAACCATATTTTCCCACCATACCTAGGTTATACGCGCTACTAAAAATATACAAACTAGGCAACAAAATGAGGCCCATAGTGAATAACAAACTCTCCCACATATAAACTAGCAAAATGGCTTTCAAATACCTTCAACTCCATGCCTATGTTCAAAAGTCTAAGTATAAAAAATTCATTAAAATTAACCAGTCACCTTTCAAATATAAATATATCACCCACAGACATGATGGTATCATTTGATGTCACTGCACTCTTCCCAAGCATACCAAAAGAAGAATTAATACCACTCCTAGAAAATTGGATATTAAACAATGGCACACCTAGAACACAAAACAGAAGATTACCTAAAACTAACAAAATTATGTCTGGAGCAGAATTTCTTTCATTCCATCACAAAATCTTTAAACAAACCACAGGCCTAACTATGGGAAACCCCCTTTCACCATTTTTAGCAGAACTATATATGAGCCATTTTGAATGCCATATTACTAAATCTTTCCCACATCTATTCAAAACCTGGTATAGATATGTAGATGATATTTTTGCTATTGTTCCAAAAAAACTTTCAGAAGATGCTTTGAAATTATTAAATTTACAAAAAAGATCAATTAAATTCACAATAGAAAAAGAAGAAAATGGCCAATTACCTTACCTAGACATCAGGATCATCAGAAATAATGCACACAACAAACTGACGTTCGGCATTTACAGAAAACCAACGCACACAGAAAATTATATTACAAACAATAGCTACAAGCCACAAACATGAAATTTTAAATAGTATTACAAACAGGTTAGTACATATACCAATGGAGAAAGAGGAATACCAGAAAGAACACCAACACATTATCAACATAGCCACTATGAATGGATATCAGAAAAAAACAATAGATAAGAAGATAAAAAGGTTTGAAAGACAGAAATACATCCAACAAATGACTACGTTACTCAGACAACAAAAACCACAAGCATATAGAAAATTCACTTATCACCCTTGGACACATAAATTTCAAAGGATTTTCAAGAAATACATCATCACTCTGTCTCCACAGAATAACCACAATATACAGAAACTACTATGCAACAGAACAAAAGATCCTATCCCCAACGATAAATCAGCTGGTATATATCAAATTGATTGTAATGAATGTAACCTGGTATACATAGGAAAGAAAATACCAAAAGAAATCTTGAAATAAGACTTAAAGAGCATATGAGATGCATTTACCAAAAACAGCCAGATAAATCAGCAGTAGCATATCATTTCTGGTCTTCAAACCATAATATCACTCCGAACATAAAACTCTTAAAACCGATCAACAGCAGCAATGAATTGGACATCTGGGAAAAAATACATATCTCAAACACAGGAATCACCTAATGAATTTCGAACTGCCGCCACCCAGCAGCCTTTGGAGGTTCATCAGCCCAGCACCAGAGAACACCACTAGCCACACACATCCCCCAGACAATGACCGGCAAAATCAGTTGAGAACATGCTGACGATGGGAACAAACCGTCTCCCGAAACGAGTTCAAGTAAGAATATTTTAGTGATGTAGTGTAACAACCCTCAACTCTCTTTATTTCAAAATTATGACACATCACTGTTACTAGCCTCTAAATCTTCAAAATTAGTCAACAAATAAAGTTATTTATTCATTGATTTATACTAGAGATGTAATTCAACTAATTTAACCATGAAAGACCTAAGTATACATTTTTCTTGAAAAGCATATTGGGTAATGGTTACATTCAAACTTTAGATTAAAAGTCTAAAGATTATTGATTTAAGGAACAAAAATGTTTATAAGAATGACCTGAAGAGGTGCAGCAAATGCTTGTAACATACGAACCATGCCTTTTTAACAGTTTCTTATATACTAAATTCGCTTCAATAGGTCAACAAAGTACTCCATCTTATTGTTAATACTGCACATGCACAGAAGAAGCCGTCAACCTAATTGTAATAGTGTAATCTACAAAAATAGCAATGCTCTTACTTCTTTTTTAACACACTCATTATAAAATCATGTAACTTAATCTACCTTGAATGGTATATTATGGGAGAATGAGGTCACAAAAGGAACTAAAACTACAATTTTTAAACAATAGTTACAAGTATTATAATCTATGGCTCCAATGTGTGGACTCTGAACTATGTTAAAAAGAAAATTATTGGCAACAGAAACAGATTATTGGAAAACATCTGCTAGGATATCTAAAAGAGAAAAAATTAGAAATGAGATTATAAAAGAAAATATTTCATTTCATTTATCATCAGTCGTTGAAAATTACATAGAAATTCATGACATCGTGAATATATACATTAAAAAAAATGAATGAAATATGTTCAAACTTAAATTTTAGATTTTATTCAACAGAAACCATTAGGATGGTATGGGCATGTTAAAAGAATGAAAGATCACCCAAAAGAAAATGGGAGTGGATGCCATCAGGAAGGAGGAGAAAAGGAAGACCACACAGCACATGGATTCAAGAAATTCAATGATGGATTGGGAAATTGAGAAAGATTTATGGTCCTACAGGCAAGATTGGAGAAAAGTGGTAAGATGATGTTAAAAACTGTAAACTTGGGTGCTGGAAAAATGTTTGTACATTGTAAAACCGGAAATATATACATTAAGTTTTCAACCGTATGCATCATCATTAAGCTGTAGATTAAGGCAAGCAGCTAAATGTTGCTCTCACCTCATTTACAATTAGGTCAGCAACATAGAATCAGTTGTTTCATCTACAGATGTCCATACGTTTGACATTCCCAAGTCATCGCAAATTTTATCCAATACCTAGTTAACAAAACAACAAGTATTTTTACATGTGTGAAAATAGTTTTCATTTATTTTTACCATAATTAAATTTATTTTGGTAAATATATTACATAGGCCTACCTGATTATAAGATTTTGAAACATAGATTTTCCTCAATGTCGAGGGATCACGGACACCTTTTGATGTATCCTTCTCGGAAGAACCCTTAAGAGCTGGATTTCGAGTTTCTCAAGTGGTATATTTGCTCCTACTGAATGCACTGCACTGGCAAATCCATGCAAAAATTATTTTGTGGTGCCTTAGGTGCAGGAGCAGTAATAAATGACTGGATTTGGTGTGTTGCAGATTGTTTTTTTGCATTCTTGCAATATGTTATGCAGATGCAACATGTTGTTTGACTTGAAATTTTTTGGTACATTTTATCTGAAATTATAGAAGATCTCCTAGTTATATAGATATACTTTTTTTAAAAAACTGGTATTCTTATTTAAAATGTATGTTGTAATGTTTTGCAAAGAGCAAGTGCCATACAAAATGTTTATAAAAGGAATAGCTCACCTCTTTACTACAACAATCACAGAATACAACATCCCCATCTGATCTAATAAAATCCCTTCCTTTTATCCACTGTGTGCAAGGAGTACACTTCTGGAACTTTTAATTGGAGGCAGTTAGAAGCACATTAACACACACAAACACAATAACGCAGACATTTATCACTTACGAGGTTTGCACACACATACACACACACACACACACATACTGAGAAGACAGTTTAGTGAATGATTTCAGTTTTACAAGAATCAAAATTGCTAGTAAGGTTTGTTCAAATTCCACAAGACCACTCTGCAGCTGTGTCTTTGTTGCGCCAGCCATGGTGCCTGACTTAAAGGGCTAATTTCCATTGTCACGAAATTGAAGTCTCGCCAGTGATTGTTGTGGATAAGTAAATCTGTTTATGGCAGGCGTCTGCAGAGGTCTGTCTGTAAACTTCTGGTAAAGCCATCCTATTGCGAGAATCTTAACTTTCTATTTCTGTTATCACCTCCCCTTTTCTTTCTTCAATCCTGATTCCTGAAGCAACACTAACGATCATAAAATTGAAAAACTGAAATGTCTACTCAAAACCATGAAAACATGTATTTAAACTGAAAATAATGTATATATAATGAAGCCAAAAATGCTTTATATACGCATTATGCATGTTTGTATCCCCAAAAAGATCAAAATATGCAAATATGCATGGAAAAAGTACACATATTTGGAATCAGAAAGTAATGAAATGGATAAGTACTAAGCTTGTGCTATGTCCAATAATCCTATAAAACAAGCATTTGAATTGAATTTACATCTTTAACAATAATAACAACAATAGTAATTTCACTGATTTCTTAGCCCCATCAGCCATTTTAGCCATGAGTCGCTACTACCTACAACAATATATGTAATGAAGCTATTTCTACAAAGCTTTATTTCGATTAACATGAAGTAGATAGAAAAATAAGTTTACAGCAAATGATAGCGGGCGTAAAGAAAGCCATGTGAATGTAACACAAATCAGAATAATTTATTCATAATCTATCACTTTTTGATGTGCCAATATGAAATACTCCTTTAGCCCTACAGTTTAATGTACAACCGTTTGAGGCTTTAAAATCATTGAAATTAAAAAACCCCTTATGTAGGTGGCATGGAAATATAAATGAAAGACAAGTATAACAAGAATCCAATGTGTTACATTCATATGACATTCTCTACCCTCTATCATTTAATAATGGATATATAAATAATTCTTGTGAAAATGATTTCTCTATCTACTTCACTTTATTCGAAATAAACTTTTGCAAAAGTACCTACATCAAACATTTCGTTATGCTAGGTTCGTTGTAGAATAAATAAAAATTACATTTTTTTATTTGATGGACCTCAAAACATGTATTTCCGGTGAAAAATCGGCATCAATTTTTTTGGTGGAATGCAACACCTTGACCTACTAGGAATGCGGTACCTTCTCTAGCTCTTAGGTGCATAGTAGAAAAAGTAAAAATGCTTTTTGGACTCAAAGTCCTCAAAATGGGTATTTCCGGTGAAATCTCGATATCAAATTTTTTGGGTGGAATGCAATACCTTCCCTACCTTCTATGTACGCTGTAGAATAAGTAAAGATGCTTGTATTTTATACTAAGGGCCTCAAAACATGTATTTCCGGTGAAATCTCGCTATCGAATTTTTGGGTGAAATGGAATACCTACACCACCTACTTGATACGTGGTAGAATAAGTAAAATGCTTTCTTTTTGTATACAGGGGGCCTCAAAACATGCATTTCCGTGAAATCGAATTTTAAAAAGAATCGAAAATATCCGCTATTTCATTTCAAACTTAACATAAACCTCATGCTTGCATAAGTAGGTATGACTTTTGCCACCTATATGTTTTTAAATTTTGAATTATGCAAGAAATCTATTCACACTTATAGTTTCATTTACTTTGTATATGTCATTCTAGTGTACTTGGCAACCACACAACATATGGTCTACATCTCCGTATTCACAGTCACAAGAATTCGTGTTTCTTTTCTTGATTTTAAATTCATACACTGGTGTATTTGCTTTCAATCTAATTTTGCTCATTACAACATGGTTTATTTGGATGTTCAGGTGCTTAAAATATTTGTGTTCCACGTCTAGCAATGTCAAACATTACGTTGGTGGCGCCTAGCATCATGCAACAAATGCAGAGTTGTGATGTTGATAAGGGACTATGCGCGGTTGCCACAGTAAATAAACTGGACGCGCAAAATCACCGCATTTTAAAATACATAAACTGGTAATGATGTGTTATAGCGGCTGTCGTCTGCTAGTGAGCGGCCTGGGCGTGGCTTAGGTGGTTGTTGCCAACGGTGAGAATCGAAAACACGCTGTAGGCAAAACATGTAGCCAACCCATGCACGCAATGTACAGCGAGCCATTGTAGTTGTATATTTATACGGCCCACGTGTTATTTATCGTTGTTGATGTATTATATTATTATGAGAATGATTATTATTACTATTATGTATTATTATCATCGGCATCAAAATAAAGCATTTGTGGAAACATCGTGTGTGTCATAACTCAAAACGAAAAGTCGGATAAATACCTAAACTCCCTTGACATGGAATATTTTTGGGAATTTTTGATGTTGTAAACATGGCTGAAACGATTTTGATTAACATACCATTCATAAAAATATTTACATGGCAAATGAAATGTATATCTCGGATTTTCGGGAAAGAGCCTATGAAGTCCTTCATTCGGAAGGAATTTTTTATAACCTTGTATAACTGGTAATCCTTAAGTGATAGAGGAAGACGTGCTACACCAAAAATGTAAATCTCTTTAAAGCTACAATATATTTAAAATAAGCTTTATTGTGGCATGAGCCCTTTCTGAGATATCCGTTATTAAATGTGCGAATTGCTCATTTTTTGAAGGTTTCAATTGTTCATTTTTTTGGTCATTATCTTAAAGTCCTTTCAACACTCAGTTGTTTCTTGTGATGTCTTAGAAACAGAATGGAATTTTAAGGCCAGCATATAGCGTCCAGTTGTTAAACATTTGACTATCGCTGTTCTCTTTGTATCGATAACGAAATGTGTAATGTAGATATTTCTGCAAAGTCTTTTTTTTATATTAAAATGTAGTAGACAGAAAAAAAAGGTTGATTAAGAATAATAATTTATGTATCTACTAATAAACGATAGAGGATAGAGAAAGTCATGTGAATGAATCAATTGTAATTTTATTATTCTTTTTACTTTCTCTACTACGTATAGTAAGTAGGGGAAGTATTGTATTCCACCCAAAAATTTGATACCGAGATTTCACCGGAAATACATGTTTTGAGACACCCTGAATCCAAAAAAAGCATTTTTGGAAACATGTCCGTCTGTGTGTCTGTCTGTGAACAGCATAACTCAGAAACGAACTCGGATATACACCAAACTTGGTATTTGGGTTCAGTATCTTCCAGGGATGCGACACGAAGGTTTTCAAGAAAATCCCCCCACCCCAGAGTACCCTTTACATGGAAGATTTTTCGAAAAGTTTAATTTTATCAAAAATGGCTCTAACGATTTTGATTAAAATATCATATGTTTAAGATATTTTTATGACAAATAAAATGTATATCTTGAATTTCCTGGGAATGTCTCCAAAAGTATTCTTTATTGTGAACAACTTTTGCATAACTAGTAAACCATAAGAGATAGACAAAATTTTACTACACAAAAAATGTAGATCGCGTTAAAATACACAATTTATGTTATATACATGTTTTTTGTTGAGTGAACCATTTTCGAGATATTGCTTGTTATTCCCTTAAATTTTTCAATACTTATTTTCTCAAATGAGAATTCGTTATTCATTTTTTTGTCTTGGATATGCAAAGAGTTATAATCTGGGGCAAAGGGAATGGTGCTGCACCTAGCAACCAGCTATTAAGAGATATGTATGTGCTTAAAGGCTACTACATTTCCAAATTGCCCTTGTAAATATACATTCCCCTTACATCTACAAGAAAATTAGCAATAAGATAGACTCTGCAAATGTTTATCTCGATTAAGATGAAGTAGATGGAGAATAAGCGTTTGTATAAATAGTTTGTACAAGAGTCAATGTGAGTGTAACACATCAGATTTTTTATAAAAGGAGTTGAAAGGAAATTAACTTTCTGTGCTACCAAGCTGCAAAGAATGTCATTATTAAAGTGTTTTGAGCTACTAAATGTATGCTTTTCAGCAATTCCTTTTTTTCAGTCTGTACAAAGCAAGAAATATGAAATGAATGAATTTTTGGGTAAAGCAGCTGTAATATAAAATGATTTTTCGGACTTAAAACACCCCTAAGGCTGTTATAAGATTATGCAACTTTCATACATTTATAATACACTTTTAAGTGCAAAGGTGCAATGACATTTCCTGGAATATTATCCCAAATGCTAACACAAGAAAATATTGGTTTGCCTCAAACTGCATTTTAGAGCATTTCAGTTTCCTAGATACTTAGCGCAATACACAAAATTCAATCAGAATGAACGGGAGTTCACAGGCTATTTCCAGAAAATTCAAAATGCATGCTTTATTTGAACTCACCAGCACAACCACACTAACACTCCGTAGCTCACACACTCGCCTTCAAACACTACAAATCACTAGCAAAAACACACTCACACTCCAAAGCGAACATACTCGCAATCAAACACTACAATACACCAACACAAACACACTCAACACCAAAGCTCACACCCACACAGTCACATACTACAACTCACTAGCAAAAACACACTCATGTTTCAAAGCTCACACACACCCGCAGTAACACACTACAACTCATTAGCACAAACACACTCACACTCCGAAGTTCGCACACCCGCAATAACAGGCTACAACTCACTAGAAGAAACACACTCACACTCCAAAGCTCACACACCCCCAGTCAAAAACTGCAACTCACCAGCAAAAACACACTCAAACTCTAAAACCCACACTCGCAATCAAACACTACAACTCACCAGCAAAATACACTCACAGTTCACCCCCCCAGGGGCTCACTATGTGAGTAAGGCTTTGACGTACGCAGAGTGCCCGAGCTAGTCCTCACCCTTATCTGGACTAGCCACGTTATCTTCATTTATTTTACGCTTCCTTTTCTATAATTATTTCTTATACTGGGTTCAGGTTCTATGGTTTTATTAACACCTGTCTCACCAACAAGGATCTTTTCTATTTCCATGGTTGCTGTCCCACTGTTTCAACGCAGCTTCCAACCCCCCAGGGGCTCACTTTATGTGAGTACGAGTTTGGCACACCCGGGGTCCCGAGCCACTCATCACCATCGTCATCCCTCCACCCTTATCTGGTCGAGGTGGGTGCGTCCTCTTGACCGGGAGACACAAGATGCGCTCTCGTGCGTTCTTTTCATTTCGTTCCGTACCCCCCTCGCCACGCTTCTTTTTTCTCTAATCTATTTACAAACAATTCGCACCACGACCATTCACATATCTCTTTTTCTTCCTCGCCGGCCTACCTTGCGTGTGAAACGCCCACACACTTTTGGTTTATTTTCCAATTTTCTTTTAATCCTCCGTGGACACAGCTTGACGGATACCCGCGCAGTGGGTGCGCAGCTGGGTGAGTGGATAATGGCATCAGCCCCACTACCCGGGGTCATCATGTAGGGTGTGTGTTCGTATCTGCTGTTCAACTACAGTCCCGCAGGGGGGGGGGCACTACATGAGCTGGTGAGACCGGTATGGATAGGCCACTCACCCAAGCCGGGGTAATGCCTGGGAAGACAGAGCCTGAAGTCGGAGACGGTTGCAGTGGTGGAGAATTTATTTCGCTATGGAGCCCCCTTTCTCCATTATTAATAACACGCCGAAAAGTTTTGGTAACAGAAGTAACACCACCGTCATCTGGTTGTTACTTAGTCATTACGCAAACAGAGAAAGGACAAACGTTTGAGAAGGTGAACCCTTTTATAATACAGAAGGGCATTGACTGTATTGCTGGTCCAGTTCATTCCTTCGCCTTCACTTCGGTTCATTGTTGGTTCAGAGTAAGTCCGATCAATAAAGTAAGACTTTGTTGCACGCGACGCTTCTCCACGGTTATCCCATCCGTGTTGAGAAGCACCGCACCTTGAATTCCTGTCGAGGCGTCGTTACAACCCGGCGGAGGGGATGGATTTTTTCGGGCGTAAACATCTTCAGCACGGCTTCCTTCCGAAGGGAAGTAAAGCCGGTAGTCCCGTGTCATAGATTTACGGCAAGTAAAAGAACCTCAAGCCTGATAAAGAGGCCTCTGAGCAAACTTTCCGGCCTTTCATGCCCAATATAGAATAGGACGCTAAGAACCATAGTGGTTATAGAGCGTCCATAAATAAAAAAAACTTTAATTCAATTTCGGCATACGCGATAATGAAGTTACATATATCCAATGAAGGTGCGCATGCCGCTTCCAAGAGTGCCATTTTATCCTAATTGTATTTTAGCCTCTGTGTTCCTGCGGATGATTTTAGTCATTACTTAAAGAATTCTATTTCTCCGGTTGTTTTGGTGCCTGGTCCTCTGTCCAGCACACTCCAATGCTCACATACACACAAAATCACACACTCATGCTCCACAACTCATTAAAACAAAAACACACTCAGGCACTACAACTCATTAAAACACACAGCCTCTGGCACTACAACTCATTAAAACACACACTCAGGCATTACAACTTATTAAAAAAACACACACACACACTCAGGCCTTAAAACTTATTAAACACACACACACACACACACTCAGGCATTACAACTTATTAAAACACACACGCACTCAGACACTACCTCTCATTAAAACACACACACACACACACACACACACACACACACACACACACACACACAGACAGACAGATATATACACAAATGCTACATGTGGCGTTTTTAGTTTTCCGTATGGTGGATGTAACCAAGTCCATTGTAATGAAATATGTAATTAATAGTGGTCAAATATATTTTTCGTAGGAAATTTAACGTGAATACCATATAGTATTCATGCAAAATTAGGCTTCTATTCACATTACATTTTCCACGATATGAGTATTCTTTTGTCGAGTAAGAATATTGATTTTAATCAGTAGAAGACTTCGTCTAACTGTGAAGGTTCCTATTGAGTTCTAATCCTTAAACATAAAATTGCGATTTTGAACTACACAGTGTAAATTCCTGTCAGCGTTTTAAGCTATAAATTATCTAAGGATTGTTTAATCCTTTCTTGCACTTTCCTCCTCGAATCCCCATTTTTTTCTTTGTTTTTAGTGTAAAGTAAATCAATGACTAAAAGAAAGTTTTGCAAATATAGTATTTTATGGAGTATTCTTCAACTTCCTTTCTGCCTGATTGTTCTTAGTAATGGAAGGAATGGAAAAGAAAATTATGGCATAGATGAGCACGGTATTCTTCTTCTTAAAACTTTCTTGGAAATTGTCTCTACGGGATAAACGAAAACTGGGGAAAGCCTTTCCGAATAGCTCTTGCTACTGGAATAAAACGCAGGCCGACAGGGAGGAAAAGAAACACTTTACCACAAAGCATTCGTCAATTATATTCCTTAAATCGCGGCATATGCTACTCACTTTATTTCATCTAGAATGCGGAATTTTTCTTGGAATTCGAATTGCTTGAGTACTGTTTGCAGTGCGGTCTGGAGTTTCTTGTTAGCCAAAGGTTGTACCTTCTGCTGAACAGATGTTCCCCCATCCACTTTTAACATGTGGTGCTGCTGTATTGAATTCCTGGTTGAGAGTCATTTACTGCCCATCATAAACATGAATTGCTTTCGGAATGTTCAAACACTACCCCTTGCAAAGTCCCAGGCAGGTAGGGAGGTCTGAGCTTTGCGGTTCTTAAAAGTCACGTACAAGTGTTATGAAAAATGGAAATGTTCATACAAGATGTTACACTTAAAATGTTTGTCCCTAAAGTACTGCAACCCTGCAGAGATTCGGCTCTTAAGGTTGTGCTTAATTCAAAACCTGATGTTGGATTCACATAACTTTCTCTACCCATTATTCAAACCATGGAAGCCCTTATCATGCAGCATATTTTGCCTGGAAGCCGCATCATCTCCGATGGATGGGCTTCTTATGCCAACATCGGAAATCTGCTAGACGGCGTATATATACACGACGTAATTGTCCATGAGCAGAACTTTGTAGACCCCAAGGACGACACCATCCACATGCAGAATGTCGAAAACATGTGGATGAGGGTGAAGAGGAAACTTCGGCGGCAATTTGGTACCAGTGACGCCCTCTTCACGTCCTATCTCCACGAATTCATCTTCCGGAATCATTTTCGGGGACAAGACATGTTTGGCATAATATTGGATGTGATAGCGCAGCATTACCCGGTGTAACTCAACAATGTCAAATTTAATCAAAGGCGCATACTTCAAATTCTATTTCTTTTAATGACATCAGATTTCCGATTCCCATCTCATTGCAGTACATTAATACAACAATGTGTGTATGTGGCTCAAGGACAATGAGAACAATGCTGCCACCGCTTCTGTCTAATAACGTATGCTGCTGGTAATTCACCTAACTTACACGTCTTCTCCAGTTTTCCTATTGCCGCTTCATTGCAGTGCATTAATACAACAATGTGTGTTTTGTGACTCAAGAACAGTGAACAACAATGCTGCCACCGCTTCTGTCTATTAACGTATGCTGCTGGTAATTCACCTAACTTACACGTCTTCTCCAGTTTTCCTATTGCCACGTCATTGCAGTACATTAATACAACAATGTGTGTTTTGTGACCCATGGATATTGACAACAATGATGCCACTGTTTTTGTGTTATACGGTATGCTGTTGATATTTCACCTAATTTACAGCAATGTGTGTACGTGGCACAAGGACAATGAGAACAATGCTGCCACTGCTTCTGTGTAATAACGTATATGTGCGACAATGTGTTTGGCCTGAAATAACAGCATTTTCTTTGGGTATGAATTAACATGCAGGTTTGGTTAACTTTGTACAATAGGTGTGCTTCAATGCAATGTAAAAAATCCGAAGTGTTACACTCAAATGACTTTCTCTACTCTTGTACAAACTATTTTTACAAACGCTTATTCTCCATCTACTTCATGTTAATCGAGATAAACATTTGCAGACTCTATCTTATTGCTAATTTTCTTGTAGATGTAAGGGGAATATATATTTACAAGGGCAATATAGAAATACAGTAGCCATTAAGCATAGACATATCTCTTAATAGCTGGTTGCTAGGTGCAGCACTATTCCCTTTCCCACAGATTAATACTCTTTGCATGCACAAGACAAAAAAAATGAATAACGAATTCCCATTTGAGAAAATAAGTATTGAAAAATGTAAGGGAATAACAAGCAATATCTCGAAAATGGTTCACTCAACAACAAAAATGTATATAACATAAATTGTGTATTTTAACGCGATCTACATTTTTTGTGTAGTAAAATTTTGTCTATCTCTTATGGTTTACCAGTTATGCAAAAGTCGTTCACAATGAAGATTACTTTTGGAGACATTCCCAGAAAATTCAAGATATACATTTTATTTGTCATACAAATATCTTAAACATATGATATTTTAATCAAAATCGTTCAAGCCATTTTTGAGAAAATTAAAATTTTGAAAAATGTTCCATGTAAAGGGTACTCTGGGGTGGGGGGATTTTCTTGAAAACCTTTGTGTCGCAACCTTGGAAGATACTGAACTTAAATACCAAGTTTAGTGTTTATCTGACTGTTCGTTTCTGAGTTATGCTGTTCACAGACACACACAGACACACACGCGGACATGTTTCCAAAAATGTTTTTTTTTGGATTCAGGGGGTCTCAAAACATGTATTTACGGTGAAATCTCGGCATCGAATTTTTGGGTGGAATACAATACTTCCCCTACTTACTATACGTAGTAGAGAAAGTAAAAACATCGACAAATTGTGTGTTTGAAATAACCGCGCCGCATTGCGAATTTCGTGTTACATAGTTGTTATCTTCCGCGCGTACATTTCTTACGGTTGGCAACGCTCGAACTCCTTAAGCCACACCCAGGCCGCTCGCTAGCAGACGACAGCCGCTATAACACATCATTACCCATAAACTACCCGTAGCTTCAAGCATTTAAGAACAAGAATACACACAACTCGAGAGAAGTACATGAGCACAAGGCCACGCATGTAAACTCTTATGGCACGTACGCTGCCAAGAGAGTTTAGCTTTACAGTCGGTAGCACCAAATGCCCTTCTTCGAGCCCTTTCAAGGTTATGTGTTAGTGTTATGATATACCTCTTTCTGGCATATACAAAGGATATAACATTTAGTCATATCACTGTCTCTTAGTTAAACTTAAAATAAAAGGTTAAATAAACAAAAATTCATTCTTTACCGTAACAATCCAATAATCGCAGCAGATCACTAGCAATACACAGTGCCTCTTTAGATAACCACCTTAACACACAGCCAGTGTTGCCAGGTCTGCCGAAGTAAAAGCAGAAGATCTGGTTTGAAAAAAGCAGGAGATAGCAGTAGATTTCACTTAACCGGCAAATTCGCTTTGTGTATACATATTTATAGCATTATTATTATTATTATTATTATTATTATTATTATTATTATTATTATTATTATTATTATTATTATTATTACAGATAATCTCCGAGCACCTACATTCGGTATTAAATTTTCCATAATACTAATTAAAATTGGCATAGCACTCAGCTTTTATGTCGATCCTTCTGTAGTGCACACAGTAGTAGTTGAGGATCCAATTATGTACACATTATTGTCAATCAGTCATACATGTCACTCTTGACTTTCTGCAACATTGAACTTGAAATTGCAAAAGAATGACACTCTGAATCTGACACAAGTCTGCTTGCATGTAATAATCCGCACATTGTTTTGGTTGACAACCGATTCCTTACTTTTGTTTTCATCAGATAGTTGAAAAAACTTGCTCCACTGTAGCACCAGAATGGGGAAGACTCATAAGGGAGCAGATAAATTTGGACAAAAGAGGGAAAACATGTTTTGAATCGGCATATTTCTTTTTCTTTACTTGGGTCCAAAATTCTTGCACTGTAGCGTCACTACCACATGCAATGTCAGTGTTGCGCGGCAGCCTCCATTCTGTATCTGTTTGTTTAATTTCTTCCGGTTTCACCAAATTAGGAAAATAAGAAGCAAGTGGTGCAATTGACTGTACTATTTGGATTTTAGCTGGTTCTAACACTTCTAACAATGTAAGAATGAAAAACGGCTTAGTATCTGGTGAACTGACTCAATGTAAAACTCAACTCAGCGTAATTTGAGAACTTGCACATGTTTGTCCGGCAGGGATGATTTTGTCAGAGATATTTGGACTTTTGGCACCAAAATACATGTTTTCTACAGGAAGAAATACTCTAGGATCCCTGTATTCAATTTTATCTATTTCAGTGGACTTCAAATGTTCAGGTTTAATGTAGCAGTCAAGGATAGTTCGCAAAGCAGAAATAACACCAGCTTTCAGGTTGTGGATTTGGGGTTCTTCGCTTTGCATTTGCTTATTTAAACCGTTAAAAATAGGTAAAACAAACTGAAGGAACTCCAGATATCTTGTTGTATGGTGATTTCAGCTTGTTGAGAATTACGTCAGTTGCTTGAAGTTTTTCTTTGAAAGAAGCATGGGTGAAGTAAAGAATAAGAGCACCATACTGCTCTAATATACGAGAAACGACTAACTTGAGAGATAACCACTGTCTTTGGCTTGGTTGTAGTAGTTTGTGTGGCTTAGTGTTCGCAAAAGTTTGAAACTCTTTGAGAGCTTCTACACGCTCTGCAATTGCATGGAAATAATTGAAGATATCGCGAACCAGATCTTCTGGTTCTCGCGGAAGTTTACTGCAAGCATAGGATGAACATAAGTTGAATGAATGACAAACATAACGACAATGTCATTATAAACAAGTGTGGTATATCATTCTTTAGAAGAACAGATAAAGAATGTCTTTTACCCATCATAACACTAGCTCCATCTGCGGCTAATCCAATGAGGTTGTCTTTATAGGAATATTCCTAGAAACAAAGGAGTTTACCACACTCTGGTAAAAGTTAATTGCATTAGCATTACTAACAGATATCAGATCAAAAAATGAATCTGAAACCCTGCCAATACCAGAATCAAACCAAACAACCAAACAAAAATGTTTAAAAGAACTAATGTCTGTAGATTCATCCACAATTAGAGAAAATTTATGTTCTCTCAGCATTGCATATAGCATTTCTTTACTTTCTAGACCCAAAACATTATTAAGAAAACCTGTTGCTTTTGTTCAAGAACAGGTTATCCTTTTTGTAATTTCAGAATCAGGACATATTGATTTAATTAGAGAGGGCAGATGTTCTATGACATTAAAAGAAATATTATGTTCTGCTAGAAAAGCCACAAGATGAATTTCTGCTTCTTTTACTTTGGTAGTTAATATGGTGGACTGATGTGCAAATATAGACTTTTCTATCCAATTAGCCGTTTAGCACACTGAATATGTTTCTCTGTTGTTACATGTCACTCCAAAGCAGTTTTACCACCTGATGCAATATTTATATTATAATCACACACTTTGCAAAATGCAAAACTAGGCCCCCTTTTAGAAGATGCTAACCAGCCACTAAACTTATCTTCTTGCTCCCACTCAGCTTTGTAGTTTTGACTGTACTTCTGTTTTTTACTCATGTTCAGTTAACACTGTAACACACAGCATAGTTAAACTATATATAAGCACACGCACTTTAATTTACACTAGCAAATTAGAACGCTGGCAGTAATATTTTTCTGTTCGTTCTTAAGCCTCAACTGCAACGCAACTGAAAAATTAATTTAGATTTTGTCACAGTAATATTATTATTTAATTTGTTAAACCAAACACAGGCAATCTTCAACTGTTATGCTAGGGGAGGTGGAAAGAGGATGGAACAAACTAAAGGCATCAGTGATAAGTCTCTGTGGAATAAATAGGCACTTATTCTAAATAATGCACACCCAAGATTTACTGCCAGTATAAACTGAAGCGAGAAGCATAAACACAGTTGGTAAATAACAAGTACCCTGAATAAGCTACCGGGAACGTCAATATCTGTATACCAGCCAGTTACTATGAGGGAAGTAGGCTTGAGAAATTTCTCCGGAGTGTGCTGAATATGTTATTGTTTATTCGTTATCCAAGAGTGCGGTTTAAAGGTGTATATATATTTTTCCTCCACTTTCTTATCTATCATAGTTTTTCCAATAGCAAGTTCCCTTACGATAACGCAACCCAGATATGGTATAATGTTTGTGTATACAAGTGATTATGAAATGAATCACTCATTTTTATACACGAGTAGAAGTGCCTTGCATAATAAAAACGTCTAGAAGAGCGATTTCTACGATCTTAAGGGAAAACAAAGTTTAAAAATTATAAATAAGTAAAAAGCAGGAGATTTTGAGGTTCGCTCGTGTTTTAACAGTAGAACAGTAGATTTGCAAAAAAGCAGGAAATCTCCTGCAAAATCAGTAGACATGGCAACCCTGCACACAGCACAGAAAACAGCAAAGTAACCCATGGTAGACATGGGGCGATTCATGAACGAATCGTTCATATGAACGATTACAAGGAAAGAATCGCATGAATCGTAGCAGTCTTAACATGAATCGTCGTTCAAAAAGAATCGTGCATGAATCGTCGTTCAAAATGAATCGAAAGAATCGTGTATGAATCGTAAGAATCGTGCATGAATCGTCGTTCAAAATAAATCGTAAAAATCGTGTATGAATCGTCATTCATAATGAATCGTAAGAATCGTGTATGAATCGTCGTTCAGAAAGAATCTTACATGAATCGTCGTTCAAAAAGAATCGTGATCAGGACATTCTCGATCCATTCTCGCTTGCGCTTTGGCTAAGCCGAGCTCGGACGAATGTTGCCGAGTGAGTACGATGATGAGCAAGGAAATTACCAAGCGGCAAGCATTGTGATGCTGTAACATGGTATACGAAAACAGCATAAAAAACACCACCGCATAAAAAAATGTGTTACACTCACATGACTTTCTCTACTCTTGTACAAACTATTTCTACAAACTCTTACTCTCCATCTATTTCATATTAATCGAGATAAACATTTGCAGAAACGATCTTTTGACATGCAAAGAGAATTACATTTTACACATAGCGAACAGTTCTAAAAAAGTTGGACTATCGCTTAAGGCGTACTATGTTCCCCTTGTTTTGTATTAGCAAGGGCAATATAGAAATACAGTAGCCTTTAAGCATACACATATCTCTTAATAGCTGGTTGCTAGGTGCAGCAACATTCTCTTTGCCTCAAATTAAAACTCTTTGCATATACAAGACAAAAAAAATGAATAAACAATTCCCATTTGAGAAAATAAGTATTGAAAAATTTAAGGGAATAACAAGCAATATCTCGAAAATGGTTCACTCAACAATAAAATGTATATGACATAAATTGTGTATTTTAACGCTATCTACATGTTCTGTGCAGTAAAATTTTGTCTATCTCTTATGGTTTACCAGTTATGCAAAAGTCGTTCACAATGAAGAATACTTTTGGAGACATTCCCAGAAAATTCGAGATATACATTTCATGTCATAAAAATATCTTAAACACATGATATTTTAATCAAAATCGTTAGAGCCGTTTTTGAGAAAATTAAAATTTTCGAAAAATGTTCCATGTAAAGGGTAATCTGGGATGGGGGAATTTTCTTGAAAATCTTCGTGTCGCATCTTTAAAAGATACTGAGCTTAATTGCCAAGTTTGGAATTTACTCGACTTTTTGTTTTTGAGCTATGCTGCTCATATTTACGCACCTGCGCGCGCGCGCGCGGACCTTTTCCTAAAAATGGTTTGTTTTTTTATTTGTAGAGCCTCAAAACCTGCATTTACGGTGAAATTTCGATGTTAAATTTTTGGGTAGAAAGCAATTCCTTTTGTACCTACTATGTACGTGGAACAGAAAAGTAAAGAGGCCAAAATGACAATATAATTAAATACGGTTAATTTGTATAACATAATGTATACAAAATTATTAGAAAATGCAGTGACACAACTAAGCGTATTCGCAAGCATTGACATGAATCCGAATCCTCGAATTTGATGAAATGAAATCGATACAATATTTCTGCACTAGCACGATCTTATATCAGCTGATATGTAGTACAACAACAACAATAATAATAATAATAATAATAATAATAATAATAATAATAATAATAATAATAATAATAATAGCGGACAAAAGTAAACATCAGAGGGCGAAAACGATTTTTTACGAAGAACTTAAGGATGCACTAGATTAGATCTAATAATAAATGAAACATAAAATTATAGAACTGAATATTTATAAATTATATGATAAAATCGAAGAAAATTAATTTAATTGAAAAGATCATATGAACTACACTACATGATTGAAGAAAGAATACCACTATTAATTAATAAGTACAAATCGTCAGGAAAAAGAGACATCGGACACCCCAGGAAAAGATGGGAGTAAAGAATGCGAAGGCAGGTGGAATGCCTAATCATCGAAATGAAGAAGAATATAATAATAATGTCTTCATAATTACTTTGCATAATACCTTACGTAATCGCAACTTAAGTGGAATCACACAGGATGGTTTTATTGACAAATTCAGGAGACTCCTTGTGTATTACCCAAAATAGCGCGGAAAGCATTTTTACATACATTGTCTTTTTTACGTGAAAGAAAAAAGATCATAACCCTCATCGTAACAACAAACTCCTGATTGCGCATTTTGTCTGCAAACTGCAAAGTACAAACGGGGAACGGTTCATATAAGAATTGTGAGTGAGAATAGGCGGCAGTTGACGCAGTAATTTGTATCACAAATTATGTAAATGTCAAGAGTGATTATAGTGTGAATATGCATTGTTGTGCGACATTGATTTGAGATGTTTGATGATTGTAAGCATTGTTGAGAAGTGGGTTTATACGGCCTTACTGAAACTGACAATAATAGCGTGCAATAATGTAGCGACGGGGTGAGCTGTTTATCATTATTAGAGACGAGCAAATGACGTAATATTGGCGCGTTTTTCTTAGAATTTGCTGGAACATTTTCCCTAGAGCATAGTAGGTAACTCTCAGGTAAATCTTACCCCAAACCTTAACCGGAGATCGTAATACAGGTCGTGAATCGTGCAGTAAGGTAGACCAGCAGACAAGGGGACGATTCATGAATCGTGAACGAATCGTATGAATCGATTCACGACTCGTGAACGAATCGTATGAATCGATTACATCAAAAGAATCGCTCGACCCAACCCTAAACCATGGAGATTGTCAGTTTCGCCAACAATGAAATACTTTTAATACTTAGTATGCATCGCTTAGACACCCTTCCCCAATAAATATTTCCCCTCTTTACTACAAAAAATACACAAAATGAAATTCCACTAGCAACTATAAACACAATCTTCAAATGTATAGCAAATAGAGATCAACGTAGAAAGAGAGTACCTACATAATACAGTAAATTTTATATGACTCTATGGTTGGATGAAAACACAAAAAACTAGCTCGTATATTTCAGTAACTGTCCTTAAACTCCTGACTATATTCTTAATTGTAAAGTGTAAAACATCACAAGTATTGCATTTGTGTTCGCGTGTTGTGTTAGTCCACTTACATTTGTGTTCGAGTCGATATTTGTGATTTTTAAAAATCTACACTTTGATGTGACATTTGATTACTACAACAGGCATAGCAACTTGAAAAAATCTAAAACAATTTATCATATGAATTGATTTAAGACAATGGTGCCCCTACATTAGTTCTTGTCTGCATTGTGAAAGTAATGTAAATTAAGGGTACACATCGCAATGTCTTATCATCTTAGACAAGCTTACATTGCATAGATTTGGTTTAGTTACACAGGAAAATACCAAATGTAACCTCTTGTCCAGAATCCGGGGATCAGTTTAAGGGCACACATGGAGTAGCCAATCATATAAGCCAAGCACATCCTGTGCAACTTAAACAGAATATTTTAATTCATCAAGATAATAAAAGTAAGACAACTCTAAGTGTGCAACATACATCTGTTTCACCTGATATCTCAGATATACCTGATAGAAACTAAGGATATAAGTAGTCAGTTACCCCAAAATGATAAATTACTGGATTATAGAAATGAAATGATAAAGTGGAAATCAGTGTTTGATATTGAGAGCTCTTCCAGCAATGCTAAATCTTATATAGACTTCTTATCCAGAGCCATTCAATTACTCACCTGCAGTGAGATATTACGAACTGCGACGTCATCATCGACAGGGTGATAGTCAACAGCGCTATAAACATTCCAGTAATCAAGAACGTGCAACAAAAAGGGCTCGAGAAAGGAGAAGGCAAAATTATGAATATCAAAAAACTTAATTCTTGTACCACAGTCAGCGAAGGAACGCAGTAAGAGCAGTACTCAATGAGATATGAGTACTCAGTAGATATAAATAAAGTACATCATCATTTCAATATTCAGTTTGTACGTCCAGACTATCCTTCTGCAACTACCGTGGAGGAGCATGCCATTTTAGATGACAATGAAAATCATATCGTCACTAAACAAGAAGTAGCATTAGCTATTAGCAGAATCGCTATCATACTGCTCCTGGGCTGGACCGTGTCCTTATAAGAGCTTTAAAGGATGACATTTTTCATCAGATGTTGGCCAAGATTACCAATATAATGCTAGCCTGAACTACCTGAAACAAGAAAGAATAGTACTAATATATAAGGGCGGCGACAAAATGGATCTCAAGTACTGGAGACCAGTAACTATTTGCTCTGTAGTAAGAAGAGTAATAGAACATATTCAGGATGGACGTTTGAGGAACGTAGCCAGTTTCGATGATAACCAAAGAGGATTAACAAATTCCCCTGGTACTTTAATGCATCTATACTTAAATGATTCCAGCTTCTGTGAAGTCCCTAAGAAATAGACGTCACATTGATCTTTCTTGATATCAGTAAAGATTTCGATAATGTGGGACACCAACACCTCCAAAGCACTCTTCAGTCTCTTGGAATCCGCACAAAACTGTCTAAGCTTATTTACGAATTGCAAAGCAATAATATCACACATATTGAAACAGGATTGGGTAAGCCCATCAACATTAAACGTGGTGTGATGCAGGGTTCACCTATTTCTCCAGGTCTGTACAATATTTCATCACATCATCTCATTAGCAAACTCTCGTCTCAGAGTATTCAAGAACAATATGGATTTCAATTGCACCTGGATGCCAAACACAACAGTTTTGGCCTTAAATGAAATTAAATTGAGCTTTATTTATGGACGTCTTTAACTACTATGGTCCTTAGCGTCCTATTCTATATTAGGCGTGAAAGGCTGGTAATTTTGCTCAGAGGCTTCTTTATCACACTTGTTGCTCTTTTACGTGCCATAAATCTACGACACGGGACCACCGGCTTTACTTCCCTTCCAAAGGAAGCCATGCTAAGGCCTTTTACACCCCAAAAAATCCATCGCCCTCAGCCGGATTTGAACCCGCGTGGTTTGGCCTTCACTGACGACACCATGATTATTGCAAAAGATGAGGATTCAGCCCGAAGACTATCTGAACTCGCCATCAAGAAGTTTAAGAGATTGGTGTACGAATTAACTCAACAAATCTAAATGTATTTCAATTAAAAATGGAACCATTAAGTATAAATCAAAGCTATGGTGAAACAATAGAGACCATAGCCCCCAATGAAACTATCAAATGCATTGTAGTCACCCATCATAATACACCTATATTTGACGCCGTTACAAACATGGCTAAACTGGAGAAAAAACTGTGCATCCTGGCTTCCTCATCTTTACTACTGTCTTACCAAAAATTAAACGTGCTTTGCAATTTCAGACAACAGCCATTAACAAAATACCATCCAAGCTTCTTTCTGATGCTGACAAACTTATTAAATCAACACTAACAGAAATATTACAATTACCGGCTGATATACCTCATTCTATGTTGTACACAGATAGAAAGTATAAAAGAATAGGGCTTTTCAAGTCCAACTGGGAAGCCTATTTACAACATATTAATGCATGTCTTAATTTACAGAGATCACACATCATTATCAATACCTGTCGTGACTTACCGGACGAGATAAAAACATGCTAAAACTGCAATCATACAACTGTGATGCCACGAGTTTTTAACCAAAGTATTGAAATGTGCAAGAATGGAAGCCGAAGCAAATTATATATCTGATGCTACAGCTGCACAAGTTATATTAATGCAATGTGCATTAATTCTCTGTGCTTTACGAATTGTGAGAGCCAAGAAATCTACGCGCAGATGGTGGGTTCATCCTTGAATCAGAGGAGGATTCAGCAGGGAGATTGCCATAAGGGAGATGGTGATCCACAACAATTTTTTAATTACACGAGTTTGAAGGCAGCACAGTTTGATGAGCTTTTGGAAATGGTAACTCCACCGTTGAATAAGAGAAGCAATCGTGCTCCCTTGCCACCAGCCATGCGTCACTGCATAAAACTCAGGTGAGCAAAAATTTTGAAAAAGTGCAATAATAAATGTTCATTAAGTACCTCACAGAGTCTTAAGTTTCTGTTCAGAGATGTTTAAAACCCAAAGTTCTGCGACATTCCGTGCATGAATTTGTTTATGGTCTAGCAACTTTTATGTCCAGCAATTTTGTTTATCCTCCCCCCCTCACGTTTTACTGTGGTTTGTTTGTTTGTTTGTTTATTTGGTCCCACTGTGAGCAACGCTCAGGAACATTGAACACGTCATACAATTATGAAATATGCAGCATACCTAATAACATACCCAACATAAAGAGCATTTCTCCCTCTCTCTCTTCACACCATGCATTATCTAAGAAATGAAAATTTGCAAACCATCACCATTCCAAGAGTAACATCTCAAAATGCACTGCAGTAGGACAATAACAAATAAGTGTAAGTCACTATCATATGCATCTTCCCTATATATTGAATATTTATATGTTGCATGACATTAAAAAATTCCTCCATAGTATATGGGGAGTGAGTATATAAGAAAGACTTATAAGTTTAATGAACATGAAGTAGCAATTGAAAGCTTTCATATGGTGGTGTTAAATTCTTGCTAAACTAAAATTTTATTAATAAAACATTGAATATTGCAGATATGCATTATATACATGTTTATGGGTATTTCAATAAAATGCTCAACTGAAACAATCCAGTCATTCCTTGTTTCTATGATTTACGCATTTGTCTTCTCAGAAAAAGGGAATACTTAAATGAGTAACCTTTTCACATGTCAATCACCTCGACAAAAACAGATTGTGAGGCAGATTCACTAGAGTGGGCAACATCATTTTGTTAGCTGTGTAGCAACTCTTTTCTGAATAATAGATACAAATATCTATTAACAAACATAAAATTTGAATACTGACAATGGAATAAATGAGCTGCTAGTAATTTTCACCACCTTTGCAAATACCTAAGTACATGTTAAACTGACATTCACCCATGCTTAAATTCTGTACCTGCCTGGCTGACAGTGGTGACACAAAATATCATTTAATTGTACAGATAGTTTTTATATTGTTGCATATTTTTCCTAAAATAAAATGTAACACAATAAATTATAAAACATTTCTATCCATATGAGAAAAAAGAGCTAAGTGTCATGTACACAAATTCATCTCCAATTCTTAGTGAAATAATATACGAAGATGTTTGATTTGAAATGAGCTCAAAGGTGTCAGCTATACTATAGCTTTTTTTAAAAAATTTAGCATTTGGTATCCCAAATAAGTAACTAACTTGGTAGATACAAAAGATTTGCTTCTAGGATCCTTCATTTAACATTTTTTGTGATTATGTTCACTGAAAGCTGTAATAAACTCTATAGGCTTATAGCAAATGGTAGATTCAGCTGCTGCTAGGTTTTTCTTTCTACAGGTTTCTGGCTACTGGAGACTCAATACCCACACTGGCATGGAGTTATCGTATTGGATAATTGACATGCTGTCAAATAATAAATGAAACGAACCAGGTAATTTGGCATGCCCTTCATAAGAAGTACCTTCCAGCCCCTACAGAGAGTGATTATAGAAGAACTGCAATAGAATTTGAGGAAATGTGGAATGAACCAAATTATGTGGGTGCCATTGATGGCAAACATGTTATAATTACGGCACCCACCAACTCAGGAACACAGTTTTTCAACTACAAAGAGGCATTCAGTATAGTGCTGATGGCAGTATGCGATGCACAATTCTGCTTTACACATGTAGACATTGGGGCATATGGTTCACAGAATGATGGGGGCATTCTTAGAAACTCCCAATTTGGAATAAATTTGATCAGTGGTTGGCTCCCTTTGCCTCCTCCAACACCTCTTCATCCCCAGGGAACTCCAATTCTCTATAATTTCGTGGTTGATGAAACTTTTCCCCTGGGCAACGATCTTATGCAGCCATGTGCTAAATCCAGTTTAATAAATGTTAGAAGGAAGAGTTTTAACTTCTGTCATTCACGTGATCGATGAGTTATTGAAAATGCATTTGGTATTTTAGTTGCCCGATGGTGGATTTTTCATAGAGTTATCAATGCAAAGCCTGAGAATGTCTCCATAATTACCTAAGAGTTTCTCAATTGCACAGTTCTAATAAAACATACTGTCCACCTTCCTTTGTGGATAGAGAAAGCAATGGAGTAATTCTAGAAGGAGGCTGGAGACAGAGTATGCCAGAACAAGGTGCATTTCAAAATTTGTCCACAAGCCACCTAAGACTTGGAAGCAGAAATGCCTCCATAAATGCGCTGAACATCAGAGAGTGCATTGCAGATTTTTGTTTACCTGCTGGTGCCATAAATGGACAGGTAGAGTATGTATTACGTGGATTACATGCAGTAAAATCAAATTAGTCAATGTGTGTTAACAAGAGGAATGAGCAACAGTGTTCTCTCTTTTGAAAAGATTGTCTGTGTATTATTTTTTAAATGAGTGCAAGAGAAAAGCGGTTGCAATGAAACCACTGAAAAATTTGGCAAAAACTAGTGATGGGATGATAACACTATTTTTCGATACTGAGTTTTGAACATGATACTCCATACTCACTTTATAAAAACCTGTAAAGGCAATAGGTTGTTCACTGAATGATATGCTAATTAGTATATGCATTTTGTGTAAAAATGCATGTAAGCAATTTTATGTTTGCTAATTCCAAAATTGTTCCTGTTTGACATTCAATTGGCAGCAATTCTTTTATCTTTATAATGCTGCAAGTGATGTATCCCCCATTATTATTCAACGCTAATAATAATAACAATAATAATAATAGTAATAATAATTTCCTTACTTTCACTTTTATACAACTATATTTTGTGCTGAAAACTTTTTAAAAGGATTTTCTATCCATAGAAAGACAAATACTATCAATTCTTCTTTATTCTATGACCTTGAAATTGTGAACTAATGCATATTTTACACAAAACGTAACTAAAAATATCTCCATGAGCTGTAGCATCTGTAGTTCTGAATTGTTTCTGCTAGATTCACAGATTTTGGTCACCAAGGTAAGTAAATATAATGGCTGAGAGCAAGTCACTCAGCCGGACTATTGTGGAAACGTGATTTAGTGCGCCAGTTAATGCTGCATATTACATAAGTACCTCTTTCCTCGCCCCATTGTTTTATACGTTTTCATTTACGCACAAGTGTCTATGGAATGTTGCATTTACCCACAGGAAATGCAGTTAGTTCTATAAAAAACTATAGTCCAGCAACTCTTTGGGGACTTTTGCAATAACGTAGTCTCACATTCCTTATATAGCATGAATTTAAATGCAACTACTTTCAGTAAATTAAAACTTAAAAATTTAAAAGTATTAAAATTCTTTGGTACTGCAGAGTATCAAGGTCCCATCTCTAGCAAAAACATATTTTGACCATTTAGATCAGAGGTGGCAAAAACGTGACTCATGAGTCACTTTGACTCACAGGCACACGTTCCCTCTCTGCAACCATCTGTTTGGTTTTCACATGCTGCCGAGTGATGCAGTGCGTGTTGCATATATGGTGACGGGCAGAAGGAAGTCGTTTCACCACCCTTGATGTAGATGATGTATATAATATAATGCAACTAGCTTTAACATAATATTATTAATATTACATAATAAAATAATCTATTTAAAATGCACATTTTATTTTAAATAACCTTTTTTGTGGCATTACCCATCTCCAAAATGTGCTTTTATTGTTTTGAATTCCCCAAAGGTCTGTTATTTTCTGCAATGCTGTTGCCAGTCACTTGTTTTGCATGTCATGAAAAACATAAATAATTTCAAGCAACACACGAAGACTGACGTATAAAACATTTTACTATAGATTTCATTTTCTATATCCCTCTTGCACATGGAATGAAATATGTCAAAAGTATTTCTGCAGATAATCTCAGTTAATATGAATATAGAAAACAAACTTTTGTAAGAATGTTCTATAGCTGCCACATAAAGATAGGTCAAAAAACTAGTGTGAAAATAAATAAAGTTTTTTCACCTTTAAATTAAATGGTTAGAAACACCAACGCATAAATGGAAGCGTCACTTGCATCGTGACGAAAACTGGTGCTGCTCCCTTTTACCTGTACTCCTCAAATGTTCTCGATTGCATATGACTAAATATATAACTAAATGAGGGAAAGAAACTACAACTAGTCCAAGTACATTTATGTAAATTTTGTTTAAAATATTATGGAATTAATTGTCCAATACTTCAAAGTAGACAGAATGTGCATCAGTTCCCTGGATCAAACTATATATATTCAGATGTCTATTATTTTAATGTCTGTTCATACTACATATGCATCACAGGTACTGGATGTGACATTGTTGATATGTGAAATGATAATTGGAAAGGAAACATTACAGACCTAAGTTCTGGCATGTCTTAACTACTGGAATTGGTTTGACATATCAATGCAAATGGGGAAGGGAAGGGTATGTAGATTATTGTGATAGAGCAGGAAAAGAAGCATTTGCATGGATGAGAACAGGAGCAATGTATTTGAGAGGGTTAAGGGGAAAAAAATGGAATTTGTGAATTATGCGACAATAGCGAAAGCACAGAGCATTATATGTCAGAATGTAAAGAATTAGCAGAATGGAGACAAGAAGTATGGGGAAAAAATGGATAAGAAAATAGTAGCAATAAAAATGCTAACGAGAAAAGAAGAAAAGCAAATTAGAAATATGGGGGAGTTCTTAAAGAAAGTAAAAGAGAAATGGAGTAGAAAAGTAAGAGAGATAAGAAAGGTAGAAAGGCAAATGGAGGAAGGAGAAGATGGGCAAATATGGATAAAAGGTAGTAAGGAAAGTTTAGAGGAGCCAGAAGGCCAGGGTGCCAGGCAAAAAGAGTAGTATAGCTGGTAAAGAAATTGGGACATAGGTTAAGTTAGTTTTTACAAGTTGAACATTGTAAAAAGAAGTATGTAGGAAAAAGTACAAAGTACATATCAATGCACGTTTAATGCATCACAGCAAACTTTTGCTATAATGCAACTTGGTCTACGCATAGTTTTGTTTCAAATCCTCTAGTTTTACTCACTTGCCACCAAAGTATCTTAAACTTGCTGCTAATCTGTTTATTTGAACTTGGTAAGAAATTCTGAGGAGTAAATTGAGGTGTTCACTCTACACTGCTATATGGAATCTTTGTGAATGTCTATAGTGTTGAAATTTTCACCAGTCCATTGAATACCATATTTTCCAACTTTAAGCATCCCCCCTTCTCCATGCAGTAGTCTTGTTGTTATAACCTTATCTCAAGCTTTAAGGAAGGGATACTGTAGAAGAGACATATATATATATATAGTAAGTATAGGGATTACAATGCCCTTGAATGGACTGGCCAGAGTGAAACAGCTGTAGGAAAACATTGATAGACAATATAACTTCATTATAGCAATTAAAAGCTTTTTGTTTTAAAAATAAACAGCTTAAAAGCTAATTGTTTTTTAAAACGCCAAAAGGTTCCTAGTTAATCATGCCAGCCTAACAAACATTAGCTGAATGAGGTGAAACATATCAGCTTTTAGCTATTCCTGATTCACAATCACTACAATATACACTGGGGACACTTCTAAGTAATTCTAGTTGTATAACAACATTATATTAAATGGTCAAACTATAATTTTACAATTAAGCATATGTAAGGTTTTATAGCATTTGTGTTAAATTCATTTTTTATTTCAAAGAATGAATATATCATGAATTTGATAGCAGCAAGTGACTTCTTTTATTTGCTTTCATTAAAAGAGAAGCAATCCCTACAATGACTTCTTCTTTTATGTCCTCCTGTAGCTTTGATAACTGAGTCTCAACAAAGGATGTAAAAGCTGCATCCCCGCATGACTTATCTGTGAATGATTGTGAAAGCTTATTTGAAGCTTCTGCAACCATCCTCAAGCTATCCTCTATCTGTACGTCATCAGAGGATATTTTCTGTTAAACATCCCCCCCCCCCCCAGATTTTCCCGGATAGTGCTGTGCTAGTCAGTGGAGTGCTCATTGCTTCATTGTCTGGTTCCAGCTCTACCACATTCTGCTCTTGTGAAGCTAGTTCTTCTCTTTAAAAGACATTGTCAAATTCTGAGAACTGGCTTGAAATAAACTCGGGCGATGAGCAATGGCTGGTGCTTGCAACAGCAAGATTGCTGAATGTTTTTCTTGCTCTTATATGCTCGTCCAGAAATGCCATTTGAGCCATCAATGATCATAGTTCCTTATAACCACCTTTGGCTCCACTCCGGGTGCTCTCTGCAATCAACTTATTTTCCCTGGAGTATTTGTCACGAATCGTCTGCATCCTAGTTTGACATACACTCACTGAAACAGAATAAATGGTGTTGATTCAATTCACATTATGTAGGCATGAGTAGTTACCATTCTTGCTCCTCTACTACATACATTTCTTATAATTGTAAAATACAGTGAAACAAGTTGTAATGCTATGTTGTTAGGTTAGATTTTCCATTAAATAGTTGAAAAGTAAATTTTCTTATGAGTAACATATTAATTTAAGGGACCACCTCCCTATTATATTCTAGTTTGAAACAAAGTTTAATGTTCTTTCTGCTTTACAAGATTTTCCAGACTTGTAATAATAATAATAATAATAATAATAATAATAATAATAATAATAATAATAATAATAATAATAATGAATGTGAGGGCTTCTTTTGATGGCTGATAGAGCCCTTTATGTCTAACATTATTATTATTATTGTTATTAATGAAGTGAAAGATGTGAAATTGTCTTAACAATATACTTAAGATGAGGCATCATATTTAAACAATATTACTGTCTGCAACATCACTGAGATTTTAAAGGGGAGCGGCCTTTATGGTGTATTGAAAACTATAGTAAAATGCAATGTTAAAGGAGGCAATAAACAAAAAAATCTGATGTGTTACACTCACATGACTTTCTCCACTCTTGTACAAACTATTTATACAAACGCTTATTCTCCATATGCTTCATGTTAATCGAGATAAACATTTACAGACTCTTATTGCTAATTTTCTTGTAGATGTAAGGGGAATATATATTTACAAGGGCAATATACAAATACAGTAGCCTTTAAGCACATACATATCTCTTATTAGATGGTTGCTAAGTGCAGCACCATTCACTTTGCCACAGATTAATATTCTTTGCATATCGAGGACAAAAAAATGAATAACGAATTCCCATTTGAGAAAAGTATTGAAAAATTTAAGGGAATAACAAGTAATATCTCGAAAATGGTTCACTCAACAAAAAACATTTATATGATATAAATTGTGTATTTTAACGCGTACTACATTTTTTGTGCAGTAAAATTTTGTCTATCTCTTATGGTTTACCAGTTATGCAAAAGTCGTTCACAATAAAGAATACTTTTGGAGACATTTCCAGGAAATTCATGATATACATTTTATTTGTCATAAAAATATCTTAAACATATAATATTTTAATCAAAATCGTTCGAGCCATTTTTTAGAAAATTAAAATTTTCGAAAAATCTTCCATGTAAAGGGTACTCTGGGGTGGGGGATTTTCTTGAAAACCTTCGTGTCGCATCCTTGGAAGATACTGAGGCTAAATTGTCATACTGTTTCCCTCGTTTGTGTCACTTTTGCCCGCCTACATTATGAATAAGGAAGTGAAAAATAATGAAATTACTTACCTTAGGAGTGATTTTAGAACATGATGTGGTCTCTCCAATATCTGGTGCCCACCTACCTACCCGTTTTAAGTGTTTTATTTATATAGGCAAATAGCGTTAGGAAGGCAACAAACGTAGCCATTTTTCCAAGCAAAGTGGGTACTGCCAACCTAAATAATCAGTGAAATGCACTGAATATGCGATGTGCTGTTGTTTTGTGAACGTGAATCATTGGAGTTTTAGACGCGCAGATCCCTGGGCTACGCTCTGTCGTCGCTTCGCATCGGCCGCAACTTGCTGCACTCCTCTCCTTCTAAAAAACATCCCTCGGCTACGCTTTGAGGCTGAGGGCCCTCAATTTCTCGGCTACGCTTTGAGGCTGAGTATCTTAGCGGTTTCGGTGACATTATTCATATGTTGGCAGCATTGCGTTAGAGCAGCATAAGACCTAATGCGGGCAAAAGTGACACAAACGAGGGAAACAGTATGACAATTTACCCGATACTGAACCCAAATACCAAGATTGGTGTTTATCCGACTGTTCGTTTCTGAGTTATGCTGTTCACAGACACACACACACACACACACACAGACATGTTTCCAAAAATGCTTTTTTTGGATTCAGGGGGTCTCAAAACATGTATTTCCGGTGAAATCTCGGTATCGAAATTTTGGGTGGAATACAATACTTCCCCTACTTACTATACGTAGTAGAGAAAGTAAAAATATCTATTTATAGATGAATTTCATTCTGTGAACCTCCTCTCACTAACCCTTCCAGTTTACTCTTATGATAACACTAATCCACATGAACATAACCTTGTAATCAACCAATGATATACACCAACAAGGCCTGAAAAATCCTGGTCACTAGGTCTCACTCGCGATAAGCTGATTTTACAACGAATAAAATCAGAGGACATTATTCCGTATCCGGGTAGCAGCTATTAAATGTTATGAAACTTACGGAACCATCATACATGCCTTTACGAAGTGACTTATCTTTTCTGAATGTTACAGAAGCACATAATAATTCATAATACGTCAATTATTTAACGTTTTCAGGACATTTATGAAATATATTGCGAGTTGTATTCGGTTTTCACAAGCAACATACTTTTAGCAGAACACTCATCTCAAACAAGGAAATCATGATGGCATTGTTGTCGTGATTGTGCTGTCAACAGTGCAGTGAAAAATTAGCGGAAGGTAATATGTGCTGCCAGCATCTGAAAGAAAAATGATCACAAACAATGAACTTGTCAGTTACTACTTATTTAGGGTCCATACGGAAAAACACAGCCAAGAGATTTTTTTTTGTCTAGAAGGCGAAGGTACCGGAGCTATTTCGCAATGTAAATGGAAAACACGCACTTAGTCATTTTATTCGTTTAATGGTACTAATGCAGAGAATAATTTTTAATACACTTATTCTTAACGTATTTAAGGTCTGAAAATCAGCAAAACTTAAAATGAATAAAGTATTCAGCAAGTCCAAACATTTATAACAAATATTTCGCAAACGGCTGATGCCACAAAAAGTTATTTTAAATAAATTGTGTGTTTTAAAGAGATCTGCATTTTTTTTGTGTAGTGCATTTTCTTCTATCGCTTTATGTTTACCAGTTAACAAGATTATACAAAATTCCTTCCAAACAAAGAGGACTTAACAGGCTATTTCCAGAAAATTCAAGATATACATTTTATTTGTCATGTAAAAAGCTTTAATACATGGTATTTTAACCGAAATCGTTAGAATCATGGTTTAGATATTCAAAAATTTCCAAAAATGTTCCAAGTAAAGGTTAGTTTGGAGTGAGGGATTTTCTTGAAATTCTTTGAGTCACATCCTTACAAGATACTAATCTTTTTGTTTTCGAGTTATGACACTCCCGGACCTTTTGTAAAAATGATTTCTTTAGATTCAGGGTGCCTCAAAACAAATCTCGGTATCCATTGTTTGGGTGGAATGCAATACCTTCTCTACCTGTATACGTGATAGAGAAAGTAAAAGCTCGAGAATCTGAGGTGATCATCGTTCCACGTCATGTTATTCCTCACTGTTTACGTGATCTGTTATTACCTCACTTTAACTACCTTTTACATTGCTTCGCGACATTCCGTTAACCACAATTTTTTTTATCACGTTGGCACTAACACCTAACGAGATGTCGCCATCGCTAAACGATCGCTAGGAAAGGTCCAATATTATGAATAAAAACAACTCCTGTGTACTTAAAGAAGTAAGCGGACTACACAATAGTGTGTACATATAAAAAAATCTGATGTGTTACACTCACATGACTTTCTCTACTCTTGTACAATCTATTTTTACAAACGCCTATTCTCCATTTGCTTCATGTTAATCGAGATGTCAATCTTATTTGTAATTTTCTTGTAGATGCAAGGGGAATATGGTAGCTTTTAAGCGATAGTCAAATATTTTATCCCTGGTTGCTATGTGGCGCATTCCATTCTCTTTGCATGTCCAGGACAAAAAAATCTGATGTGTTACACTCACATGACTTTCTCTACTCTTGTACAATCTATTTTTACAAACGCCTATTCTCCATATGCTTCATATTAATCGAGATATCGAGATGTCAATCTTATTTGTAATTTTCTTGTAGATGCAAGGGGAATATGGTAGCTTTTAAGCGATAGTCAAATATTTTATCGCTGGTTGCTATGTGGGGCATTCCATTCTCTTTGCATGTCCAGAACATAAAAAAATGAATAACGAATTTGAGAAAAAGTATAAGTATTGGAAAATTTAAGGGAATAACAAGCAATATCTCGCAAACGGTTCACTCAACAAAAGAAATGTATATGACATAACTTGTGTATTTTAACGCGATCTACATTTTTCGTGTAGTAAAATTTTGTCTATCTCTTATGGTTTACCAGTTATGAAAAAGTCGTTCATAATGAAGAACACTTTTGGAGACATTCCCAGAAAATTCGAGATATACATTGTATTTGTCATGACAATATCTTAAACATATGATATTTTAATCAAAATCGTTAGAGCCGTTTTTGAGAAAATTAAAATTTTCGAAAAATGTTCCATGTAAAGGGTAGTCTGGGTTGGGGGGATTTTCTTGAAAACCTTCGTGTCGCATCTCTGAAAGATACTGAACCTAAATACCAAGTTTGGTGCTTATCCGATTGTTCGTTTTTGAGTTATGCTGTTCACAGACACACACACAGACACACAGACACACACACGGACATGTTTCTAAAAATGCTTTTTTTGGATTCAGGAGGTCTCAAAACGTGTATTTCCGGTGAAATCTCGGTATCGAATTTTTGGGTGGAATGCAATACTTCCCCTACTTACTATACGTAGTAGAGAAAGTAAAAATGAATAACGAATTTGAGAAAAAGTATAAGTATTGGAAAATTTAAGGAAATAACAAGCAATATCTCGGAAACGGTTCACTCAACAAAAAAAATGTATATGATATCAGTTGTGTATTTTAACGCGATCTACATTTTTTGTGTAGTAAAATTTTGTCTATCTCTTATGGTTTACCAGTTATGCAAAAGTCGTTCATAATGAAGAACACTTTTGGAGACATTCCCAGAAATTTCGAGATATACATTTCATTTCTCATGACATTATCTTAAATATATGATATTTTCATCAAAATCGTTAGAGCCATTTTTGAGAAAATTAAAATTTTCGAAAAATCTTCCATGTAAAGGGTAGTCTGGGGTGGGGGATTTTCTTGAAAATCTTCGTGTCGCATCTCTGGAAGATACTGAACGTAAATACCAAGTTTGGTGTTTATCCGACTGTTAGTTTTTGAGTTATGCTGTTCACAAACACACACACACACACACACACGGACATGTTTCCAAAAATGCTTTTTACTTTCTCTACTACGTATAGTAAGTAGGGGAAGTATTGCATTCCACCCAAAAATTCGATACCGAGATTTCACCGGAAATACATGTTTTGAGACCTCCTGAATCCAAAAAATCTGATGTGTTACACTCACATGACTTTCTCTACTCTTGTAAATCTATTTTTACAAACGCCTATTCTCCATATGCTTTATGTTAATCGAGATATCGAGATGTCAATCTTATTGCTAATTTTCTTGTAGATGCAAGGGGAATATGGTAGCTTTTAAGCGATGGTCAAATATTTTAACGCTGGTTGCTATGTGTCGAATTCCATTCTCTTTGCAAGTCCAGGACATAAAAAAATGAATAACGAATTTGAGAAAAAGTATAAGTATTGGAAAATTTAAGGGAATAACAAGCAATATCTCGAAAACGGTTCACTCAACAAAAGAAATGTATATAACATAAGTTGTGTATTTTAACGAGATCAACATTTTTTGTGTAGTAAAATTTTGTCTATCTCTTATGGTTTACCAGTTATGCAAAAGTCGTTCACAATGAAGAATATTTTTGGAGACATTCCCAGAAAATTCGAGATATACATTTCATTTCTCATGGCATTATCTTAAACATATGATATTTTAAACAAAATCGTTAGAGCCATTTTTGAGAAAATTAAAATTTTCGAAAAATGTTCCATGTAAAGGGTAGTCTGGGGTGGGGGGATTTTCTTGAAAACCTTCGTGTCGCATCTCTGGAAGATACTGAACCTAAATACCAAGTTTGGTGTTTATCCGACTGTTCGTTTTTGAGTTATGCTGTTCACACACACACAGACACACACACACACAGACACACACACGGACATGTTTCCAAAAATGCTTTTTTTGGATTCAGGAGGTCTCAAAACATGTATTTCCGGTGAAATCTCGGTATCGAATTTTTGGGTGGAATGCAATACTTCCCCTACTTACTATACGTAGTAGAGAAAGTAAAAAAGCATTTTTGGAAACATGTCCGTGTGTGTGTCTGTGAACAGCATAACTCAAAAACGAACAGTCGGATAAACACCAAACTTGGTATTTAGGTTCAGTATCTTCCAGAGATGCGACACGAAGGTTTTCAAGAAAATCCCCCCACCCCAGACTACCCTTTACATGGAACATTTTTCGAAAAGTTTAATTTTCTCAAAAATGGCTCTAACGATTTTGATGAAAATATCGTATGTTTAAGATAATGTCATGAGAAATGAAATGTATATCTCGAATTTTCTGGGAATGTCTCCAAAAGTATTCTTCATTATGAACGACTTTTGCATAACTGGTAAACCATAAGAGATAGCCAAAACTTTACTACACAAAAAATGTAGATCGCGTTAAAATACACAACTTAAGTCATATACATTTCTTTTGTTGAGTGAACCGTTTTCGAGATATTGCTTGTTATTTCCTTAAATTTTCCAATACTTATACTTTTTCTCAAATTCGTTATTCATTTTTTTTTTGTTCTGGACATGCAAAGAGAATGGAATGCGCCACATAGCAACCAGCGTTAAAATATTTGACTATCGCTCAAAGCCTACCATATTCCCCTTGCATCTACAAGAAAATTACCAATAAGATTGACATCTCGATATCTCGATTAACATGAAGCATATGGAGAATAAACGTTTGTAAAAATAGTTTGTACAAGAGTAGAGAAAGTCATGTGAGTGTAACACATCAGATTTTTTATGTCCTGGACATGCAAAGAGAATGGAATGAGCCACATAGCAACCAGCGCTTAAATATTTGACTATCGCTTAAAAGCTACCATATTCCCCTTGCGTCTACAAGAAAATTAGCAATAATATTGACATCTCGATTAACATGAAGCATATGGAGAATAAGCGCTTGTAAACATAGTTTGTACATGAGTAGAGAAAGTCATGTGAGTGTAACACATCAGATTTTTTTGGATTCAGGAGGTCTCAAAACACGTATTTCCGGTGAAATCTCGGTATCGAATTTTTGGGTGGAATGCAATACTTCCCCTACTTACTATACGTAGTAGAGAAAGTAAAAAACACCGATTCCGCAAGTTTTGTGAAATTAAATACCTTCTATCCGGATACGGAATAATGTCCAAATTACAATACAATTATTTTAAAACTCAAAGCTTCCAATTTGCCTTTAATCTCAAGTATCTGCTCAACTATGAGTGTTATCAGTTTATGCATATTTTATACTCAAATATCAATCATATTATATTCACAAAGATGTTCCTTTGTCTAACCTTAAATGAATGGTAAAATCTAACGGTTTCTTTCTGGCTACGTCTCGCCCATATGTGGACACTTAAAATTTGAAAGAATTATATATAACTTACATTTATTAAAACGATTCACGTAATCAATCGAATTTTATTTCTAACTCGATAGCACATGCTGGATATACATGTTATAAACACTTACCTTCACATTTGAGTTCTTGTGCTATCTTTCAGAATCTGATCTTCTGGTAAATCTCCTCTTAGAGTATCCCCATTGAAAATGTTTATAAAATCAAAGGAAAGCCAATAAATTACCTTAGGAGTGAGTTTAGAACAGGATGTGATCTCTTCTATATCTGGTTTAAATTGAGTTTTATTTATGGACGCTCTTTAACTACAATGGTTCTTAGCGTCCCATTCTATATTGGGCGTGAAACACCTGTAATTTTGCTCAGAGGCCTCTTTGAGGTTCTTTTACGTGCCGTAAATCTACGACACGGGACCACCCGAAGGAAGCCGTGCTAACGATTTTTACGCCCGAAAAAATCCATCGCCCTCCGCCGGGTTTGAACCCGCGACCTTGGGAAACTCTATATCTGGTGCCAACCGTTTTAAGTGTTCTACTTATATAGGCAAATCGTGTCAGGAACACAACAAACGTGCCCATTTTCCGATAAATCACATGCAAAGTGGGTACTGCCAACCTATGCTTTGTGAAGGGAACTTGAAGTGCCGGGATACGGGTCACGAGGATAACTCAGCTTAGGCGCTTCACACGCAGGCGTCCACTTCATCCGATATACCTTGTGGAGGTTCCTTCCTAGGAGGACCGCACCCAGCTCCTAAACCAACAACACCTATGCCACTGCCGGATCAGGGTAGAGGATTATAAGCCTGCCGTCCAATTACAATGCGGCAGGTGCCAACGCCTCGGTGTGCTCTAAGTGCACTCTGCATCATAATTCCCGCTTCTGTGAGACTCCTCCGACGGAGCGAAAATGCGCGCTGAGATGGGACACGGAGCTCGATGGAGATCCTGCCCAGAGAACGGGAGGGAACTGGACCGACTCAGGGCAGGTGTGGCCGCTAGGCGCACAGGTCAAGAGCCCGGTGCCGGCACCCAAAATGCACGCGCTCCCCTTCCTAGGACACAGCAAGCAGCCACACAAAGGCCAATGCAGACATCGGAGCAACCGACCCAGGGGACACGGGCACCCCCCAGGTCAACGCTGTCCCTCCTGTACCGGCTTCCTCCGCACCTCCTCTGCAAGGACACCTCCCTCCCCAACCTCACTCCACTCCTACATCCCTTCAAGCCCCGACTCCTGTACCTAACCCTAATCCTTCCAATCCCCACATTCTTCCACCCACCTTGACTACCGCTCAACTCCAACGAATCCTTTTCTACCCGAGAATGTCATGGTCACAAGCCCGGCATGAAGCCCTTCACCATACTCCTGACCCAACCTCATCTTACCCATGACGTCCTGCCAACATACTCCAGCTTCTTTGCCCTATTCTGCAATCCCGAATCTAACGTTTACGACCCGTAATGGCTCACAAACAACAAACATAACCACCTGGAACGCCAATGATATATTTAGACGAAAGACAGAAATCTTCGATTTCTCCAACACACACTGCACTGATATACTACTGTGAGTGACTTAGGAGAATAGCTTTGTCCTTGAACTGCAAATGTGCAGTGGACTAGAGATGCCCATAGTGTAACACCAGCATTGTCAACAGGTGCAGCTCAATAATGTTTCCATGTATATATGGTTATAAATATATTGTTTTACATGTATGCAGGCTTTACAGGTTTACTTGCTGAAAGTATGGTCATAATTGCTTTGTTTGATGTGGTAATATAATGTATTACTGATGCTACTTAGCGTAATATTTACTGATCCGGGAAAGAAAGGACAAGTACCTTTGGAACAGGATGTAGAACAATAGAGTAAAGGGGAAGAACAATGAAGCACTAGCTCAGGTTCGCTTACGTCAACCACAAGGTCATAGCTAAACTCCTGAGTCACTGACAGTACTCATCTAGCCCCAACTACCAGGTACAACATACCTTGCTTCAAAATCTACAGGTCGGATCGCAACCGATGTTGCGGAGACACAGCCCTCCTCGTCAACAAACCGTAGAACACGAAGAAGCCTCCCTGCCCGCTCTCAGTAGGCTGGAGGCATCCGGAATATACGTCACAGTTAACCAAACACGCACTTTGATAGTCTCAGCCTACAACCATCCCGGTCCACTAGTCACAGCCGATGCAATACTTGCACTGAATCACACTATCATAATAGCCGGAGATTTGAATGCCAAACATCAAATCTGGAACTCCCGCACCACAAACCCAGCAGGCCACTCTCCATTGAGACACGAAAATGTCTCTGACTTCATCATCTATGCACCAACAGAACACACCTTTGTCCCCAGCCACCCTATCCAGACATGCGATGTCCTCGACATCGCTATCACACGAGGCCTATGCCATCGGTTTACCCTTACCACGATCAACGCACTCTCCTCCGACCACCTTCCAGTAATCCTTACTATCGAAGGCTCCTTGGCCCCCAAGGTACTCCCGCCAGACGAAACTACAACAAAGCCGACTGGTAAATCTCCAGTAACACACGCACCTCTTGCAACCATTGAAGACCTAAACCACACCGTGCGATTAGTAGAAACCCAAATTAAATATGCAACCATGACTGCTGTACCACTACAGATCCCCACGAACAGCGCCAAACACCTCCCTACAGACCTCAAAGAACTAGCAATCGAAAGAAACCGTGCTCGCCGCAAATGGCAGCCCAAAGACCTAGAAAAACATCAACGTATACAACTTTTACTTCGCAAAAGTAACACCGAATACATATCAAATCAATGATCAGACACCCTTGCCAACCTACACGCAAATCACGACTAGGTCTGGTGCATCTCTCGGTACCTGACTCGCAAAAAACACGCCATCCCGCCATTAACCAATAAAACATGTGGCGTCTTCCAACCAGCAGAAAGCCGAAATGCTGGCCGATGCCTTGGAAGAAACACTAACACCTAACGCGGTACCCTCGGACGACCAGTTCATTAGGGACAATCAAAATCTCACCAAAGACTTAACACCGCATGTATGCACAACATACGAAAAACCAGCATGCACGAAATCAAATGGCTTATACGCCACCCGTCCATTCCGAACGTAGTACTTAAAAATCTCCCGGACTTGCAGAAATCAACTTCTCAATTGAGAACGGCTATTTTCCAGATCCTGAAAAGTAGCCAAAATCCTGTACTTTTCCAAAAAGAACAAAAACCTCAGCAACCCCCACAACTATCGACCAATTAGCCTATTGAATACACTGAGCAACCTCTATGAGAAAATTATTCTGAAACGCCTGAACGCCTTCCTCATCAGGCACAACATACTTATTAACGAGCAATTTGGATATCGTGGGAAACACTCCACTACTCTCCAACTTCTTAGGAAAACCGAGAAGATCACACATGGTTTTAACACCAAAAAATCGACTGGCACAGTCCTATTCGATATCAAACACGCATTCGACAAAGTTTGGCACGAGGGCTTACTCTGCAGCACAGTCCGGTAACACCTAACTTATTAGCACCCGGCTCCAACAATCTCTGACCAGGCAGCAACCCTGGCTGACAAATTGGAGCATCAAAGTCAATGGCCGAAAATCACAAGCCATCGTCTTCACCTAACACCGCTATCACAGACATCTTGCTCATGGTCTTCCATCGCTAAAACTGTTTACTGAAAACATTCCATGAACAAATCAGGTACAATACCTCAGTCTTACAATGGACCAGGGGCTCACTTGGAAAGTCCACGTAACTGCAGCCTACCACAAGGCACAGGGTCAACTTAGACGTCTATACTCGTTAACCTACACAGCGCCATCAGTCCAACGCTCGGGCTCATGCTATACAAAACACTAATCCGGCCTATATTCTCATACGTTTCACCCGTGTGGGGATGCACTGCCCCCACTCACATTAACAATCTTATAGCACCCCAAAATAAGTTATCCGAGTTATTGCCAAAGTTCCCAGGTTTGCACCTGCGGACAAACTACACACCCTAGAGGAATTCATTAAGAAGCTCGCCACCAACATGTACGACAAAACCGCGACAAATAACAACCCTCCAAGCATTAGGCACTTACCACACAGACAATCTAAAATACAAATGATCCCTGAAGTTATTTGACAGGTTACCTACTGCCTCAAACACAGCCATTGACATTGCAGTCCATCTTTCAGATACTCAATCTGCCATAATCTTTACTTTTCCAGGATCTCATGCCGCACTACAAAACTCCTGGCCTCTTTCTACACCACAGCTGCCCTCCAAGTCCTTACGCTACTATAACCAAGGGGATGGGGGATGAGGAGCCTCCCTGTGAGTGGCACAGGTCCACACCTGCACTTTAGGCAGACAGTCAGCCGTGTGCGCACTCCTTGACGACCAGGCATGTCACAGGCTCCGAAACCTAGTACTCATCAACACTATGGAAATAGTACATGCCAGCCCATAGCATCACATGACAGACGTAAGCAGAACATCAGACCTCACAGAAATAAACAGGAGCTCAGGTATTCAACACAAAATGATATCACACAGCAATATACCTGCCCTTACCATGGTATTTCGAAACTACCCCATGCATGAACTGTAATACTGCCCGTTCCCTTTTCCTTGTTGCATTCTGCATCCAAATTGCATGTCACTCCTCAACTATGTAAACATACTCCTACAGAACTCTCTAGTCCATCCATTTACACAAAAACACCATCCATAACCACCTCTATTAAGCCAAATAACTGCACTTCCTGAGTCCTGTTCAGACTTTGGTATGTTCAGTACCCAGAAATCCTCACAGACGCCTTCACAAGCAATGACTGTCCATTACTAACTGGGGTGCTCAGCGGAACCCGAATACTAACGCATGCACTTCACTAACAAGCACCCCCTTGCCCTTGCATGTTTGGCATGGTAAGCTTAACAAATGTGCATGGGGAGATGATGTAGCCTCTGAGGATGATGGTCACCAGGGGCGGTGGGTGTGGGGCTGCCCCTACAAAAAATAAAAGACATCCTATACTCATAGAATTCACACCCATGGAAAGTTTAAAGTTTTTCCTTTGACACTTGCTTTATGACATTATACCTGGGTTTTACTATAGTAAACAACCCCTCAGTTTACAATTGCATGTTCTGTACTTTATTTGCAAAATAGACAGTGGCTCTCGTGATATTTTTACTGCTGGGATTCATGACGAGAAGCTGATGCATTATTTTGTACAATGCAAGGTTAATGCTGATTAGTTGATGTCTAACAGTGACAGTGATTCTGATAATGCAATACTCACGCCCCTGGTTACCCACCACGAGAAAGGCAGTGTTTAAAAAACTCCTGTGGAGATGCTGCTGACATGATTGCCAACTATGGAGATACTGTTTACACTTTTAATGTTCCATTGTAGAAAGGAATGATTGCCTACAAGAAATAGCATCCACACTTTTTTAATTAATGAGAATAGTGCCAGAAACAAGTCTGCGATGTCACGTTGTTAGCTAACAGTGCATTATGTTCCCCTCAACAAAGATCACGGTTTATGACAAGTGTGCAAAATAAGAGGCATAAATAATTATATACAACTTTCTGAGCTACATTGTTTCTGGTCTAAAATTTAAAACAATCAAATAACATTGAATGCTAATGCAGGTTTCTTTGTTTACAAAGCATCACTCTTTCATTTGCTATACTCCAAAAAGTTTTGAGGGCATTTTCAGAGCTGGATATTTTAATTTATATTTTGATATGGGTATTTATACTACAAAAACATTGTGTAACATCTTACAGCTGATATAAAATTAATATAGATTATTTACTACTATAAAGGATATTATATTAACATAGCCTTATGCTTGAAAAGTTTCCACCATTGTATCTATTAAACATAGCTATTTTTATAAAATTTTGCATAATACCTAAGTCTCACTTTAAATGCTGTGCAACTTTAAGCCAGGTAGGTGGACGTGGAAGGCTTCTGACTCTCCAGCCAGTATCAGAAAGTCAATCAGATTGGCTTGTTACCTTGAGGATTAAGTAACTGCATTCCTTCATTTAAAATTACATTACTATACAAAGTATACAACTTCATTGCAAACCAGAAATTAATTCAGGTAAATTGATAGTCCATGACATTAGAGGCTAATTCTATATATTCGAAAATCTTCATCACTATGTTTTGGTTATAATGCAATCATGTGCGACAGGAGTAAACCTGGTATTGTAAACATTACGTACATGTGTGCGCGTGTGCGTGTGTGTTTCAAATTGGAGATCTGAGTAGAGCTCTTATTGCAAACAGATTTGCTTTTTTCTGCCTTCATAATTCAAACTGAGTGTTTTCAAATTTGATAGCCGAGTAAAAGTCTTATTGCAATTATTATATACATAAGCGTTTCACTCTTGTAAATCAAACTGTTCTTCTTATTATTCTAAAAATTAAATGTGTGTGGATTTTCACTGTCACTTGTCTTGCCACTCGAAAAATCTGAGTAGAGCTTTTAGTGGAAACATTACATTTCCCTGTTAGTTTACCCTCAAGAATTAAATTTTTTCAAATGCAATAGCCAACCTTACATTCATGAAATTTGTTACCCTAATGAATTTAAATGCAACAGCAGAGTAATCCTCTTATTTCTCTTTTTTCCCTAATGAATCAAACTGTGTGCTTTCAAACTGCCTAGCTGAGTATAGCTCTTACAGCAAACATTACATCTGTGTGGTTTTTTGCCCTCATGAATAAAACTGTGGTTTTTCAAATTCCCTAGCTGAGTAAAGCTTTTATTGCAAACATTACATTTGTGTGGCTTTTTGCCCTCATGAATAAAACTATGTATTTTCAAATTCCCTAGTCGAGTAAAACTCTTACTGCAAACGTAACATTTGTGCGGTTTTTTACCCTCATGAATCAAACTGTGTGCTTTCAAACTTCTTAGCTCAGTAAAGCTTTTATTGCAAACATTACATTTGTGTGACTTGATTCCCTCATGAATCAAACTGTGTCTATTCAAACACCCAAGCTGAGTAAACCACTTATTGCAAACATTACATTTGTGTGACTTTTTACCCTCATGAATCAAACTGTGTCTACTCAAACTGCTTAGCGCAGTAAAGCGCTTATTGCAAACATTACATCTGTATGGCTTTATTCCCTCATGAATCAAACTGTGTCTTTTTAAATTCCCTAGTTCAGTAAAGCACTTATTGCAAACATTACATTTGTGTGGCTTTTTCCCCTCATGTATCAAGCTGTGTGTTTTTAAATTCCCTGACTGAGTAAAGCCCCTACTGCAAACATTACATTTGTGCAGCTTTTTATTGTCATGAATCTTACTGTGTCTATTCAAACCCCTTAATCCAGTAAAGAACTTATTGCACACATTACATTTGTGTAGCTTTTTTCCCTCATGTATCAATTTGTGTGTTTTTAAATTCCATGGCTGAGTAAAGCCCCTACTGCAAACTTTACATTTGTGTGGCTTTATTCCCTCATGAATCAAAGTGTGTCTATTCAAACTCCAAAGCCGAGTAAAGCACTTATTGCAAGCATTACATTTGTGTGGCTTTGTTCCCTCATGAATCAAACTGTGTTTCTTCAGTGTTTCTAGCAGAGTGAAGCTTTTCTGGCAGATGTCACAGTTGTGTACCATCTTTTCTTCATGAATCAAATCAGGAGATTTTGGTGCTGTTTCGTCAGAAACTATATTTCCAAAAGGGTTGCATTGTATTCCAGCACCCTTAATCAGAACTTGCTTTTTTGAACGTAATACTGAATTACAAGCTTTACCATTCTCAATGTTGTTCTTAGATCTGTGAGAAGAAACGTTTTTAGCTATGTGAGATGGGTCCATAGCTTCTACTCCAGGAATTTCAGGACAAGTTGCATCTATAATTAACCTGAAAAATTACAAGAAGTATCATTACTAATTTGCAAAATAAGTGTGTACGTAATTAACTAATACCTCAGAAGGATATTTTCTGAGTTACTAGGAGGAAATATACAATGTACTTGAAATTTATCCATGGTTATATGGCTGAATGCTGTATAAGTTATTGGTTTATTCATAAGGAGTTCTATGAAATCCTATTTGTTGATATGGATTATAAGGTTTAAATTTATCGGAGGAGGTTGTAGTTTCATGTGTGCTACATTTTGGAGTTCAGATTTTCTTAAACTTCAAATAAAGGAAAACCTTTACCCTATATATCTTTAGGAAACATTTATAAAAGGTATTAAATCAGAATATACCACTGTTATTAGCAGTACAAGTAATTTGCAAGGTACCACAACCAAGCCAATAATTGCCCACTAGGCAGCCTTTCTACCAGCATCACAAGGCCAACCATATGTTTGACATTTGACCAGAAGACAAGACAGCTTGTATAAATCCTTACCCTGCAGTAGTCGCACGTGGACACCTTGTTCACAAAACAGTATTTTCTTAATTCCTTTAACTTTCTTGAACTTAAGAATCACATGACCCAAGTACCCTACTGTAATCAGCAGTATTCTGTTATTCCTTTGTTTCACATTGACTTGTGCAGTAGTATCTAATGGTCAACAATTGCAAACTGAGTGTCCTGTGTGAGCAACAATGTTGGAAATTATCTGCATTAATGCCATTAGCAGAAATTGGAAAAGTGAGCTGTTTTAATCATACCTTATTCTCAAGAGTTTTCTTATTATTAAAGTTTCAATTTCTATTAGTCATGTCATTTTCTTATGCTCAGGTCAGTTAATTATTTTTTTTATAGAATGGACCCTTATGAAACAGAGACTGAAAAAATGAGGAATATTGTTGAGATTTTGGCAGGAGTGACCATGAAAGTTGAAGACTGTGACTGAATTGTATCATCTAAAGCACTGCAGTAACCAATGTATGCATTTCGTCCTGTTTCCATTACTATACAATGTTTGTGAAATTGAAACACATGTCATATATTAAGCAATTTACAACTTCAATAGAACTGGACAGGATTTATTCTTTCATACGACCTATGTACAGAATTAATGAAAATTCAAACATGTAAATTTGGTATATTATTCCCCATGTGGACTCACAGGCCACTACTACCAGTACAAAACATTGCATGACTACTGCAGGGTTAAGATGATAACCAAGTTCAGAAGTCCACGTTGGCACAGTTTTAAGATTATGTGCATTTGCCCAGAAAGAGCTTTAAGAGCTACATTCAATACAACCATTTCATGCATTGAAATTATTCAAATTAAGAAAAAGCAAACTCTGATTAAAACAATTGTCATCAAAGGAATCATTCCCTGAATAGTTCATTTAAATGAAAACAAACTATTTCTTCTTACACTGATGTTTTTATTGAGATTTTGTACTTGAAAACTGATGTGAAACAAAAACTTTTCTCAATCTTACTTTGCTTTTTCGCTTTAGTGGATTTGGTGCTATTGCTACCACTGGATAAAACAATATAATCAGTTAATCAATTCCAATGCAAGGCAATGCACTGATAACTCCTTCAGATGTTGATATACACCACTGGTTTAAAAGATCTATTTTCTGAAATACTTTGTTAGGATCAACATTTAATGCAGAATAAACTCCAAATGTCCATGTCCATTCAAGGGAAATTAAAATTATACATTTTATAATTTTCCTTATAAACAATTGAGCTGCAGCATATTGGTTTCACTGTATAAACAGCGATATGTGTGGATCTTGATGGCACACTGTTAAATGAACCTAGAAGAAGTAGGTGGCAAGAGCACAACATTCTGTTTTCTTTGTTAGAAAAACAGTTGTCTTTTTTGTTGAAGCTTTGTTCTCCTTTGTGATGACAAGGATTCTTATGGGATAACATTACATTTTCTTCCTTTTTAACTGATGTAGCAGGATTCTCAAACTTCTGGACATGCTACTAATTCCTCTTATGTTAATGAGGGCCACTTGTTATATGTCTTGTCCTCCTCACAGATATTAGAATGTTGGTTCGAACCTTCTTGACATGCTAGAATAATGTTTGATAAACAGAAATGTGAGTCTTGAGAAGGAAGAAATCACATAAACGTTAACTGAGGTAGAGACTGGAGTGAATGAGGATTTTCACATTACAGCCAGTAGTTTGTCTAAAGCACATACATGACTTCTGTTAGCAAGGTATTAAAGAGAGCAGCCAAATTAGTAACAGCAAATACAATTAAATGGATCGCTAATATTTTCATATTTAGCGTTTTAATACTCTCAATGTGCCCCTACCTGCAAAGAGCAGTCAATGCAGGGGCTTTCCCTCAAAGCATGGACGATGCACATTGACAGGTCTGAACAGAGGCATCAAGGTAGATAATATTTCTTAAAGCATGTCTACCATAACTAAAACTGATGTTAAAGATATTAAAGACATCTCAGCCATTGTTGCCATTTTATACCTACTATTCAGGTTTCTGCACGCTGTAAGCAGTCGTAGCAGCAGAAATAGTTGTGATATTGAAATTATCTGTTACCCACAATATTGACTGTCACCGGTGCTGAGTTATTATACTTCAGTATATTCCATTTTGGTGAGCATTACATACATGCCTCATAATTTTATATATAATCAGTAAACATTGTGAAGAAAACCGAGATCTATACCAATCCCTATTCTTGGTAATAGGAACTCGGGTATCATTGACATAACACATCTTTTAGTGAGCTTTAGTCTAATCACTTGGAAAAATTACAAGCATTAAGGGATATAAAATGATGAAATAAAGTTACAAAGCCAAGCATTAATATTCTGTATTGTGAGGCCTTACCTATATGAATCTGCTGCTTCCAAGTCCTCTGTGTCCTGTAAAAAGATAACTCCTATTTTATTTTTGAAAAAATTATTTGGATCATTATGCAGTATTAATCTAATTCTTCTCCAGTATGCAAAATAAAATATTCCTTTGTTACAAGAAATATTATGCATATTGAAGGTTCTCTTAAAAAATTTGTGAGAAATAATATTGATTAACATAACAAGCATGTAAATTGTTTCAATTAAACAAACTTGGTTTTAAATTTAGCAGAACTAATATAACAAAGTTCTTTACATATGGATTCCAAGGCTCAAACATAAACTCAGAAAATAATGAAAGAAATATTTTGTTGGTAATAAATTATTTGCATTTTTATTATCATTATAAATAGGTTTACATTATAAATTTAATTTTTTTTTTTTAAATTTATTTTTTAACAGCTTTAAGAATATCTCAAGCACAAATGCTAACTCCATAAGACTGAATGCATTGTTAATAATATGCCAGTTCACATGCATTAAGTAGTGATGAAATGACAGGAATCCATGCAACAAAAGATGGTAAATATACTGTACATGAGGTTTATATTATTAATGTATAATCACACTGGCATTCATTACAAAAATATAGGGTTTCTACTTCTCTTTCTTTCTGGATATAATGTAATATCTAAAGCATAATCAAGCTGTGATTGTTTTCACTGTAAAAGATTTAATCACAACTGTACAAATCACTTTCTTTACGGCCTTTCTTGTACACAATCAACAGACATGTTTTCTGCATCTGATATAAGTTACAGTGATTTATTTCTATACTCCTTCATTTAGCACTGCTATCTCGGTTTCATTATTGGCACCTCATCATCTTTTTTTTCCAGCTCCTATATTTCTTCCTCTCTTCTTGTTTGATTTCTAGATTGCATGTATTCTGTGCATACTTCTTCTACAAGTTTTAGAATAAAACTTTGACCTCTCTGCTGTCCAGTCACAGACTTGAGTATAATCCATGAGTTGTGTCAGCTAGATCAAGGAGGTTATGAAAAGCATGTATTGGCCAATGACATGTACCAGAATCAACTGAATATAATCTTGACATTTGATTTAAAACAGCAAGTTTTATATCTTGTAGAAGCTAATTGTCTCGGAAACTCTTTTAGTATTATTGTATTTCAAACTCTGAGTACATAGAACTGTACGGAAGAACATTTTTGTTTTGTTTACCTTAGTACACAGTCAATGTAGTATCTTCAGGAGAACAAATGTGCAAAGTAATTTTCATGCTGTTTACAATGTTGGGGATTTCCCTTCTTGAATGGTTCACAGTTCCAACAAGTCTTCTGGCAAGATTCACTGCAGTGAAGAAGTTATTAGTAGTCACTTTCTGACACTTATTGCAGTGTGGTGTTACTAATCTCATGACCACACTGTCAGGAAGATTTTAATTTTGGTGCTTTCCGTTCAATCTTTGCCAAGATAAGGGAACCTGTTACAAAGATATTTAGTGTTCATGTCTGTCAGCAGCCATAATTTAATACAGAATTTATCAGACTTGTTTGGCATTATATCAGATAGGAGCATCTTGTTCATCTACACTGACATTCGTACCTGTGCTAAAACACAGCTGGTAGTTTTCAATAAATTTATTATAGGTACTTGAAGCTAGAACAAACTTATGTGTTTTCAAATGGACTGACATATTTTTTATACTTCATTTCTATGCAGAACTGCATGTATGTCATCCTCATTTTCTGAACTGCTATTTCCAGGTTATTAATCTTCTACTGTTGCAAACTATCACTCACTACTAAATCCTCCAAATCTGACTGACCCTCAGAAATTTCTTTGAAATAAGCCAGCATTTCTTCATCTGTGAGAAGCCATTGCCTATACCAGTGCATTCTCTTTGACGTGTTTACTGTTTAATTATCACTACTCAAATGAATTGCCAACACTATTGTTGATACAAGTTATAGTAATTTGAAATCATTCTACACATTGTTGAGTGCTCAGTTGAGTTTTACTTTGAAGTATCAGTATACAAGTCATGATGGTGTAATTCCACTAAATGTAACATGGTTCTAAGTATAAGTGCCGTTAAGTATGAACCAAAATTTGGAAAAATAAATATTGCAGTGTCTACATGATCTAGGAGACTACTTAGGAAAAGTCTTAACTCACTATGACATACCGTGAGAACTGTCACAGCATTAAGACACTGAAATTATAAAAGTGGTCAGAATAAGCATCTAGGTGGTCTAGTGTTGACTTGTTCAACTTGACAAAACAATAAGAACATAATGAAGACAAAATAAATGCAACAGAGTAAAAAGAACTCAACAAATGTGACATATATATATATAATAGATTAATATAAGATACAGAAAATATATACAATAATACCTAGTTTTAAAATTTAGAAACATACATGTGTCTTTTTAATAAGTTTAAGCAGCCTTCAAGTGCAAGTAGTCAAAATGGTTTTGGATGGTATAGTAAAAATTTAAAGCCAAAAAGTTAGGACTGATCCTTACCATCGGACACATTACTTTTCTCTTCCTGATTCTATTTGTTTCATAATAGTTTATGGTTGGCTCATACATATGTTTCTTCTCTTTGTCCATTTCCTGTTTATCATCTAAACTAAACTCAATTCAGGAAGCTACGTACTTAGGTTTCTGAAGTTGTTTCAACAAAATACCAAATAAAAAGTATATTTACACAGATCAACAACAAACACAACTTGCTATCATAAAGGAACCAGATATCAAAATATTTAATGTGTTACTAGACTCTCTTAAGACTGCTGTCAGACACAATGAAGACATTCTTACCCACTCATAATAAAATATCTATGTACACAGTGACATCATTCTGTAGAGGAGTTCTTTGGTAACGAGACAGTGATACTACCTAAGTGTAAGTTTACAATTTTATATCTCCTTTACATATGTAACTACTTGAAATATATAGATTAAAGTACTTCTATGACCTATATTGTGATGCAGCAATTATGGCTCAAGATTATCCAAAGATTGGAGTAAACAATGATAAGTAGCACTCGCCAGCACAAACACTGGGTGTGCTATTGGCAGATAAACAGAACCTTCTGGAAGTTTGATCCCCTCTGCTTCCTCCAGAACATGTGTTGAGATAGTGCTAGAACATTCTGTGAAAGTTTCACTGACATACGAGCAAGAGTTCTCATGACGGCAGTCAGTGCTGCATGGATCAGTGAGTGAGTTAGTTGGTGGGTGAGTTTCCCGTGTGATTCTCTGAACAAATTGGTGACGGCTGTTCTGATGTGTAGTGAGTGTTACTTTGGAGCAACGGGTTGTGGAGGTCTTGTTTTCCATTCCAGAGTGAATTGCACTGTCCGGCATGAAGAGGCTATGTCACAGAGAAGTGAACAACTTCACCTTGGTGAAGTGAACTGCCAGTGCAGTTGAACTAGATAAGAACGTAGAGCAAGGACAGTGAGAATTGAGAGAGTGGTAATTAAAAAACTGGACAGTCACAATATTCTATAAGCCAGTTATAAGTGTCTTGCACTACATGTTCTTTATCTATAGTGTTGGATTAAAGTTTGTCTTGCATCATATTGGTGATCTGAATCACTGTTGATGCTATATCCATGACAAAATAAGCTATAAAAGAAAGAAAAGTGTAGTAGTATGATTTCCAAGGTGTTGATGATGTCCGACATGTTCAAATTACTGGATAATTTCTCGATATTGAGTTTCATCAAAATCTTGTTAGATGTGTATTGTCTCTTTCTATCCTTCTGTATCCCTTTGCATCCTTCCCTCTATCTCCCTCCCCGGATCTTAAAGAGCATTTCTGAATACCTTGTTTTTATTAACATCTCGGTGGTAATAGTTTATCTTTTAAAATTGGGTTCCACAGTTAAATCCTGAGGGTTGTTGTTCTTTAAAAGACAACCAATTTTTAACGAAATTAGGAAATTTCTACCAAATAAATCTAGAAATAATGTAACTGGTATTAAGCATCACATCACCAAGGAGTAGGGGGAGGGGGTGATAGTACCTATTATTACCTGCATGAAACCAAGTATTGAATCACATCAATACAAATTGTCTCATACACTGATCTTTGAAGACAGGAATTAACTCTCACTCTGTATAATGAACATTTTAAAGTTGGAAAGGTAGAACCAGATGACTGAAAAATTCAATGCCATCGCCAGCATTTCAACCATGGATCTCCTAGTTTCTATCCGATTGCTGTAACCACTGACCTACCATGGCAACATGAATTTAATGTCATACCGGCATGTTGCCATGGTACCTCAATGCTTAGAGCAACTGGAAGGAAATTGGGAGATTTGTAGTTCAAATCCTGGCAATGGCATTGAAGTTTTCAGTCGTCTGATTCTATCTTTCCAACCTTGTCTATCACTGGCTTGTGTGCAAGAACAGTTAATTCCAACATTTTAAAGTATTAACTGTAACTAATTCTGGTCAACTTACCTTGTTTTCTCTCTGCAGTAAAATGTTTGAATCTGATGGTTCTAACTGGCATTCTGTTTCTATTGACATCCTTTGAACACTCACTTCACTATTCTCATTGTGCGTGATAAACTCTTTCTTTATCTTCTTTACAAGATCTAAAGAAAAACACTTCTCCTCTTTCTGAAAATGTGTATCACAGACAAAACCCAACTCTTTTGATTCTGTATTATTATCTAACTCAAAATCACTACATGTGACAGTGTCATTCTTAAATTTATTTCCAAAATCTGTGGAAAAACACATACTCTCATTTTTTAAGCCTGGTACTAAAATATCAACTTCTTGTTTGCTATTTATGTTGTGGTCCATTTTATGGTCATATTGACTTGTGGTAGCATTGTTCTCAAATAATCTTTCAGGACTGGAGGATGAAAAGTCTGTCTCAATTGATATCTCTTCTTCTTTAACTTTTGTTTTGCTATCCATTTCATAGCCTGTATAAAAACAAAAGGCAATAAGTGTTATCAATATTGACTTTACACTAAAAAGCCACAAAGAACAACTGCTGTCTGAACACAAGAGCAATTAAGTTGACAATGATGAGGAAGGATAAATAAAAAACTGAATATTGTAATTCTTCAAATGTTGTAAATGTCAATAATACGGTTTCTGCTCTGAAATGTCATTTAAACAGAAAATCTTCTCTGAAGTGCATTACATTATTTAAAATGGAGTTAATATTAATACCCAAGAGGTCAGTAGCATTAATTATAATGAGAAAGCATAGATACGGGTAACCAAATTTATTATGGTTAGGTCTCATGAAGTGAGCTCTGCAGTTCAAATCCTGCATGAACATCATTCTTGATTGAGGTTTTCTCCTATTGTGGTATCAGGGAAGGGATTTAAACGCTTTTTTTCAGGTTTTCCTCAGGCCTGATAACTGGCAAATACCAGGGTCATGCCCTATACAAATTTCCTGTCATAATTACCATTTTATTTCATATATCATCAGCATCAACTTCCAAGTACTAATATTTGCAATTAGTGATTCCAACCATGTAAATGGGAACATTGGTGATAGTTCCACTAAACATTTTCTATCAAGACGTAACAGATAGGAAAATCATGAGGTGCTCAGAACATCTGCAGCACAAGAGGTGTGAACAGCATTACTCAAAAATGAAAAGCAGGATAAATACCAAATTCTGTCTTAAGTCAAGACACTGTTAAGAATGCAACACAGAAATTTTACAGAAAATTCCCCCACCCCAAACAACCTTTTACATCAATAACTTTTATTCCTTTTAATTTTCCAAATTAGTTCATAATGTTTATTAAAGCTCATTTTGGTTAAATTTCTCGCATCTATTTTGATTAAACAACAGCAGAATTACTATATTTACATAATGCATTTCAAATTATCTGTAAATTGCATGTACACTCCATTTTCAACATCCACCTTTATTTTTTCAAAAACAATGCGATTTAAGAATTTAGATTCAAATACTGGTTGTTTGACATATTTTCATGTATATTCTGTGAATAGCCTGCCAAGTCCACTTCATTTACACTTAAGATTTAGTTTCAGAAACTTTCACTTTCATATCTGTAGAGTTATACCATTTAAAATTTATGTTGAATCTAAGAGGATCCTTGATACTTTGAAAACATGTAAGTTAAGCCATTTTAAGACTTGTAACTATTTCCTCTTTTTGAAGATGCAAACAAATCCACTACATTGTGAACCAGTGGCTGATTTTAGCCTTTTATGTAAGTACTTAAATCATACATTATCCAAAAATTAGTCATTCTTTTATTATTGAGTTATGTTATTTTACAGTATACAAACTGGTTTAATAAAATTGTCAGTATTTTATAGTTATTAATCTGAAAACACTTAATCCCATTCACTGGGCAGGAAGATACAGTGCCGTACATCCTCAAATAAAGATTTACTGATGTTCTGAAAGTTTTATCTCTTATAATTCTGAACAACAAAAATCTGAAGGAAAGAATTGAGGCTATTAGTCTGAAGAAAGCACTCAAATCCTTCATATTTATTTTACTCTTGGTCATTCTGTATGAGAAATATTGCCTCCAAATCACTACAAGCAGATCACTAGACATAAATGCCAACTATAGCCTTTTGGGTAGTGCTCGTTTACAGATAAAGGATCTTTGAGGATCTTTCTACTCAAAATGATTTGAGTTTTTAAACAAGAGATTCACCAAGGTGAAATGTGACTTTGATAAGCTTAATGAAAATCAAAGATTCACTGAACCCATAATCAAGTGGTGACAACTGATACTATGTGCTCACAACGTGACATTCCTGACCTTGAAAAATGGGTTCAAGGACAATCAGTTAGTAGTACATGCATACAGAATAATTCAACCATTCTTTTTGGCTTCTTCTACCAATGATGAACCAGAAAAGGTTGCTGAAATTTTTGTGGAAATGTTCTTTGACAACACAACATTCTTGTTTACACAACACATTAAACTGACATTAAAAATATCAAAAAGTGAAAGAGCTTGGTAATCCAATGTTGACTGAACATAGTTCTTTGACTTCTGTCTATTCTGTTGTATGCACTGCTTGTATGTACGTAACTACTTCTGTTACAGTGCCCAAAACTGAAAGATTATTTTTAAATTAAAACTGACCAAAACCTACCTCAGAAGCCACGGCTCAAGAATACTTAAGTGTTTTGGCTCTATTGCCATAAGAAAATGAATGGACATGAAAGATTAACAATGATTTCTTTACCAATATGCAATCCAAAACGAAAGTCTTCAAATCTCAGGGTTTGATCATGTTTTTACTGATGAATAAATTATTTATTTAACAGATATGAAGAAAGTTTAGACTTTAAGCTTTATTAATTTTAGCCTTTGTACTTTATTACTTGAAATTGTCCTTTTAAAACTGTTTAACATTTATACAGTAGAATCCCAATAACACGATCTAATGTGGATTGAGAGTGTCAGGTTACCAAAATGTCTAGGTTTCACGAAATAAGGGATCTATTATTCACAACTCATAACACAATATGTACTGCAAATTATATAAATGCATGTCCTAGCACAATATAGGAAACTGAAAAGTATAACGCATACTAAAAATTATTACGTAAAAGTAAATTAAAAAATAGGTACTTACAAAGAATAGAAAAGAAATTGCTAGTTCTTTGTAGAAAGAAAATTTGTGATGCTAGACTGTCGCCACAAACGTTTAACTGTCTAATGTCATAGCACTTCTTCCATCTGTATGGCCAGCTAACACTAGCAGCAAATCCACACTCTGTTCTTAAAATTCCTCCTAGAATTTGAAGGCTTTCTCTTGCAAAATGGGTCCAGAAATGGGCGTTCCTTTTTCCCTTTGCTGCCTATACCACAAATAAAGTGACTCACTCACTTTCTGTTATTCACCAGCTTTCATATTCTTCCTTTCCTTTAAACTTGCATCATAAATGTTCTTTTGACATACCAAGACTCGATTTCAAACCTCTTCTTTTTCCACTTTAATATTGTCCAACTCCTACATCCATGGCACTTTTATTAATATTTTGCCCCTTTGTCCAGTCTCTTTAAACATCCAATTTAATTTTCATTGTCATGTTAACTTGTCTTTTGTACTCGTTTCACATTTTCATGAATCAAACACAACTCAACACAACAGTAACAGTATGCTTGAAATCTGAGAAACTGTACTGTAACCAGAAATAACTGAAGGTTTAGCATACCAAGTACATACTGGGTAAAGCAATAAGCCTTCAAAACTTCCAAACAAGTGTTCATGCTACACACATTATTAGTGGCAAGCTTTAGATTTCATGACAATGGTCTGCCAGTTGCTTATGTTCTGACTCAGATATCGAAGGTCAATACAAGGTCAGCCCTTATGTTAGTGAGAGAGAATGTGGTAGATTGTATTTTCACAAAAATAACAAAACCTGTCACCAAATTAGTGTCATAAATAAGCTGCAAAATCTGGAAAAACCGTAGCATACCAAATAATAATGGACACTTCTGTGGATCCATTCCCCCTTTCATTTCCCTTAATTTCATTGCTCCAGATCTAAACAATGCCCACCCTTTCCTTTCCAATTTATTGCACACTTCAATATACTTTTCCCTGCCCCAATCTTTTTTAATTTGCCTGAACAAAACCAAGGTTCTCTTATCCCTAATACTATTAAAAATATCTTATATATTGATATCCTGAATTCTGTCGGAGTTGTGAGTTTTTTTTTTAATTATTTATTTTATTTATGGACACTCTTTAACTACTATGGTCCTTAGCGTTCCATTCTATATTGGGCGTGAAAGACCAATAATTTTGCTCAGAGGCTCTTTATCAGGCTTGAGGTTCTTTTACGTGCCGTAAATCTACAACACCGGACCACTGGCTTTACTTCCATTGCGAAGGAAGCCATGCTAAGGATTTTATGCCCAAAAAAATCCATCGCCCGCTGCCAGGTTTGAACCCGCAACCTTGGGAACTAGAGGCTAGCACGGTACCACTAGTCCACGGAGGACGACAAACTCTGTCGGATTTCTTTCCAAAACCTTCCTTCTAATAATTCTCTTTCTCTCCATACATTTTCCATATCTATTACCTCTATAATCTTTTGCATAGACAAGACCCAATTTCCAGGCACTGGCAATTTCTCTTGCGTAATTATACATTGCTTTACAATATTCTGGTTATCCAATGCTGTAACCTGTTGCCAAAGCTTTATCAATGTTTCAGTTTATTATGAATTCATATCTACTATCTCTACTTTGAATGGTATATTATGGGAGAATCAGGTCACAAAAGGAACTAAAAGTACAATTTTTAAAACAATAGTTATAAGTATTATAATCTATGACTCCAACGTGTGGACTCGAACTATCAGTTAAAAAGAAAATTATTGGAGGAGATCTGCTAGGATACCTAAAAGAGAAAAAATTACAAATGAGATTACAAAACAAAATATGAATGTTGAAACTTCAGTTTTAGATTTTATTCAACAGAAACCATTAGGATGGTATGGGCATGTTAAAAGAATGGAAGATTACCTAAACAAATAATGGAGTGCATGCCATTAGGAAGGAGCAGAAAAGGAAGGCCGTATAGCACATGGATCCAAGGAATTCAATGATGAATTGGGAAATTGAGGAAGATTTATGGTCCTACAGGCAAGGTTGGAGAAAAGCGGTAAGATGATGTTAAAAACTGTAGTCTTGGGTGCCAGAAAAATGTTTGTACATTGTAAAACCGGAAGTATATACAGTAAGAGTTCAACTGTATGTATCATCATTAAGTTGTAGATTAAGGGAAGCAGCAAAATGTCACTCTTGCCTTAAATACAGTGCAATTTCTGGTATCATACCCATTATTTGAAACCAAATCCTATACATGCTAACTTAACCCTAACCTCAGGTAAATCTCAAAACCAGAAGACCCTGTTGTTTCCCTACAGTTCGCTACAACCTCATGGCTTGTGCTTGCCTCTTACTCATTTTGATTTCACTGTCTTTTCCCTCAAACCTTGTCGGCTCTTGAGGATCAACTGCATAGCCAAAACACGCCAACTAATCAGTTAAGTGGACCAGGAACAATCTGCATTTTCCTATTTTAGTCATGTAAGACTCAAGTCCAAAATAACATGTTCTGATCTTGATCTTATTGTAATGATAAGAGAGTGCCTAACATTATAGACAAAATATACAAAAACAATTCAAACCATTCACATGTGATTATCTGATATCATTGTTTTTCAAATTTGTAAATCAAGTACACCTAATATGATTAAATTAAATTTATAATTTAATGCCTATATAAATTAGATATAAAATTCCTGAATTCATGTTTGGTAACCACCGTTAGGGGCACCGAGAAAATAGATATGCCACTGTTTGCTGTAAGTTAAAACTGAGTGTGCATTGAACTGCTCTCCTACAGTGAAACTTTATACTCCTAACAAATTAAAACCTCATTTTATACACAATAAAACACATAATTTTATTTAATACAATGCTTGAAATGGATACAAAAATCACTATCCTGCTAAATTATAAAACTTTTAAAATAATGTATTCATCAGGGGTGGCTGGTGGAGGTTCACAAAGTTGTAGATGCCTGCAAAGGTAATAAATACTGTTCCTTTATAAATATTAGTTATTAGACACTTTATGATCATTATAAATGTATCTGTGCTATTCTTATAAGCCGTATTTTTGGGGAAGTTATGAAAATGTTACAAATCATTCACAATGTGTTTTATCCATGGCTCTTCAATGCCAAAAAGCACTAAAAGAAAGCAAAATAGGGCACTTTTAACATTGCATCTGGTCATTTTCCATATACATTCCTGATAAAATACCAGTTAAAACAAACTATTTTTGTTTTAATTTTTATGTAGGTGTTCCAAGACAATTACTTCCCCTTTCCTTTCACATTTACTGTTGAAAAATGTGGTGCTAAGAGAGACTGAATTCACTGTTTCTCCATATAGCACAGTTTACCCGCATTTCACTTGATTCACCAATTGAAACACAGTACAGCCACGTGCTATGTAACGTTTAATATATGTATGACTGGAAGTGAGGCAAACATTTTCTATAAAACCAATAGATGGTGCTGTTTATGTAATGAAAATCAAAATGATGATCCTATTCCATGACAATTATGCTCTGACAACTGTGTAAACAAACAACATATAGCCTTATGCTCCACATACCTCTGTGCTCCCATGGTTCGTTATGCCCTATACCCAGCCGGGACTCCACTATTTGATGCCAGGAAACAATATACCACTTACTGAGGTACTGTATATAAAATCAGGTTTGAATGAAACTGAATTGTACAAATAAATAGCATACTACTTTATATTAAAGGGAAAGCCAGGATATGGTTGTAGTACTGTGCGATGAGTCTATTTATTATGACCAAGTGCAGTATCTTATTCAAGTACCAACATCACAACTGCATATTAGCTGCATACCGGCCGCTACTAACATAATATTTAACATTGCTAGACATTAAACAAGCGTGGAACACATAAATATTATATTGAAATGTATGTTTCGAACAATAGAACAAGCAGGAAAACCAATGGATGTCACACGCAATCAACATACGCATAAAATAACTAATGCATGTTCTAAGGGGAATTGTGGATAAACATGGATATAACATATATAAATATGTGTGGATTGTGTGTGAAAATGCAAAATAGAAGAGCAATAATGCCATAAAACAAAACGCATAGACAAAGTCAAACATGAATAATGTTTAAAGCAAATCACATACAAACTACACAATAAATGTGTATGAAATTATTGGCAAAGCATGAAGTGGATATTAAGTTTAGCAAGAAATATAACATTTTTTACTTTTTTTTCATTCAGTTTTACTTTCTCTAATACGTACCTACAAGTAGAGGGGGTATTGCATTCCACCCAAAAATTCAATACTGAGATTTCATGGGAAATACATGTTTTGCAGTCCCCTGAATCCAAAAAACATTTTTACTTATACTATCACGTAGCTAGTGAAGGTATTGTATTCCACCCAAAAATTCAATCCTGAGATTTCACAGGTTTTGAGGCTCCTTGAATCCAAAAAAGCATTTTTACTTATTCTACCAATACCTAGTAGGTAAAGAAGGTACTGTATTCTACCCAAAAATTTGCTGTTGAGATTTCATTTAAGGCTCCCTGAACAAAAAAATAAATCTTTAAAAATAGTCTGCGTGTGCACGTCTGTGAACAGTATACCTTGAAAACTAGAAACCCAATAATTATGAAACTTGGTATTTAGGTTCAGCATCTTCCAAAGATGCGACATGAAGATTTTCAAGAATATCCCCTATCTCAAACTCTCCATTTACATGAAACAATTGTCAATATTTTTAATTTTCTCAGAAAAAGCTCTAATGATTTTTATTAAAACACCACATTATTAAGATATCTGCATGACAAATAAAATTATATCTTGAATTTTCTGCACATGGCCAGTGAAGTTCTCCATTTGAGAAAATGTTATGTAACTTTCTATAAAGTGAGTCAATCAAAGATGCAAAAACTGTAGGCCTCTTTGCAACACACAATTTATTTCAAATAAGATTTTCTATGCCATCATATTCTATGTATGCATTATTAGTTTGAATTTTTCACTTCTCTTATCATTTTTTAAAATGCTGCTGTTATGAGTTTTTTCTCGTGATGTTGTGTAAATAATATGCAATTTTAAGAACAGTAAATGGAGATGTAATACTATAGATTCTTCTTTATGTATTCCCCTTGTACCTACAGCCAGGGGCGATTCATTTTTAAGAAGCTGATGGGGCTTAGCCCCCACCACATTTATTCTGCATCAACAGCCACAGAAACAACATACACCACCTCACATTTTAAAAATATATAATTTTATTTACAGCTCCTTACTAATCTCAGTATAAGCATGTATCCCTGAAGTACATGTTACATGAGATGGTTTGTTTAGCCCTAAAGCATAAGAAAATCTTGAGTTTAGCACCAAGCAACACGGACTTCCTGGGGACTAGTACATGAAGGAATCAACCCCAGGGCTGGTTCAGTTCCTATAAGCAGCTACCCATAACAAAAGACGGCGAAGAAATGAATATATACGGAGGGTTGCCCCACTTAAGCTCGGACGATTTTGCTTATGTTTTTTCATGGCGACATTTCCTTTCTCCATCACCTATTGAGTTCAATGTGATTTTCACGGGCTTTACCTATGGCTCTGCAGCACAATTTCCATTGAAGAGGGCTGTGTCTAAGAACAGGAAGGGGGAAGTTAGCAGTGCTCCTGGCAGAGTTTCCAGAATCCTTCAATTGTGGTGGGATGCTGAGAAGCAAGGCACTGTTTCAGCAGACCAAATCCGCAAAAATCCATTGGCGAGGCATCTGGTGACTTCACAGGGATCCTTTTAAATGGTATCACATTGACACTGGTTTCCATAGCTTTCCAGTGGTAGTAATGCTTGGAAGATCAAGAGGTGTGACAGGATGCTTTATCCATGTGCATACAAACATTTCAGGCATACTCACCATACAACCGACGAATCTCTTCATGAAAAATTGGGTCCATAACATTGCTGTGATAGTAGGCTGCATTAATTTTCACATTGTTGGCAACTCTGTGAATGCGAGTTCCCTCCCCCCCCCCCCGAGAGCAATAACTTGCAACCACCATGAAACTTTTCCTTGTTCTCCCGAATAAATTTGGAGCCCACTTTTGGGCCACTTGATGGTAATAAATGGCTTGAGGTTTTTTTTGTCACCTAGATAAACCCATGCTTCATCTAAAGAAACCACCCATTGCCACTTTTCACCTGCCAGGTGGTGTTCATACAGTTTTCTTGCGTTGGTGAAGCGTTCTCTGATGTGACGCTCCTTCAAGGCGTGTCCACGTGCTTTATGGCACCAAATTGTTGTGTATTATCCAATAGACGGTCCCTTTGGATATTCCAATGCGGCTGGAAATGCTTCTTTGGGTTGGTGGGTTTTCTTGAGTCAGTGTTACACTCACCTTGGCTACTACTGCTTTAGGTCGTGTTGGTTGTGACCTTATTCTTGCTAATTTTTTTGGACACTGAGCCTCAAGTGGGAATCCATTTTTATGCAGTTGTGTTATACGCCCCACACAGGACTTACTTACGGTAAGATCTTTTTGTTTGCACCTTTCCACTATCATTGATAGGCTCTAACCGGCATTGGAAAGCCCAAAAATGTACTCCTTCCACAAGTCAGCGACTGTTGAAGCCATTACAAGTAAACTTTGCCTCAGACTGGCCCAGCAGACAGCTGGCACCCACAGTGAACTGATGCAATAATAAGCATAAGCAGTTTGACCAATGACAGAGTGGGAGGGTGATTCAAAATCGTCCGAGCTTAAGTGGGGCAACCCTCCGTATAGATACTTCAACAAGATTGGTTACTTTAGTTAAACTTGTTCCAAGATTATTTTATTTGAACAAACTGTGTAGACCTAGCACTTCATTTCCGTTAGTTGTATTACAACATTTTTATTGAATCACTGCCATTCAGAGAGTTACTGAAACTAACATTGGAAATTAACCATTCATTTGGAAATGCATTTTAAACCCTTTAACAATAATAATAATAATAATAATAATAATAATAATAATAATAATAATAATAATAATAATAATAATAATAATAATAATAAAATACGAGAATTTCATGCACTATAAAATCCAAAAATACATTAAAACATGCACTATGATTTTTATTCCCAATTCATTAATCCACTTTCTTTTTAGCACAGTTAACAACTAACAATATTTCTAAATTTTTTTCTGTGAGGTTCCTGCACTTATCAGTCAAAATATTTTTGCAGGCGGAAAATGACCTCTCTACATCACAAGAAATTATAGGTGCAAATTTGAATGAACATATTTGTGACAGTATGATGTCAAACTATTTATTCATGCTTTCACCAGAAAATACCTTCTTTCCTGGACAAAACAATCCATAGTGTGGGTTCCTGAATATGACACTGTCCAGTTTATTGTTTGCATCCACTCCCACTTTCCCTTGGGCATGACTCAGGAATCTGTGTAGTTCCTCAACAATATGCATAATGAAGCTAAAAATTCCTTATATATGCATTATGCAAGTTTTTATCCCCAAAAAGGTTAAAATATGCAAATCTGCATGGAAAAAGTACATATTTGGAATCAGAAAGTAATGAAATGGATAAGTACTAAGTTTGAGCTATATCGAGTAATCCTATAAAAACATGCATTTGAATGGAATTTACATCTTTAACAATAATAACAAGAATAGTAATTTCACTGATCTCTTAGCTCCATCAGCTATTTTAGCCACTAGTCTCTACTACCTACAACAAAATGTGTAATGAAACTAGTTCTACAAAGGTTTATATCGATTAACATGAAGTAGATAGAAAAATAGGCTTACAACAAATGATAGGGACATAGAGAAAGTCGTGTGAATGTAAAACATCAGAATCATTTATTCATAATTTATCACTTTTTGATGTGTCAATATGAAATGCTCCTTTGTCCCTACAGATTAATGTACAGGCGTTTGAGACTTTAAAATCACTGATATTAAAAAATCCACTTATGTAGGTGGCATGGAAATACAAATGGAAGACAAGTATAATAAGAAACTAATGTTATATTCACATGATGTTCTCTACTCTTTATCGTTTATTAGTGGGTATACAAATAATTCTTGTGAAAAAATTATTTGTCTGTCTACTTCACTATATTCAAATTAAAATTTTTCAAAAGTAGCTACACCACACATTTTATGGATACAAACAGAACAGCAATATTCATGTGTAAATACACCGGGAGAAACAATTTGAAATTGATAAGTTAAATGATTAAAAGAATTACTAAGTTCTAAATAATTCAAACCATTGGTAATGGATATCTCGGAAATAGTTGATGTCACAAAGTTATTTTACATATATTTCTTGTGCAGTACATTCTTGTCATCACTTAACGTTTACCAGTTATACAGGATTATACTGTCTGATCAGAGTTTCTTGAGACAATGGATATAGGCACAGCTAGAAAACTGGTTAGTTGTGGCAAGGTCAGGTTCATGTGGCAGTTCTTATTAATAGCTACCATGCGGATTATAGACTTCCGTATCTCCTCTACATCCTCTTTTAAACCGACAATACAAAATTCCTTTGTAAATGAAGAGGACTTTACAGGCTGTTACATGAAAACTCAAGATATACACTTTATTTTACATGTAAATATCTTTGGACATATACATTTTAATAAAATTCATTAGTCATTTTTTAGAAAAAAACAACATTTTTCGAAAGTTCATGTAAAGAAAAATTTGCAATCAGGGTGTTTTCTTGAAAACGTTTGTTTCTCTTTTTTGAAAGGTAATGAACTCAAACACCAACTTTGGTGTTTATCTGAATTTTTATTTTTTAATTATGGTGTTCACACATACACGCATGGACGTTTTTCTAAAAATGCTTTTTATTTTGTATTCACATAACTTATATCATGTATTTCCAGTGAAATCTCAGTATCGAATTTTTGGGTGAAATTCTCTACCTATTGTGTACATGATAGAACAAGCAAAATGGCTTTTTTATAGATTCAGGGGACTCAAAACAGGTATTTCTGGTGAAATCTCGATATCAAATTTTTGGATCAAATGCAATACTTTCTCTACCTACTAGGTATGTGGTAGAAGTAAAGATGCTTTTTCTTTTGCATTCAGGGGGGTCAAAACATGTATTTTTGGTGAAATCTCACTATCAAATTTTTGGGTGAAATGCAGTAACTATTCTACCTACTAGATATGTGGTAGAATAAGTAAAACATGTTTTTCTTTCTGTATATAGAGGGCCTCAAAATATGTATCTCCGTGAAATCAAAATTAAAAAATCTGATGTGTTACACTCACATGACTTTCTCTACTCTTGTACAAACTATTTTTACAAATGCTTAGTCTCTATCTACTTCATGTTAATCGAGATAAACATTTGTAGACTCTATCTTATTGCTAAGTTTCTTGTAGATGTAAGGGGAATATATACTTACAAGGGCAATATAGAAATATGTAGCCTTTAAGCATATACATATCTCTTAATAGCTGGTTGCTAGGTGCAGCACCACTCCCTTTGCCACAGATTAATACTCTTTGATATACAAGATAAAAAATCTGATGTGTTACACTCACATGACTTTCTCTACTGTTGCACAAACTATTTTTACAAATGCTTATTCTCTATCTACTTCATGTTAATCGAGATAAACATTTGCAGACTCTATCTTATTGCTAAGTTTCTTGTAGATGTAAGGGGAATATATATTTACAAGGGCAATATAGAAATACAGTAGCCTTTAAGTATATACATATCTCTTAATAGCTGGTTGCTAGGTGCAGCACCATTCCCTTTCCCACAGATTAATACTCTTTGCATATACAAGATAAAAAAATTAATAATGAATTTGAGAAAAAGTATAAGTATTGGAAAATTTAAGGGAAACAAGCAATATCTCGAAAACGGAAAACTCAACAAAAAAAATGTATATGAAATAAATTGTGTATTTTAAAGTGATCTATATTTTTTGTGCAGTAAACTTTTGTCTATATCTTATGGTTTAACAGTTATGCAAAAGTCGTTCACAATGAAGAATACGTTTGGCGACATTCCCAGAAAATTCAAGATATACATTTTATTTGTTATGAAAATATCCTAAACATATGATATTTTAATCAAAATCGTTAGAGCCATTTTTGAGGAAATTGAAATTTTCGAAAAATGTTCCATGTTAAGGTAGTCTGGGGTGGGGGGATTTTCTTGAAAACCTTCGTGTCGCATCTCTGGAAGATACTGAACCTAAATACCAAGTTTGGTGTTTATCTGACTGTTCGTTCCTGAGTTATGCTGTTCACAGACACACACACACACACACACACACGGACACACGGACATGTTTCCAAAAATGCTTTTTTTTGGATTCAGGGGGTCTCAAAACATGTATTTCCTGTGAAATCTCGGTATCGAATTTTTGGGTGGAATACAATACTTCCCCTACTTACTATACGTAGTAGAGAAAGTAAAAAAAAATCAAAAAAGTCCTGATATATCTTGCAGAACTTACCATAAACTTAATGTTTTCCCAACAATTTCATGCACATTAATTGTGTAGGTTACGTAGGTATGACTTGCTTTAAACACTATTTGTGTTTTTGCACATATTACGTACGTTATATCCAGGTTTTGCACATTTCACTTTTATTTCCCTCTATAGAGAACACGCATTACTTATTTTACACGTGTATTCATTGTGTATGGCATCCATTTGCTTTCCAGCTTGTTCATTTATTGCAAACATGCACATCTCAACACAATATATATATGTTTTATGTTGTTTAACGGCTCCCCAGGGGTTATTTCCTACTGGCGTCAGAATAGCCAACTATACATTTTTAATTATGTAAGAAAACTATTCATTCTTATAGTTTCACTTTACATTTAGTGACATGATTGTATAATAGAGAGTAACACTTCTTTGGGTCTGTGTAAACTGTATTACTAATTTTGATTGGATCAGTAAATGCTACTTTGTATAGATTTACTAATAGTCGATAACTTTCATTCTGGTGTATTTTATAACCAAACAACATGTGGTCTAGATCTCCGTATTCATCAGTCACAAGATTTCGAGTTTCTTTTCTTGATTTTAAATTCATATACTGTGTCTGCATTCATTATAATTTTGCTTATTAGGACATGGTTTCTTTGGATGTTCGGGTTCTTAAAATATTTGTGTGTTTGACGTCTAGTGACGTTAAACATTGCATTGGTGGTGGCTAGCATCATGCAGCAAAAACAATTGTGATGTTGGTACATCTACTGTCCATTCCAAACCAGAGTGCCTTTCACTGAAAACAAACTCTTTGTATTATCCGCGCGAAAGTAGTTCGCAATCCCCGCCCATAATGGCTGCTTGTTTCCCTCCCACTGCTTGCTGAACACTATTTAATCTATAAAAAGGCGCCCTGCGTGAGAATCATAGTTCAAAATCCAACCTGAGGTAACAATCGATTTTATAAGTATGCGGCAATGAACATTTTACTTACATTAATCACAATCCTTGGGCAAAAGTGCAACACCCAAATCCGAATCCTCCGAAAATAACTCAGCTGCCATATCACATTCGGAACTACTCTCCAAAATAATGACAAGCTTATCCACAATTCCACAGCACTGTCACACTTAAAACAAGTTCCCACATTTTATCCTCTTCTATGTTGTATTATGTCTGTTTATATTCCCTGCTTTCGTTACACTCCTCACTGAAACGCCTGTAAAATTCGATATTAGTTTCGTAATATACAATAATGCAAGTGTCGGGTATTTTTGTAATAGTGAGTTGAATATATGAAGTATTGTTTGTTTTTAGCCACTTTTTAACTGTTTCCCGCTTGTGTTTGAACAGTTTATTTGCACTACACGCACCTTCCTCTGCCATGTGAGCTCAAGTACTGACTAAATCACAAGATTTGACCTGAGCTGAGCATATGTGTGTTAGTGTATTATGAATGACTGTTCATTTATCATATATCCTGTGTTACGGAAAGTGTTTATTTGGTACTCAGATAGCACCTCTGGGAATTCATTGCTGCATTTCTTGTATATGTAAGAGAGTGACAGTCAACATACGGTTGGTATTAATTAGCAAGATGCCCTTGGCGTTAGCGCAATAGCAGGCGAAAATCATATTTTGTAATCTCTTAACAGCTAGTATATATCCATTACCTTTAACATTGAGTTCTTATGATAACAGCAATAAAACGTGCTGTTCTATACCTTTCCTGCTCTAATATTTCATAATACAATACATGTATTAAGGAACTATTTACGTTGGCGTAAGAATATATTCTTGGGTTCGTGACAAGCCGAAGCACATGCTTCTGTTTACATCAGAGGGAATTCTGGTTTGGAATGAACAGTACAAGGCACTGCATGCAGTTGCCATAGTAAATAAACTGGATGCGCATATTTACCACATTTTTAAAATACATAAACTGCTCCATAGTTTCAAACATTTAAGAACAAAATTCACACAACTTCACAGAAGTCCAAGAGCACAAGGCCACGTATGTAAACTCTTATGGCACGTACTCATAACCACGAGTGTATAGCTTTACAGTTGGTAGCACCAAATGCCCTTCTTCGAGGCTTTGGAGGTTATGTAGTAGTGTTAACATAGTGGTATATACAAAGGATATAACAATTAGTCATAATCACTGTGTCTTTGCTAAAGTTATAAGAAAAGTTCAAATACAACAAAAACTCATTTCTTACCACAATAATCACATCAAAACACTAGTAATACACAGTCCCTCTTCAGCTAACCACCTTAAATACATCAAGATTGTTAGTTTCGCCAACAGTGAAATACTTTAAATAATAATTAGTATGCATAAGCCTAGACACCCTTCCCCTACATATATTTCACCTCTTTACTACAAAAAAAATACACAAAATGAAATTCCATGTGCAACTATAAAAACAATCTTCAAATTTATAACAAATAGAGATCAATGCAGAAAGAGATTTACATAATACAGTAAATTATTACCCTGAAACATTCCACACAGATATCTGAATTTGACACATTTATAATATAAAATAAATGTTAAACACTGATTTTTATAAAAACAGAGACAAATAATTATTTTGAAATGCTGTTTGTCATATTAAGTGTCTTCTGTAGTTATGCACATACAGTTTTAAAAATTCTAATAGCCAAATTGATGGAGATAAAATTATTATTTTTAATTCACAGAGAGAAGAAATAGGATTATAGTTTACTTATATTGGCTTTTTTCAATATCATCCACAGTATTAGTTTTATAATTGTTTGAAAAAGGTATGGATTTTTCAATATCTTTTTTATACAGGATGTTTACACAATAATTTTTCATGCATTATGTGGTCATGTTTTTTGTGAGATACCCCATTTTGCAGTGAAAATGTTTTTATTTTTAGGTTAAATAAAATGTCGAAATCAGGGATTTTCAACTTTTTCCCCCGCAATTTCTCGTAACGCCACATATTTTACGTCCTTACAAGTTTATTTCTTCGCCAATTTAAATTAACGTCCATGAAAACATTAGGTAGTATACACAAAAAAATCTGATGTGTTACACTCACATGACTTTCTCTACTCTTGTACAAACTATTTTTACAAACGCTTATTCTCCATCTACTTCAAGTTAATCGAGATAAACATTTGCAGACTCTATCTTATTGCTAATTTTCTTGTAGATGTAAGGGGAATATATATTTACAAGGGCAATTTGGAAATACAGTAGCCTTTAAGCACATACATATCTCTTAATAGCTGGTTGCTAGGTGCAGCACCATTCCCTTTCCCACAGATTAATACTCTTTGCATATCCAAGATAAAAAAGTGAATAACGAATTCCCATTTGAGAAAATAAGTATTGAAAAATTTAAGGAAATAACAAGCAATATCTTGAAAATGGTTCACTCAACAACAAAAATGTATGAAATAAATTGTGTATTTTAACGCGATCTACATTTTTTGTGTAGTAAACTTTTGTCTATCTCTGATGGTTTACCAGTTATGCAAAAGTCGTTCACAATGAAGAATAGTTTTGCAGACATTCCCAGAAAGTTCGAGATATACATTTCATTTCCCATGACAATATCTTAAACATATGATATTTTAATCAAAATCGTTAGACCCATTTTTGAAAAAATTAAAATTTTCGAAAAATCTTCCATGTAAAGGGTAGTCTGGGGTGGGGGGATTTTCTTGAAAACCTTCGTGTCGCATCTCTGGAAGATACTGAACCTAAATACCTAGTTTGGTGTTTATCGGACAGTTCGTTTCTGAGTTATGCTGTTCACATACACACAGACACACACACGGACATGTTTCCAAAAATGCTTTTTTTGGATTCAGGGAGTCTCAAAACATGTATTTCCGGTGAAATCTCGGTATCGAATTTTTGGGTGGAATGCAATACTTCCCCTACTTACTATACGTAGTAGAGAAAGTAATAAATGCAAACAAATTATAAAAATAAGAATTTTTATGGAAAAATATAACCATTTCTGCCCACACTTGAACTAAGAGATTGCCTTCTCTCAGAGTTTATCTGCACCGCTACCGAAAAGGCCTTAGCGACACGGAGGTATCAGTATTGATTGAATGGGTATAATGTTGCATATTTATGTGAACTTTTCATTTAAAAAATCTGATGTGTTACACTCACATGACTTTCTCTACTCTTGTACAAACTATTTTTATAAACGCTTATTCTCCTTATGCTTCATGTTAATCGAGCTATCGGGATGTCAATCTTATTGCTAATTATCTTGTAGATGCAAGGGGAATATGGTAGGTTTTAAGCGATAGTAAAATATTTTAACGCTGGTTGCTATGTGGCGCATTCCATTCTCTTTGCATGTCCAGGACATAAAAAAATGAATAACGAATTTGAGAAAAAGTATAAGTATTGGAAAATTTAAGGGAATAACAAGCAATATCTCGAAAACGGTTCACTCAACAAAAAATATGCATATAACATAAACTGTGTATTTTAACGCGATCTACATTTTTTGTGTAGTAATATCTTGTCTATCTCTTATAGTTTACCAGTTATGCAGAAGTCGTTCAGAATGAAGCACACTTTTGGAGACATTCCCAGAAAATTCGAGATATACATTTCATTTGTTATGAAAACATCTTAAACATATGATATTTTAATCAAAATCGTTAGAGCCATTTTTGAGAAAATTAAAAGTTTCAAAAAATGTTCCATGTAAAGGGTACCCTGGGGTGGGGGGATTTTCTTGAAAACCTTTGTGTCGCATCCCTGGAAGATACTGAACCTAAATACCAAGTTTGGTGTTTATCCGACTGTTCGTTTCTGCGTTATGCTGTTCACACACACACACACACACACACACAGACACACACACGGACATGTTTCCAAAAATGCTTTTTTTGGATTCAGGGAGTCTCAAAACATGTATTTCCGGTGAAATCTCGGTATCGAATTTTTGGGTGGAATACAATACTTCCCCTACATACTATACGTAGTAGAGAAAGTAAAAAAAAAATATGTGCTTATAAAGTAATTCAGTAAACACCACGGATGTAAAGGTTTAAAAATCAGTGTTTACAAAACTAGAACTAATAAAATGAAAGCGTTTCTGTATATAAAAAATATAATTTTATCTCCGATAAAATGGCTGCTAGCATTTTTTAAAGCGAGGAATACCTTCTTCCGGCTCTGTATATCGCAGGATATTGATGTTGTCGTGCACTAGCGCAGGCCAGCGCACAGGTGAGGGGACGATTCATGAATCATGAACGAATCGTATGAATCGATTACTACAAAAGAATCGCTCGACCCCATCCTAGGACGTACACAATTACCGCAATTAAAAATACATAAACCGCCCCATAGCTTAAAACATTTAAGAATACACACAACGTGAGAGATACACGAGCCAAGGGTACGCATGCAAACTCTTGGGCACGTACCCTTAGTCAAGAATTATACAGCTGGTAGCACCAAATGCTGTCATTCAAACACATTCCTTTGAAGGTTATGTGGTACTGTTAAGAAGAAATTCCTCTTTTTGGTGTATACAGAGGAAATAAAATTTAGTCATATTCACTATCTCTTTGTTAAACTTAAAATAAATTGAATGAAAACGTCAAATGCTTTAAAAATCCATTTTTTACCGTGATAACACAATAATCATCGCACACTAGCACTACAGCTTGTCCTGTGGTTTCTCTCTACAGGTAAATAATCTCAATCTCAACAAGATTATCAGTTTTGCCAACAGTGAAATATCTTAACTGCTAATTAGTAACACTTCTCCCCTAGATATATTTGATCTCTTTACTACAAAAATTGAAATTTAATTAGCAACTATAAAAACAATTTTCAAATTTATGGTAAATAAAGCTCAGCGTAGAAACAGATTCACATAATACAATATATGACTGGTAGAAGTGTTAACAGAAAAACAAAGTACCTCAAAGGCCATCAAACAACGTGCAAATATACAGGCAGGGAGGACAGTATTCTTCTTCAATTAAAAAAATTCTAGCAGCCAAATTGATGGGTATAGAACTATGTTTTTTATACATAGAAACAACAATTAGTATTACATTTTACATGTTCTTGCATTTGCCGCTATATTTTATTATATTGCTTTTTTAATGTTTTGAAAATTACACCGATATTTTTAAACATTTTCACCTGTGGTGTTTACAGAATTTTCACCCGCGTATAATTGAAACGGGAGGAGAAATAAACTTGTGAAGTAGTAAAATATGAGGCGTTAATGAGGAAGTTCAGGAAAAACTTTAAAAAATCCCTAACATTTATTCTTCCTAAAACCAAAAATATATTTTCACATTAGGTATAGCACAAAAAGCATCGCTGTATGCAATGCAAGAAAAATAACTCTGTAAACACCACATATAACAAAATTGAAAAATCGGTACATTCTCCAAACAACTGTGAAACTATTATGTGCAAGATATTGAAAACTGCCAAAACAGATACACTATTTCTTCTTTCTGTCTATTAAAAATGCAAATTTAATATCCCTTAATTTGGCTACTAAAATTTCTTAAAACTGTATATACCTAACTACAAAAGAACAAGTAAATATACACTTTAAATGAGAGGCTGGTGTTTTTGCAAAAATCAGTATTTCACATTTATTTTCTATACTAAACGTGTAAAATTTGGATCTGTGTTGAATGTTTCACAGCAAATTTACTTCCATTTAATATGACGTTACTAGCACCATTGCTGCAGTACTTTTGCGAGCTGGACAGATCAAAACGGAGTACTCTCCGAAATGGGCACTTAAAACATGAGTACAATGTGAAACTCGGCAGGACAAAATGCGAGTAATCTGTGAGCTGGGCACCTCAAAACATGAGTACTCTATGAAACTGAGCGGATCGAAACACAAGTACCTACCCTGTGGGCTGGAAATCTAAAAAAAATGAGTATTCTATGAAACTGGGCAGCTCATAAGATGTGTGTTCTGTGAATTGGGCAGATCAAAACACATGTATCCTGTGAGCTGGAAAGTTAAAAAGATGCGTACCTACTCTATGAAACTCGGCAGCTCATAACATGAATGCTCTGTGAATTGGACAGATAAAAACACAACTACTCTGTGAACTGTGTAAATCAATATGTGAATAAACTGTGGAGTGTGCATATCAAAACATTGGGTACTTCATCACTTGAGTACACTGAGCCGAGTAGCTCATAACATGAAGAGTTAGGTACTCTCTAAACGGGACAGATCGAAATGGAGTTCTCTGGGAAATGGGAAGATCGAAACACAGTTATCTGTGAGCTGGGAACATCGAAACACAAGTTATCTGTGAGCTGGGAAGAACGAAACACAAGTTATCTGTGAGCTGGGAAGATCGAAACACAAGTTATCTGTGAGCTCGGAAGATCGAAACACAAGTTATCTGTGAGCTGGGAAGATCGAAACACAAGTTATCTGTGAGCTGGGAAGAACGAAACACAAGTTATCTGTGAGCTGGGAAGAACGAAATACAAGTTATCTGTGAGCTGGGAAGATCGAAACACAAGTTATCTGTGAGCTGGGAAGATCGAAACACAAGTTCTCTGTGAGCTGGGAAGAACGAAACACAAGTTATCTGTGAGCTGGGAAGATCGAAACACAAGTTATCTGTGAGCTGGGAAGATCAAAACACAAGTTATCTGTGAGCTGGGAAGAACGAAACACAAGTTATCTGTGAGCTGGGAAGATCGAAACACAAGTTATCTGTGAGCTGGGAAGATCAAAACACAAGTTATCTGTGAGCTGGGAAGATCGAAACACAAGTTATCTGTGAGCTGGAAAGATCGAAGCACGAGTTCTCTGTGAGTTGGGTAGATCGAAACACAAGTTATCTGTGAGCTGGGAAGATCGAAACACAAGTTATCTGTGAGCTGGGAAGATCGAAACACAAGTTATCTGTGAGCTGGAAAGATCGAAGCACGAGTTCTCTGTGAGTTGGGTAGATCAAAACACAAGTTATCTGTGAGCTGGGAAGATCGAAACACAGTTATCTGTGAGCTGGGAAAATCGAAACACAAGTTATCTGTGAGCTGGATAGATCGAAACACAAGTTATCTGTGAGCTGGGAAAATCGAAACACAAGTTATCTGTGAGCTGGGTAGATCGAAACACAAGTTATCTGTGAGCTGGGTAGATCGAAATACAGTTATCTGTGAGCTGGGAAAATCGAAACACAAGTTATCTGTGTGCTGAGAAGATCGAAACACAGATATCTGTGAGCTGGGTAGATCGAAACACAAGTTATCTGTGAGCTGGGAAGATCGAAACACAAGTTGTCTGTGAGCTGGGTAGATCGAAACACAAGTTATCTGAGTAGTTATAGTCCCGACTTAGCCAATTAGATTAACGATAATCCTGCCGCTAGGGGCGCTAGTGTAGGTGGATTAAGAGCGACGGCGGTAAGTTTGAAAAGCGCCATGAGCGGAAGGATTATCGTTAATCCAATTGGCTAAGTCGGGACTGTTTTCTTTATTTAAAATTTGAATACAGTGTATTGGATAAACATATGAATACATAGTTGAGATTAACATGATGTATTATTTGATTAACATATGAATACATCGTTTGAGAATAACATAATGAATTATTTGATTACAGGAGATTAACATATGAATACATAGTTGAGATGAGCATGATTGTATGAATACAATAAATGAACAATATAAGAAATACTAGGAGAAAAAAACACATTAAAATTCATAGTTTGTTGAGACACTAGGACCCACAGATTTCGCGCACAACAATGATTTTAAAGTACGTGGTGCACTTTGAGTCCTCGTCATCGCTGCTGCTGCTGCTGCTGCTATCGACGGTAAATTGGTTGATAGGTTTGGTGATGCAGGTGACGAGCAGGTGAGAGAAACTTTCGTTGACGAACTCGGTGAAGGTTGGTATATAGATGGGGATGGTAAATTCGTTGTAATGGGTGGTTGAGAAGCATCCTGTGGATGTGACTTTGTTGGTTAGAGCAGGAATGTTGCTGTTGCCGAGGTATATGGTGCATAGTGCGTCCTGTTGATGCTGGTGCACTTTGGTAGGTATGCATTTGACGTGGACGGCGTGAGCCCCTTGGACGTCGAGTGTGATGGTGACAACTCTGCTGTTGTGGAAATAGGAGTTGGAGATGCAGAGGATACGGATAGGTTATGCTGCGTTGAGAATGAGTTGTAGGTTAAGATTGTTCCCCACGGGGACGGGATAGGTTTCGTCGGACATTATTTAGGTTTATATGGGGAGAACGTGACGATGTGACGTTTGAAACCGCTGCGTAGTTTTTCCTCGCCTGCGTATATGATGCAGAATGAGGTAGAGTTGAGTTTGCTGATGAGTTCTGGAGAGGCTTTTGCAAATCTTGTTGGTAGGAAAACTTCTGTGTCGTTGTCGAGTTTGGCGACGAGCTTTGTACCGTGAACGGTGTCGAGTGTTTTGACGCTGACGACACGATACGGTACGTGCTGTTCAAGCGTAGATACGCTGAGAGTGTCGGCGCTGCGGGAAAGTTTTTCTAGCTCTTTAAGGGCGTCCTGTGACATTACGGCACAGATGGCAGTTTTTTATAAACGGGGGAGGACCGTCTATATGAGTGGTTTGATGAGGAAGGTTGTAGTGTTGTTTACACCTCCGAAAAGGTGCGCAAACTACCTGTGCGTCTCTGGGAAGTTGGTTCCACACAAGGTCGACGTCGCTTGGGGGATAACGTTCAAAGATGTGAATGCCGTTCTGCAGCAGCACTTGGCGTTCCCTGACCAGTAGCAGTTGGATTCTTCGTCCGTTATCGAGATACCGAAAGAGCACGATGAAGCAGTTCATGTGGTGTTTCTAGCGGAGTACCTTCGAAGGAATTGTTGAATTTGCTTGTTGAGTTGATCGAGGTCTTCGTAGAAACCGAGTTGACACTGCGTGCACAGGCGGGTGAGACGGTCCCGAAGTTCGCAGCTGCACGTTTGGTGAAAGCAAAACGAGCAGTGGAAGTCTTTACACGTCAGTCCTGCCATTGCCCCACGGCTGGCTAGCACCGAATGAAGGGGAAAAGAATGTGCGTGCATAAATATAACACAACTGCCGGAAGCAGGAAATCACTGGTGGGGGAAAAGTTGGTTGGAAATTTACCACATCAGGTGGAAGCACTGATGGGGGAAAAGTTCGTTGGAAATTTACCAAATCCGGCGGAAGCACTGGTGTGGGAAAAGTTCGTTGGAGGTTGACTACATCCGCCGGAAGCCCTTAGCGATTATTGCACAACATCCGCAGGAAAAACACTGTGTCCGTTGATTTAACGGTTTTCCTGTTGGAGGAGAACTCTGTTTTGAACGGTGCTGAACATGCAAACGCCGTGGATGTGATCGGATATGATATAGGATGATTCGCGACCCAAATGCGCCGCTACGCACGTGCCGAAGCACATGGGGTTTTCGTTTAACATTTGCTGCATTTTGTCTGTGGAAATGTATTGCTGTTCGTAGAAAACGATGTATAAACCTCTTGCGGGCACAAATTGGAACCACTGATGTTGTGCGTCTTCTTTATCTGCTTTTAAATTGATATCGTTGAAGCACATGTTAGATAGCACAAAATGAATTTTGGTTTCGCAGCTGTGAACTCTGGCGGAGACGGATTTTCCGTCGTGGGTGCTGTCGACGAAGCGAAGTGCATAAGGTGTATTTTTTGGGGGGTGACCGTCCACCTCGTAGTTTTTAAACACCTTACTGTCATGGTTGTACACCGACAGGTAATTTCTGTAACCCATGATGCGGGAGCGAAGGGCGCGAGATGATTGGGTGAGGTGCGGTTGGAACGCTGGTAGAAATACATGCGCACTAAGGACTATTTTGTGAGATGCGCAGTGCGAAATGGGTGTTGAGGAAATGATGCACCTCGAGGAATGTTCTAAAATTAGCGCACCGTATGTACTTGGTGAACTGCGTGAAATTCATGTTATGTAAGGGAACTTTGGAGGCATGGTTGTGAAGCATGTACTTGTGGTATGCCATGATTTGATTTTGCACGTCCATCTCTTCCTTCTTTTTGTGATACATGATGTCGGTAATGATGCGCTGCAGGGCATGCAACACGTGCCATTCTTGTTGGTTGAGCGTAACGGATACGCCTTGCAGGTCTTTGAAAACGAGCTTTAGCTTTCCGAACACAAACTTAAACACGATGGTGACGCTGTCGCTGAATTGAAATTCCTGTAGACGTCCCTGTGGGTCATTCAAGCGTTTGTGAATGATGGGGATGGCTTCGACGAGTTTGTGCCACTGCGAGGAACTCATGACGACTGCGTTGTGCTGTCCACATTTGGCAATGGTGACGACGAGATGGTGCGGCGACTGGGGGGAGAATCCCACACTGACGAATTTAGTTTGTTGCGGGTTGAGGAAGTAGATATCCGACAGAGGACCCACAACTGCACTGTGTTGGAACTGTGCTGGCGGAGCAGGGCTGTCGGGTTGCTGTTGGAGGTCGAAGATGGGTAGCTTCCTTTTTTTCCCCGGGTTTTGAGGTGGTCGGGGTTTGAAATCCGGCTATACTGGAACACACAAAACAATAATAATGTGAGGGATAGAGAGATAAACGGGATAGAAAAAAAAGCAAGCTAATACATAGGTGCGGACCTACCTGGTCGGCGTCCTGCATGGCAGCATGACTGTATCCGCGTGCTGCATGGCACACTCTGAATGAGGCGAGCGGCACCTTGACGTTGCTTTTTATATGAGCGGGAGCGTGTTCTGAAAGCACGTGCAAGAGGATGGATTAGGTTAGATGTGATGAATAGTGACACACACACACACACACACACACACACACACACACGTACTCACCTTCAAGGGTTGACAAGTTTGCTGAGCGTCAGAGCACTTTGCGCGGCATGCGTCTTTGTACGTTTTGCGAATGACGACATCATTATGCGCGTGATTGCTGACGTGAAATTTTGAGAAGAATTTATGCTTAGGTAAGCCGGAGCAGCGGTGGGTGAGGTAGTCGATGACGTAATGACCGCAAGTGGTGCTGTCGAAACCTTGCAGCCTTCTGGCGTTGGTGGACCAACGCGTCCCGCAGACCGAATTTAAGAACCGGAGAAAATGGAGCGAAAGCGGTCCTATGCCGTAACTGTCAAAATATTCTCCATGCGAGTTTTTGTCCACAAAGATGCAAACCCAGTGTTGCCCGGATTTGGTGCTGGGGTCGGTGTTAGCCACTAGCGCCAAGGGAGGCGTTCGAATGCCGTGAAGTGCGGGTAGTCTATCGCAGGGGTCGCCTAAAAAGTGAGAGCGCGCAGAGGGGCATGTCGATAGAAACCGTTGAATTTGAAAGGTGTTCATGATACCAAAATGGATCGGTTGGCGTCGATTTCGACCGTGCGATGTATTTCCGCTAGCAGCAGAAGTATGACCGGTTCTGTCAATTTATCGGCAAAACCGATGCTTATAGAGACGGTTCCGTGGCGCTGACCCGAGATGTGAGACTCGTTAGCGCTCATGTCTGCAGTGAGATCGAAAACCATTATCGTATACCCTTGCGGGTAGGTTTCTCTGGAGATGGAGTGTCCCTCGTCCTTGAAATGAATGCCTATGCCGTCCTGCAGGGTTTGAAAGCATTGCAAATAGTGTCCCTTTGTAAAGTCGGGTTGCAGAGGTTGGGAGGGAACGGGTTGCCCGTTCACGTAGAGCTGAAAGAAGTTCATTTTAAAATGTTTCAAGTTGTACGGATTTGAGTTAAAATGGCCGGAATAGGCCTTGTCGGTGACCATGGCTACTACCACTCTCCTGGGAACTTGCCCTACGCACACGTCGCTAAACGTCATTGCCCTGGACTCCTTGGGGATGCTGAGAGCGTGAAAGCTGACGTCCTTGAGATGGTACTTTGCGTTGCCCTTTGCGAGCACGGCCTGGTGCGCGAGATTTATGGTCGGCGAGGGCCGCACCGATTTTAAGCGCAGCGTGGCAGACACGATGTCGGCGTACCCCTTAAAGGTATCTACGTCGGAAAACAGATAAAACTGGGGAGAGGCGGGAGTGAGCTTGACGGTCATGCTAACGTTGTTCAAAAGCAGCTTATCCTGTCTAAACAGAGCGTTGAACAGAGGACCGATGAGCTGTACGACGTTGCTCCCTTTGGTAAACCCCTAACGCCACTGAAAACCCGCATTGGCGATAAAAGTGTCCATGATGCCTGCCGTGTCCTTTCTCCAGAGGGTGGATTCTAGTTTGGTGTTCATGGCATCTTCGGAGTAATTGAGAAGCGTCTCGAGGTAGGTTCTATAGGGGTAACCGGCTTGCGGCATGGAGACGATAACGTTATTGAGGGTTACCTCCACCTGTTGAAACAGGGAATTTAAGGCGTTGTTGACCAGAGTGGCGTTAGCGTCAGCGTTTAAGGCCTCTCCTTTGCCATCTACAATGCGCACCATGAGTTCGAGTACGACGTAGGTCAAGTCTAGATAATCGTCCGCATTTGCGGAATAATGAAAGGTGATTGGGGCATTTTTCATTAAAGTGTTTTGAGGGTTTAGGTATAGGAACCGTGACTGCTCGATGCTCATCTGAACCGGCACCTCTGTAAAGAGGTCCAGTTCGGAAATCATGTGGACGGCCGCGTCTGCCATTACGAAAATACGTCTTGCACCTTACGCCTACCGCGTTTCAGCTTCGACTGCTTGCTCTTTTTGGATTTGCTCCGTTTTATTCTCTTGAGGCGCCTGGCGCCGGAGCCGAGAATGGCATCGAGCTTTTCGCCGGCTTTTCGCTTTAAATTGTATCCGGACTCCTTGAGCCTCCGTTGGAGCGCTTCCTTTGGCGCTGCTACCGCGATAGCCACATCGGACAGAACGTGAGCGCCCGCTTTTAAGGCCTCCTTTCCGACTGCTTTTGCTCCGGTCTTTAAAAACGGTAGCAACCTTCTGAAGAGTCCTCCGAGGGCTGAAAAGAGACCGCTGCCTCTTTGGTAGCGCTTGCCCCTGTAGAGAATGAAATCGCGATCGACGAACGCGCCGGCGACCTGATTGAGGTAGTACCGCGTCACGGCGTGCACGTCCATTACGCCTGTTTCGGTCGAAAAGCGAGAACTATAGTAGAGGAAAATCCGTCGGCGAATGGCAAGAGATCGCCGTAACCGTTCCTTAAATCTATGTTGACCGTCTTGAAGTCTTGCTGAATCAAGGGTACCCAATTTTGGGGAAAAACGTCTTTTCGTCGCTCATGTAAGTGTTGTTGCTTCTTTCGTATTCCACGGCCGCGCTCTCTATGACTTGGGCGAAGTTGTCGCCCACGACTTGCGGGGTCACTAGATTACAATAGATGAACATTTCGTAAGGAAACCCCATATAAGCATCTACGGGGTGTTTAGGAGCTTTTTCGAGAATGACGTTCACGTAGGGCTCGAAACCCAACATTTTTGCCATAGCGGGCGTTAAGAGCAAACTGTGGATGCGGTTTAGAGGTCCCGGAGGGTCCTCCGATTTTGAAACGTCTGTTTGCGAACCCTCGCCATCCTGACTGGAAGATGGCGCACTTTCGGGTTTGGGTTTTGTGGTAGATGTCGCGGGTCTGACGGGACGAGCCGCCGCGGGTTTCTGCTGCCCCGAAGCCGGTGTTTCGGTTTCGGCTTGGGTCTCTGGTGGGGCGCATCGTTCAAAGCTTCGTATTCGCCGACCGCGTACGGTACGGCCGTGCGCGCGACATTTTCCACAAAGCCGTCGAACGGAATGTCGGGTAGTGGTTCGGGATGGGCGACGGCGGCATTCACGCCCACCGTCTTCTTGCGCTCGTCGAAGAGGAAGAAGTTTTCCACGTGCAAGTGTTCGAGTAGAACGGCGTTGACGAGGTTCACCAAGTCTTTGGGATTGTGCACGATGGCTTGCGGCATTTCCAGGCTGAATTTGGAATGCGTGGGGAGGAGCGTCATGGTGTACTTGGTGCCCACCAGACGGGCATCGTTTCGCGAAAGGTTATAAAATTTCACTGGATACCTGACCTTTTGCAGGGCGACCTCCCATTCTCCCTGCAGAACGATTCTCTCGGGCAAGATGTTTGAAAATCTGGCCGTGGTGTTGTCGGTAAAGCGTTCCATGGAAGCGTTGCTCACTAGAGTGATGGAGAAGGGCTTCGTCTTAATTATGTCGAATCGATGGTCGAAGCCAGATACCCACGAGTTAAACTTTGCCGGATACCCCTTCCAATTTACCAAGACCTGCTTGTTGCGCCCGCGGCCCTTGGTCTGTAAAACGCGTTCGATCTTAAAAGTCCGAGGTAGCGCGACCTTTTATACCTCCTCGGTGTAAAATATGCCGTCTATGGGTTCTCCGGCCAGTTCCTTCAACTTATATACCACTGGCCGACCGCGCACCACCTCGGTTATCCGAAATGTTTCGTCCGTCCAATTCTGCTCGTACCCCTTGTCGAATTTCATTTTTTTTCTTTAGAGATGCGCACGTGATCGCCCGCGGAAAATCTGGGTTTCCCTGCGCGAGGTAGGGTCCTATTTCCGTAGAGATTGCGGTACACTCGTAAAATGTTAGATTCGTTCACATCCTTCGGAGCCATTTTTATGGACCTGTGATGCGAACTATTGTACGAATCGAGTAAGGCCGGAAGGACCTCCAGGTATCTGTAACTGTTTTTGTGCGTGAAATACCTCCACATCTTGGTTTTTAAGGTGCGGTTGAAGCGCTCCACGACGCTGGCTTTAACGTTATTTTTGGTTGTGTAATGTTTCACGTCGTGTTTCTTCAGAAAGTCGCGAAAAGTCTTGTTGGTACACTCGGTTCCCTTGTCCGTTTGGAGGACCCTGGGGACGCGTTGGGAGAATATGGAGCAAAACGCTTGCGCAACCTCGGTACCCAGCTTCGATTTCAGGGGTACGGCCCAAGCATATTTGGAAAATACGTCGATAACGGTCAGAATGTACACGTAAGGTTTGTTATGTTCCCTCACGCTGTTCATGACGTTTAGATCGGCCTCCCAAAGATCGTCCATATTCGTCACGTGATAATATCTGGTGGGGAACCGCTTTCTGACCGGTTTGTGCAGAGTGTAACTGTCCTGGGTTTGAAGGAAGGACTCGATGTTCGCCTTAGACGCACCCGTGGCCTTTCGAAGGGGCTTGACCGTACACAAACCGGCATAGTGTTCCGTTTTGGCATAGTATCGCCTTAGCGCCTTCCATTCCTTCATGCTTTACTTGTACAGGGGTTGCCAGAGGCGTCTGCGAAAATGGTACGACGCGGAAGGCGATTTCGATTTCTTTTTCGGAGTGGCAGGGTTTGCCCTCTTCTTTTTGCGAGGCGAGAGGGGGTTGACCTTTATGGTTCGGGGTTCGACCTCCTGCTTCACCGGCACGCGTTCGTACACGTCTTCGTAATCGTCGTCGTCGTCGCTTTTGCTTTCGCCAACGAAGGGCTTTCTGACTTGTGCCACGAGATCGAGGTAGTTGTCCAATTTATATTTTACGAGCCGCCACTTTTCGTCGGCAGAGAGCTTTGCGCTCTGCAGGTTCTGAATTTCTTTAGCCAATCTGGATATGGTGCGGTCTATAGCGTGAAGCTTATCGACGGTCTTTGGCTGCGGTGCAACGAGGATCTGCTTGCCGTACTTCATCCTGTTAATTTCGACACTAGCGCGCCGCCAAGCGAAGCCAAGACGCGTAGGAGAAATGCCGGCAAAAAACCACCTTTTTGAACCAAGATGCTCTTCTTCTTCTTCTTCTTCTTCTTCTTCTTCTTCAGAGGAACGCGTTTATCCGTCAACTTCCTCCAAGAAGCCTTGTGCTTCTTTAGGCGACCCAAGCACTTTGCGGGAAGTTGCACGTGACCTCTGCACACGTTGAGCATATATTCGCAAATGGCCTTGATCAGATCGCCATCGGCATTTTTAACAGCTTTTTTGCGCAGAGGGGCCTTCGCCTTGGCCAGAGCCGTCAAATTACCGTGCTGTCTCGCTATGCGAGGACTGGTCAGCGTCGCAAGCCTTTACCTACCTCTAGCCATGCTTGCGCGATAACGACGATCGCTCCCAAAGCTTTACTTTTTATTTAAAATCAACGGCCTCAGTCGGGTAAGACCCTGCCAGGGAAAGCCGCGCAAAAAAAGCAAAAATATAGAACAAAACGAACCCGAGACCTCTCGGCGGTCTCAGTTGGGTACGAAATAAGAGAGGTTTTCCCCCGGCAGCACGCCGGTTCGATACCTGTATTGGGTGATGCAGTAATTTGTATCACAAATTACTTAAATGTAAATAATGATTGTAATATGAATATGCATTTTTATGTGACATTGATTTGAGATGTTTCTTGACTGTAATTATTGTTGATAAGTAAGTTTATACTGCCTTACTGAAACTGACAATAATAGCGTGCAATAATGCAGAGGGGGGGTGAGCTGTTTATCATTATTGGAAACGAGGAAGTTGCGTAATGTTGGCGCGTTTTTCCGTTTAGAACCTTCTGGAATATTTCCCTAGAGCATATGTATTCATAATTTTCATTGGATATTAAAATAGACGCTAATGTTGGCGCGTTTTATTAGCCAATTGCAGTTCAGTTATAATCTTTAGGCATATCGGTGTGTATGGGTATAAAACCAGTAGGTTGGAGGTAAATTCAGTCCAGTTCATCAAAAATCTGTGTACACTACACGTCGTCTTCAGTCAGTCAGTTCGTCGAAAGTATTTGTACGGCAAACGTCGGGTATCGATTCACAAGTTACGCACAGCAGAATTATGAATAATCTAAAGAGTTGTAAGGTTAATTATACAAAAGGTTGAAGTACGCAAATTAAGAGTGATCAGTAAGAAGTTATTATAACAGTTTCAGTTTGGCGAGTGTTAAGATCAATGTATAAATGTGATAGTTAACGTGTTCGACAATAAATGTGTAAAACAAATTTCTTCATCAGTGTTATATTTGGATAAAAGATTCCTTTCCGTTTACACACCCTGATCAAGAAACATGTTCGACCGAGAAATAATAGCTAGCCGGAGGACAGTGAAACAGAATTAAATAAAAAAATAAAATAAAAATTCTTTCAAACAAAAGCTAATACTGCCGCAAATTGCTAACACCAGATGGAGCTACAAACCGAACAAATGAATGACGTCAGAAGATGGCTTCACATGAAGTAAACACACATACACAAACATCACAAGTAATAACATTATAAGTAATACCGTTACAAATTGGCTACCCCAACGTGGGGCTACAATAATGATAAATAAATAACATAAAACCGTTACAAATTGGCTCCCATACGTGGGGCAGTTAAAATTATGTAACCAAACAAAACAAAAGCAACACAACTTAAGATCTTCAAGTTCTAATAATTTACGTAAAAACATATTACGTAAGCACTAAACTTCTCTCTTGGGCGGGCGTGTACTGAGTGCAGTCCAACACGAGATACCCGTGAGGGCGTTCGGTGGCCTTCTCGAAGGCCTCCAAGAGAAACCTAGAGTTCCTGGGTTCGATCAGCTGGCACAGTCTCTCGATCTGCATCTTGTCCCGGTTGTTCTTGAAAACCACGACGTAGTTTGCATTCAGAGAGATGTTGCGATATTTCTGACCCTGCGGAAACACGTTCTGCAGGATGTACACGATGCCGAAGCGCTTGTGATGGGAGTCTCTGGTGAAAAAATTGGACACGTCCTTCCCGCCCCCTCCAGCATCAGGTCGTCGAGGACTACGAGGTCGTTCTCGTCCACCGAAGCAAGTTCGGGTATGCCCGCGTGGGTCTCGCAAAGCAGAGCCGAGGGTTCGAGTCTCGGCGAATACTCCGGCGGGTGGCACTACAGCACCCTCCTGGGGCGCACGTCGAACATCCGGTGCGCGTAGCTTAACAGGTTTTTCACGAAGGTCGACTTGCCGCAGCGCGACGGCCCCGCCACGAGCATCGTGCTAGGAAACTCGAATCGCCCCAGGTCCCGGGGACCGGGCATCGTCTCCTCAGGGGCGCCCGGTTCGAAATGACTTTGGCGCGGCTCTAGACGTCTCATTTATGCGTTCCTCTTGAGCCCGTAGGGAGAGGAATCGTGATTGCTGGCGAGAACGCGCTTGTTGGCCACCATCCTAAACGTCTTCGAGCTGGGTTCGGTGACGACCGTCCAAGACGGTTTCCGCGAGATATGCGTGCCCGCCAGCTTCACCGCACGGTCGTTGTCCCTCAGCACCACGTCGCGAATCACTTCGGCGTTCACCAGGTCCAGGTTGCCCGAATTGAGCGTGATCCCCTTCACCTTGCACACCGAGAAGGTCTTGCCCGTCTCGGGGCAAACGATCCGCATGCAGTAGCTCTTGGGCCCCGTGGAGGCGAACCGGGCGATGTAAGAGCCCCGCCCGTACTTCTCCAGCTCGTCCGTCATGTCCCCCAGGAGGCGTCCAACGGGCGGCGTCCAGTCACCCGGAGCGGCGGCGACGACGACAGAATCGGTGTCGAAGTAGCAGACCCGTTCTCCCAGCCTCTTGAGGTAGGAGTAGAGCACCAGGCGCGCGTGAGCCATGGTGTAGGCCGCCAGGACGGCGTTGGCGGTGGGGTTGACCTTGCGGCACTGCTCGCAGTACCTCCACACCGCGTACATGATCCGATCGGTGACGGGCACGTAGGTCTGCACTTTCACGCCCGGGTCGTTGAGCAGCTCCAGGAGGCGGTCGTACCAGTCCACCAGCTCGCACGTGGGGAGGTTGTCCCTCTGCCCCAGTTTGCCCCAAAAGCTGTTGAGCATCAGCTTGGCCAGCTCCCGCCTGCCGGGGTTGGTGGTGACGGCCTGGGGATCCAGGGCGACGCCTTCGTGCTCGAAGAAATGCTCCACGTACTGCTGCTTTGCGGTAGGGTCGTCGCAATCCGAGGGCCAGACGGAGGCTTCGGTCTTGATCTTCAAGAACTGATTTACGTAGTCCTCGAAGAGACCCTTGGCTCCGGTGGTCGGTTCGTGCCGCACCACGTCGTACTCCTAGATCTCATGGTACCCCTCCTCCAGGGCGACCTTCATCTCGTCGATCACCCAGGTACCCGACAACGCCCTCTCGCGCTCTCCGTGGTGGCACTCGTCTTGGTTCTCCGCCTCCGCACAAGCGCGGCATAGCGGGAACATGAGCTTGCCGCCGATGCGCGCCGGTAGCACCGGGTGGTACAGGTGTTGCGGCGGCAGAACGTCGCACTTCACCAACCCACGTCTTCCAAGCGCGGGAATCGATCCACGTGGATCTTGGGGTGGCCCGCGGGGTAGGGTTTCGTCTTGTTTACGTACGGGTACAGGCTGCATACGTCGTAGTAGTAGATCTTCCTATCCCCCTTCGCCTCGCAGTACGTCTTGGTGCAGTTGGTGCGACCTCCGTAGAAGCCGTCTCTGGGGTTCAGGGGTTCGGGTACGCAAAGTCCCTTGCCTGGCGCGCGAGGTCCTGGTTGGCCTTCATCGCGGCGTTGAACTCGCACTCCCACATTTCCACCACATCGTAGCCGGCGGCCCTGATCTTGGCCGTGACCTTCTCGGTGCTCTCTAACCTGGAGGTCATGGTTTCGTGTCCCGAGTTGTATATCACGGCATCGCGATTGTGAAAGCACCGCCTGCAGCCGTGGAAAAAGTACGCTGTTTTTTCAGCCTCTCTGTACCCGTCCACCTTGTGCCCCACGATTTTAACTTCGCGTCCTCGCATGGCGTGCTGGATGACGATGCGGTTTTGCATCTCTAGCCAAGTTAGCCATATGCATGCGGCGCGAGACTGCCGGTCCGCTAGTCGATACCCGCCCGCTGGCAAGAGTGTAATTTTTTTAAGCGGCATGAAGCGCTTTCTATACACGCACATGCACGCCTGCGCGATGATGCCGCATTCTCTAAACGGGTCTATTCCGTTCTCGTCCAAGAATTCCCTTCTGAATTTGGAAACTCCCTGACTGAGTAGAAATACGTCCATCTTGCAATACGTCACCATTTCCGCCCTCATGTCGAAGACGTACCCGGAGGACGCCTTTTCTTCGTGCCAGTGCTGGAAGGCTTTCCGCCCCTCCGCCGACATGCCCTCCGGACAGTAATGTCTTTTGTCGGGAATCGAACCCACGTACTGCTCGTTTTCCTTCGTGTTAAACAGGTACGGGAAATAACCTTTGCATTCCTTCAATCCGAAAGTCTTGGAAGAGCGGGAGAGTGTCATGGGTATGAAGTTGAGCGAGTCTAGAAATTTGACGTCACCGTACCTCATCCTGTAGATCTTGCTCCCGTTCATGATGAGCTCCGGCGCCCAGTTTAAGTGCTCCACCATAAAAACTGCCCGTCGTAAACTCTGAGGTTATGCGCCACGACGTAGACGTCCCAGGCTTCGAACTTCGCCTGCGCGATGTGCTCGAAAAGCTGCTTCACGGGCTCGTCCATAAACACCCATTCTTTGCAACCGCATTCGGTACAGTATGCCGTCTTGTGGCGTTGGTCGATGCACAGCGAACAGGCTTGGTACAACACGCACAAGTTAGGTACATGCTCGTATGTGTGCTTTTTGCCGGTATATGGAATGTTTTGCGTGCATTCAAAGTAGATAAACATAAACACGTACCGGTTTCTTTGTTCTTTGCGGCGTACGGCTGCATATAGCACATGTGGTTAGAATTCACGTGTGTCTTGCAATGATTGCAGTACTTTTCCCCGCACTCGTGCGCGGTTTTTCTGTGCCTCGCATTCACGAGCTTATTGCAAGACGTGCACACCTTTTCTACATCGCACACCGACAGCGCCTTTGGGTAAAAAACGCCTTTCTTTGCGTGGTTTGCAAAGCATGTCGGTCCCTTAAAATCTCTGTTGCACTCGGCGCAGCGTATGTAGGCGTCAAATCGCGCATCGCACTGCTGATGGCATTTAGCACACCTGGCGTCGCACCTATGAAATTCGTTTTTGTGTGCCGAGGGATAATGACACTGGCGGCAACACCATTTGCATTTAAAGCACTGGTGAAGGTTCACGATAGCATTAAAGTGCCCGGCGTGGAACATGACGTCGATGTATTTATCGCATTTCTTATCCGACGCGTACAGCACGTGCTTCCCCGTATGATCGCCAAACACCGTCACAGCGTAGCCCTTTAACGCAGCGTCAAAGCGTCTGACGTCATCTATCGTACAGCTGTCGTGGCCTTGACCGATGCTCGCACACAAGGCTACGGCCTTCGATTTTTGCAGATAGTGGGAGCGCGTCATCGTTTTATAGTTGACGTCGCGATCCACTTTGGCTTTAACTACAACAATGGCTCTTGCTAAACACAAGTTGTCTTTGTTGGCTATTTCGACAATGCCTTTATTGTCCCTACAGGCATCGCAAGGTTGGTGGCACGAACCCGAGACCTCCTTGGTCCACACAAACGTTACATGAAGAGGTCCGCTTAGCAAGAATTGTTGGTTACTTTGCATTACTTTTTCGATGCTTCGAACAATGACATCCGCATTCAATTGCTCTACGCGCCTCACGCTCATATTGAGGGCTTTAGACGCCTCCTTTTCGTCTGTTATAGATATGCCTAAATATCCGGGTTCATTTCCTAACAGGTTCTCTTTCGCAAAGTTTAGAATATCGTTAAACAAATGCGATACCCATTACTCCGGGTTAACATCTCTGGGAACCGGGTTTACGGTAATTTGCGACTCTGTAAAGCCGGAAAAAGCCTTGGCAGTGTTGTCTGCTTGTGCCCTATCATTTCGAACGTAGGCTGCAAGGTGTCATCGCAACTTCCCCCGGGTTGCGGCTCCATCTTATCGTCCAAATACACCGATCGCTCTTTACCTGCAAAGTGCTGCTGCTGCTGTGTATTTCTGCTATTTTGTTTCTATTTTAAATTATTTTTCTCGGCTTTAACACTCTGGGAACAACTGCAGCGGCGTATGTTCTGCTATCACTAGGGCGATGGTCAATACCGATCGATGAAGACACCCGCACATGTGCGCGTATTGCTCTAAAACTTATATCACGTCAAATAGCACGATTTTACAGCAAAATCCACTATCGCTCCCGTTTCTCACTTCGGCCGGCTGCTCTTGGCACTGGGTTTTTATAAGTTCGCTTATCGCAACCGCAGTTTCCGTATGCGCGTCGAGTTATATGCCTCATTAAAAATCCTGGCGCCTTATCTCGCCACAATTTGCCAAGTTGTAATCGCAGCCATTTCCTGTGCACTTCCGGTCACGCCATCCATCCACCGTTGCACTTTTCCCTACCATCGGCCATAAAACCACATTTAAAAGATTTTCTCGCTAATGAGCATCCGTTCGCACGGCCATTTTTAAAGTTATCTCGCAGTTTGCAGCTCTTTAATCGCGGCGGCCATATTGTGACGCACATCGGCTGCTTCATCAGCACCCGTTCACACGGTCATTTTTCAAGTTATCGCGCAGTTTGCAGCCCTTTAATCGCGGCGGCCATATTGTGACGCACATCGACTGCTTCATCAGCACCCGTTCACACGGTCATTTTTCAAGTTATCGCGCAGTTTGCAGCTCTTTAATCGCGGCGGCCATATTGTGACGCACATCGGCTGCTTCATCAGCACCCATTCACACGGTCATTTTTCAAGTTATCGCGCAGTTTGCAGCTCTTTAATCGCGGCGGCCATATTGTGACGCACATCGACTGCTGATTACCAGTCCTTTTAAAACAGCGTGCCAGGCTTCCCGTCTTCTCACTTAGTCTTGCTACGGATTTAAGCACGTCGCAATGCAGTAACAGTTTTATACGTCGCCTTCAACTGGCAAAGTCTACACGGTGGTCAGGAACCATCCGCCGGACGCAGCCTACGGCCTTCTCCGTTTATCGGAGCAGACGCAGCAGCAACAGCTCGTCGATCTCCCCGTGCTTCAGCACCAGCAGCAGCAACAGCTTGAGGAGCAGCAGCAGCAGCTGCCGAGATTTCACGCGACATTTGCACACCTCCAGTCGCAGTGGGCGCTGCTGCCATCTGCCGGCGACCAGGACTCGTCATCTTCTTCTTCGTCTTCCGTGGCGGAGCTGCCATCTACCGGCGCGCAGGACTCTTCATCTTCTTCTTCGTCTTCCGTGGCGGAGCTGCCATCTGCCGGCGACCAGGACTCTTCATCTTCTTCGTCTTCCTTGGCGGAAGTCTTACCGCCCTCTTCTTTCTCGATCACCTCCACCGACAGTGTGGTGTTCACGGAGGCGTACATAGACGCCGCAGGTGCTACGCCTCCGCACTTCGCTTTACCTTCCTCATTGTGTTATTCCCCAGTTTCTGCTCCCTCCTTTTCCTCCTACTCCGACATTTTCCTGCATTCACCTTCCACCTTTTACAGCCAGCACTCCCAACCTCCAAACATTTCTTTTTCCCCTTCCTCTCCTCCCCCACGGTACACCTCCACCCCAAAGGCTTCTTCCCCCGTTTCCAATTTATGCTCCTTCTTTCCAGATTTCGAACCCGTGTCCCTTCAGGACATTTCGTCCATACCCTCACTCCTTCCTCCTCCTCCGTTGAAGTCCTTCCCTTCTCTCCTTCCGAGCATGGTAACCTTTTCACTCCACATTCCCCTTCCTACCCACCTCCACCTCTAACTCCCTCACCCTCCTCCTCCTCCGTTGAAGTCATACCCCTCTCTGCTCCTGCACCCAAACCACCCACATTTACCCCCATCGTCACCCAACACACCATTTTCCCATCTTCTCCTCTCCTCAACCCTGCATACATCGACATCACACCACCCTCTTCCGTAGTGCGGTTGCTATCCTGCCCGCCCAGCAGGTTCTGCAGAGCTCCTGTAAAACGGAACCTGTTTCCGTCGTGGTCGCCGGGGTCCGTGCTGCTTCAACACAGCAGCGGGTGGTGCTGTTCACAGGGTTGTGAACCGGACGGGTTCAACCATCTCCTCGCAGCCCTGCCCGAGGTCGACAGCCGCGACAGCCCTCAGGACCTGGCCATCCCGTTCTTGATGCCGGTCACGAAGGAGGTTCGGCGGGCTTTGAAGACCAGCCGCAACGCCGCCTCCACGTCGGAGCCGAGGATGAAGCGATCTCGTCGCTGAAATACATAGTGATATGTATTTTTAACGTGTGCGGTGCTTCATTTTTTTGTTCTTCTGTTAGCTTTTCTTTTATTCGTGTGTACCTCCTAAAACACTATGAATTATACCTCTGCCTTCCGCAGAACAAAACCAATACCCCTTGTGCCAAGCCATACCCGCCGTCTCACCAAGTTTCAGTGAGCACGCTGCAAGAACCGTATGTTAAGTGCACTTACAGCTGCATGTGGAAACCCTATTACTCCACAGATCCTTCAGTCAATGCTTACATCGACAAGCTCGATTTTCTGCCTTTTGATTTAGTTCGGTCTAATTTAGCTCTGCAGCCAAAGTGCCTCTACTGCCAAGCGCTTAGCGCTTGCCTTAGATATGGGCTTACAAGCCCTTTCAAACAGCAACATATTTGCCAGTGTCCCACGCCTATTTCAGACCATTAAACATGTCGGCGTCAGCCAGTGGCGAGGACCGCATTCCAAACTCTTCGAAATTCATGTACCAGCCACAGTGCGATCTTTCAACAAAGTTTTGCGTGGCTTGCAAGCACGCACAGTTCCTCGCAAGACAGCAAGAACTTTTGCGAAACACATACAAACCATACACGGTGTGGTATGGCACCAATAGCAATAACTGCTATTCGCCCCTATGTTTGCAATGCCATGCACGGCGCTCGTGTGTTATAAACCATATACCGATTGTGTATAAACATTTACAAACACAAAAACAATCATCGTGCCCTCGTTGCACAGGGCAATTTTTTCATGATTTTATAAAAACATTGTTAATGGCATGTTCTGTCATTCTTTCTCTGTATTTGGTATGCGGCAAAACAAAAAGCAGAAAAAAGGTTGGTACCATAGTGTTAATTTGGTTTTTATTTTCTTCTGTTTTATGTACTGTATTTCATCCATTTTCAATTTTATCGACATTGTGTGTAATTTGTTTGTTAATTTTTTTTATCCACTACACGCTATTTAATGTGTGTGTGCCTATTTAATTTTTATTTTCTTTTGCACTGCACACTTTTGTGTTAAAATATATATACATTTTCAATTTTGGCATTGTGTGAATTTTGTTTGTTTCATGTTTATTTTGTTTGCACTGCACATTTTCAGTTGAAATATATATCACCATGAAGCCTGTTTGTTTGTGTGCTTATTTTCATTTCGCCTAAATCGTTTTACCTAGACAGGGCTCCTTTCCTTCTCCTTGTATTTTCACAGTTGTTATAAATACAAATAGAAACTTCCATTTTCGCAATCCATTATATAAAATTAATGCAAAAAACTTATTGCTCTATTATTGCGTTAAGTTATATCACGCTCGTTGTTGTTGTTGTTGTTGTATAATTCATGTATTCTATTGAACCTTCCTTTTCCTTTTTTTATTTCGCCTCAAATTCTAATTCCTCTCCCTCCTCAACCACTTCCTTACCCTCCTCCACCGGTGTTGGGTATTCGTCGTACGTTTCCTCATAATTAGCAACTTCTTCTTCCTCCCACTCTCCTCCACCTGCACATGCACTTTCCAATTTTCCAATCATTTGCTTCAATGCCTCAAATTCCACATACATTTTACCTACATTTCCTTTTATTCTATTCACTAACTCCTCCTGCTTCGTCACATTATGCTTTTTCTCTTCCAATTCCCTTTTCATTCTCTCACTCTCCTTCGGCGTCAACTTCCATTCCAATTCCAAAACCCTCCGGCAAATCTACCGTGTCCACCAACAAACTACAATCCACCATCTCCACCACAATCGAAGTGTTGTCGCTAGCATACATACCCACAGGCTTTTGTAAAATTTACACCTGTCATCCTCACCCGCCCCACCTTCCTCACACCCACATCCCCCATTTAATATGTAACCCTCCGGGCATTCAAGTTGCCCCATCTTTACACCCCGTACATCAACCCTCCACATCTCTTCCCCTTCTGACATCTGCTTACAGGCTTTAAACAATTATACACGTTCTTAAGTGTCCCCAAGTTAATAAAATCAGATCCAAACCTACACCCACTCCCCTTCCGGTATGTGCATGTAGAGTTTGACAACAATTCGTAATCCTTTTCACATCTTGTCACATTTTCCAAATGACCCGTCTCAACATTCAACTCGAACCCACACCTCCCAAAACTAACACAACTCCTCTCTGCGCCAGCAACTCCTACTACCACCAACGCTATCACAATCGCAATCATCATCTTTACCATATTCTTCTTTCCAAACACAATACTCCCCTTTTTATACCTTTCCCATCACCTCCAACATACCCCACTCCCACCCCTTTTTCTTTCCACCAATCTTAATCTCTCTTATTCTTACCAATCAACAACTCTCATTTGTTCCTTTCCACCAATAACATCACTTCTTATTCCCACCAATCACATCACACGTCACTTTCTGTTATACTTTTTATCCCTCGTTCGCCATCTTTTCCCTCTTTCAGTTCCACCTCCGCACAGACAACACCTCGCCGCTCCGCTCCTCTCCATCACGTGTCCTCCATACTCTTTTATCTTTCTTCATTCCTTCGTCTTCCACCCGAATTAACCAACCAATCACATTTCGTCTTATTTTTACCAATCAAAACCCTCCACGTCACTTCCTGTTTTTCGTTCATCTTTCCATAATCCTCAATTCTTTAATCTCGCCCCGGATTAACCAATTGCGATAACGATAATCCTTCCGCTCATGGCGCTTTTCAAACTTACCGCCGTCGCTCTTAATCCACGGATTAACAGCGACACTAGCGCCCCTAGCGGCAGGATTATCGTTAATCCAATTTTCTCCTAGTATTTCTTACATTGTTCATTTATTGTATTCATACAATCATGCTCATCTCAACTATGTATTCATATGTTAATCTCCTGTAATCAAATAATTCATTATGTTATTCTCAAAATATGCATTCATATGTTAATCAAATAATACATCATGTTAATCTCAACTATGTATTCATATGTTTATCCAATACACTGTATTCAAATTTTAAATAAAGAAAACAGTCCCGACTTAGCCAATTGAATTAACGATAATCCTTCCGCTCATGGCGCTTTTCAAACTTACCGCCGTCGCTCTTAATCCACCTTAATCCGCAGATTAACAGCGACACTAGCACCCCTAGCGGCAGGATTATCGATCAAATTGCTAAGTCGGGACTATAACTACTTATCTGTGAGCTGGGTAGATCGAAATACAGTTATCTGTGAACTGGGAAAATCGAAACACAAGTTATCTGTGAGCTGGGAATATCGAAATATAGTTATCTGTGAGCTGGGAAGATCGAAACACAAGTTATCTGTGAGCTGGGAAGATCGAAACACAAGTTATCTGTGAGCTTGAAAGATCGAAACACGAGTACTCTGTGAGCTGGGTAGATCGAAACACAAGTTATTTGTGAGCTGGGTAGATCGAAACACAGTTATCTGTGAGCTGGGTAGATCGAACACAAGTTATCTGTGAGCTGGGTAGATCGAAACACAGTTATCTGTGAGCTGGGTAGATCGAAACACAAGTTATCTCTGAGCTGGAAAGATCGAAGCACGAGTACTCTGTAAGTTGGATAGATCGAAACACAAGTTATCTGTGAGCTGGGAAGATCGAAACACAGTTATCTGCGAGCTGGGAAGATCGAAACACGAGTACTCTGTGAGCTGGGTAGATCGAAACACCAGTTATCTGTGAGCTGGGTAGATTGAAACACAAGTTATCTGTGAGCTGGGTAGATCGAAACACAGTTATCTGTGAGCTGGGTAGATTGAAACACAAGTTATCTCTGAGCTGGAAAGATCGAAGCACAGTTATCTGTGAGCTGGGTAGATCGAAACACCAGTTATCTATGAGCTGGGTAGATTGAAACACAAGTTATCTGTGAGCTGGGTAGATCGAAACACAGTTATCTGTGAGCTGGGTAGATCGAAACACAGTTATCTGTGAGCTGGGTAGATCGAAACACCAGTTATCTGTGAGCTGGGTAGATCGAAACACCAGTTATCTGTGAGCTGGGTAGATCGAAACACCAGTTATCTGTGAGCTGGGTAGATCGAAACACAAGTTATCTGTGAGCTGGGTAGATTGAAACACAAGTTATCTGTGAGCTGGGTAGATGCAAACCCAACTACATATAAGCTGCGCAGATTCTAACGTGAGTACTCTGTGGGCTCGGCAGCTCATAGCATGAGTACACAGTGAGTTGGGAAGTTCATAACACGAGAACTCTGAGATAGCAGTTCAAAAAACAAGTATACTAGGAATTAGCAGTTCATAGCACGAATACTCTGTGAACTGGTAGCTCGTAAATCAGGTACTAGCTGAGCTGGACAGTTCATAACACCAGTATTCTGTGAGCTGACAGTTTACAACACCAATAAATATACTGTTACGACCACTTTTAGTTCAAAGTGAACACTTCTGGTTGCATCATTTTAGTTTGATACAGTGGAGCTCTATGGGCAATTCCACTCAAAGATTATTTTCTCTCTGGTATATAGTATACATCCTTCTTCCACCATTTTTACGCCTGAAAAAATCCATCGCCCTCCGCCGGGAACTAGAGGCTAGCATGGTAACCACTACACCACGGAGGACGACACAATTCAGTCTCGATTAGGTGTCCTAAAACCATGTTATGTCTAAAAACGCTGAATATTGCTGTACTACATTAATGAAGGGAATAATGGCAGAATTAAGGCTTTAAACAAAGCTATACTGGAACCTGTGTTGAACACAATGAAAATGTTTATCTATATAAATCGGAAATGGAGAGCGAAAGGAGAGTCAAATCTCCTGAAACTGCAGCAGGAAGCTAGGCAAAAGAAGAGGGCCAAAAGAAAGAATGAAGAAGATAGCGGGGAATATCATATGGTGGTCACTAAGCGTTCTGAAAATAAGAATTTTTTGTTCATATTCTTGAAAAAAAAGCCTTCCGTAACTCACATTTCTCATAATAAATTTCTTTTTTCCCCCCTCAGTAACCTTCAGCAATAGAGCTACGAAGCTTTTATGAACTTTTTATAACCTAATATTGAAGCTTGTCCTCTAAAGAAAGCTAATTCAAGTATTATAATCAGGTTTATGCCAGCTCTATACGTAAGATTAAGCCAAAAATGAAGAAAAAAAATTAAAAATAAAAAATAAATAACAATAAAAACAAAAATATAAATAAAAATGTCATGTAATTAATTTTTATTTTAGTGAGTATTTATCTCACACAAAAAGCTTTAGAAATCAAAACTTAACAACAGGCAACAGTAATTTGGTAAAACCTTCAGATGAATTGCTTCATAAATTTCAAAGGTAAAGAAACACAATTTCTAATCTTTCTTTCATTTTTTAGTTTTAGTACACTGCTCAACCTGTGTAAGGAAAATTCACTGTTAATTTTTTTACATACTACATTTTATAGGCAACACCTTTCATAATGAGCTAATGGCTATTTTTTAAATACACTACTGACTTATATCCCCCTACAGGCTTTGAAACTATAACAAATACACTACTTTTAGAGCGTGTAAATTTGTTTTATTTTTCAGGCATTTTAGTACATAGTAGGGCATGTATTTAACAAATTAGAAAATTTTCATTTATAAAATTGAAAATGTAGGATCAAATTTTCAAGTTTTTCAAAAGTTGATATATGCAAAGCTAGAAAGTAAACAAATTTTTAATATTCACACTTGAAACATAGTGTTTTTCTCTTCCTGCAATTCCTTTACAGATATTGTAAAGAGGACATTTTTATTCTTGTTGTATTACAACTATTTAGTATGACATTGTTTGATAAACATAAGTACAAAATAATAACATGATTATTGGAATACAAAACAAAATACATACTGTAATAATACAAAACCGGAAACTTAATGGTGAATTTAAATCATGCCCTTTTAAGATGCTTCATGAGTTGTATTACATCCTTTCACTTATCCCTACTGACCCTGTTCCTTTTTTGCAAGGTAGTTGCTTTACTTCCTGACCGCAGCTCCTGGACTTTCAGTATAAGTGTCTGATACAGACAACAATACCTGCCATAAGCCATCACCGATTAGTAATGTGATCTCCAGGTATTTCAGTAATAACTTATCCTAGGCAATTTTGTATAAAGTATTTATATGCTGATAAAAATCTCTGATATCGTCATAAGTTGAGATCAGCTACTCTACATTTGTTCTTACTAAGGCTTTTTGGTTCAGTGTATGTCTGGTAAACCATGTGAACGTGCAACAGTTGTCATTTTTTTGTTCTTGTGAGCTTTTACTCTTGATCTGGACTTCCTACAACTTACGCAATTAAATGTATGTTGTTTTCTGAATCACTTGTACGAACCTCCAAACTAAAGTATAACAGTTAACTCTTTTATTGTGATCTTGTTCCTGCAAAAGGTGCTACAAATTTATAATCAGGAATTAATGTTGTGTGAATCTTTTACTGTTGTTTCTGTCAGGAAGCATTTGCTATAATACAATGATGCTATTCCCTCTCAGAAGTGAAACGCCCTTAAGATTTATTGATTTGTGCTCCAACCGGATGAGAGCAAATATCCAAAAGCTCAGTTTTCAACACCATATAATCATGATAAATATACAATTTTAACTAAGCCATTTCAACAGCTCATGCATGGCAACAAGTTTGAAACATAGATACAAAAATCAGAATTTTCAAAATTTCAGGATTTATCAACTTTTTTAAAAAAATGCTTCTCAATTATCATCTAAAAGGAAGGTTGTAACAAACTGTATATCTGATCTTCATGCATAGAAACATCATTACTCATAGAAGCTAAGTCAAAATCGATTTTTCAAGCAGATCTAAGTAGCAGTAAATTATTTACAATGTACAATGCTTCTGTAAAGGAAAATATTATTGAAAGCAATGCAGTGGTTCAGTGCTTATAAAGAAGTTCTGTGAGTCTTCAATTAAGACTGGGAAATCAAGAACTTCCAAGTCACTGGATTTATTCTCGAAAACCTTCAAGATGTCAGTGAGATGAATAAACTTTATCTTCAGAACTAAATAAATGGATCAAGAGAAAATATTGTTTATAAAGAGGAACTAACCAAAAGAATTTTATTATTTTGAAGCGAGGAAAGAGATTTAATAACTTCCATACCTACTAATGCATCAAAGATTAAGAACGTAGAAGGTGAAGACAGTGGTCATGAAAATATTTGGATGAAAAACTCAAATTTTTAATAAAATTTTGATTTGAAACACAATTCCTATCAGGGACACTGATTATGTGAATACTTTAAAGTAAGATTGGGCACAGCAACTATGGTTATCCTTGTGTTATAAATAATGTTATATTTCTGAGGTATTTATTTCATTTATAACCACTTAACCTGAAAAGTGAAATATTAAAGATATATTTGTATTAGTTTTACAACATGCTGATTTTTAATACACACATTGTGGTATATGTTCCACTTTTCTTAAAATGTACTCCTTTTTTGCTTTATCTGAATATGGCATTAAAAGTAAAAACTTCATACAATAAACTTGTAAGAGGATTGTTTTAATCTATCCTCTTAATCTTCAATAATGGTAGATGTTTGGGAACTGGAATTAATAAGAAATAGCTTTTGCTAAACCTAATACATTTAAAGCTACTAATAGAGCAATCATTCCACCCTATTAACTAACATGAATATTTGACTTAAACCCTAGTTGAGATAGCTGTCATTCTGAATCCCTAGAAATAAAATCTACTCTAACATTACACCTTACTTAGTTATCAGGAAGACAAGTGTGAAGATACTCAGCTGAATGCCTATCGTGAAGTCTAGTAGAAAAAGATAACTTCACTGTGTCACACTTTTCTGGAAGATGCCTCTTTTACAAAGTGTTTAATGTAGTGGCCTCTACACATGCGTCTAAAGTAACTGATGTATAAAAGTTGGGATTCTGGACCTACCTCAGGATGTTAATGGGTAAAAATGAGGCTATAAGTTAAATGTAAAGAAAATTATGAAGTGACTATCTTGGCTAAGAATGTATGGCTATTGATAATCGTTCAATATGTACTCTTAAGGCAAGGGTGGCAAAAATGCCTTCCTTCCACGAGTCACCAAATATGCATCGTGCACTGCATCGCTCAGCAGCATGTGAAAAACAAACAGACAGTGGCAGAGAGAGAGAGAGAACGGTGCCTATGAGTCCAAATGACTCGCGAGTCGCATTTTTGCCACATAGGATTACTGCCTACACATACATGTGAAGAAATCTAAAACAATGGTATTCTAAAAAGGGAATAGGTTAATAAAACGTGGAAAATTGTACTTGATTACAGAGGAATTGAAATAGTGAAAGCATTTGATCACTTAGGAGTAAGACTGAGTAGTAATGGAACCACTTGGTAGGAGGGCGATTGCTAAGAAAGAAGGGTGTGTTTATACCAGGAACGTCTGTAGACTCGCTGGAGAGTAGTGGTAGAATATGGAGTGGAAATTTGAGGATTACCAGAGATCGAGAGGTAAACTGATGTAATACACTGGATGTTTTTTCTAAAGTTATTAGGTTTACCAAAAACATCACCAAGAGGACTAGCATTGGTAGAACAAGGTAGAATAGGATTGGTGTTAGTAAGTTTGTATACAAAACTAATACAAGAATCTGAAATTACAGGGCGATGACAATATAATTAAAATCTGCATGAATTACCAAAGACTACCTTTGCACAATAATTGGGGGAAGAAACCTTAGAAGAGAACAGCATCGCAGATGTTTGGCTGAGGGGAGAAAATAATTCAATCAAATTATAAGACAAGGTAAGCAGGTTAAAAGATATTGTGACGCAGCGACCATAGACAAGTTTACTGAAAGGTTTTCACCAGGGAGTTGGAGCAATAAACAGGAGTAAATGCCATGCTAGCACTCTCACTCAGCATGAACACCAGTCTGCTGGGGGTTTCCCTCCCCCTCCTCCAGAATGTGCCAAGAACTTGCGAGAATGTTCTGTGGAAGCTTCTACTGGCTGTATCAGCCAGAGAGTTGGTTCAAGAGTAAGCTGGTGAGTGTGTTTCTGCTGCAACATCAAGTACAGTTCTACAAATGAGTTTGTGTACACTGCGTGGTGTTCAGTGAGTGGGCTACCATGGGACATATTGTTTGATTACCCTGCGAGTTAAGTGGACCGAAGGAAAGTGAAGTGACAGAAAATTGAAGTACTTCACATTGGTGAATGACAGTGCGAGTTAAATGAAGTAACAGTGAAAACTCGACAAAGTCAGAAGATACAGAAATGCTTAAGAATTATGGCCAGAATGAAGAAGATGGAGACAAAAATTTAACTTAAAATGGAGGAGATGAGAAATGAAAACTCAAATATACAGAATGAAATTTTAACCCAGTTTTGACATTGACAATCTAAAAGCTGAGCTACATACAATGATGAAACACCTTAAAGTTTTCATTGCAGAGGAGTTAGAAGAAATTAAATCTGACATAGAAGATAAAATTAATGCATTGGAAGGGCTTATACATTAGCAGCAAAACAGATAAATGAGCAGATGAACACAAACCAGAGGATGACACAGGCCTCAATGGATGAGCATCTAGACCTACAGGCTAAAGCTAGCAAGATGCTGCAGTGGGGGAGTTGCACTACGACCTGGAATCCAAGATCTATGCTGAAGTTGAGAGCATCCCACAATTTCAAGATCACCTAATGTAAAAACTGTGAAGCTACCAAAATCTGATGACAGTTCGTCCTGGGCAAAGTTAATGTGGCAGTACGAGGCTGCTGTGGCACAATGGAGGGCTGTTGATGGAGATGATGATGCAGCTTTTGGTTGATCTGCAGGGATAAGCAGCCAAAACGCATCGCAACATCCTCACAAGGTTCAGCTAATGATTTAATTAAACTGTTGGACATTATGGAGAACATTGCCTTCCCATCGCTTACCAGGACCAGTTGAACACTGGACCAAAAGGGGCCTTACAAATACTTGCCATGGAGGAGGAGCAGCCCAAGCAGACATCACAAGGGTAATAGACTGAAAGTTGAAACAGCAACATCTGTCGGTGCAACACTAATGTAAATGATGCCCTGGCAACTGCATTATTCATTGAAGGCAAAGGTGATGACCAGAAGAGCCACCCCTGTGCCGGCCAGAGCTGTGACTATCGTAAAGAATTCAAGTCTAATCATCTTAGGATTTGAGTCAGGAGACCTAAGGGCAAACTGTGAGAGATCAAGTTAACCGATAAGAGCCAACTTGAAGAGACCACATTAGTGCCATCATCACTTTTACTTCGCACCAGGCAGGAAGATGCCATTCTAACTCAAACATCAACTTTGAAGACCATTCCAAGCAAATGGTAACCAGTGCCTGAAGGTCCAGGTGAATGAGAGGTTTGTAACCTTACGCCTGATCAAGGTACACCCTGCAGTGAATTGGGAGGAGACTGTGAGAAGGAAGCAACAGGAGGATCGATGCATTAGTGCCCATCCTGAAGCATAAATAGTCTGGCATACACATATCTCATCCCAGAGGCTCAACCTGTAACCTTGAATGTCGAACAGCTCTGAGAAGGAAGGAGTGTGACGCTGCAGCTTTGGACCAAGGTTATCGGGAGGTTGATGCCAGCAGTTGGAGAGATACACAGAGATAAGGAATGCAGTAGCAGTCTCACCCAGCGTAAACACCAGAAGCACTGTAGACAGTCAGAAGTTTCTAGAATCTTCCTTTCTTTCCTCCCACCACCTTCAGAAGAATGTTCTGTGGAAACTTCCACCGGCTATATAAGTCAGAGATTTGCCACCCCATTGATTAGAGAGAGAGTGAGATGGAGGTGCCGCAAAATCAAGTGCGGTTCTCCAAGCAGGTTGTGAGGACAGCGAGTGCCTTAGCGACGGAGATTAGTCTGTATTCGATTTCAAAACAAGTGAAGTGCACCAAACAAGATGCTGCTTCACATGTACTACAATACGTAGCAGAAAACTGAAGTAGTTTACATCAGTGAAGCAACATTGTGAACTAAATGAGTAACAGTGAAACCTAGACTAAGTCACAACATTGAGGGTTAAGAGATGTGATCAAGTTTTGAAAATAAAGGTTTTTTGAAATTGTACAAAATAATAAACAGGGATTGGGGGAGGGAGAAGCATATTAAGAGTTGTGGTAAGCAAGGCCAAGCATATATATGAACAGGGATATTGAATCTTAAAGGTCCTAGGAACTTCAACATGGAAGTATGTGTGGAGAAACGGAGAGTATGTTATACTGTTTGACACAGTGCAAAGAAACAAGTAATTGGAGAGATGGTATATGTTATTTGAACTGGTAAACAATATTGCAGTAATAAAAATATTGACAGTTGAGTGGGAATAGGAGCATGGTTCAATATCTAGAAAGAGGAAAGGACAAATGGATTAGAAAAAAGTGAGAGGAAAAAAAACTAGTCAAAATACGGCTGTAACACTGCAGCCAATCAGACATGCTATGGACTTGTGGAGATCAGGAGATGTATCATTTCAGTTGTAAGAAATATACAATTGTTGCATTATACCTAGTGAAAGCTTGAATTAAATATTCTTTATTACCTACATCATAGAAGATAAGGTACTTTTGTAACCTTGCTTTTAAAGCATACAACAAATTAAAATAACAAGGACCTTTCTAATGTGTCTGCTCATGATTATGGTTATCTTTCCCTCAATTATGTGTTTCTCAGAGCGCTTCACATAGCGAGTGTTATACCTTTTTCACTGTAAGCTGAAAGGATAAGTAAACAAAACTTAAATGTATCACTCCGCCAAACACATGACATCATGCAGAGGATGACGGGAACTAAGTATCCGTGAGAGTAAATTGCTTCAGAAGGAATGTGAATATATATATATATTTATTGCATACCTTGGGGAGCATAAGCTTTTAAAAACATTGTATGTCTTATTCCTATATTTTGCCTTACATCCTAAACTTGTAATACATAATGCTAAGAGTAGACAAACAAAAGTTGTACCTGAGCAGTTCGGCATCTGTGATTAAAGGTATTGGATTAAACTATTCTTAACTTAAGGCTTTAGAAAAAATTCATTTAATGACTAATATCAGTATACCACTTTTGCTTTAACCTATTATGAGCCAACAAGCTAAAAAAATGATTAGCATTGTAGGTTAAAACACAGCAGAAAACAAGCAATACCCAAGCTATCCGAGCATCAATTCTGCATCACTAACAAAGAAGATCAATTATTGCTAAACAATGGCCAACCATATTCATTATCAATTAAATATGGGTTCTTTTGACCTCACCTCACCACCGGTCTGGTAGACTCATGGTGAGCCTAAGTGATTTTTCTATGCACCTACCCTTGGAAGGGCTTAACCATAGGGATGATGGAACTATTGTAGGGTGGCGGTTTGGTTTTGATGTTGTGGGTGTGATGAATTTGTTAAAAGCATTTAACACAACTGTCTTCTTTCCATTTCCCGCATTTATGTTTTCTACAGTAGCAGAGGATTCTCAGCCGGAAACTGGAAATGAACAGCAGCGCCTGTGCATAGCCTCTTAAACCCTCTGCTATAATGGTTCATTTAGTTATAGGTGAATTTCTCTGCATGAGAATAACTACAAAATGTTATGATCTGAACCGAAATGTTTCTTGCAGAGGAAGAGACACGCTAATAGGGAAAGGTTGTAGTTTGCCCACCAGCCAATGAGGTGCTCTCTTGTTACATGGTTTTGTTTACTTTTCCTTTCAGCTTATAGTGAAAAACGTATAGTAGTTTAAAATAAAGAGAGTTGAGGTTATTATACTACATCACTAAAATGTTGTAATAACCTCAACTCTCTTTATTTTAAATTATGACATCACTGTTACTGGCCTGTAAATCTTCAAAATTAGTCAAGATATAGTAGAGTATCTTTAAAATCTAATTGCATTTATATAGCTTACTTCTTTACTTTGGATAACCAACCTTTGGGCAGTATACTTCAAAGCATGGTGTTACCATTTGGATTGTTCTAAACAGGCAGGTCTCAAAAGGAATTTCAAAATTGTGAAAGATTTTATATAAAGTGAATACATGTAAATGTTGACTAATTTTGAAGATTTAGAAGCAAGTAACAGTGATGTGTCATAATTTAAAATAGAGAGTTGAGGGTTGTTACACTACATCACTATGATATTCTTACTTGAACGCATTTCGGGAGACGGCTTGTTCCCATCGTCAGCATTTTCTCTCAACTAAACATGTAAATGTGTTTATTTAACACCATTGCTGAGAGTAACAATTGCCAGTACAGTTTTTCTCATTCATGAATTTCCCTTGTAGATTAAGATTCTTCTTAACTTCCTGGAAAAAATTATGAGATAGAGAAACCTCAAGTTGAAATGATGCTGTTTATACAAAACATATTGATTTTAATAAAATTTTCTTACAAAACTTTAATTTTATTCTTAGTTACAATGATCAGAGGACATCATAAGGACAGGCTCCCAATTTTTAAAAGGGTGCTAACATTACAATGAAGTGCATTAGTTTTCTTGCATAACTAAATTTGTCAGTGCAGTTTAAACAAAACATTGCCATTAAAAATTTCATTTTAGATATCTCACAAGTTTTTCAATCTAGAGAACACTGTATTTGAGACTAACAATTTTAACCTTCTTAGTGCCGTGCGGTAGAACACTTACAAATATTAAACTGCTGGATATGACGAGATCAGCTTTGAAACTCCGTGCCACTGAATGCCAGAGTCAATCATGCCGACTTGCAATAATCTTCATGGTAAAACAATAGTTTTTAAATTCTATACTGATAGAATTCACATCCTTTTAAAGGTTCAACCTCTTTGCTTTGACTGCTTCCTTTATAGCAACCAACCCCTCGTTTACAATTTTACATTGTGCACTCCATTTGTAAAATGGAAAGCAGCTCTTGTGAGATTTTTATTGCTGGGTTCATGAAGAGAAGCTGATGCCTTATTTTGTGCAATGCAAGTTTAATACTGATCAGTCAAATAGATAATTGTTTACGATAATTGTGATATATGTCACCTGGTTCTCCACCATAAAAATACGAAGTGTTTCAAAACCTCACATGGAGATGATGCTAACATCTAGGTATATTATGAAGATGTGTTTACAGTTTTACTGTTCCATTATAGATTCGTAAGAAAGGAAGGAATAATGCTAGTACACAAGTCTGCAGTGTGAGGTTGTTAACTGGACAGTACATTGTGTTCCATTCATGTCAAAAAAGAACAAGAACTATTTGCATAAGGTGTGCAAAAGAAAGTGTTTATAAATTAATTGTGTACTACTCTCTGAGCACATTGTTTGTGGCCTAAATTTTAAAACAATAAAATGATCTTTAATACAAATTCACATTTCTTTGCTTATAAAGCATCTCTCTTTCAACTATACTCCAAAAAGCTTTGAGTGCATTCTCAGGGCTGGATTTTAACTTATATTCTGGAAAAACTATTTATACTGCAAAAAACTTTTTTTTGTGCAATGTATTACACCTGATACAAAATGAATATACATTTATGCTACTATACACGGATATAACATTACTTTGGCCTTATGCTTGATAAGTTTCCATTATTGTATCTATCAAACATAGCTAACCCTCACTTATAATGCTATGATAGTTTACACCAGGTACACATGGAAGATCTCTGACTTTATCCAGTTAGTTTCAGAAAGCCGATCATTGCCTCATGTTACTATGAGGGTTAAATAACTGCATTTCTCCATCTAAAATGTCATTACTACAAAAGATACACAATTTCATTTCATATTTTCAGTTAATTAAGCTGAACTTATTGCACACATTACATTTGTATGGCGGTGTATGTATATTATATATATCTTACTGCAATCATCACATTCATAAGTCTTTTCATCCTCATAATACAAACTTCTTGTAAACAGTATATTTATGTATATTTTTACCCTCAGAACCTTAAACATGTCCTTTCAAATATGATAGCTGGGTAAAGTTCTTATTGCAAGCATTACATTTGTGTGGCTTTCTTCCCTCATGAATCAAACTGTGTTTTGAAATTCCCTAGGCAAACAAACTTGTTATTGCAAACATTAGATTTGTGTGACTTTTTGTCCTTATGAATCAAAAGGATTTTTTTTTTTATTCTTTTTAATTTGACAGAACATTAAACCTCTTATTGCAAACATTACATCTGTGTGGCTTTTTCCCTTCAGGTTCTTAATGCAAACTTTACATTTGTGCGCCCTTTATTCCTCATGATCAATCTTCCTAGTTGAGTAAAGATCTTATTGCAAAAATTACATTTGTGTGGTTTTTTTTTCTCTCATGAATCAAACTGTGTCTTTTCAAATTCCCTAGCTGAGTAAAGCTATTATTGCAAACATTACACTTGTGTGGCTTTTCCCCCTCATGAATCAAACTGTGTGTTTTTAAATTCCCTAAGTGAGCAAAGCTCTTATTACAAACATTACATTTGTATGGCTTTTTGCTCTTATGGATCAAACTGTGGTTTTTTAAATATGACAGCACAGTAAAGATCTTATTGCAAACATTACATTTGTGTGACTTTTTGCGGTCATGAATCAAACTATGTGCATTTAAATTCCCTAGCTGAGTAAAGCTCTTATTACAAACATTACATTTGTGTGGCTTTTTCCCCTCATGAATCAAACTATGTGTTTTTAAATTACCTCGGTGAGCAAAGCTCTTATTGCAAACATTACATTCGTATGGTTTTTTTCCCTCGTGAATCAAACTGTGTGTTTTCAAATTCCCTAGGTGAGCAAAGCTCTTATTGCAAACATTACATCTGTGTGGTTTTTTACCTTCATGAATCAAACTGTGTGCTTTTAAACTCCCTAGCTGAGTAAAGCTCTTATTACAAACATTACATTTGTGTGGCTTTATGCCCTCATGAATCAAACTGTGTGTTTTTAAATTTGACAGCACAGTAAACCTCTTATTGCAAACGTTACATTTGTGTGACTTTTTGCCCTCATGAATCAAACTGTGTACTTTCAAACTCCCTAGCCGAGTAAACCTCTTATTGCAATCATTACATTTGTGTGGCTTTTTTCCATCATGAATCCAACTGTGTGCTTTCAAACCTCCTAGCTGAGTAAAGCTCCTATTGCAAATAGTACATTTGTATGGCTTTTTCCCCTCATGAATCCAACTGTGTGCTTTGAAATTACCTAGGTGACTAAAGCTCTTATTGCAAACATTACATTTGTGTGGCATTTTTCCTTCATGAATCCAACTGTGTGCTTTCAAACCTCCTAGCCGAGTAAAGCTCTTATTGCAAACATTACATTTGTGTAGCGTTTTTTCCTCATGAATGAACCTGTGTGTCTTCATTGTTGATTGCCGAGTGAAAATCTTCTGTAAAATGTCACAGTTGTGTACCCTCTTTTCTTCATGAATAAAATGAGGTGGTTTAATTACTGATATGTCAGGAAGTATTGTTCTAAAAGGCTCACACTGTATTTCAGCATGCCTAATCAGAGCTTGCTTTTTTAAATGTGATACTGAAATACAAATTTTATCACTCCCAATTTTCTTCTTTGATCTCTGAGCATAAGCATTTTTAGCTGTTTGAGATGGGTGCATAGCTTCTACTCCAGCAGTTTGGGGACAAATTATATCGACACTGAACCTGAAAAATTGCAAGAAATATTACTAATTTGAGAAATTAGTATATGCATAATTAACGAATAAGTCTGAGAGGATATTTGTGTTCAGCTATGAAGAGGAAAAATACAATGTCTTTGAAATTTATCCTGCATTATACTTTCAACTTAGTTCTTAATTCATAAGGAATTCCGTGAACTCCTAATTATGATACAAATTATGAAGTTTAAATCTATCAGTTTAAAGCTGTAGTTTCATGTGTGCATTATTTTTAAGTTCAAAAATTCATAAAATTTAAATATAGGAAAATCTTTACCCTGAACACATTTATAAAAGGTATTAAATATGAATATACCACTGTTATTAGCAGTAGGAATAATTTGCAAGAGTACCAAAACCAAGCAACATAATTGCCCACTAGGCAGCCTTTCTACCAGCATTACATGGCTCACCATGTTTGACATCTGACTAGAAGACAGCACACTTTATAGACATTCTTAACCCTACAGTAGTCACATGTGGAAACACACTTTAAACAAAATTTTTTCATCCCTTTAACTTCTTTGAACATAAGAATCATGTTACTTGAGTACCTTACTGTAATTAGTAATCCTCTGAACAAAGCTATAGAAAGGAGAAATGCTTTTGGTTCTTTTTCTTGTCAAGAAGTGAGGGAAAACATACTCAACCAAATAAACTGTCAGAAGATAATGACATGAAATAAATAGTCACATTGATGGATTCCCAAAAACAGACTCTCACTACATACCTAGTTCATCTCCAAGATAATACCTAGATAGTAAGCCTTCAATAGCTAATATGTATTCACCATTTGAAGAAATTTCACATGAAAGAGATGAAAAGACGCCCAGTCTGACCACATATAAGAGAAAAGAATTACTCTTTCTCCAAAATGAAAAAAAGATAAGTGTTTCATGTGCACAGAGTATAATGACGTCCAGCAACAACAATGCAGGGAGTATAAAAAGCAAGGCATTTGACAAGCAATGGGCAATTAATGATATATATTTTCTGAGCATACCCATTGATCTTCAGAGAATTCTGCAGATTCCATCAAGCGATCTGTCACCAATGTACCACAGCAGAAGGTTGTGTTGTTACAATCTAACCCTATATGAAGCAGCACCTCCTAAAAAGTATTTTACTATACCAGACATGAGGTAAATTGTAAGGATGAGAATGCAAAAATTGGAACTTATCTTTATAAAGTTTTCTAACTACTCTACCTGACAATGTTACTGAGGTATCCCTTTTTTCTGGCACATGTTGTGGTCAGAACCAAAATACATGCTGCTCTGAAGATATGTCTGGTTGACACAACTCAAACTGAAATAATTTGACAAAAGCTTTTGGAATCTGAACATTCAGTGATGGAGTGTACAGCATGCACAGTGGTATTGAGTCACAGAAAAGGACGACATGTCCGGTATACAATGCCTGACTGGACCTTCAAGGCAGTTTGCTCAGCTAGAACCCCCCAAAAAAAACTCCTGTGTTCAATACAGGAACTTTGGGTATGACAACTTCCTTGATCTGTTAGGCTCTCTGAAATCTACTAGGAAATAAAACAATAGACACTGAAGGAAGCAAAATAAATTGATTGACCATAAAATTTTTCTGCTTGGATAAAAAAAATCTTGGCATAATATTTTTCAGATACTGTTACTCAGAAAATTACTGTGAAATCAATCCATATGGTTGTGGACATTTAATAATTCCTGCTATTTCTAAGCTCTACAATGCACCTTTTGCTATCTCTGAACAGAAATGCCATAATTTAATATGTTATGTAATAAGGCAGTGATATCACAAGAGTTTCATTCTTGGTACAAGTCCCTTTCAAAATCAGTAACTTCAAATAATGACAATAGCTTTATTCAGTAAAATTCTCATTAATTTCTGGTTCATTTCATTCAAATTGTTCACTATCACTGTTAGATAAGCATGTTAACACTATAGTTAATTATTAATTTTGTTAGCATTTTTCTATAATTATTCAGAGAGTTAATAATAAAATTCAAGATGTAAGCAAACAAATTTCATTAAACCATTATCATTGGCTTAACAACTCATGCATCAAAGTACATTTTGTTGGCAAGCAAAAATCTCAAGTCCAAAGTTTCCCAATAAAGGGTTTATGGAGTCAATTTAAACTTTAAAATTAGTAATTTTTCATATCAACTTTTAAATGCATCCATTAAGGTACTCCCTGGGAAAGAAGCCTAGAGATAGGACCACAACACCTCAATACTCGATGGTATTGCAGTATGTGTAATACTTTGTGATAAACATTCAATAATTTTAAATTCTTAAGTTTTGCATAATTCATAGTTATTTTTAACTTTATGTTAAATAAGGAATAAAAAGAGTTCAGACTTCACGTTATTGCATGTCGTCAGAGAGTTGCTGGACTACAGCTCTTGAGGGACCTTGACTGCATTTTCCGTACTAATAACAAGAGAGCAATGTACAAAATGTTCAGAAAAACAGTTTTTGCATGTGGTAAGTCACAAAATACAACAAATTTGAATAAGCACGTTGCATTCATTCACTGAGTGAAGTTAACAGAATCTCCAATGAAAAAGCTGTGTACGAGTTTTCTGTCGCTGTAAGAACATGATGCTGCGACAGTCTTATGTTATGTTGCTTCAACATCAAATAAAATAGTGCAAGGTACTCAGACTTCATTGCTAGGAATGCTGCGACCCCAGGTCCAAAAGAATACCATACATGACATGTAAAGACAACCAACCTTTTAGTATTATTGAAGATACTGGATTCAACCAGTTCTTACAACCTCTAGAGCCAAGGTATGTATTGCCCAACAGAAAACTCTTTGCAAATCAGGCTATTCCAGACATGTACATTGAAACAGAATTCCAAGTTCCTGAGGCAGAACATACAGCAGTGATGACGGACTTGTGGACTTCATTAGCATGTGAACGTGCATTTCGTCAGTGGACAATATAAACTGCAACACATATATATCGAGATGATGTCTTTCAGTGAAGTGAGGCACGTGACCGAGAATATTAGCAATTTTGTGAAGAGGACTTTGGAAAGTTGTAATATGAATCACAAATTGGTTGCAATTATACATGATAATGGGTCAAACATTGTAAATGTCATGCACCTAGAACTTTCCCCATTTATCATGTTTAGCTCATACCTTCTTGCAGGTGATGAAAGAAGGCTAACATACCAGTAATTTAGCAAAACTAATGCACTATGCCATTGTCTACTTGGAACTTTCAAGCACTCCTCAAAGGCCACTAAGATACCAAAGGCTGCTCAAAACTTTGTCTCCTCCCAAGCAGCATCTTATTCAGGATGAATCTATAAGGTGGAATTCGACGCTACACATATTTCAACATCTTAGAGCGCAATAAAGAGCCATTGTGTTTGCATCTACTGATGTAAGTTTACCATTGCAACTTACATCAACTCAGTGCAATGTTACAGATAGTCTGGAAGAGATGCTGAATTTGTTTGAACAGTCTACCTTAACGGCTCATCCAGTGTTTCAGTATCTGAGCTTATACACATTATGAATAGCACTATCAAATTTAGGCATCACTATGTCAAAAGAAAATGATATCTTCATTGAAATGTTGCTATAAAGACATAGAAGCAGATCAACTATGCTCCATAGCTACATTATTGGATCCCCATCTGAAAGGTCATATATTCAGTACCCAGGGCACCTTCAAGACTGCCAAGAAGCATCTTCTAACACTTTTACCTCAAAGGCAGTCAGCAAATACTAACAATGAGGTATGTTATTACTTTTAATGTTTTTCATTGATTAATGTGATAAAAGGCTGTATATTTCTGGTTAACACTATTCTGCAAATGCACTTGTTTTGATTTCTTCAAGCCAATATCACAACATTTCTTTCTTTCAAAATGAGCCCAGATTTAAGATCTCTGTAGCTTTCTCCACCAATCTATGGATAAATAAGTTTCAAACTCAATCATAATAAAAAACATACATACATAAAAAAACAAACATACTGTTAATGCTTTAGAAAAATATAAAATATACATAAATATATTTAAATTTCTTAAAGAAACGACTTCCAAAATTAAACCTTTTCAGTAAAAACCAATATCAATTTGAAAATGAGCTATAAAATGCATTAGGTACAAAATACTTCAACAACATAATGTAGCTGTTTGCAAGCTTATTGTATTCTATTGAACTGTTGTGTTTTTATTATTGCTTTTATTTCCCTCATTGTAGCTATTGATTTGAACCATGTTTTATTCATATTATGTTTGTGGTGTAACAGCGTAAAGCCAGTTTGTGACCAAATGCTGCAAGGTAAAGTAAGCTTCAAGGCAGTTTACAGATTACGCTGTAGAAAATTACACCAGACCAGATTGCAAATCTCCATGATATACTTGGGAATCAATACAATATGTCTGTCCAGAGCCAGTACAATTTCATTAATAATTGTTAGTCTGTGACAGAAAAGGCAACTGTTATGTCCACACAAGTTTTGCAAAACTGCATAGATGTTCTATATAAACCAATTAACTTCTTGATAAACAGCAGTCAATTAAAATGCATTTGGACTGAAAGGCAATATATTAACTTTGGGTTTCTTAATGACGTCATAGTATCATTCCCCTCTCCTGAGGAAGAGAAAACATTCCAGTTTATCCTACAATTTGATTAATCTTGCAAAATGGGCTAAATCCAAAAGAATGAAATAAGCACATCAAAGTCAGCTGTATTCAAATAAAAAAAAAATAAAACACGTTCTGCCCAAAGTATAAATGCTAGTAAATTGAAGTTCTTTGCATATTTTTGTCCATGCCATAAGTTCATAGCCATATGGTACCAAATAAAAATGCAGTGAATGAAATTAGCTTTTGTTTCTACCATAAAATGTATTAAACTTATGTAGTTAGTTTTGGCCAGGGTTTTCCAGGATTACAGAAATTGGGCAAATACTATTTGTGTATTTCAGCAGCTAGTGTATTTTCGGAGCCTTTTTAGCACTGTGGGTTTAATCTGTGATGAAAAGAGAAACAGATTTGATTCAGAAAGAGTAAGAATGCTTGTATTCTTAAACAGAAATCCTTAATGCCTTTATATCTCTGCATTTTATATAATACCTCCTCAATTTTTTCTTGAAATATTTAATTGTGTCTAACATGCCTTTGTATTAAACATGTATATGCTAATGTATTCGGGTGAGTAGTAGAGAGGCTTAATCCACAAACTTACCATGTTTCCGAGTGTTATATGGTTAACTGTGTATTACCAGATGAAAAAATACATGTGTTATGTGGTAGTTCTGAATATTGGTAGAATGGTGTAATATACACATTATTTTCTGTTACTTCAGTTTCATGTAAATGTATATTAGTTTATATTTTCAAAACTCCAGAATAAAGAAGAATTGCTAGTATATGTTTTACTATGGTTAAAACATCCTTTAAAACAAAGTTTTCACTATATAGTTAATTAACAAGGGAAGCAATAGAACTATTATCATCATCCTTGACTAACAATAGGAGTTATTTAACCTGTGGCATTATCAAGATAAAAACTTCCTGCCGATTGCAGAATGTCAAACAGGAACAACTTCAGAATTAGCATACAATACAAAATTGGTTACATGTTCAATTTTTGAAGATTTAGAAGCTTGTAACAGTGATGTCATAATTTAAAATAGAGAGTTGAGGGTTGTTACACTACATCACTGAGTTGAGAGAGAATGCTGACGATGGGGACAAGCCGTCTCCCGAAACGCGTTCAAGTAAGATTATCATAGTGATGTAGTGTAACAACCCTCAACTCTCTATTTTAAATTGGTTACATGTGTTTATACACAGAAATCTACTAACAAGGACATAATTCAGTGAAAAGCTATCACCTTTACAGTCTTTTATAAAGTCACTATCAAGTATCAGTGCTCAAAAATCAGTATCGAGAAATAGTGGTATCACCCTATCACTACTGTAAACCAACTTTTACTGTTTTGCACGACTGTTCAAAAGTTTAAACTGGCTGTATCTATGAACTAAGATTTTGGACTCAGTGACCTTTACTTGAACGCCGACGATATACTGTTACTGTTATTAGTCCTAGTTAGTTGGCTGGATATATTGGCAACAGACATTTTAAAACTGTTTTTTGTTTAGTATCCTTTAACCAGCTAGGTTTAATCGGACAAGGTATTAATTGTCTACTAAATGAACAGAAATACTATTCTTATGAACAAAGAAATCACCTACAAGTTAACTGAGGTATAGATTGGAGCAATTGAGGACTTTTAGCACTGCAGCCAGTTTTTTGTAAAGCACATACATGACTTGTGTTAGCAAGGGTGGTCAGGTTAGTAACAGCAAATACAATTAGCTGCATTCCCTAATATTTTCAGATGTAGTGTTCTGATACTCTCACCCCTAACTGCAGGGACCATCCACATCAGCAGTTCTGAACAGAGGGTTCTACAGCAAGTTAGATTGTTTTCTCAAAGCATGTCTACTGTAACAAAACTGATGTTAAACAGATAACAGCCATTGTTATAACATTATATCTGCTACTCAGGTTTCTGCACACTGTAAGCAGGGATAGTGAAATTATTATCTGCTACCCTCAAAATTGACAGTCACTGGTACTGAGATATGAACACTTGAATGTATGTCATATGCTGAGACTGTGGCATTCCACTCTTGGTGAGCATTGCATACACATCTCATAAGATAATCAATAAACATCGTGAAGAAAACTCGATCTACTGTAAATCCCATTCTTGGTAATAGGAACTCAGATAGCAGTGACATAATACAATCACTTTATTGTGAGCTTTAATCTAATCACTTGGGAAGTTTGTAAGCATTAAGGGATATAAAATTACAAAGCCTAGCTGTATTATTCTGAGAACTTACCTAAATGAATCTGCTGATTCCAAGTCCTCTGACTTCCTATCCTGTAACAACGTAACTCCTGTTTTATTTTTCAAAACATTATTAACATAATCATGTGCAGTATTAACCTAATTCTTCTCCAGTTTACAGAATAAAATATTCCTGTGCTACAAGAAATATTAGGCATATTGAAGGTTCTCTTAATCATTTTTTTACAAATATAAAGAGAAATAATATTTAAAAAGCCAACATTTAAATTGTAAATTAGATGAGTCCTGCAGTTAATATGAGAGTGTAAATGGTTTGAATTAAACAAACTTGGTCTTAAATTTAACAGAACTAATATAACAAGGATCTTTACATATGGTTACCAAGGTTCAAACATAAACTTAGATATACTATCACGCCCTTAATTTGAAGGGGGTTGAGGACTTGCATTTGGGAGCGTAGCAAGGTTAAGCATTTGGTGAGCAACTCACAATTCTAAGGCATGAATAACAAAAATAATAAACTCATTTATTGTACCTAACAAATTCAGTTAATGTAGCAAGCTATAGAAATTGAAAAGGGTACATGGTTCAAGTATATCTTACCTTGAAGCAGATGTTGGATGTCATGCCTGGTGCATGCAGTATTTTGGGTAGAGCCTTCGGCCATACTTGTGCCGTTACTATACAGAGTGCCCACCCCATTGATTGATGCGAGGCCTTTTATATTCTGCTATCTGCCTCCACACAAGACATGACCATATATGGAGATATAACCTCTAGTCTTATGAGGCGACATCAACACCCACATGATTCCACAGGATATGACTGACTCATGCATCCTGTGTTACACCATGTGCCATCATAACTTCAACGTTTTTACTCCATATATGTTACAATACATGCAAGAAGTATTGAAAGTGCTAATTTGGGTGGGTCGCTCATAGATAACCACTTAAACTGGAAATCACTCAATGCATTATTTAACACTAGAACCGCCAAAGCTAGTTATGTACTTAAAAGTGCTGATTTGAATGCTGCTTTTAACACATATTAATACCAATTCTTGATAATAAGGTATGTACATTTTTATTACAATCATGGATAGGTTTACATTAGAAATTAAATTTCTTTTTTTCAATTTATTTTATCACCGTTTTGAGAATATCTCAAGAACAAATGCTGACACTATACCACTCAATGTGCTTTTAATGTATCAGTTCATATTCATTAATTAGTAATGAAATGACAGGAATCGTAGCAACAAAATATAGTAAACATAGTGTACATGATGTTTAAATTAAAGGTAATTGTCTTGGAAACTCTTTCAGTATTACTGTATTTCAATCTCTGAGTGCATAGAACTGTACAGAAGAACATTTTTGTTTCGTTTATATTAATACACAGTCAATGTAGTATCTTAGTTCTTCAGGAAAATATATGTGTGAAAAGTAATTTTCATGCTTTTTATAATGCTCAAGATTTCCCTTCTTGAATGGTTGACCTCTAACAAGACTAGTGTCTTTATCTCTTAGACTTTTGTCAAGTTTTACTGCACTGAAGAAGTTATTAGTAGTCACACTCCAATCTTTATTGCGATATGGTGCGATTAATCTCATGACTATATTCTCAGGAAGATTTTAATTTGGTGCTTTCTGTTGAACTTTGACATGATAAGGGAGCCTATTACAAAGATATTTAAGGTGGTGTGCACCATGTTGGAGTAAATTGCTTCGGAAGTAACATTTACTATGCTACAGAGTAGGTTACCATGGGAGCATTTCACTCCAGAAGTAATGGAGAGCTCAGTTACAATTTACTCTTTTAGTTATGACTACAGAAGAAAGAGCTCATTACTGCCGGAGGTATTGCTTTGTTAACGCGATTTACTTGATGTGAACATGAACAAGGTTATGTGTGATAGGAAAAGGGGAGAAATGTATACAAAAGAGATAAACATTTGTTGGCCGAGATAAAGAAAATCCATTTAAACACAATAAGTATAAAAAACATGTTATAAAGACGCCGGAAGAGAAATGCTAGGAAGTTGTGATTGATGAGTTTAATAATTCTAGCGATGGGAAATGTACTGAAGAGCAAATTAAAATTCAGGAAACAATGTTTCTATTCTTCATCGCAGATCACTTGTGTGTCCATTTAGTGATGCTGTGAAATTGTTTTGTAAAGAGTATATAAATCCTTTAATTTCTAATTATTTATTGTATTATGTATGCCCAGTGTTCTCTTTATTTTTTTGATGAAGAAATACCCTTTCTGATTTCGGAAAAGCTCACCATATTCACGGATGGGCACAAAATAGTAACATGCATGCATTCAATTCGATACACAAAGTGTGGGAAATCTGTAAAAGTGAAGAATTGCTTTTTATTTTCTGAACACTCATGTATATATTCATATGTGTACGTACCTTGCTCTTAACCTCAAAAGCGCTTTAACAATGCAATAAAATACATGATCAGCAAGTGCGCGGTGAACGTTTATTTATAAGATCGCCTGTAATACTGGGATTATGAACAACCTTACTTAACCTGACATGAAAATGCTGGTAAACTAAAGGTATAATTGGCATGCACTTAACGTAATAGGAATGATTCTTGATTGGCAGTTCTTTTATTACGAGCTAATGCCTATTGGTTGTAATTGCCATGTGAAATCAAACGATGTAACAGGAAGTAAAATACTGATGTTGCCAAATTTTTAAGTTACATCGCATTAAGTCAATTTTAAATATCTCCATTTAATACATTGGAAGACATTACATTAAATTCAGTGTAATTGGGGCTCAAGCATCTGAAATATTCCGGTACAAAACGCTCATAGGACGTATAACAATAATTGTAATTTGGATTATAGAACTGAATTTGTGTACGAGTTTTGTTGAAATGTTCTCCAAGCAGGTTCAAAAGGCGTGTATGATATTCTTTCCTAATATCGAAATGTTCATTGAACTTTCTCTCTCTCTCTGTATAAGTATCATATGGTTCTGTCATACCACTATTGCATTCCTGTTGAGATCATCAATGTAACCTAAGTAATTGCAGTTTTCTTCGAGATCATCAATGTAATGTAAATAATTCATGAACAAGTCAAAAATATCTTCCTACAAATATGATACAGTACTCTAGTTTAATCGACAGGTTGGTTACTCCATCCATGTCGCAAGAGTATATTCTAACCTATATTTGTGCACTATTTAATTCCATAGTAACATACAACATGGTGCTCTCCGACATTTACTTCTGTGGTAATTTAATCTGGGAGTATCTGAAAGGAGTAAAATTCTTTGGAAGTAGTTTACTCTCGTATGGAAGTCGCTGAGTGTTGACTTGAATAGTAGTTTACTACAAAAGTAGCGCTTACTCCAAATTGGTGCACACCACCCTTAGTGTAGTCTGCTAGTAGCCAGAATTTAATACCAAATTTATCAGACTTGTTTGGCATGTATTGAAATAGTAGGAGCCTCTTGTTCTGCTTGGTAAAAGTTGTTCATTATACTGGCATTTGTACCGGTGCTAAAACACAGCTGGCAGTTTTCAATAAATTTATGGCAGGTACTTGAAACTAGAGCAAACTTATTTGTTCTCAAATGTTTTTTTTGTTTTCAAATGGTCTGGCCTTGTTTCTTGTATCTTCATTTCCATGTGGAATTGTCTGTATGTCATCCACATTTTCTGAACTGCCACTTCCAGGAACATCAATTGGTTAATAATCTTCTTTTGATGAACACCATCACTACATCTTCCAAATCTGACTGATCCTCACAAATTTCATTGAAATAAGCCAGGATTTCTTCTATATGTTTACTGCTCAAGTATCACTTCTCAAAATGAATTGCCTACACTATTGTTGATACAAGTTATAGCAATTTAAAATTATCCTACACATTGTTGAGCATTCATTTGGATTTGAATGGCAGTATACAAGTCGTCATGATGTAGTTCCACTAAAAGTAACATGGTACAAAGTATCAACCTAAATCTGGAAAAATAATAATTGCAGTGTCTACATGATCTCCGAGACTACTTAGGAAAGGTCATGACATATAGCAAAAACTGTCACAGTAATATTACACTAAAGTTATACGAGCAGTCAGAGTGAGTGCCTGGGAGGTTCTAGTGTTAACTTACTCAACTTCAGGAAGTTTAACAAAACAAAGAAAAGAATAACGAAGACAAAACAAATGTATAATGAACATTTTAAAGTGTTAACTGTAACTTATTCTGGTCAGTTTACCTTGTTTTCATTCTGCAGTAAAATGTTTGATTCCGATGGTTCTGATTGGTATTCTGTTTCTATTGACTTTCTTTGAACACTCACTTCACCTTTCTCATTATACGTGATAAACTCTTTCTTTATCTTCTTTACAATATCTAAAGAAAAACACTTCTCCTCTTTCTGAAAACATGTATCAGAAACAAAAGCCCACTCTTTTGATTCTGTATTATTACCCAATTCAAAATCACTGCATGAAACTGTGTCATTGTGAGATTTATTTCCAAAATCTGTGGAAAAACACACTCTCTCACTGGGTAAGCCTGGTTCTAAAATATCCACTTCTTCTTTGATATTTATTTTGTGGTCCATTTTAAAGTCATACTGACTTGTGGTAGCATAATTCTTAAATATTCTTTCAGGATTGGAGAATGAAAAGTCTTTCTCAATTGATATCTCTTCTTCTAGAAGATCGACTTCTTCTTTAACTTTTGTTTTGCCATCCATTTCACAGCCTGTAGAAAAACAAATGGCTATTAGTGTTATCAAGATTGACTTTACACTAAAAACACACAAAGAACCACTGCTGTATGAACATAAGAGCAATTAAGTTGACAATGATGAGGAAGGATGAATCAATAACTGAAGATTATAATTCTTCAAATGAGACCAAGTGTCATCATTTACTAAACTAGAATTTCTGCTCTGAAATATGATTGAAACAGCAATTCTCCTTACATGATTAAAATGGAGTTTATATTAATTTCCAATAGAGGGCAGTAGCATTAATTGTAATGAGAAAAAGCATAGATTCAAGTAACCAACTTAATTATGGCTTAGACTCGTGCAGTTGAAATCTTGCATGAACTTCCTTCCTGATTGAGGTTTTCTCCAGCTCTGCTGTCAGGGAGGGGATTTACAAAGATTTTTGTTTTTGTTTTTTCTTTTCCTCAGGCCTGATAACTGCAAATAACAGGATGGTACCCTATACAAATTTCCTGTCTCAATTATCATTTTATTTCATGGATCATCAGTGTCAACTGTCAAATATTAACATTGGCAATTAAAAATTGCAACCATGTAAATGGGAACAGTGGTGATAATTCTACTAACCATTTTGTATTAAGACTTAACAGTATGAACATTATGAGGTGCCCAAAACATCTAACCACAAGAGCATGTTTTGTATGTGGCAGTATTACCCAAAAATGAAAAGCAGCATAAATACAAAAGTTTGTACCTAAGTCAGACATTGTTAAGAATACCATGCAGAGATTTTAAAGCAAATTCCCCCACCCCAAATAACCTTTTACATCAATAATGTTGTTGTTTTTAATTTTCCCGAAATTAGCTCACAATTTTTATTGAAGCTTATTTTGGTTAATTTTCTCACATATACTGGTTGTGGCATAGGTCAGTTAACTGCTAGACATTTTCTGCCTATGGTCAAATATTAACTAATTAGTTAAATAATATCCCTCGCATTGAAAAACTGCTAAATCTGTGCACAGTGAAATTTGTTTAAAGAGTGATGGAAAAATCGGTTTGATATTAACAATGACAATCTGAGCCTTGGCATCACTTGTGCATTCATTGTACCATAAAAAGTGTACATTATAGGTAGAAAATTTCTACAGAACAACCCGTGTTTCCTTTACAGATGTGCTGGAAATTTGATCGAAATTATGAAGATATACGAGAATCTTTCATTGAAAAGTTACCACATACACAGCCTCCATGCAGGCAAGCTATCTACAAATTAAATCAAAGGTTCTGTAGCTGGTTTACCAAGTAGTGGCCGCCCAAAATTAGCAACTACTTAAGAAAATCTGTATCTCGTTGCACAGGCATTCGGTCAATCACCCTAGAAATGTGCAAGAAGAGATTCTAAGAAACTTCAGTTTTCTGACAGAAGTTTAAGGAGAATGTTAAAACATTACAACTTTACACCTACATGACTATATGCGCTAAACCAGGATGATCGTCACTGAAGACGTGAGTTCTGTGAGGTAAGTGGTCCACCATGAAAGTGATTGTGACTTTTATAAAACAATCTGTGGTCTGATAAAGTTTGTTGTAAGTTAAATGGAAGCGTTAACAAACACAATTGCGAGTATTGGTCTACTGAAAATCCAGAATTTGTTACTAAGGAGTTAAATGTTCCTGGAATTATGGTTTCAGCTGGTATATACAGCAAAGGAGCAATAGGCCCTTATTTTTTCGATGGAACCATGACTGTTTAAATGTATCTTGAAATGTCCAGAGAAGTTATTATGGAATTATACAATATCCCTGTACTCGAAGCTATACAAAACACTTTCATTTAGCAGCAAGATGGTGCTCCACTGCACTACGCATTACGTGTCCATGCATTTTTGGATGGCAATTTTAAAGAGTGGATAGCAACATGGGGTAAAATGGATTGTTCTGCAAGACCACCAGACCTGACACCATGTGATTTTTCAATGTGGGGGAAATTGAAACAAAGTTTCTGCTACAAAACCATTAAACCTAAAGCATTTAAGAGATTTGATTGAAGAAGAATTTAAAATATTTTTGGTAATAATGGGGATTTGTGTGACAAGATATGTAAATCAGTGTTTAAACATTGTGTTAACTGTCTTGTTCACAATGGAGGAAATGAGCAAATTCAGTACGACAAATTAGTATGTATAAATCATGAAAGCTACAAATTAATGAACTGCATTTTTGGTTAATTGACTAACACTGTACCCTGTATTTTATTACACAACTACTGAATTACTATGTTTACATAACAAATAATATGTGGTTTCAAATTATTTGTAAATTGCACTTTCAACATCCACCTGTATTTTCTCAAAAACAGCTTTAACAATTTGGATTCAAATGCTGGTTGTTTGATATATTTTGATGCATATTCTGTCAGTAGCCTGCCAAGTCTACTTCATTTCCATTTAAGATTTACTTTCAGAAATGTTCACTTTCATACCTGTACCATTTAAAAGTGATGCTGAATCTAAGAGGAAGCTTTGAAAACACGCAAGTCAAGTCATTTTGAGCCTTTCCTCTTTTTGAAGCTGCAAACAAAGCCACTACATTGTAAACAATGGTTCATTTTAGCTTTTTACGTGAGCACTTACAACATACATTATCCAAAACTTGCCATTTTTTTATCATTAAGTTGTTCGTTAATTCTGCAGTTTACAAACCAGTTTAACAAAATTGTCAGCAATTGTGTAACTTTTTTTTACAGTTATTTATCTGAAAACAGTTAACCCATCTACTGGGCAGGAAGATACACTGCTGTGCATGCTCAAACAAAGATTTACTGACGTTCCGAAAATGTTATCTCTTATAATACTGAGCAACAAAAATCTGAAGGAAAGAAATAAAGTTATTAGTCTGAAGAAAGTGCACAAATCCTTCAGAGTTGTTTTACCCTTGGTCACTCACTGTAAATCAAATACTGCTTCCAAATCACTATAAGCGGAATCACTAGATATACATGCCACCTCAAACCTTTTAGGTACAGGCCGTTTACAGATAAAAGATCTTTGAGAGGCTTTCCATTTATTAGTTGTAAAGGTATCCAAAATCTGCCGACTGACTTGAGTTTTTAAACAAGAGGCTCACCAACCTGACAATCGGTTGGTAGTACACACATAGAGGATAGTTCAAGCCTTCCTTTTGGCTGCTTCTACTATTGGTGAACCAGACAAGGAAGCTGAAAATTTTGCGGAAGCCTTTTTTGACAACACTCCACCCTTGTTCACACAAATATGATCAGTTAAAAGTTCCATCAAAAATAACATTAAAAATATCACTGAAGTGACACAGCTTGCTAATTTACTGTTGACTGAACATAGTTCTCTGACCTCTGCCTATCCTGATGTATGTACTGCTTGTTGTGTGTACTTAACTGTCCTTGTTACAGTGGCCACAGCTGAAAGATCATTTTTAAATTAACACTGACCAAAGCCTATCTCAGAAGACCTGATTCAAGAATGCCTAAGTGTTTTGGCTCTAGTGTCATCAGAAAATGAAAGGATGTAAAAGATTAAAACTTATTTCTTTAGCAATATGCAACCCAAAAAGAGTCTCCTCAAATCTCAGGTTTAATCTTGTTTTTACTGATGAATATTTATTTTACTGATATGAAGAAAGTTTCAACTTTAAGCTTTACTACATTTAACACTTTATATTTTATTACATGAAATTGTCCTTTTAAAACTGTTTAACATTTATACTACAATAATGCTTACAGTGATGTAGTTCAACTAATTTAACCATGAAAGGCTACTAAATTTGTATTTATTTTGAAAAGCATATTGGGTAATGGTTACATATCCACTTAATATTAAGAGACTAGAGGTTATTGATTTAAGGAACAAAAATGCATACAATAATTGACGTCATCTAGTGAAGTGAATGCTTATACAGGCTGTAAGCTACCAAACATCCCTTTTTAATAGTTTCTTATATACTAAATTCACTGCAATTGGTCAACAAAGTACTCCATTTTGTTAATACTGCACATGCACAGAGGAAATTGCTAACCTAACTGTATTAGTGTAATCTGTAAAAATAGCAATGTTTCTGCTTCTTTGTTTAACATACTCATTATGAATTCAACTATATGCAGCATCATTAAGCTGAAGATTAAGACGAGCAGCCAAGTGTCACTCCTACCTTATTTACAGTGCAATTTATGATATCATACCCGTTATTTGAAACCAATTCCTATACACACTAACTTAACCAGTGGTGAAGTGTGCATAGAAGCGGTGGAAGCGCCACTTCCCCAAGAATTTAAAAAGAACAAGAAGGCAAATAAAATTCCTGTGAATAAATATTTTATTTGTTCTGGATACATTTTTAAAATCTATTCATCAACATCCGCCATGCTGCTGACATCTGGAAAACTGCCGAAGCTTAAGTGACCAGTTCCGCGAGCTCATTCAATACTGAGCATTTCCGTGTTCACGCATCGTAACCTCCACTAGCGAACATACTTCGTAGGTTTCCAGAAGCAATCAGGACTTGTCCGTGACTTAGGAAGCATTGAAAGACATCGTTACGTGAAATCTCAGTAGTGTGCGAAGTAAAGTTTGTTTTATTGTGGAGCTTTTAAATAAATCTGTAAGTATATTTAAATAGCAATAATTTGCGTATTTTGCGTAGATTGGTATTTGCTAGTAATAAACAGCTATTTCTTGTGAAATTTTAAGTTATTAGCAAAAACGTGTGAAATTATACTTTCTCCATTTTAGGTTAACATTTCATGTGGTTGTTGCTCTATGAATTATTGGAACGTCTGAGTGGAGTGGGTTAAGGGTATGTCTGCTTGTAGTGTGAGCAGTCTTGCAGTGCAAGAAGGGTCTACGTGTGACTGTACTATAGAAAAACTACTGAAAAGTGGAGTAGTATATGTATTGCATAATAAAATACATAAATTATTTTATGTGCCCCACAGTTGGAAGCCAACTTGTAGTAGTTTTTTACTTCAACTGTTGAAGTTTTGCTGTTGTTGTTGTTAGCCACACGCTTGGAAGCGAACTTGAAGAAGTGTGTTGTTACGTAATATATGTAATAATAGTTGCTTTATGTAGTTTGTAACACGCTTTGGGCATAGGTTTGAATTTGATGCTTACGTAATATTACTGTTTGAATTTTGCCTCGGCTGTGTCAGTCTTACTTTACAGTCATGTATCTTGGGTAGGGCGCAGTACGACAATTATTGTAGACATCACAGAATTAAGCTTTTAAATTAACTTCTTTTATCAATTTATTGCACGTATTTATAGAGCACTACACTTGTTTGAAGAACTGTGAGAAACTTTTATACTTTCACTAAGCGTATACATATTTTTACTAACACACGTAGAAAACACATTTCCCATCTATACTCTATCAAGTTTCGCCAGCAACTGAGTAACCCTCAACGGACAAAACCTGTAAGCTTCGGTATTGCAAGTCTCTGATTGGCTAATTCTAGTCCAATAGAATTTCTGCAGTTAACTTAAAACTTTTCTTTGCTGTTGATTGGCTAATTTAAAAACTGTTACAGAATTTACGTCATCGTTGCTTTAATCATGACCAGTACATATCAAACTATAAACACATTATTGCTACAAGGTTACCTCATTGTTAGCAACTCAAAACTTATTATTCTCACAGCTCTTGCATTATTATAGTATGTAATGTATTCACGTAACATTACTAAAATATGTTTACAATAAAAATAAGCATTTGCAATGACTGTTACATACAATTTAAATAATTATTACATACTTATTGTTTCAAGGTGGGCTGTTATTGAATTTACGTTTATGTGAAATACAATTGAAATTATTCAGGTATTAAAATACTGCCTCAAAGGTAGATTTAGTTCTTTCAGTTGTGAGGAAAAACTAAATATGATTAAAAGTGACAAGCCGAAAAAACTTCTTAATAATGATATCGGCATGCAAAGCAAAGTTGTTAAAACATTTATGCGCCACTTTAATGAAAACGTGATACAATTCCATGATTATGTGGGTGTCATAGATTGCAAAAATTGTTTTGCTGGCCGTGCTTGCTATTTTCGCAAGAAAAAAGCACTCATGGATGTTTTGATGACTTGAATAATTTATACAAAACTTAGAAAAGGCATCAAGGAATGCAAAATCAATTATTTGTCTGAAACAATTTACGCAGTTCGGAAATACACGGATTGAATCGCATTTAAGTGAACAATTCCGGCTCACAATACAGAAGCACAATGAAGACATAAAAAGAAACAGGAAAATTCTTTCGCAAATGATAATGGTAGTATGCTTTTTGGGAAAGCAGGAACTTGCATTTCGAGGCCATGACGAGGCCAAAAGCTCTTTGAACTGAGGAATTAATATTGAAATGTTGAAGGAGTTTGGAGATTTTGATATAGACTTATCTCATCACTTGTCAAATTTGACGGGCTTTTCAGGGTGGTCTAGTGACATAAAGAATGATATTATTTATTCTGTTTTGGAACTGATAACAAACGAAATAAAGAAGGAAATTTCTGAGACTTCTTTTGTTGGAATTATTGTGAATGAGGCAACACATATTACAACAAAATCAATATTATACTTAGGTATGTGACAAAAACTGGAAGTATTGAAGAAGGATTTCTGTGTTTCAGAGATATCAGTGTCGATAGAACAGCAAGTTCTTTAGCACATCATGTGTTTGAGATCTTAAAGGAATTTAATTGTGAAAAGAAATTGGTGTCACAGACATATGATGGGGCGGCTGTAATGTCAGGGGAACACAGTGCTCTTCAAATGAGAGTAAGAGAAAAATGCCCACAACCTGTATTTGAGCAGTGCTATGCACATAGACTGAATTTAGTTTTGTCACAAGCTGTGAGCTTTATTAAGCAGTGTAAAATATTTTTTACTTCACTTTCTGGTTTTGTCACTTTCTTTTGTAAATCTACAAAGAGATTGGCAGCACTCAACTCTGAAATAAACAGGAGATTTCCAACATTAGCTCCAAAAGATGGAATTATGGTAACAGGCTATTACAAACTGTGTACGAGTACAAACAAGATATAGAAAAGTTGCTAAATTCAGCAATCGAAAATGCAGATAGTTGGGATACAGAAACAGTATGTGGTGCTCCAGGTCTTCTTTCAACATTACATGGGTTTGATTTCAACTTGTTTCTTCATGTATTCTATTGTATATTTCCTCAGGCTGACATGCTGTTTCAAGTACTTAAAAAGAAGGTTTTAGATATTGAGTTTTGCCGTAAACAAGTTGACAAACCTTCAATGCATTTTATGAAACCTGACAAAAGAAATAAACTAGTTGTACTTCAAAAAGATGATTATATTGCCAGAGTAGAAAATATGCTGCAACAAGAAAATTACATGCATATTCAAGAAGACCCATTAAAACTACATTTAAAAGCCTTCAATCAAACCATCCAGGAGAGCAAAACTATAACAGACACTCATAAATCTAGATTAAAACCAGACCACCCCACTTTACCAAGAATTATGCTCTACCTAAAATACACAAACTGGGTAATAAGATGAGACCAATCGTCAGCAATATTGATTCTCCTACCTACAAACTGGCAAAATGGTTAGTACAGAGATTCTCTTCACTACCAAAATTCAATAGCAAAAACATAATGAATTCAGAAGATTTAATAAAGAAGATAAAATCCCTGGAACTAGAACCAGAAGACAGATTAGTTTCCTTTGATGTCAATGCACTATTTCCAAGTGTCCCTACAGATCAACTCCTGCGTCAATTAAAGAAATGGCTACAGCAGACTAACTTGCCTGAAGAAGAAATAGAAGACCTCATACAACTTACCAATTTGTGCATTACACAAAATTGTTTTAGTTTCAATAAGAAGTTCTATCAACAACCAACAGGTCTAACCATGGGCAACCCACTTTCACCCTTCTTGGCAGATTTATTTATGAGCTACTTAGAAACACACATAACAACTTCCTTTCCATACATTTTTAAAGTTTGGCATAGATATGTTGACGACATCTTCGCTGTTGTCCCTAATAGGTTCATACAAGACTCCTTAGCCTTACTAAACCTACAGAACCAATCAATAAAATTCAGCATAGAATTAGATAAAGAAGGCATGCTACCATTTTAGACCTAAAAATCATCAGAGAACAAAAGAACCTAACCTTTGGCATATACAGGAAGCCAACACACTCTACTAATTACATAAAAAATAAGAGTTTCAATCCAACCACACACAAACATGCAGTACTAAACAGCCTAACACATAGACTGGTATATACCCCTTATATAAACAAGAATACCAGTACCAGCATATAGTAGACACAGCAATACATAAAATGGGTACAAAAATTGACAAAAAATTGCAAAATTCAAACAACAGAAGCACATCAAAAACACAACAAATCTCAGCCAGCAAGATAAACAGCTAAAGTTCAAGAAATTCACATACCACCCAGGAACATTTCACAAATTTAAGATTTTCATGAAACACAACATCAACCTAGCTCTACAGAACAAATTTAACATAGAAAAATTACTTTCTAACAAGTTAAAAGACCCCATCCCACAAGACAAAAAAGCTGGAATCTACAAAATCAATTGTTCAGATTGCAATAAAGTATATATAGATAAGACAAAAGAAACCTAGAAACTAGGCTAAAGGGGCACATGAGATATATCAAATACAAACAAATGTACAAATCTGCAGTTTCACACCATTTTTGGATCACTAATCACATCATCAAACCCAATATTACATTAGTCAAACCAGCCAAATTAGATGCATGGGAGAAGATCACCATTGTAAAACACAACACACATCTAATGAATTTTGATTTGCCGCCACCAAATCCTCTCTGGAAGTACATTTCACCACCACAGTATCCAGTCCACAAAATGGAAACACCAACAACACGGGCCAGTCGGATTAGCTTCTGAGGATGGGAAACCGTTTCCCGAAACATGTTAAGTGAGTAAACTTAAGTGATGTTATACTAACAAAAACATAAATCTTTAAAAACAGTGTGTGTGCACACGTCTGGGAACAGTATACCTTGAAAACTAGAAACCCAATAAATATGAAACTTGGTATTTAGATTCAGCATCTTCCAAAGATGCAACATGAAGATTTTCAAGAATATTCCCTATCTAAACTCTCCATTTATATGCAACAGTTGCCAATATTTTTAATTTTCTCAGAAAATGCTCTAATGATTTTTATTAAAACATCACATGTTTAAGATATTGGCATGACATATAAAATGTATATCTTGAATTTTCTGCACATGGCCAATGAAGTCCTTCGTTTGGGAAAATTTTACGTAACTTCCTATAAAGTGAGTCAACCATAAGATATAGTCAAAAACTGTAGGCCTCTTTAAAACACACAATTTATTGCAAATAAGCTTTCTTATGTCATCATATGCTGGATATCTGTTAGTGGTTTGAATTATTCACTTTAAAATTCTGCCACTATGAGCTTTTCTTGCGATATTGTGTAAACAATATGAAATTTCAAGGACAGCAAATGGAGATGTATCACTATTTATTCTCCTTTCTGTATCCCCCATGTACCTACAAACAGGGGCAATTCCTTTTTAAAGGGTTGATGGAGTTTAGCCACACCACATTTTTACTTTCTCTACTATGTATAGTAAGTAGGGGAAGTATTACATTCCACCCAAAAATTCGATACAGAGATTTCACCGGAAAATGTGTTTTGAGACCCCCTGAATCCAAATAAAGCATTCTTTGGAAACATGTTCATGTGTGTGTCTGTGAACAGCATAACTCAGAAACGAATAGTCGGATAAACACCTTGGAGTTTAGGTTCAGTATCTTCCAGAGATGCGACATGAAGGTTTTCAAGAAGCTCACCCCACCCCAGATTACCCTTTACATGGAACATTTTTCGAAAATTTTAATTTTCTCAAAAATGGCTCTAACGATTTTGATTAAAATATCTTGTTTTAAGATATTTTCATGACAAATAAAATGCATATCTTGAATTTTCTGGGAAAGTCTCCAAAAGTATTCATTGTGAACTACTTTTGCATAACTAGTAAACCATAAGAGATAGACAAAATTTTACTACACAAAAAATGTAGATCACATTAAAATACTCAATTTATGTCATACACATTTTTTTTGTTGAGTGAACCATTTTCGAGATATTGCTTGTTATTCCTTTAAATTTTTGAATACTTATTTTCTCAAATGGGAATTTGTTCAATTTTTTGTCTTGGATATGCAAAGAGTATTAATCTGTGGCAAAGAGAATGGTGCTGCACCTAGCAACCAGCTATTAAGAGATATGTATGTGCTTAAAGGCTACTGTATTTCTATATTGCCCTTGCAAATATAAAACAAGGAGAACATAATAGGCCTTAAGCGATAGTCAAATATTTTTAGAACTGGTCGCTATGTGTAAAATGTAATTCTCTTTGCATGTCAAAAGATTGTTTCTGCAAACGTTTATCTCGATTAATATGAAATAGATGAAGAATAAGAGTTTGTAAAAGAGTAGAGAAAGTCATGTGAGTGTAACACATCAGATTTTTTTTGTATCAACAGCCACAGAAACAACAGCACACACCACCTCACATTTTAAAAATATATAATTTTATTTACAGCTCTTTACTAATCTCAGTCTAAGCCTGCATACCTGAAGTACATGAGGTTTGGTTGGGCCTAAAGCATAAGAAAATCTTGAGTTTAGCATCAAGCAACATGGACTTCCTGGGGACTAGCACATGAAAGGGTTCAACCTCAGGACTGGTTCAGTTCCTATAAGCAGCTACCCATAACAAAAATAGGGCAAAGAAATTAATAATATATAGATACTTCAACAAGATTGGTTAATTTAGCTTAAATTTTTCCAAGATTATTTTATTTGAAGAAAACATGTAGACCTAGCAATATATTTCCGTTATATTAAAACATTTTAATTGAATTACTGCCTATTAGAGACTTACTCAAACTAACATTGTAAATTAACCATTCATTTGGAAATGCATTTTAAACGATTTAATAATAATAATAATAATAATAATAATAATAATAATAATAATAATAATAATAATAATAATAATAAAATATGAAAATTTCATGCACTATAAAATCCAAAAATACATTAAAGTATGGATTATCATTTTTGTTCCCAATTCATTAATTCACTTCCCTTTTTGCACAGTTAACAACTAACAATATTTGCTAAATTTTTTTCTGTGATGTTCCTGCACTTATAATCAAAATATTTTTGTAGCTAGAAAATGACCTCTCTACATCACAAGAAATTATAGGTGCAAATTTGAACGAACATATTTGTGACACTGTGATGTCAAACTCCTCATTCATGCTTTCACCAGAAAATACCTTCTTTGCTGAACAAAAGAATCTGTAGTGTGGGTTCCTGTTTATAACACTGTCCAGTTTGTTCTTTGCATCTACTCCCACTTTCTCTTGGGCATGACTGAGGGATCTATGGAGTTCCTTAACAATTGACATTGAGTCTACCAGTGGCAGACATGTGGCTTGTAATTTGTTACTGTAGAGGACAATTTAGCGAAGTTTCTCTTGATGTAAACTAAATCCTGCTGCTTGTGCATCTCTGATACAGCGAGAAACTGTTTACTATATAAAATGAACAAAGTATTTATTTTAGATTTAAATTTTGAAGTATTAATTTTATGCAATTAATTACATATCAATTTTATTTATACCAATTTAATGGCATCAAAATTGTCAGAGTAAAACATTGCATCTTCCAACCAAGTAGGTACCCCATCTAGTAAGGATGGGCAGAGGGGGTAACGGTAACTCAGGTAGACTCTCTTTGTAAGCAGCTACACATGCAGGGGCTTTGAAAAATCTGTACAAAACAAAATATCAAAATGACGAATTTATTTTTATATTTTTGGGACCATTAAAACTGATGTGAACCTAAATTTTACACATACCTTTTATCGTTTTGAGGATAACAAATTATTGACATTGTCATAATTACAACCTATAGCTTCTGCAATGTGATGGAGCCCGTGAGCAAGATATGTAATGTGTTTTATATTTGGGTAGAATATTTTAATAGCTTTCCCAGCCTTCAGCATCACTCAACAGCAAAAGAACTCTGCTTGTATTTAGATTATTTGGACATGGAATACCTAAATATAAGAATCATTTTCTCAGAAAATGATTTACACATATAGGATCTTAAATGAGAGTAAAATAATTATTTAAAACGTTCAATTACAATATCTGATTAAAACTTATGCAATCCATCATCAAAGAATCTAGCAGTTGTTGCGTTATTTGCTTTTTGCAGGACTTAACAGCTCACTAGATGGGGTTGACCAGACCCATCCTCAGTTAATTTTCCTACAATTAGGTCAGATCAGTTGTTTCATCTACAGATGTCCATATGTTTGATGTTCCCAAGTCCTCGCGAATGTTATCCAATACCCGATTAACAAAACAAGTGATTTTAATGGGTGAAAATAGTTTTCATTTATTTTTACACAAAATAAAATTTATTTTGAAAAACACATTACATAGGCCTACCTCATTATAAGATTTTGGAACATAAACTTTCCTCAATGTCGAGGGATGAAGGATATCTTTTGATGTATACTTCTCCAAACAACCCTTAAGAGTTGTATTTCTGAGTTTCTCAAGTGGTATATTTGCTCCTACTGACTGCATTGCACTGACAAATCCATGTAACATTATTTTGAGGTGCCTTAGCAGTAATAAATGACTGGATTTGGTGTGTTGCAGATTCTCTTGTTTTTCGCATTCTTGCAACATGTGACACAGATGCAACATGCTGTTCGACTTGAAACTTTTTAGTACATTTTATCTGAAATTATAGAAGATCTTCTAGGTATATGAATATGATTTTTTAAAAAACTGGTATTCTTATTTAAAATGTATGTTGTAATGTTTTGTAAAGAACAAGTGCCATACAAAATTTTTAGTAAAAGAATAGCTTAACTCTTTAGTAAAACAATCACAGAATGCAACATTCCCATCTGATCTAATAAAATTCTTTCCTTTAATCTCCTGTGCAAGGAGTACACTTCTGGAACTTTTAGTTGGAGACATATTAACACATGCAAACGGAATAACACAGACATTTATCACTTACGAGGTTCAACACAATACTGTGAAGATAGTTTAGCGAACCTTGCTAGTAAGGTTTGTTCAAATTCCATTAGACCAGTCTGCAGCTGTCTTTGTTGCGTGAGACACGGTGCCTGACTTAAAAGGCTAAATCTCCATTGTCACAAAATTGAAGTCTTGCCAGTGATTGTTGTGGATAAGTAAATCTGTTTATGGCAGGCATCTGCAAATGTCTGTCGGTAAAATTCCGGGAAAGTCATCCTATTGCAAGAATCTTAACTTTCTATTTCTGTTATCCCTTCCCCTTTTCTTTCTTCGATCCAGATTCCTGAAGCAAAAATAATGATCATAAAATTTAGAAAATGACGTGTCTACTCAATACCATGAAAACATGTATTTAAACTGAAAATAATGTATATTATATGCATAATGAAGCTAGAAATGCCTTATATATGCATTATGTGTGTTTTTATTCCGAAAAAGATCAAAATATGCATAGAAAAGGTACATATATTTACAATCAGTAAGTAATGAAATGGATGTGTACTAAGCTTGTACTATGTCGAATAATCCTATAAAAACATGCATTTGAATTGAATTTACATCTTAAACAATACTAACAACAATAGACATTTCACTGATCTCTTGGCCCCATCAGCTATTTTAGCCATGAGCTGCTATTACCTACAACAAAATATGTAATGAAACTTTTTCTACAAAGTTTTATTTGGATTAACATGAAGTAGATAGAAAAATAAGCTTACAGCAAATGATAGTGGGTGTAGAGAAAGTCATGTAAATGTAACAAAACATGAGAATCATTTATTCAAAATCTATCACTTTTTGATGTGCCAATATGAAATACTCCTACAATTTAATGTACAGCCGTTTGAGGCTTTAAAATCATTGATATTATAAAACCACTTATGTAGGTGGCATGGAAATACAAATGAAAGACAAGTATAACAAGAATCCAATGTGTTACATTTACATGACATTCTTTACCCTCTATCATTTAATAGTGGATATACAAATAATTCTTCTGCAAAATTATTTCTCTATCTACTTCACTTTATTAGAGATAAACTTTTGCAAAAGTACCTTCATCACACATTTCATTATGCTAGGTATGTGGTAGAATAAATAAAAATGGCACTGTTTTATTATAAGTTATAAGTATTTACGGTGAAAAGTTGGTATCAAATTTTTTTTCGGTAGAATACAACACCTTCTTGACCTACTAGGTACACGTAACCTTCTCTAGCTCTTAGGTGCGTGGTAGAAAAAGTAAAAATGCTTTTTTGGACTCAAGGTCCTCAAAATGGGCATTTCCATGAAATCTCGATATCTAATTTTTGGGTGGAATGTAATACCTACTCTACCTACTTGATTCATGGTAGAATAAGTAAAATGCTTTCTTTTTGTATTCAGAGGGCCTCAAAACATGTATTTCCGTGAAATTGAATTTGAAAAAGAATCGGAAATATCTGATATTTCTTTTTGAACTTAACATAAACTTCATGCTTGCGTAGTTTAAGTAGGCATGACTTACTTTAAACACTGTTTGGCTTTTATATGTTTTGTTTTACAATATTATGTATTGCTTTTCATTTTTTGTGTTTTCGCACAAAATCTGTGTGTTATATCCATCTTTATGCACATTTCACTTATTACAGGCATTGCTTATTTTACGCCTGTTTACATTGCGTGTGTCATCGATTGGTCTTTCCAGCTTGTTTGTTTAACGACTCTCCAGGAGTTATTTTCTATTGGTGTTCGAATTGCCACCTATATGTTTTTAAATTTTGAATTATGCAAGAAATCTATTCACACTTATAGTTTCATTTACTTTGTATAAACCACTGGTAATTTTCATTTTAGTGTACTTGGCAACCACACAACATATGGTCTAGATCTCTATATTCACCACAGTCACAAGAATTCATGGCTATTTTGCTCTTAGGTGGTCTTCATTGAAAACGCTGAAAAAAGCAGGAAATGGAGTAAATTACCTTAAGAGTGATTATATAAATAGATGTGATCTAGTCAATAGCTGGTGCCCAGCTGCCCACCCATTTTAGGTGTTTTACTTTTATAGGAAAATTGTGATATGAACACAACAAACGTAGCCATCTTCCCATTAAAACAGCCGCTGAATGGGAAGTGCCAACCTAAATAAGAGGGGAAATCAGCAAAATAAGGAATTTCTGCAAATGTGAATCATACAAGTTTTAGACGTGCAGATCTCTTGGCTACGACCTGTCGTCGAACTGCTCCACTCCTCTCCTCTCCTAAAAAACATCCCTCGGCTACGCCTTGAGGCCGAGTATCTTACCTGCTTTGGCAGCATTAGTTATTCATATGTTGCCAGCATTGCGTTAGAGCTAGAGAATGACAGAGTGACATCTGTAGGACATATAAGACATCACTTCTATCGCCATTGAAGATCACCTAAGAGCAATTTACCCGAGTTCGTATTTCTTTTCTTGATTTTAAATTCATATACTGGTGTATTTGCTTTCAATCTGATTTTGCTCATTACGACACCATGGCTTATTTGCATGTTCAGGTGCTTAAAATATTTGTGCGTTCGTCTAGCGATGTCCAACATTACGTTGGTGGCGCCTAGCATCATGCAGTAAATCAGTTGTGATATTGGTGCTTTAATAAGGGGCTATGTGCGGTTGCCACAGTAAATAAACTGGACGCGCAAAATCACCGCATTTTAAAATACATAAACTGCCCATATCTTCAAACATTTAAGATCAAGAATTCACATAACTTGAGAGAAGTACATGAGCACAAGGCCACACATGTAAACTCTTATGGCACGTACTCTTTGCCACGAGTGTATAGCTTTACAGTCGGTAGCATCAAATGCCCTTCCAGCTAATGCCTTTGAAGGTTATGTGGTAGTTTAAAGATATACCTCTTCCTGGTATATACAAAGGATATAACATTTAGTCACTGTATCTTTGTTAAACTTAAAAGAAAAGGTTAAATACAACAAAAAGTCACTCTTTACCGTAACAACCCAATATCGAAACAAATCACTTGGAATACGCAGTCCCTCTTCAGGTAGCCACATTAACGCACAGAACATCAAAGTAATCCATGAAGACAAGCGCATGCAGATAGCTCACCCGCGAATAGCACGCTTCCAGAGTAGACATGGGGCGATTCATGAACGACTACAAGGAAAGAATCGCATGAATCGTGGCAGTCTTAGCAAGAGTCGTCGTTCAAAAAGAATCGTGCATGAATCGTCGTTCAGAAAGAATCGTGATCAGGACATTCTCGATTCATTCTTGCTTGCGCTTTGGTGCCAAACCGAGCCCGGACGAATGTTGCCGAGTGAGTACGATGATGAGCAAGGAAATTACCAAGTGGCAAGCATTGTGATGCTGTAACATGGTATACGAAAACAGCTTAAAAAACACCACCGCATAAAAAATAAAAGTATTGCCAGGTTCTGTCGATTCGTAGTACACCGGAATGATCAAAGTATTAAGTGAATTGCACAGGTCTAAAAAATCGCTAGTATTCATAATATGAATTGGTATATCAACACGATTTTTTGAGATGCTGATGTCATAACCTAGGAGTACCGAGTTCAGCCGAGAAAGATTAATTCTTAAAAACAAATTGTGTAAATAGCTGTAAAGCACAGTAAAATGAATCGTAAGCATTGCCAATGGATGAACGTAGGCTGCAGCACGTGGAATAAACAATTGAAGTAATTTTCAGTACTCTACTGGGAGATTTGATACACAGTATTGCATGATTACAGTGTAGTAGATATTATAATACACAATACCAAAATATATGCAAAATGTAGGGAAAATAGAGAATTTTAGAATTCTTGGTTTAATTAACATTGTGGTTATAAAACATTAAAGTGTTTAAAATTATATACCTAATTGAAAAACATTAATTTATATACTATAATCTACATTAAAAGTATAGGAACATGCCTCGATATAACTAAGCCAATTCTAATGCATTAATAGTACCTCGAATATGCCGATGTAAAATTTATATAAAAATTATTATTCTCTGCACGCACGGTCACGTATTTATAAAAGTTATAGAGCTTATTGGCCCGCGCAACTGCGGTAGTGGTGACGAATGATGATATGATATTATTATTATTATTATTATTAATAAAAAGCGGACAAAAGTAAACTTCAGAGGGCGGAAACGATTTTTTACGAAGAACTTAAGGATGCACTAGATTAGATCTAATAATAAATGAAACATAAAATTATAGAACTGAATATTTATAAATTATATGATAAAATCAAAGAAAATTAATTTAATTGAAAAGATCATATGAACTACACTACACGATTGAAGAAAGAATACCACTATTAATTAATAAGTACAAATCGTCAGGAAAAAGAGACATCGGACACCCCAGGAAAAGATGGGAGTAAAGAATGCGAAGGCAGGCGGAATGCCTAATCATCGAAATGAAGAAGAATATAATAATAATAATAATAATAATAATAATAATAATAATAATAATAATAATGTCTTCATAATTACTTTGCATAATACCTTATGTAATCGCAACTTAAGTTGAATCACACAGGTAGTTTCATTGACAAATTCAGGAAACTCCAAGTGTATTACCCAAAATAGCGTGGAAAGCATTTTTACATACATTGTCTTTTTTACGTGAAAGAAAAAAGATCATAACCCTCATCGTAACAACAAACTCCTGATTGCGCATTTTGTCTGCAACTGCAAAGTACAAACGGGGGACGGTTCATATAAGAATTGTGAGTGAGAATAGGCGGCAGTCAAGCGGACGATTCATGATTGAATCGTGCAACGTGCAGTGGGTTAGACCAACAGGCAAGCGGACGATTCATGAACGAATCGTGAACGAATCGTATGAATCGATTACTGCAAAAGAATCGCTCGACCCAACCCTAAACTCTACTACGTCTATTACTTTCTCTACTACGTATAGTAAGTAGGGGAAGTATTGCATTCCACCCAAAAATTCGATACCGAGATTTCACCGGAAATACACGTTTTGAGACCTCCTGAATCCAAAAAATCTGATGTGTTACACTCACATGACTTTCTCTACTCTTGTACAATCTATTTTTACAAACGCCTATTCTCCATATGCTTTATGTTAATCGAGATATCGAGATGTCAATCTTATTGCTAATTTTCTTGTAGATGCAAGGGGAATATGGTAGCTTTTAAGCGATGGTCAAATATTTTAACGCTGGTTGCTATGTGTCGAATTCCATTCTCTTTGCAAGTCCAGGACATAAAAAAATGAATAACGAATTTGAGAAAAAGTATAAGTATTGGAAAATTTAAGGGAATAACAAGCAATATCTCGAAAACGGTTCACTCAACAAAAGAAATGTATATAACATAAGTTGTGTATTTTAACGAGATCAACATTTTTTGTGTAGTAAAATTTTGTCTATCTCTTATGGTTTACCAGTTATGCAAAAGTCGTTCACAATGAAGAATACTTTTGGAGACATTCCCAGAAAATTCGAGATATACATTTCATTTCTCATGGCATTATCTTAAACATATGATATTTTAAACAAAATCGTTAGAGCCATTTTTGAGAAAATTAAAATTTTCGAAAAATGTTCCATGTAAAGGGTAGTCTGGGGTGGGGGGATTTTCTTGAAAACCTTCGTGTCGCATCTCTGGAAGATACTGAACCTAAATACCAAGTTTGGTGTTTATCCGACTGTTCGTTTTTGAGTTATGTTGTTCACACACACACAGACACACACACACACAGACACACAGACACACACACGGACATGTTTCCAAAAATGCTTTTTTTGGATTCAGGAGGTCTCAAAACATGTATTTCCGGTGAAATCTCGGTATCGAATTTTTGGGTGGAATGCAATACTTCCCCTACTTACCATACGTAGTAGAGAAAGTAAAAAAGCATTTTTGGAAACATGTCCGTGTGTGTGTCTGTCTGTGTGTCTGTGAACAGCATAACTCAAAAACGAAGAGTCGGATAAACACCAAACTTGGTATTTAGGTTCAGTATCTTTCAGAGATGCGACACGAAGGTTTTCAAGAAAATCCCCCCACCCCAGACTACCCTTTACATGGAACATTTTTCGAAAATTTTAATTTTCTCAAAAACGGCTCTAACGATTTTGATTAAAATATCATATGTTTAAGATATTGTCATGACAAATAAAATGTATATCTCGAATTTTCTGGGAATGTCTCCAAAAGTATTCTTTATTGTGAACGACTTTTGCATAACTGGTAAACCATAAGAGATAGACGAAATTTTACTACACAAAAAATGTAGATCGCGTTAAAATACACAACTTATGTCATATACATTTCTTTTGTTGAGTGAACCGTTTTCGAGATATTACTTGTTATTTCCTTAAATTTTCCAATACTTATACTTTTTCTCAAATGTCCTGGACATGCAAAGAGAATGGAATGCGTCACATAGCAACTAGCGTTAAAATATTTGACTATCGCTTTAAAGCTACCATATTTTCCTTGCATCTACAAGAAAATTACCAATAAGATTGACATCTCGATATCTCGATTAACATGAAGAATATGGAGAATAAGCGTTTGTAAAATTAGGTTGTACAAGAGTAGAGAAAGTTATGTGAGTGTAACACATCAGTTTTTTTTTATAGGTATCACAAAACATCAAAGTATAATGAAGATTGTCAGTTTAGCCAACAGTGAAATATCTTAACTACTAATTAGTATGCATAAGACATATTTCCCCTACTTATGATTGCTCTCTTTACTGCAAAAATACACAAATTGAAATTCCATTAGCATCTATGAAAACAATTTTCATATTTATAGCAAATACAAGTAGAAGTGCTAACAGTAAAGCAAAGTACCTCTAAAGGCCATCAAACAACGTGCGAAAATACAGAGGCCGACAAAAGTATTCGTTTTCACTTAAGAAAACTTCTGGCAGCCAAATTAATGGAGATGAAATTCTTTTTTATATACACAGAAGCAAGAAACGGTATTACATTTTACGTTTTGTTGAGTTTTTCAAAATCTTTCGTTTTATTAGTTTTTAAAATTGCACCTATTTTTCCACCTTTTCAATTGTAATATTCACAGAATTATTTTATATGCACTTATTAGTGCAATTTTTTGTGTATACTACTTAATATTTTCAATGATGTATAGTTTAAACTGGAGAAGAAATGAACTAGAGAAGTCACGAAATACAAGAACATATTTTCACCACAAAATCGGGTATAAAAAAAACAAGAAAACAAACATGGCTCTATGAACTGTATGAAAAGCAGTTCTTTAATTATACACTTTATATCGGAAGTATATCAAATCGATTTCTCTGCTCTTTTTATAAAAGTCAGTCTTAACATTTATTTTATATTATAAACGTGTCAGATTTAGACGTGTGCTGAATTTTTCAGAACAAATCTTCCCCCATGTTAATATGATGTTAGAAGAGAACTGGCAGATCAAAACTAAGTACTCTGAATTAGGCAGTTCAAAACATGAGCACTCGAACTAGACAGTTGCACACATTTTATGTCTTGTAACTAATTGACTATTTTAATACTTGATTGGGCAGTACTGTTTTTTTTAGAATATTGTTCTGCAAAATAAAACATGTAGGTTGATCTTTTGGCATGTGTTATGTTGATGCATTTACTTCCAGGCATTGGTGGGATTGTATAATTTTTCCGCTATAAAAATACACGCAATTGGAAGGATTTTCAACTCTGCCAAGCCCACTTTTTATTAAAAATGTACACTGCTAGTTGCAGTGATACAATGAGTTTCTATGGGCATTCCACTCTAAAATTATTTTCTCTATGTTATATAGTAAAACCTTCTTCCACCAAGGGACTACATAAGTACACAATCTGGAGAGCACATGTTTTTGTTGGGGTTCACATTGGAGTGGTGAATGTTTTTTACTGACTTACCTGGTGTATTTCACAATAGGTATGATAGTCTTTACAATGCCAAATATCAAATAGAGTACATAAAAAGATAAAATTTTATGGAAACCGTTTAAAAAAATAGAAACTACTAGTAGCAGACAAACTAACAAAATTTAACCTATCAGCTTCATCTTCTAAAGTGACTCTGATCTGCAAGTTTTGGATAATAGTATATTGAATGAAGATTTATCAATGTCTGGGCTAAGACTTATAGACCTAAACTACTTATGTGCCTGCTCAATTCCAAAAATACTCAGTGTGTCAAAATGATGGAAACAAACAGAG